>CM032124.1:9037810-10531755 GCA_018894105.1 Jacaranda mimosifolia
CTCCCAACTCAATCTTAAAATATTAAAATGTATAAAAAAGCTCATGAATGAAGGTTCGCAGAAATTTACTACAAATATATAAATATAGTCAAAGTGAAAAATTCTTAATATAAGAAGTTTAAGGAATAGTTCACGTAACCTTAATCACCGCCTTTGTGTCTTTGTGATGAGCTTAAATCGAATCCGATTCCCATAGAGTGGGACAGAAAGTCCAACCGCCTATATCCTCCACAAACTTCAACGTTTCCCAATTTTCACAAACCCTAAAATAAAACCATTTGAATTCAATTGGGTGCGGTTCTCAAATCAATACAAAATGTTGAGGCAAGTGACGAACAGGATTCTCGGTCAAGGCCTGCGGTCCCCTGCGGCGCCGGCGTTGCGGATGTACCACGAGAGGGTGGTGGATCACTACAACAACCCGAGGAACGTCGGGGCATTCGAAAAGAACGACCCGGATGTCGGTACCGGTCTTGTCGGAGCCCCTGCTTGTGGCGACGTGATGAAATTACAGATTAAGGTTGATGAGGAAAGCGGAAACATTGTTGATGCTTGTTTTAAGACCTTCGGCTGTGGTTCTGCCATCGCCTCCTCCTCTGTTGGTACGCTTTTATATTAAAAGCTAATGCTTTTATGATAAAATCCGTTGTGTTGATACTCTTTGGTCTGTATGAATATGCATGTTGATTATTGGATATGTAACGGTTGTTTAGTTTAGGATTTTGGGGCTGTTTTATTGGGAATTGTGTCTGATTCTGGTTCAATTTAGTTGTAAATTAGTGACCTGAAAATGATATCTTGAGTTAGGTTGAGTTTGATGATTTATTATCCATACAGCTGATGGATTTTTGGGTTGGTCTTTCTGTAGTATCTGGAGATGATTTATTTTCAGTGAATTATATTTGCTTCTGGTTGGATTTAGTTGCAAAAAATTATTGACCTTAAAGTTTTTTATATGTCGGAAAGATTAAGATGATGAACAGTTGTGTATTTTGTAGAGTTGATTGATTGTGAAAACTGCTGCTTCTGAATGATATGGACATGAATTTATCTCAGACAAGTGGCATTTTTAGGATATACCTCAAGGATTTATTTTTGCTTTATGATGGTATTAGTTAATATCAGTAATTGGTCCTTGGTTGTTATGTAGTATGCAAGTCATTCACTGCATCAGAAAGGGTGCACGTGAAATTGGCCTTGCCTCACATTTTTCTATTGTTACTGGCTCACTTTATTACTCTCAAAGTATTTTCTGTTCAAATTTGTTGCAGCATTCTTTGTGGACAGAGGATGCTTTGAATTGGAATTTCCCATCTTCTTTTTGGAAGTTCTTTGTAGTCTGCTTCATGTGGATTAGAGGGATTTATGATTTTGTTGTCTCTGATTATTGTACTTACTATTATTCCATGATAATTGACGTCACATAAGTTGATAGAGTTGTGTTGTTTATAGTGTGTTATTTAACTGTATTTGATCCTGCAACTGCGCTTTAGCAATACCAATGAATAAATAACTTCATTACGATGACATATAATTCAGAGAATAATCTTAGCTCATTTTTTGCATCATGCATTTAAGAGGCATGAATTTGACTGCTGAGATTTCCAATATTATTTTGTATCTTATTCTTGCCTGGCTGTCATTTGGTTGCCAATGTAACTGTTGCTGAGATTATGTTTTTCCATTTTCAGCCACTGAATGGGTGAAAGGCAAACAAATGGAAGAAGTCCTTTCAATCAAGAATATGTAAGTTGATTCCTTTTCCTGATTCTATTTAGGTTTTAGTATTTATCTAATAATTCAGGAATGCTTCACTTAGTAGTTCTGATTGCTTTCAGTTTGTGCTTCTTGCCTTTTGTGAAGGCAAGGATCATGTCTTATATTATGTTTCTGTAGTATTGTGTTTTTCTTTTATTCTTTTCCAATTTGGTAATCTTTACACTTAAAATAGACATAATCAATGCCATTTCTGTGCTTCTACATAAAATGAATTAACATTATATTTTTCGTTTTCTGTCCCAACATTATATACAAGACTGCCTTTCCCATCGTATGTCTTTCCCCTTGAAAATTTCAGTCTAAGTTCCTTCTCTTATGCTACATTCATGACATTCATTTGTGTTCTCTATGCATTGTTTCTTTCATAGAAACAAATTTTGTGAATAGTTGCAATTCTAGTTTATAAGGAGTATTGGATCCCACGACACGATTATGACAAAACAAAAATAGGAAGATACCATGAAGGCACGGACTAGGATTAACCCATAACTGATTGTGTTTTTAACCGCAGACTGTTTTGGAAGTTACAGGTATTTTGGTAATTTGTCCGTTGGGTGATTAGGATTAATGTTGCTCTCTTTCTTTTCCCTGTATGCTTTGTTCTCCTTCGTAACTCTTCTTGATGAATGCTGCACTTGTTTGCTTATGTACTTATGCTCCCTTTAAGTTTGAAAATATAGTCTTTATCATGTAACTTTTTTGGGACTTGAATACAACGTGACTTGTAGTATTGCAATTATTCACAATTTCTGATTTATGAAAGATCCATTAAATATGGTATCTGCTGCAAATTGTTCTGGGTATACAAATCCTCCTTATAAACTAGATTTTTATCGCCATCTTATGCAATTTTGGAAACGTGAAACATGTTTGTTAAGGAGTAACAGGTTTGTTTGACTATTGCTGAACATTGTCGCTGCATCCAAATCTTTCCTGTTTGCAAAACATAGTGCTTAGATGGTGGTCATTTTGGTTTAGGACTATTTTCCCGAAGAACTTTGTAGGTTTCTCAACATATTTTGTTGTTTTTTATGTCATTCCTGGACTCTTCTCAATAACGATTCTGTTGCAGGGAAATTGCAAAACACCTCTCTCTTCCACCAGTGAAACTCCACTGCAGCATGCTTGCTGAGGATGCAATAAAGGCCGCGGTAAAAGATTACGAGGCAAAACGTTTGAAATCAAATGTGAATCAAGATGCTAAACCTATGGAGAAGGCTGCTGATGCTTGAGGATGTGCTTAGATATTACTATGTGTTATTAGTCATATCACAATAATGGTTGTAATCAGATAGGTACAACTTTGCTTTATATGTATTCTTCCCTCGCCCTATCTGATGTAATAATATTTAATGTACGAATGCATGTTAATGTATAATGGGTTTTGGGAATTTCTTGCTTGTTAAAATGAATCTCTCTCTTCCTGAAATCCCATTCAATGGCATGGAGATATATTCAGGTCATCTGGTTTTCAGCCTGATAAACTGAAAGTTAAATGAATCAAAAACAATAAACGATGTCCTAAGATTACATCATTAACTAGTTAGATTCTTCAACCTTATTCCTTACAGCTAACAAAATCTTCCCAATTGAATGAGCATCACGCTTATATCATCTGTAGAGCCTCTAGAAACTGAGAGGTTGACGAGCTTCCTGCAGGCCAACAGTGGCTGGGCCTCCTCGATGTCTATGCATAAAGGGCGGGCAATATCTATTGCTTCCTGATTGCTAACCTGAACAGCAACAAGAACAAGAATGGAGTCGTCATTACCAGTGACAACGTTATTGTGTCGAAGCAATTAGACAAAGCATTTAAAAGAAACAAGCTGTATGATTCAAATGTTTACCTTGTCCCACAATCCATCAGAAGCAAGCACAAGAAACTCATATCCAGGTTCAAGTTTGAGGACCTTTGTCTCTGGTTCTGCTGTAACCCATTGCTTTAGATACCTATCTCCAATACTTCTAGAGACAGCTAAAGAACCAAGAACTCTCCAAATACCATTTCGGCATTCCACAAAACCACCCTAAAACATCACACCATGTGAATCAAAGAACAGCCACTAATGATCATGAGATTATGGAAATGATCAACCAGAGTGATTCAAGGATTTAGGTGCTTACAAGAGCATCGATTCTGTCTTTCTCCTCTTCCCTGGACGGCCGGTGATCACGAGTGAGCGCCTCTGCAACTCCACCTCTGCTAACGACAGCACGACAATCACCAGCATTGGACACCACCAGACTGCCCCTCATCATGATTGCTGTAACACAGCATGTTCCTCCTCTAACATCTCTCTTGAGAAATTCAGAATCGGTGGTCATGTAACCATTCTTCACAGCCTGTTCAATTTCATAATCATCATTATCATCTTGTTCCCTTCTTTTGATCTCATCTATGATGTTCTTATCCAAATTCTCAGCTGCAAACTCAGCAGCCTTTGCACCTCCATGCCCATCAAATATACCAAAGAGTGCCTACAAGAAGGTAAAATATATATGAACCATCAATTTGCCACTTTGCTAAAAAGACTCAAAACTACAACTTTCTTCCTAAGAAATTCACTAGCAATAGTACAATATATATCAAAAAGATTTCATCAACCAAAAATCAACTTAAAAATAAAGAACACCAGAAAAGAAATTACCTGATTCGGATCACCTTGAAACCCAACCACAGCAGAGTAACGATCCTCCATCTCTTCCCTCCTCCCCCTCTTGCAACACACCGAATACCTGTCTTCCTCCACCTCCACCACCTGCTCAACTGCCGCCGCCGCCGCTTCCTTGTCAGCGATGGAAACCACCGGAATATCCAGTCTCGGCGGCCTCTTCCTCTTCAAAACTACAGATGACTCGCCGCCAGCTAAAGCCCTGATGAGCCCACTTGGTTTGTGGAGCCGAATCAGCCGAGGGGAAGAAGAGCGGTTAGAGCAAACTGAGGATGATGAAGATAATGAGGAAAAGGCTGGTGAGTTTGGTGTTGCTACAGCTGTGCAAGAATACATGTTTTTCGTTCTGTACGTTTGAGAGTCTTCTTGTTTCTCTTAACGTTCGAATTCTAGTGTCGTGTCGTTTGATATATAGAATTGGAGTCAAATGAGTCACTGTATAATCCGTGTCTAATGAGTGTTTATCTAAAATTTTCTTGTCCGAACTTCTTCCTTAAGGTTTCACTTGGACTTAAAAGACTTACGGTGGAAAATGAACAATAAACTTGACTTCTTGGAAGATATTAAGCCTCTTAAAAAGCTCACTAAAAAGCTTCTAATACGTGTCAAAACTTTGATTAAAAAAAAAATTGAATCAATATCAAAGCTTCAAAAAGAAAAGTAAATTACAAATAAATGCAATATATATGAATATTAACAGGGTGTTTGGCTGAAGTTATAAGTTACTTAAAATATTTTATAAGATACTTAAAATTTATAAAATGTCTTTAGTGAATTTTTCTTTTCAAAAAAAAGAAAGAAGAAGAAGAAGGAAAAAGTGAGTACATTCCCAAATAATATATTGAATTCTTATACTCTTTATTCTTTAAAATTGCTATTTGAATTTTTTATGAAACGCTGAAATTCTTAGCTTAGTTATGAGGGAAAAAAACTAAAATCTTGGGAGTTGCCGGGATAGCTCGGTTGGGAGAGCGTCAAACTGAAGATCTGAAGGTCGCGTGTTCGATCTGCGCTCACCGCAAAATTATTTTTCTGTTTCCCACTTTGCTCAAAAATATATGTATATGAAGTGGACCAATTAGAAATAAGCTTTATGCATGCCCCAACATCACCTTTTCTCCTTTCTTTGCGAGCAAGCCTTCTCGCAATGAATAAATTTTAAATTTTTTCACAAATTCTTTAGATTTTAACTCTATACATTACAAAATAACAGTTCTATTATCTTATATAGGCTTTGTGACTTTATTTTATTGGACACTTCAATTATTTACTTCCAAAATAAAAAGTAAACATTTTATAACCAAACACCAAAAATATTTTATATATTAACCTTTCGAAATTTTTAAATAAATTCAGCCAATACCCACTCAATAGTCAATACAACTATATGAGAAGACAAGTCAAAATTTAGACTCCTTTTCTTTTGGACGAAGATTTGGCACTCCAAATGAAGCTACAAATACAGCACAAAAAGAGTGGCCAGGGACTGTGAAAATCCAACTGTTGATGAATAGTTTTGTTTGAAGAAGATACAATTTACAAAATTACAAAAGAAGAACCAAAAAAAGCCATGGTCAAAGCTTACACGGTAAAGGATATTATAATCTAACAAGTAATCTTACATGAGATATATAGATCCAAGACACATATGTAGAGGAAGGAGGCTCCTCAAATATGAACTTGAATTGATTTTTCAGGCACTGTGGCTTTAGAAGAAAGAGCAATTAATAGTATTTCACTATGATTTGCGGCTGCTCTTTTCATCAATGCCTGATTGGGAGAACCTCAGCCTGAGGACTTGAAGAACATCTTCAACTTTGACTCCTTTCTGAGCCAGCAAAACCATGGAATGATACAGCACATCTGCCATCTCTGAGGCAGTTCTTGATCCATCCTCATTTTCCTCCAGTGTCCGGCATAACTCATCTGCTTCCTCCCTGCAACAACAATGATGCCAAAGGCACATTCTTTATCGAGTTCCTCAGTAAAACTACCGCATACATTAGGTGAAAATAATGAATCAGACCTGATTTTTGAGCACAGTAACTTGTTGTCAAGCAATAAGCGCTTAGTCCAGGATGGTTTGGCATCTGGGCTGTCTGATAATTCTTCTTTTCGTTTGGATATTGTTGATTCTAGTGAGTACAGAGTTGACAGTGCAAGTTCATTTTTGTTGACCTGGACAAAGAAAATTGGATAAGAATATGCACTGATCAATATCCTCACACATTTCAATGCTTAGACTTATTAGGAAATTCAACAGAGGAACGGATGAAAAGAATACCTGTGGATTATTTAGGACTTCATTAACTGAGGTGAAATAGCAAGTTTCGGATCCGGTGTGACAAGTTGGTCCATCAGGCTTCCCAAGATAAATTATCTGCAAGAAGAATAAAACTGTTATTCAAAAAATATGATATCATTTGAGACCCCAATAGAGATGTTTGGAGCCACTTACTGAATCACGATCACAATCAAGAAAGATATCATGAACATTGATGAAATTCCTTGATGTTTCTCCCTTTGTCCACAAAGCGGACCTTGATCTGCTATAGAACGTTGCCTTTCTGGAGGAAATGGACGTTAAAAGAGCCTCCCTGTTGACAAAACCTTGCATTAATACAGTTCCTGTATCAACATTTTGAGCTATTGCCACCGCCAGACCTTTGTCATCCCATTTGACAATATCCAACAAGGGATCAACCTACATTAATTGATTAGACAAAAATGTAAAATAAAGAGTAAATAATCCCTATTGTGTCATCCTCATCATGTTACAATACCACTCATACGGGGGAATCTGTAAATAGTTTCGCACACTGAACAAAATATCATGCTAGAACAGAGCTATAAAACGTCATCACTAAAATATCCTCCGATTTGTAATGTGAATGACTAAGAGTTAGTTTGGTTGGAATGATAAGGTGGAATATAGTGTTTTTATCCTACCTTATCATTTGTTTGATTGAAATGATAATAAACACGCAGGCCCCCATTAACACCTAAAGCCCGCATTTATATATGCAGTATGAACGATAAATTAACCTACCTCCCCCCATGAATTTATTTATCCTGGGTATGCTCTTTCTCTTGAAATTATCTATTCGCCCTTAAATTATGAAATCAATTTATTAAAATACTCTTTCCTATTCAAATAAAAAAATCTATCTTCAATTATTGCATTCCATTATTATTATTATTATTATAGAGAAGACAAATGATGGATAGCTACATGAAAATAATTATGCAAGCCAAACTACACCATAATGATAAAAAATCATATAAATTATCATAAGATAAATAACCATGAGATAACTTAAAAATCCAACCAAACTAACCCTAAAAGGTTATACCCATCCTCACTCGCCTCCCATCAAACAGAAAAATGCTGATCAGGCAAAGTGAGTTATGTTTATAAAGTGAAAAATTAAACTGGGATTTTTTAAGTGGGGTGTGTGTGTGGGGGGGGGGGGGGGGGGGGGAGGGATTACTTTCAGAAGTTTCAGTCAAATGAAACTACTTTCTTGAGAAGTTTAAGCATTATATCTCTATGGAATGATAACAATGAAACTAGACCTTTTCCAACCAAGTATGTTTCTCAAAGAAAAGGCATATTCAACTTCTAAAAATGTTGTGCTTAGATGTAGCTCATATAATCTATAATCATTGAGATCAAATTATGGAGCAACAATAAGCAATTTCTTTTCTACGGCAGATATTCAACAGTCTCCGCAACTAGAACAATGGTAGACACCTGCCTATGTCTGGGGTAATCCTAGGGATGCCAATGGGATGTCAAAACCCGAAACTGAACATTCGGGACGGGTCTTGGGGTGGTTTAACAAGGTACCGCGCGGGATATGGGGAATGTTTTTATAACCTGATAGATGTGGGGAGGGGTATGGGTTTTATGCAATCCGCCCCAAACCCCGCCCCAAATAAAATATATAATAACAAAATAATAAATACATCATGTATAGAATACTTTTTTATATATTTAAAAACTAATAACTGAATTTATTGATGTATAACTAATATTTTGACTTGAAATTAGACTAAGTGTATTTAATATGATGTTTAGATTACTAAATTTAATTTAGTCATTATAATAAAATAACATATCTCTAATATATTCCTTTTTATTTTTAGGGTTGGCGGGTTAACCCGCCAACTCCATAGGACAAGCTTTTTTGGGCTGGGGTGCGGCAGATTGAAATCTTGTGGGGCAGGGTATGGGTTGAGCCAAATCCAATTGCCATCCCTAGGTAATCCATGACGACATTCACAATGAAGTGTTGCAAAAATGAGTCACACTATACCACAAGCTTTACAAGATAGGTCCAACCTTTCTTTAACTATATTCAAGTGCAATCTAACTCATATTACTTCAAACCAAACTCAAGCTTTTAAATTACAAGCTAAAAGTCGAGGAAATTACATGCGAGGTGATAATTATTTTCTATTACTATTGGAAAACTTGGCCGTATCAGGTTTCAATACTAACTTTAGTATAAGTACCACTTAAGAAAACAATAGTTTCATTGATATTATGATATATAGTATATTGAAGCCCTAGACCAAGTATATATCAACAAGCTCATGTTAGATGGTCACAATCAAATCAAGATCTAGTCCAAACTTGAAACATGCATAATTAAGCTTAATTTGTTACATCTATGACAAAGGAGTTAACATATTATCTTCATAGAAAGAAAAGAAGCTAAAAATTGACCACTCACTCAATCACAATATCCTTCCTTAAGTGACTAACGTGGAAGCAAATTAATAATAAGGGGTCCAGATGTAGCTCAAACAATTACGAGGACAAATTCCTGAGCAACAATGGACACCTCCTAGAGAAACCAAAATGATAGGTGAGAAACTCATCTGCCATCTTCTTTCCCTATCTTACGTATTCCAGACATGTAACAGTATACACCATAAAAAAAATGGTGAACACCTGACTAATGTCTGGTTTCTCAGACTCACATAAGAAAGCAGAGAAGTGAAAGAAATAAGTGATTGACCAGGCATGGGCCTTGTATGCCAAAACTGGGGAATTCAAAGACAGGTTCATAAGAAGTTTCTTAAGACTTCTAATCTAACAGAACTGATTCCTCCTAAACAAAGCAAAGGCAAGCAATCAAAAATGCACCTGTATATCAAAATCGCTGCTACAATTAAGATAAGGAAAAAAAAATAGAACAATTCTGATATGCTAAACCATAGGTTGTTCTAGAAGTTTCCAAGTTTCAGGATGCCAGGAAAGAGCGATAAAATGCCATCACTGAAACATCACCCCAATTTGGTAACGAGAAAGATTAAAAGGTTACACGCATGCTCACTGGCCTCTCATCGGTCAGCAAAATACTGATCAAGCAAAATACAATGTTTATTAAATAAAAATTACACTGGGAATTTTTTAAAAAAGAAAAAGGAATACTTTCACAGGTTTCAAGTCAAATCAAACTACTTTCTTGATAAGTTTAAGGATTAATATCTCTAAGGAATGGTAATAATGACTCTAGACCTTTCCTAACCAAGAATGTTTCTTAGAGAAAAGGCATATACAACTCAAAATGTTGTGCTCAGATGTAGCTCATATAATCATTAAGATGTAGTTATTGAGCAACGATAAGCACTTTCTTTTCTATACCAGACATTCAACGGTCTCCGCAACCAGAACAACGGTAGACACCTGCCTATGTCTGGGGGTAATATGTGACAGTTCCAAGTGAAGTGATGCAAAAATGAGTTACACCGCACCATGAGCTTTACAAGATAAGGTCCCGGTTTAAATACTAACTCTAGTATAAGTACCACCTCAGAGAACAACAGTTTCATTAGTATTCTGATGTATAGTATAATGTATATTGAAGACAAAAACAATGTATGTATCACCGTGCTCATGTAAATAGGTCACACTCAAATCAAGATCAAGCCCAAACATCAAACATGAATTATTGGGCTCAATGCGTTACATCCACGACAACAGCATTACATATTGTTTTGACAGAACCTACAAGGGGAGAAAAGAAGCAACAAGTAAACCCCTCACTCAATCAAAATATCCTTCCTTAAGTAACTAAACATATAAAGAAATTAGTAATGTGGAGTCCAGATGTAGCTCAAACAATTACGAGGACAAACTACTGAGCAACGATGGACACCTCCAAGAGAAACCAAAATGATAGATGAGAAACCCATCTATCATCTTCATTCTCTATCTTCTGTTTTCCAGACATGTAACAGCATACACCATAACCAAATGGTGAACACCTGACTAATGTCTGGTATTTCAACCTCACATAAGGAAGTGGAGAAGTGAAGGATATAAGTGGCTATAAGCATGGACCTTGTACCCAAAAGCAGGGAAATTCAGAGCAGGTTCATAAGAAATTTCTATAGACCTTTAACCTGACAGAGTGGATTCCTCTTACGCAAAGACAAAAGCAAGCAAGCAAAAATACACCTGCATATCAGAATCATTGCTGCAATTGAGAGAGAGAGAGAAGGGGAAGGGGGGGTGGAAGGACAAGAACAATCCTGATCCGCTAAACCGTAGGTTGTTCTAGAAGTTACCAGGTTTCAGGATGCATAATTTTGGTTTTAAGAATTTAAACCATGTGTATATAAAACTTAGATGCAACAGATGTAAACCACTGTTGTTCTTGACGCTACTCACGTGCTTTAAAAAGATCAAATAAATTTATAGGATAAACAGTCACTAAAAAATTTAATTGAAGAAAGAAATACAACAAAGTTACCTTAGCTTCCAAACGCACGGGTGGATCCACATTTTTAAGGCAAGCATATATCGGAGAAGCCCGGCTGCCGAACCTCATGGGAGAGCAAAAAAGGTGGCATTTTGAAGAAATTTTCGGAAGCTGAATGCAGTTATTATATGGAATTGCCATTAGCTTCAAACCGTCCTGGAACTAAGAACAATCAAAACTGAAAACCAGTATTCTTTCATTCTGCAAGTGCACCAATAGTCATTGACAAACATGAATGTAATAAATGTGAAAGACGAAGCACAGAAACATGCATTTAGAACAAACAAACAAACTAAAAAACAAAAATATAAGCTTGCAGTGTGCTACTTTGCACTAAGAACACATAAAATTGGAAAAACAAAGCCAGACCAGCTGACTTAAACCTAAATAGAAACAGCCTAATGCAGTGGAAAACCAAAAAAAAAGAAATGGACAGGCAGACAGGCAGGCATTCATAATGAATAACCCAGAAAACCCAGAAATGCACACCCCTTTGATATAAGTATTTTCTTTCTTTCAAAGAGATTACAAACAGGTATTTTACAAGAAATCAAAACAGTTGAAAATGGGAAAACAGTTCCATTGTTTTTGATCCAAAAAGACATCCGATAAAATGTGCCCTCCCAGCTTAAAGTTAGGAGTTCCGTGGAATCAAGTAACAATGAAACAAAATGGCATCCATGATTCGCGAAACAATAGCAATTTCCAAATAAAAGTGATACCTTTCTGCCGGAAGGGGTTGAGACTTTGCCTGCGCTTCGTTTTCCGGCTGTACCGCAGCAAATCTGTAAAAATTAGAGAACAATTTGAAAGTCAACGTATAAGCTATTGATCAATGCAGTTGTGGTGTGTGCGTGTTTGTGTGTGTATATATACAGCCAAATTAGGGCTGAGGAAATGGAGGTACTTTTATATGGGTTGGGCCGATAAACCCTAATTCTGATTGAGATGGGCTTTTCAGTAATTTAATTCTATGCAGGGGACAAAAGTCATTATAGACCAAAAGTAGAGGATTGTTTTTATAACCAATTTAAGCATGATAATCTACATGATGACATTAAATTTTTCAAATTTAAATTTCATTGAGTATTTTCTTTCCCTTAAGTTATCAACCTTAAATTTTTGTGAGGAAAACGTTAAAAAAAATAAAATTCATACTTCAAAAGATATAGTTTTATATTTTAATATTTCTACATTTGTACTTTTTTTTCCCCTCTTTTCCGCACTATTTTCCTTCAACCATACGTAGCATTAAAATTTGTTATCTTCATATAAAAATTATCAACAATAATTATTTATTTATTTTGATGTCATTAAAGATGTTGTAATGTTTATTTTGATGTTATTAAAGTTGTTGTAGGAATAAAAACATTCCTTAATTTTGTGCTTTTGGATATTCTTAGCGAATTTTTACTTAATAATCAGCATTTTTGTTATTGATCAATTGGTCGAATAACACCCTCCCCATACTTATAAGTGCGTGATAGGAATTTAAATTCGAATGGTCTCAGGAGTGTATGAGTACATGTGAATGAAAGAAAAAATTAGTGAGAATTAAGTATTTACTATTAAATTTAATATATATACTGGCTAGTGATCACTTATCAATATCTAACTCCCCATTTGGAATTGGGCCATTTGCCATAAAACTTGTTGTGCTGATTGACTAAGATCAACTTGGATTGGAGTTATCAAGAAAATTCACGTGGGTTGAGAACAAGGTTATCGGTGCTTTGTATGTGAGGCCCCATTGTAATTTGAGGAGAAGGTGAGAAACTCCACTCTAAAACCCTTCTGGTGTTTGATTTGAATTTTAGGTTTTGGGGAGAATTTCTTTGTAGTAGAGTTGAAAAATATGTAAAGAATGAAAGAGAATTTTCGGTTTTATTTTAGAAAAAGGTAATTTTTATTATACATATCTTGTTTAGTTTTTGTTTAAGTAGTAGCATTGCATCAATTTTTTTTAATATTGTTATGTGTAATTTTTATGGTAAAATAATAATTAAAAAGTTTCACAGTGATTGAAACATATAAATAAATATCTTTTATTGAGTTAATGATTTAAAGTGGTTAAAATTTTTTAGTAATATTTCTAAAAAATGATTTCTTGAAACAAAATATTTAACTTTATTTTTAAAAGAATAAAAAATTGAATATCGAAATAAAAGCAAACATTGCACTTGTTTTTCTTGTCAATCAAAGCAGCGGACTAGCTAATATTCCAATCTTTTAAGATAATATTCCAATCTTTTAAGAGATAAAGTGAAATAGCATGTTGAGTTTGCATTTAATTAAAAAATATACAAACATATATTTTTCTTCGTTTGATATTATATTGTACTCTCATTTGATCTTTCGGTTTATTCCTTTTTGGAATCTTAGCTCCAGACTAAATCTTCTTTATTAATCGAATAGAAATGATCTTGGATTCGCCAAATAATCATTTTAATTATTAGAGTTGGTTAATTATTTAATAAAATATAGACTTAAAAATTCATTTTAATGCAAGAGATACCTTCTTCACAACGTGAAGTACTTGAATGGATATAGTATTTTCGATTCAATCATATTAGACAAATCAAAGAAAGATGATTAGTGAAAAATACCATCTTCTTATAATTTAATAACTATCATTTGCAGAAGTAATACGCATGGGGTCATTCGAAATATTATGAAAGAAAAATGCATGTATATCATAAATATTTTTATTTTATCATATCATATTACTATTATAATTTCAAGTTTTAGATTTAGGAAAAATATACTTTGACTTAGATTATGGATTAATTAAGCCTGTATGTTACTCATCATTATGATTATCATATGCACACTTAGAAGGGTAAGGAGTTTACAAAGTTGCTTAAGGAGCATGGGTAGTTGAAGGAGCGGTATATTAGGAAGGTGAAGATCGGGAGGAAGTTTTTGAAGTCTTTCGCTTGGAATGCCTTATGTCTACCACAAGTGATGAGGTGGTGAAATAGTTCAGGGCGTCCGATGAGTTCTTTGAGACAGTTAAAGTAAAGGTTACCATGAAGTATGAGCAAACTATTCGGTCTTGTTGCCACATGCTGGGTGAGACTGGACAGTACCCTCCAAATGACTTGTTGCTGTTTGACCCCACCATTTTGGTTAATCTCCCTACTAAGCAGCTGACGGAGCATCAAAGGTTGGCGTTAATACCATGGCGGAGGGTCCAGCTATGTGGCCTCGCAGTAGTAAACTAGGACATGACTATGAGTTAAGTCTTTTTTTCTTTTCTTTTGTTAGTTGATGGCCGCTTCTTTTTTTACCTTGTTTTGAAAGCTTACTAGTTTGTTTATTTTTTGGCAGCCAAGTGTAGGCCAGACATTGATTTATGTTTGCATATCCCAACCTTGTCACACCTTTGCACACTTTTTTCATACTTTGTCGTTTAGATCTCCTTGATATTGCATGTTGTTTATGCGTTGTTGTGTTTTTACGTTTTTTTTTTTTTTTTTTTAAATTTTCTATCTTCTCCTTAGGACTTTATTGCAATGATAAGTAGTTGTAAGTCTCATTCTACCCGAGTGCTCAAGTAACAATTTAGTTTAGTACTTCTTTTTTCTCTTTTTTTTGAAAGTTTTAATTTTCTTGTCTTCTGTGACAAGTTTTCTTTGTCAACGGGTACTCAGGCATCTAAATTCTCATGGATCAAAAATTAATTGATAGTTATGCTAAGGTCTCACTGGAAGAAGAAAAAGAGGGTGGGGTTGTTCTGGAAGGAGATATCAACGATGAAATAAGGAATCAACCAAAATTCTGCATTGTGGGTAGGCTTCTGTCAAACAAGCACATAAATTTCATGGCTTTTAAGATACGATGGCAGCAGTGTGGCAATCGGTAAAAGGCATATGTATAAAGTAATTGAATCAGACTACCTATATATTTCAATTATTCCATAAATTAAACATGCAACGAATCCTATCAAGTGGTCCATGGACTTTTGATCAACAATTGCTAATGTTAAAACAAGTCCAACCAGGCGAGCAACCTCAAAGTGTGGCTCTCACTCACTTCAATATTTGGGTGCAAATTTATGACCTCCCAGTAGGTTTTCTATCAGAAAGGGTGTGTAAAAGCATTGGAGATTACATTGGCAGTTATCTGGAGTCGGATCAAAACAATTTTAGTGGAGTATGGAAACTGTTTATGCGAATTAGAGTGTCAATAGATGTTCGCTCTCCTATTAAAAGAAGAATGAAACTTAAAAAAATAAGGAGGAGATTGGTTTTGGGTAAATTTTAAGTACGAGCATCTTCCTACCTTCTGTTTTTTCTGTGGGATTCTCAGACACTCGGAGAAATTTTGCACAAAACTTTATGATTGTGATTGTAGTTCTATTGATTTCACATATGGAAGCTGGTTACGTGCTCCTAATTGTCGCCAACAGACCGATATTGGGGAACAATGGCTCCGTTACTCTATGCCAGAGGAAGAGTCGCCAAAAAATAGAGGAGACAAGGAAACAATGAACACGGATGAAAAGGATATTTTTTGGGCAAAAAATCAGATCATGATTCCAAGAAATCAGGAAGTGAGCGAATTTGGTGCTACTAGAAGTAGTTTTGGGGAAGGATTATTTTTTGAAGGAACAGTTTTACAGGAAAAGGAATCTTCTGCTTCTTTCGTTATATTGGATTCCAAGAGAAGACAGATTAAATTTGGGTCAGAAAATATGGAAGCTAGATTTAATCACAGCCCATTTGATGATGATGATGTTATGGAAATTGGGCCAAAAAACTTGCTTTCGGCGAGCTCTGGTTCCCAGGCCCGCCAAGAATTATGAATTCATTAAGTTGGAATTGTCGTGGGCTTGGGAACCCACTGACAATTCAGGTTCTAAAAGATTTAGTGAAGTCTAAGCAGCCCAAAATTATTTTTTTAATGGAAACGATGGTGGGACGAGAAAAAATGGAGAAAGTTCAAATAGAAATTGGGTTTGAAGGCCTATTCACAGTAGATAGTAATAGGAATGGATAAGGACTTGCCATGTTCTGGCAAATTCAAGAATCAGTAGCTTTAATCGGTTACTCTCAAAACCACATAGATGTGGAGGTGAAAAATGAAGGGATGGCATCATGGAGATTACCTGGATTTTATGGTTTCCCGGAACGATCCCATCAGCGAGAATCTTGGAATCTTTTGTGCAGTCTCAAGAACCAATCTAACCTAGCATGGTGTTGTGTTGGTGATTTCAATGATCTTCTCCACCCATCAGAGAAAAAAGGTAGGTGCCCTCATCCCTTTCGGTTATGCGAAGGTTTTAGGGATGCAGTTGATTATTGTGGTTTAAGAGATTTGGGTATTTAAGGTCACCAATTTACATGGGAGAGAGGCCGAAATACAAATAATTGGGTTGAAGAAAAATTAGATAGAGTGATGGCATCTCAGGCTTGGTGTAGCATGTTTAAAGAGGCAAAAGTCCTAAATTTTAGCGGCGGCATACTCTGGCCATAATCCCCTACTTCTTCAAACATATGGAAATCATCACCAAAGGAGACTCCAGAGATTTCGATTTGAAAATTTATGGCTTAGAGAATGCGATTGTGGTGATATTATAATGTACAATTCGAATAATAGTAGGGGTTTATCAATAAAGAGTAGATTGGACAAATGCAGTAGTGATCTATCTTCCTAGGGATGTAAATACATCACCCAATTCAAAGAAATGCCGAAAGTTTGTAAGGCAAAAATGCAACTGTTAAAACCAAAGTATGACCTTAGATCCATCAATGATTATGCTGCTGCTCAACTGGAATACCTCTTGATACTTAAACAACAAGAAGAGTTTTGGAGACAAAGAGCAAAACAATTATGGCTTCAAGAAGGGGATTCTAATTCCAGATATTTTCACGCAAAAGCCACTGCCCATCGGAAACATAAATTAGTATCTCAGCTAAAAGATAGTCATGGAAACTGGAAAAATTGGGCGAACGGTCTTGAGTCAATTATATTTGACTATTATATAAATCTTTTTTAGGCTTAAGTTCCAGATTATTCTATTCTCGAGTGTGTCTCCTAGAAGGTTACTGATGATTAGAATGAAGAACTCATAAGGGACTTTAGTTCAAAAGAAGTGAAAACTGCAATCTTTTCCATGCATCCAGATAAATCCCCGGGGCCTGACGGTTTTAATCCTGCTTTTTATCAAAAGTTCTAGAATATTATTGGTAATGATGTTATAGAGGCTTGTTTATCTATGTTTAACAATTGTCAGCTCTCTCCAGGGTTAAATGATACCCTAATCTCTTTGATTCCAAAGAAGAAACAAGTTGAGTTAATTACTGATCTTCGCCATATAGCTTTATGCAGTGTTCTTTACAAAATTATTGCTAAAGTTATAGCAAATCAGCTCAAGAGGGTTCTTCCTACCATTATTTTTGAAACATAGAGTGCTTTTGTTCCTGGGCGACTCATTTCGGATAATGTAATGATTGCATTTGAAACTATGCATTACTTGAAGAGGAAATCTCAAGGTAAAATTGGAATGGCAGCCTTAAAAATAGAAATAAGTAAGGCATATGACCGAATTAAATGGAGCTATCTGAGAAATATTATGCAGCAACTTGGTTTTGAACAAAAGTTTATCAATCTCATTATGATGTGTGTGGAAACAGTAAAATACACGATTATTCAGGTTGGACGTGAGATTGGACCTATTATTCCTGGAAGAGGACTTAGGCAAGGAGACCTATTATCTCCATATCTTTTTATCATATGTGCAGAGGGTTTGTCAGCTATTCTGAAAAAATATGAGAATCAGGGCAAGATCCATGGGTGTAAGGTTGCAAGGAGAGATCCATCTATATCTCATCTTTTCTTTGCAGATGATAGGATGTTATATTTTCGAGCTACTATGCCAGAATGTGATGCCATCACAGAGTGTCTCAAAGCTTATGAAAAAGCCTCGGGTCAATCCATCAATTTCCAAAAGTCCTCAATTTTCTTTAGTTCAAATACAGGAGAAGAAATCAAAAACAATATCAGGTGCCGTCTAAATGTTAGCCCATTTGATCATCATAGTAAATATCTTGGCATGCCATCTTTGGTTGGGAGGAATAAGAAAGAAGTTTTCAACTTTGTTAAAGAGCGTATTTGGCAAAGATTGCAAGGATGGAATAAGAAGTTACTCTTTAGAGCAGGTAAAGAAATTCTCTTAAAAAATGTGGCTCAATCTATTCCTAACTATGTGATGAGTGTATTCCTTTTACCTAAAGAGTTATGCTATGAGATTGAAAGGTTGATGAATGCATTTTGGTGGAATAACAGTAAAGCTGGGGAAAGTGAAATAAGAGGAATAAAATGGATGAAATGGGATAGGCTTTGTAGTCCTAAAAATAAAGGGGGAATTGGGTTTAGAAGATTGCATGAATTTAACATAGCCCTTTTGGGAAAACAAGGTTGGTGCTTCCTGTTTAAACCAGAATCTTTGGTTTCTCGAATCTTTAGTGCTAAGTATTATGAAGGTAAGACTTTTCTTGAGGCAAAATTAGGAAACAATCCTAGCTACATTTGGAGAAGTGTGCTAGCCACTCAAAATTTGATCAAAAGAGGTTCTGTCCTTATAGTTGGAAATAGGGAAAAAATATCAGTTAAAAAAGATCCTTGGCTCATGAACAATCAAAATCCTTACATCTCATTAGAATTAAGTGAACTTAACTCAGAGAGAATGGTCTCTTCTTTGATAGATTCAGGACAAAAACAATGGGACTTTAATTGTGTTTCATCTTTATTTAATAATCGTGATGCCTCTCTTATCAATAGAATTCCTTTGAGTAACAGATGGATTGAAGATGTATGGATCTGGACTTTGGACTCAAAAGGAATTTACTCAGTTCGCAGTGGCTATAGGTGTTTAGTGGAAAATCAAGTTAATGCCCAAACTATGTCAAACTCAGTCTTCTGGAAGAAAATTTGGTTCTCTCATACTCCTCCGAAGGTTCGCAACTTGGTGTGGCGAGCATGTAGAAATGTCCTTCCCATAAAAGATCGCCTGTTAATCAAGAAAGTTGATGTAAACCATCTCTGTCCAGTGTGTAATGAGCAAACAGAAACAGTTTATCATACTTTTGTGCAATGCAAATTTGCTCTTGACTGCTGGAATCAAGCCCAGCTTGAAAGTTTTCAACAAGTAGATGATGCGAGTTTTGTTGAGTGGCTGGAACATATTCTATCAAGCCAAAATGCAGAAAATTACAGTGAAGTATTTATGCTACTATGGAGCTTATGGTTACACTGAAATAAAGTTGTCTGGCAAGGGACCTTAAGAACAGCTAGATCAGTTGTCTCTCGAGCTAAATTTTATCTTCAACAATGGCTTCATGCACAGCAAGGGACGAAACAAATAGTGGAACCTCAACATACTATATTAACAAGATGGAGTTGTCCTCCACTGGGGTGGTTAAAATGTAATATTGACGCTGCGATTGACAACTCCAACAATTGCTTTGGCTCGAGCTGTATTATAAGAACAGAGGAAGGAGTGGTACAAGCAGCTAAGGAATTCATCATAGAGGAAATGTATCTCCAGCTGTGGCAGAGGCAATTTCCTTTCGTGAGGCGCTGAGTTGGATAAGGCAAAAAGAAATCTCAAATGTTATATTTGAACTAGATGCTCAAATCGTTGTTAATGCTGTCTTGAAAGAGTGTGTTGATTTTTCTTATTTCAGTTCTATTATTGTAGATTGTAAGGCTCTATTGAATGAGCTTACAAATTATCAAGTTTGTCTTGTTCGCCATTCAGCGAATCAAACGGCTCATTATCTCGCTAGAGCCTCTGTTTCTAAGTCTGGAATGGTCATGTGGGAAGATCATTTCCTATCTATCTTTCTGATGTAATTCCTTTTGACCTTTAATGAAATTTCTTATTTAGTGTCAAAAAAAAAAAAAAAAAAAGTAGTTGTAAGTCTCCTTAGGAGTTTTTTGTGAGAGACTTAGTTTCTTTTTTCTTTTTTCTTATTTTGTCAGCCACATTAAGGGGGCTCACCGTGATGTTGTTGTTGTTGTCTGCCCCTCTTGGGGGTCTTAGTGCAACATCATTGATGTGTGCTCTCTTGGGGGTTTTAGTGCAGTATTGTCGTCTTTAACATTTTGTTGCTAATATGTGTCCCCTTAGGGATCTTTGCATAATGTTGTCCTAGTTAGGGATAGCAATGGGACAAGTTTGGTAAAAATGGGACCCACTCCGTCAAGATTTTCAGGGACCCGAGACCCATCCTGCCCCCACCTCGAACCTGCATCTAGTGGGTTAGACCTATTAGACCCTTTAAACCCATTTAAAATGTTTTAAAAAGTTAAAAAAATATTTATTTTGAAAAAAATAATATTGCCATAATTTTCTAATATAAGAAAATAATATTATTAACAAAGAATTTATTATTTAAATATTTATATATGCATGTTTTTTGTCTTTAAAAAATGATAAAATTGCAAACATTATTGTTACTTGTTTATACATATTGAATGTATAAATTATTTATTATGATAATATTTTTTTTTTTTATAGAATATATTTGTAATATTCACATTTTTTCATATATATATATATATGAATATACACCACATAAATATACAATAATAAATAAAATTAATATGTATAATATTCTAACTGGGAGGGTTTGGGGCGAGTCTGGGTTTAAAAATCAAGACCCACTCCAAGACCTATTTATACTTTCAAAACCTGCCACAAGCGGGGTGGGTTCAGATTTTACTCGAATACATTGCCATCCCTAGTCGTAGTTGCTATCACATGTGCCCTCATAGAGGTGGTGGTGTAGTTATTGTTATTACGCGTAGGGGTGAACAAAATTATCCATTAATGGAAAAAATTGATTCCCCAACTAAATCGAAACGGAATTTACCAAACTATTTGTCTAATTAATTTTCGATTTGGTCAATGGTTAACTTTTTATAAATTTTTGATTAATGGTGCAATTCTGTTAATTTTTATAAAAAATCAATCAAAAACCAATTTAACTGAATTTTAATAAATTTTAAACCATTGTGTGGGTTGCTCGGGCTTTTCTTGATAAATTATATAATTATGAGAAGAAATATATGGGCACTAAAAATAATGAGGAGTAGCTTTAGATTTATGGAGTTCAGGTAGTGTTCTTGCTTAATTGTTTACTAGAAAACTACTTATACACACATTTTTAGCTAAATAAAGTTTTAATTTTTGGATTAAGTTCATTTATTTCTATATTTTTCTTGATATAATCTAATTAAAAGATCGATGTTCAAAAGTTCTCCAAAAGCTTGCCAAACAAGAGTAGGGGTATGGCAATTTTTAGATATTCTACTTACTGATACATGTTGCTTGTTATATGGCATTAAAAGTTCTTTACTATGATTATGAAAATGATTAGATTGTTTATTTTTGCTTGAACTGCAATAATTAAGTTTCTATTTCAACTATAATATTGTGTTGTTAAATAATAATATTGAAAAAAAAGATCAAATAAAGATTGGTCAATTGGTAAATTATCCTAACCGAACTAAATTTTTTTGGTTAATTTAACCGGTTAATCAAAAATTCGGTGCGGTAAATGGTTAATAAATTTCATACATTTTTTATGAATTAACCAATCAGTTCGGTCGATTAATTTACCGAACTGACCGATGCATTCCCCTAATTGTGTGCCCCCTTGACAGTCTTATAGCAATTCTTGTTTGTCAGTGCCCCTTGGGGGTTTTATAGCAGTAATTTACCACATGCCCCTTTGAGAGTCTTATAGTACTGATATTGATGTTGTTTGGTAGTTTCCTTTTGGGGTTCTTATTGTGGTGTTGATATCATGTGTCATACGCCCTCTTGGGGGTTTTACAACAATGCTGATGTAGCACATTCGTCAATTGTTGTGTGTCATCATTTTTCTTTTTCTTTTTTTATCTTTTTTATGAGCGTGCCTCTTAGGTCTTACCACAAATGAAATATTCCTGCAATTTGTAATTATATGGCAAAAGAGGCAAACATATGTATGACCAAAATGACAAAACGTTTTTCTAAAGTAACCAAGATAAACAAAACGTTGCTCTCAAGTTAAGACGATCTTTTATTCAATAAGCAACTAGAAAAATGCCTAAGCACTTAGAAGTAACAAGTTAAATCTAAATAAAAGTCCTAACTACTAGAATAACTTAGAAAATTTTCAAGATACCACAAAAGGCGCATTCACTAAATCTGAGGGGCGTCTTCCCTTTTTGATGCAGGGTCTAGGCTGCTAAGATTAGTGTTCTTTTTGTAGAGGATTTTCTCAAGTGCGATTTTGTATTGTGCTGAATTCATTTCTCAGGGACCATTCTTTCACATGAGTGATGAAATGGTGTTGGTTTCTTAGATGAAGCCTTTGTCTTTGTCCTTTGAGCTGGTTTCGAGACTCCCCATTTATATCACATAAGCTGGTAGCAGGAATCTTTACTCCTTTCCAGATGCTAGCGTCGTACTTCTCTAATAGTGTGTTGGTGGCCAATAGTTTTCCCCACTCTATTGGAGGTAGAAAACTTCATTTTCATAAAGTTGGTTGAGACTACTACTTTGAAAAGAGTGAGGTTTAGCCTTCCCAATAGACGTTGTAAGCAAATAGGGTGATGACTACTAGGAACTTTACTATCTTCATGACCCGTCAGGGATGAATACTAAGGAAAAGGAAAAAGAGACTTCTCTGAAGGCCTCCATAGTCTCGTCAATAAATTCTACCAATAGAGTGTTGATCTTATGTAGTTGGGCATTGTCCATGCCAAGTTGGAGAAAGACGTCATAAAAGACGATGTCCACCATCCATCAAGATCTTCTTCACCTAGAAATTAGCGAGGGAGGCAGAAATCACCAAAGTGTCATTGTGCTTACCTTGCTTAGTTTTAATGTATTCTTCTTCAAAGATGATGTTGGGAAGTAGAGGGCGCACTTCCTATATTCCTAATATTGGGTCTACATAGTAGGGTTGCACTTGTCTTGAAGCTTGTGCGAGTGTCTTTCTTGCATTGGATGAATCACCTCTAGCGGGTCCTCTTGAGATTACCGAAATGATGATAACAGTAGGTAACTTATTTGGCCTGTGGTAATGTTGCCTTTCCCTTACTTCCAATTGTTCAAGGGAAGAGCATCAACAGTCTTCATCATTTCCAACTCCAGATAGCTTCTTGGGATTTTCTTATCTCTAGGCCACATACTGCTTTAGGAATTCTCATTGGATCAACTTCTCGATTTCATCTTTTAGAATCTTGCACTACTTCTCAGACTTTTGCCTTTTAGGATAGTCTGCCATCTTTGGGTGACTAGATTAGGCCTTGCTATTCTGCTACATCTAGGATGTCTACCTTGGATGTCTTGAGAGGGATGTAAATGGAAAAGGCTCTGGGAGGGCTACGCTAGCAATCTCCTGACTTCTTATTATTGCTGCCTCATTCTTCTCATATTTTGTGCTTGCTAAAGGGGTCATCGTCTCCTTGATTTGGTATATTTCTCTAGTAGGATGAGGAATTTTTTTAGTAAGACGGATAGTATCCCTACTATGGATTTTTAGAACATTTAATGCCTTAAATTCTATTGAATGATGTCGGGTAAGAGCTCACTTACTCTTAGCTGATATAGGGAATTTCATGCACTGTTTGGATAAATCGGTTGATATAGTTCCTCAAGAACTCTCTATCCTTCTATATGATAGTGAATGAGTAAGCTACCATTTTGGGGTATTCGTAGTGGATGGAGAAGTTACAGAGAAAGTGTTGTGCCAGCTGCTCCCAGCCCATGATAGATTCAACTGGCATCTGATTGAACTACATTAGAGTGCGCTTGGTGAGAATGGTGAGAAAGACCTTGCAGTAAGTAGCTTTGCTTAGGTCATCAAGCTCCATCATCACAAGAAAATTATCCAGGTGCTCTTAGAGATCCACCTATCAAACTCTAATAGGTTGGCAATCTTTATGCCTGGAGGGGCAATTTTGCTCGGATGGCTGGGCAAAAGGCGTTACACCTTGAGAGAGCGACAGGTACTCGCTTTCAGCTCTTGGCAATCACCTAACTTGTTAGCTTGAAAGTAGGACTAGATGTCTACATGTTATGATGAAGAAGAGGTGATTCCTCATTCTTCGTTTGTCCTTCTTTCTAAAAGATGCGAGGCTTTTCTACTCTAATGAGAAGACTAGTGTTGCTCTTGGGAGTAGTACTTGCCAGCATGTTGGCCACCACCTTAGCCACAGCTTGTGTGGAGGTGTTCTCCACTAGCTCCATTAATGCTTCATGAGTCATCTATACCATTAGTCCTCTAGGGGGTGGAGCTTGTTACGCTAGTGTATCCTTTGGTGGTGGATGCACTTCAGGTGCTAGCTTCAGTGTAAGATGAGAGTGCATTTTTGGTAGGTGGTTCTCTGCATTCTCGCTTCATGGTGCAACTTGATTGTTGGAGTCTCGAGCTTTAGACCTCATCTGCACACCAATGTTTCTTGCTTCAGATGGGATTTTTGAAAAATGACCCCAAGATGGTGCTGCACGAAAGTGGAGTTGGGTCTTTTTAAAAAATCATCGAGATAGAATGGGCTTTTATACTCTTGGAACAAGCTTGCATAAAGTTAGAGCTTGAAATTTTTGTAGAAATGATTTGATGTCCTTTTTTTAGCTTTTGAAAGTTGATATTTATAGCGACTACGTCCTTAATTGGTTTTAACCCACTTAATTTGGTTAGGTCAGTCAATAGATAAGGTATCACCTTACCTAGATTCATATCCTAAAATATCCAAATAAAAATACCATATGTTCTACTTTACCCTAAAATATCCAAAATAATAAGACTCTAGCCTATCCTACCCTATCTAACACAAAATCCATTCGGTCTAGTTTATTAGACTTATGTTTTTAATATATAGACTAGTTTTTTCAATATATAATAAAAATATTATTTGACAAATGATAAATATATATATATTCTAAATTAAATTCAATTTAGTTAATTTTTATTTTTAATTTTTTCATCCATCAATACAGTTTTTTGTTGTGAACAGGAAATCGCATTTTTAATCTCTAGATGACTAAGCAAATACTAGAACAAAGAATCGGCTTTTAGAAATTGGTTCCACTAATTCAACAATACTAAAAATCTATTGCTATTCCACTATATTGACCTTGTTAATTTTTATTAATTTAGTTTAGTTTTTAATGAAGGAAACTGTTTAGTTTATTCACATATTTATAATTTTTATATATAAAAATTTGTTATTAGTATAGATTTAATTTTAATATAAATAGTTTTTAGTTAATAAGTTAAGAGGATGTTTGGCTAAACTTATTAAAAATATTGTATAAGCTCCTATATCTTATAAGATATTTTTAGAACTTATAAAATGTTAAATCATATATTTAAGAGGGTGTTTGGGTGGGCTTATAAGGTCTTCAAAACATCTTATAAGATGTTTTGGAGCTTGTAAAATAGCAAAAAGTGTTTGGTAATTTTTTTTTAAAAAGAGGTTATGAGCTTCTAAAATAAGATGTTAGGAACTTGTAAGCTCTTTTTACAAAAGTAAGGAATTCTTAACTTATTTTAAAAAAATTTAATCAGCTAGCTTAGTTTTAATCATATTAATTATAAAATTATCATTATTAACATCTTATAAGCTGCAAGATCTTATTTTATCCACACACTTTAAGAACTTATTTTTTAAAAAAGATCTAATATCTGATAAGCTCTAAAAACACCTTATAAGACATAGGAGCTTATAAGATTTTTTAAATAAGTTTAGCCAAACACCCTCTAAAATAAGTTGTTAAAATGTTTGAATAAAGTAAGATTTTGGAGTTTATAAAATGTTAGTAATGACAATATTGTAATTAAATGATTAAAAATAAATGAACTTGTTAAGATCTCCTTACTTTTTTTTAAAAGACCTTATAAGATGCTAACATTTTATATTAGGATTTTATAAACTCATTTAAAAAAAAATACCAAACACTTTTAATCATCTTATAAGCTCTTAAATATTTTATAAGATGTTTTAAGGAGCTTATAAGCTCACTTAAATACCATCTAAATTTAATTACAAGGTAATTGATAATTTTTATGTATGGATATTTGAGTAATTTTTGAATATAGGCCCTGCTCAAACCCATTACATTATTTTTATTAATATAAGTATAAATATGAATATGAGTATGACTTTTTGGCCTTGAGTAGGGAACTCTACCCATTGGCAAGCATTTTGGGTGCCTATATTGATAAACTTAATTTATTAGACTCGCTGCCCTTTACTTATTAGGCATTTTGGGTGTTCATATTGATGAACTTAATTTGTTGGACTCAATGGCCATTTATTTATTTAATTAAGTCTTTTATTTATTTTTTACTTTTTTTTATCTTTAAATTTTATTTTTCCATATTAATACCATAAAATAACATAAAATAATTGTTATTTTATGATAATAACAAATATGAGTTTCAATGAGATATTCATATCAATGTTTCAAAAATGATTACAACCCTTCCAAATTTGTTAATTTATTTTAAAAAATTAATAATATAATTTTGAAAGTCAATAATAAATTTTGGACTCAATATCATTATGACAATTGTCCTAGTTAGACTCTCAAGACAACCATGAACATATGAAATCATTTTATTTTCCCTCTTTCACAATCACGCGCACTTTCAAGCAAAACATCACACGCGCTCGTTCGTGTTTATAAGTAGAGCTCAATTTCTGGCTTCAATTTCTCGCGGACCAAATAATAATAATAAGTCATGACCCCAAATCCGACACAACTGCAGATTGCTGCCTAGTTTATTCAACACTTGCGTATGCATTTCTGCAATCATTTACATTTTCCTCTACCTGTAATTTCCTTAATGGGTTTTCAATCTTTTCGTTTTTCTCGATTCTTGTTTTTCGGTTTCAGTTTTCACAGTTCATGTTGTGAACACGTGAAGAGCTTTTAGAAAGTTTCTTTATGCCTGGGAACAATCATTTAAGGCCTACATCTTTGTTGCGTCCTCATAAATTCAACTTTTTTCACTACAAGTTGTGCTTTGTGAATTATTGGTTTAATTATTGCTTCATTGCACTGCTACTATAACAATTACATTAAGTAAAAGAAAAAGGGATTTGAAAATCTCCTTATTTTCAATTTTCTTGAAAAGCCCAATCCCCCTCCCCCTCCCCGGGTTTCCCTTACTCTAAAAGTGTCCCTTTTTCTTCTGGATGTTGAAGATTGTGAAAAATTCTTGCTTTTTGGCATATGGGTTCTGCTTTTCTTGGCCCCATGTGTTAATACGAGGCTCTAACGTTTGATGTTTTGTTTGTTCTTGATTAGTTATCCGAGTTTCGTAGCAAATTCTCAGTTGACATTATTTTATCCATTTTTGGACTTTGAATGTAGGACAAGTGACTTAATCAAAATTGGACTTTTTGACTAGAGTAAGAGGAAAACTGTTTGGGGTTAGGCAGCAAGTGCGGTTGGAGTAATTAAAATGGATAGTTTAAGAGAGGACCACCAAGAACTCAACATTGGGATTGACGGCCACATAAATATTGATAACCTTGATGAAAAAACCAATCACAATTCTGATACGGTGAAGGCTGCTAGCGCGGTTCTGGGGAGCGGAGAATTAGGAGGAAAGGATATGGCGCCAATGGCCGGAAATTCGATTCACCGGTCATCCTCCCGGCCACAATTGGACCTCAGTGGAGCCGCCATACAAGGGAATTTCGAGGAGAAAGACCCGACAATTCTATTGCCTAATCAGTCTGATGATATTTCTCATTTGGCTTTGGATATTGGAGGTAAATCTCAGCATTTCTGGTTGGAGGCATCAAGGATGGGGGGTTCCTGGATTTGTTCTTGTATTTTGTCTTAAAAGTGGCATAGATATGAGAGACCTTTATATTGTGTTCTACGTACTGAATTATGCTTGTGATCGGATATAGCTTGGTTTTCTATTTGCAGCTTTTTGCATGCTCTTTTTTCTATGTTTGTCAACCCCCAACACTACATAAGAACTGCATTGTGGAAGCTAGAATTCTGATTCTCTGTATGTTACAGCATTATTATGCAGTATTAACAGTCAACTTTTGAGTTTAACATCCTAGAAGAACTTTAAAATTTTTCTTTGACAAGGAAGTGGATTCTAGGTCTTCAAATTAGATGAAAAAACGTTATTAGTTTCGTGATGGGTAGATTGTTCTGTATTTTATCTCTTAGAAAAGTTTAATGATTTTCTCCGCTGCATTTTTGTAACATTTTGTCTGGCTTGTTATATTTTCTGTTTCTTACAGATCAAAAATAACATGTGTTGTTTTTGCCTTTTCAAAAACATTTTTTCCAGAGAGCCCATCCTAATGGTTTTCCAGCAACAGTCTGTGATGAAAATCCACCTATTAGACTTTCCTGCTGGCATTCTTCCATGCGTCAATAGTATAGTTGATGTTTGTAGCATTTTGAGATGCATCTTTGTATGGCTTGAACTATGACTTTTCGTGTAGCCTTATGATTGCCCGATTGCCTTTTATGCCATTGGCAGCTATGACTCCTAATTATTCAAAAGAATAGCTTTTTTCCTATCCTCTCACAATAGCTCACAAACTTCTTGAATATGGAAAACGTCCTATCTGATGAATTTTCGTTGCCATTTTCTATCATTAAGTCTCATATTGTATTACAACTTACAGCTACCATTCTTAAGTCATAACCCACATTACCTTGGCAGGTTCTCTCATTAAATTGGTGTATTTCTCAAGACATGAAAATCAACCAGTCAATGACAGGAGGAGAAAGACACTCAAGGATAAACTTAGTATCACCAATGTGAATAGAAGGAGCTACCCTATTCTTGGTGGGAGGCTGCATTTTGTAAAGTTTGAAACAACTAAAATTAATGAGTGCTTGGATTTCATCTACTCCAAGCAGCTTCACCACGGTGGCACGTATCTCACTTCCCTCAATGATGGTTTAGTAGATGCTACTTTTTAAAGTGTACTTTATCATAAATTACTCGTCTGATGAGTGATTTCTGCAATTTCATGGGGTCATCTGTTGATTTTAGTTCTAATGCTTAATCACAGGAATGGATTCTCGGCACTGGCAGTCTGAGGGTCCCAACACTGAGAACACCATAATTAAGGTATTTGTTTAATATCCCACGCCAGAGCTGCTTTAATGTGTTTACAAGCTACTTTGCTAAAGGTGATGCATAAGTAAAGAACTATAATTATAATGTTTATATCGGGCTAAGAAGTAAGAATAGAATCTCTTTAGCATATAAGCTGTTGTAGTTATGTATGGATATTTGCTTTGTCAGCCATCACTTTCTTAGATGTACTGACATAAGCTATTGGCTTTACATAAATGAAATTTGCTTAGTGCTTTTGTTCATATAGACCTGTAGTACCCACTCATTGATTTCTGAACACTTCCAAACCCTTGATTGGATGTTCTGCGGACTGAACATTGCTGACTAATGTTAAGACTTACTGGTGAAGAAACTTTTTAGTCAGCAGGTTTTTCCACTATTATTTTCTGTTTTGTATAGTAAATTAACATTATTGAATATGTTTGCTTTACTTTCACGAAGAAACTTCTTACTTTAACAGAATGCATTGGAAGAACAGGGCATGCATACCTATTAACTAGGAACCATTTGTGTGAAGGCAACAGGTGGTGGGGCCCACAAGTTTGCTGATCTTTTCAAGGAAAGGCTTGGAATTAGTATAGAGAAAGAGGATGAAATGAATTGCCTGGTGGCAGGTGCAAATTTTTTGCTCAAGGTGCGATTTTGAGGTCCTTTGTTTAGTTGACTTAGGAAAGTCATCAATATGAGATGAAGGGGCAATAGAATTCTTTAATTGCCTGTCTTTAAGCTACTTATCTTATATTACTTTCATGTGTTCTGCTTCAAAAATGCAGATGTATATCAATTCTCTCTCTTACATATGTCAGTTTTTGTTGAGACCTATCTGCTTTTGATTGAACTTGTGTCTCTTTTTTTTCTTTTTTTTAATAATATATATAAATAAAATAAAATTCTATTTTGGCTTTGAGATTGTGAAGATTGTAGTTGCCTTCTCACATCTTTTCATGTATGGTCAACATCTTTCATGCACGTAGGACTATGGCATGTCTACATCAACAAGCATGAAATATCATTTTTCTGACCCTGTAGGGTTAAAAAATGCGTTTATTTATAGTATTTGATACTTGTGAATTTGGAACTTACTGCTTTAGATAATTTAGATAGATCTCCTCAAGATGTACTGAGCTAGCTATCTAAAACCGGCTTGTTCACCTGTGCATTGTCAATTCTGAAAGTTTTGAGTTAGTGACAAAGATGCAGTGGGAGCTGCTAATCCTGTTATGTTGTTGATGGAAAATTTCTGATGATCTGATTCAATAAGAGCTATACATATTTGTCTAGGAAAGTCTTTTTCAAGAATGGTCCTTATGCTGCATAGCCTGTGGTTGACTACAAATAGATAGGTTTATTTCACTCAGTTCCTTCTATGAACCTATTGCTGAACGTGTTGCCATCTGTCATTCTTTGCGTAGGCAATTAGACACGAAGCTTTTACACATAAGGAGGGTCAAAAAGAGTTTGTGCAGATTGATCCCAATGACTTGTTTCCATATCTTCTTGTCAATATAGGATCTGGTGTCAGTATGATCAAGGTACTATCTTATATCATCCCCACTTTTCCCGCTACAAAGAAGCCTTAGTATTTACAAATCTACAATAAATTTGAGTTACTGTGTTACAGGTTGATGGAGATGGAAAGTTCCAGCGTGTTAGTGGAACAAATGTCGGTGGCGGCACATATTGGGGTCTGGGGAAGTTGTTAACCAAGTGCAAGAGGTTGCCTTAATCTGATGATCTACCATGTGCTATTCCTAAAGTTCCTTCTTTGCAATTAAATTTGTGAACTTTTTCTTCTATTCTTCTCTCATTAGTTTTGATGAACTGCTGGAGTTGAGCCAACGGGGGGATAACAGAACCATTGACATGCTTGTTGGGGATATTTATGGTGGAATGGATTACTCCAAGGTATGTCTTTTTAAATGTACTTGTGTTTTCTTCCTCTGTGTCATACAGATCATTTTGCTTCCATGTTTGTTTTGGAATGACACGCTGTTTGTGCCCGTGGACAAAATTTGCTCAACTACAGAAATGGATAATTTTTCAATGTATAATGCTACAAGTCTGTCATAAAAGAATGTTAGTCTACCTAATTTCGGTGTTTATGTCTCCCTACCATTTATTGTTGGAAGTTAAGAGTGTCTGAGTAAGAATTTGATGTATCGTGCAAACTTAAGGAGGATGCCTTGCCTGAAACCTGCTTGACCCTTTAGGGAGTAAATAGTGCTAATGCCAGTTTATATTTTCTCACTTTTACCATATCTTTATCCTTTTGGTTGCTTTTATAATGGTCCATTTGTTCATTCACTCTACTTATTCTGACAATATTAAGAATGTCACAGATCGGTCTCTCTGCATCGACAATTGCTTCTAGTTTTGGCAAGGCTATATCAGAAAATAAAGAGCTTGAAGACTACAGACCTGAAGATATTTCTCTGTCCCTCTTAAGAATGATTTCCTATAATATTGGCCAGGCAAGTTGGGTTGCAATTATGTGATCTTGATACATTATACGTATATTGATGAATCTTATATTCCTTCTCTAAATAATCAAAGTTACAGTTGGTTAATGTATATGAAATGTGACCGGATCATAAAATTACATAGAGGGAGGGGGATTATACAAGGAGGAAATGAATAGCTGTTGTTTTACTGATTGTATCCATGATTTACTAAAATGTAACAACTGACTGAGATTTGTCATCTTAATTACGTAACAACTCCAGTTGTAGTGATCTTTAACCTATCACGTTTTGGACAGTTCCATATAGTATTACTGTATTCTGAGGTTTGAGTTATTTTGTCTTGCACTATTCTTTTATTTTTATTTTGGTACTGTATAATTTATTCACCTTGATGTTTGCCTTATCATTTGTGCCTCACCTCCCCTACACACCTAGTAACAAAAAAAATGAACCAATGATGAGGCATTTTTGGTTCAAAATATGTGATAACTATGTAATTTCTTCTCTAAAAGAATGACAAATTTTAATGTAAAAACTGCACCCATCTAGTTCCAAATTTCTAAAGTATCTTTGGACTGCTTAATGGTGAGTATGAACCCATAATAGGCTATCACTGCCCTTATCAATGTAAATATCTGTGTGTTTATCATGTCAGAAATGACTCTGAATTTGTGAAATTTATTTCCAAGTAATATATGTTTATCCTGCTTATCATGTCAGAAGCATGGCATTAGATTCCTTAACGTTCTTAAAAGTTTAATTTATTTATCTTTATGAGTGTTTGCCCACCCCATCCTGCTTCAGCATGACTTGCTTTCTGTTACGGTCTAAAAGGACAGCATTACGCCTTCACCACTTAATGTTGATAGATGAATGATATTCTTAGATGCCAGTACATCTAATATCGCTTCTAATATTTTGCAGATATCTTACTTAAATGCATTGCGGTTTGGACTTAAGCGAATTTTTTTTGGAGGATTTTTCATCAGAGGCCATGCATACACTATGGACACCATCTCCTTTGCTGTCCAATTTTGGTAATTCCGAAAATACTTTCCCGCTAGTTTTATTTTAAGTTCAATTATTTTTTTGCATCAGGAATTAATCTGCTCTTCCCAATTAGTTGTCCATTGGCCTGAATGTGTCTCAAAGTTTTTAGCTGCTATACTTTTGTGTGAACCTTTCCTCTGTACCACTTTTTCAGGTCAAAAGGAGAAGCACAAGCAATGTTTTTAAGACATGAAGGATTTTTAGGAGCTTTAGGTGCATTTATGAGCTATGAAAAGCATGGGCTGGATGACCTTATGGTTCATCAGCTTGTAGAAAGGTTCCCTATGGGTGCACCATATATTGGAGGAAATGTTCACGGGCCACCTTTAGGAGATCTCAATGAGAAGGTAGGTTAGCTGCATTCATGGACATGGGTGTTTCATATTTTGTCTTTCATTATAATCTTAATTTTGGTTTATATCTGAGTTACATTCAAGTCTGATCCATTACTTATTTATATTTCTATGGTTGTTGGTTTGATTGACTGATTTCCTTCAACATCTTATTTAGGTTTCTTTACATATCTTCCTTTGTGGTCCACATATTTGTAAATGAATTAAATGAGACATTAAAAACTGACTGTTGGTGGTGCTCAATGGGTGCTTTTCATACTTTTTATAATGCCAATGCCTTATTGATGTATGCATGGTTAAAGGGAAAGAATAAAAAAATAGGGGGATGGTTCTTTAGAATATGTTCTTCACTGCTTTTCTAAGCTTTGGTCCTAAAGTTAAAGATTCCTTAACAACTGACATATATTCTGAGGATGAGTGTTGCATTAGATGCAGTGGCTCAAACTTTTTGGTAAATCCTTATATAGTCAGATGGCATTAATATTTTTTTTGTGGGTCTACTAAAATAACTTAGTTATTCTCATTGTTGTTGAGTTTGAGTGCAATGAGTTTGCTGCAGTGATCCAAGGGTTCAGTAGTTGTTATAAGTAAGTTACTGCTTTGCTGCTCAGAAACTCTGCTACTTGTTCTTCATGAAATTGGGTCACTGCAGAACTTAATTTGCCACTATTTTTTTTGTTAACATATTGCTTTCAGAAGTAGTTTAGTCGCATGTGGATATTTTTGATAGCTGTCTATTATCCTGATCAGCCATGTCATCAACCCTCACTGTCAACACAGACGCTCTCCAAAAAGAAAAAAACAAAGAATAGATATCTAAAGAAAACTATTTTGTGCACTCAGTTGACCAGTCTTTCCTGGCATAGGAATTTTCATAGCATCTCTGCAGATTCACTTTTAATTGGATACTGTTCTCTTGTTTCATTAAACTCAAAATGCATTCCAAACAACTATATTAGCATGTGAATTTCTGTTAATTGAAACATTAGAAATATAGGTGCGGGGAGAAATAGTGTTTCTGTTTTTTAATTCTCTCATACAATTACATTACTTTGTTTCCCTCTTATAGGATATCACAGTGGTGAAAAAAAGAAACAAATTGACTGTATAATCTATTCTAGGCTGATCCCTTAATTTAAGGAATTTAAGTGATTCTAATTAAGAAACGGAAACTAATCGCTACTTATTCAATCTAAAAACAGAAAGTAATCCCTACTTATTCATCTAACCAAATCTTCCCCAAATAATTCAGCAAGATTTTAGCCAAATAACTCCTAGTGATATTGCCTAACAGTTGGCAATGTTTAGCTAGTTGACATTCCTTATTTTGAATGCAATCATCTATTGCAGATATCCTGGATGGAGAAGTTTGTGCTGAAGGGAACTGAAATTACTGCCCCTGTTCCAACGTCTCCTGCTGGAACTACTGGTCTTGGAGGCTTTGAAGTTCCATCATCCAAAGGAGACACCTTACGTCCTGATGCTAGCAAACTAAATGTTGGCGTTCTCCATCTTGTTCCAAGTTTGGAGGTGTTTCCATTGCTTGCTGATCCAAAAACGTGAGCTGATTAAACTAACTCCTTAATTTGCATGTATATATATAATTTGGCTTATTCTTACTCTTTAACCAGTTATTCGTCATAAATTTTACCCAACAGATTTTTTGTTTCATCTTCTCCCTTGACAAGAAATTAAGTTAATATGTTTACCAAGATTTTCTATTTGACGAATCTCCTTTATATCCTGTTTCTGATGGCTCTTCGTCATGGTTGAGTAGCTGCTGTCTTCAACAAAAAATTATTTTCGTTATTTTTTCAAAGATTTCCATTTATCATCTTCTTTTCCTATTCCCTCTTTGGACAAGACTGCCATTGTTGAGTAGCAGCATTTCCGCATTGGTTATGCTCTCTCTCCTCTTCCCCTACTTTCCGTGCATTATGTGTGCACCCAAAAGAGAAGTCTCCCTATCGTTTTCTGATTTACTTTATTCTTGTTGTTTCCATTCCAATTAATTGGTAGATTTATTATCTGCAAAAATTTGCATACGGACAATGATGCTTGTCTTTCTCCATGTCGTATTTTTTATTTACAGATATGAGCCCAACACTATAGATCTTTCGGATCACGGGGAGCTAGAGTAAGTACCATCAGTTTGATTGTTATCTGTCGCTTCTGATGTTGTGACTGGTCCTATGTTCAAGGAAATGTCCCTATGTAATTTCCCTACAGTGATTATTTTAACTTTTAATGTTCATTTTTTTGTAGGTATTGGTTCACTGTCCTATCAGAACATATGCCAGACCTTGTTGATAAGGTATAAATTTATTTACTTTCTTGCCTGTCCTCCTTAATCCTGAAAAGAGAATCTGCATGCAAGCATGAATACATCCAACTATTTATTAATGGGTAATATTTGCAAACTGTGATTGGGTTATCTTGGATTGCAGTAACCTAAAATTTATGAAGTTGTAACCTCTTGAACACCTGAACTTTCGAAAGTTATTCGATTGAAATTTTCATAACTACTTTCACCTCCATCAGAAGTTGCCATGGCATTAAATTACTCAGCATCCCATGGTATACCGTCAGTTAAATTTTGGGGTATATGATAATGTCACAGTTAAAGGAAAACTAATATAGGTTCATTTCTATATGAGGCTTCAACAGAGAGATTATTTTTGCTGCTGCTTCTCTTTTCTGACTTCTTGGGCAATCTGCTTCTGAACATTCAATTGCTGACTCTTAACAAATTGGAGAAATGCTTTGGTTGCCATGCTGATAATGGAAATCATGGTCCTCATATTTCTTGTCATTTCAGTGGACCTTTACAACCTTGTTTTTAAGTAGTGTTACTTACGTCCTATGTCCCTATTTATGACTGTGAACTTGGTATAAATTCTTCAGGCTGTGGCTAGTGAAGGTGGTACAGATGATGCTAAGAGAAGAGGTGATGCATTTGCTCGTGCATTCTCTGCTCACCTCGCAAGGTTCAGATATTTTAATTACTTGTGTCTATCTTTTGTATCTTCTGTTATTGAAATATATAATTGAACTAAATTAGGTAGAAGTAAAATGTAAGTTTATAGTGAAGAAAATGATTGCTTATGCACGTGGCAGGCATCATGATATAAATATGAATTGTCAATTGAAAATGCTGCAGATTCTCATTTAATGGTTAGGCATGCCATGACTTTTGTTTTCTGCATACACTGAACTCAGAACTGACCACATAATCCACACAAAAGAGCAATCATTATAAAGCCCCTCATATGTGCTGACAACGATCTCCATCACTTCGTGCTGCTTTGCCTTTTGGCATAATGGCTATTTATCTTGTAAAGTTGTTTCTTCCCTCCCATACCTCCTTGGAACCAAAGCACATGGGTATATATGGGCCTGTAAGCCTGCACATTACCTGAATATTATCTTCTGTACAATTTATTCTGGATATGGTTTTTAGGGTATTCAGTGCCTCCTTTGCATCTTAGGCAGATGTACAAGTGATGTTCTATCCCCACAGAAAACTTGAAATAACAGTACTCTGGTGACTACACAAACATAAACGAAATCAGCATTGGTGTTTGAATGCAGTGAAGTCATACAACAAGCAAGGATCACCATTGCCGTCAACCTTTTACAACTCTTCTTTTTTCTGAGTTCAGTTGTCTCTCTTCTTGTGCGTTATTCTGTATCTTCTTGGTAACAGTTTTTATGTTTTGTTGCTTCCAGCCAAACTGCAAGCAAACTGCAAGAGAACTTAGTGCTGATACTTCTGGGATGCTTATATATGTCAAATCTGCCAAAGGCAACTAAGACTTCACATTCTATCTGCTTTAGCTTATATTAGATAGTGCCTTATGGGCAATATCTCCACTAATCCTTACCTGGATTCTGGTGCAAATTGTCCAACAGACATAGCTCAGGCCAAACAATTCTATTTGCCTCTAATTTAGATTTACTTGAAACCGTAGGCAACACTGAATGCTAACTGAAGTCAGCATGTTAGGAATATTTAGTGGATTTTGATTGGTTTTGGTTGTACTTTGAAGCTTCACCTCTTAGTGATTTTATTGTTTTTCTCATTAGATTGCTTTCTAAACATTCCGATCACTTCTGGCAATATTTTCATTTAATGAATTAATTTTGCAAGAGTGCGTGTGTCTGTGTGTGTGGTGTGGTGTTTTTCCTCTTCCTAAGATCTCTGTTCTGCTTGATAGGTTGATGGAGGAGCCAGCTGCATATGGAAAGTTGGGTCTGGCCAACCTCTTGGAACTAAGAGAAGAGTGCTTGAGGGAGTTTCACTTTCTTGATGCCTACAGAAGCATAAAACAGAGGTGAAAATTCCACATGGAGTGTCATTAGTAACTGTCTCAATTTTTATACATAGTCTACCTGATGACGTTAATTTTAAAACAAGAAATAATTGTTTAGAAAAGCATATGTTTAACTTTAGGGAAGTTTTTTTCCATAAGTTTTAGACTGAGGCTTAATCTACTACCCACATTTTACATGCATGATGCGTTGAGTAATTGTTGTCCGTCATTCAATTATCAGTATATAATTGCTTCAACATAAAAGATTTTACAAGCACCTGGCATTCCACATGTAATTACCACTTACACTCCACATTTACAATTTCAGGTTAGTCACAAATATATCAGCATGGCGCAGCATTCTTTCGGATACATATAGGTTTTCTTTGGACTTCATGTATAAAGACTACTACATAAAGTCTGATAGGGAGTTTGGTTGTGTTTTTATTTTCAATTTTCATTTTCAACATTTTTAAAATTTGAAAAGTTAGTTTAAATGAGTTGAAAATAGATTTGTATTTGGATAGTTTGTTAGGAAAGTAATGATTATGTAGGGTTTAGTAGGTTGCAGGTGGGGAGAGAGAGTAATAATGAAAAAGAGAGCGAAGATATATAGGTTATTGGGAGAAGATATGTAGGTTATTCGAAAATATGTTTTGAGGTGAAAATGAGTTGAAATATTGTTAAAAATGATGATAAGTTGATAATTCATTTCTAAATAGTAAAAACAGCTGAAAATGAAAATAAAACATAACCAAACTGCCCATAAACGTTTCCTTAGAATCTTCCTGGCTCTTTTTTTTTTCACAGGGAAAATGAGGCATCACTTGCAGTTCTACCTGATCTTTTATTGGAACTTGACAGTATGAATGAGGTATTTATACTTTAGATAAGCTTCCCACTATTTGAAGGATTAGAGTTTTGGCATGATAGGTTTAATGATCTCTTGCATTTTGTTGAACGATTCTTTTTCATAATTCTCTTTTCCTTTCTATTTTGCTTTGCAAATTTGTCATAAGAGTGTAAATACACCTTTTGGGCAAAAGATGAAATGGCCCCTTATCTGTAGCAGTTTTTAATTAGATTTGTTTCACTCTTAGCGAGGACCTCAAAGGGACTGGTTATTAAGTTTGGCAGCATTTTGTTCTGTGCAGGAGACAAGATTGCTTACATTAATTGAAGGAGTACTTGCTGCAAACATCTTTGACTGGGGATCTCGTGCTTGTGTTGATCTCTACCATAAGGGGACAATTATTGAAATATATAGAATGAGCCGCAACAAGATGCAAAGACCTTGGCGGGTTGGTGTGGCAATATTATCCTTTTACTGTGTGTTCCCATGTTAGTAACTTCTGATTTAAATTGTATGTTTATGTTTATGCAAATTCAGGTGGATGATTTTGATGTTTTCAAGGAGAGAATGTTGGGGTCTGCAGAAAAGAGGCCTTGCCCATATAAAAGAGCACTGCTTTTTGTAGACAACTCTGGTGCTGATATTGTACTAGGAATGCTTCCTCTTGCTAGAGAATTTCTCCGACGTGGAACTGAAGTAGGGTTTTCCTTCATACTTACAGATGAAATTAGTTATGAATCATGATAAGGATAAGATGTTCATCATATAAATTCTGAGTAGCTAGCTTATTGGTAATACTAGACCCGGAATTACACCTTTCTGGGCAGAAGAAACTGCTTAAGGACTGTTAGAGAAAAATGTTAAAAATGATATGAGGAAGTTTTCTGAAAAAATATGGAAACTGGAATTTTCCACCGTAACCATGAATTTTTTGTTTCCATTTTTAGTATTATGCTTTCCACTTGAAGATTCAAAAGTCATAGAAGTGAAGTTTCCTTATGTGATCATCTTTAGACCAGAATTCTTGTGGTATTGGAAAGAAAAAAGGTCTTCACAGCTTCTCTTCTTTTACCTGCTTGTTATCTGGTATATGCATAGACATATCCTCTGTGGCAAATTAATGACGACGGTTTTGCAGGTTGTGCTGGTTGCCAATTCCCTTCCTGCCTTGAATGATGTTACTGCAATGGAGGTGCCTGATATTGTTGCCGAGGCTGCTAAGGTCTGTTTCCTCCGATACAAGCGCATACTTGAATATAACTACCATCAATCAATTCCAAATCCGGATATCCACCTTGTTTAGCCTTCCCAGAAAGATGGAACAGCATGCAAAATTTGAGAGACAACCTTCTAGCCATCATATTGGCTTTCAAAGAAAAATGTCTTCTTTCCTCTGGATATTAGTCTATGATTTGTCTTAAATAGATTAGCTTTTAGTTAGCTGAGAGAATCAATCTAGGGATTTTGCGAAAGTTACTGACTATGTGCTTAACAGCATTGCGACATTCTTCGTGGGGCAGCTGAAGCGGGTGGCTTACTAGTGGATGCAATGATCAACATCCAGGACAGCCCCAGACAAAGGTCAACGTCGGCACCACTGATGGTTGTGGAAAACGGGTGTGGAAGTCCTTGCATAGACTTGCGACAAGTGAGCTCAGAGTTGGCTGCTGCTGCCAAGGATGCCGATCTGGTACACCCTTTTTTTCTTTTTCCTTCAAGTAAATTGGACTTGGGCCGTAATTCTTTTCCATAGAAGTTTTTTCTTTTACTCCGTTGCAGATTATTTTGGAAGGGATGGGACGAGCCCTACATACAAACTTCAATGCAAAGTTCAAATGCGATGCTCTAAAGGTCTGTTTTTCTCTATCATTAGCATTACAAGAAGCGGGAATTGCATTAGTTTGACAGCAAAGCGACAAAAGTCTATTTTTTTCGACCCAAATGATATGTAACTTTAACAATGCAGCTTGCAATGGTGAAGAATCAGCGGTTGGCAGCAAAGCTAATTAATGGAAACATATATGATTGTGTGTGCCGATTTGAACCAGCTACATGAAGAGGCAGAACTTCGTATGTATTCTTAACATGCTGGAAATCTCCCGTGGAGAAAAAAAGTTGAGACTTCTTTGGGATTGGCCCTTCCAACAACATGAATATTGTTTTGCATTTTGGCTCTCTTTTTTGCTTGCTGACTCCTGAATCTGGTAACTCCAGATCAAATTTGTTATCATAAGTTTTAGTTAAATTTATACATGGGAAGTACGGTGGTATATTTTTTTACAAGGTAATAGAATTAGCACTCAATTGGTAATGCAGCAGCCAGCAAGTGTAAGAATTATTAATTTTTTTTAAAGTTTTCCAAGAGGATCATGGCAGGTTCCCAACTATTCTCTATGGATTCGAACCATGGTGAAAGAATTATTATTATTATTATTTGAGTTCAATTTTGCATGAACTTATCAGTCATATGTGCATGTGTATCTATATTATATAGCACAATGGGACCTGTAATTGTGTAATTTAATTCTAATTGTGCAATTTTGACCAAATGTCAAATTTTTAAAATTTTGAATTTTTTTTTAATTTAGTTAAAAAAAATTCATTGGTTGTTTATTTATTTTTATATTTTATTTTAATACGAGCAGTTTATCTATTATAACTAAAATATCATGTTGTATTTATCCATAATTGCAATATAGATTTTTATCTCATAAGATAATTCAAAAAATATCTATAATCGTATTTTTATTTCACTAAATAAGTTTATAATTTAAAAAATATTCTATAAGTATCATATTAAGTACTTTTATCATGAAATTTAATCTTATAAATTTAATTTATCATAAGATTAATGGGTAAATATTTTATTTATTTTATATACAAATTTTGTTATACTATAATTAATTTTTTATATTTTATTTCTACATTATTTGTAGTACAATTCTATATTTTTAATTGTAGGACTTCTTTCGTCAATTAGCATAATATAATGATGTATCTTTTTTCCTTTTAATTAACTTAAAATTCATTTTGTAGAAATCTTTTAATATTTTTTCGAAACACATCTTAGTATTGTTTTTGTTTTGTCTTTATTCTAAATTAATTAGATACTTTTTTAATATATTTAAATATTTTATCAACGTTATTACTTTATTATTTTCTCAATATTTATTTAAAATTAAAGTCCTTATGACTAACTTGGAATTGTAATTTTTATATTACTTAAAATATTTGCATGCATTACTTTTTTATTTCAATTAATTATGTTTTATATATTTATTTTCAATACTATTTTTAAATATTTTTGTATGTTAATATAAGAATTTATATTTGATATTGAATTTTTATTTTACTATTGTTCTGGTTGCAGCTCTCTCGATTTATCTAGATAAAAAAAATTTATATAGACTTCATATTTTAATTATGTACTTCAAATAATGTGATGGTATGAACTATTTAAGAATACTATAATTTTATGGAGTTGTTGAAATTATTCCAATTTTTTTATCAAATGAATGAAGAAATACTATATATCTTTTTATAAAAAATATTCATTAAATTTATCAGCACTTGATTTACCCTTTTCTAATTATGTGCATATAAGAAAGAATTTTTTTTTATTTTTTTATATAATACCATGCGTTTTGATGAGTTTATTTTGATTGATTGAATCTTCACTTATTTATAATATTTTTTATAAGAAAATTATTTTATTTCTCTTTAATAAATAAATTATTTATAAAAAATTATGCATATACAACTAAAAATCATAATTTCATTGCTAAGTAAATATTTTTACACAGTTGATATATTTCATATTTAGTAATATATATTTACTTTGAAAATATTAACTATCACAAATTAAATGGATATATGAAGTAATGAAATTATCTAATAAATATGAGCTCTAATAAATATTAAATTATTTTTTATTCAAAGAGTGAGTTTTTTTAATTTAATTATACATTTTTTCCAAAATAAAAAAAACTTAATATTTATCCCAAAAAAGCAATTGATAACTAAGTTATTTCAAAACAACAACCACTTTTTCATATTTAATAATTATTTTTTTGTATTTATATAGATAAAATCACATTATTTTTAATTGAAGTAATACAATATTCAATTATTTATAATCAAAAAAATTAATAAATAAATAAAAACTATTCAGTCATTTGATCAAATATATTATTTTTAGTTATTAATTAAATAATTATTTTCTAGATAACTTCAAAAGTAAAATTAAAATATTTAATAATCATAATTGTTTCTGTAACGCCCCCACTCGGGATAGCGCTTAAGTTGAAGCGCAACTCAATTCAATTTTAAATTGAACCCACAATATAAATCAATAGGCCCATAACAAACTTTTCAAGTTTATCAGAAATAGCAGCAGATTTCAACTTAAACATTCATTCACAAAACATTAGATACGTACTATATTCACTTTCTTATATCTAACAAAACATTCACATGCCTTAAGTCATCAACATCAACATGACATATCACAACGTCTCAAGTTCAGGCTTAATATTCAAATGATTCCATTTATACATTCAAACACCTAATCTGTTACAAAATATGTTCATGTCTAGGCTCGAAGTCCAAGTTCTTCATTTAATCCCTGTCTGAGAGAATCAAAGATAAAACGAAAGGGTAAGTTCAAAGGACTTAGTGAGGGATAATCATAATCATAAGAAAAAGGGATCTGTCGAGAAAGAATCGACTCAACAGATCGTAAATCAACAGTTAAGCTAAAACATATCAGGATACAGTCAAACATTCAAGAAACAATTGAACGATTATGAATCAATCAGGTAAAACAAATGAGATCAACCGATGCAATTCAACAGGTCATAATAAATACATACAACAGATGTATCTTATTCCAATCAAACAAAACTTACCCAAGCATGACTGCTTGATACAAAACTTAACCTTATACCAATCAAACTAAACTTATCCAAGCGTGACAATCTAGTACTTAACTTACCCAAGCGTGGCTTGGTACATAACTTACCCAGGCATGTCAGCTTGGTATATAACTTACCCAAGCATAACAGCTTGGTACATAACACATTGCTGATAAAACAAATCAATAACATACCAATCAAACTCAAATAGATCAACAAGACCGATCATATGGCGAACAGTACGAATCAATACCAACAGATAATGAGAGTTCAGGGTGCCAGAACATATAGAAATCAGAATCAATAATAATGATAACCCTCACAGGGGTGTTCATATCAAACAACAGATAACAATTCGAATTCAACAATTTTCAGATTTCAATCAAAACAGAGTACGGTACAAAAACAAAAACAAAAATTGAAACATAAACAAAAATCGAAACCCTCACAGGGGTTTATAAGAAGGTACTAGATTGGCAAGCCTTCACAGGGTATACAAGAAAATACCCAAGAGGTTAGACCCTCACAGATATATAAATGTCAATTAACAGATAACAAATGAAATCACAAGACGATTCCAATAACAAGTACAAGTACTCAAGCAAGTACGATTTCAATAAACAAGTGAAAGTATAGAACACAATCATATTGAACCCTAATAGGGTCATTCCACAAGAACAAATGTGGCCAGAATGGCAAACCCTCACCTCCGTGATCCCCAAAAAACTATCGCCGATCAAAATAATATTTTCGTAGTCAAAATTCACATTCAATCCTAATCATCACAATTAAACTATTAGTAGCCTAAAACCACTAGTTAACCAATTAAGATAATAATTTTAGAGCTTGAACAATACTACCGCCCAACATAAACTAGTCCTTAATTACATAATCATTCTCATAATATCGTCCTAAAATCACAATAATAGCTTAACTCTTCATAATCAGTCCGAACTAATGCCACTGAGGTCTTAAATCCATGAATTAAGGTTTAATTGGTTAGTAACTTATTTAGTCCTAATTTTAGCATGTAATAAGACATATTCGGGTCCATTAACTATATAATACTCCATGCATGGAAATTATACATAGCAATCGTATATAAATCCTTCATTATTGCATAATACAAGGTTTAAAGAGATAACGGTACATCATGGGTGTATATATATAAGCAAAACCCTCCCAATTCTTTACCCATGATTCGTTCAACGGCCCCAGATTCACAAACCGATTATGCCGTTGTGTTTGTTGCGTCGAGGGGAAGAAACTGCCCTTGCACAGTCACCATCCACCGCCGGCTGAGCAGACCAAACCCACCACCAAAATGCTCTTCTCAGCCTCCTAAACCTAATACAGCCATAAATTCCAAGTTTTGGAGCCAAAATCGCCTCCAAATCACACCTGAAAGTTACAGCACCACCACCCGCCACCTTTTTCGATCAATTCATTTTCGCCGTCACCGCCACATATAACCTCCACACAAGGGTACCAAAGGCTTCCTCAAGCTGAGAGCTCCAAGAATCACTGCCCAGAAGTTGCCTCCCGCCGTTGCTCCTCCTTCACCCATCACGATTGGTGTCGGCCGAAATCAAACTTCACGTTTGCAGTGGCCTGCTGCTCAACCGCCATGGATGTGGTATGGACGTGAAGCTGGGAGTGAGGAGAAGAGAGTTTTTAGGTTGGTTTGGGGTGTCACACCGTCGCCGGGGAGAATCGCTGGTGAGTTGGATGAGGGCACTGGTGAAGAGGAAAAGGTAAGAATGGGGTGAAAATGGAAATTTCACACACACACACACACACACACACACACACATATATATATATATAGGCTATTTTTGAAATATTATAATTGAGCCCACAACAAAATCTGATTAATGCAATTAGGCCCTCTAAGGTTTCCACCAACTTCAATTCAACCCCTAACAAAGTGAGTGCCTTGCTTTGACCCCTTTGACCCAAAATATTAACCATGCAACCCCCAAAACTTTGAAAATGTGATCCAATCAAGTCTTTCGTAATTGCACTTTGATCCCAAAACTTTTAAAAAATTTGCAATCAAGTCTTTTTTATTTATTTTTTGAGCCCTAAAATTGAATCAACCAATACCTTAATTTCTTAATTTCTAAATCCCTATTTTTGAAATAACAAATTTTTAAGGGTGTTACAGTTTCTTAATATCGTGACTTACTTAAAAAATTTTACAATTTATTTGTTGCTTCTGAAAGAGATAAACAAATATTTATGTAAAATATCAAATTATCACTTTTTATTAAAGAGTTAGAAGTTTGAGAAATGAATAATTATAAATTAATTTATATGCAACTTTTCAATTTATCAAAGTCTTTAAAATTCAATATTTTTAGATAAAATTATATATAACGAATATAACTAATAGTTTCATTGAAGAATTTATTGCAAATATAAATAGTTACTTCCTACAACAACTATAAACTTTGAATTTTATTTTTATATTATTCATCTAAATCAGTTTAGTTTTTTTGAAATATAATAATGGAGAACTCATTTTTAATTATTTGAAAATAAATTCATTTATATGGGACATATATATAGTTGACATAGTTGAAAATCTTCAAAAGTTTGATAAAGGACAACTTAAATAACAAATGATATCAATTTTTATATTTTTCAATATGTTTAATTCTATTATTTTTATAATTATGTCGCATACATTTATTTTAATATTTTTGTTTATAATAATTCATAAAGATATTTTTATATGGATTAATGATGTGATATCAAAAAACTGATTGAACGTAATTATTCATTTAATTATTCGTAATTTTTATATTCTAATTATAAAGAAAAACCTTACGAGTGATTGATAATTTATCTTAAACTGAATATAGAAAATTTGCTTATTATTTCATTCATGTACATAATATATGTTAATTGATAATTTCAAAAATAATAAAATAACTACATATATAAATAAAAATAAATAAATTTTACTTATCAGAGTTATATAGAATATTAAAAGATATTTTAGCTTATAGAAATTGTATGTTACAAACTACTTATTGAATTAGTTATCAAATAATTAATAACCTAATATAAGCTATTTTTATAGATAAAGTACAAAGAAACTATATATTTACTGTAACAAAAAATATCTAACATTTAAAATTCTTAGATGTCATGAAAATTGTAACTATAACTTCAATATTATTAACAAATCATACAAAAAAGATTTATATTAGAAAAGAAATTATTTTCTTATTTATTATATCAAAATATGTATGTAAATATATATATAATTCAAAAGGCGAATTTAGTAAGATATTCTGTGCCCTATTTTTATTTTCTTAATTCTTTTATTTATTTTTCTGAATTTTTGTATAATTTATAAACTTAGAGTGAGCAATTCTTGATATTCTACAACTTATTTAAGTATAAATTATCTTCAAACATAATATTTTTAATTAAAATATTTATATATATATTTTTAAATAGTAATAGATTTTCTTTCATTAGTGCTAAAAATAATCACATTTCATATTTTAATCAGATGAAGTAAAATAAATATTATTATAAAATAAATTATTTCAATCATATTATGAAATCGTTGAAAAAAGAGGTTGAATCGAAATATAGCTGCTACACCAAAACTAGGTGCAAAGAACCAACTAGACTGTCCTATTGGATAAATCAGGAATACAGAAACAAAAATAGCAATTGGACCAGAGAATGCGATTACATTATTAGGTCACAATTGAACAGATCAAGCAAGCTCAAATTGATACATGATTTATACAAGAGACATTTGCTTCTTAATTGTAAACTACTGACCTAAATAACTATATCAAATAGGAATTGTCTTTATATGATTTCCAATGAAATCAGAAAAGAAGTAGATTAGAAAGAATACACCGAATAATTTAAATGGAGTTCCCCGGAGAATGAACTCCAAGAAGGTGGAGTCGAAATTACTTTGCAAAAATATGCTAAAGTAGTCAAAATGAATTAACAAGTTCAATAAAAAAATCACAAGGGCCAACTTGATCCTCTTTCCCAGGGATCTCAGATGAGGGACCCTGGGAGAGCAGCCGATTCCAACAACCTTCCATGTATGATCCATACTAGATCTAAACAACTGCCCATCCTACCTCTTCTACGTTCTTGACAGCCCATCTTTGTCTCAGTAGAGTCTTTCAGTGGCATGTTTCGGTCATCTTCCCCATTACATAGAAAAAGTGAGTCACCGGTTCAAGTACAAGATACTATCATTACTGCCTAGACAATTAGACATCCAACCCGTAATCGCAACAACCCAATTGCAAGAGCGGAGCTCTACCTTGCCGTAATGTGATGTGCTTCCAATGCCAATAAAAAGTAACCCATCCAGTACTATTTAACATCCAAAAAACTACCAAACAAAATACGTCCCATGCCGAAATATCACAAGTATCCCCTCGGCCCGAGCCATCGCACGGAAAACTATAACCAAAGCCACAAAGGACCATCTAAATTGATTCATTTCTGTCTATAAGCTCCAATTGCATCATAGGAGTTAGGGGAAAAAAAGGGTTTTTTCATATACTTATAGTTATGATTGTGACTTCTTTGATTTTGATAGTTTTTGCGATTCCATGGATTATACCTATTTACACAAATACCTCGATGATTATAATTGATTGAAATAATTTATTTTATAATAATATTTATTTTACTTCATGTGATTAAAATATGAACTGTAATTATTTTTAGCGTTAATGAAAGAAAATCTATTACTATTTTAAAAAAAATAATATGAATATTTTAATTAAAAATGTTATGTTTGCATATTATTTATACTTAAATAAGTTGTAGAATATCAAGAATTGCTCACTTTAAGTTTATAAATTATACAAAAAATTATAAAGTAATAAAATTCAGAAAAATAAATAAAAGAATTAAGAAAATAAAAATAGGGCGCAAAATATCTTACTAACTTCGCCTTTTAAATTATATATATGTACATACATATTTTGATATAATAAATAAGAAAATAATTTCTTTTCTAATATAAAGCTTTTTTGTATGATTTGTTAATAATATTGAAGTTATAGTTACAATTTTCATGACATTTGAAAATTTTAAATATTAGATACTTTTTGTTACAGTAAATATATAATCTCTTTGTACTTTATCTATAAAAATAGCTTACATTAGGTTATTAATTATTTGATAACTAATTCAATAAGTAATTTGTAACGTGAAATTTCTATAAGCTAAAATATCTCCTATATTCTGTACAACTCTGATAAGTAAAATTTATTTATTTTTATTTATATATGTAGTTATTTTATTATTTTTGAAATTATCAATTAACATATATTATGTACATGAATGAAATAATAAGTAAATTTTCTATATTCAGTTTAAGATAAATTATCAATAACTCGTAAGTTTTTTTTTTCATAATTAGAATATAAAAATTACGGATAATTAAATGAATACTTACTTTCAGTCAAAGTTTTTTGATATCACATCATTAATCCATATAAAAATGTTTTTATGAATTATTATAACCAAAAATATTAAAATAAATATACGCAATATAATTATAAAATAATATAATTAAACATATTGAAAGATATAAAAATTGATATAATTTGTTATTTAAGTGGTCATTTATCAAACTTTTGAAAATTTTCAATTGTGTCAACTATATAAATGTTCCATATAAATGAATTTATTTTCAAATAATTAAAAATGAGTTCTCCATTATTATATTGTGAAAAAACTAAAATGATTTAGATGAATAATATAAAAATAAAATTCAAAGTTTATAGTTGTTGTAGAAAGTAACTGTTTATATTTGAATAAATTCTTCAATGAAACTATTTGCTATATTCTTTATATATTTTATCTAAAAATATTTTACATATCAAAAATATTAGTGTAAAAATATTGAATTTTAAAAACTTTGATAAATTGAAAACTTGCATATCAATTAATTTATAATTATTCATTTCTCAAACTTCTAACTCTTTAACAAAGAAGTGATGATTTGATATTTTACATAAATATTTGTTTATCTCTTTCAGAAGCAACAAATAAATTGTGAAAAATTTTAAGTAAGTCACGATATTAAGAAATAATTATGATTGTTAAATATTTTAATTTTACTTTTGAAGTTATCTAGAAAATAATTATTTAATTAATAAATAAAAATAATTTATTTGATCAAATGATTGAATAGTTTTTATTTATTTATTAATTTTTTATTAGAAATAATTGAATATTGTATTAATTCAATTAAAAATAATGTGATTTTATCTATATAAATAAAAAAAAATTTATTAAATATGAAAAAGTGGTTGTTGTTTTGAAATAACTTAGTTATCAACTGATTTTTTGGGATAAACATTAAGTTTTTTTTGGAAAAAAATGTATAATTAAATTAAAAAAAATCTCACTCTTTGAATAAAAAATAAGTTAATATTTATTAGAGCTCATATTTATTAGATAATTTCATTACTTCATATATCCATTTAATTTTTTATAGTTAATATTTTCAAAGTGAATATAAATTACTAAATATGAAATATATCAACTGTGTAAAAGTATTTACTTAGCAATGAAGTTTTGATTCTTAGCGGTATATGCACAATTTTTTATAAATAGTTTATTTAGTGAAGAGAAATAAAATAATTTTCTTATAAAAAATATTATAAATAAGTAAAGATTGAACCAATCGAAATAAACTCATCAAAATGCATTATATTATATAAAAAAAATAAAAAAATTCTTTCTTATATGCACATAATTAGAAAAGGGTAAATCAAGTGCTAATAAATTTAATGAATATTTTTTATAAAAAGATAACAATATTTCTTCATTCATTTGATAAGAAAATTGGCATAAGTTCAACGACTTAATAAAATTATAGTATTTTAAATATCCATAACATCACATTATTTGAAGTACATAATTAGAATATGAAGTGTATATAATTTTTTTTTATCTAGCTAAATCGAGAGAGCTGCAACTAAATAATAGTAAAATAAAAATTCAATATCAAATATAAATTCTTATATGAACATAAAAAAAATTTAAATAGTATTAAAATAAATATATAAAACATAATTAATTGAAATAAAAAAGTAATGCATGCAAATACTTTAAATAATATAAAAATTACAATCCTAAGTTAGTCATAAGAACTTTAATTTTAAATAAATATCGAGGAAATAATTAAGTAATAATATTGATAAAATATTTAAATATATTAGAAAAGTATCTAATTAATTTAGAATAAAGACAAAACAAAAAAATATATAAAGATATGTTTCAAAAAAATATTAAAAAATTTCTATGAAATGAATTTTAAATTAGTTAAAAAAGAAAAAAGAAACATCATTGTATTATGCTAATTGAGGAAAGAAGTCTTGTAATTAAAAATATAGAATTATACCACGAACAATGTAGAAATAAAATATAAAAAAATTAATTGTAGTATAACAAAATTTGTATATAAAATAAATAAAATATTTATCTATTAATCTTTTGATAACTTAAATTTATAAGATAGAATTTTGTGATAAAAGTACTTAATATGATAGTTATAGAATATTTTTTAAATATAAATTTATTTAGTGAAATAAAAATATGATTATAGATATTTTTTAAATTATCTTATGAGATAGAAATTTATATTGTAATTTTGGATAAATACAGCATGATATTTTAGTTATAATAGATAAGTTGATTGTATTAAAATAAAATATAAAAATAAATAAACAACTAATGAAAAATTTTCAACTGAGTTAAAAAAAAACTCAAAATTCGCCATTTGGCCAAAATTGCACAATTAGAATCAAAATTGCGTAATTATATATCTCACACAGTTGTGCTATATATAATAGTATAAATATTACTAGTATATTTTTGTGTGAGTTAGCAAGGCCAGATACTCCTATTCTCTAATGTTATGTTTGGATAGAGAACTTGGATTTGAGGGGGAAATTGAGTGAGGTGAAAAGTTCCCCATATATGAAACTTAATAACATGGGAAAGTATGGTACTTCCTATTATCAATTTGTTTGGTGTGATTTAATTGAAGTAAATCTTAAATATTTTTTTCTTTTTGGGTATGGCGAAGATAAAGTAGCAATGAAAGATTAATTTTTTTGTTAAATTTTTTAATAAACAATGGTTAAATAGACTATAAAAATAATTTTAAATACTAATAATCAATTGATTATGTAACTTTGAAGACTTCATTGATAATAGTTTAATGAGTAAGCAAAAATGTTTTTTAATGACTAGTGCCTCTCTCTCTCTCATTAAAGGGGGATGATGCCCCTAGAGAAAAGAAAAGAAAAGAAAAATATATTCACTATTTATTTTAGTGGAAGACAAATAAAGCTGCAAAAAGATAAATATTAATAAAAATAAAGTTGAGGGGAAATTAAGTGATGGATATGATAGCAAAACATAATTGAGATTCTTTTTGTCTTTTGGACCTAATCTATTTTTTGAATAGAAACAAGAAATTAGGATTATTGAGATTGCATATACAATTCTTATTATACCTTTTCTACCAATTATTCTTTTAAACCAAACATTTCTTTTTTTTAAAAAAAAATAAAGCCCGTTTGTACTTTCACTTTTGATTTATATTTAATTTACACCCCAACAGAAATGAGTTTCTAAATATTTTCATATAATTCCAAAATTAAGTGAAATTCAAACATATCGTGATGATCTTTTGAAAAATAAGTTTAGATTATTGTTCATGAATTTAAAGCCCGTAACCATTTCCTTCAAAATTAGCTCAATGAATTTATTACAATGAATTTATAATAATATCAGGACATCATGTTAACATTTAATGCTAAAAACATTAAATTTTTTCTTGAATCACAATCAAAATTTTCACTAACTCAGTTGAATAGACAGAAACGCACTAATTATGGTCATAAGTTGTCCACCGAATTCAAAGTTCTCTTTAATTGTTAAAATATTAATCAAATTACTCAAATTCCGATGATAAAATCCCACCACCTGATCTCTATTTATTGTGCATAAAATAAAATATTAAACTCCTTTACCATATAATAAACATTAAAGTTTTGATTTAAAGTCGATTCAATAAATTTAAAAATATAAATATAATTGAGAGTAACTCATTTCAAAAATCAAATCAAATCAAATATAATTTCTGATTTAATAAGAAAAATTAAATCAAACTAAATAATGTATTATGCAGCTCGACTGTATTTATTTGTATCTTAATTACACGCCAACTCGACTCTATTTATTTATTTTTATATATTTATTTATATCTTAATCTTATTTATAAGAAATTAAATTAGGATTATACGCATGATGAAAATTAATTAAACATTTTATCTAACCAAAACGACATCCCAAGTCACAATCGAAGAGGACTCTTAGTTTAAAACAAAATTTAAAATTAAACGAAATAAAAAGTGCGTATCTTTGCCTGAAAAACTTTCTTGAAAAAGAGAAAATGTTATATGTGTTACTGTGTATATAGATTCCCTTCACGTTCACTGTTGCTCTGGCTCTTCACTGTTTACAGTGACCAACTAGAAATTATCCCCTTTTTTATTTTCTTCTTTGTTTATATCAGATCTCCCCTTTTCTCTCTCAAGCAATTACTGTTGTCAACAAAATGGAGATACTGTTCTCAGGTTCTTGTCTTTAACCTTCTTCTTTTTAATTTTCTCAATTATTTTTCATTTTTTGTTCTTCAGTTGTGTTGTTGCAATGCAAATAGTACTCTTTTTGGTCAATTTTTGGTGGTTTTATGCCCCTTTTTTCTATTTGTTCATTTTTTTCTTAAATCTGTGATTTTGTTTTTATTTTTGTTTGCTAAATTTTTGGGATTCTTTTACTTCGAGTTGAAAGAATAGAAAAACTGTTTGACTTGTCAGTTTTGTTTTTTATAACAGCTTTGAAATTGATGGTTGATTGATTTTATGGGAAAAAGGTGTGATCTTTGCGGGACATTCTTCGAATGGAAAATAAGAAGACCTCAGAAACCCTAGAACAGGGTTATGTGGAGTCAAAACTGAGTCAGACCGAAAACCCGTGTGAGAAAATCCTAGGAAAAACGGACTGTGCTTCCGTGTTTAATTTAAGTGAGAATCGTACAGTTGATGTTTATGGTGGGCACAGTGAACCAAGCCATGTGGGCTTGGCAAGAAAATTAGGTAACGGGGGCATCAAAGAATCTAGTTTAGATGATGGTATTGCTGGCAATAATCAGATAAGTAAAGGGACCATGGATAATTATCCGGATAGTAAGTTGTTAGTTTTAACAAATGGCGATGAAATAAAAGATAATGATGGGCCGGTTTTGGAAGACGACTTGAAATTTAGTGGGAATGATGGAATTCAGATTTCAAAGGTTGAGGAACCTGTGGTAAGATATGATGAAGTGTTGCATGCTCGCGAGCTTTTTCAGGTTGAGAAGGGTGAGGAGCCAATGGAAGAAGGTGATCATGTGTTGCATCCTCATGAGCCTAGTTCACCAACAAAGATAGAAGTTTCTGGAAATGGTATTAATTTATTTGTGGAAGTTTTTGGTCCCATGGATGGAATATCTGAGGGCAATAATAATCTGAACGACACAGGGAAACACAATTTGGGAGAGAGAGACTCCAACCAAGAACGCTCACTTGAAGAAAATAGAACTGTATCTCCTGGTGTAAAAAATGTGGGTGCCAAGAATGAAGGGGAAAATATTGTTGGAGAGCAGGAATTCACATTTGATGTGGGTGATTTGGTATGGATTAAAACCCGAACTCAACTGTGGTGGCCAGGGATGATATCTGATCCTTCCGGTGCTGCGAATGATGCAACAAAGTCTGAGAGAAGGGGCAGCTTCCTTGTAAAATACTTTGGAAGTGCAAATTTTGTTTGGTGCGAGAATTCAGACTTGAAGCCTTTTCTTGAGTTCTTTGAACAGTTGTCAGGGCAAAACAACTCTCGGAACTTTTGTGGTTCAGTGGAGAAGGCTTTATGTGAGATTGGTCGGCATGTAAAGTTAAAGATGACTTGCCCTTGCTTCTCAAAGGACAGTCAAATACTTGCTGCCCAAGGGTCGACCAGGAATATGAAAGAAAACTCATTTTCAATAGACAAAAAGGATAAATTTGATATTCTATCATTGTCTCAGTTTGAGCCTGCAACATTTGTTGCAGGTATCAGACATCTCGCTTGTTCAGTTTATGTACCTGGTAAAGTTGAGTTGACAGTAGTGAAGAATCGTCTGTCTGCGTTTTATTGTTCAATTGGCCACCTCGAGTTGCCTCTGCATTTGCTCAGGTCAGGCAGTGATGCTGCTCAGAGTGCTCCAGATGGGCTGACGTCAGAAATCATGGATGAGGGCCCTAATAATATTTCTGGAGGCGGTAGAAACTCTGTGAAGGCTCGTGATGGTGATCTTACTGTATCCAGGAGGGAGAAGAGGAACCGCAGTGATAATGCTGACCGTAGTGATAATGCTGACCTTGTTGATAAAGTAGCTTCATCTGTTAAAGGCTCTGAACCACGAGAAAGGAAGAAGAGCAAATATTTATCCTATCCTTATGTAGATGTCAACCAGGGGCTCAACGCGTCAAATTCAGGACAAGAAACAGAAGATACTAATCAAAGTTCCTCCCAATCTATAAAACCCACTCCTCTGGGTAGCTGCAGTGGCACAAATTCACGCAAAAGAGGGTCAAAGAAACCTTCCAAGGGGCATGACGATGTCTGTAAAGCAGCAGACAACATTAATGCTTGTTCAGCCGAATTACATGCTGAACTCTGTTCCTTAGCACGTGGTTGTTTTTATCTCAGCAGAAGCAAGTATTCTGATTCATTGATGAGATTCTATAGTAGTTTCAGAATATTTGCATTTCTCGATGCTGATGTAGCCTGTAAGGTTGCTGGGGGTCAGCAGGCAGCCAATCCTGAGAAATGTCTTCCCCAGAATTCTACTGAAGCTGAAGCACAGATGGAAGGAACTAGAGTGGTGAAAGAATCTGAAAACCAGAAAGTGAACCCTGCACCTGTCAAGGAAAGTTCAGAGAATGCTGAAAGCAAGAAAGTCTCAATAACAGATAATCCGCAAGCGAAAGGAAATGTCATCCGCAAGAGGGGTAAGAAAAAGAAGGAACAAGTAATATCAGCAGGTCCAGAGTCTATGAACAATTCTTTCAGTGTGGGCACAAATATTTATCCCAGTAGCCCATGGGTGATTAGCTTCCAGCAGATGTGCTCTGATGTGCCCAAAAGCAGCACAACTCCCCAGAAGGGAGAGGAAGCTACTCCAGGGCTTCCTCAGGTTGGCTCAATTGCTAGATTACCAGATTTGAATGGCAACCACCCAAGCTTTTCAGTGGATCAGATTCCAATTGGAGGACCTTCTCCAAGCCTAGGTAAACCATTACCGGAGCCTATGAAGGAAAGATTAGTGTCTCCAAATATAGTTGGTGCTGACCAGACTGTCTTTGCATCTGTTCCATCATTGAAGGATGCTTCAATTACCGTCCAAAATGTTCCACAATTCAATAATGGCATAAATGGCACTAATCAATGTTGGAATGAAGGATTTACAACTAGAGAATTAGGTTCCAATGTGATAACCATGGGGCTCAGTTCATTTGTTCAGCAATCACTTCAGATGGGGCTTTTTCCTTCTGCTGGTAAACCCGAGCGCAAAAAAAGAAAAAGAAAGGAACAGACTTCTCAAGTTGCTTCAGTTATTCCAGATTTGAATGGAAATGTGTTAGATATGAGCTCATCAGGAAAGACTCTGCCTGATGGCAATCATGTATCACCTGACGGTGAACCTCAACAAAAGAAGAGAAATGAATCAGGCAGCACTGAATCAAGGAAAACAAATAAAGTTTCAAACAGTGGAGAAGCTCCTGGTGGCATTCTTCTCCTGAACTTCGCTCCAGGATCCACTCTGCCTACTAAAGAAACATTGGTTGCTACATTTTCCAGATATGGATTGTTGAGGGAATCGGAAATCCAAGTTTTAGACGAATCCACCGTCCAGATTGTATATGAAAGGACCTCTGAAACTAGATTTGCATTCCGAAGTTTGGAGAAAAGCAACCCATTGGGAGAATCACTTGCAAGTTTCAAACTCCACTGCACACCAGCTGCTCCGAAGACCATAGAGAAGAAAAGGAGCTTTAAGATGCGGCAGCGCATTGTCCCTGTGGATGCATTGAAGGATCCTGCCAAGCCTGGGGAGACGCCTGATATTGCATTCATTAGGCAGAATGTGGAGATGATGAAATTGACTCTGGAGAAAGCAGGCAACAATCTTTCACCGGATATGAGAGCCAAGTTGGAGAATGAGATCAAAGTTTTTCTGGACAAAATCAGCGCCATGTCTGGCTCCTCTTCTTCTTAGCTCCAAAATTGTAAAACCATAAATAATCCTTGTAATTTGGCTTAGACAATTTCTGCGGTTTGGTGGGGGGTGGGGGGTTTATTTTGTACTCTAATATTTTTTTAAACTGGTTGGTGCTGTTCCCCTCCAATATCAACCCTCAGAAAACTATATAATTTGCAGTGATCAAATTTGCATTGAGGTAACAGCTGGAAACATTCTTGTTTTTGGACTTAAGTTCTTTGAGGGACTTCATTTTTCATTTTGATCAGGACTTCAAGCTCCGGTATGCTTCCAGATTGATGGGATCTGAGAAGTACCTCGGCTCGTCTCAAGGTATATTCTCCAGGGTCACAATGATCCTTCAAAGGTAGGAATACCTTTCGAGTGACTAAGGGGTGTTTGTTTTCATTTTTCAAATCCCATTTTCATTTTCTCCTTTAAATGAAAATAGAGAATTATCACTATTTTCATCATTTTCTCAAACATTTTCATTTTCAAAATATTTTTTATTATATTCTCTCTCCGTTTTCATTCCTTTTTCAACCTCTATCATTACTTTAATCATTTTCTATCTTTCTAATACTTCTCATACACCATTCACAACAAAATTATTATAAATTCAAATTATAATATTATTTTTTCAAACAATTACACATCATATTATCAATTCAAATTCAAAAATTACACAACTTTTAATACAAAAACACACAATATCCGAATATATATCATTTTCACACCTATATAAATATATAATTTTCTACAACATATTCAAATAAAAATTTATTTTCAAAATTAACTATTATAACTAACTTTTCATTATGCATTTTCACTAGAAAATGAAAATGACCTCTGAAATGAAACCAAACGGCCTCTAAATTCTGAAATAACAAATTTGATTAGAGGTGCTAGGACGTGTCACAATAAAAGTCAATAAATTGGAGTGTAAAAAAATAGGAAAGTGTTATCTGCACTCCAAATTATGTTATTTGCACTCTAATTAGTCTTTAGTCTATAGAAATTGACCATTATATCCTTTTACTTTCAAGATATGATTTAATTTAAGTTTTTGGATAATTATGCTCTTGATATACTATTCATTTATCTATTAAATATTAATTTTCACCTATTCCCAGCCTTCTTTAGAAAAGTACATATCCAAAAAAATCCCTTTTTTTATGCTTTCTTGTCTTCTTTGCCGCCTTTTCTTCAACCAATTCCTACACCCATATTTGCTATTTCTATTGTATAGTAATTTATAATGGAAGAAGTTATATTAGTGTTATTCGTCAAACAGAAGATGCAACATTTTATTCTGTAGAGTTCAACATTGAATATTTGTCAAAATTTGTTAGTATGATTTTGTTTATTGACTAAATCGCAAATATAGCAAGTGAAAAAGATTTGCAAGAAACTATTCTGGATGAACAAGTACCTAAGTTTGACATTATGTCAGAAATAAAATAGACTGAAAATAAAGACTACCATGCAAGGATAATCCATTGCTCCAATTGCCAAGTAAAACTTTTGCTAGTCGTGAAGAGCTTCAAGAATGTGTTCATAAGATTGCTTTGGAGCAAGATACCTGACAGTTGAAGAAAAAGGTTTAGAAATTGGTATTAATTGCTATACAAAATAAATAGCAAAAATGATTGTAGAAATTGGTTGAAGAAAAGACAACAAAGAAGACAAGAAAGCATAAAAAAGGAATTTTTTGGATCAACACTTTTCTAAAGAAGGCTGATAATGGGTGAAGATTAATATTTAATTGATAAATGAATAGTAATTAAAGGATCCACTATTCAAAAACTTAAATTAAATCATATCTTTAAAGTAAAAGAATACAATGGTCAATTTTTATAAATTAAGGATTAATTAGAGTGCAAATAACACTACCCAAAAAAATAAGATGAGAATTGAGAGTAAAGAGGCAATTAATGAGTTGTTTATACTAGTGAACTATCCAATTGAATGATGAATGATGTGTTGGCTTAATCATAGCTGTAAATCAATATTGAATTATTGATCATGATTCGCCATCTTAATGAATGATGCCTTGGCTTAATCATAGCTGAAAATTAATATTGATCATCACAAATTAATTACCTTGACGGATGAATTAAATCAAGAATTAATAGATAAGAATTGATTTAACTCTTTTCTAATTATTCAAAAAAATTCCGTCATTTTGTAATATACGAATGAAACACATATCAAAGTTGTATGGTTGGGTCCTTGGCTAGCAGCCCTGCAATATTCACCACAACTGTGAGTGAAAGTCTCTGGCAATTTCTTCCAATTTTCTTCTCCATATCCCCCAGTTCCTAGTGGTTTAAATCCTCTGATCCATTCCTTAATTATTCTATTTCCTATATCATTACATGACTATATTACATATCTATTAAATATTTTTTTATAAAAATAATTAATTAAAAATCAGATATACTTAGCATAAATACAACAAATTGGAATATGAGATGGAATAGAAAATGAAATAGAGGATCCGAAGTGAATTCCCAGATGCAACATTCATGTGCAAACATCCTGGATATAGAAGACGTTCATAATATAAATGGATATTGTATATTGTATAAAAAAAATTAAAAGTTTTATGAATTACATTTTAATCACTCAAGGCTTGTTCTCTTATGTTTTGGCCATTTTCTAGAAATTTTTTTGGGGGAATGGGTTTTTGAAAGAAAATTTGGAGAATGTGCCAAGCATTTCTTTTTATTTTGGAAAAATATGAAAAATGATTTGAAAATGAGTTATTTGTTTCTTTATATTTTGGGAGGAGACAAAATTTACTATTAATGTCAAATCAGTTGCTTTTTTGTTGGGTTTGTAAGGTAAAAGTGATTTTTTTTATGTAATATATAATATATGTATGTATATTATAGTTGGATGATGTGTGTGTGTGTATATATGTAATGATTGATATATAGTTGTAATAAAATGATATGTAATTAATTCAATTGATGCTTTATTTTAAATTTTAAAATTTTATGAATTTATTAATAAATGTTAATTGTTTATGAATTTATAATTATATCTTAATTAAAAAAATTGGCTAATATCATAATTGTTGATATTAGCTTATAATAAAAAATTTAATTATTGTACATTAATTATAAACTAATTATTGTTTATTCTTAAAATATAATTATTTAACTATTTATTATTTACAATTTATGTATAAATAAAACTTAGTTATTTATTTAAATAAAATAAAATATATATTAGACTTAATAACGATTCATCAAATTAAAAAAATAAATAATTTTATATTTTATGAAACTAAATCATCTTAAATTATTTATTAAACAAATAAGTGTAATATTCAATTATATGTGAAATATGAAACATAATTAATATATACATAATAAGTTATTTAAATAATTAAATAAATTAATTTAATTAATTTAATAAGTTATTTATTTACTTTAACTCATTATTTAATTAATATATTATTTAATAAATAAATTACTTAGTGACTATCACTGAGATTTTTACTTAATTTTTATTAATTTTCTTGATAATTATTTTAATTGTATTAATATTAATTTATTAAACTTAATAGATTATTAAATAAATATCACACTATATTTAATTTTTTATAATAATTTTAAATAAATGTGAATATTAATATTTAATGAAGATTAATTTTTTGAAAAGATTAATTTATTTATTATATCAAATTAAAATATTTTAAATTATTTATTAAATGAATAAATATAATATTTAATTAATGCATTAAATATTAAATATAACTAATACATTATTTAATTAATTTAATATGTTATTTAGTAAATAAATTATTTATTAAATTTAATTAATTTTCTCAATGATTATTTTAATTAAATTTGTAAACATAAGTTTTATAATTTTTTAAGTAGTAAAATTTCAACATTTTCATATATGTAAATATATGTGTGTGTATATATATATATATATATGAAATGAGATAATGATAAATGAATGAGTGATGTAAAAGATGGAGTGAGAAAATGAAGGAGTATGTGTACTTTTTAGGATGTAGGGTTCTTTTGGGTGAATTGTGAGGGGAATTTTTTAGATAAAAAATTGTAGTATTTTGAAAAAAAAATTGAAGAATATGCATGCATTTTAAAAATTTTATGGGGGTTGAAAAAAATTTCCCCAAAACATCCCTCAAATTTTAACATAATGATTATGACATCGTTACAGTGTTACACACGGAGAAGGATACATTTTTTGGGTTTTGAGTCCAGTCCCCAGGGGATAGTCCAGGCCCATTAGAACACAATTAGCAACTTTATTTGAGGAAACATCCAAGTCACATCTAAATTCCAAATCTCAAACACTTAAGCCCGTTTGGTTTTGTTTTCTGGGCTTATTTTCATTTTATATTGAAAATGAAAATAGAGAGCCATCAACTTCTCTCCCATTTTCACGGACATTTTAATTCTCAAAATATTCTTCCAACACGTTTTATACCTCTCTATTTTCATATTTTATTTTCTCACATTCTCATTTGCACGACTTTTAAGATAAAAATCCTTTCATATCCAAATACAACTCATTTTTAACCACACATAATTATTGCATTTTAAACAAAGCATCCAAACACTTTTTCATTTTCAAAAATACATCTATATAACTCTTTACTATTCCTTTTCACCAAAAAATGAAAATACATCCAGAAAACAAATCCAAATGGCCCCTTAAATTTTCTAATTTGACCAATTAATCATTTTCTCCAGTTTATATGCTTATAATGATTAAATAAATCACTAAAATAACTTTTTTATCTCTAATAATATAAGTTAATTAGACTCGAAAATGTCTTTATCAACATTTTCACTAATAAGCCAAAAAAAAATAAAAAAACGTATATAAATGAAATAATATGTTAAAGTTTCAAATTACTATGTGATGCTTAAATCTATTGCCACATGTATAGAAGGTCCAACGTTACTTTTAAAAAAATAGTGATAAAATAATAAATATGACAATTCAAAAGTTGTCACTAATTATATATGTTAAAAAATTATCACAAATTATAGTAATACTTTTTATTATCATTATGTTGTACTTTAGGTATATCACTAATTATCAAAGGCAATCACTTGAAACATTTATTTTAGTCAATATTAAGCCATATTTCAGCAAAGCAGAATTTTTTTATCTCATAAAAAATATCATTATCACTAAAATGAAAATTATTATTATCTAATATTTGTAATTGGTGATAATTTTTAATTTTTTATTATTAACATTATCTATTTTTATAATGTCTTTTGAAGTATTATTCCATCAACACATAATGCACAAGTAATTTTACCATTATGAAATGACAACTTAACAGATCAAATAAAGCTTGACATCACTGCTATAATAATAAGTATATCTAAAACTTCATAGTCTCTTGGATAAGCTAGCATTTGTACATGTGGAGCCAATTATGTTTGAATTGGAAGATTTAAACAATTCCGAGTAAGAGCCGCATTTTTACGTTTATAGTTTATACTTTTCCACTTCCCTAAGCACTCAAAATGAATAGGTAGAGAACCAACTACCAAGTGCCCGCTTGGTTTTGTTTTTAAAGACCTTTTTTATTTTTTACTAAAAATAAAAATAAAAAATTATCAATTTTTCTTCTATTTTTACAAATATTTTTTAAAACACACTATTACACTCTTTCTCCATTTTCAATTTTCATCACTTTTCATTTTTTTCTATTCATATTTGCACAATTTTTAATTCAAAAATACTATATTTTTCTAATACAACTTATTTTCAACCCTACATAATCATTATATTTTAAACAAAATTTTCAAACAACGTTTTATTTTCAAATTCAAATTTATAACTAACTTTTCATTATTTATTTTCACTATAAAATAAAAATGCCTCCAGAAAATAAATTCAAACGGCCCCGGAGTACACAAGTCTTCGGATGTATACACTAAGTGCGCCAGAAACATTCTTTTACACAAAAAATAATGTTAAAGTACAACCATATCTTCGTCGAACTGTTACCAAATCCCGCATCAATCTTTGAATTGTCTTCTACCTCATTGTTAAACCATTAATTAATACTAATTAAACACAGAAAACTTATAAAATAAGAGAATTATTGAAGGATAAAGTTTGATTATATTATAATAATCATACTCAAAGACTTCCACGAGGGAAAAACATAAGACAAATATTAATAAAACCCCAAAAAGGGGGGAAAAAAAAAGAAAAATGAAAAAAGAAAAGAAAAAGCTCTCAGTAGGATAACTAATATTCTACCCTAATCTCTCATTTCCATGCTGATAGTTTAATCTCCCATTGTGGCAACATGATGGAACCCTAGCTAGAAAAACACTGATTACATATAATATAGTGGTTGATTAAGTACAACATAATTTGCATGGCCTGGTAATTATAATCAAACTAATGGGTTTGTTGCAGAAGATCCATATCCATTCATCAACCCGGTCCAGGATCCAAGCCCACTAAAATTATACCCAAAGGAATCCTTCCCAGCATCAGAATTACATGCCTGTTGGTGATCATGCCATTCAAGAGACAAAATCTTGGCGTTTGGCTTGATATCAACCTCATGACTCTGATCCAATTGGTGATGCTGATTTTCATATGGTAGCATCAATCTCTGGCTGCAGCTCTCAAGAATAGCAGTATTATTATTTCCATTCCCGTGATGATCAAGAGAAGACAGGCCGCCAAACGGAGAGCAAATGCCGTGGAAATTGGCAGTAGCATTTTGTGTCATCAGCCCACCATTAATCCCGCCAAAAGAACTCTCACCATTTCCCATGAAACTGTCATTAAGGGCTTCATATTTGTTCTCCATGAAGTCAATTGGAGTGGGATTCTCAAGCAAGAATCCAGGGTTTGTGGAACCAAACAGCCCGGCGGCTGCGTGGAGGGATGAGAAGTGGAGCTGTTCTGGAAAAGCCAGCTGAAGATCAGTTGGATTAATATTGTTGATCTGATTGTAAGAAGACAACGGTGATGAAATGGTGTTGTTGTTTTGTTGGGTGAGGATCAGAGAATTATTAGTATGATTATGATTATGAATATCAGCTGATGATGGTGATAATGATGATGACGATGATGGTTTCTTGGAATTATTGGAAGAGACTTTCTTGTTCTTGCGGCAGCCGCCGCCGACGGGGATGTTGCGGAGGGTGCCGCCTTTGGTCCAGTAGCGGCGGCAGGTCTTGCAGAAGTAGCGGGGCTGGGAGAGGCTGTAGTTGTTGTAGTAGCAGAATTTGGTGTGTGTGGATTCACATCTGGGGCATTTCAGGGCTTGCTCGTGCTGTGGCCTGAGTCTTCTCTCGATTAAGGGTCTGCTGCATGTCAGCATGTTGTCTTCTCCAGATGGGGTGCTGATTGGAGAAGAATCCATTCCCACACCTTCCTCGGAAATTGTGCCCTTTTTGTTGAAATGGAGATACATATTGTCAGCAGACAGGAAGACTTAGACTGAAAATTTTCAGATATCTAGCTAGCTGTCTACTACTAGCTATGGTTCAATGTATTTGACCATTATTTCACATGCAATTCGATAGGGACAATACATTCACGCTCTGTTAAACCATACATAATGACGTATACATTTTAACAGCTGATGTGAAATTGGCTCAAACAAAAGGCTTTTGTTTGTTTGCATTAATTTGGGAATTTTTTTAAAAACCAACGATGAAGATGAACTTGCACATTACATTAAACTTTGCAAAGAAGGGAGAGACCAATGTGGTTGGATGGATTGATTGGTTAGAACACAAGATTAATAATAGATGTAGTTGCATCTTGGTAAAAGTGAAAAGGGTTTCTATTATATATATATGAATGAGCATGTTTTTTGCCTCATTTAATGTTAATCATACATGCACTTTCAAATCATGCTACTTTTGCAAGTCTTGGTCATAAAATAAAACTATAAAAAAAAGTGGCATTTTGCAGCTTCCATTTTCTAAACTGTTTTCAGACTTGGAACTCATCACCAGAAGAACCCCACTCCTCCATTAGAAAGCAAGGAATTAAACCCCATAAACATATCATAAAAGCATGAAAATTAAAAAAGATACATATAGTTTATAGATATTAACAAGAAATTAAAATGCATGGGATTATATATAATTTGCATGCATGAATCTCATTACCTGCAACCAGTCTGATGAATCCATGCAAACTTGCAGAGAAGTAATGCCCATCTAATTACTCAAAAGTACAGTAATATATTATCCTTCCCCAAAGAATAACTAAGGATTGGCAGTTTAGTTACCCTTTTTTCTTGATTTTCCCCCCAAACCTAATGATCACTTTTGTTCTTGTTTTTTGGGAAGTGAAGAGAAGAGATGTTGTTGGTGGGATAGCAAATGCGGGAGTGGGGGTTGATTGTGAATAAGAAGGAAGAAAAAGTGGGCTGTGGTGGGACTGCCACAGACTCAACTCTCACTCACTGCTGCTCACTTCCTGGTTTTTTAGCCCCCCATCGTCGGCAGACAGCTTAAGGTGGGGCCCCACGGGGAACCCCAAAAGGGGGCAGTAGGGCCTACGTTGGATGCCGCGAACGGCTCAGATTCTGTGTTCAAACATAGAACAGAAGAATCTGGGCCGCAAGATGGTGTGGATTTCGGGCGCGTCAGAAATCACGGCTTCGTAGAAGTCTATGTCTGACGTGACAAGTGAGAATTTTTGGGTCCAAGATAAAGAGAGGGCAGACAGACGAACTCTATAAAAACCGAAAGCGCACTCCAATTGGGTGGGACCCATTCGCACCCTCTTCACAAGCAAAGGATAAATTCCCTTCTCTCTCACGTGTCTCATCCTCCTCAACTTTTGGCCTTATTAAAGATAATAAAACTATTTTGTGATTTCCTCAACTTGAATTTGCATAACATGTTTTCTTTTTCTTTTTTTTTTGAAGTTTTTTTTTAAATGTAATGTGAAATAATTTCGCTAATTTCTCCGTCTATTCGTAATTTATGATTTATAAAAATTTATAATCCATAATGATATTTTAAAGAATTATTCGTATTTTACTAAATACAACATATTTGTTATGTATTTAACACAGCATCGATGATGTATGCAACAAAATTTTGAATATAAAGTCTTTTTGCCGTATAATTTTTTAAAGCTATCTGAAAAAAGATCGTTGTCTTATCAAAAATTTACTCTTATCTCATTAATTATGTTTCTTTATGTGAAAAATTATTTTTTCTTTCTTTGAAAACCTAATCTATTGTTGGTGGACAATATCATAGCTCTACAAATACTTACCGCCCGTTTGCTTTTATTTTGGAAGGCATTTTCAGTTTTTATGCAATTTCAAAAGTTGAAAAAGTAGTTATGAAATGAAAATGATATTGAGATGTATTTGGATAAAATGTTGGAAATTAATTATTAAAATATATATAGGTTTGAAAAGTAGGTTGATTTATATTTATTTATATTTAAAAGGATTTATTTTTTTAAAATATATGTATATTTTTTATTAATTTTAAAATGACAGTGAGTATTTTATGCCTAATTAAATTTGAATTTGATTGATGTGGGAGTAGGATAATAGAATAGGTTTAGAAAGAGTTCAAAAATTAAAAAAAAAAAAAGAATATTTTGAATAAAAATTGATAAAAAGTGATAGTTTTCATTTTTTATTTTCAAACAAAAATGAAAACAGTCCTTGGAAATGAAACCAAACGGACTGTTAATTTCTAAGGAGCTTAATGTAATAAGCTATTAAAACAATTCCCATACTTTTACAAAATTCTAGTTCCATATCTAAGTAAACACATATGTAAGTTGGTTGTAATAAAATCAAATTAGTTATGAAATTTCAAGAATGATTTCACCTTGTAAAAAACTAGAAGTAGTAGTCTGATTGAGATGGAAATCTTTAGGTTCATTGCATGTATGGACATTGACTGATTGATTGTCCCACATCGTTGTAGATTGTAGGGTTTAGTTCATTTTTCTTGTTGGCTGCTTAAACGTGACACACCATTTGGTCATAAATATCTAATGCAAGGTTAGTTGTGGCATTTAATTTGTCTTTATTTTGCTAATTTGACATTTTTTTGGATTATGGCTCTTATTTTAATTATCTATAGTTAATTAATTTATATTTAGTTTATGTATTAATATAAGACGTCAATCAATTTTTTTCTATATTGAAATATCTACTCAATTTCGAATTAGAGTAACGCTCTTATTTTCCATGGAACAAGAATTCGATGAATAACATTATTTAGTTATATCTAGCGAGACAATGTTTACATATATATATATTTATTTATACTATATATAAAGCATATATCCCCTTTTGGTATGTTTTCAAATGATTTTCTTAAAATATCTTTATTATTATTTTTAAATTAAACTTCATAATTATTAAGAAGTTTTCCTGTCTTTCTCTTCTCTAATATTTTTCTCTCTAATTGTTTACTCTTTTTATTTTTTCTTTTTACTCATCATAAAAGATTTAAATAAATACATTTAAAATATTAAAATTATAGTAACACGAAAGTTGAATGAATACTCTTTTTATAATTTTATATTATAAAATTTTAGAACAAGAATTGAGTGTACCAAAATTACTAGTAATTATAAAGAGTTAGGATTTTAATAACTAAATTGGCTTGTTATTTAATTGATATTAAATAATATTAACCTAATCTAAAAAAATTGGTGACGTGTAGTTTCTTTTTTCCTTTTCTTTCTTCTCTCTAATGTTTTTTCTATCTCCCCAATAATTTATTTTTTCTTAAATTTTCATTCTAGCTACTATTTCATTTCAACTTAATTATTTTCTCCTTGTTTATCCTAAAATTGATGAAATGAATGCATTGAAACTATTAATTAAATGAACTATAATACCATGTAAAAAAATACATAAATGTTTTATTTATTTTGTATTATGAATATTTAGTACACAACTTCGAGTTTGCCGAAATTACTACTATACACAAACTCTCAATATATAGCAACTTCCTAACTCAAGTAAGAAATAGACAAAAGTACAACGTACTAACTAGTAAGAAATTCTAAATCAATAGAAAAATTCTTGGCGTATGTAACAACAAAATTAAGAATTGTGTGCAATGCATGTTGCTTAGAGTATGCATCACAAATGCAAGAAGATAAGTTTGATTGAATAAGACTTAACTAAATGGGAGGGCCCATGAGATTTTAAAAGCATCAAGTTTTTGGATCCAAACATCTAATTTCGCTTTAATTTCATTGTGAAAATTATTTCGAATGTAATTATTTAAATCAAATATATATTTCAGCAAAATATATGATTCATTATCTAATTAATCAGTTGCGTAAATTATTTATAAAGTTTAAGTCCAAATTAATTTCAAGTTAATTTCTATTATAATTCTATCAACTAATCAACTAAAAATTAAATTAAAAAAAATCAGACATCACCTAGAACCATATTTAGTCTAGGATTCATGATTAGCCAATACTATAAATTTTATTTTGCCGAGTGATCTGTGATCTAATGGTATAAGTCTTTCATATATTGTGGGAGGTCCAAAAATTCAGAGTTCAAATCCTAACGAGCCCCTGATGTGTGCATGTGTTCAATTAAATAAAAAAATTATTTTCTCTTTAGTTATTTATTCAAGGATATGGATAGGCCTAATTCAATAATCGTGGCTGAAAAAGTGATGCACATAGTTCTTTTGAACTTATTGTACACCTGATGCAGACTTTACCAGAAATCAGAAACCAGTTCTTGTCAATCATTATTTCTCCTAAGCAACAATCATTTCTATTTCTAACTCAATCATAGGAAAATAATTATTTTTTTCTTTAACTTTTTTGTGACATAAAGTTCTTATGGCTGGGAAATATATAGCCAAAAGAAATTACTAATGATTGTTTTGAATGAAAATTTTGGCTAGGGAAGTAGTCAAACAACCAATTTTGAATTCAAGGTAAATTTTAACTATTTTATTTTTTTTGTTATTATAAATTAGACATTAAGCAAAAAAGATCAAGAAAATAATTAAAAACTAGGGCGCTGGTCATAAACTCTCTAGTTATAATAATTTGATGTATTCTATAACTTTTGAGAGATGGGCTTCAAATTTTTGAAATAAAACAGATTCCTTATTCCTAATGTTGAAGGATGATGTAACATAAGAAAAAAAAATATTGATTGTGGCGATGAAGCTTCATCCAAACTATCGAAATGATTCTTTAAATTGGGGTGGTTCTTTTTGTTTCTTTTTCATTGATTTAAATAACAACACATTGAAAAGTATATTTTTTTGTATAAACTTTAAAAAGGAAATAAATTATGCTACCTTTCTTCTCGTGCAAGGTTGTCCTTGCATCCCGGGCAAGAGAAAAAGAGAATAATATTGCACTCACACCAAGAAGATATGTTATGAACCATTGTCTTGTGGCCAAAATGGTGGAAGGTGCTAAGGACCATTGAATTTTAACAAGGTCCCTCAATCGATGCTAAAGGGGATCATGGAATTTTTTTTTCTTTTTTCTTTTTTTTTTCATATCTTTAAGTTATATAAAAGTTTTAACGATTTGGGTTGTGATTGGTGCAACGTGTTATATGTAGAAAGGAAATTTCATAAAATAAGGAACTGTAATTTTTTAAAAAATATATAAAACAAAGTTGTAACATAAAGATATTAGTATTTGTTACTTTAATTAACTTTATCATATCCTGAAATTTTTTATACGAATTGTATTTGTTTATTAAATTTAACTTTTTTTTTATATTGGTGATGTTAATTCTTGTCTGATAATAGATGAGTTCATAAGAGCAAAATTCTTCATTACGTGCGCCAGCAAAATAATATTATAAATTAAGTTGAGTATTTCATGTCTGTTGACAGATTTAGATATTAGTATAGTGACTCTAAATTTATATTTATTTGGTGCAAAACACAATAATTAGGCTTAACAAAAATATAGTAAATGTAATATTTCAAGAGACGATAATGGATGAAAGGGATTATAAATTTATAAATTATTTTAAGCTCAAAGCAGTTGAAAATTTTAATTTTCTCATTTCATTTCTCTCTTCTGCATTAAATGGAGTACATCAAGAAATCAACATCAAAGAAAGTTTAGAGCTTACAAAAATCAAAACCAGCATACAAATACTGTTAATTTACACAAACACAAAAGAAATTTTAAAAAATCCAAAAGAAGAAAAGGGTTTTTGAAATCTTTCCCTCTTTTTCTCTTTGATCACCACCCTCCAAACAACTCCTTCCATAGAATCCAATTACTACTGATTGGGTAATTTTCTATGCATGATTAAGGTCATTATTAGCCCCATATGGAATCCAACCTTGGAACCTGTGCAGTCAAACTAGTGCTATATATGCTGATGTAAGCATCCCCCTCACCCTATACATGTGGGCCCCTCACAGCCCAACAAAAACATTCTCCATAATTTCACAGATTTTGATGATCCCACAATGATGCAATCATATGATGAGGTATTAATAATTAATCACTTATTTGTTTGTTAGATTAGAAGAGTTAGTAGTTGTAGTTAATAAGTGTGAACAAGATTATACTTAAAATCAGTGGTGTCCATCTTTTGATTTTTCTTGCATGTGAATGCCAATGTGTACCACGATTAAAATTAATTAATTAATTAGTTATGTCGTGGCACGCATTTCCACGTGCATCATATGTGAAGACTGAAGACCAAGACGAAAAGATTATGAAAATTTCTATTGGGATATATGTTGTAAGAAGATCATGAGTAGTCCAAGAATGTTTTTCTTAAATAAATCTACCAAATCTTTGAGTTAATACTTAAATAGTTGTTTGATTTGCCACTGCAATAGTCAATATAGTACAAAGATGATAGGCTTAATTTTTTAAAATCAAATTGTTGACCATATGCACTTTGTAACAAATTAGATCATATATGCACTTAATTATTTTGGAAAAAAATAATTAATACATTGAAATACCACTAGTTATTGATTACTATGAGACTCTTTGATAATTTTTAATGAGGTAATAAATGACAAATATGCAAAAATTTATTACAATATTTAAATTAAATCTCCACTTATACGTCCACACATCTGTCAATAATCGAAAATTCGAATGCTTATTGTAGAAAAGTAAAAAATTGTACTACGTACTATTTTTAATAACTAAACTCTTAAAGTAAATACATTGTTTTACTCTTTGTACTTTTAAATGTGCATGTTTTGAGTTTCAAGTTGTGCAAATGAGGAAGTTAGAAATTCTAATTTCGCTTTTGGCTGTCTCTCTCTAATTGTTATTTTTTGATCTAATTATTTTAAAAATAGTTGTTTAAACAAAGTTATTGAGTCATAGCTCTTATAAATTCTTTCATTAAAATTTAAAAAAAAATTAAAGAATTAGGTCTTTTCACTATTCTAAATCCATCTATACATGTATAAAAAAAAAATCAAAAAAGAAATTATTGGAAAAAAATAAAAAGAAAAAATGGAGGCGATATTGTGTTTGGACTTTGAAGTGGAGACAAGAAGTTGGTTGTCAATGCGCATGCGTGAATTGAATGCAAACAGACAACCAACAAAAATTCCATTATTCTCCTTACAATTGACGAATCTAAGAGGGTCGGTAGACACAATCCTTTTAAATTCTCATCCCCCTCAACACCACCCACCCCAACCCACCAACCATTTTTTTCTGGTCTGTACTTGGGACCTGAATGAATGATTAACTGATTATTGTATATTTTTTAGTAAGAAAAAAGTAAAAGTAATACAATTCAGATGGGTCCATGTCATGATGCACGTAGTACAACCCGACGAGCTGTCAGTTTCCTTGTCGCCTGTGAATTAGCTAGCTGCTGCTGCTGCTGCTGCTGCTGCTCCGTTTACATGGTTTACTTATGGAGCTAATTCTGTTGATCTATATATGATTTTTTGTGTCTAATTTATTTGATTGTATTGATAGTGGTTGGATTATTTGGTCGCTTTCTCTTGTAAAGACGTGAAATTACAGTGAAGTTAGGATAAAATGTGAAAAACGTACGGCACAAAAAGTGTGTGAGTGATGAGGATAAACCCTATATCTATTTTAGTTGGATGAAAATGTCTTTATAAATAATAAGTTGGTCGAGATTCACATCTTTTTAATTACATAATTTGAATTAAAATACCAAGATTATAATCAACACAGCTGAGACAAAACAAACATTTTAGCCGTGGACAAGTTACTTATATGGTCATCCAAACTATATATCTATTCCAGTCATTTAGATGGAGAAATATAATGTTGCTCGATTGCTCTCTTCTTACTTTCTTTTTTGACTTTTTCAACTATTTATCTAACTTAACTATTGAAAAATTTTGACCGAAATTAAGTCAATTCAAATAAGCTAACAATTTGTATTTGCACCTAGATCCAACATCCTATATACTTTACACTTATAAATCATGATCAAATTTAATCTAAAACATATCATTAAATGTTGATGTAGATGAGACCCTTATGAATGTAGCAAAAGAAAAAGGGAGATGGGACCTTGTGTTGCCGCAACATTGTACATAATTAGTGCATCCAACCTCTATTATGATCAGACCTAGGCTATATCTATTTTTTGAGCTACTCATTCTCTCTAATGAAGGCCGGGGCATACTATGTGAAAAGATTTCGGGCCACACCCAACTGACCAAATTGGACAACCAGTTTCATGTTTTAAGTAGGCCCAATAAGGGTACAATATTTGCATCTTTACTTGCGAAGAGGCCAAATGAGCTGTATTTTTCTTTTTATTAAGACAAAGCACGCATGGAACGATATTGATCCAAGTAAATGGCCTTCAACCCCCACCAGCTAACTATTCTCAGCCAAACACTCTAATTACTTTTCGAATATTATAACTGTAATATTCAAAATTATTATGTGAGATATCAGGTATGATCCCCATCACATCTACTAATACTATGGTCTATTAGCAATTAACATTAACTAATAACTGTAGATGCCTTAATTAAGTTGATACATGTAATAGTACTAAAGTAACATTATCATATATCATTACGTTAAAATTTTCATAATACTGTATGATACCTAGGATAGTCCCATAATCTGGCAAAATATTCAGACTAGACTGATGAAGTTGATTTTATTTTTCTTTTTCTTTTTTTTGTGACAGGGAATTCCCCCTTGTAGACTCTTTGATGAAGAAGAAGCAAAAATTAGAGTTTGGTTAGAAAACTGGAAATGTAGAAACTTTTGTTTAGAAAAGTTGAAAAAGAAATAGAATTTGGAAGGAAACTAGAGAATTTGGAAACTACCATTTTCGTTAAATCAAAAATGGAAACTTCTCCATAATTTCTTATTAGGGAAACAGATTTGATTGTAACCTTCTGTAAATATCTTTCTGTTAGATATTTTATTGTTTAGTCAGTTAGTATGTTGTGCTTCTTTTCCCGCCTTCACAAGGCAGCTTCTGTTGTGTATATATATATACATGCTCATGTACAGTGTATATTCATAATTCCATATTCTTCTTCACATAGTCCGAGTGTGCTCTCTCTCCATGCTTATGGTTTATTCTGCATGACGGCCTCCAGCTTAATATTTCTATAAAAATATAAGAAATTTTTTATCCGTTAATTAAATTCATAGAAGATATTGATAATGAATCCATAGATTATATAGGTCTCATACTTTAAGTGGGATCCACAAAATAGAAAGAGCGAGAGAGTTGATAGGAACATATATGTGATCACACTAGTCTTGTCTTAATTTGTTGAAAAACGCATCGCCCTACTTCGGCCAACCACCTAACTAATGCTGCAATTTTAATGTGGTAAGATTCAGACATGGAGGAGTTGATCACACTTAGGAACTTTATGATTGCATGAACTTCCCGCTTCAAATGGTGAATTGGATCAAGTCTCGTATTTATTCTCTTGTGCATTACCCAACCTACATAAATACCTAATGTGGAGATTTCTTTTTATAAATCAACTCTAAATTTATTCTACTTCAATATTATTTTTCATTTTTCAGCTACTTTCTCGTCTAGTATCTAACTTGACTATCGAAAGATTACCGAGTACATAATTAGTGCCTCAAACCGTCAAATGATTTTTTCGCAGTCGTAGGCCTACCTATATCTAGACCTACTTCCAATCTACTGCATCACGTGGACCTTCGAATTGGAATTCACCATATTATCCTCCCAGAGTTTGGAGTCACATCAATGCAGTTGTTAAAAGATGAAGACTCCTTTGTGTTAGTGATTGTAAAGCTCTTGCTGATTACTGCCAGGTTTAGAATTTGAACTAACAAGGTCCTTTTAGGCTGTCAGAGTCAGTTCATGGTTCCTAAAACAGTATGTGAAACAATTGGTACAGCTTTTAGATTTTGGTGTGGACTCATGATGAACAAAGGTGGCTTGGCTTGGAACCATGTTTGCTGTCTAAAAAAGGGTCCTCGGACTGAAGTTGACATCTGACAATTTATCACAAAACTGAAATTCTTGTCCAAATCTGACTTTATCAAACTAACTAATCACATGACAAATATTATTAGATAGATTTTTTGCTGGATTCCCGGGTCACTGAACAATTCAGTAACAAGTCGAAAACGTTCTAGATAAATAAATAACAAAATCTTGTACTAGGATCGTCAGTTTATGTAATTCCTGAAAGCAGGTAACATATGACAAGTAAATCTCAAGTAGTGTGTAAACCCATTAGGGCAACATACAATTTTCACAGTTTGAATTGTACAATTTCACTGTCAATTAAGTAAATTGTCTGCCAAATAAAGCAGCAGAAAGACCCAACATTTTCTAAAGGAAGCACAGAAAGAAACGTTAACCTCTTCTTAGATGTTTTACCATGTATTAACAGACAACCAAAACCATTTTATGTAAGAAACCATGATTGTTCTTTGTAATAAAATCAGAACCTCGGCATGCTTGGCTACAAACTGCTTTAGATTTTCAATTTATTTGTTCTCTGTTATAACGTTACAAAATCAAAAAACAGCCTAACTGACAGTCGCTAGGACCAAGTGCAAAGATAGCGAAGTTATTAGAGTACAAAGTGGAGATAACACAGGTTCAGTTGTTATCATCCACAACTTGACTATTTACGAACAGGGTATCCCTTCTCTTTGGAACACCTGCAGCTTCAACATTTGATCCCCTAAATTTCAACTCCGAAGTTGTTCTAAAACGGGGGTCAACGGGAGCAGGTCTAGGATCCGTATCAGGACCCGGCCTATAGGAATTGGCCGTTCCGCCAGGATATCGTGGGGGAGAAACGTACCTTGAAGAACCTCTTAGGCCACCGCCTCTTAGCTCCATGATTTCGGAATTTCTTGAAGAATCCGTAAATGACCTGTCACCAGCTCCAGAACCCAATGGAGCTCCACTCGTGACTGATGCAGAACTGAATGGATCATCAGGGCCCCAAGAGGTAAGTGCCTCTTTCTTATTAGCAAAAAAATGCCATGCTACAAAAAGGAAAAGGATGAAAAACAGAACAGGACTTGTCCACAAGATGCTATTGAACTCGCTTTTGAACGCTGGAAGGTTGGAACGATACATAGCTACGTATCCATTCCCAATACTAATAATAACAAGCTTCTCGTGGTCACTGGAGATCAATGGTATTGCCATGTTCGTCTCAATGTTTATATCAGCCACTTGCTGATTTAAAAAAGATGCTACAATTTCATCAAGGCCGGCGGAGAACAAAAGCCTCAGCCCACCAGGCCTAACATAATGCTGAGACGACACGTTATACACAAAAACCTTCTCCCGGTTAGAAATCAGCAAATAACCTTTAATTGCCTGTAAGGCCACAGGTTCTTCGAGGTCCAGCTTCCTCTTTGATCTAACCCGACACTTGAAGTTCATTATATCACCTAACAACAACGTCTGGACCAAATCGCCATCTGACGTGAGCCCATATGCCTTCGACCGGTCCATGGCATCAAAAACATAAATCCTTGCAGAAGAACTGTTCAATCCTTCACATTCTGTCTCTCTCAGTTTCATGGTCCTCAAATCCAAAGACCCTGCCCCAGTCTCAGTAAGAAACAAAAGCCTTTGCTTCAAGAATGCAACTGGTCGTCTACTGGCAGTAGCAGCTCCATAAATTGTCCCATTCTCCCTGAAAACAATAATTCTTCCACCGCCATCTGCCGCTAAAACATACCTTTTCCTACCAACATGGTGCACTTCTAATAAGTTAATCCGTGATCCACCCGACTCTGGCATCTCAAATCTCCCGACTCTCTCCACATGGAGCGAACTCCATTCATCGCCGGTCGACGTCTCCCAAAGCCGGTGCATTACAATGGCACCATTTTCATGCCCCGTGACAATCATGCTCTCATTCTTGTAAACTGACAAGTAAGACACCATAGCAGTAACAGGCGGCGACGACTCCAACTCCAAAAATGTATCGAACTCCAGTGAAACATCCCCACTCCTTAAAAGAACATACAACTTACCCTCATCATCCCCAATAACAAAATACTTACTCAAACCCTCAAAATCCTTATAAGGCATCACGTTAAAACAAGTAGGGCTGGACCTCAATTTCACTGCTGACACAAACTGAAACCTCTCCGACCAAAATGTGTTGTACTTTGTGACTAACACCGCCCCAGAGCCTGCCCCTCCTCCTTCCCTCATCCCCTCTCCGGGCTGAGCTTCTTCTTTACCACGCGACCTCTCTTCTTCTTTTAGTTTCTTAACATCCCTTATTTCATCACGATATGATGATAAAGGTGATGTCTTTACTTTAACCGGAGCCTCAGTAAACTGGGACTCTAACTTAGCAACAAGTTGCGTGAGGTTTTGAACTAAATCTTCAAGTTTTTCCAATTGGAGTTGCTGTTTTCTCAGCAAAACAGCATCAGGGTTGTTGCTTTCATAGTCAGGAAAATTTTCCTTAAAGGGGTTGCCATTTTTACTATCAGTTTCGATTACTGAGTTTGAATTTGAAGATGGGTCTAATTCTGATGCAAGAACAAGGCAAGAAAAACGAGGGAAATAAAGCAAATCTGAGATGATCAAAGAAATACTTAGCACAAAAATTAACTTGCCTTTTTTACGGAAAGTGGCCATTCAATTGGATTCTGAGAGTCGTCGAGCAAACGCCTGTGATGGGCTGGCTGTTACTTGGGAGTTGGAGCTTAAGAGTTTTTGAAGGTGAGATCTGAAATAGAGCGAGAGTAGGGTGAATTTTGTAATTTTTGAAACTTTTGTGGGCGGTTTTGCTGAAATGTGGTACAGATGAAGGATAGAAATGGGATTTCAGGCTTTGGACTGAAACCACGGCGGCTACGAGGTTTTGTTTTGTCTTAAAGAGACAGTTTTATTACATTCAACGGCTCTTGAATACTTTTTATTTGATTATTTAAATTTAATTAATTCCACTGAAAAATATTTTTGCTAAACAATATTAATATATCCTATCCTACTTTATTAGATCTTGCAATTTCTTGTCAATAGTAGATGTGATAAAATGAGGCATAAAAAATAGTATTGAGATTTATCTAATTAGTGTGAGGATAAATTTTTGGTAAAATTATATTTGAATAATATAATAATAATAAGCATGGTTGTTTCAACCAATTAATTACAGTTAAGTATGTGTGGATCCTACCTATTTACGTAAGTGGATTCATAACTATAAATTATTTAAAAAAATATCTTTATGCAAACCCTCCCCTCCCAAAAAAAAAAAAAGGCATATCGCCCATTTCTTTATTATATGTTGGGCCACTTGTTTAAAAGTACCAAAAACACTTTCTAATTTTATAATCAGTCCCCACTTGATTTTCTTTAGAATAACCTCCCTAGTTTTGTTAAAACTTTAGAGATTACTCCCTACTCACTTGATTTGACAAAAATGTCCTTAAATATAATATTTTTCATTCATTTTTTTCACTTATTCATCATCCACACAAACAAACAGTAAATCCTAGCATGTGTACTTTCATTACCAGAAATAGAAAACGCATCAAGCTCTATGGTGGAAACGAGAATAATCTTTGGAGCCAAAAACCACCAACCCGACATCTACATTGTCTTCTTCTCTTTTTATTTTCATCATTTTCGAGTTTCTCCTCCTCCTCCTCCTCCTCCTCCTCCTCCTCCTCCTCTTCCTCCTCTTCCTCCTCCTCCTGCTTCTTCTTCTTCTTCTCAGTTGTTCTGAGTTTCTTGAATTTTTCAAACAATGTCAACTAATAGTGAAGCAAGAATGTTCAACAAAGTGTTGGGGAGTTGCCGCTACAAAGATGAGCTCCATATAATGTCAATTAAGGATAATATGACTTTAATAGACATGTACATTAATCTCGCAAGAAAATGGAGTGAAATCAACGTCAAGCTCTTCAGTTTGCAATACATAGCTCCATATCAAAGGCTGTACGTGACTTTAACTGATGACAATGATGTCATGAATATGGTCATACTCCATTTGACATTGAAGATGAACATTGTTGACATCCTAGTAAACCGAAAGGATGAATCAAGCAGCAGTGCAAAAAGAGCAGTGACGTTTTAAGGTAATACTTCTACAGAATCTAATCTATACTGCAATTTGTAAATTTTGTACTTGAAGTGTTCTAAAATTGTACTCTGTTTATTTGAAAATCTTTCTCTACTTGGAGCGTTCTACATTATACTTCACTACAAATAAAAATGTACTTCATCTCACAAAAATTATACTCTATTATGTAAGTTTTATATTTCAAGTGTTCTATTAATCGATTATCCAAAATCGTACTGCAATTGCTAAAGTTTTATACTTCTGAAGTTTCGAAATTGTATTTCACTTTATCTAAAATTATACTCTATTTCTGAAACTATACTTCATTTTATATATCATTTTACATATCATTTTACCTAAACTTGTACTCTATTTATTGAAGTTCTATACTTCAAGTGTTCTGAAATTGTGCTTCATTTTATGTAAACTTGTACTTGAATTATTTGAATCTATTATTTAAGTTTTCTACTAATGGATTATCCAAAATCGTACTACAATTGCTAAGGATTTATACTTCAAGTGTTTCAAAATTGTACTTTTTTTTTTCTGAAATTATATTTCATTTTACCTAAACATGTACTTTATTCATTGAAGTTCTATCAGGTGTTCTGAAATTGTACTTCATTTTACCTAAACTTATACTTCAGTTATTTGAATATATTATTTAATGAAGTGTTCTGGTAATGGATTATCCAAAAATTGTACCGCAATTGCTAAGGTTTTATACCTCATGTGTTCTGAAATTGTACTTCACTTTATCTAAAATTGTACCGGAATTGCGAAGGTTTTATACTTCATGTGTTCTAAAATTGTACTTCATTATATCTAAACTTGTACTTCAATTATCTGAATATATTATTTCTGAAATTGTACTTCTCTATATATAAATTGTACTTTTGTTTTATGAAAGTATACTTCATTTTACCTAAATTTGTATTCTATTCATTGAAGTTCTATACTTCAGGTGTTCTGAAATTGTATTTCATTTTATCTAAACTTGTACTTCAGTTATCTGAATATATTATTTAAGCTTCAAGTGTTCTGCTGATGGATTATCCAAAATTGTACTCCAATTGCTAAGGTTTTATACTTCAAGAGTTCTAAAATTGTACTTCACTTTATCTAAAATTGTACTATAGTTGCTAAGGTTTTATACTTCATGAGTTTTGAAATTGTGCTTCATTATATCTAAACTTGTACTTCAATTATCTGAATATATTATTTCTGAAATTGTACTTCTCTATATATAAATTGTACTTTTGTTTTATGAAAGTATACTTCATTTTACCTAAATTTGTATTCTATTCATTGAAGTTCTATACTTCAGGTGTTCTGAAATTGTACTTATATTATTTAAGCTTTGAGTGTCTACTAATTTATTATCCAAAAATTGTACTGCAATTACTAAGGTTTTATACTTCATGAGTTCTAAAATTGTACATCACTTTATCTAAAATTGTACTGCAATTGCTAAGGTTTCATATTTCAGCAGTTCTGGAATTATACTTCACTTTAACTAAAATTATACTGCAATTGCTAAGGTTTTATACTTCATGTGTTTTGAAATTGTACTTTATTTTAACTAAACTTGTACTTCAATTATCTAAATCTATTATTTTAGTTTTATACTTCAAGTGTTCTACTAATGGACTATCTAAAATCGTACTGCAATTGCTAAGGTTTTATACTTCAAGTGTTCTAAAATTTTACTTCATTTTATCTAAATTTGTACTTTATCTGAATCTAAACTTCTTTTATACTTCAAGTGTTCTGAAATTATATTTCTTTTTATATAAAATTGTACTTCTATTTTCTAAAATTATACTTCATTTTACCAAAACCTGTACTCTATTCATGGAAGTTCTATACTTTATGTGTTCTGAAATTGTACTTCATTTTGTCTAAACTTGTACTTCAGTTATCTGAATATATTATTTAAAGCTTCAAGTGTTCTACTAATGAATTATTCATAAATTGTACTACAATTGCTAAGTTTTTATACCTCAGAAGTTCTGAAATTGTATTTCTCTTTATCTAAAATTATACAACAATTGCTAATGTTTTATACTTCAGGTGTTCCAAAATTGTACTTCATTTTGACTAAACTTGTACTTCAATATTTGAAAGTATTATTTAAGTTTTATACGTTAGGTGTTCTACTAATGGATTATCCAAAATCGTACTGCAATTGTTCTGAAATTGTACTTCTATTTTCTGAAATTATACTTTATTTTACTTAAACCTGTATTCTATTCATTGATGTTCTATACTTCAGGAGTTCTGAAATTGTACTTCATTTTATCTAATTCAGTTATCTGGATCTATTATTTAAGCTTCAAGTGTTCTACTAATGGATTATCCAAAAATTGTACTACAATTACTAAGGTTTTACACCTCAAGACTTCTGAAATTGTACTTCACTTTATCTAAAATTATACTTAACCTTTTATGTAAAATTATACTACATTATTTATGTTTTATAAAGTTCTATTAATTTTTATACTTCATTTTAGCTAAAGTTCTATACTTCAAGTGCTTCACTTATTGATTATCCAAAATTGTACTGCAATTGCTAGCGTTTTATACTTCTATTATTTCTAAAATTGTACTTCATGTATTTGAAATTATACTACCATACTGAATTGTTGAATTGTTCTACATATTTTACTATATTTTACCTAAAATTGTACTTCATTTGTCAACCTTAAGGGATGCAGTCGAGGAGGAAATTAGTTCGACCAATGCATCGAACAATGAATTGGCTTTAATTAGCAACCCAATTGATGCATGGAGGAATTGCATATATGGAGAGGATTAGACATTCAAGGATGCTCAGAAGTTCAAAATTATGCAGTGTCTACTTTGCGGTTTTTTAAATACAAGAAAATGGACAACAAAAAAGTCATAGCTGTCTACAGTGATGAAAATTGCAAATGGAGAATCTATGCATCAATGCATGAGGCTGATAAATTTTTTGACGTTTGAAAATGCAATCTAGTGCACACATGTTGACTCTGAAAATTGTATTAATTGGAAGTGGTTCTACTTTAAGCTAAGAAATGTCTTAGATTCTCAATATCTGCCTGGCTTATCAAAGTTTACTTTCTCTCCGATCGACATCCAGGTCTTCTTAAGGCCCTCCTCATGATATTTCCCGGTAGCCACCATGCATATTGCTTGAGACACTTAGTGGATAACTTTAAGAAACAAGTAAGAACTTTATCTTTGCTTGTGAAACAATTATGTGAAATAAACTCTAATTCATAACATTTAGCACATTACTGACCTATTATTTTAAATTCAGGTATTAAGGAAGTACCCTTTATATAACAAAAAACATTGGTGTTCTATTTTTATGAAAGCTGCATATGCGCCTACAAGGCAGGAGTATACACGACATATAAACAGCACCTTGGAGTTATTGCTGCTTTCCAGAGACTTTATTATGCAGTCTGACCCACAATGTTGGGCAAATTCCTTATTCAATGGAGATCGATGAGGGCTAATAAACAATAATCAAGCAGAATGTTGGAATAATTAGATTAAACCAACCCGATTTATGCCAGTTGCAGCCGTGGTTGATAACATACGCATGCAAATAATGGTTATGATGCATGATCGATGAGAAGAATCTCTTAAGATGGTTGGTCAATTATGTCCCAAACAAGAGAAGAAGTTAGCAATCAATCATATGCATTCTCGTAACTTAGAAGTTGTCATGTCTAGCGGTTGGAGCTTTGAGGTGATTGAGCAAGATAAATCGTATACTGTAGATTTACATAGTGGGGTTTGTTCATGAAGAGCATGGCAAATTGATAAAATACCATGCAAACATGCTTGTGCTTGTATCAAGTCAAAGTCACTTTCACCGTATAACTTTACCGATCAATACTATCGAGTTGAAATGTATCAACAAGCATATACCAAGTAGTGATAAACCCTATTCCTACGTATGATAGGCATGTGTTCTCTCTAGATGAGGATGGCGTCATTAATGTACCTGATTGCCAATCTCAGCCTGGGCGTAGAAGGACACAGAATATTCTATCACAAATTGAGAAACTTGTAATTACGTGTAAAATGTGTGGTAGAATAGGGCATAATCATCGAACCTACAAAGAATCAGTAAACTAGCCAAATTTTGTACCTTAATCTGAGAAATTTATACTTGATTTCTTGACAATTATACTTCATTTAGGTAATTATGTATTTGATTTAGCGTGAATTTTGCATGTTGTCCAAGATATTAGTGATTTTGTACCTCAATCTCGGAGATCCATACTTGACAATTGTACTTCATTTACATGATATTGTACGCAAAACCACGGTCCAGTTTCATTTTAACAGAAGTGTACTTTTGTACTTCATTTCCCTCACATTGTAGTTAAATTCAATGTATAGTTTCAAATGAATTAAATTGTACTTCAACGTAACACTATTTATACTTTGTTAGTTTGAGGTTTGTACTTCATTCCCCTCATATTGTATTCAAATTCACTGCCAAATTTTAAATAAATTAAATTGTACTTCAACGCAACATCATTCATACTTTATTAGTTCCAGGTTTGTACTTTATTTTCCTCATATTGTACTCAAATTCAATGTCCAGTTTCAAATGAATTGAATTGTACTTCAACATAACACTATTTATACTTTGTTAGTTCCAAGTTTGTACTTAATTTTCCTCACATTGTACTCAAATTCACTGCAAAATTTCAAATGAATTGAATTGTACTTCAACGCAACACCATTCATACTTTGTTAGTTCCAGGTTTGTACTTCATTTCACTCATATTGTATTCAAATTCAATGTCTAGTTTCAAAATGAATTGAATTGTACTTCAACGTAACACTATTTATACTTTGTTAGTTCCAGATTTGTACTTAATTTCCCTCATATTGTACTCAAATTCACTTCAAAATTTCAAATAAATTGAATTGTACTTCAACGTAATATTATATATACTTTCAGGTTTATACTCAATTTCCCTCACATTGTACTCAAATTCACTGCAAAATTTCAAATGAATTGAATTGTACTTCAACGCAACACCATTCATACTTTGTTAGTTCTAGGTTTGTACATCATTTTCCTCACATTGTACTCAAATTCACATCGTACTTCCACATAGCACCATTTATACTTTGTTAGTTATGGGTTTGTCCATCATATTGTACTCAAAATTCACTTCAACTGAATTGAAATGTACTTTAACATCGCACCATTTATAATTTGTTTGTTCTATATTTGCCCTTTATTTCTATCATATTGAACTCAAATTCACAGCTCAATTTCAATTGAATTGAATCGTACTTCCACATAGCACCATTTATACTTTGTTAGTTATGGGTTTGTCCATCATATTGTACTCAAATTCACTTCAAAATTTTGAATGAAGTATATTATACTTCAACGCAATACCATTTATACTTTGTTTGTTCCACGTTTGTACTTCATTTCCCTCACATTGTAGTCAAATTCACAGCCCAATTTCAATTGAATTGAATCGTACTTCCGCATAGCACCATTTGTACTTTGTTTGTTCTACGTTTGTACTTCATTTCCCTCACATTATACTCAAATTCAATGTCTAGTTTTAAATGAATTGAATTGTACTTCAACGTAAAACTATTTATACTTTGTTAGCTCCAGGTTTGTACTTCATTTCCCTGATATAGTACTCAATTTAACTGCCAAATTTCAAATGAATTATATTGTACTTCAACGCAACACCATTTATACTTTGTTTGTTCCAGGTTTGTACTTCATTTTCCTCATATTGTACTCAAATTCACTACAAAATTTCAAATGAATTATATTGTACTTCAACGCAACACCATTTATACTTTGTTTGTTCCAGGTTTTTACTTCATTTTCCTCATATTGTACTCAAATTCACTACAAATTTTCAAATGAATTGAATTGTACTTCAACGCAACACCATTCTCTTTGTAAATTCTGGGTTTGTACTTTATTTCCCTGATATTGTACTCAATTTAACTGCCAAATTTCAAATGAATTATACTGTACTTCAACGCAACACCATTTATACTTTGTGTGTTCCAAGTTTGTACTTTATTTCCATCATATGTACTAAAATCAAAATATTATAAATACTTGATAGCAAAATTACACTTACATAAAAAAATAATAGTATGAGCAAACTATGCTTCAATTTACATATGTATTTACATACAAAGTATGATTCAAGCCCTAGCATTTCCATGACTTAAAATGGTATGTGTCATATGTCCACTATATTCATTGATTTCAATTGTTTTGGCAGTCCTCCAGTACTCGATTGTGTCTATAGCAAAATATTCTGCCCAAAGGCACACATAGACACCACAATCCACTGAACCCTGTTGCTGTCTGCTTTTTTTTACCTTTATGTTTTCATCCACACGACACCCCAACGAGAGCTTCATATACCAAGAATAGAATGCAGCCTACAAAAATATTAATCAGTTTTTGACTCTCTACTTTATGAAGAAATGTTAGGGAAATGAAGTAAACTTACAACGACACTAGCTATCGGTTTATATCGAGGGGCCATTATTGAATTCATATACAAGAAAAAATGAGTTGAGGTGTCGAGGAAAACCAAGAACCGGTGATGGTGCCGACAAATCGGTAGGAGTATGAAATGACACTAGTTTACAACATCTAACGGAGCGCTTACAAATCTTTCCGGGTGAAGGAGTTAAGTTTATTTATGAGCTCCGCAAATTCCACATCCGTAATATCCTGGATGTTACGTCCCTCGAGTCGGTCTAATATATCTTCTTATGAAGTATAAAACAAATGGCTAGACTTATTGGAAATATGAACTAAATTAAGTTAGGAAACCGCCCTATACCTGCGCTATTGTGGATGTAAACCACACCTTGTGTTGACTCTCATCGCCGAAAGATGGACTACATAATATCAACATGTAGCAATCCACTATGTCACCCGTAAGTTCTCCTCCAAATAAGAGCTCACAAAAGTTTCTTCCATCTAGACAGTGTCTTTCTCCATTCTAGACAGTCACCCTACACAATTGTTAATTGTTTGTTCAGATACCAATTTATTTAAAAAGAAAAATAAGCAAATTTTGTTACCTCAAATTATCTCTTCTGAGAAAGTTGCCAATGACTTCTCGCTCTTCTTCTGGAATACTAGCACGACCTCTATAATCAGCCCTTCCTCTATAAGGATCCGGCGATTCAATCTTTGAACTGGGTGGTTCATCTGCCTCCTGGATTGGGCCGCTGTCTTCTGTCTCCTGGGGTACAAAACACTGCACATTAGGTACAAAGTATCAACTATTGAAGTACAAAATACCAATACATTAAATATAAATATCATGGAGTACAAAATATCAGCACATTAAGTACATATATCTCCAACATAGAGGTGTGCATGTATCACCAACATGTAGTACAAACTATAGCACATTAAGTACAGATATTTCCAACATGGAGTACAAAAGATCACCACATTAAGCATAAATATCTCCAATATGGAGTACAAATATAGCACATCAAGTACAAATATCACCAACATCAAGTACAAGATATCATCACATTAAGTATAAATATTACCAACATGGCGTATAGGATATCATCATATCAATTACAGATGTCTCCAACATGGAGTACAAAATATCATCACATTAAGTACAGATATTTCCAACGTGGAGTACAAAAGATCACCACATTAAGCACAAATATCTCCAACATAGAGTACAAAATATAGCACATTAAGTACAAATACCACCAACATAAAGTATAAGATATCATCAATTAAGTACATATATCAACCAATCAAGCATAAGATATCATTACATTTAGTACAAACAGATAGTTTACAAATGAAATGCAAACAGCAAAAAATCAATAAATTTCAAATGATTACAACACCTTCTTCTCTTCTCGTTCTTTGTTTTTTTGTGCACGAGCACGAGGACGACAGGTCTTTGTCACTTGTCTTGCACATTTGGCTAGTGTGATGCTCGGGGGGCTGACAAAATCTGGAGATTTATTTTTTTACTTCCTATCAGCTCGATTACGCACATCTGTCACAATCGAGGACATGACATTTGCCACTTCAAACTCAGATTCCTCGAACTCTGCCACATGAATTGGTACATTAAGTTCTATTTGCAAAGGGATGGAGGAATCTGAAAGATCATGATGGTGTTTTGTTCGACTTTCTTCACCACCGTACCATCAGATTCATCCCCTTCTTTCTTTGCATCATCTACCAAATCATGTCCCCCCTCATGTAAATACTTACCAGGTTCCTATTCATGCTCTCCCTCTTCAGCTAGATGCTCGTCCTCACCCTATTCCTTCATTGGCATCGCATTGAATGAAGCAATATTTTCTTTTAATGTTTTAATTTCTTGCTCTTTCGCTTTAATAATTGCTTCATATATAGTATGATCACAAATATGGACTTCACTTATAGCAGTACTGGAAGCCTCTGATTTCTTGATTAAAACTGCCAATTCAAACTCCTCTGGAGCAGGGTTGAGGGCTACAACCTATTACAATGAAAATAATTATCAAATTCAAATTATTATATAAAAAACTAATAATGAATTATTATAATTATTACCATATCTACTGTAACCTGATTCAATTTATTATCTGCCTCCTCCACATTATTTGGAAGTTTGCTATCCTTCCACCGGTAAAACCGTGGAAACTCAAACAAACTCTCTGGTGAACCCAGTGACGGGATGCGTTTGTAAACCCATGTTTGTCATTCATAAATCAAAAAATTGTACTCACTTAAATATAAATATAATCAATGTTATTAAAAAAATGAAGCAAACATTTACCATCAAATCAACTGTGCACCCGTCAATATACTTCTTGGTTCTTTCTCCACTTCCTCTTAAATGGTTCCTCATTTCTTAGATAAGAAAATTGTATGCAGCTATGCCCCATGCATACAGACCAACTCTAGATAAATTGTCTAATTATGGTAGGAGAAATCGTAGAGTCCAATAATTAGATGTTGGAAACAGAAAACAATTAAAAACAAAAAAGTATGTACAACCTACAAAAATCATTCAAGTCCTCCTTACTATCCTTATATACATACTCCTTAAACTTTTTTACTATTTCAAATCTAGTTATATTCTGCAGCTTTCTAGAAAAAAGGCGATCGAAGGTTGAAGACTTCGTCTTCAATGTTATATCAACATATTGCCCCACATGTGGCAACCCTAAAATCATAGAAAATTCAATTGCAGAAAAAGGAACCTCAACCCCCTCCGCAAAAAGAAATGACAGCTTTTTTGGGTCAAACCTCCTAAGCATAGCTTCAAGACGAGTGAAGCTTGAATTTAACATAGGCATATCCATGTATATATAAAAAGGGGTCTTCTTTAATACGTCAAAATGTTTTGACCCCATCTTGGACTTCACAAGCTCCAATTTACTTTGAAAATATTGGGGGGAGCAACGAAAGCAGACCTCATAATGTCTTCGCTTTGCTGTAATCAGATAAAGAAAAATTAGTATATAAACAGATTAGAAACTAACACTTTTAGATAATATGTACTGAAAGCTTGAATGTTTTGTACTACATATGCGTATAAAATGTACTGCAGATACACAAATTATATATTACGCTTTCAATTAGTGTAACTGCAGGCATAAATGTTTTGTATTGATGTTGCTTCTAAAATATACTGCAGTTACACAGATTATATACTATACTTTGAGTTAATGTATACTATAAGCTTGATGATTTTGTACTACATATGCTTCTAAAATGTACTGCATGTACACAAATTATATACTACACTTTTAGTTAATGTATACTGCAGGCTTGAATGATTTGTACTACAAATGCTTCTAAAATATTTTGTACTATAGATGCTTCTAAAATGTACTGCAGATACACAGATTATATACTACACTTTCAATTAGTGTATACTGCAGGCTTGAATGATTTGTACTTTCAGCTATGCTATACTGCGTGCTTGAATGTTTTTGTACTACAGATGCTTCTAAAATGTACTGCAATTACACATATTATATACTATACTACAAGCTTGAATGATTTGTACTACAGATGCTTTTAAAACGTACTACAGTTGCACAGATTATATTCTATATTGCAAGCTTAAATATTTTTTACTACAGATGCTTCTAAAATGTACTGCAATTACACAGATTATATACTATAATTTCATTTAATTTACATATGCTTCTAAAAGCTACTGCAGATACACATATTACATACTACACTTTCAATTATTCTATACTGCAGGCTTGAATGTTTTGTATTATAGATGCTTCTAAAAATGTACTGCAATTACACATATTATATACTACACTTTCAATTAGTGTATACTGCAGGGTTGAATGATTTGTACTATAGATGCTTCTAAAATATTTTGTACTACAGATGCTTCTAAAATGTACTGCAGATACACATATTACATACTACACTTTCAGTTATTCTATATTGCAGGCTTGAATGTTTTTGTACTATAGATGCTTCTAAAATGTACTGCAGTTACACAAATTATATTCTATACTGCAGGCTTGAATGAATGATTTGTACTGCAGATGCTTTTAAAAAATGTACTGCAGTTACACAACTTATATTCTATACTGTAGGTTACACAGATTATATACTATATTTTTGCCTAATGTGTACGGCAAGCTTGATTATTTATATTACATTTGCTTCTAAAATGTACTGCAATTACACATATTATATACTACATTTTTGCCTAATGTGTACTGTAGACTTGAATATGTTGTATTATACAGATAATGTACTACCACTTTCAGATAATTTCACTGTATATTTCACCATATAATTTCAGGTCAAATGAAGTACAAATCCCAAAAAGGTGAAGTACAACTTTCATGCTTTTTAAGTACAAATCAGAAACTTCCCATCTCACAACAAAAATCATATATATATATATATATATATATATCAAATGGGTTCAAGTGTTTAACAACTATAAAAGGAATAAAAACCCTAAACATGAGAAAATATACAAAAAAATAAGTGTAACACTGAAAAATCACGAACATTTAAAATTGTAAATGCAGAAAACATACCTTTGATTCTTTTGCTCACTTCTTTTTGTACTTCGCTTCTTGTTGCAGCTATTTCTCCTTCCATTGTCGCAGAAAACTGACAGAAATTTTGGTGTCTTTTTTTTTTTTTCCACTCTTCGTATTCTCACGTCAATGGCAGAGGAACGGCTTCGCACCCTTTTGTTTGCCCGCTTGGAGAAGTCATCAATTTCAGGGGGGGAAAAAAAAGGGAAGCGTTCTTCTTGAAGAGAAAAGTGCATATCTCAGGTATTTTGTTGTTTTTCCAGCTACAAAGATATATGGGTCTTTTTAAAATATATGAAGAGTGATTTCTAAGTTTTGTGAAAAAATGGGGAGTTTAGTGTATAAAAATTCAAATAGGGACTGATCACTAAAATGAAAATAGGGTTAGGAATTTTTTTTCTAATTAACCGTTATATGTTTAGATCTAAAACTATCACAAAATTATTTTTATTTATAAAATACAAATGACATAATTTTACAAAATACAAAGGTGGAATCCATAGTCTACAATGTAGAACAGACACTTGATAATATCTAAATGACCTAAGTACCAATTGAAAATGCAGCGTTATATAATTACTCACAACTTTGCAAAAACCCTCTTACATAAACAAATACGCTTATTTGTAAAGATGCCTTTTCAATTAATAATCCATATCTTTTTCAAAATATTGTGCCCGTCAAATATAATCAAAAATAACCTTTCTTCAAGGGTTGTGACTAGGCTTCTCAATGGGTCGGATTCAGATCGGATCATGCTGGATCCGAATTCGATTCAATATCCTATAGGATCTTGACTGTTATAACCATATTCAGATCCATATAAAAATTGAATATCCGAAAAAAGATCAGAATCCGAATACTCCCAAAAATCATATATTTGTTATTTTTCTAAAAAATTACTAGAATCTAATCCAAAACATTCATCCTTAAAAAAAAAGATACACACAACATATTAACGAATAAATTTTCAAGTCTATTTATCATATAAAAGCAATAATAGAATATAACTTAATCACATTCATTTATCATATCATTGTATTTTAGGTTCTGCTGCTAATAATAGTACTTATTTGACATTATAAATGCATATATACTTGAATTTTCAATCAATTAATTATAAACTTAAAGTTTTATAAAAACAAAGAGACTCATTTCAATCAAATTGAGATTTGCATTGCATTCTTTTATATCACAACATTCAACTCCTGCTCATTATTTTTCCTTCATCATTTTTTATTATAAAAATAGAGAAACAAGTGATGCAATTATGATGTAAATAACCTCCAAATCTAACATGTTATCTGAAATTCAACTGATTTGATATATTGCATAGAAGCTCATTACTTTTTTCGTCCAAAAATTCATTTTGGCGTTGCTATAGAACCCTACGTATATATATATATATATATGTATAATACTATATGTATACATGTAATACTATATATTCAGATTCAGATTCAGATTATTAATGGATCGGATCGAGTCAAATCCTTATTCACTCCATTTATTTCAAATTACAGATTTTTTTAATCGAATCATATTCATCGAATCTTTTATCGGTTAAAAATCCTGAATTATCGGATCGAATTCGAATTAAAATTCACTCTTTTGACAGCACTAGTTGTGATCAAATTGAAGAGGCCCATGATATGCGTAAATAAACGGAATTCCAAAACAAGTATCATTTCATTACTCTTTCAAGCAACTTTGTATACTTTTCTCTATAATGAGAAGTTAAATTTTGACTCCGTAATGATAGGATCATGCAAAAACCTAATTGTGAATCACTATATATATAGTTACAAAAAGTGTATCAACTTATAAATTTATTTATTTTCATAATATGGAATATACAATCTGAAATCTTTTAGTTTAATTGGTATTTCATCTGTTTTTTCGTATTGTATATAAAATATTTTTATAAATAAAAACGTCAGTGTAATACTCTGACATATATCACCATATATCTCTAAAGTGAAATGGCTAAAATCTCACAACCTTGAGCGCCAAACCAGCCGCTGAATTGCAAGTTCTATTATAAATTAAGCAAAAAACCTTATAAAGTAATCAATATGTCATTTTATGATATCATCAGTCGTGTATCTAATGGAAAACCGCTGTTAGGAGAGCAATAGAGCATTCAAGTTGCCGACATATACTGCAAAAATAAAAGAAGTGAACGCCCCTGCCATTGTGAAACATGCCTTCACATGATTTTCTCGAGCTCAGCCCCTGTTTCCATCAACCAATATTCATGAACCATATGAAAAAAGGAAAATACACACACACTCACTGAATCAAAGAAAGCTCCAATATGCCATGACCTTAATCGATCCCAACTTGAAGTAGAAAATTAGAGGGACACAACAGAAAAAATGAAGGACCAAAATCTAGAAATGGAATATAGTTGGACAACTACCGGCCATAGCATATAAATCTGGCACAGAATTCTTCTTTCTTGGAAATAACTGGTAACTGCAGCTCAAATAGACCATTATATCATTTACAAGAAAGAAAAGATTATAAAGTTAGAATTACAAAGTATGCAATGATAAATTAGCCAGTCCCTTCTATTCCTCTATGCCTATTAGGAAACCTACCACATGAAGTATGTATAGGAGGCTCTCCCTCTCTCACTCTATTGGGAGAAAAAAGGCTAGAGACTACACCTCACGAGTACAACTTTCCGCAGATTTTTAACTATCTATTGGAAACAAAAAATTGTCGAAGGTTTTCAGTTCATGGTAAAATCAAAAACCGAATGGTGATTTTCTCCTGCTTCCTCCTTCACCATATTGCTCATTCCATTTTCTCAGCTCATTCATACTAGCTGCATCATAAGCAACTGATGGGCCCACCTACAAATGATGATAAAAATCAATTAATGTTAATCTCGACTTCCTTCAGCCAAGAAGAAAATAGATGGGGGTGGAGGGGGTGGAGGTTGGTATAAAGATCAACATCCCCTGCACCCAAAATATTGACAAGAGATAAAATTATTTTTCCTCTTCCAGATGCTTGCTGAAACTTCCATGCTACAGGTTTGTTCTAAATATTATGGGCCCATGCAGGGCTTTGTTTAGCTTGTTATCGTTGCATAGAGTGTACCTTGGCTTTAGAATGAGTAAAATCATCCAACTTGAGTGGTCTTAAAACTGGAGCTCCACCAAATCTGTCACCCTGTAAGGAGATAACCAAATGCTAAGAAAAAAGTTGTAGTCAAATTGGTAATAATGGAACGCATGTGTTTTAATAGAAGATGGAAGGAAAGATACTTGTACACCCTTCCCCTTTTTATCTCATAAAACTCCGGGCTTTCTGTCTTTATCCTTTCAAATTATCTCATGCAACACCTACTCCTGAGTCCTTATGTTTAATTTTTGCATGATGCATTTTGTGTGGATCCCACACACATACGAGGAACACAGACAAAAGAGAAAAGCACCAGAATCATTGTGTGTGGGTGGGCTCATGCACATAGGTGAGCAATTTCATCTCATTCCCTCCATCTATATGCTTACACTCCTCTCTTTCCTAAGCTTAAGCTTTTACTGAAAGACTTGCTTGAGTCGCTCCGAACTTTTCACGACTTCTCTATCTAATGACTCTATCCTTGTAAAAAGTACTCCCTTCATTCTTGGAACTTACCGATCAAAGAGCATGCCCAGCACACATGTTTTGGCCTTGTGTGTCCATAACTCAAAATAGGTGACCTAACGGCCCCTGCCCCACTAAACATACCAATAGTCACCAGTAGATTCGCTTTCCTCACAATAGCAGTAGACCAAAGGGACAATTGGCTTTTAGTACTTAATGCTGCTAGAAACAATGAAAGGATGCCACTACCAAGGCAGACACTGGAACGAATGAAGACTGTCTTTTCATTGGAACGGAGCCATTTAACCTGACTTTACATGCATGACCAGCTGAAGGACAGCAACTCCAACCAAACTACCAAGAAAGAAACAGGCGCAGTGACTTTCCAGGGGATTATTATGGAAATTGTCGGAGATGATTGATAACTTTATGAGAGAAGGTATTCTCGTAGGGCAGCTGAATGAGAAATCCTAAAGGAAGAAATTGAACTGAGATGGCCCTAGCACTCAAAATGTTTAATATTATTATACTTTGGGACCCAGTGTTGCATTGAATTTTCATAAAACCTTTCTATCTAGTTTTCTAAAGGGTAAATATGCAAAGATATTAGCTGAAAAATACCTAGGCTCAAGGAAAGAGTTCATTGGTTGCCCATACTCATCAAAGTACTTTCTTAGGACACAGAAAAATCTGATGATAGTAGAAGGCAGTTCATAAATGGTTGTAAGAACAAAACGCATATAATGCATTGACTTTACTGAGCTGGGATATGATGAAATTATGCTTTGAGGACTACAATCCCAACTCTGAATGACTATCAATCATCGGGTGCACTGCAAAATCTTGGAGCTAGAGTAATAACAGGATTCCATAGTGTTTACCTTGCTTTCTTCTTCCAGTAATTCTTGGACAGGTCTATATGCTGCAGCAATACAGAGGTTCTGCACGTATAAAAATTCAAAAGGAGTTTAGATATGGGTAGCGATCATTTATCTCCGAAGAATGAAACTCAATGCGTCACCTTTAGATCACTTCCTGAATAACCTTCAGTAGCATTTGCAAGCTGTTCAAATGGAAACCCAGGTTCCAGATTTTCTCGAGCTAAAACTATCTTGAGAATTTTCAGACGATTTTCAGCATCTGGCAGGTCCACATAAATTCTAACAGCAATCAAGCATATTCTTTGTCAGATTGGTGGTTCATGCAACCCACTATGTTGCATTCCAGTGGGTCCAAAGATGTAATAAACATTTGCCAAAGGACACATGGGAAAATATTGACAGGCCATAGAAATTTACCTTCTCGGTAAGCGGCGAATGACAGCATCATCGAGGTCAAATGGCCTATTTGTAGCACCAAGTATAAGGATTCTCTGGCTATCTTTTGACCTCAATCCATCCCAAGCCGCCATAAACTCATTTCTCATTCTTCTAGTTGCCTCATGCTCGAAAGCACCTCCACGAGCACCGAGCAAGCTGTCAACCTGCACTCACAAGCATGGCGTATAGTAAAATAGTAATGAATACAAAATGGGAATCTCTCCTGATAGGAAATGAAAACAATGAAGCTATTGTGCTAGATCACTTGAGAAAATCAAGTAAGCTTTTGTGAAGCTACAGAACATTGCTCAGGCAATAATGACTATAATTGCTAAAGAATCATCACCACACCAGGTTAATCAAACCCAACATTCCCAACACAAGTAACAACTATTCCATATTGACATAGAGAGCAACCACAACATATATCATTCGACTATCTAGATTCCAGTATGCCAATACTAGAATCCGCTTCCGTTGTAGGTGTACCAATTCTGTACCTAGTCCACTCATGAATTTGTTTTCCAATATTAAAGCTTCTATATAATCAGACTCAATAAATTTACTTGCATACTTAACTACTAAAACCTTATTGGAAAGATTCTCCTCAGTAGTAGCCAAACCCTCCAAGGAAAGTGGAAGACTTTTTAGGTTAAATCTTCACATCAACAACTTGAAAGTCCATTCCATGCATGAAGTTACTATGTCAAATATGCAATTTCAGCAACTACTTCTTCAGTACAAAATGAAAAACCAGTAGAAATTTATTTGAGGCTCTTCGATGTCGAGTCAGCCGAGAGAATAGTTAGGTTCCATTTTTCTTGTGGGCAGGAATTAAAATTAACAAAACATAGCATGTCAGTATTTTATGGAGTTCAATGGCAAATGGATCAGCCAATAGAAGGGAAAAAGAATAGCATTATCTACCTAATTGAAACTAAATTTGATCGAGATCCTATATATACATACATATGTGTATATATTCACAAAATCAGCTATCTTCCTAATTGTTATAAATAATCTGATATTATTGGTATCAGGGCCCTGACAAAGTAGCACAGTATGCCAATTATATTTTAAAATGCTCAATAAGGTAGAGCATGGGCAAAGATTTCCAGGATTTGCAAGTAGCCTTTGAGCATAGAGCCATCAGGAGGCACAGAGAATGGAGGAGGTCTCACCTCATCAACAAAAATAATTACAGGAGCCAGCTTACTAGCAAAGGAGAATAGTGCTCTAGTAAGTTTTTCAGCGTCCCCAAACCACTGCATCAGAAGCAACAAAAAATGTTGGCAATGTTATAAGAATTGGAGGATGGAAGCTTTAGGAATAAAAAGGAGGAGAATATGCACTTGTACTTATACAACCCTATTTCAGCTCGTCCTTGTCTTATACACACTCAGCACCATTGTTTGCAGGTTACAATAGATAAGCAAATTATAAGAACACAAACTGATCTTTATTGCTTAATCAGTTAATCCATATGCAATACAAAATTATGGAATTTTGTTCTTATTCCCTGTCTTTATTCTCTCACATATTCAATATGCAGATTGGTTAAACAACATAAAATTAAGGACAAGTTATTTTCATAATAAGTTATTTTGGCAAACAATGCCGTAATGAATCCCCTTTCCCAAGTAACTTTTTTCATCCTTGTTTCTCACCTGCACGCGTTAAATTTGTCGAAATGTCAAAACAATCCAACACAACAAATATGTAATTTCTTCTCTAGTTTCAATTTCATAAACCAGTTGAGGATCAACATTTTGCCTAAGGACCATATGTACATAGATAGGCATCGTAAGGACATGTTAGAAATGGAGAATGCCAATGTGGTAACGTATCTTAGGTCATGAAAACAATAATGAATTGTGAAATTGGCGGAATTATAATTTTTATATTCAAATGGTACAACTTAACCAGCTAGGTAAGTTTAAGGTGCTATTCTTACCAGCACAGCACATCAAAACACAACCTTCCCAAACTATATCTATATAACTGAAAATGAGCCAAAGGAGAACCCATGATTGCGTCTTGCATAGATCAAGCAGCTTTCTCTTATATTTAAGCCCTTGCACTAATTTGATCCATATATTCACTATTTATCATGCCCGTGCACACAATGGTCCATGATTTTTTCACATCTACTTTTCTGTAGTGAATCATGTTAAGACATGTTAAGACATAAAATGGGGAAATTTACAAGTATAAAACATCATTGAGTATTAGATAAAAATGTCAAAGATTATGCCATAAGCTTGAAGGGTTCTATGCCCCATCAGATGGCCAAAAATCAAGCATCAATCCCAGAGTCAAACTTACTCAGTATAAGGGCTGTGTTCCCCCTTTCTTTCAGGCTTTATTCCATTCATTTGTTTGAGCAGGCCATGTAATATTGGATGCTATAAAATTTTCATTAGCTGATCTTACTTCAACCTTCTTTTCACATCTTTGTGATGCAATGTTCCATATTTTATATTCAAAACAAAGAATTTATACGGGAAGTCAATAACATATCCCTATAACCAAAGCAATTAAACAACATTCATTTCAGCTATAGATGTTGAACCATTGAGAAAATTCTCCATTGCAAATGCACAAAAAGATGAGAATCTGAAACATCATGCGACAATGGGCCCACTTTAGAGCAGCAAATGGATAACAGCTTATTAATCTCCACATTTGTTGTCCCAAAACAATGTAAATCAAAAAGGTGGTGATAGTTGAGACAATTTGATACATATTAGGATTAGCATCCCAGAGGCATCAATCAGTATATTGCTAAGAAAAGTCCTTGCTATAAACCTCCATCATCAGTACCAGTTGAATTAATTATTACAGTATAGGTCCCATGCATTACAACCGCATTATTTATCTATGAGCTACTATAAGGTAATCTTTCTGAGCAGGGCCTACTCAACATCAGAAAATAATCTCAACAAAATCATAAATGTTCAAAGGCCATGTTTTCATTTACCTTAGATGTAAGTGTCGAACCAGTAATGCTAATGAAATTAGCCCCAGCTTCGGTTGCAAGTGCCTTTGCAAGAAGAGTTTTTCCGGTTCCAGGGGGGCCAAAAAGTAATATCCCTTTGCAAGGCTGACAGAAAGATAATCTTTACAATTTTCAGGGATGATAAAATGGAAAAATTGCATATGGATAACAGAAAATTACCCGTAGCAAATTTCCATGGGAGAAAAGCTCAGGCCTCCGCATCGGGAGTATCACAAGCTCATTCAACGCCTTCTTCACGTCTTCAAGGGCACCAACATCATCAAATTTGACACCGATCTCACCAGGAGGAACTACTGCTGAAACAAAGTTGTTCTCATACTCATCCTTAGCAAGATTCTGCAACGAGTTTTTCTTTAATATAATTGGGGGAAAAAAAAAAAAAAAAAGCATTTCAGATAATAATAAAGGAAGGAAAAAACCTTCAAATTCTGTGAAGGCTTCTTGGACGCTGTTTCCTGTTCCTTTAACCTCGAAATTGCAAGTTCAAGGCTATACATGACAATTGACAGCAATTAACTTGAGGAAGATAAAAGCTGCTTTTCAGATAATCACAAGCAAAGAGATAATTACCTCTCACGAGGCACCTGCAATCTATCCCCCTTAACCGAAGGAAGGAGACACGAGGAAAGGTAATGATTTTTAGCCCAGCCAACAACCTTCTCTGCTTCTGCATTCCATGAACAAAAAGCCATTACAGACATCATAAGAATCATGAAGAAAAGCAGAATTGAAACTTTGAAAAGTTAACCTTCTCCATAATACTTAATATAGAAGCTACATTATTCACCTCACTATGATTCATCTCATGGCTTGCAGCATTTCAAACAAAAGAAGGGAAAATAATAAATATATCTTTCCATTTTTCCAAGTTGATCCATTTAGGGCAATGCCACTTCTTGTTAGTGATATTAGTATCAGTATTAGTGCATGATCTCATCACAATTAACATTTAAGAATGGGCAAGTTACATTCTATCTCATTTCTTACGTTGACTGTCCACTGGCAAAAGGACTGATCCACATGAGAAGAGAATAATAATGTCAGAAAACTACAACAAAAAATTGCTTCCATACTCCAACTCCAAATGTTAGGACAAAAGTCAAACAACTACCAACAACTTCTTTCTAGTCAGTATGAGGTCCTTTCACTTGAACATCCAAGCAAGAAGTTTCGTATGCATTTTAAGCTTTTAGAAGATGTAAATGATATTGTGCACTTTTATCCTACATGACAAGCATAGAAAGCTCAAAAGACAGCAGGAAACCACATAATATAATATGGCATATTGGCATCTTGTTATGTAGTCGAGGATCTTCCAATGGAGGTAATCTTATCTGCTGTAAAACCACCATCTAAATGCCACGCATCAAAACAAATTGAATCTACCAACATGTGATGTCCCTGTCAGACTGGAAGGAATCCTGAAATCCTTTCAGCTTGTTCGGTTCCCTGGGATTCAGTGCAAGGAATTGGAATTGGAGAGTAGAATTATAATTTTGTAATTCATCTTAGCAAATGGCCCAGGAAATTGAACTTCATTTCCTATAATTTGTATAATTTGGTTCGACCTGATGATCAGAAATCTATATTCAACAACACCACATGTAAATCAATGGCTCCTTCTAGGACCCTGCACAGTGGTAAACCAGGCCCAAATGTGCCAAAACTGAAACTCCAGCACAAACCAAATACCAAACATAAAATTCAGTTCACTATTGGTACCATTTTCCAATGTTTTCAGTATCTGTTTATTGTGTCGGTTTAACGAAACAAACCAGTGATGAATTAATTTTTCATATTTTTTAAATTACTATTTACATGTTCTTTGACCAGAATTTTTTCCCACTGCCCAATTGACTTGCCCTGTTCTCTCTGCCCAGTTGACACCAGACTCTCTCTCGCCACCATCCACACCAGATCCAGTTTTCTTAGCAGGCAGCACAGCCCACCACATCAAGTATTCCCCTCTAAACCTCGCTCTCGCCGGTCAATGCAGCCACCACATCCTCTAATTCTCTCTTGCAGCTCAATTGCCACACTTCCATGTCAACTTAGCCTGTCAGGCGTTAGCCACCACCCACCAATTAACACCACCGGCTGCCATTCTGAGGGTCCCCGACCGCACAGGCCGAGACCTCAAACCATGGACCGCAACCTCTTTCAATCACTGTTAAGTTTCCTCTGCTCTTTCTTAATTTTATTTTCAGCTTTGCATTTCTACATATCTTTTTCTTATTTTTAACCTTGTTACATGGTTATCTAAAGATACAGACACATGAGTTTCTCTTCTTTGTTGTTTTTTTTTTCCATATTTGCAAGTTTAGGGCTTTAATGCTAGGAAAAATCCATCTGTTGTGGGAAATGCAGCAACTCTCATATTTAATTAAATTTAGTCATAATGATTTTTTTCTGTTTTCATTAAAATTTATTTAAAAGAAAAGGCGAGAAATCAACCACTTATGGTTGATATTTTACCATAACATTTGACTTCTTCAATTCATGTACATATCGCAACTTCACCTTTTGCTTCTTTTCATGTTTTCTGATTACCATTAAACAGAAATAGACTGAGTTTTATCTAGTTTAGTTTCTAGTTTTTCCAGTTTTATTAATTTCTTTTTTGGCAGGAAATCTAGACTTCTTTAGGTTTTGGGGACTTCAGCAAAAACTTCTTCTGCCAGTTGGTGACGGTGTGGGTGGGTGGATTGGGGGTGGCGGTAGTGGAGAGCAAAGTCTATTTGGACTTCTAATGGTCTAACTTATGTAGTTCCAATTCAAATTGACACTTCTGTTTACCAAACAAAGGAACTGATACAGTACAGATACAATTCACAAAATTATATTCTACAGAATTGCAATTCCAATAGAATTCTAACTCTGTGCATCCACCCAATGTTTGTACATTGGATTGCCCAGAGGCAGTATTTCAGTCTGGATCTCAGAAGGCATTGCAAACACTATCAATTTTCATTTCGAGGCAACTCTACTACTTAAATGGTTACATCTTACCCCAGGATGATTCAGGCGGCAAAAGAACAAGTACCCTAGAAAATAAATTTGTTCTCCTCATATCAACATTGATACTAGATGCTCCTAATATTTAACGGCTGGTAAAATGATGATAGATTTGAAACGCAATGAAGAAAGTTCTTTTGATTGAATCATGGCATGCATGCATTTTATTTTTGCATATTTAATCTGAACATTGCTGCGGAAATGAGTACTCTTACTCTCTTTCGTCAATATCACACCATCAGTGTTTACACGCAACAAGTCCATGCAAGATAAGTCGTGTTCCTCAAGAACCTGAAATGAATAAATAGCTTCTTAATCCATGATAAATACATGTATATATACACACAAAGAGTAAATCAACACAGCAAACTGACTACGCCTAAGAGGAAGTAGATATGTTGGTAGAATTTATAAGATATTAAAATAAATCACATACCAACATAACACCAAAACAAAATTGTGGATGTACCTTATGCATTTCACTTAAGTTGCTTCGAGATATCACTATTCTCCTGTCTTCTTCAATCTGTTTATTGAATAACCTCAAGAGATCTTCGTCCTGCAATCATTGAGGGATATTACCGATCACCTTGTTCTACCAAATTCTTTCATAATCTCAAATAATTAACAAATAAGTGCTAAGTGTTTTTCGTGCTTTCCGCCTGTGCATGTGTATTTGATTAATATAGCTCCTCTACTTTAGGATGATTAAGACTTCAGGTTGTGAATGGAGGCAAGTAACCAAAATCATCCTGTTTAGAAAAAAATGTCGGATACTCAAAATCTTTCCCAGTCCTGAAAAGTGATTTGACACATAGTTTGCCATAAGATGACCAAATGGAGAGAAATCAAAAGATAAAGAATTAAGCATTGGAAGGAAATGCTTTTCACAATTGTTTTCGTGACGACAGAAAATGCACGTTACAGCAAAATGTACTTCTAGTAGAAAACAGATCTAGTTGATGAATATAGCATCCTCATCAAAGCAAAACTGGCAGCAAACCTCAACATGAAATTAACTCTAAACTATGAGGTGATCAAAACCAATTACCTTTGGCGGATATATACACATCACATTAGTGAATAGCTTATATATTTCATCCTCTTCAGATCTTTTAGTGGCTTTTAATCCCTCTGTAAGTCTCTTCAAAGGAAGAGGCTGAAAAAAGAAACATCCTGACGTTATATCAAGAATATTATAGTCCCATGATAAAGCAAGACTCTATGCAACTCATGGGGGATGTAATATAAAATGACATCACGCACATGATCTCACAATGCAGACCAAGATATGTCAAACAAACAGTTAATTACTTCACAATCGGACATTGAAAGTTAAAAGAAAACTACTTAAAAATTATAGGCCTGCAGTAAAAGAACATGCAAATTAGATATTGATGCCTTTTTGTCAGTATCTTCCATAAAAGTAACTAACTTGAATAAAATATATGTTGTTGATGTCTAAGGATTCGGTTTACTACATATGTTCAAGGTCAACATGAATATTTGTAAGTTTTTATGGTTATTATACAAGAACTACAGATTGTCTTCCAAATGTTGCATCTTTCCCAACATTGGATTTGATATTCTTTGGGTCAAAAAGAGCCACTAAACGGATCCATGTGCAATACATGCATAGAGAAAAGTTTGTGGAATGTCTCTGCAAATCTTTAAATCCCAGGAGTTCAGGACAAAGAATATCTTGTTTGCCAGCTGTAAATAGATTAATCTAAGACTTTAGAGCGTACGCTTAAGATGGGTTGTACTTCTTTTTAGAACCATCAGCAGAATACAAATTAGAAATCTTATTCTTCAAGAAATCACCAAGCAGTAAAATTGACTAACATGCCACATAAAAGGTATAACAGGGGACCAACTTGGATGAACATAAAGAGTTTCAGAGCTAGTCAACGTTACCAACTTAGCAAGACGGCCCAAATTTGGAAGTATCATTGTCTGTTGAAAACCAAAAGAAAAAAGTTACACATACAGAAGCATCTTCCCCTGCTGGGCGCATAAGAGCTACTAATGAACACATTCTTTTGGTTCCAGAAATTGAAGCATCATCTGCTGCTGAAAACAGAGGAGATGCAAATGAGAGCAATTCCTGGTAAACTGAGACTTACAAATTTCTCCTTTTCTTTTGACCCAGTTTCCACTTTGTTTTGTCCACAAATCAAAACTATAGGTCCTGATAATCGGTCAAACATCTCTTGGACCTTACGAACAAACTCTTTCCTATTTGACTTTGAAACTGCCCTCGATAACCACAGAGAAGAATCTGGAAAATAAACCACCAGTGGTTGTTGAGACTCCAAGACCTGCAATCATCATGACAAAATTGTGACTTAAGAAAATAACAGAATCTCATCTATGAAATTTTGCATGATCATATTCATGTCATACTCATCTGAAACCAGTACCTCACAAAGGACTTCCATCGCGACATAGCAGTCATGAGTTTGAGCATCAAGATCATGTTCAATATCCTTCACTGCAAATTGTAGATGACAGAAAGGCAAACAATGATCAAAGTTTTCATGGTTTAAGAATGTGTCAAGCCTTCCCACAGTTTTGCAGGCATCAAACATGCAGCAACTAGCATAAATCATCACACAAGACTGGAACATAACATCCAAAGCTCTTCATTGTTTATATACTTGATTGTGGAGATAGAGATCCGGATATTTTTTTTATTCCATGGATGACCAAAAACAGGTGACCAGAAAGCGTATATGAGGTTCACACAAATATAACAATTGATACATGAAGGGGATCTTTTAAGCTAAATTGACAATGTACTTTCCATCTCATAGAAGACCAGGAAAACAGAGGAGATCAACAACACACTATTTTGTCCACTCCACCTGAAGCTCCGCCTCCATTTCCTTTGGTGTCACCAAGTCATATCAAAAAGCTACAAGGAATTAGCTCCCCAAAATTCATAATACTAAATATATCAGGAGAAAAGAACCTGCCTTTCTCTCTCTGCACTCCAAGTACCAACTTATCATTTCCCTATTACAATAAGGATCACTTGTTTTGCGTTCTACAACACAACTCTACTCCATAATTACTTTTGACCATTCATTTTCTACAAATAATATTACAAACTACCCCCAATGCGGTTGGTATGACCCTGTTTAATATCACAAAGCATCAGGACCAATAGGTTTCCACAGAGTTTGCCTAAAGCATCAATTAAAATCAAATAGAAAAAAGAGAACTATGACATTTAGCAACAAGTGTAAAGAATAGGCCTAGTTTTTCCAAGCTTCTAGAAGAGCATAGCATAATTGGACTACAAATCCAACAACACCCAAAAACCAATGTGCTTCATCTGTGAGGTTCTTATAACTACCACTTTCAATAAATAAGAGAGAGGAGTTGAGAAACTGAACCTCCAGTCAAAGTAAAAACTTAACATATCCAAACAAAGTGGACTAAATAACAGATTAATATAAAATACCAAAAAAAGAATGCATGCCCATTCTCATTATATCATCGGCGATGCACTGAGCAAACATACCATGAAGCCAACAAATCGACGGTTTCACAGTAGGTTCTGCACTTTTCTCATCCTTAACTTCCTCCGTTGTCTTGCCATCAATATCAAAAAGAACAGCTACTTGTTCACCATTCACTTCATACACCTCTCCTCGTTGACCGTTAGACAAGGTCCTGAAAAGAAACATTCAGTAAAATTAACCAGTTCATAATGTGAATGAAATTTCTAGCTCACAGGAGTACAGATGGAGACTAAAAGATTATATTTCAATCAACAGGAAAATTAAACAATTCAGAGAATAACCAGCCAAACCATACATGATAGCTTTACTAAACCAAGAACAGAGACAGAGACACATTATAAAGAAAGGTTGCTGAAAGCAGACTGCATTAAGCAAACCACATCAGAAGGTATACTTCATGTTAGGCAAATACATGGTAGCATCTTTAATGTCTATCAATATGCTATTCTGGAAATACAATGCAAAATCCTTTCTCAGGAAATTAGGAAAATAATGGATGACTACAATCCAAGCACAGCAGAAACAAACATTAGCTTTCATACATGCATCTCAACAACTTACCAACCCACCTGCCTCGAATAACAGTATAAGCATTTGTTGGACCATCAGATGTTGGTATCTTCCCCAATACAATCCTGTGACGAATGGGACATATCAATGATCAGGTGCAGACAAGTTCAAAGATCACGGCCAATGTGATCTTCTGAAGGAGTTTTTAATATAAATGAGGAATGCCCCCACCACGACCCACCCCCACGAACAACCATAACCCACAAAGGTGAGTAAAATTTTCCTGATTGTTACATTCCCCTGTGCAGTTATGAATCTGGATTGTATAATATTTAGAGGTGTTTTTTTTTCCCCAATTTATTAAAACACACACACACACACCAACACCCACACCCACACCCATGTTACCCAAAACACAAGTCTTAATTCCAGATCTTAAGCATTTATAGCTGACACAGGCTTCTGATAGAAACTAACTTCCCATACGAGATATTCGATATCATATGAAAGGCAAGAAAATGAACAAACATAAAGCCTGGTGTGGTGATTTACATGCTTAAATTAAAAGTGCATCCATATCCTTTTAAATATTAGACATGAAGGCCTTTAACCACTTCAGCTAGAAAAACTTAAAAATATTTGACTAGGTATGAGTTATAAATTCTGTCTTGTTGACAAAATAAAGTATAAGGTGGATTAAGCTTTATAGAAAAAGATAAGCCTAGTTCCTCCGCTACCTCCTCACAAATAAAATCAGGAAAGTCTCCTCTCTTCATAGATATGGCTGGTGACAATCAATTATATCCCGTGGTTGTAATCTACCTTTTAATCATCACTGTAGGAGAAGGAGGTAGCACCTTTTCTTACCCTATCAGCATCTCTTCTCAAATCAAAAGGGAACATAATTCTACAGGTAGTTAAAGGTGGTTGGCAATCAAAAAGCTAATGGATTCTCATAAATGGTTGCAGAATCTCCAATAGTGGTGGAGGGTGATTCTGTCTTCCTCCTGTTGGGTGCCACATGGAAAAATTCCCATACCTATGCGATTCTTGTTCCTTCAACTTCTTAAACACTAAAATGGATTCTCTCCATCACAAGCAATAAATGAGATGAAGAATCACTAGAAAGCAAGAGTAAAGTAGTAAACAAATAATAGTTCAGCAATACCACGAGTAAAAACCTAACGGGTGATCCATTGACATGGTAAGGGGAACAATAAGAAAGATTCAGATTTCATTCTTGAATTGCTCAGTGACATCACAAATTGGATAAAAGAACAGTGAGTAATCAACCCAAACTCATTGATAACTCGATAACTGTGAGGAAAAATCATGGTAAAGCACTGACCAGAAAATGAAATTTCTGAGAGAAAATGTGAACGAGAAAACAGCACAATTCTCACATACAGAATTGGCTTCTAACATATAGATAAGCAATTGATTATCCAATCAAAAGAAACAAGAACGAAAATAGCCTCAAGAGTCACCATATAAACATATTCAATCCCAATGTCACAAGCAATCAAGCATTTCCACCGTTTACTTTCATAAAAAAGAAAAGACCAAAAGGATGACTTCCGCTAGAAATTCCATGTGAAGAAAGATACCTGTTATTCGCTTCAATGGAAACAGCCGGTCCAGTGTACTTCACTCGATCCCCTGGTAACAGAATTATATGTAATATATCAATGAAAGAAGAATTGAATGTTAAGAATCTGCTTATTCACAAAGAAGGAACACCAGTAGTCTATTACAATGGCACTTTGAAATGTCTAGTTTCAATGGAAAATCATATTCAATATCCAGTTTGGCCAAACCTAACTAATCACATCTCAAGATTTCCACTTGCCTAGCGATAATGACTCACCTAGACTCTAAACCAGTTACTTGGCAAGTCAAAATCACTTGCTTCTGAGTAAGTTCGGTCTAGGCAGACCATGTTTGGGGTAAAGATTTCTCAGTTCTGATAAAGAGACATATTCCTGTGTTGATCATTCAGATATGTTCAGGTTTTCTAAAACAAGGTTATTTTGGAAAATGGAATTATTTTACCAGATGAAAATGAAAGGATGAAGAAGTCTTTTGATATAATATGTGTTAAAAAGTAAAAGAAATTACCACTTCAACATACTGTTAGAGATGAAATGAAGTATCTTATTTTATGCAGGCTAAAGTATAATCGAATTGTATGAAGACTGCGTGCATACAAAAGAGGAAAAGAGAAAAAGAAAGAAAGAAAAAGCCTGCAAGCATTATCCCTTTCATCTGCAATTCAAGTAATTAAGAGGAAAACAGCCTGCATACATGTCATGACTTATCTATGTTCAAAATTCCAGGAGACCAAAATAAAGATGTAAGGAAGCAAAAGGAAAAGGGAGAAGAATTTTATGTGAGCTCTTAAGTGACAACGTTGTCACCATGAATACTTTTTTTTTTTCTTTTAATTTCCAATTATTTATTCGGGTTCCTTAAAAGTGGGTTTTAGAAAAGGAAGGCCATTATGAATATGCATGCTCAGATTCAAGAATGTGACAGCATTGTATGTAAGGATAGAATGCAGACTAAAAATGATTGGCTAATTTTCCTGAGACATTGCATATTTAGGATCTTCTAAGACAATAAAATGAAACATGCGTGATACCTTCTTTTTTGTGCTTTAAGTTAAAAATTTACATTTGGCAGCAGCACTCAAAATGTGTTACCTTTCTTCAATGGACGGCTAGCTTTATCAGATGGCTCAGCAGTTTCTGATTTCGAAGATGCCGAGGAGCTTTCAGATTCTCCGGAAACACTCTGCCATTCAGAGATTACAAACCATTAAAATAAGATCTAGTTCCCTAGCTTATTCCATGACCCTCCCAAAGAGGAAACCCATTGGAAACATCTTGATTATTTCAAAAAATAACAACTTCACATGAATGAAGAGATTCTCTCACTTCTTATTCAGTAGCATGAATAAAGTGGATAAGTTCCTGGGAACTGGCCACACAGAAGGCCTGTGCCATGCATGTGCAAGGTATGTATGCAAAGATCAGCTGAGTTAGAGATTTATGTTTCGGTTGAAGCATCAACAATATTTGTACTTTTCCCTACTTTCATTCTCCTTATGGGAGAGGAGTGATAAGTGTTTGAAACTTCACAAAAACCATTACCTTCTCAAACTCTTCAATGTTGTATGGAAGTAGCTTTCTCAAAGCTTCAGCCGAGGCATTAATATCAACTTCGTCATCACTACCATCCGTTCTTGCCTCTCCACTGCTCGCATACTCTTCCTCATTACTTGCATCATTTTCATCCTCAACTTCAGACTCCGATGTACATTCAGAGTTGTCCTCATCTGATTCACTTTCATCTTCACTAAAATCCTGAAAAATCAACAGCAGAAAGGCATATAAGAAATTTCTTATGCAAGAGATAACGTATTTTTATCCGGACCAATCTTATTACTACTGAAACAACAGGAAAATAAACATGAGAAGATCAAGAATTAGACTCCCCAAGCAATGTAAAAGGGAGGGACATAAATCTTGGAGATAGAATTTACACAAAAATAATCTGAGGAGGCAAAACCTTTTTTTTTTAAATTATTTTGCTTTAGAACTTCAATTTTCATCATGAGCCAAATAAGAATTTGCAAATCTTTTAGACAGATGAGGGGTGGGACCACTACATGGACAGAAACAAAATTGCTAACTTACATATGGCGCTAAAATGCTGCCATCAAGCACCATTACTGGAACTTGTAAATCCCGAGCAAGTGCTCTGACCAATCTTTCCCGGTACAGCTCCGTACCTTCAAACAAAATATTTCTTCTTAATCAGAAAAAGTGGGGGGAAAGCTATATTATTCAGTTAACATAATTTTCCCAATTGTTTATGCTGGTAACTGAAAAGGAAAAAAATGGAGAAGGTTCAGTCAAAAAATGACCTGGCATACTTTGAAGCAGAATTCTCCCACTTGAAGAAGTCAAACGACCTCCATAATCTGTGGTGAACTTCTTATGTTTCAAATGGGAGGCCGTACATTCCACCAGAATGTTTTTAGTGTGTCCACTGCAAGAATAATGACTTTCAGTCCCAAAGTAACTATCAGATGCAAGAGAAGCAAAATAAAATCTGGGATAGCACGTACTTAAGATAATAAGGAAAAGTATCCCATGAGACAGTTATTTTTTCCCATGGAACAATCCTTCGCAAAAACTCATTCCTAAATCTTTCTCGTCGAGTTAAAAAGGGGGACTCCTTTTTCTTATTCTCTATAGCAAGCTTTTCATTTTTGAGCCACTCCATTTGATCTTGCTCCCCAAGTCGGGCATGTGCATTGCAATGCCTCGCACTGTCAGACGTATTTTCCTTGTGAACCTTTCCCTTATCACAATCAGCCACGTCTTTGATAGGCACACGCTCATCCTCACTTGCGTTCCTTCCATCACCTTCAGAACTATAAAATCTTAGCAGACAATTTCTCCAACTAATATCTGACCTCCAATGCAATCTTGTGGACCTTTTCTCAGAAGCTAGGCCTGATAACAATGAAGAATTTGACACGTGTCTCTCAATCAAACTACTGGCTCTCGGTGTAGGGCTCAGACATTGTCCAACAGAATAATCACGGTAGTTAGAACTAGAAAAATATTTGCCACGTTGAACCACATAATTCCATCTTTGGTTTTTAAACTTTATTCTCCTCGCATACATCAGAACTTATTAACTGAAAACTATAGACCTGCAGCAAAAGCAGATTTCACTTAGTCAGTATTATTTACTTCAGTCAAATTGAATGAGAAGCCTCAAATGCTTAAGTCTTCCCTCTTCCATGCTGGTAGTCAAATTTAGAGCATAAATCTCTTTTTTATTTTATTTCATTTCATCATCAAATGAATTTTGCTACCTTTATACTGTAAAAGCTATTTCATCTATAGGTTACAAATATTTTGTACATACTTTGAAGGTAGCTATTAGCATGATTTTCATCTAAAGAAAGATTTCAGGCAAAAATTTGAACCAATGAGCAGTGTTTAACATGATAACTCCAAAAAGAATATACAGGTCTGCCGCTAATACTACTGCAATCTGCAATATACCAGGTTGATGTTTGACAACAATCGGAATTTAGGCCTTATAAATGGAATCAAACCTACTCCTCCTATATTGCAATCTGAACATATTCATAAGAAATCCCACAGATAAATGCCCAATTCAAGCACTCATCAAACGTATATTAATGCAGTTTGGCAAGCCAAATATGAATACCAGAAGCTCGAGCAACAAAATTTGTTTGCAAGCCATAAAAACACAGTAAACAATAATCAATAAAGCTAGAATCTTTCTATCGCATAAAAAGACACAATTCAATTACATTTGTGCTTCAATACTCCTTAGCTAAACAAAACAAATGGATTTGTGGCATTAGTAAGCATAAACAAGAAAGCCATTTCAAAAAAACCAAAAAAAAAAAAAAAAAAATCCTCCCTTCATTATTATACACAATATTAATTAATTCTTCAAACGTGGACTTTTATCTTTCAAATTCCGTACTTGCTTCAGTTGAAAATTCAAGAATGGACTCAGGGATTTTTCAAAAAAAGCGAAAAAACTAACCTTATTGCTTTAATTTATAGTTAATCTCTTCAAAAGGCAAAAACAACCCAGATTGGCATACAACAGAAAAAAAATTTAAATGAATGAAAGAAATGAATTATGAAAAGGAGAAGGGTGGGCGCCCGCTAATGGGGGAGGCGATAGAGAAGGTGAGTCTGGGTGCGTGCGTTTTTCTGTTTTTTGTTTTCCGAAAGAGAGAGCGATAAGATCCTGTGGGTTCTAGCGAAGGGTTAGGGTAATTTTTATTTTCGGACACTGAGGCGCAAGTGAAGAATAATTTTGCATATATTTTTTTCTTTTATATTTAGTATACATTAATTTGGATCAAACTTATTTAAAAGTACCAAACACACTTTCCATTTTTGTGATCAGTCACCACTTGATTTTTGTTAGAAACAACTCCCCAGTTTTGTTAAAAGTTTAGATATCACTCTCTACTCACTTGATTTGACAAAAATGCTCTTAAATATAATATTTTTCATTTATTTTTTCTCACTTCTTCTTCATCATCCGGACAAGCAAACAGTAAACCCTATCATACCAGAAACAAAAAGAACAGAAAAAATGCAACAAGCTCCACGGCGGGAACAAGAATAACGTCAGAGCCAAAAACCACCAACCTGACAGCTGCATTGTCTTCTTCTCCTTTTATTTTCATCATTTTTGGGTCTCATCTTCTTCTCAGTTGCTTCTGAGTTTCTTATATTTTTCCAACAATGTCAATCAATAGTGAAGCAAGTGTGCTCAATCAAGTGTTGGGGAGTTGCCGCTATAAAGACCAACTCTATATAATGTCAATTAAGGATAGTATGACTTTAATGGATATGTACATTAATCTTGCAAGAAAATGGAGTGAAATCAACGCCGAGCACTTCAGTTTGCAATATATAGCTCCACATCAAAGATTGTACGTAAGTTTAACTGATGATGATGATGTCATGAATATGGTCTTACTGCATTTGACATTGAAGATGAACATTGTTGACATCCTGGTAAACCAAAAGGTTGAATCAAGCACCAGAGAAAAGAATAACAGTGATGTTTTAAGGCAATACTTCTACAGAATCTAAACTGTATTGCAGTTTGTAAAGTTTTGTACTTGAAGTGTTCTGAAATTGCACTATGTTTATTTGAAAATCTTTCTATACTTGGAGCGTTCTACATTATACTTCATTTCAGTTAACATTGTACTTCATCTCACAAAAATTATACTTTATTATGTAAGTTTTATACTTCAAGTGTTCTACTAAAGGATTATCTAAAATTGTACTGCAACTTGTAGAGGTTTATACTTGAAATGTTTCCAAATTGTACGTAATCTATACAAAATTATACTTTCTATTTTTTGAAGTTATTCATTTAACCAAAATTGTACTGAGTTTGTAGGGTTTTATACTTCAATTGTTCGAAAATCATACTTTATTTTACATAAATTTGTACTCCAGTTATCTGAAATTGTACTTCATTTCACTAAAATTGTACTCTATTATTTAAGTTTATATTTCAAAATGTTCTACTAATTGATTATCTAAAGTTATACTGCTATTGCTAACGGTTTTATACTTGAAGTGTTCAAAAATTGTACTTCTTTTTATTCAAAATTGTACTTAAATTTTTTGAGGTTATACTTTATTTCACAAAATCTTTACTTATTTATTGAAGGTCTATACTTTAAGGGTTATATTTATCGATTATCCAAAATACACTGCAGTTGCTAGGGCTTTATACTTCAAGAGTTTGAAATTGTACTTCACTTTATCTAAAATTGTACATTTATTTTTTGAAATTATATTTTCTTTTTTACTTCATTTTATAGAAATCTATACTCTTTTCATTCAAGTTCTATACTTCAAGTGTTCTAAATTGTACGTCATTTAATATAAACTTGTACTTCAATTATCTGAATCTATTATTTGACTTTCAGGTTTTCTACTAATAAATTATCCAATTTGTACTGAAATTGCTAAGGTTTTATACTTCAAGTGTTCAGAAATCGTTCTTCACTTTATCAAAAATTGTACTTCTATTTTTTAAAATTATACTTCATTTTATACATCATTTTATTTAAATCTGTACTCTTGTCATTGCAGTTCTATACTTCAGCTGTTCTCAAATTGTACTTCATTTTATCTAAACATGTACTCTATTCATTGAAGTTCTATACTTCAAGTGTTCGAAGTTGTACTTCATTTTATCCAAACTTGTACTTCAATTATCTGAATCTATTATTTAATTTAGAAGCGACTACTAATGGATTATCCAAAAATTATACTACAATAGCTAAAGTTTTATACTTTAGGAGTTCTGAAATTATACTTCACATTATCTAAAATTGTACTTCAATTTTCTGAACTTATATTTCAGTTCTTGCATAATTTCACCTAAATCTGTATATTCTTTTCATTAAAGTTCTATACTTCAGATATTTTGAAATTGTATTTCACTTTGTCTAATATTGTACTTCTATTTTTTGAAATCATACTTCATTTTATACATCATTTTACCTAAACTTGTACTCCATTCATTAAAGTTCTATAGTTCAAATGTCTGAAGTTGTACTTCATTTTATCTGAACTTGTACTTTAATTATCTGAACCTATTATTTAATTTTGAAGCGTTTACTAATGTATTATCTAAAATTTATACTGCAATAGCTAAGGTTTTATATTTCAGTTGTTCTGAAATTGTACTTCACTTTATATAAAATTGTATTTAGATTTTTTGAAATTATACTTCAGTTTTTACATAATATAACCTAAATATGTATTCTTTTCAATGAAGTTCTATACTTCAGGTATTCTCAAATTGTACTTCACTTTGTCTAAAATTATATTTCTATTTCTTTAAATTATACTTCATTTTATACATCACTTTACCTAAACTTGTACTCCATTCATTGAAGTTCTATACTTCAAATGTCCGAAATTGTAATTCACTTTATCTTAACTTGTACTCAATTATCTATACCTATTATTTAATTTTGAAGCGTCTACTAATGTATTATCCAAAAATTATACTACAATAGCTAAGGTTTTATACTTCAGTTGTTCTGAAATTGTACTTCACTTTATATAAAATTGTATTTAGATTTTTTGAAATTATACTTCAGTTTTTACATAATTTAAACTAATTCTGTATTCTTTTCAATGAAGTTCTATACTTCAGGCGTTCTCAAATTGTACTTCACTTTATCAACAATTGTACTTCTATTTTTTTAAATTATACTTCATTTTATACATCATTTTACCTAAATTTGAACTCCATTCATTGAAGTGTCTGAAATTGTACTTCATTTTATCAAAACTTGTTCTTCAATTATCTAAACTTGTTATTTAATTTTGAAGCCTCTACTAATGAATAAATCCAAAAATTATACTGCAATTTCTAAGGTTTTATACTTCAAGTGTTCTGAAATTGTACTTCACATTATTAAAATTGTACTTCGATTTTCTGAACTTATATTTCAGTTCTTACATAATTTCACCTAAATCTGTATTCTTTTCATTGAAGTTCTATACTTCATGTGTTCTGAAATTGTACTTCACTTCTTTTACTTCTGTTTCTTAAAATTATACTTTATTTTATACATCATTTTATCAAAACATGTACTCTTTTAATTGAAGTTCTGTATTTCAGGTGTTCTCAAATTGTACTTCATTTTATTTTAGCTTGTACTTCAATTTTCCGAATCTCTTATTTAATTTTCAAGTGTTCTACTAATGAATTATCCAAAAAATTATATTGCAATTGCTTGCATTTCATACTTCTATTGTTATGAAATTGTACTTCGTTTATTTGAAATTATACCACAATGCTAAATTATTCTACATATTGTACTTTATTTTACCTAAAATTGTACTTCATTTGTCAACCTCAAGGGATGCAGTTGAGGAGCAAATTGGCTCGACCAATGCATCGCACAATGAATTGACTTTAATTAGAACCTCAATTGATGCATGGAGGAATTGCAGATATGGAGAGGGTCAAACATTCAAGGATGCTGAGGAGTTCAGAATTATGCTTAAGAATTATGCAGTGTATACTTTGCGGTCATTTAAATACAAGAAAAATGACAGCAAAAAAATCATAGCCGTTTGCAGTGATGAAAATTGCAAATGGAGAATCTATGCACCAAGGCATGAAACTGATAAATTATTTGGCATTCGAAAATGCAATCTAGAGCACACATATGGTGAGGCTAATCTTCGGACAAGGGGACATCCTAAAGCCGATTCTGCTTGGGTTGCTAGTATAGTGAAGGATAAATTGAGATCAGAGCCATGTTATTGGCCCTCTACCATACTGAAAGATATTCACAGAGAATACGGTGTGGAACTTAGGTACCATAAAGCATGGATGGGTAAGGAATTAGCTATGCTTGACATCCATGGAGCTGAGAAGGGATCTTATGATAAGTTGAGGTGGTACTATGATGCTGTGAATAGGACAAACCCTGGAAGTATTGCAGATTGTGAGATTGACCCAATCAGTCGAAAATTTCATCGGTTATTTATATGTTTCAGTGCCTGCCTTCTTGGTTTTCTCAGGGGATATAGGCCATTGATATTCTTAGACGGCACCCATATTAAAAATAAATACAAAGGAGTCTTACTCAGCGTTGTCAGTAAGGATGCTAATGATGACTTATTAACGTTAGCATATGCAGTTGTTGACTATGAAAATGATATTAATTGAGAGTGGTTCTGCTTTAAGCTGAGAAGTGTCTTAGATTCTGAATATCTGCCTGGCTTATCAAGGTTTACTTTCTTCTCTGATCGACATCCAAGTCTTCTTAAGGCCCTCCCCATGATATTTCCCGGTAGCCACCATGTATATTGCTTGAGATACTTAGTGGATAACTTTAAGAAACAAGTAAGTGTACTCTATATTTGTTTGTGAGACAATTATGTGAAATAAACTCTACTTCATAACATTAAGCACATTACTGTTCTATTATTTTAAATTCAGGTATTAAGGAAGTACCCTCTACATAACAAGAAACATTGGTGTTCTATTTTTATGAAAGTTGCATGTGCGCCTACAAGGCAGGAGTATACCCGACATATAGACAACATCTTGGAGTCAATGCCACTTGCCAGAGACTTTATTATGCAGTCTGACCTACCATGTTGGGCAAATTCCTTATTCAGTGGAGATCGATGGGGGGTAATAAACAATAATCAAGCAAAAAGTTGGAATAATTGGGTTAAACCAGCCCGATTTATGCCAGTTGCAGCCATGGTTGATCACATACGCATGCAAATAATGGTTATGATGCATGATAGACAAGAAGAATCTCATAAGATGGTTAGTCAATTATGTCCCAAGCAAGAGAAGAAGTTGGCAATCATTCATATGCGTCCTCGTAACTTAAAAGTTATCATGTCTAGCAGTTGGAGCTTTGAGGTGATTGAGCAAGATAAATCGTATGCTGTAGATTTACAGAGCAAAGTTTGTTCGTGCAGAGCATGGAAATTTGATAAAATACCGTACATACATGCTTGTGTTTGTATCGAGTCAAAGTCACTTTCACCGTATGACTTCACCGATCAATACTACCGAGTTGAGATGTATCAACAAGCATACCAAACAGTTATAAACCCTATTCCTACGTTTGATATGCATAGGTTCCCTGTAGATGATGATGACGTCATTCATGCACCTGATTTTCGATCTCAGCCTGGGCGTAGAAAGACACAAATGATTCCATCACAGATTTAGAAACACGAAAGTAAGTGTAAAAGGTGTGGTAGAACATGGCATAATCATTGAACTTGCAAAGAATCAATAAACTAGTTAACTGTTGTACCTCAATACGGGATAATTGTGCTTGATTTCTTCGCATTTGCGCCTCACTTGAGCAATGAGGCAGGTGATTTAGCGTGAAATTAGCATTCTTGCATGTTGTCCGAGATATAGATAAGTTTTGTACCTCAATCCAGGATAATTGTACTTGATTTCTTCATATTTGCGCCTCACTTGGGCAATGAGGCAGGTGATTTAGCGTGAAATTAGCATTCTTGCATGTTGTCCGAGACATAGTAACTTTTGTACCTCAATTCGGGATAATTGTACTTGATTTCTTCACATTTGCGCCTCACTTGGGCAATGAGGCAAGTGATTTAGCGTGAAATTAGCATTATTGCATGTTGTCCGAGACATAGTTAACTTTTGTACCTCAATCCAGGATAATTGTACTTGATTTCTTCACATTTGCGCCTCACTTGGGCAGTGAGGCAGGTGATTTAGCGTGAAATTAGCATTCTTGCATGTTGTTCGAGATATAGTAACTTTTGTACTTCAATTCGGGATAATTGTACTTGATTTCTTCACATTTGCGCCTCACTTGGGCAATGAGGCAGGTGATTTAGCGTGAAATTAGCATTCTTGCATGTTGTCCGAGATATAGATAAGTTTTGTACCTCAATCCAGGATAATTGTACTTGATTTCTTCACATTTGCGCCTCACTTGGGCAATGGGGCAGGTGATGTAGCGTGAAATTAGCATTCTTGCATATTGTCCGAGATATAGATAAGTTTTGTACCTCAATCCAGGATAATTGTAATTGATTTCTTCACATTTGCGCCTCACTTGGGCAATAGGCAAGTGATCTAGCGTGAAATTAGCATTCTTGCATGTTGTCCGAGACATAGTTAGCTTTTGTACCTCAATCCAGGATAATTGTACTTGATTTCTTCACATTTGCGCCTCACTTGGGCAGTGAGGCAGGTGATTTAGCGTGAAATTAGCATTCTTACATGTTGTTCGAGATATAGTAACTTTTGTACCTCAATTCGGGATAATTGTATTTGATTTCTTCACATTTGCGCCTCACTTGGGCAATGAAGCAGCTGATTTAGCGTGAAATTAGCATTATTGCTTGTTGTCCGAGACATAGATAAGTTTTGTCCTCAATCCAGGATAATTGTACTTGATTTCTTCACATTTGCGCCTCACTTGGGCAACTTTGTACTTAATATCTTGATATTTTTACTCATATTTTTTAATTGAAATTTGTTCAAAGATTTGCTTTTTAATTCTTGGTAATTAATAACCAAACTATTGAAGTATGTGTCCAATATTTATCATATGAATAAAATAATATTAAAAATTTTAAGTTGTTAATCACTAGTGTTCAATGGATGAATGTTATCAATCGCAGTAATGAAAGAATACTTATGCTTTCAAAGATGTAAAGAAATGAGAATTTGATGATGATATCCACCCTATCATCCGTACAAATTCGTACTTCACCATATCCGATAATCTCAAATTATTGTACTTGCCCATCATTACAATTATTAGAGAATAATTATTCAATTGCAATAAGTGTACTTCAAGAAAACAAATCTTATACTTGGTTTGTCTGATTTTGTACTTCATATTTCCATAATTGTACTGAGTTTGTACTTCGTTCCCCTGAATTGTACTTCGTTCCCCGTGAATTGTACTCAAGATCCCCGTCTTGTTTCAATTGAATTTAAGTGTTCTTCAGCGAAACACATTTTATACTTTCTTTGTTCCGGGTTTGTACCTCGTTGCCCTCAAAATGCACTCAAATCTGCAGCCAGTTTCAATTGAATTGAAGTGTACTTCAACGAAGCAATTTTATACTCCCATTATATGAATTTGTACTTCGTTTCCCGTGAATTGTACTCAATATCGCCGCCTTGTTTCAATTGAATTTAAGTGTTCAGCGAAACACATTTTATACTTTCTTTGTTCCGGGTTTGTACCTCGTTGCCCTCAAAATGCACTAAAATCTGCAGCCCAGTTTCAATTGAATTGAAGTGTACTTCAACGAAGCACATTTTATACTCCCATTATTCTGAATTTGTACTTCGTTTCCCGTGAATTGTACTCAAGATCCCCGCCTTGTTTCAATTGAATTTAAGTGTTCTTCAGCGAAACACATTTTATACTTTCTTTGTTCCGTGTTTGTACCTCATTTCCCTTGAATTGTATTCAAATTCCCTGCCCTGTTTCAATTGAATTTAAGTTATAAATAATTAATGGAAAATTACACTTACACACAAAATAATATTATAAACAAATTATGTTTCAATGTACACATGTATTTACATACAAGTGATTCAAATTCTTGCATTTTCATGACTTAATATTGTATATGCTATTTTCGCACGATATTTATCAATTTCAATTGTTCTAGCATCCCTCTAGAACTCGGGGGTGTCTCTAGCAAAACATTCTGCCCAAAGGCATACATAGACACCATAATCCATTGTACCTACTTGCTGCCTGCTTTTTTTTGGCTTTATCTGTTCATCCACACGACTCCCCAATGAAAGCTTCATGTACTGAGAATAGAATGAAGCTTACAAAAATATTGATCAGTTGTTGACTCCATACTTTATGAAGAAATCATAAGGAAAGAAAGCAAACTTAAAATGGCAATAGCTATCAATTTGCATCTGACGGCTATTATTGAATTCATGTATAAGAAAGAACGAGTCAAGGTGTCGAGGACAACCAAGAACCAGTGCTGGCGCCGGCAAATCGGTAGGATTATGTAACGACACTCGTTTAAAACATCTACTGTGAGCTCTTCCAAATCTGTACAGGTGAAGTTGTTAAGTTTAAGCTTCAACTCCACAAATTCTTCATCCGTAATATCCTTGATGTTGCGTTCCTCTAGTCGGTCTAATATATCAGCCTATGAAGTATAAAACAAATGGTTAGACTTATTTGTCACCGTGAACTAAATTCAGTTAGGAAACTGCCACATACCTGCTCTATTGAGGACATAAACCACACCTTGTGGTGACACTTCTTGCTGAAAGATGGGCTACATAATATCGACATGTAACAGTCCACTATGTCACCGGTAAGTTCTCCTCCAAATAAGAGCTCACAAAAGTTTTTTCCATCCAGAAACTGTCTTGCTCCTTCCCAGACAGTCACCCTACACAATAGTTAATTGTTAGTTCAGATACCAATTTATCCAACAGAAAAATAATAAGCAAATTTTGTTACCTCAAATTATCTATTCTGACAAAGTTGTCGATGACTTCTCGCTCTTCTACTGGAATAAGAGCAAGACCTCTACAATCAGTCCTTCCTTTATAGGGATTAGCCACTTCAGTCTTTGGGATGGTTGGTTCATCTGCCACTTGGAGTGGTTCATCTGCCACCTGGATTGGTTCATTTGCCACCTGGGGTACAAAACACAGCACATAGGTACAAAGTATCAACTATTGAAGTAGAAAAGATAAGCACATGAAGTACAGATATCACCAATATGGAGTACAAAACTCAAGCACATTAGGTATAAAGTATAAACTGTTGAAGTAAAAAAGATAAGCACATGAAGTACAGATATCACCAATATAGAGTACAAAACTCAAGCACATTAGGTATAAAGTGTCAACTGTTGAAGTAAAAAAGATAAGCACATGAAGTACAGACATCACCAACATGGTGTACAAAACTCAAGCACATAGGTATAAATGTCAACTATTGAAGTAGAAAAGATAAGCACATGAAGTACATACATCACTAATATGGTGTACAAAACTCAAACACATTAGGTATAAAGTGTCAACTATTGAAGTAGAAAAGATCAGCACTTGAAGTACAGATATCACCAACATGGTGTACAAAACTCAAGCACATTAGGTATAAAGTGTAAAGCACATGAAGTACAGACATCACCAACATGGAGTACAAAACTCAAGCACATTAGGTATAAAGTGTAAAGCACATGAAGTACAGACATCACCAACATGGAGTACAAAACTCAAGCACAATAGGTATAAAGTGTCAACTATTGAAATAGAAAAGATAAGTACATGAAGTACAGACATCACCAATATGGTGTACAAAACTCAAGCACATTAGGTATAAAGTGTTAACTATTTAAGTAGAAAAGATCAGCACATAAGTGCAAGTATCACCAACATGAAGTATAAGACATCATTCATTAAGTGGAAATATCAGCCAATCAAGTATAAGATATCATAACATTTATTACGAATAGACAGTTTACAAATGAAATGCAAGTAGCAAAAAAATAAAACATTAAGCAGTGTACAATACCTTCTTCTCTTCTTGTTCTTTGTTTTTTCTTGCACGAGGACTAGCACGATAGGTCTTTGCCACTTGTCTTGCTCTTTTGGCTGGTGTGGTGCTCGGGGGGCTGACAAAATCTGGAGATTTCTATTTTGGCTTCCTGTCTGCTCGATTGTGCACATTTGTCACATCGAGGACATGACATTTGCCACTTCAATCTCAGATTCCTCGAACTCAGCCGCTTGAATTGGTATATAATGTTATGTCTTCAAAGGTATAGGGATCAACTACTTCAGTCTTTGGGCTGATTGGTTCATCTGCCACCTGGATTGGTTCATCTACCACCTGGGGTACAAAACACAACATATTAAGTACAAAGTACAACTATTGAAGTAGAAAAGATAAGCATATGAAGTACAGATATCACCAACATGGAGTACAAAACACTCGCACATAAGGTATAAAATATCAACTATTGAAGTAGAAAAGATAAGCACATGAAGTACAGATATCACCAACATGGAGTACAAAACACCAGCACATTAGGTATAAAGTATCAACTATTGAAGTAGAAAAGATAAGCACATGAAGTACAGATATCATCAACATGGAGTATAAAACAACAGCACATTAGGTATAAAGTATCAACTATTGAAGTAGAAAAGATAAGCACATGAAGTGCAGATATCACCAATATGGAGTACAAAACACTAGCACATTAGGTATAAAGTATCAACTATTGAACTAGAAAAGATAAGCACATGAAGTACATATATCACCAACATAGAGTAAAAAACTGAAGCACATTAGGTATTAAATATCAACTATTGAAGCCGAAAAGATAAGCACATGAAGTACATATATCACCAAAATGGAGTACAAAACTCAAGCACATTAGGTATAAAGTATCAACTATTGAAGTAGAAAAGATAAGCACTGAAGTACAGATATCACCAACATGGACTACAAAACACTAGCACATAAGGTATAAAGTATCAACTATTGAAGTATAAAGATCAACATATGAAGTACAAATATCGTCAACGTTAAGTGCAAAAGATTAGAACATTAAGTATAAATATCAACCAACTTGGAGAACAAAAGATTAGCACATTAAGTACAAGTATCACCAGCATGAAGTATAAGATATCATCCATTAAGTGCAAAGATCAACCAATGAAGTATAAGATATCGTTACATTTATTACAAATAGACACTTTACAAATGAAATGCAAATAGCAAAAAAATAAAACATTAAGTAGTGTACAACACCTTATTCTCTTCTTGTTCCTTGTTTTTTCGTGCACGAAGACGAGCACAATAGGTCTTTGTCACCTGTCTTTCTCTTTGGGCTGGTGTGGTGCTCGGGGCGTTGACAAAATATAAAGTTTTTTGTTTTGGCTTCCTGTCTTTTCGATTGCGCACATTTGTCACAATCGAGGACATGACATTTGCCACTTCAATCTCAGATTCCTCGAACTCAGCCGCTTGAATTGGTATATAATGTTTTGTCTTCAAAGGTATGGGGGAATATAAAGGATCATGACGATGTTTTGTTCGACTTTCTTCATCCACCATGTCTTCAGAATCATCCCCTTCTTTCTGTGCATCATGTACCAAATCAAGTTCCCCCTCATGCACATACTTACCAGCTTCCTGCTCAAGCTCCACCTCATCAGTCTCTTCCTCAGTTAGATACTCCTCCTCACCTTACTCCTTCATTGCCATGTATTCGAATGAAGCAATTTTTTCTTTCAATGATTTAATTTCTTCACCTTTCGCTGCAATAATTGTTTCATATACTGTATGATCACAGACATGGACTTCACTGATGGCAGTACTGGCAGCCTCTGATTTCTTGATCAAATCTGCCAAATCCAACTCTTTTGGAGCAGGGTTGAGGGCTACAACCTATTACAATGAAAATAATTATCAAATTGAAATTATTATACAAAAAATAAATAATGAATTATTACAATTATTACCATATCTGTTGTACCTTGCTTCAATTTATTCTCTGCTTGCTCAACATTTTGTGGGAGTTTGCTATCCTTCCACGGGTAAAAGCGTGGAAACTCAAACAAACTCACTGGTGAAGCCAGTGACGAGATGCGTTCATAAACCCATGCTTGTCATTCATAAATCAAAAAATTGTACTCACTTGAATATAAATATAATCAATGTTATTAGAAAAATGAAGCAAACACTTACCATCAAGCCGACTGTACACCCATCAATATACTTCTTTCTTATTTCTCCACCTACTCCTAAATGGTTCTTCATATCTTGGACAAGAAAACTGTATGCAGCTATGCCCCATGCATACATACCAACTCTAGACAAATTGTCCAAGTATGGTAGGAGAAATCGTGGAGTCCAATAATTAGATGTTGGAAACAGAACACATTAAAAACAAAAACTATGTACAACCTACAAAAATTATTCAAGTCCTTCACACTATCCTTATATACATACTCCTCAAGTTTTTTGGTATTTCAGATCTAGTTATATTTTGCAGCTTTCTAGAAAAAAGGCGGTCAAAGGTTGAAGACTTCATCTTCAATGTTGTATCAACAGATTGCCCCACGTGTGGCAACCCTAAAACCATTGAAAATTCAGTTGTAGAAAAAGGAACCTCAACCCCCTCCACAAAATGAAATGAGAGCTTTTTTGGGTCAAACCTCCTAAGTATAGCTTCAAACCGAATAAAGCTTGAACTTAACTTAGGTATATCCAAGTATATATAGAAAGGGGTCTTCTTCAATGAATCAAAATGTTTGGACCCCATCTTGGACTTCACAAGCTCCAATTTACTCTGAAAATATTGGGGGGAGCAACGAGAACAGACCTCACAATGTCTTGGCTTTGCTGCAATGAGAGAAAAAAAATAGTATATAAACAGATAATAAACTAACCCTTTTAGATAGAGTGTACTAAAAACTTGAATGTTTTGTACTAAAGATGCTTCTAAAATGTACTTTAGAAAAACATAATATATACTATACTTTCAGTTATTCGATACTTCAGGCTTGAATTTTTTATATTACAGTTGCTTCTAAAATGTAATGCAGATACACAGATTATATACTAGAGTTCCATTTAACGTATATTACATGCTTAAAGGTTTTATACTTCAGTTGCTTCTAAAATGTACTACAGATTCGAAGATTATATACTACATTTTCAGTTAATGTATAATACAGGTTTGAATGTTTATATACTAAGATGCTTCTAAAATGTACTGCAGCAATACAGATTATATACTACACTTATGCCTAAAGTGTATTGCCAATTTGAATGTTTTATACTACATTTGTTTCTAAAATGTACTGCACTTACAGAGATTTTATACTATACTTTTGCCTAAAGTGTACTCCAAATGCCCCTAAAATATACTGTAGTTATACAGATTATATACTACATTTGTCCTAATGTGTACTGCAAGTTTGAATATTTTATACTACACTTATGCCTAAAGTGTACTGCCAGTTTGAATTTTTTATACTACATTTGTTTCTAAAATGTACTGCACCTACAGAGATTTTATATTACACTTTTGCCTAAAGTGTACTCTAGATGCCCCTAAAATGTACTGCAGTTATACATATTATATACTACCTTTTGTCTAATGTGTACTGCAAGTTTGAATGCTTTATACTATACTTATGCCTAAAGTGTACTGCCAATTTGAATGTTTTATACTATATTTGCTTCTAAAATGTACTGCACCTACAGAGATTTTATACTATACTTTTACCTAAAGTGTACTCCAGATGCTTCTAAAATGTACTGCAGCTATTCAAATTATATAATACCTTTTACCTAATGTATACTGCAAGCTTGAATGCTTTATACTACATACATTTGTTTCTAAAATGTACTGCAGCAACATAGATTATATACTACACTTATGCCTAAAGTGTACTGTCAGTTTGAATGTTTTGTACTACATTTGTCTCTGAAATGTACTGCACCTATAGAAATTTTATGTTACATTTTTGCTTAAAGTGTACTCTAAATGCCCTAAAATGTACTGCAACTATGCAGATTATATACTACATTTTGCTTAATGTGTACTGCAAGTTTGAATGCTTTATACTACATACGTTTATTTCTAAAATGTACTGCAACAATAGATTATATACTACACCTATGCCTGAAGTGCACTGCCAGTTTGAATGTTGTATACTACATTTGCTTCTAAAATGTACTATACCAACAGAGATTTTATACTACACTTTTGCCTAAAGTGTACTCCAGATGCTCCTACAATGTACTGCAACTATACAAATTATATACTACATTTATGACTAAAGTGTACTGTATGCTTGGATGTTCTGTACTACAGATAATACACTGCATTATACTGCGGTCCAGATTATATACTACACTTTTGCTAATGTGTATTGCATGCTTGGATGTTCTGTACGACAGATAACACACTACCACATTCAGATAGTTTTATAATATAATTTCACCATATAATTTCAGTTAAAAAGAAGTATAAACCCCTAAAAGGTGAAGTGAAACTTTCATGACCTTCAAGTACAAATCAGAACTTCCCATCTCACAATAAAAATCATATATATATCAAATGGGTTCAAGTGTTTAACGACTAAAAAATGAATAAAAACCCTAAACATGAGAAAATAGACAAGAAATGAGTGTAACACTGAAAAATCACGGACATTTGAAGTTTCAAATGCAGAAAACATACCTTTGTTCCTTTTCGTCACTTCTTTTTATACTTTGCTTCTTGTTGCCGTTGTTTTTCCTTCCATTGTCGTAGAAAAATGGCAGAAATTTTGTTGTTGTTTTTTTTTCACTTCTTCTTCTTCTTTTTCTCGCTTCAATGGCAGAGGAACGGTTTCACGCCCTTTTCTTTTGGCGCTTAGAGAAGTCGATTTCAGGCAAAAATAAAAAAATGAAAGCGTTCTTCTTCAAGAGAAAACACATTTCCCGGGTATTTTTGTTGTTTTTCCCAGCTATAAGGGTATATAGGTCTTTCTAAAAGATATGGGGAGTGATTCCTAACATTTGTGAAAAAGTAGGGAGTTTAGTGCGTAAACATTCAAATGGGGACTAAACAAGAAATGGAAAGTAGGTTTAGGGATTTTTTTTTTAATTAACCCTTAATTTGTTGTGTGGTCTAATTAGTTTTTGGGGCACTTATTAAAAAGTACCAAAACCACTTTTCAAATTCATGTTCAGTCCCCACTTGAATTTTAATAGAATGAACTCCCTAGTTTTGTTAAAATTTTAGAGATCACTCCCTACCCACTTGATTTGGCAAAAATACCCTTAAGTACAATATTTTTCACTCATTTTCCTCACTTCTTTTCTATCCACACAACCAAACACCATTTATCTCCATTCCCAAACACTAAACCCCACCTTCATCTTTCATCATCAGAAGAAAGAAAAAAAAAAAAAAAAAAAGTCTAAGAAGCAAATTGGGCTTGACGGCGCGAACAAGGAACCCGACGACACCACCACCACTAGTGCGACCACTGCATTTCCACCTTCTTAATTTATTTTCATCATTTTCTGGTTATTTTCTCGGTTTATTTTCATTCTTCCCAGTTTATTTTCTCAGTTATTACCAGGTCATTCTCTCCATCTTGTATTTTTTTCTTAATCAGCAAAAAGAGTGTTTGCCGGAGATGTCGATATGAAGAAGGAGATGAATTTTGAAGAACTTAGGACTTATTGGAATTGTAGTAGTATATAATCTGTTTATGTAAAGTATATTTTACAAGAAATTATAATACAAAATATTCAACCTTTCAGTACATTTTAAAAGAAATAGTAGTATATAATTTGTTTATCTAAAATACATTTTACAAGTGATTGTAGTACAAAACGTTCAACCTTTCAATAAATATTATCTGAAACCTTTTAGTACACATTATCTAAAAGTAGTAGTATATAATCTGTTTATGTAAAGTATATTTTTCAAGTAATTGCAGTACAAAACATTCAACATTTCAGTACACATTACTAGAAGTGGTAGTATATAATCTGTTTATATAAAGTATATTTTACAAGCAATTCTAGTACAAAATATTCAACTTTTTAGAATACATTAGTATAAGTGGTAATATATATGAAAAGTACATTTTACAACCAATTGTAGTACAAAATATTCAACATTTCAGTACACATTATCTAAAAGTAGGAGTATATAATCTATTTATGTAAAGTACATTTTACAAGGAATTGTAGCACAAAACATTCAAGTTTTATACTTCAACCTAAAATTGTACTCTATTATTTAAGTTTTATACTTCAAGTGTTCTACTAATTGATTATCCAAAATTGTACTGCAATTGCTAGCGTCTTATACTTCAAGTGTTCTGGAATTGTACTTCTTTTTATATAAAATTGTACTTCATTTATCTGAATTGTACTTTATTTTATACTTCATTTTACATAAAATTGTACTCTATTATTGAATTTCTATACTTCAAGGGTTTTATTTATTAATTATCCAAAATTATACTGCAATTACTAGAGTTTTATTCTTCAAGTATTCTAAAATTGTACTTCTTTTTATATAAAATTGTACTTCATTACCTAAAATTATACTTTATTTTACATAAAATTGTACTCTATTATTTAAGTTTTATACTTCAAGGATTCTACTAATTGATTATCCAAAATTGTACTGCAATTGATGGCGTCTTATACTTGAAATGTTTTGGAATTGTACTTCATTTTTTATAAAATTGTACTTCGTTTATCTGAAATTGCACTTCATTTTACCTAAAATTGTACTCTATTATTGAAGTTCTATACTTCAAGTGTTTTATTTATTGATTTAGCATGAAAATGTAGCATGTGCATGTTGTCCGAGATATCAGTGCTTTCAATAAGGGAGATTTATACTTGATTTCGGGATATATGTACTTCATTGCGGTAATTATGTACTAGATTTAGAGTGAAAAGGTAGCATGTGCATGTTGTCCGAGAGCATGAACAAATGTGTGAGATATTACTAGGGGTTGGCGTTCGGATCGGGTAGGTCGGGTTCGGGTACCCAATTTTTTGGGTAGCAATTGTAGCTACCCAACACCGACCCGAAATTGTCGGGTACCCGACATGATTTTTTTAAAAAAAATAATTTAAATATTATCTAAAAAGTCTAAAAAGAAGAAAAAAAAAAAAGGAAAATGAACTTTGGCCTCTGTTAGACTAACAGAGGCAAAAGGCCAAAGCTTGGCCACTGTTAAGTGTTAACAGTGGCCAAATATTGGATATAATAAGCATTTAAATTATATATTTATGTATAATAAATATCTTTACATATATTATATATTGGATATATTTAGATATATATGTATTTTATATACAATACATATAAATATACTTATTATATATATTATATATAATATATATTTATTTATCAGTTAATTAGGATAAAATCCCTTTACCTACTTTCATTTTACACTTTACTCCCCACTTGATTTTCTAAACACTAAACTCCCTACTTTTTTCAAAACTTTAGGAATCACTCCCCAAATATTTGAAAAAGACTTAAATACCCTTATACTTAGCCAAAATAACAAAAAAAAAAAACCAGCAAATGGCGGTTTTCTTCTTCCCACTTCATCAAATGACAACTTTTCTTCAAACGCACGTTTTTTTTTTGTTTGGAAACCGTTTTCTCCTCTGAAGAACAAAAGGCGCGAAAAACAGCATCTCGTCTGCCAACAAAATGCTGTGAACGAAAGAGAGACCAGGAAAGGAAAAACGAAATCGACGCAAGAAGGGGGGAAAAAAAAAAGCCCAACTACTCTGTAACTTGTGAAAATGGAACAATCAGGAGCACCAACAAGGAGGGAAAAACATAAGAAAAAGAACATGGTTCAGAAAGGTATGTTTTCTGCTACTCATTTAGTGGACTTTGCTTTCTTTCAAATGTGTGTATTTTTCAGTTTTATAAGTTTTGCAAATAGATTTTCTCATCTTTCTTTGTTTGAACTCTTTTTTAGTTGTTAAAAACTTTAACTCATTTTTTATATATATTATTTCTGTTGTAATATTTAAAAATCTCTTATTTGCACTTGAAAGGCATGAAAGTTATACTTCACTTTCTTGGGATTTATACTTCTTATACCTGAAATTATACATTGAAATTATCTGAAAATAGTAGTACATAATCTGTTTGTGTAAAGTACATTTTACAAGCAACTGTAGTACAAAATATTGAAGTTTTCAGTACATATTGTCTGAAAGTATAGTATATAATTTGTGTATTTGAAGTACATTTTAGAAGCAACTGTAGTACAAAAATACTCAACCTTTCAGTACACATTATCTGAAAGTGTAGTATATAATCTGTGTATTTGAAGTACATTTTAGAAGCAACTATAGTACAAAAATACTCAACCTTTCAGTACACATTATCTGAAAGTGTAGTATATAATCTGTTTGTGTAAAATACATTTTAGAAGTAACTGTAGTACAAAAATATTCAACATTTCAGTACACATTATCTGAAAGTATAGTATATAATATGTGTATCTAAAGTACATTTTAGAAGCAATTGTAGTACAAAAGATTTAAGTTTTTAGTGCACATTATCTAAAAGCGGTAGTATATAATCTGTTTGTCTGAAGTATATTTTAGAAGCAACTGTAGTACAAAACATTCAAGCTTTAAGTACATATTATCTGAAAGTGTAGTATATAATCTGTGTATCTAAAGTAAATTTCAGAAATAACTGTAGTACAAAACATTCAAGCTTTAAGTACATATTATCTGAAAGTGTAGTATATAATCTGTGTATCTAAAGTACATTTCAGAAATAACTGTAGTACAAAACATTCAAGCTTTAAGTACACATTATCTGAAAGTGTAGTATATAATCTGTGTATCTAAAGTACATTTCAGAAATATCTGTAGTACAAAATATTCAACCTTTCAGTATATATCATCTGAAAATGGTAGTGCATAATTTGAGTATTTGAAGTACATTTTAGAAGCAACGGTAGCACAAAATATTCAACATTTTAGTACACATTATCTGAAAGTATAATATATAATCTGTGTATCTAAAGTATATTTTAAAAGCAACTGTAGTACAAAATATTCAAGTTTTCAGTACACATTATCTGAAAGTAGTAGTATATAATCTGTATATTTGAAGTATATTTTAAAAGTAATTGTAGTACAAAACATTCAAGATTCAGTACACATTAGCTGAAAGTGGTAGTACATAATCTGAGTATCTGAAGTACATTTTAGAAGCAACTGTAGTACAAAATATTCAACCTTTCAGTACACATTATCTGAGTGGTAGTATATAATTTGTGTATCTGAAGTACATTTTACAAGCAGCTGTAATACAAAATATTCAATCTTTCAGTACACATTATCTGAAAGTAGTAGTATATAATTTGTTTATATACTAATTTTTCTTTATTTGATTGCAGCAAAAGCAAGACATAATGAGGTCTGCTCTCGTTGCTCCCCCAATATTTTCAGGCTAAATTGGAGCATGTGAAATTCAAGATGGGGTCAAATTATTTTGATGCATTGAAGAAGACTCCTTTTTATATATACATGGATATGATGTTATGTTGAAGCACCATTCAATTAAAGTGAAATATCGTAGCGAGATTTAGTACAATATGTGGGAAATCAAGTACAAATACAGAACAAATGAAGTATATATGGCGTTATGTTGAAGTATTCTTCAATTAAAGTGAAATATTGTAGTGAGGTTCAGTATAATATGCGGGAAATGAAGTATAAATACAGAACAAACGAAGTATATATGGCGTTATGTTGAAGTATTCTTCAATTAAAGTGAAATATTGTAGCGATGTTCAGTATAATATGCGGGAAATGACGTACAAATACAGAACAAATGAAGTACATATGGTGTTATGTTGAAGTACACTTTATGCAATTGAATAATTAGCTCTAATAATTGTAGGGAGGGTCAAGTACAATATTTTGAGACTATCGAATTAGGTGAAGTACATATTTGTACTGGTGATAAGATGGATATAATTGTCAAATGCTCATGTGTTTACAACTTTTAATGCATAAGTATACTTTGGATACTACGAATGATAACTTTGATTCGTTGAACACTAGTGGTTATCACTTTAATACTTTACATTATTTTATTCATACCATACTAAATATTACACACATTTTTAGAGTTTTGGTTGTTAATTACCAAGAAATAAAAGGCAACTCATGAAACAAAACTCAAGTACATAATTGCCGCAATGAAGTACATATGTCCTGAAATCAAGTATAAATCTCTCTTATTGAAGTAATATCTCATGTATTTGTTCATGCTCTGGTAGCATATTTTCAGTATAAATGAAGTACAAATACAGAACAAATGAAGTATATATAATGTTATGTTGAAGTACACTTTATGCAATTAAATAATTAGTCTCTAATAATTATAGTGAGGGTCAAATACAATATCTTGAGACTATCGTTTGTCCTTAAATAAAGTATAAATCTCCCTTATTGAAGTAATATCTCAAACATTTGTTAATGCTCTGGTAGTATATTTTTAGTATAAATGAAGTACAAATATAGAACAAACGATGTATATATGGTGTTATATTGAAATACACTTTGTATAAAATCTCCCTTATTGAAGTAATATCTAAGGGTGGGCGTTCGGATCGAGTAATTCGGGTACCGACCCGATCGAGTCGGGTTTTTTATTTTAAAAAAAATGTGGATTGAGTACCCGTTACTCAAATGAAATTTCAGGTCGAATATCGTGTAGGAAGTCCTACCAGATCGAGTAGTTCGGGTACCCAATTTTAATTTATATATAAATAAAGGGACACTTATTTAAAAGTACCAAACACACTTTTCATTTTTGTGATCAGTCCCCACTTGATTTTTGTTAGAAAAAACTCCCTAGTTCTGTTAAAAGTTTAGAGATCACTCCCCACTCACTTAATTTGACAAAAATACCCTTAAAAATAATATTTTTCATTAATTTTTTCTCACTTCTTCTTCATCCGGACAAGCAAATAGTAAACCCTATCATACTAGAAATAGAAAGAACAGAAAAAATGCAACAAGCTCCACAGCAGGAATGAGAATAACGTTAGAACCAAAAACCACCAACCCGATAGTTGCATTGTCTTCTTCTCTTTTTATTTTCATCATTTTCGGGTTTCTTCTTCTTCTCAGTTGCTTCTGAGTTTCTTATATTTTTCTGACAATGTCAACCAGTAGTGAAGTAGGAGTGTTCAATCAAGTTAATGGACATATACATTAATCTTGCAAGAAAATGGAGTGAAATCAACGCCGAACACTTCAGTTTGCAATACATAGCTCCACATCAAAAATTGTACATGAATTTGACTGATGATGACGATGTCATGAATATATTCTTACTACATTTGACATTGAAGATAAACGTTGTTGACATCTTGGTAAACCGAAAGGATGAATTAAGCAGCAGTGCAAAGAAGAGCAGTGATGGTTTAAGGTAATACTTCTATAGAATCTAAACTGTACTGCAGTTTGTAAAGTTTTGTACTTGAAGGGTTTTGAAATTGTACTCTATTATGTAAGTTTTATACTTCAAGTGTTCTATTAATGGATAGTGTTCTATTAATGGATTATCCAAAATTGTACTGCAACTTCTAGCAGTTTATACTTGAAGTGTTCCTAAACTATACGTCTTCTATATAAAATTATTCTTTTGATTTTCTGAAATTATACTTCAGTTTATAAAAGATTGTACTATATTTATTGAAGTTATATACTTTAAGTGTTATATTTATCAATTAACCAAAATATACTGTAGTTGCTAGGACTTTATACTTCAAGCGTTTTGAAATTGTACTTCACTTTATCTAAAATTGTACTTTTATTTTCTGAAATTATACTTTCTTTTGTACTTCATTTTATCTAAACCTGTACTTTATTCATTAAAGTTCTATACTTCAAGTGTTTCGAAATTGTACTTCATTTTATCTAAACTTATACTTTAGTTTTGAATATATTATTTAAGTTTAAATTGTTTTACTAATGGATTATCCAAAAACTGTACTGCAATTGCTAAAGTTTTATACTTCAAGTGTTTTGAAATTGTACTTCACTTTATCTAAAATTGTACTTCTATTTTTTGAAATTATACTTCATTTCATACATTGTTTTACCTAAACATGTACTCTATTCATTGAAGTTCTATACTTCAAGTGTTCTGAAATTGTACTTCATTTTATGTAAACTTGTACTTCAATTATCTGAATCTATTATTTAAGTTTTATACTTCAAGTGTTCTACTAATGGATTATCCAAAATCGTATTGCAATTGCTAAGGATTTATACTTCAAGTGTTCTAAAATTGTACTTCTTTTTATGTAAAATTGTACTTCTATTTTTTGAAATTATACTTCATTTTACATAAACATGTACTCTATTTATTGAAGTTCTATACTTTAAGTGTTTCGAAATTGTACTTTATTTTATCTAAACTTATACTTCAGTTATTTGAATCTATTATTTAAGTTTCAAGTGTTCTACTAATGAATTATCCAAAAATTATACTTCAATTACTAAGGTTTTATACTTCAGGTGTTCTGAAATTGTACTTCACTTTATCTAAAATTGTACTTTTATTTTTTAAAATTATACTTCATTTTATACATCATTTTACCTAAACATGTACTCTATTCATTGAAGTTCTATACTTCAAGTGTTCTGAACTTGTACTTCAGTTATCTGAATCTATTATTTAAGTTTCAAGTATTTTACTAATGGATTATTCAAAAATTGTGTTGCAATTGCTAAGGTTTTATACTTCAGGTGTTCTGAAATTGTACTTCACTTTATAAAAAATTGTATTTCTATTTTTTAAAATTATACTTCATTTTATACATCATTTTATCTAAACTTATACTATATTCATTGAAGTTCTATACTTCAAGTGTTCCAAAATTTTACTTTATTTTATCAAAACTTGTACTCTCGAGTCAAAGTCACTTTCATCGTATGACTTTACCGATCAATATTACCGAGTTGAGATGTATCAACAAGCATACCAAGCAGTGATAAACACTATTCCTACGTATGATATGCATATGTTCCCTCTAGATGATGATGGCGTCATTAATGCACCTGATTGCCAATCTCAACCTGGGCATAGAAGGACATAGAGGATTCCATCACAAATTGAGAAACGTGTAATTAAGTGTAAAAGGTGTGGTAGAACATGGCATAATCGTCGAACCTGCAAAGAATAAGTAATCTAGCTAAATTTCGTACCTTAATATAGGAGATTTATACTTGATTTCATGACATTTGTACTTTATTTCGGTAATCATGTACTTGATTTAGCGTGAAATTGATATTTTTGTATATTGTCCGAGATATCAGTTATTTTGTACCCCAATCTGGGAGAACTATACTTGGTGTCATGACAATTATACTTTATTTCGGCAATTATGTATTTGATTTAGCGTGAAATTGGCATTTTTGTATGTTGTCGGAGATATCAGTTATTTTGCACCATAATCTGGGAGAATTATACTTGATTTCATGACAATTGTACTTCATTTCGGCAATTATGTATTTGATTTAGCGTGAAATTGACATTTTTCCATGTTGTCCGGGATATCAGTTTTTTTGTACCCCAATTTGGTAGAATTGTATTTGATTTCATGACATTTGTACTTCTTTTTGGCAATAATGTAATTGTTTAGCGTGGAAGTTAGCAAATGGATATTGTATCAGCGTTTCGTACCTCAATCTGAAATATTTATACTTGATTTCACGACATTTGTATTTCATTTCGGCCATTATGTACTCCATTTCTTAATATTTTTACTAATATTATTGAATTGAAATTTGTTCCATGATTTGCTTTTTAAGCCTCAGTAATTAATAATCAAACTCTAAAAATGTGTGTAATATTTATTATATGAATAAAATAATATTAAAGTTTTAAAGTGTTAACCACTAATGTTCAACGAATGAATGTTATCAATCGCAGTAATGTAAAGAATACTTATGTTTTCAAAGATGTAAATAAATGAGCATTTGATAATAATATCTACCCTATAACTCGTACAAATATGTACTTCATCTGATCTGATAATCTCAAAATATTGTACTTGACTATCACTACAATTATTGGAGACTAATTATTCAATTGCAATAAGTGTACTTCAACATAACACCATTTATACTTTATTTGTTCTACATTTGTACTATATTTTCATCATATTGTACTCAAATTCACTATCCGATTTCAATTGAATTGAAGTGTACTTTAACATAACACCATTTATACTTTATCTGTTCTATATTTGTACTTTATTTTTTTCATATTGTACTCAAATTCACTGCCCGATTTTAATTTAATTGAAGTGTACTTTAACATAACATCATTTATACTTTGTTTGTTCCATATTTGTACTTCATTTATATCATATTGTACTCAAATTCACTATTCGATTTCAATTTAGTTGAAGTGTACTTCAACATAACACCATTTATATTTTATTTGTTGTACATTTGTACTTCATTTACATCATATTGTACTCAAATTCACTGTCCAACTTCAATTTAATTGAAATGTACTTCAACATAACACCAGTTATACTTTGTTTGTTCTACGTTTGTACTTATTTCCATCATATTATACTCAAATTCACTGTCCGATTTCAATTTAATTGAACTGTACTTCAACATAACAATATTTATACTTTATTTGTTCTACGTTTGTACTTCATTTTCCTCATATTGCACTCAAATTCACTGCTCGATTTCAATTTAATTGAACTGTATTTCAATATAACATCATTTATACTTTATTTGTTCTATATTTATACTTCATTTTCATCATATTGTATTTAAATTCACTACATAATTTCAATTTAATTGAAGTGTACTTCAACATAACACCATTTATACTTTATTTTTTCTATATTTGTAATTCATTTCTATCATATTGTACTCAAATTCACTGTTCAATTTCAATTGAATTGAAATGTACTTCAACATAACACCATTTATACTTTGTTCATTCTACATTTGTATTTCATTTCTCTCATATTGTATTGAAATCAAAATATTATAAATACTTGATGAAAAATTACACTTACATGCAAAATAATATTATAAACAAAGTATGCTTCAATTTACATATGTATGTACATACAAAGTATGATTCAAACCCTACAGGCTTAAATATTTTGTACTACAATTGCTTCTAAAATATACTATAGATACACAAGTTATATACTATATTTTCAGTTAATGTATACTACATGCCTGAATGTTTTTGTACTACATATGCTTCTAAAATGTACTGCATATATACAAATATTAAACTATAATTTAATTTAATCTACATGCTTGAATGTTTTGTACTACAGATGCTTCTAAAATATACTGCAGTTACATAGATTATATGCTACACTTTTTCCTGATGTGTACTGCAAGCATAAATGTTTATACTATATTTGCTTCTAAAATGTACTCAGTTACACAGATTATATACTACACTTTCATTTAATGTATACTGCAGGCTTAAATATTTTGTACTACAGTTGCTTTTAAACTGTACTACAGATACACATATTATATACTATATTTTCAGTAATGTATACTGCACACTTGAATATTTTTGTACTATAGATGGTTATAAAATATACTGCATATACACAGATTATATACTATAATTTCATTTAATTTATAGGCTTGAATGTTTTGTACTATATTTTCGCAACTTCCTCTCCCGGCGTCCAAATCACTTGCCGCTTGAACCGTTGGATAGCTCTCGGCTTATACATTAACTCCACAAAGTTCCAGCCCCGTCCGATTCTCCATGAAACAGTAATTACACTCGCAATAAGCTGGAATTCCAGCATTGCCACTGCACTGCTGCATTCTAAACATCTTCGCCGTTTCATATCCAAACGGAATCGTCTACTGGTGAAACTTGGTGAGAACGTTGCCAACACCTCAAGGAACACCCCACTGAAACAGTTTCACAAAATTCCTTTTCCAAGCCACTCTGCTCAATGCATCTTTGCACTACCTGCGTGCAGTAAGACCACTCCAAGTCGCCCTCAATGTTCGGTGCCCAAACGGACACTGAATGACTTCAAACTTGGTGGGAAGCATCCTCATAACTTAAGGAATATGCCATTGAAACAGTTTTTCAAACCGAACCTCGTAAGAGTCTCTACTCATGGGCTTTTTTCGCCTTACCGAGTGAGCCGACAACGCCTTGTCGCTCTTAATACCCCTTGAAGTCAAGGTCGCCATTCTTCTCCAATGAGCGACACATGACATTCTCCTCCACTCGATCCATTGACGTCCTTATCAACATATACATAAGGACTTGAAGTGTATGCGGTGCCCCAACTCAACTCTGATCTCTTTTTGCACCGTATGAATTTAGCTCATCTTTACATAGATTATATACTATACTTTCATTTAATGTATACTACAGGCTTAAATATTTTGTACTACAGTTGCTTCTAAAATGTACTACAGATACACAAATTATATACTACATTTTCAATTAATGTATACTGCATGCTTGAATACTTTTGTACTATAGGTGCTTCTAAAATGAACTGTATGCACACAAATTATATACTATAATTTCATTTAATCTGCAGCTTTGAATATTTTGTACTACAAATGCCTTTAAAATGTACTGCAGTTATACAGATTACATACTACACTTTTGCTTAATGTGTACTGCAAGTTTGAATATTTATACTACATTTGCTTCTAAAATATACTACAGTTATAAAGATTATATACTACACTTTTGCATAATGTGTACTGCAAGCTTGGATGTTTTGTACCACAAATAATATACTACCACTTTCAGATAATTTCACCGTATAATTTCAGGTAAAAGGAAGTATAAACCTCAAAAAAGTGAAGTACAACTTTCATGCCTTTCAAGTACAAATCAAAAACTTCCCATCTCACAAATAAAATTATATATATCAATTGGGTTCAAGTGTTTAACAACTAAATAGGAAATAAAAACCCTAAACATGAGAAAATAGACAATAAATAAATATAACACTGAAAAATCACAGACATTTAAAACTGTAAATGCAGAAAACATACATTTATTTCTTTTTATCACTTCTTTTTGTATTTCGCTTCTTGTTGCCATTGTTTCTCCTTCTATTGTCACAAAAAAAATGGCAAAAATTTTGGTGTCTTTTTTTTTTTTCTTTCTCCCATCAATGGCAGAGGAACGATTTCGCGCCCTTTTGTTTGGCCGCTTGGAGAAGTCGTCGATTTTAGAAAAAAAATAAATGAAAGCATTCTTCTTGAAGAGAAAAACGCATTTCTCAGGTATTTTTGTTGTTTTCTCTAACTACAAGGATATATGTGTCTTTCTAAAAGATATGGGGAGTGATTTCTAAGTTTTGTGAAAAAGTAGGGAGTTTAGTGTGTAAAAATTCAAATGGGGACTGATCACTAAAATGAAAGTAGGATTAGGGATTTTTTTCTAATTAACCGTTAATTAAACCTATAATAAGTAAAGTAAAGGGCTTGAGAACTCAATTAATAAAACCCACTAGACATGGTTGGACCTAAATCTATTAAAGGATTAATCACTATAAATACCAACTCTAAGAAAAATTATTGTACAAAAATTGAGAGCTTCGACTCTTAGTAATACGTTCCAAAGTAAAGAAGTTAACAAAACTTGCTTATTTTCGAAAAGGACCCTAGTTTCATTTTCAAGCAACATCGTTTTAGCACCAATTGTGGAATCTCTTATCTAAGAAGAAGAAAATTGCCTTAAGAGGCGAGGATGCATAGAACAATCAGTTTGAAGCACAGTCACATTTGGCACTGGAGCTAACACCCCAAGGGCATCCACCACCGAAAGACACGCCAGTCCAGCAAGCTACACCCCTTATAAAAGCAAAATTACAAATGACACAACGATTGCTGATGGCGCTATTAGAGAAAGCTTCATGCAAGTAATAGCCAAATTGGTCGCCTAGTATAATGGAAAGCACTGCCCTAAAGAGTAACCCCTTGTTCTCTCGCTTGAGCAAGGAAGCCATGTTATCCCGAAGATGATAGAATGAAGAATAAATCTAGTGGACACCAACAAGTGCAAATTGCAAAAGGAATGAACTAACTCTAGCAAGAGATGGGATGACTGTTGGAACCATCCTACACAAACATCTGCAAGATACACACCCCTAAATGCCTTGAGAGCAAAGATCTTGAGGTTGCTACACTACAAGGCTTAGTTGAACAACCCAAAGATTGCAAAAGTTCCAAAAAGATGGAAGTCCCCCAAGTACTATAATTTTCATCATGACCGAGGACGCACTACTGAAAAATATTCGAAATTGAAAGATGAAATTGAAAATTGATTCAACGATAATATCTAAATAATATGTTACCCGGGAGCACGACGACCTAAGAAGTGGTCTAACTGAGGAAGGGAAAGAGATGATCAATGCTCATCCATCAAACAATTGGATTTGAAGGCAAGATAGCACATTGCCATAGAATGCTACATCATCACCCTAAAGGAGTGACGATTCTTACTATCAGCAAGTGATGGGAAGAAGAGTTGCTAAAGCAGTCCAAAAGACAAGAGTGAATGCTTGATCCAAGAAACTAATGTTGTTATAATACTCATGCGAGAAAAGTGACACCCAGGAAAAGAAGTTGACGTGATGTTAAATCGCACTTGAGTAAACTCTCTACAAAGAAGACATTGATGTCAACCGCTCTGTCCTAGTAGCAAAAAGGGGCAACACACCTCAAATTGGTTAAAACGCATGTTTTACAGCACCCTGAAGGTTTTCTTAAGTTATGCCCTATAGCTAGGATTTCTTATTCTAATTTCTAAGTCTTCAGTTGTTACTCTTGAATTGCTAGGAGTTGTTTTCAGTGATGCAAATAAAGTCGACATAGACTATTAATGTCACCTTTATTACTTTTTTATTATTTTAATGAATTGCTTTTTACATCATCTTTTGGATGTGCTTGAATTATGACTTGTGAAAAATAACATTTCACATAATAAGACCTCTGATGCACACATCACACTCAATTATGCACCAAAATTGTAATCAAATCGGCATCAACCTAGCATCAAATTGGCATCAGCACCACACTGTAAGAACCCCCCCATACACTAAGGGGCATGTGGCCTAAGAGATTGGTCTTAAGTTTCATTATCTATAACAAAATAAGTAAAGAGGACAAATCACTAATGTCAACAAAGCTATCATTGACAACGGAAGCGTCTTAAAACCCCTCATTAAAAGGATCCCCTTCTCTAAGTTAATACTTAAAATTGAACCCTCACTCTAGTGAAGAAAATGACTTAATAATCAAAGGCTAATAAACGCGCTCTCGACATATTGTTTTATGATCTAAGACGAGACCAAATGACTTACCTAGAAAAAATGCTTATGAACTCAAAGAATGCAACAACACCGTGGAAAGCATGATCTCCACAAACACAAACTAATTTGGCACTACTGCTGCCACTACTTTAAAGGTGCCCGCCTTGGGACTACCCCCCTTCTATGAAGGTGCTACATGGAGCTATCTGCTGCAAGGCACTTGCTGTACATGCATCCAAGACAAAAATGGCTAGTTTGGTTAGAATGATAAAGTGGGATACAATATTTTTATCTTATCTTATCATTTGTTTAGTTGGAATGATAACAAACACTCAGGTATGTATGAATACTATAAACCCATATTTATATGTGCAACTCTCATGATAAATTAACCTACCACCCCCCAATAGGTTTATTTATCATGCCAACAAAATTATACCATAATGATAAAAAATCACACAAATTATCACATGATAAATAATCATGAGATAACTTAAAAATCGAACCAAACTAACCAAAAAGGTAAAAAACTTATTTTGAGAACCCACCCAACCACGAAGACAACTTCACATGCCTTGAAAAAAATGTAAGCTTGTGCAAAACGTAAAGTCCTGTTGAGAACCCCAGGTAACCTCAAAACCTCAAAGATTTGGTAAAAAGTATAAGTGTTAAGACGTTCCAAGAGTGCAAAGTCCATCTAAGGAGTCAAAACATCATTCGTACCAGCCTTTACATAAGTTGCTAAACTTACAAGAAAAGTGAAAAATGAATGCAACTTAGGTGCCTAGCTAGTGCCAGACCCCTGACTGGCCACCAGCAATGTCTCCTAAAAATTGTTAGACAATGAGATTTGAAGAATCTCGACGTAGTCAAAAGTTGAGTTGTCTCGGATTTCCACACCCCCAAAAAAATAAATTAAATACTTTACTAAAATTTAATTACATTAATTAAACAGGGCAAGGTAAAAATTAAAAAGGAACTTATAATTATACTCTCAAGGTGGAAAATAAAATTTTCAAATTGAAAGTTGGGGGCTTGATATTACTGTAAATTAAAACCCCAAGGGCAAAAAAATAAAAAAGAGACTAATTAAACTAAAAGGGCTAGTTTGGTTGGAATGATAAAATGGGATACAATGTTTTTATTCCACCTCATTATTCATTTGGTTTGAATGACAATAAACATTCAAATAAGTATGAATACCAAAAGCCTGTATTTATATGTGTAATTTTCATGATAAATTAACCTGTCACCCCCATGAGTTTATTTATCATGCAAACCAAACTATGCCTCAATGATAAAAAATCACACAAATTATCACATGATAAATAGTCATGAATTACTTAAAAATTCAACCAAAAGTAGCCCAAAATATAAAAAATAAATGGCGAGAAAATCAAACTAATAAAGCATACAAAGATGGGCATCTGAACCCAAATGGGTCGAAGCCCACTAAAAATTAATTAGTATAAATACCAACTTCCAAATTCAAATGGAACACGAAAACTTATTTGCACAAAAATTGAGAGCTTTGACTATCAACAGTGTATTCCAAGTCAAAGAACTCGATAAAAGTTGTTGGTTTTCAGAAAGGACCATACTTTATTTTCGAGCAGCACAACATGAATAATTAAAATATTAAACAAATTTTAAATTTGAGAAATTATTAATAAGCAATTTTTACTTTTCTCAAAAGAAATAAAAAAATAATACTAAAGCTATTAAATGCGTATGTAAGTAGTGAATCAACCATATTTGTTCAAACAGTAAAATAAATTTAAAAATACTCTAAAATTGGATGTTGAAATCTTTAGTTGCTCAATATGGACAATTGAAAATCAAATTGAACCTATTTAGATTTGATTCGATTTGATAAAAAATCGAATAAAATTTTTTAACCAAAATTAAATTGAGCATATAAAAAAAAAGTTGCGAATAAAAATTATTGTGCAATATGGTAACTAATATTGGTGAAAATTTGATTTGAAAATGCCATTAAATTTATCAATTCCTCATGCAATTATAAAACTAAGGTTAATTAGAAAAAAATCCATAATCCTACTTTCATTTTAGTGATTAGTTCCCATTTGAATTTTTACACACTAAACTCCCTACTTTTTCACAAAACTTAGAAATCACTTCCCATATCTTTTAAAAAGACCCATATATCCTTGTAGCTGGAAAAAAAAAAATGCCTGAGAAATGCGTTTTCTCTTCAAGAAGAACGTTTTCCTTTTTTTTTTCTCCCTGAAATCGACGACTTCTTCAAGTGGCCAAACAAAAAAGCGCGAAGCCGTTCCTCTGCCATTGACACAAGAAGAAGAAGAGAGAAAGAAAAAGAAAAAAAAACACCAAAAATTCTGTCATTTTTTTGCGACAATGGAAGGAGAAACAACGGCAATAAGAAGCAAAGTACAAAAAAAAGTGAGCAAAAGAAACAAAGGTATATTTTCTACATTTACAGTTTTAAATGTCCGTGATTTTTCATTGTTACACTTATTTCTTGTCTATTTTCTCATGTTTATGGTTTTTATTCCTTTTTTAGTTGTTAAACACTTGAACTCATTTGATATATATATATATATGATTTTTGTTGTGAGATGAGAAGTTTCTGATTTGTACTTGAAATGCATGAAAGTTGTACTTCACCTTTTGGGGGTTTATACTTTGTTTTACCTAAAATTATAAGGTGAAATTATTTGAAAGTGGTAGTATATTATCTGTAGTACAAAATATCAAAGCTTGCAGTACACATTAGGCAAAATTGTAGTATATAATTTGTGTAACTGCAGTACATTTTAGAAGCAAATGTAGTATAAATATTCAAGCTTGTAGTACACATTAGGCAAAAATATAGTATATAATCTGTGTAATTGCAGTACATTTTAGAAGTATTTGTAGTACAAAACATTCAAACCTGTAGGTTAAATGAAATTAGAGTATATAATTTGTGTACATGCAGTACACTTTAGAAGCATTTGTAGTACAAAAATATACATTAACTGAAAGTGTAGTATATAATATGTATATATGCAATACATTTTAGAAGCAACTTTAGTACAAAACATTTAATCCTGCAGTATATATTAAATGAAAGTACAGTATATTTTAAAAGCAACTGTAGTATAAAACATTCAAGCCTGCAGTATATTTTGTACCTCGTGTTGGTGATATTTATACTTAATGTGCTGATATTTGTACTTAATGTATTGATATTTTGTATTCCATGTTGCTGATATTTGTGCTTAATACGCTAATCTTTTGTATTCCATGTTGGTGATATTTGTACTTAATGTGCTGATATTTTGTACTCCATGTTGGTGATATTTGTACTTAATCTCCTAATCTTTTGTACTCCATGTTGGTGATATTTGTACTTAATGTCCTAATCTTTTGTACTTCAATAGTTGATACTTCGTATCTAATGTGCTGGTGTTTTGTATCCCAGGAGACAGAAGACATCGGCACAATCCATGTAGCAGATGAACCACCCAACTCAAAGATTGAATCACCTAATCCCTATAAAGGAATGACTGATTATATAGGTCGTGCTCATATTCCAGTAAAAGAATTTGAGTATAATACGAGAGCAATAATGGTGTTATGTTGAAGTACATTTCAATTAAATTGAAACTGGGCAGTGAATTTGAGTACAATATGAGATAAATGAAGTACAAACATAGAACAAACAAAGTATAAATGGTGCTATGTTGAAGTACACTTCAATTAAATTGAAACTGGGCAGTGAATTTGAGTACAATATGAGAGAAATGAAGTACAAACATAGAACAAACAAAGTATAAATGGTGCTATGTTGAAGAACACTTCAATTGAATTGAAATTGGGCAGTGAATTTGAGTACAATATTATGGAAATGAAATACAAACGTAGAATAAACAAAGTATAAATGGTGTTATGTTGAAGTACACTTCAATTAAATTGAAACTAGGGCAGTGAATTTGAGTACAATATGAGGGAATTGAAGTACAAATGTAGAACAAACAAAGTATAATTAGTGTTATGTTACATTTCAATTAAATTGAATTTGGGAAGTGAATTTGAGTACAATATGAGAGAAATGAAGTACAAACTTAGAACAAACAAAGTATAAATGGTGCTATGTTGAAGTACATTTCAATTAAATTGAATTTGGGCAGTGAATTTGAGTACAATATGAGGAAAATAAAGTACAAACGTAGAACAAACAAAGTATAAATTGTGTTATGTTGAAGTATATTTTAATTAAATTGAATCTGGACAGTGAATTTGAGTACAATATGAGGGAAATGAAGTACAAACATAGAACAAATAAAGTATAAATAGTATTATGTTACATTTCAATTAAATTGAATTTGGGAAGTGAATTTGAGTACAATATGAGAGAAATGAAGTACAAACTTAGAACAAACAAAGTATAAATGGTGCTATGTTGAAGTACATTTCAATTAAATTGAATTTGGGCAGTGAATTTGAGTACAATATGAGAGAAATAAAGTACAAATTTAGAACAAACAAAGTATAAATGGTGCTATGTTGAAGCACACTTCAATTAAATTGAAACTGGGCAGTGAATTTGAGTACAATATGATGGAAATGAAGTACAAACGTAGAACAAACAAAGTATAAATGGTGTTATATTGAAGTACACTTATTGCAATTGAATAATTAGTCTTTAATAATTATAGTGATGGCCAAGTACAATATTTTGAGATTATCGAATCAGGCGAAGTACGTATTTGTACGAGTGATAGGGTGGATATTATCGTCAAATGCTCATTTGTTTACATCTTTGAAAGCATAAGTATTCTTTACATTATTGCGATTGATAAGATTCATTCGTTGAACACTAGTGGTTAACACTTTAAAACTTTAATATTATTTTATTTATACAATAAATATTACACATGTTTTTAGAGTTTGGTTATTAATTGCCAAGACTTAAAAAACAAATCATGGAAAAAATTTTAATTCAACAATATTAGTAAAAATATTAAGGAATGAAGTACATAATGGCCGAAATAAAGTACAAATGTCATAAAATCAAGTATAATTCTCCTAAATTAGGGTACAAAATAAGTGATATCTCGGAAAACATAATTCTTGTATTTAAATGGCCACAAAGTAGACACCGCATAATTCTGAACTCCTGAGCATCGTTGAATGTCTGACCCTCTCTATATATGTAATTCCTCCATACATCAATTGAGTTGCTAATTAAAGCCAATTTATTGTGCGACACATTGGTCGAACCAATTTCCTCCTCGACTGCATCCCTTGAGGTTGACAAATGAAGTACAATTTTAGGTAAAATAAAGTATAATGTGTAGAATAATTCAGTATGGTCGTGTAATTTCAAATAAATGAAGTACAATTTCAGAATAATAAAAGTATAAAACGCTATCAATTGCAGTACAATTTTAGATAATCAACAAGTAAAGCACTTGAAGTATAGAACTTTAGGTAAAATGAAGTATAAAATTAATAGAACTTTATAAAACTTAAATAATGGAGTACAATTTTACATAAAAGGTTAAGTATAATTTTATATAAAAAGAAGAACAATTTTAGAACACTTGAAACTTAAACAATAGATTCAGATAATTGAAGTACAAGTTTAGATAAAATGAAGTATAATTTCAAAACACTTAAAGTATAGAACTTCAATGAATAGAGTACATGTTTAGGTAAAATGAAGTATAGTTTCAGAAAACAGAAGTACAATTTTATATAAAAAGAAGTACAATTTTAAAACACTTGAAGTATAAATCCTTAGCAATTACAGTACGATTTTGGATAATCCATTAGTAGAACACTTGAAATATAAAACTTAAATAATAGATTCAGATAATTGAAATACAAGTTTAGATAAAATGAAGTACAATTTTAAATTAAGTGAAGTACAATTTCAGAACACCTGAAGTATAAAACGTTAGCAATTATAGTACAATTTTTGATAATACATTAGTAAAACACTTGAAGTATAAAACTTAAACAATAGATTCAGATAACTGAAGTACAAGTTTAGATAAAATGAAGTACAATTTCAGAACACTTGAAGTATAAAACTTCAATGAATAAAGTACAAGTTTAGGTAAAATGAAGTATAAAATAAAGTATAATTTCAGAAAATAGAAGTACAATTTTAGATAAAGTGAAGTATAATTTCAAAACACTTGAAGTATAAAACCTTAGCAACTGCAATACAATTTTGGATAATCAATAAATAGAAGAAGTATAGAATTTCAATGAATGGAGTACATATTTTGGTAAAATGTAGTATAATATTAGAAAACAAAAAATATAATTTTAGATAGAAGACGTACAGTTTGGGAACACTTCAAGTATAAATTGCTAGAAGTTGTAGTACAATTTTGGATAATCTATTAGTAGAACACTTGAAGTACAAAACTTACATAACAGAGTACATTTTTTGTGAGATGAAGTATAATTTTAATTGCAATGAAGTATAATGTAGAACGCTCCAAGCAGAGAAAGATTTTCAAATAAACAGAGTACACTTTTAGAACACTTCAAGTACAAAACTTTACAAACTGCAGTACATTTTAGATTTTGTAGAAGTATTACCTTAAAACATCACTGCTCTTCTTTGCACTGCTGCTTGATTCATCATTTCGGTTTACCAGGATGTCAACAATGTTCATCTTCAATGTCAAATGGAGTAAGACCACATTCATGACATTATATGGAGTTGGTCTTTGTAGCGGCAATTCTCCAACACTTGATTGAACACTCATGCTTCACTACTGGTTGACATCATCGAAAAAATACAAGAAACTCAGAAGCAACTGAGAAGACACCGAGAAGAAGAAGAAACCCGAAAATGATGAAAATAAAAAGAGAAGAAGACAATGCAGATGTCGGTTTGGTGGTTGTTGGCTCCGACGATTATTCTCGTTCCCGCCGTGGAGCTTGTTGCGTTTTTTCTGTTCTTTTTGTTTCTGGTAATGAGATATGACAAGGTTTACTGTTTGCTTGTGTGGATGAAGAAGAAGTGAGAAAAAAATATTATACTTAGGGGTATTTTTATCAAATCAAGTGAGTAGGAGTGATTTCTAAAATTTTAACAAAATTAGGAAGTTTCTTCCAACAAAAATTAGGTAGAGATTGAACATAAAATTAAAAAGTACTTTTGGTACTTTTAAATAAGTGCCCCATAAAACTACTTCAAATTTATGTTAAAATCTCTACTACCAAACTTGACTATAATATTTTTGTTCTGTTTCTCTTTTTGTTTTTCCCTTCTTTTCCTTTCGGTTAATTAGAAAAAAATCCCTAAACCTACTTTCACTTTAGTGTTCAGTCCCCATTTAAATTTTTACACACTAAACTCCCTACTTTTTTACAAAACTTAGAAATCACTCCCCATATCTTTTAGAAAGACACATATATCCTTATAACTAGAGAAAACAACAAAAATACCTGAGAAATGTGTTTTTCTCTTCAAGAAGAATGCTTTCATATTTTTTTTCCTGAAATTGACGACTTCCCCAAGCAGCCAAACAAAAGGGCACGAAATCGTTCCTCTGCCATTGACGCGAGAAGAAGAAGAGAAAAAAAAAAAAAGGAAAAAAAAAACACCAAAAATTCTGTCATTTTTTCTGTGACCATGGAAGGAGAAACAGCGGCAACAAGAAGCGAAATACAAAAAGAAGTGATCGAAAGAAACAAATATATGTTTTCTGCATTTACAATTTTAAATGTCTGTGATTTTTCAGTGTTGTACTTATTTCTTGTCTATTTTCTCATGTTTAGGGTTTTTATTCCCTTTTTAGTTGTTAAACACTTGAACCCAATTGATATATATGATTTTTGTTGTGAGATGAGAAGTTTTTTATTTGTACTTAAAAGGCATGAAAGTTGTACTTCACTTTTTTGAGGTTTATACTTCTTTTTACTTGAAATTATACAGTAAAATTATCTGAAAGTGGTAGTATATTATTTGTGGTACAAAACATCCAAGCCTGCAGTACACATTAAGCAAAAGTGTAGTATATAATATGTGTAACTGCAGTATATTTTAGAAGCAAATGTAATATAAACATTCAAGCTTGCAGTACACATTAAGCAAAAGTGTAGTATATAATATGTGTAATTGCAGTACATTTTAAAAGCATTTGTAGTACAAAATATTCAAAGTTGCAGATTAAATGAAATTATAGTATATAATATGTGTGCATGCAGTATATTTTAGAAGCATCTATAGTACAAAAGCATTAAAGCATGTAGTATACATTAACTGAAAATGTAGTATATAATTTGTGTATTTGTAGTACAAAATATTTAAGCCTGTAGTATACATTAAATGAAAGTGTAGTATATAATTTGTGTAAAGAGGAGCTAAACTCATCCGGTGCAAAAAAGAGATCAGAGTTGAGTTGGGGCACCGCATACACTTCAAGTCCTTGTGTATGTGTTGATGAGGACGTCAACGGATCGAGTGGGGGAGAATGTCATGGGTCGCTCATTGGAGAAGAATTGCGACCGTGACTTGAAGGGGCATTAGGAGCGACAAGGCATTGTCGGCTCACCCGATAAGGCGAAAAAGGCCCATGAGCAGAGACTCTTACGAGGTGCGGTTTGAAAAACTGTTTCAATGGCATATTCCTTGAGTTATGAGGATGCTTCCCACCAAGTTTGAAGTCATTTCGTGTCCATTTGGGCACCGAACATTGAGGGCGACCTGGAGCAGTCTTACTGCACGCAGATAGTGCAAAGATGCATCGAGCAGAGTGTCTTGGAAAAGGAATTTTGTGAAACTGTTTCAGTGGGGTATTCCTTGAGGTGTTGGCAACGTTCCCACCAAGTTTCACCAGTAGACGGTTCCGTTTGGATAGGAAACGGCGAAGATCTTTAGAATGCAACAGTGCAGTAGCATTGCTGTAATTCTAGCTTATTGCGAGGGAAATTACTGTTCCATGGAGAATCGGACAGGGCTGGAACTTTGTGGAGTTAATGTATAAGCCGAGAGCTATCCAACGGTTCAAGCGGCAAGTGATTTGGACACCGGGAGAGGAAGTTGCGAAAATGTAGTACAAAACGTTCAAGCCTATAGATTTAAATGAAATTATAATATATAATCTGTGTACATGCAATATATTTTAGAAGCATCTGTAGTACAAAAATATTCAAGTGTGCAGTATACATTAACTGAAAATATAGTATATAATCTGTGTATCTGCAGTACATTTTAGAAGCAACTGTAGTACAAAATATTTAAGCCTGCAATATACATTAAATGAAAGTGTAGTATATAATCTCTGTAATTGCAGTACATTTTATAAACAAATGTAGTATAAACATTTATGCTTGTAGTTCACATCAGGCAAAAGTGTAGCATATAATCTATGTAACTGCAGTACATTTTAGAAGCATCTGTAGTACAAAACATTCAAGCATGTAGATTAAATTAAATTATAATTTAATATTTGTATATATGGAGTACATTTTAGAAGCATTTGTAGTACAAAAACATTCAGGCATGTAGTATATATTAACTGAAAATGTAGTATATAACATGTGTATCTATAGTACATTTTAGAAGCAACTGTAATACAAAACATTTAAGCCTATAGGGTTTGAATCATACTTTGTATGTACATACATATGTAAATTGAAGCATACTTTGTTTATAATATTATTTTGTATGTAAGTATAATTTTCCATCAAGTATTTATAATATTTTTATTTCAGTACAATATGAGGGAAATGAATTACAAATATAGAACAAACAAAGTATAAATGGTGTTATGTTGAAGTACACTTCAATTCAATTGAAATCAAGCAGTGAATTTGAGTACAATATGATGGAAATGAAGTACAAATATAGAACAAACAAAGTATAAATGGTGTTATGTTGAAGTACAATTCAATTAAATTAAAATCGAGCAGTGAATTTAAGTACAATATGATGGAAATGAAGTACAAGCGTAGAACAAAGAAAGTATAAATAGTGTTATGTTGAAGTACAGTTCAATTAAATTGAAACTGGACAGTGAATTTGAGTACAATATGATGGAAATGAAGTACAAACGTAGAACAAATAAAGTATAAATGATGTTATGTTGAAGTACACTTCAATTAAATTGAAGTTGGACAGTGAGTTTGAGTACAATATGATGTAAATGAAGTACAAACTTAGAACAAACAAAATATAAATGGTGTTATGTTGAAGTACACTTCAACTAAATTGAAGTACAACACTGAAAAATCACAGACATTTAAAATTGTAAATGCAGAAAACATATATTTGTTTCTTTCGATGAAGTACAAAAGAAAGTATAATTTCAGAAAATAAAAGTACAATTTTGGATAAAGTGAAGTACAATTTCAGAACGCTTGAAGTATAAAGTCCTAGCAACTGCAGTATATTTTGGTTAATCGATAAAAATAACACTTAAAGTATATAACTTCAATAAATCGAGTACAATCTTTGATAAAATGAAGTATAATTTCAGAAAATCAAAAGTATAATTTTATATAGAAGACGTATAGTTTAGGAACACTTCAAGTATAAACTGCTAGAAGTTGCAGTACAATTTTGGATAATCAATTAGTAGAACACTTGAAGTATAAAACTTAGATAATAGAGTACAATTTCAGAACACTTCAAGTACAAAACTTTACAAACTGCAGTCCAACTTAGATTTTGTAGAAGTATTACCTTAAACCATCACTGCTATTCTTTGCACTACTGCTTAATTCATCATTTCGGTTTATCAGGATGTCAACAATGCTCATATTCAATGTCAAATGCAGTAAGACCATATTCATGACACTGTTATCATCAGTCAAACTCACGTACAATCTTTGATGTGGAGCTATGTATTGCAAACTGAAGTGTTCGGCGTTGATTTCACTCCATTCTCTTGAGAGATTAATGTACATGTCCATTAACTTGATTGAACACTCCTACTTCACTACTTGTTGACATTGTCGGAAAAATATAAGAAACCCAGAAGCAACTGAGAAGAAGAAGAAGAAGAAGAAGAAGAAACTCGAAAATGATGAAAATAAAAAGAGAAGAAGACAATGCAGATGTCGAGTTGGTGGTTGTTGGCTCTGACGTTATTCTCGTTCCTGCCGTGGAGCTTGTTGTGTTTTTTCTGTTCTTTCTGTTTCTGGTAATGAGCGTATGATATGATTTACTGTTTGCTTATCGGATGGAGAAGAAGTGAGAAAAAATGAATGAAAAATATGATACTTAAGGGCATTTTTGTCAAATCAAATGAGTAGGGAGTAATCTCTAAAAATTTAACAAAACTAGGGAGTTTGTTCTAACAAAAAACAAGTGGGGATTGATCACCAAATTGGAAAGTGCATTTGGTACTTTTCAATAAGTGTCCCTTTTCCTTTTCTTTTGGTTCCCTTTTCGGCCCTTCGGGAGTCAGATTTTGTGGCACGTTGATACAACTACGGTTGTACAGTATCTACGACGCACTACAGACAAAAACCAGAAAACACGCTTTGGCGGTCTCCAGCTAATTACCTCAGCATATCTCTCTCTTTCCCTCTCTCTCCAAAAAATGTAAAACCCCTGAGTTTCCCCCAAAACCTCAAATGAACTATTGAGCTCACTCTCACCATCTACTATTCATCTGGCGGGTTTCCAGCCAATTCTCTCCATAAAGAAACCCTAGAGTTCCATGAACTTGGATACTGATTCGCACTAAAAGCATACTCGATTCATCCACGCCGAACAAAGAGGACGGAAAAGAATACTAAAATTACCAAAATGACCACGAGAGTCACTTCCAGAGACGTTCAGGAGATCGTCTCCAAGCTCACATCCGATAAAGCCAAAACTCGAGATGTAAACTAAACTAAAACAATTTTGCCGTTTTTTTTTTCCCTCTTGAAATGGTGAAGGCTGCAGTATTTATTTTTCCTCCCAATGAAAATGTTGTAAACTAGTTCAAATGTTTGGTCGATTCAGATTTTTTGTGTTTTTTAATTTTTAAATATAAATAAAATTGGAATTTCTTTAATTTTGTGGAGATCATTTTTTTTAACACTTTTTTTTTTTTTTTTTTAACTCAATTTTGTTGTATTCTCCAAAGCGATCAAACTGTTCGTTTCCTATATATTTTTTTTGTAATAATTTGGCGATGTTGGATAAGCAGAGATTTAGTCCACTATGTTACATTTCCGTTTTTGTTATCTCCTTACTTGATTGATGAATCAGTGAAATTTGTAGAGTTTGATGATGTTGCTTAAGTTTATTCACCATTTGATGGCAGCTTTGTTTAGTTACCATCCATTGGTCATTCTCTAAAAGGAATTCCAAAAATAAGCATAAAAGTACTTATAGTTGTTTTCTTTGATTTGAATATAACAAGGTTATATCATCGCAACTCGTTATTAGGAAAATTGATGAGAAATCGTCTTATATGTGCTCCCAAATTCAGAAAATAATTCAGACACATTCAGAATTCTTCACTTCTATTTGCCAGTTCTTTACTTAATTTCATAATACAAAGATAGAGATATATGAACTCAAAAATTAATTCTGACTGCATTTGAAATTGTTTGCTTCTGCTATATATAGCATTGTTTAACCTTTTTTTGGATGATTATAGGAAGGAATTAAATTGTTGAATACTTGGTTAGAAGGCGAGAGATCAATTGGATTTTGTAGATTTTTGTCCGAAAAATCTTCGATGCTTAAACCTAATGAAATTCCACACTGTAAGCATAATTTATGGTTGATGCTTAAGTTTTTGGTTGTTGGGATAGTATTTAGAGTGCAATAACTATTCTCATGCAGCTGAGACCTGGCCTTTTCTTGTCCAAATTTTAACACAATGTTTATCGCTGGAGATCTCCTCAAGCAAGAAGCGACAACCAAAGTTAAATTTCGCGAAGACTCTTCGGATAGTTGTGCAACGAGCTGAGGATGATAAATTTTCTGGTTAGTGTTTGAAGTTCCTGCTTAAGACTCAAAAGTAGAATTTGATTCAATTGTGTAGTTTGCTGAATTTCATGAAATAAAAGGCTAACTATTTTTGACCTTGGATGAATTTTGATGTGTTTGCTCACAGAAGTTCTGAAATTGACTAAATATGTGAGTTACATTACATAGTCAAATTTCATACTTAGATTTGAAAGAAAAAACGAAATTGTGTTGAGCTGATGATAAGTTACTTGTGTTTTTATGCTTTTGTCACCCTTTTGATAAATCACTTATGTTTTTATGCTTTTGTCACCCTTGTATTCCTGGAAGTGAGTTATTTTTGGTTAAACTTGTCACATGATAAGACTAGTCTGCCAAGGAGTTGCGGTTGCTAGAGATAACTCCTTTGACTTGAAAATAAATAGGCCACCCAGCATGCTGATAACTCCTTGTGATATGCTGCTGTATCCTTTCAAGCTTGAAATCATTTGAACTTTGGATCTTGCTTATGAGAAGATCTGTGACCCGTTGATTAGCAAAGGGATCAACCATGATCTGAACCCACTGGAATCAAAATATAATCTTCAACCCCTTCTGTGGTGAACAGGAGAAAGAAGAATCGGCCTAGCAGTATAAATGATGAAGAAAGAAGATAACTAGTTTCAATCCAGTCTACAGGCACCAGATAACAGAAATTCTGGAAACGATGAATTGACTTTCTCTTGGGATTAGGGAATGTTATGTATGAGCTCTCTATGATATATATTGCTTTCTCATTCGCTAAATTAAGAGAACATTACTTTACCTAGACACTGAGTCAAGCACATGCTTTCCTCTCAATGTAGTTTTTGATTTTGTCACTGAGTTACACATATCTCTTGTTATTCTGTCAGGATACAATCTGATAGACTGAAAATGAACCTCTAAGACCCATGTCCTCTGGCGCTCCTCTGGCGCTTGTCTAACATATTCATATGTATTGCAATGGCTTAGATTGATGTTTGCCTTGATCTTTTTATTTATTGGAGTAAATACTTTCATCAGTACTAGTGGATAATTTATTATCTTTCAGGACAGGAAAACCCACACTTTGTACTTCTAATTCATCCTGTATGTGTGGATGTTCACAGCTAAAATTTTAGGGAAGCATGAGAAGTTATTTCTGAATTATGGTTCTCAAGTTGTTAACTGATATTTGTGCTGTGCCCACTGGCCATCTTTATATCATGTTATTTCCTATCTTTTTGCAGGCAAAAATTTGCCTCTCTTACCTGTGGCTAGATTGCTTTTCAATCATGTTTGGGATGTCCTGAAGGATGTGCCAAGCTTTCAATCTGAATATGGCGTTATCCTCCGGCATCTTCTGCAAGTCACAGATTATAGATTTCACATACGGAAACGAGTTTATTCTAGTGAGCATACTTCTCTTTCCAATCTAGCTCATGCTTGTGTTTCATTGGACTATGAATTCCTCACTGAAAAATTGTTATTGTGCTTCACTATGGATAGATCTTGTACTTCTATATATGGAAAAGGTTGAAACAAGCTTGAGTACAGAAAACATTGGCCAATTAAACCCCAAGGAGGATGTTTTCCGTTTCACCCTGACACTCCAGTCGCTTCTTGAAAACCCTCCAGGGGATATTCCAGACGAGCTTCGAGAACACGTGATTAAGGGATTTGTTGGAATTTTTTCTCATCTAAGGTAATACATTGTTTTATCTCCTTGCTTTCCTGTTTTCATCATTTACTTGTAGTATTTTTTGCAGTTAATAGAGCTATTGGAATTATATTCAGTCAGTTGTTCTTTTACTTCTGCTCTCAGGGATGAGGGAAAAGTTTCGCGGAAGCTTGTTGAGTGCATCAATATATATTTGTTAAGGGATGGACCAAATTTGGGTTGCAAATCCATGGAAATTCATGAAGCAGTACAACAATTTGTATCTGGCCGCTGGTTTGCAACTCATGATCGGAGTCTAAAGGTGCCTCTCTTACTGTATTATGATTGATGATTTTGTATGATTTAAAGTCAATATTTTGTTGTGCACTAATTATTAATGCTATAGTAGGATGCATTGGTTTGCTATGTGAAGTTGCAACTAAGTCTAACTAGGGGCGTGGTTGATGGGACTGCTTTACTGGAACAACTTCTGGATGTAGTTACTAAGGAGCTTGATCAAATGAGCACTTCCAGCACAAATATACCCAGGTTAGAATTGTTTTCTGCCACATCTTTTTGTTCTGTTTGGTGTGCTTTCTTTCTTTTGATGTGTGTGGAGAGTGCATGCAGGAGTGATTCAACCAGGGATGAGAAATGTGGACTCTTAACGAGCTCACAACGCAGAATGATGGAGCTCGCGGCCCTTGTCTTTTGCCGGGTACTTACTACAGAAACTTAATTTGCTGTGCCCTTTCAAGCTCAATTCTTAAGGTTCTCTCTGGTAAATGTATGTGGCTGTGGCCTGTGTCCCCTTCAAACATGATGTGACACTCATCTACATTGTTGAAGAATGCGGCAATGCGCTGCACTTTTATCTGGCTAACGTTTATTTTCAATTAGGTTATCTTTTGATTATAAATCCAAAATCTACTTCTTAATCATAGCTGGAGTTCTAACATTTTCAAATTGTTTCAGATCTAATCAAGAATTTGCATACATACTTTGGAAAATTGAACAACTGTGAGCAAAAGGGTCTGCAGATATCTAACTATTGTTTTTCATTTTCCAGGCGTGCACTAATACATCAAAAACGCCAATTGCCGAAAAACGGGCCAGGCGGGAGCATGTTGTGGTCCAGATAAAAGAGAGGCTCATGGAGGGGAAATGGTCATGGTACGTTAAACAGAAGCATATGTCCTGACATGTATTCCAAGACTACTATGTTATATTTGTGACTGGATGAAGCCTAATAGCTGCAGATAATTTAATATCTGAATTTCTATCTATGCTTTAATAGTCCAATGGCATCAGACTTTACAGCATGCCATGCTAAAATTTAAAAGCTTTATGTGCTTAAATAAGAAATGAATAAAAGAGGAGATTTTGAACTAAAAAGAAAGAAGGATGATAATGATAAATAAAAGAATGGATTTTTTTGTACATATGCATTGAACTATTGCTTACTTATTGCAAAAAAATTGGGTTAAGTTGGATTTTTTGTGTGCTGACAGGCATGCTGCATTTTGCTGTCTTATTCGCAATTACTCAACTCGTGTGAAGAAAGATCTCTTCATCTATTGGTTTGAAGGCATATCTATGCACTTTGAAAGGTAATCTTTATTGGATTTCTTGTAAAGGTCTGAATTTGATTGTGTTGTGTTTCAGTAATAATCTCTCTTTGTCCAGTGGTGTTCTCTTTCTACAGCATCATCATCTTTCCCTCTCTTTCTCTCATACACAGAGAGGATCTCTTCTTTATTTTAGCTATGTTATGAATGTGTACCCATTGAAAGGAGAGGAGAGCTTCTGATTTATGTTTCCACTACCATCAACTCAACTTATTCTGTTACTATTCTCTTTGCTTGGTTATAGATCTCAATGCTTCCAAAACTTTGACAGTTTACCTGCCATGCTTGTCCTCTGTCAAATCTCTTCTCCTTGTGCTTCAATACTATGCATTCAAAGTTTCAGGGGTACATTTGCCAATTTGTTTGCTCAAGCTGCCATGCTCTTTTATAGGATAACTAAATTGAGTTTCTTTCTTTCTTTTTTTTTTTTAACCCTCCGATGTATCCCTTGTCGTCACCTTCTTGAAGGCCATATATAAATTTTGTTATGTTGGACTCAACAGTGTGTTTTCCTTTTGCAGAATAATTAACAATGTGAATTTGGAGCATTCTTATGATGGTCTTTTGTGGACTTTGCGGTAAGATGCTTCAATAAAGTTTACATATTATTGTCACTAAATTCTACTTTCATGGGCCTGCAGGCAAGTTGGTCCGATGTGATTTGTGACTGTTAGTCTGTTACTCTCAAATTCATATTGCTAACCAAACACTCACATATCTTACTCATATATTTGTTCAAAGTTGTCGTTTCGATGCTTGAAGGCCTTTCAGGTTCTTCATGTATTCTTTGCTTTGTCTTCTCATACCAAATTAATTGCATTTGAAGGAGTCTGCTAAGACTTTGTTCCTTGCTGCTTTTTGCTGCTCCAAGTGTAGAATCTTCATTGAAGTCTCCTTTTCCCAAGAATGAGGTATACTAAATTAGGACTTCCATATTTTAATCTTACTTTTCTGGTTTCTTGATTTAACTTTGTTCCTTATGCTGTCATGTACGAGATATATGTTGTTTAAAGACATTCTCATTGAGATGGGTTACTTTGAAAGGAAAGAATGGTTTATGTAACTTGTGGGGCGTGGCATTGGTACATCGCTCCATGTTATTTTTACTAATTAAAGGCTTTGCCATTGTGAAGCATGGATGGAAAAGGTTGATGATCATCATGTGTTGATGTAATCTTAACCCCTCTGCTTTTCTTCCTTTTTCTTTTCCTCTCTATATCAGTAAGCTTCTCTTCATGAAAAAAAGGCATCTGATTAAATATTTGGGCAGTGGGAGTGCTAAGGGTGGAAAAAGTGGAGACAGCTCCTCTTGCTGTCATTAGCTTTGCTTAGATGTAGATTGGTACTCAGCATGCGCTGATGACATCCCTTGTTAACTTCTTTCTACCTGCTATATCTATCAGTAAACTCCTTTTTCTACCAAAAATGGTTCTGATTATATATTTGTGAATCTGGGGGTAGTAAGGACAGGAAGATTGTGGGGTTGGCAACTGGCATCAGTTGTTTCGCTTCCATATAGAGAAATCTTAAGAATTTCATCCCTAATTCTATCATTTTGTTTATTGTAAGAAAACTGGTATTTCCTCGTCCTAATGGGTCAATGGACTGGCATATTCACAAATGAAGATGTTGGACCTCCCCGCTTTTCTGTAACATTATTTTGAGTTTCATTGGTGAAGTTGAGTATTCTACTATTCCACTAGTGTCAAACATAAACAAGAAAGAAAGAAAAAAAATAAATTAATGTCTAAAGTGTATAGTGCACTGTTCTCGATGCAAAACAACTTAATCTGGCACTATATAAAACTGGCTGTTCTTTGACTAAAAGATGAACATTATTTCCCTTGTAATTGTTATTTAGCTCAAGGATAAAAAAACTAAGTGATAAGCTGCAATCCATGTTAATGGTTTGGCAGATTGATGTTCTCTATGCAATTTGCTTCTCAATTTTTACCTGTGTCTTCAATTATCTGATTTGGTTCTGGAAAAGCTTTTGCAGGTTGAGAAAGGTTGGCATGTAATATGGAGCTGTCTCATGCGTAGTCTTCCTACATTCGTTAATGTCACCTTAATTGTAAGTATTGCTGTTGAGATTGTTACCTGGACAATGTGTGTTTGTTGACCCTTTTGTCTGCCTGTTGAGATAATTACATGGATAATGTAAATCTCGGTGTTCCTAAGGTCTTCTTCCTTATATTTTCATGTTCTTCTTCTTCTTCTTCTTTTTTTTTTTCCTTAATGAAATTTATTTATAATAATAATAATAAAGGAAATCAACTGGGCCATTAACCCAAATACGTATCTTATCTTATTGTCTTATTTGATATGGTAGACTTTATATTTTGATTGCGGCAAATCTGTCTCTTTGTTCCTTTTACTTAGTGGCCACCTTTCAGTTCAGACTCCAGTATGTAGCAATCACATGCTGCCGTGATAGCAGCAGCAGCAGTCCTCTTTCTCTACAGTATCCCTTGTCAGTTCAAATCATTTTAGGCAGAAGGGTTTATTTATGCTGTAGAAGAAGAGAAAACTGTATGTCATATGCCTTGAAATTTGTGCCAGATTGATGTTGATAACACTCGTTGAAAGAGAACCAGTGGGTGTAGTACAAGATGGAGAAGAGAGAGAAATTTGTTGATGTTAACTAGATGATATCTCAAGATCGAAATGGCTCCTTCAAATCTTTCATTTTGTCAGAGATTTTTCTGCAAATATTTGCCAGCCAGATAAATGTGTTTGCTGAGATATCTAGTTGCTGAGCTAAACAAACTTTACATCTTGCCAGACCTCAATACAGTTATTAAGATAATTGCTGGAGTCAGCAAAGTGTGGCTCTGGAGTGGCACAAAAGACACTTGTATTCCTTCATATGTTTTACATCAGGAGTATTTTCACTTAGTTCTTACAGATTTCTCTGACATAAGAGCTTCACACTCTCGGCTGTAGCTCCGCAATTTATGGGTATCACTTCAGATGACCACAACTTAGAAACAATATGCTGCCACAACCGATTTTAAACTTGAAAAATCTAAAACATGTCACAGTTGGTCTGCCACTTTACTGATTTTGGTATTAGTGAGAAAAGTGCTGGAACTAATTCAGGTGCAGAACATGGAGTGAAGCAACCATATTAAAAGCTGACTCTGCAAATTTGTGAATCGTTGCACAGTAATTTATTTTACCCTTTGAGCAAAACAAATATATACTTGGCACGTTTTGTGTAGCTTTAGTTGAATGGAGGAGTTATAACTCTGTTTCAGTTCAAGATGCTATATGACTTAAAAGAACAAGTATGTATGGAAGGAAGAAAAGAAGGAAATAACTATAAGCATTCATTACCAATGACCTCACAACTCTTGGACCATGTTGAAATTGAAATATGATTAAATGTATCTTACTTGAGTTTCCCTATCTTTACAATGAGGATTATTTAGCTTCTTTTTTCACTGCAACTATGATTAAAAATATTTAAATTCTCTTATAAAGTTCAATTGCAGTTATCATAAGGGTTCTTCTGCCCCTGTCTTTTGCAGGTGGATGCTGCTTTCATGCTCCTTTGCAACATTATGTTGAGTGTAAGATCATAACCACGAGCATTCTGTTACTTTTTGTGTAAATCTATTTAATTTATCTGTTGGTAATCGATTTATGCTCTAATGTGTTGATTTCATTTTCAATTAACCTAGTTTTCCTGCCATTTGTTCAGGATACAAAAGATTCATATTTTGTTTCTCTTGAAATATGGGATCTTCGGGTATTTAAACGGTTGCCTTCGATGTGAGTGGTTTACTTTTGCGAATTAACACATTTAACTGCACCATGCATGTTGCCTCATATGCTGCTAACTGGAAAATATAACTTCATCATGCCTGTTTCTTCACAATCTGCTAACTGTACATGGCATGGTATTGTTGGTTGCTTTTGTACATTTTACATCCTGTGAGGTGTTCTTGATTTTCTTAATAAGGAGTTAAGGTTTTGTATTTGTCTTTTTCTTCACTTTTTCTTATTTTGGGCCATAGGAAGGTTGAAATGTTTAGTTCAGATTTGAACTTGAGATCGTGAGTCACTAGGATAACTCTTTGCTGGACTAGTTTCCTTGTTTGTATAGTACTTATAAAGGTACGGTTAATTGTAGCGACATCCCCTGAGTTTTGGTGTACAGAAATTATCCCTGAGATTTGCAAAATTATGATTGCTTCCCCTGTGGTTTGTCTCCGTCTAACAAGTAGACCTTGCTGTTTGTCAAACAAATGGTTTTGCATTGACAATTTTTTAAAATCCAATTGTGTCCTTAATTTGATTGGAGTTGACCATTGACCATGTTATTGGACCAAAATACTCTTACGTGTTTCATGCATGTGTGGATCTACTTGTAATTATGGAACTCTATAGGGGTTATTATGATAAATTAAACTAATGATTAATGTAATGGTGGTAAATTAAATAATTAAAATAATCAATTTAAAATTTATTATTTAAAATTAAAGTTAATTAATATTTTCATTTATTTTTATTATTTTAATATAATTTTTAATATTTAAATATTTATTATAAACTTTCAAGTTATATATAACCCGTTTAGATGAATGTATAGTTGCATAGACCCTTTTTGCAAAAAAGTCTACAATATATTAACCTTCCCTTGTCAAGTTAATAACTTGCAATAAGGTCCCTTTAAATAGCCGAGCTTCAGAAAACAAAAAATATAGCAATCCAATCATGATACCTGAACACAAAGTATATAGCTAAAAACTACTCCATATTTAACTACTCAGTTAGTCATTCAAATGTCATGGCCTGCACAAATTTTCTTCACATAATAAAGGCCTGTATAGTTCTAAATAGCTGTAAAAAAAATCAACCAACTACCCAAAAACATCAACTAAAAGTTGTGTACTTGGTAATCAATCAATAATTTAAAATGGCAAAAAAGAGTGATAATAAGTTGCATTAATCATTGTCCTCTAACATCATCATCAAACCCCCTCCAACTTCATCATCAGCTCCTCTAATAGCTTCATCACATCCTCCGACACCATCATTTATACAGCCTCCGCCTCCACTTGCACATGCCACAATTAATTCTACAATTCCATTGAAAGTGGCATAAAATCCATCATCAAAGTCAATATTGTCAGTAGCAGGGGCATTTCTAGTAACAGCGACAAGGCTATCTCCAATAGTAGTAGCAACAAAGTCATCTGCAGTAGCAACAGGGCTATTTCATTTGCAAAATGAATATCTAGAATAGAACAACAGAAGTTAGGACATTACAACTAACGCCCTCCACATTTCTATTGATTACAAATTAAACCTTAAACAATTTAAGAAAAAACAAGTACTCCACTTCAGCAATTTCTACGACAATAAACAGAGCCAAACATCCAAATACAGTGTCAAACATCCAAAGTACAAAGTTTATGACATTACATTTAACACCCTTACAAGGTTTATAATATTACATTTAACACCCTTGAAACTGAGATGCATTTCAAATAAGACCTTAACAATGTTTTAGTATGATAAACACTCCACTTACCGAGTGTGAAAATTAGGAAACAGGAAGCATAACATTACATAATGATAAAAAAAAAGAACAATAATATGACTGGACTTATTCTTCATAACATATATACAAGAACTAACACCATTCTTGATTACATTTTAAGCAAAATTTCTGTCCTAAACAAAACATCAAAGGATAGGGATGAGCGATGCAAGATTTCTATCTTAAAGGCAGGATTTCTTTCTAAACAACATAAAAATTTTTAAAAACAGCAAAAATGAGTTCAGTAATCAAAAGGTTGGATTTTTATTTGGTGTCAACAATAAAAAATTGGGGTTTTTCAAACATGCAAAATAAAGCTATACATTCATCAAATAAACATTCCCACACATAATATTGTGTTAAAAACCATAAAAAAGAACATTTTTAGAAAAAAAAAAAAAAAAAAAAAGTCACCAGCCGTATCAAATTGTGAAACAGGAAAGCTCAACACAAAATCTCACCAAAGTACTTGATCTAACACAAAAAGTAAGAAAAACTAGTTGTAATAAGAATTACTTAGACCTCTGTGCGCCATTTTTGTTTGAAAAGATAAAATACCCCGAAAACTTCACGACCGCGCCACTTGGTGTGGAGGAAAATGGAGAACATGCAGTTATTGGAAAACAAGTTGGACCACCAATAAAGAGGAACAGGGTTTTCGTTGGGGGGGGGGGGGGGACATGCGGGAATGGAGGGAAATAAGCCTCTTGGTGTTCTTCATACATAGAGTGGCAGAACTGTCTTTTTCTTTTCTGCAGTTTTTTTATTTTATTTTATTTTCTGAATAAGTTGGGGATATAAGAGCCATTTCGCTCATTCCGTCACGTTTTCTAAACAACAGTTAACATTGGGGGAGGTATTTGTAATTTTGGAAACCTTAGGAGTAGTTTCTATAATTAGGCTGAGGGGAGGTCCTGTAGTTAACCCTAAAAATAATTTATAGGGTAAATTTTAAATCATTTTTCATTTCTTGGTTCAATTAGATTTAATCTGCATGTTCCTGTAACGTGGGTTTTAAGTTTTCGTTAGCTATAACTGCTGTTTTATTTGTTGATGGTTGTTGCTCGACTCTCTACTGGTTTTAAAATCCCTCTTCGTGTCAGAATGCCTTTTATTGCGAAAGCATGTTCTAGGCCCCTGCGTAAGATATTTTGGCATGCACATGAATTCATAACATGCTTGGCAAGCTACTCATTTAGAAATGTTATGTTCATGCGAGTACATTTTATTTTTTAGTTAGTTTCTCATATTTGTCATTATTTTTCTAGTCTTTGCAGTATTAGGTAATCGCCTTCTTTAGTTCTCAAGTATTCTGTTCTTTCAAATATTGCTGTTTGGGTGGATATAGACTTGTAATTCTGCAGAGTCCCTTATAGTTATTTGATTCTGTGAAGTTTGGATACCATCAACTTCAGGGGAATTATTTTTTCCTATCTTTTGTTGCTTCGCCTCTTTCTTTGAGAGAACTGAGAGATTTTGATACAAATTTGATCCTTCCATATTGTGTTGAGCTATTATCATTTTATGCATTTAACAAGAACTTATGAGAGAAAGGTCAGTTTTGTGAAGAACGTACTTCCTATGACACTATGATTTGTTTGATGCCTTGAGGTTAGCTTATTAATTTTTTATTTTATTTTGGGGAATCGTTTCTCTTAGTAACTTCTTTGGACCGAAAGTTTTAGCCTGAAGTGTACGATGGTTGGTGCATGCATTGTCTAGTTGGATCTTAATTTCTTTGTTAATGAATTTTTAGAGTGCTTTTCCTTGAGATCACTCACTTAGTGCAAGTGCAACTATGCGACTTTACCTGATAGGAAGAAGATGTTCAAGTTAAGAGAATTAATAGTTTAAAGAATAAACCTAGTATGACGATTGATCTACAGCACTACTTCACTGGTAGGAATTTTATCATTGGTTTATGGATCCCATAGTGCAGATCTTGTACTGATTAGAAGATTTCTTTTGCTCTTTTTCCAATTTTTTGGTGCATAACTATTTCAAAGTAACTTGCTGTACTCACTTCTTCCCCCGAATAAGCTAAACTTTTCCATTAGCAGATCTCACCATGTCTATAGTTTATTTAAATGTTGTAATGTAGCTTTCATGAAGAATGATGTTTATTTGAGCTTTTTCTCAACCTAATTATTCTTTTTAACAAAATTTATTGTGAATATGCATTTCAGATCTGTTTTATGCTTCATCTCATGCTACTTTTCCAGGAGAGCTTCACAAGTAAGAGCCTCACCCCTGTCTTATCCTTTTATGTAATATAACCATTGTGAAATCTCGTTTCAGACATGTAGGTTGTGTACTTCTCACCTTGGGTGGGTTATAATATCTTTGTTGAGGTTCAAGATTTTGCCTTTTCTTTTGTAGTCAGTTATGTTGTTGCATATGGATTGAATGTGACAGACGATTGCAAAGCTTTTTTACATATGAGATGGCCAAATTTTGTGTTACCTATTGCAAATAAAGTTTGTTTATGGTGAATATGGAAATAAGAGCAGCAGACTACCTATTTCCATGGGCAAATTTGTTGTTTCGGCAATTGGAGATCCTCTGATTATTGAAAATTTCTTCCTGGTTCTTGACTTATGAGAAATAACCGTTCAAAACTTTAAATGCTCAGTTTCAAATAAAATAGGTCTTTATACATCTGCTTAGTTCGATGCATTTTAAGAGCTAATGGTACTTTCTGATGCCTTGGGCAATTGAACAATGATTTACTTACAAGAAAGTTGGGATGATTTTTCTTTTCAACTTCTAATATTTAAGGACCTGTCCTCATCCTATTGCTTACTCTCTATCTTAAGAATACTATCAGTTATGAAATTTCCCACCTTTTTCGTTTCTGAGGTTTCATGTATGGTGGGAATGCGGTCTGTATTTTTCTTTTTCTTTCTTTTCTTTTATTTTCTTTATTTTTTTTTTCAATTTTTATGTGTGTTTGTGCACGCGCGTGCAAACTGTATATTGAGATAGGGTCCGGCTTTTTCGGGGAGGTGTGGTTTGATGGTCGTTGCTGCTCCCGCCTTGAGTGCTTTAGACTTTTATATTTCATATCATGATCTTCCTTGCTGCGTCATTATTGATTAGAGCTAAAAATGGATAACTTTCTTTCACAATGGCGCAGCTAATCTTGTGTATGGCAGAAAAGAAAAGCAGGCTTTATGAATAGTTATAACTTTTGAATTTCATTTTACTGTTATATGTCAAAAAATGTAAAAATAACTGCTCTCACTCTAAGTATAACCCCTTTTTTTGTGGTTATCTTCCTTCTTATTTTGGGGGCGTAATTAATTTCATCCACTTTCTAGGTACTTGTAAATATGGTTTTAATTTTAGTTATACAGTTGGAATGCTCTTTACATTTTTATATCTTTTGACTGTGCATAAGATTTTATCTGGAAATTCTAATTGTATATCCCACAAACCGTTATTCAGAAAAATCAGGAAAAAAAGAAGAAACGTTGAACTAATGTATCTGTTGTATATAAATGACAAAATGGAGGGCAAATTGAATAAAAAGCTATAAGACAGTGCTTGTCATGACTCTCAGTTTAACAATGGATTTGAATAAGCATAACATGACTTGATGTTTTGAACTTTTGATGAGGTTCGTCCCCCTTTTTGATATATTGGCTCCACCACTGCTTTATTAAGCACACACATAAATAATAGACACATGTGCAAATGTATGAATCTTTCAGAATTTTCCCCAAGATATTTCTATCTTTTAATGGTAAACATATAAGGCGAGCAATTTCAGAAAAAATATAAATTTCAACCATATTGGACTGTCCCGTTAGACATTAGATTACTGAACTATCAGCACTATTGGTGGCATTTTTCTTCTTCATGTATGAAGAGAAACTAGAGGATCGTTGTAACTATGTTACTTTTTGTTTTGTCCCTAATTGCATGAGTTACCTGCAATAGCTGGTCTATATCAGTGCTAGTGCACAAGTATTGATGTAATTTCACATTCTGGATACTGTGCTAGGTATTCTTCACGATTGTGTACTTTTGAATTCAGGATAGTAGGTTAAGGCTTCAGGATCTAAGGATCATCTAATAAAAAAGAGGATCATCCTAAAATATGTACCTTACTTTTGATTCCTTTTTCTTTTTTGATATACCTCGTTGCTAATAGAGTATAATATTGTGCTTCAAGTATATTGAAAGAATTGTGTAATTTAACTTCAAAGTTTTATTTGTCTCTTGGAAGGGTGATCCTCGAGATGCTTTATATCTCAGACAAAATATGTTGCGAGCAGTTTTGGCTTTACTCAACTTGAAGGTTTGTCCTGAATTATGCGTCATGTCTTAGATGTTCTAATGCTTTTAAGTTAAATTATATGAATGTTGATAAATGCTACATAACCCTTTTCTCACACAGCTCTACTTAATTTTTTTGACATTTCAAACTTGTTCTCTATTATGCTTGTACGTATTGTCTCTGAAAATGGCTCCAGTTACTGCAAATGATTATATGATGTCAATTCTGCATTGGTTGAAGTGAAGGGAATGATGTTTGATAAATTTATTTAATGTACACAAATCATTTTATCACCCAAATTCCACTCCTCTTCTTTGTAGTTCATTGCATTTTCTACCCTGTCATGTGTGCATGGGGTTGGGTGGGTAGGTGGTGGTGGAGGAAGGACGTTGATGCAGTATTTGAGAGTAACGTTTTTTCATGCAGGAAAGTTCGTCATTGAATGAGCGGTTGGTTGTTTTGGTTCCATCAGCTGCATATGCTCTTTGTGTTGGTTCTGCTCCTCTAATGAATAAGGCCCTAGGATTTTCACCAGTACTCTATGTTTCTGAAGCCATGGAGGAAGGGACGAAGGTATGTTCTTGCAAATCCACTCTTAAACATGTAAACCTCTGAACCTGTGTTATTACAATTGCGTTCTGAGAGATGAATTTATTGGTGGTAGGAAGAGGAACAATCATTTGGAAGTCTCTGTGAACTTTTTGAATGCTCAGTGGAAGTTCTTGCGAAGATTGATAATGATTCTGGTCCAAAGGTTCTTTCTGCTTTTTCCTCTTCTTTTCCTTCTTTTGGAATTAGTCCTTAGTTTGGCATTTTTGGTTGATTCTCGCTGATAACTAATATTGATAACTTCAGGTCAACGTTTTAGAGTGCTACCAACATATTCGTCTGCCCCGACAACTTAGAGATCAGCTGCTTCTTGAGATGGAAAATTATGTTCTGGAATGTATAAGGGATAAAGAAATTGAGAAGTTGCTCCTTTCAGAACTCATCAACATATGTGCTCTCTTATCTAATTTCATGTACTGCTCATACTCAACAAGGTAGCTTTCCCATTCATCGTTCTTTTCCTTTCTTTTGTTTAGCAATAGTAGTTCCCATTGCAGTCCTCCGTCTCTATTTAAAGCTTGTTGAACTGAGTTGTGCATGCCGTCTTCCAGGGCTGCTTTGATTGACATGACAGCTTTTTAGAATGGCGCTCTTTACATTTTTTTATTTTCTCAATCACTTTTTGATTCATTTTCTCCTTGTTGCTTTCTTGTTTTTATTTCTAACTGATCTTTTCAATAGCGAGGTCAAAGATAACATATTATTATATATATCTTGTATTGTCTTGTTCCTACTCTTTGGGACCAGTTTGCAGCTTTGTCCTTCTGCTTTGTTCTTACAGTTGAAGCCATGATGCATTAGTGACTGATGCATCTGAATATGTCCTTTGTTTTCCCATTGTGCTTCACATGGTTTTTATCTTACTCAGGACCAAAGAGGGGATCTCCCCTTTCTTCTCCAAATTGGGTGAATGCATGTTAGAGTTGCTGGATTGTGCCATTTCAGTAGTTGAAAAAACTTACAGTGATATCATTTCTGGTTGTATGGGCTTGAACTCTATTCTCAATAACATGGAATTGATAGTGGCTTCTTTTAGAAGCTTTGTTTGCTCACCTCTTCTTAGCAAATGGCTAGAGAAGAATGATGCAAGTGCTGGAGTCTATCCTAGAATTGTTCAGTCTGCTGAGAGACTTTTGAAAAGCTTGGCAAAACTGTATGAAGGATGTTCAGGGTGCAGAAAGAATCTTCATGCAAAATTAAGCTTACCTGGTTCGTCAGAGATCCATTCTGTTCATGATCCTGTTCCACCAAATAGTAGCAAAAACTTGATTTTGGACATGGAGTTGGATATGAATACTGGATCTAGTGATGTAGATAGTTTAAATATTGATGGTGATCAGAACTCTGCGGTATCCATTTCATTTGTAAATCAAAAACTGGACTTCCTATTAATCATGTCAAGTTTTTTCTCAATTTTACCATCGGTAACCTGGGAAATCTTGTTTAACCTTCACGAGAAAGAGAGTGATCCAAAGGTATACCATCCCTGAGCCTTTTCTCGTCCAAGTTTGTGTTACAATTATCATTTACACAGGTAATTAGTTCTTAAACCTTCATGATGGAGCAGGTTTCTGAAAAATTCCTATTTATTCTCTGTCAGCATCCTCACTGGTCTTCCTGCAGACAGCTAGCAGATTTGGTATGCTGCTCATCTTGGTTTCTGGCTTATTTTCATGAATTATTTTGGTTCCATGAATTAATTATTTTTGAAGATCATGTTTTTCTAGTGAATTTTGTGCTCTGCAGGTTAAGTCTATGACGGATGTTCTAAACATGTGGGAGAATCTTAAACTCCAGTGTTCGCATATACTAGGTGGCATTTGTAGTTTGGTCGGAAGCCTTTTACTCTTAGATGAAGCTGGAAAGCATGAGAATGTTGCATATTCTTCAAGGGAAAGAGTGTCTGAAGAGGTACATCAGTTGGATTGCATCTTTAAGTATGTTAGAATTGTTTAAGTGGGGTGTGTTTAAAATGTGCATTGTATGACGTGTGCAATCGGATGTGCTTCGGCATTCACAGTCTGCCTCAAGTGCTTTTGGCAGCAGGCTGTGGGATCATATTGGTGATATGACTGATGTGATGGTAAAATATTGCTATGTCTACTGGGAAGGGAAGATTTCAGTAATTTTTTGTTTCATGAGAAACTTAGCCTATATTTGTGCCTCCTAGAACTATCATCGGCCAACTGACACATGAGATCTTGTTTTGGTTTAACGTAGGTGGGTAGCAGACCGTTCTCTGTTGGACTGTACACTTACCTACTATGAAGAAATAAAGCTGAAGGGGAAAAAAGATAATTGGGGATTATTTGTGAAAAGTTTATGATGTATATCACCTAATCTATTAGGATGAAACCATGTGAAGGAATGTACTTCATATTTATTACTTGAGTATCATTATATTTAAAGCCTATTATTCTAAGTGCTGTTGCCTGATTGCTTTGTTTGGGTGAATTTGTCTTGAAGAGAAAAGAAGATAAACTTTGTTTATACCCCTCCACTATTGTATCATGAAATGCTGAAGATATTGAAGGATAAGGTATTGGCTTCAATAATAGGATGAAATATTGTTGCTTTGCAGCATTATTTGGGGTTAGAAAGAAAGAAGAGTCAGTGGTTTCTAGATAGGGAAATGTAAAAAATGCAATCCTATTTCTTATATGTGCAGTTGATTCTCTTATGCAACTTCATTTTGATTCTCCTATTGGTACTAGTAATTTTTGAGCTTATTCCATTGACTAGGTATTCTATTTCCATGGCTGCTTATCACCAGAAATCTTGCTCCTATATTGTTTGCTTCCTGTTTCTTATAGTAATGATGCTTGGTAGGACAATCTGTCTTTTACTCCTTGTCTGGTAGGGAAATGTGTTTTTACTAGATGTTTGTTTGGTAATTGGCATATTCTTCTGTAGTAGCTTCGTTTTTGGTTTATAAACATTTTCATGATAGAAAACTATTGTTTTCTTTAACTAAGTTTCTTGACCTGCTTTAGTGCTTGATGTCTCTTGGAGATTTGGTGAATAAAGTCTTTGAGAATAGTTTTTTGGATTGGCGTGATCGCACTAAGCTTGTTGACTGTATCTGCAATTTTGTATCACTCAGACCTCAAATTGCTCAGGTAATCAATGATTTTTAATCAATAGAAGTTCAAACATGCCATACTTTTCACCTTTGTTTTTCCTTATTTCTTAATTTTCTAACACTGGTCTAAAATGCTAATTTGTTGCATGTTATACTTGCTTTCCGTTTGACCAGTCTATGATTGAGAAGCTGTTTATGCTGCTCCGGGATTCTGATTATCGAGTTAGGTTTTGCCTAGCACGCCGGATTGGTGTCCTTTTCCAGACCTGGGATGGTCATTTTGAGCTCTTCCAAGATGTGTGGTAGGTGGTTTGAGATCCAGGTTGCAGATTTTTTTTCCATAGATGTGGGGATTTATCCTTTTTTTCTTCCCCCCCTTCCTTTCCTCCCTAATTTGGCTATACATAATTGTGATGGTGCCTACACAATGTTTAATATTAGCACTACGAAATGAGTTTCTAAATGACTAACTCCTTTAAATTATAAAATATTAAGGTACTTTGGATGGCGCATTCTGTACTTGTCTAACCTTTTCATGTCATTTATCTCCATTTTAATTGGCCCCTGTATTATGGTTGCTGGATTTCTCTCTCTCATATTAATATTAACCAGAATCATTAGCTTGCATGCTGAACCACCACCTGATCATAAATGTCTTCTCATTTCATCTGTGAGTTTTAACTCATAACTCTCTCTCTCTCTCTCTCATGAGATCCCTGAAATATCTCTCTCTCATGGGACCCCTACAAAATCATTTTCATCTTAATAAAAATTCCTCTGCAGGGATGTTTTGCTATAGATCTCTTCTCTGAAAGTATTGGTTTCAGAAATAAATTCAACTGAATCAGCCATGACATTGATATTACTGGTTTTCTTTTTCTGTTACGGAAAGGTGGAGAAATAATACTACCTTTCTATTAAGCAAGGTTCGGTTTCCCTTGCCACCCTTTCTTTGGTAAGAATTGGAAGAACTGGTAATTATTTCTTTGTTGTTGACGTTTAAGCATCTAAAACTGTCACCTGTATGCTAGACGAGGACTGAGAGCGATAGAAGAGTTTGAAGGGAGAGTTGTCTTTTCCTCCTTTTCTTTGTGAAGCACCGTTTTGTATATCCCTAAGTTTCCTATAATTTTAGCTCTGACTTCCGAGCTGTATTACTTACCTAAATAAGATGAAGTGGTAACTAGCTCTATTACTTAATCTTAATAACCATTTTATCTAGAATGTTGAGTTGTTTGAGAGAAGCAAAGGAATTTTTGATTATTAAGTCTTCAACATCCCCCACTGCAGAGGCTTTTTCATAATAATAGAATGGATAATAGAAAGGTTAGATCCCGTGGTGTTGTCTGCCATTTCGAAGTGTTCATCCATACCTATTGGCGTCAAATGAACCGAATTCGTAAAAAGAATAGGGAAAAGGAAGAAATTCTTCATGCCACACAGGTGATAGAGCTAAAGCGGCATAGTCTTGCAGCTGCATAAGAATCACTCTTATGAATGCCTGACCATGAAACTAATGAGTTTTACTAAAATGATTATGAAAGATTCTAGCTTGCTTATTCAACCAAATAGATGCATTATCTGCAATAAATAAGTTTTTAGCCTGACTTCCAAAGGTTCCCAATATCTTTGATGTATACTTTTAGCTCAATGTGCAGTATGATAAATGATGGAAGTGGTTGCATTGCCTGAGTATGGCAAAGTCACAAGCACCATGAGAGTAAGCTTTATGGTGTTCACGTTGTAGCAGATCAGATAACGTTGATATCAGTTAGGCCTAAGTCCATGTATATAAAAATTAGGACTGTCAAGAATCCAAACATTTGGTTCCACCTATTTAGAAGGGTGAAGCAGAGAATGTATCCAGTAAGTGCTGTAGGGATTGATGGTTTAACGAATTGTATTTATATTCTGTCATAACTTAATTTATTTGTAGTTGCAATCAGATATGCGATGATAAGTTAAAAAATTGAAGAACTTTGCTTGATGATGCGTCACGAATAAATAATAAAAATAAATATTGGATAGACATGAGGGGGAGAGAGAAAGTGGGTGTTACTTTGAAACTAAATTTTCATTATTGGTGGGGACTGAACTTTTCAAGTGTTGATAAAAAATAAATTGGGATAAAACAAAATAAATACTTAAGTGCATTGTGCACGTGTGTATCTATTACATGTATACTTTTTGTATATATGCATGCATGTGATATGAATACATAGCAGTCTGGTTGTGGGTAAGACAGGTTCAACCGCAGCCTCAGTGGAAAGTAGTGGGTTCCAATATTACTAAACTATAATGATTATTGAAAAATTAACAACATTTTTCATGCAGAATGGCTCATTTTGATTGGGTTGGTTAGGTTACTGTTTTATGTACACTCCTGAGTCCTTATGGAGAGGAAATAAATGATACAAACAAGGATATACTATGATGTAGCCCTTTTGTCCCAAGTTTGTCATCCCATTTCGTTTCTGGCTCGTCAAATAAGACTGTATTTCCTAAAATGGAATTTTTTTCCCCAAACTAGCATCTCGATAAAAGTAATGATGCGACAAAGAACCCCGAACCACAACTTCTAAAGGCAGTAGTTGAATGTACAAAATACTTTTGATTTTCAACTCTAATATAAAATTCCGAGCCAACTTAAATTGAACACAAAGTTTTGGATGGAGGGGGTATTAAGAAAGGATCACCAATCCAGATAGCTGTTTGGCCAGTGTTATGCATGTTCTCTCAACTTCTCTTGGCTGCAGCTTCATTCAGTATGCCTAATGAGCTTTCTCTACCTTTTAACCAACATCTGAATTTCTTGTGTCTAATGTCTTCTGGTAAATACATATCGATTTGCTGGGTTTGTAGAAATTATGCTGCTCGTTACTCTGTCTGTTTCTCATGTCTTTTCCCATATCAAAACCACATATTTAAATACTTGTTTCAGTTCAAATTTCGGTGTGAAGTTGGTCGTTTCCTCAAGGGAAAAAGTTATTACAGCAGATGAAGTCTTAGCTGCTGGTCCTCAGCCTAGCCCAATAATGGAAACTACTATTATAACTCTCATGCATCTTGTGCTGCACAGCGAGAAAATAGAATTACAGGTACTTGTATTTCCTACTTCCCATCAACATTTTCCCGATTTTTTTTTTTTTTTTCTTTTGTGTTTTCTTATTTGAATGAAAAGACTGAACATTTGATCCACAAAGACGAAGTGTCATGGACGTCTAATCATATGCTTTTAGGTATTGATGTTAACATTATTTGCAATATGCATATGACTTGTTCTTTGTAGAACCAAGGACATGGATGAAATAACATATCAATATCCTAAATTATTGAGATTTAATAACATCAATAAAATGTATTGTTTGAGATCCAGAAATAGCATTGCCATGGCTACTTATGTCATTGCTTTTCTTTCTTCTTACATGTCAGTATGCATAACTTAAAACCATTGTTACTGTGACCATCAATAGTTCAACTTTTGATTGGCAATATCATTAGGTCTTGACCATGTTAACTAAGACCTTGATTTATATGGATTAGCACATGCGAATTTTGCTTTAGAAGTTAACTGCTGATGTTGCTTGACTAAGTTCTTGTTGTATTGTGTTTTTGTCTTCTCAAAGGATAAGGCGTGTTATTGGCTCATGTTAATCATGCTTCAAAAGTTGATTGAAGTTATTTCTTGAATAAATGCTTGCTATGTCATGTTTGTGGCATTTGCACGGTCTTTGGTCTGAGCGAAGTCAAACATTAGTTGTCATTTGCTTTTCCAAATACTGAATAATTGTGGTGAAACTCAATTATGAAGAGAAGGCAATGGACTCTGAGTTGCATGCTTACTAAGATATCAAATCAAGCAACAGGGACATGACATTGTGGTCAGTTGCAGATAATTTACCTGAAGTCTGCAAGTTTGTGAATCATTGCCTTCTGATATAGAATAATTACAGTTGGTTTGCAAACTTTTTAAGCCAGCACGTATACCGCTTGAGTTCAACTTTGTGTTCAATTTTTTCAAACTTGAGCCCAGCTTGAGCCTAGCTCATGAACTTTTTGATATTTCTTTTATTAATGTTTATTTTTCTAATCAATAAATTCTTATGTTATATGAGATTACATGTGAAATAAAAAATAAAATGCAATACGAATGAAGCTTTGTTTTCTAATGGATTTTTCTAATTAATTTCGAACTATAAATGTTTTCATGACTGATTTTGACAGTCTTTTTATGACATTTCCATCGGTTGACCCTTTTCTTGTTCCGATGATTAACTTTAATTATCATCATGAATACATTTCTGGCGAGTTAGGTGGGACAAGTAAGAGTAGTGTTTGATTTCTTTTGACTCTTTAGGTTGAACTTATGTTTTCTGTCAGTTAGGTCGTGTTCTAGTTTTACTTAAGAAGATAATATCAGATAGACATTGCATACTTTTCTTGTTTGTCTGCTTGTTTCAGCTGTTCTGTATTATATGGAGTATGATATCAGATTTTGCTGAACCTTGTGGCATCGGCCTGTCTTCATTTAGAGAATGTTAAACTAAATGACTTATTCTCTAATACTCCTCCATCCTAAAATTGGGGTCTACTTTGACTCTGCAAGGTGTTCGGATGAGAGTTGTAAAAGTGTAAGTTGAGTAATTTTATATTACTGCCCTCGAAAGTAGTGATAGAGTTTGTTACTTTGATCGAGTTGATTGTTTTGGAAATAAAAGAGTTCTCTTTAGAAATGGAGTCTCACTTTGGAATATCCCAGAAAGGAATTTGGAGCAATAAATTTGGTATGGAGGAACTATCATTTGCAGAGTCCCTATTGACCTTTTGGTTTTCTTCAGATATATGCAGTTAAGGACTATAGCTGTATGTGTTGTGTAGTAGAATGAAATAAAATTATCCAACCTGACCCTTTCAATGCTAAATATCACCTGCAGGCTGTTTTTATGATTTGTGTTGTTGCTGCAATTGATCCCTCTCAAAGGTAAAACAGCTATTGATCTTGATCCTTATTCAGGGAAATGATACTTTTCTTTGATCCCTGTAAAAGAAAAACAGCTATTTTCTTATGTTGTCAGCAACCCGTCTTGTTTTTATGAGATCTTGATCTTTATTCAGGGAATTGGTCTGTGCCCTGCTTGATAGTTTGTCTGCAGAAAGACTCTATGCAAACAGGACAAAGGTGATAACTAGATTCCTTTTAAGTAATGTACTCAGCATACAATTAGCTGGAGTCTCTGCTCATATAATATCGTTTGTTACTTAAATTTTTTCCAGTATATGGAGGAGCTTATGGGACCAATTCTCTTTTGTTGGGTTGCTGGAGTCTCTGCTCATATAATATCGTTTGTTACTTAAATTTTTTCCAGTATATGGAGGAGCTTATGGGACCAATTCTCTTTTGTTGGGTTGCTTGTGGTGTAAGCTTGGTTGCACTTGTTGAGGTAATATGTGATATATTATCCAGTCGAGGCTATCATGTATATATGCTATTAAAGGCAGCCAACGACGTGTATTTTTAATTGATTTTACAGACAAGAGATCTTTACATCTCGAATGTGGAACCAATAAACTTCATTCAGTATTGTTGCCAGTGGCTCCTGCCTGCTTTGATCTTGCAGGAGGACACTTCCAACATTAAGTGGGTTGCTAAGGTGGAAACTTCTGGCTCCAACTCCTCTCCTCTTAGAATTTTTTCTGTTCTTCTTTGAAATTCCTTTTGCTTCTTGTCTGGACAATGTCAAGGTTTAAATTGTTTTGCCTATTTGATAAATATTTTGGTTAAAGTCAATATTCATCTACATTTTTCATGTATCTGGAAAAATTAGCATAAATGTTAAAAGTATATTTTTTGTGAGTTATTTCTTTAAATAGAGTACATTGAGAGAGTAAGGCTTATGCTAGAATATTTTTAGTATCAAGTTTTATTTATTTAGTTTATTTAGGTAATGGATCATATATATAATATTATATATATATCCATACTATCTTGTTATCTATTCCTATTCCCATCTCTATATATATGGGATGAGGTTCTTCAATAAATTAATAAGATATCATTCTCTCTTCTGAGATGGCACTAGATCTGACAAAAGAAAAAATAAAAATACTAACCCCTTTCCTTTTCCCACTGCTAGTCAAGAGGCTGCCCTCTCCCCCACCTTATAGTAGCTAGCCCAAACACCTCTCCTTAGCCCATGATCTTTGTACGTATCCTGTTTGATCTGGCTTACCTTAACCTGTCCTCATTTTGTCCTTTTGATTTTCCGAATAAAAGAAAAAAAAGAAACTCTGGTTGTCACAATTTAGTAAGTCTTGATTTTATCAGGGCTATACCGTGATCTCTGTCTGTTGTATTGTGGCTATACCGTGATCTCTGTCTGCTTTTATCACAACTATGCTGTGATCTGTGTCTACTTCTATCGCGATTATATCATGGTCTTTGATGACACTATCCCAAACCTTTCCGTGATCTCTGTCCAGTTTAACTCAGAGCCTAGGTGCTCATATAAATTTTATGTTTCTCCACTATTGCAAATTCTAAGGATGCTCAACCTAAGTGGGACTTTAGAATAATTTAATGTATCAAGGTTATCGTTTTTGTATATCTGTCTTTGTGTGCCAATTTGAGCATGGTTAGTATTTTCAAAATATTTTCTATACCCTTTAGAATGTTTTCAGTATCTAGTTTGACTTTATTTAATTTATTTTAAGCAACAGATTATATATACATATATATATATATATATTTATACTACTTTTGTAATCTACCCATATTCCCATTGCTATATATACGCAATGGGGTTCTTCAGCGAATGAATAGGGTACTGCAATTTTGTCCACGAACATTCTGTCTAACCAGAAAAGGGAATAGGCATCTATATTTTGTGCAGTATGCTAAAATATAGAATCCATGATTATTTTGATTGCATTTTAAGTTACTTACCATGGATTCTTGATCTAGTGAAATTAGCATTGGAAGTAGTTATCGTTGTCTATTAAATGTTTTAAAATTTATATTAATTTTGCTTTATGTATTTTGACATTTTCAGTCATGGCTATTTTGGATATATTGGTTTGTCATGACGACTCTTTCTTTTCCAGGTTGCTTGCCAGCCATATGCTGATCTAGTTAAGTATCACTTTGTGCACGTATTTTCTATATGTATGGCATTACACTGCAGCAAGAAACCTGGGTGGGATAAGGGATCTAAGATGCTGGAAACTTCTATTCTGCGGATTGCTTTAATATCTGAGCATGAGAGAGATGAATTAATTAAGAAGCGTATGGTAAGATCCAAATATTTTAGTCCAAAGAACATTGATTTTAATGTTTCAGATGGAAAATACAATTGTGGAGTTTGTACATTGAAATTACTTTTATTTCTGTCAAATTTTTTAGATCTTCTCTATCTATAAGGACTTCCTATGGATTTTCTTAGTTAGCTCTCATTGTATGCAGGTTTCTATTGTCAATCATACTTTGTCATTAGCTTCCAGTGTCTCAGACCCTCCACTTCCATTCTTCTCCAAAGATACGATAGCATGTGCAATTCAAACTGTTGTGGATGGATTCTTGGATATGTACAGTACCGTTTGGCTTTTCAAACTCTTTTCTTCATCTCTTTGCAAAGTGGTACCTCTAAGTTAGTTTACTTAATTGTTGCAGTGAGGACCAGTCTAGAAGTTGCAACCTTGTCGACAAGATTAACATATTTAGACCTGACAGAGTATTCATGGTGATTCTTCAGATCTCTTGTTGCTGCTTTTGTAGGATGATATTTGGAGCTTGCCGGTTCTTTCAAATGTATTAACTTTTGCAGATATGCTGTTTTATTTTTTAAATAGTTGACATCGTTATTGTGCAGTTCATCGTTGATATGCATTACAAAGTTACTGCTGCAGCTCATCATTGGCATAAATCTTACCATTTGGCTGGCATTGAGGTGCTTGTCAATCTACTTGGGTGTAGAGCTGCTATTCCTAGTACTTTCAAGTAAGTGTTAATTCTACATCTTTACATCTAGGAGTGGGTGATGTGATGGAGCCCTATCCTGGTTAAGGGTTGCCCTTCCTATCCTTTTTTTGTTTGTTTGGGGAGGCTTATAATCAGATTTCAGCTTCAACCAAAATCTTTGGTTCTGTGTGAGTCATATTTTGGTATGGGTAATTTCTTGATAGAATTAAGAGTGATACTTTTATCTTGCTGGATACAAAGTGGTGAATTTTTTGTTTTACTTGCAGCTGGTTGATGTTTGGGAAATATTCTATAAGCATACACGTACAAAGAATTGGTATCTTTGCTTCTCCAGAATTAAAGTAATTTTCTGGGAAGAATTAACTGTAGCATAGTTTCAGGCAATTGGATTTAATTTGGAATTCAGTTGAACTTTTTAAGTCTTCTTCTGCAATTCTAGAATTCTATGCTTTAATCTGGAATTTTTATTGGTCTCTTGCATTTTCTCTTTTTTCTTTTCATTTTTATCGTTAAATAGATATTGTGCTACTTATGACCTACAACAAATTCTGGGCTAAGTAGCTTTGGTCCAGTGGCATAAATCTCACAGGGGTTCGAACATAGCAGACTCCTAATGTGCGTATGTATAAATAAATAAAAAACCAGTTCTAGATGCGGTTTTAGCAACAGTATACTGTCCACGCAACCTTTCTTATTTGATGATCAATTTGGTTTTGATTTGGAAATCTTTGACAAATGACCCTTGTTTTTTCCCTCATTTAGAGTTCGATTCTGGGACAGTTGATTAGATATATTGTCTTTTTATTTATTTCTGCTTGCCCTGCCCTTTTTTGTAATTCAAGATAAAAAAATTGCATTTGTTTCTTTTCTGTGGGCCATTAAATCTTTTAACTGAAGGTGATCAGAGAGGCATTTAAGAAGCTAGCCAGACCTTCTCTGATGGGGCCCTCAGCCCTCTTTGTCCTAAGTGTGGATTATTGGCAGTATATTTTGTCTAACACCCTTTTTGTTGAACAGTTACCTTCTCTGTTTGATTGGTCAATTCATTGATTGCCCTTATTTAATGGATCAATGTTGTCACATTATCTCCACATTGCTGAAGATTTCAAGAGAAAACCCATCAGAGGAGACAACAAGAGTGCTGGGCGAACATCTTCGGGTAAGAGAGTATTTTACTCTTTTGACATTACGGTTTTAATTTTCTGCACTAACCTAATTGCTTTACTGTTCAGTTTTTAGTGTCTACATTGGTCGCATGTTGTTTTCCTTCTGAGTCTTACTGCAATCTCTCTGCCACCGCTTCGTCTCAAGTGGTACCGCTGCTCCAACAGCTTACTGTTGGTTCTGATTCATCTCTGTATGAATACATTAAGGTATGACTTGGCTTATCTTTTATGCAAGTAATTGTATCTTATGATACATGTTGGATGCTTTAACTATTTATTTATTTATTTATTTTTTGGTCTATGTCTACTTCATTGCTTTTGATTGCAAATGTTTTTGATCATTTGTCAACATGTTACTTCAGGAGCTAGAGCCCTTCCCTGAATTTGATATATTTGATGACATAAGAAGGTTCCACGAGAAAATATGTGAAGCCTACTCACCAAGGGATCACTTGCTTCATGTAAGAAAATGGTGTCTTGCCTCATGTTTACCTGATTCCTTGGCTTGTGATTCAGTGACTTACCGGTTTTATGTCATACGATATTCAATCCCTCCATTTGTTACATGGCTTGTCTAATCTTGTCTTTTTCAGTTTGTGAAGAGATCTTTCTATGCACCACCAAGATTTCTTCTTCGCGGGTATATAATTCTTCCCGTGTTTCATTTGCTCTTAGTGTTTTGCATTTCTTTCTTGTCAGTTTTTCTATTAGAGAAAAGACATGCAACACTCTTGGTTAATATTGCCTTATTCATATTGAGGATTATTAATCAAAATATTCTTATTCCTAAGTATTTTTGAAGAAGAAATGTTGTGCCACTAATATGCCATACTTCATAATAGCTTATCTAGAAAATTAATTATTTTGTCCCTTCTATTCTTTTTAATTTCTATTTTATCACCCAAATCTCCTTGTTATATGTATTGCTTATTGCTTTACCTAAGATTCATTGTGACTAACCTTTTCCAAATGATGGACACTGTAAATATTTTGAAACTTATATAATTTTTTATTACTTTTCTACTTGAAGTTCATTAATATAATATGTGAATCTAATGTTTGCAGTATGAAAATTTAAATCTGAGTTATAAAATCACTGTATATATTATACTCTGGCTGTTCCAAATTTACTGCTTTCACTTGTTCTTCTGGATGTCCCAAAATAAGGCTAGGTTTCTTAAAATGATTTTTTCCTCCATTATTATCATCTCACTCAACATAGTACTGTAATTCGAATTAACATCAACTGCTACTTTAATTTGGGCAATATTTTAAGGATGGTAAAAGTTTTTGTTCTATAACTTTTATTTGAAACTTTGAACATAATTAATGCGTCCGGGAAGTATAATTTATAAGCTTGTTATTAAAAACTCATACCTTAGTTTATCTATAATTTTGAAAATAGTCGATTTCCTTACTCTGAGATATTGTTGAATGTAACTGTGTTGGACTATCCTCAAAGAGGGAAAAAATATTTTTATTTGGTGGGAAAAATTGAGTATCAAGAGTATATATTCTCTCTTATGAAAGTGCAAATTTCCTTTCCACTTTTGCTTTAGCTGGGACATTATTTGGTCTAGAATTGTGATTTAGTAGTTTAGATGATTTCGGAATTTAAATATTTTGTTCCATCAAAAATTTCCTTCTCTACTAGAACTTTTTTCTTCTTAATTAACTCTTGAACGAAGAGTACTTAAGATAGGGCATGAATGGGAATAGGTACTTGTATGGTTCTATCTTTTATATACAATATAGATTATTGAAAAAATCAAAGTCTTGCTGAATTGGCTGTGGAAACTTGTACTTGTCTTGTTTGTACCTTCTAGCCCGAAGTTATCTTGTCCCTTTATGCATCGCTTTAGATGAAATCAACTTATTATATTTTGATATTTTTGTTTATATTTATTTTTTGATATTCATATAGATGTCTTGACAGTTAAATAAAAGCCAAATTTCATGTGTACTATTTCTCTTTGATATATAGTGAAAAGTTTATTCATTGATCTTTTTGCAGTCTGAAAGCATTGCATAAGAACGTGTCGAAAAAGGGAAAGCATATAGGAAAGGAGCATGATGAGAATATCCTCAAAGATGCGTATTGGCATTCAGACAATGAAATTGTTCATGCTGCTTGGAATCTTGTTCAGATATGCAGCTTAGATAACACAAATGATCTTGGATCTATAGTGTCTGACTTTATATCTAGGGTATTGCTGCATCCTTGCCTTGTGATATTAACATGACTTAGGGCATCAAGCCATGCACGAGAAATGGGTTGAATATTTAGTTGTAATTACAGGTTGGTATTGGTGATCCCCATCGTGTTGCTTTCCATCTTCCTGGGGAGTCTAATATGCATGTATCTGGAATGCGTAAGGCTGTTAGTGCTGCAGATCCAAATATCCACATGGATGCTGGCGTGTCCAATGAAGTTCTTCTTGTACTTATGAGGCTTTTCAAGAAGTATCTAATGGATGATTCTGTTGAGATGATTGACATGGCTTCTCAAGCTTTACGAGTAAGTTTATTGAACTACTGTTAAATTGGCTTGAACTGGTGTTGATATCATGCTTGTCCCCATTCTCGTCCCTAATGGTTTTGTCTAATTTTTGTAAGTAATGTACTCGTGTAATGTGTGCCATCATGCTTGAAGTGTGTACCTCATTTTTTTGGGTAAGTTTGTTGAAGTACTGTTAAATTGGCTTGATCTGGTTTTGATATCATGCTCGTCCCCATTCTTGTCCCTAATGGTTTGTCTAATTTTTGTAAGTAATGTACTTGTGTAATGTGTGTCATCATGCTTAAAGTCTGTACCTCATCTTTTGCCCTCATCTTGGTGACTTTTTAAACAATTCTTTGTGATGGTCTAGCAGTTGATGATGTTTGAAATTTTTTGCTTAGGAAAAGATCAGTTCACCTCAACAGAAGTCTACTCCTGTAGACTCAAGGTTAGCTACATGAATTGTTGCAGCAAAGAGAATGAAGAATCAGTCCCAGAGAACGCCTGTCGTCCTTTTTCTTTTTCTATTTAAAAGTGTCCTACCAAAACACACCATTCAGTTTTCTCCGTTTCCTCCTCTCTCGCTCATCTCACTCCCTTCCCTTCAATTCAACAAATCTTCTCCACAAATTCAATAAGAACCTTGGGCATTCTTCTGAGTGGTTTGGAGATTGTTCTTTGAAGCTTGGTCAAGTGCAACAGGATCTCTCTTCATACTTTGTATAAGTACAAATAACAAAGAAAGAACAGCTTCAAATTCTCGTATGACAGCAGAAAGCGACTTGAACTGCACTAAAATAATTATAATATGTAGAAATGGCAAAATCAGTATGCCATGATGGAATTATTGAAATCTACAAGACAGCAGTCAAGATGCCTAAGATATGCATTCCATAATGTATGTGAGATGAAATTTAAATGTGAGCCTATTTTGTTGGACTAGATTCTTCCATTTTTCATGGTCATGCTGAACCCTCTTTCTTTAGCTGTTTCCTTTGATATGGGAAACTGATTTGCAAACGGGTCACCACTTGTAAGACAAGCTACTTATACAGTAAAAAGAATGGCTGTTGCTCCTTTCTCTTTGTGTCTCTCTCCCTGCCTTTGTCCCTGTTTCTCCTGGCATGCAACTTCTTTGGAGAAAATTGAATGAATTACCTGTGGTTAATTACACTGACCTTCCATGAGGTCTGCTTTTACTCACAAAAACCCCTGTCTGCTTTGAAATTACTAACACATGTCTAATGGAGTCATTGTTAATAGATTGTTTGCGACGTGAGTAAAACACGCTTTTTGCGTATGGCATTAATACCAATGCATGTGGGGGAGCTCTGTGCAAGTTAAGGAGACCTTTAGTAATAGTTGAGAAGCGCATAAAAACAAATCCAACATTGGCTGTAGTGAGCAGCTTCTGATTCTCGTGCTGGATAGGAAATAAGAATGAAGCCGTTTGCCAACAAAGAGTATAGTTAATCGACAAGAAGCATGATTGCCAACCTGGAAATTAAGATGTTAAATTTCCTAATCTTTCTAAAGTCATATCATGATTGGAAACTCTTCCTAATGATTTTGGAATCAAGTCCTAAATAAAGCAGAAACTCAATGGCCTTTCCACATCTCAGATTTTTTCCAGGAAGGCATGATAGGTATCAATTTAACTTAGTGGCTGAGTTTCGGTAGATTCCAAACACTTTTTGTGCTTATAAAAAATAATAAACTAGACATGTTTAAGAGAGTGCCTAGATCATGTAATAAATTTATATGCATTTTCCCTTGATGAAGATTCTATGTCAATATCTCCTGAATGAAATATGCTGATGTTCATGAAGTCTTTGTGCTTATTTGCTTTCTAGTAGCTAAGATGCTTACTCTAATATTTGATTTGTATCTTATGTTCACGTTCACAGGGGATTCTTTCTACTGAAAAGGGTCGACAATCTTTATTACAGTTGGATTCGTTTGAGAGGTCTCTTATTGAGGTTCAAATACTACTCTGAATCAATTATTTTTCTTTCGTCATGCTGTGTGTTTATCAATCGTGATTTTTTCTCATAAAATTATTTCTGTAATAATGTAAGAAAGGAATCTTTGGAAGTATGAGTTCCACATGTTTATTTTTCCTGTGTTTGTGATTATGATGGTCTCTTTGGAAAGGGAGAACCGAATATGTTATTGATACTATTGATTTGAGTGAGGTTTCCATTTTTCAATTTCATATGCATTCATTATTAGAGACTGTTTTTGCTCGTGTGTTTAATTGCTACATGCGTTTTTAGCATTGGCCATCCTAAAGTGCAAAGCCCCTTCATTAGGTTTCGGACTTTGAGCTGTGCATTCTCATTTGATTTGTTAAACTTTACAAGTGATGTTGTGTTGATCTGTGACAGATGAATCTGGATTTAAAATTGGCTTCTGGAGTACACGATGGTATTCTCACCATGCAATACTTCTATTTTGGATAATATAAATTGATTGATACCACAGTAAAAGTACAACAGATTCATACAACTCACTAAAACACAACTACCCAGTAAAACAAGTGAACAAATCAATGCACCCTAGGACGCCATTCCTAAATAGTGAACTTAGCCGCTGTTTCCTGAAATGTCCTGAAAATAGTGGAAATTAATGAAATTTTGTTTGACATTATGCCTTTAACTGGTGTTCTTTTACCTTTTCATGGGAATTGTAAAAGTTTGAAAATGAGAAATGATATAGTTCATGGGGAGTGTGCTATTCATATTAAAAGCTTGTAGTCATAAACTTTAAGTTGTACTTGCCAGACTCATATATGAATTATATACATAAGATATTTCTGATTCATTGTGAATCGGGACAATTTTTGAACGTTTTATTATAGTTAAAGAAATTTGATCTTATGCTTGGTTATGTGCAACTGCTATTGAGTTTTCTCTGACTCGGGGACAATGATTAGAGCAATAAAAAGCTCCAGAAAAATAAAATGTGAGTTTTTCCAAATATTTTGAGTGCCTCCTGTCTGTGAGTTTTCAAGTATTTGTCTGTTTGTGGTTGTGTTATGCTTTCATACTGTGTGTGCATGGGATAAGTTTAATAGTGGATATTCCCTTATCAGGGAGTGTACCTAGTAGGATGAACTCTCTGTGGGGCATATATTTTTATAAGGTTTTTCAGTTACATTCAACATGAGTTTGTTCAGAATTTTCACTGCACTTGAACTTCAAGATCTTGTGATGTTTTGATTCTTAGAGATTGATGTCTGGATCTTCTATTCTTGTTTAATTCGTGCTTTGGTCACGCCTCGATATTCAACGTTTTAGTATTGCCTCTAAACCGATAGAACTATTTCTTCAATCATTCTTGAGAATAAAATCCAATTGTATTTTTTGTGAAATCTACTGGTAATATTAGTTACAGAATATAGACTATGACACTGCAAGTACCCGGATTAGTCAAGGGCAATCTTTTTCAACCAAGTCTCAAATATCAGCAAATAATGCAAGATTCCTAATGAAATCATGCATCCATAAACAATTGGGAAGCTGGTTAATGCAAGGCTCAAGTCTTTAGGTAGATGCTTCACTTCTTCTGGTGGTCCACCGCTGCTTAATGTGGGCTTAGGTGTAAAGGTCAAACTGGATAGATGTGATTGCTGTGTTCAGAACACTAGAAGAATAAGAAAGTAAAATCCCACGGGGAAGCTTGAAACACATGACATTGATATTTTTAGTTATTTCATTTGGTAGTTTTTGGCAAATATAATTACTCTCGCTATAGGATTGATTAGTCCATTTTCAATATAACGGCCTAAAATTTTTAACCTTGAGCTGAAATAAGCTCATTTTCTTAGCAGAGACTGCAAGTCCTGCCTTTTTCAGAATATCTAGAAATTTGTGTTTAAAGTACTTATCCAGAAAGACAACAAGATCTCTTTCACATGTGTGAACCATCGAATAAAGACACTGTTGTTGGTCTAAAAGCATGTAAAAATTGATTATGCTGAGACGTTGATCATCAAGGACTGAAGAAGGCATTTGATTGATAAACTTGTAGTAAGAGCTGCATTCTCATCTATTTAGAATTATGCATATAAAGTAAGTTGTGCAAACACCAAATAGGTGCCGATTTTCTGTTTCTTTTCTTTTCTTTTGAGTAGATCTGAATTTTGTTAAACTCAGCGTGCTTAGTAAATATGATTGGCGACAGAAGGAATTGCAATGATTAGAAATAAATCTAATTCTTTTTTATATTATTTATAGTCTAGAGAGTTAATTCTGAACTGTGGCATGGTCTTTTATATTTAGTCTAATTGGCCATTCCTGATTACTTGTGTGTGTGTTTTGTTTTGTTTTTTTTCGCTAATTGTAAAATTTTTGGTGAATGCTTAAGGTGATCCAATTCTTATTTGGTAAACTTGTAGGTCCACTCAAAGGGTGTTAATTTGGAGCTAGTACAAAGTTTAATTGCGAATCTACAAAGAAAATTCAATGGTAAGTTTTTATTTTAACATGCCTCTGCTTATATTTTTAACAATGAGATCCACTTGAATGTTTTAGTGGTAGCATATGTGTCTTTCTGCATCAGTTTGCTTATATGCATCACATCACTTCTAGTGATAATTTCAGCCTACTGTACTTCTATTTATATATTTGCTTCGTTGCCCTTTTGAAGGCAAACTTTTTGAGGAAGTTTTCTTGGAAAGCATAACGCAGTCTGTCTGCATCAATAAGATTGCAAAATAATAGACAATTGATGGGAACATTTTTGACATGACAAGATGCTGGACACAAGTAGGATAAGAAAGAAACATCTCTGCTGATATCCACAGCCCACAGTACAATGGTCTTTGGGTTTGTCCCCTTTCTTTGTTTTGCGACACACTTCTATAGTTGGTCAAAGGTTAATTCTAGAGAAGGTGTGAACTCAAACTCCATATAAGAAGCTGAAAGAGATATGGTTTAACAGTAACTTATACAAAATTTCATGAATGTTTGTTCCGCAACTTTTAGTACTATTGAACACATACTGCGAGATAGACACTTATCCAGTAAGATAGTGCTACTGTTAAGCAGCAGCTGCTCTGGCAAGTGGGTGAAATAATAATTTCCTGGCTGAGTGCTCTGTTGCACGAGTAATTGTTGATGGTGTGAAGAGCAATTTCAGCTCTTGTTTAAACTTAAGAAATAAGAATTTTAGTGCATATTGCTCAGGTCCTAGTGAGTTTGTCAAATGGTGGAAGGTGTAACTGTAAGGTTAACGTTAAATGCTTGGTTTATTTAGTTATTTATTTATTTTTATGTTTAGTTAGTAAATTTAATACTAACTTCTTTGCTTTTTGTGTCAGCTAAACCGATTTCCATAGAGGACTCCACTGTGTGGACTACTTCTGGCAAAACATTTGAAGCATGGATTTGCCCACTTCTTTATGCGATGATAAGTTATTGTGATGATCTTATTATTAGGTTGTCCATTCTTCCTTGAGAGGAATCTTCAACTTTTATCATCTATCTTTTGCTATGGGCATCTTCTCTGAAAATTTTTACTCAGTTGATCTTTTTATATTAATTTCAGATTATGCCAAGATATTGTGCTGGTGAAATTCGAAGTTGCAGAACTTCTGTTCTCAAATGTCATTGTTAATCTAGCTGGAAGAAAGGATTCAGATGTTGATCTCCGTAAAGTTATCTCATTGAAGGTTATCTGCTTGCTTTTACATTAAATTGTTTATTAGTTTTGAATCATTGGTGTATCGGTTAAACAAATCTGCTTTTGAGGGTTTGTAGAGTTTCATCTTGCATCATTGGCAAAAGTAAATTGGGCTAGTTGCCTGGTGCACTAGTTGTATGGTTAATTTGGTAGTTCCCTTGCATTAACAATGTTTTTTGTGAATGAACATTAGTCAAACGTCTTACCTTATCCCCAGGGAAAGTGGATATGGACTTCTTAAATTAATTAATCTACTGTGTTGCTTTTTCTTCTGGAATATTAGCGTGAACCTCCTTTCGTGCTCATATTTTAAATTGGACAACAAATGGTTTCTACAGCCTTAAAAAGTTTGACTGTCAAAATTTTAATGGAAATGGTTTGTTTTAATTTTCTTCGGTCAGTTATTAAGTCTAATGAAGGATTGGATGCTTATTGCACATCATTTTCCCTAGTATTCCTGCTAGTTCTTCTTCTTTGATCTTGGAGTTAAAATTTTATGTCCATTTTATTATAATACTGCTGCCTGGCATCACATTAATTGTGAACTTCTATTGAATAAGTTTTTTGGAAATGGAAAGCTTCAATGGTTAATAATATATTCTATTTAACATGTGGATTCTTTTCGTTCAGTTCTTCCAGATGCTTGAGGGAAGATAATCTCTATCTACATGTTACTTACAGATATTGGCTCCTATTGATGTCTATCTATTAAGTTTTGCCTACTCTAAAAAAGAATTGTTTATTAATATTGGGCACAAGAGCTTAGAATTATATTCACTTGTTAGTCCTTGTTAAGGATGGTTTCCATCATCTGGATTGGATAATTCCATTAATTGTGCCTAGATAATTTTTGGTCAGTCTTAATTATGAGCAGTTCTGTTTCAGATATACAAGATTGGTGATTCCCATAGAAAGCTTGGATTTATATTATCAGGGTTCTAAGTTTTCTGTCACTATTTGCAGGTTCAAGAAAATGTATTTATTGAGTCAAATGCATTGATCAAATCCATTCAGGTATTTTTGCATGCTCTAAATGAGCTTCGACTATATCATGTAATGGAAAGGACCAAGTCTTCTGCTGCACTACATAAGCAGAAAAGTACAAAGGTATAGGTGTTTGACCATCTCTCTTTTGTGTTATCTATGAAAATTTCTAGGAATGATTAATGTGATAAAGGAGAACCATATTTCTCTGATGAACTTAATACGTTTGAGCTTTCTATGAACTTGAATTATCAAAATGGTTTGGGATGAAGATGAAGGGACTCTTCAAAGAATGTGTTACATGCTGACGAAGATGGGATTTCGAGGGGCGTGCTATTTTATCCTTTGTTACTTTATACATAGATAGACATCCATTAGAACTCGGGTAAAATTTATTTCCATTCCCAACTTTAGACCTCAATTGCAAGGTTTTCGAGAGGCTCTTCTAATTTCCAATTTCGTAAACAAGATTCCGGCTACAAGTGTCGGTGGAAGTACCAATTACATGATGATTTACCGAAATACCACTTAAGTTACAGCGTTGACAGAACATCGTATTCGTCTTTTTCCTTTGTATGCATTTTCAGTTTAGTCCACGTGAAATGGCTTTCTCAATTTTTTGGTAATCCTACCGTCGCATAATCCAAATGCTGGCAATTCACTACTAACCAATTTTTTAACTTACAGAAGGCTTTGTTGAAGGCATCCATTAAGGGGATTTTGTACTTAGCTTTTGTAATGCCACTACATTTGAATGAATGTATTATGTGCTTTCAAGTTCCTTTCTCTTTTCACATAGCCCAGGGATTCAAATATAGGAATAAAATGTATTTACATAGTTTTCTTGCAAAATAATTACATAACATTTCCACTAATTAACTATTAAGAGAACATGGATATATAAAAAGAAAAAGACGAAGACCACATAATCTTCATATATTTAGCTTGCATCATGACAGCATATTTATTAGCTGAATGATTTGAAGGAGCTAAAAAACTATAGCTTACAGGTTTATGGTTTTGACAGCATAGTAAACTTCCTGGGTTGAAGTCACGTTCTGCATCAGCAAAGTTGAAGGATCTTGAGACACCTTCATCGGGATTAGCTGTCTCAACATTGCTATGGGAAAAGGTTTATTTTTCAACTTCGGACCTCTGATACAATAGCTGTGAAAATTGTCCTGTGTGAACAACATTTTCCTTTTACGTGAATATTTCATATTTCTCTGCCTATGCACAACAATTAAAGAATTTCCCAAGTGAATTCCTTTTCGTTCATGCACATATATATAGAGAAAGAAATGTCTTTTCTTCATATATTAAACTGCTGTACAAGACATGATTTTATAGGAGCTACAAAGAACTAAAAAAGGAAAAGATATACAGCCTATTTTACATTGATGACTAATCCCATAAAATCAGCCATAATTTACAGCTAATCAATCCCTAAAGATCTGCCATAATCTGTCACAAATCACTCTTCTTTCCACACTCCCCCTCAAGCTGGTTTGAATATGTCTTCCATTGCCAGCTTGCCAACCAGCTTCTCAAATTGTTTTTTAGGTAATCCTTTTGTAAGAACATCTGCAACCTGTTCGCCAGTGGGTAAATAAGTCATGCAAATCTGTCCACTCTCTATCTTTTCTTTGATGAAGTGCTTGTCTACCTCGACATGCTTGGTTCTATCATGGAGAACAGGATTATGGGCAATTGAAATTGCAGCCTTATTATCGCAGTACACTTTTATGGGAGAATTACTTCCAACCTTTAGTTCATCTGAAATCCTTTTGATCCACAACACTTCACAAATTCCATGAGCAACTGATCTAAATTCAGCTTCTGCACTGCTTCTTGCCACTACATTTTGTTTCTTGCTTCGCCAAGTGACAAGATTTCCTCCAACAAAAGTGCAATATCCCGATGTTGACCTTCTGTCAATTGTGCTTCCAGCCCAATCCGCATCTGTGTACACTTCAATTTGTAGGTGACCATGCCTTTCAAATAGTAAGCCCTTCCCTGGTGAACCTTTTAAGTATCTCAGAATTCTGTAAACAGCTTCAAAGTGTTCTGAGCCTGGAGAGTGCATAAATTGGCTTACCATGCTCACTGCAAAAGCTATGTTAGGACAAGTATGTGATAAATAAATTAGCCTCCCAACCAACCTTTGGAACTGTTCTCTTTTCTTAACTTCTTCTGGTTTAGCATGTTGGAGCTTCACATTAGGATCAATAGGTGTTTCTGCAGCTCTGCATCCGAGTAGACCTGTCTCTTTAAGAAGATCCAATACATACTTCCTTTGAGACACAAAGATACCTCTTTTAGATCTAGCGAACTCCATTCCTAAGAAGTATTTTAAGGCTCCTAAGTCCTTAATCTCAAAGTCCTCTGCAAGAACCTTCTTACGTCTTTTGAGCTCATCAAGATCATCACCTGTTATTATAATATCATTAACATAAACAATCAAAATAGCAATTTTTTTCTCTTCAGAATGCTGATAGAACATGGTATGATTTGCTTGGCTTTGTGTGTATCCGTGGGCCTTTACAGCTTTTCCAAAACGCTCAAACCATGCTCTAGGAGATTGTTTAAGTCCATACAAAGACTTCTTCAATCTGCACACCTTCCCTTCACCAAGACTCTTCTCAAAACTTGGTGGTAGATTCATAAAGATCTCCTCTTCTAACTCCCCATTCAAAACGCATTCTTTACATCTAACTGGTGTAAAGGCCAATCAAAATTAACTGCCAAGGAGAGTAGGACACGGATTGAATTAATTTTTGCAATTGGGGCAAAAGTCTCTTGGTAATCAATTCCATGTGTCTGTGTGAATCCTTTAGCCACTAATCGTGCCTTATACCTCTCTATGCCACCATCAGTTTTGCACTTAACAGTAAACACCCATTTACATCCTACCACTTTTTTCTCCTTTGGTAGATCAACTATCTCCCAAGTTTTATTCTTTTGCAAAGCGTTCATCTCTTCTAAAACTGCTTTTTTCCAATTAGAACTATCTAAGGCTTACTGAATGGTTCTTGGAATAAACAGATTAGAGATATTTGAGATAAAAGCTTTATGAGTAGTAGAAAGTCGATGGTAAGACATATATTTAGCAATAGGATGTTTGGTACATGTTCGGACTCCTTTCCTAAGTGCTATAGGAACATCAAGATCAGCAATAGTAGGATTCAAAGTAGGGGTGTCAGAATTACCTGAAGTGGTGGATGAACCATCGCCCGGAGATAGTGATCGGTCTTGTGCTGGAGTAGTAGATATATCTTTACTCTGATGAGTACGTCTCCTAGAATAAACACGGAGCTCTGAGGTAGGTTTAATGTGTTCCTGTCCTAGTATTTCTCCCTCTGTTTGTAAATCTTCTATGCTTGACATACGAGGATTAGTACTTACCTTTTGTTGATTATTAGTATCTTGACCAGTATAGGGAGGTAAAAAAATGTTAGGCAGAGGAATAGAAGTTTCCTGAAACTGAGAAGTTTCCCGAAACTGATCTTCATTTCCTATCTCCCCCTGAAGACAATTTTTTCTGAAATATGGCTGGTTTTCAATAAAGGAAACATCCATACTTACAAAAAACTTTTTTGTTTCAGGATTATAACACTTATACCCCTTTTTATTTGGTGCATATCCAACAAATACACACTTTTCTGCTCTAGGATCAAGTTTAGAACGAAATCTGCAGGGAATGTGGACAAAGGCAGTGCACCCGAAAATTTTTAAGGGTAAATCAGAAAAAAGTTTGCATTCAGGAAAATACTTTTTAAAACACTCTAGAGGAGTTGCATATTTTAACACACGAGTGGACATCCTGTTTATTAAGTAGCATGCTGTTAAAATTGCATCCCCCCATAAGTATTTTGGTATATTCATTGAAAACATAAGAGCACGAGCAACTTCAAGTAAGTGCTTATTTTTTCTTTCTGAAATCCCATTTTGTTGAGGAGTGTCACTACAAGTAGATTGGTGTTGGATCCCTTTCTCCTTTAAAAAACTCCCTAACAACTGATTAAAATATTCTCTTCCATTATCAGAATGAAGAATCTTTATTTTGGTTTGAAACTGAGTTTCAACCATATGAATTTTTTTTTTAAAAATTCTTTCAACTTCAGATTTATCATTCATCAAGTATATCCAACATAGACGAGTATGATCATCTATAAAAGTTACAAACCACCTTTTTCCAGAGTATGTGGTAAATCTTGAAGGTCCCCACACATCACTATGGATTAAATTGAAAGGTTTTGAAGCACAATATGGTTTTGGATTATAAGTAGAACGATGACTTTTGGATAACAAACAACTTTCACATTTAAAAGAAGAATAATCCACACCTTTAAATAATTCTGGAAACAAGTATTTCAAATATGAAAAACTAGGATTTCCTAATCGAAGATGCCAAATCATAATTTTTTCACGAACAGAAAGAGAACTCATGCTAGTACCAAAGCCTTGAGCTTGTTTATTTTGGAGAAAGTTGTCATCAAAGTAGTAAAGACCATCCACCATTCTAGCACTGCCAATCATCATCCCCGTGCCCAAGTCCTGGAATTCACAACAAGAATGAGAGAAAACAACACGGCAGTTAGAATCTTTAGATAGTTGATTCACTGATAATAGGTTACATGCAAGATTAGGAACATGTAGAACAAATTTTAAGATTATGTTTTCTGAGATTTTTACAGATCCTTTTCCTGCAATGGGTGAGAAATTTCCATCTGCAATTCTAACCATTTTATTATTAGAACAAGGTGAGTATGAAAGGAAAAAATGGCAATGATTTGTCATGTGGTCTGAAGCACCTGAATCAATGATCCAAGGTGTTGAAACAGAATGGGACGAAAAAACACTAGACTCTCTACCTGTTTGAGCCAGAGAACCACTAGGAGTACTAGATAGAGAATTGGTTTTAAGCAGCTTTAAAAGTTGATCAATCTGCTCTTTACTAAAAGGGACCAAATCAGTTTCATTTGCACGGGCAATTTTGTCTCCAGTCTTGTTACTCTTCTGGCCAAGGTCTGAATACATTTGGTTTATGTTATCCCATAGTTCCTTGGCAGTTGAATAACACATATAATTTGCAGCAATATCTTCTTCCATGGAATTGACAAGCCATGCCATAACCATGGAATTTTCTGCATCCCAAGTGGCAAAAGATGGATCCTTCACATCTGGTGCCTTCACATCACCAGTCAAATACCCAATCTTTCCTCTCCCCCATATATACATTCTGACTGATTGAGACCAGTGCAGAAAATTGTCTCCATTGAGGCGTATGGTGGTTATTTGGACAGAATAGGATTCAAAGTTATGGTGGCTGCGATTTTTAGTCACTCTAGAGGAAGAAGGGGCTATATCGCAGGTGACTTCTGACATTATGACAGATTAGGTCTTTTCTTGGAATAAGTCCAAGAATATACAGAGAAAAAAAAGGTGCACTGCAGAGTCAGGAAAGAAGTTCCTGCTCTGATACCATATAGAGAAAGAAATGTCTTTTCTTCATATATTAAACTGCTGTACAAGACATGATTTTATAGGAGCTACAAAGAACTAAAAAAGGAAAAGATATACAGCCTATTTTACAATGATGACTAATCCCATAAAATCAGCCATAATTTACAGCTAATCAATCCCTAAAGATCTGCCATAATCTGCCACAAATCACTCTTCTTTCCACATAATCATTATAATCACAGCACCTCTAAAAGTTCAGCTCTTTTACTGTCTAGCCAAAGCTGATTGCATTTCTTTTGCCATGTTTACTGGTAAAATTCTGTTACAAACAGTCCAAATCTGGGAATTCTCTAAGCATTGGTGGACATTTGGAATATCAGGTTACATAAATTGAGGAAGGGGAGATGCTTTTAGTGCTGAATTTCGTGCTAAATATTGCTTCATTCATGCTCCACTGCTGTGAAAGTTGTATATTAGAACTCATCTTGGATGGTTTCTGAGTTTTACTGCAAACATTATTTCCAATTCTCAGCATGATTCAGATGTGCGACAATTTCATTTACTTAATCTTTTTATTGCTTTTCAAAAGCTTTTTTTAGGAAAAAAGGTTCATATTTAGAATGTAAGCATTTTCCTAACTGTCACCAGATTAAATGATAACTTGCCATCATCATCTCCTCTCTTTCCCCTCACTCTGAAATTGGTTGCCAAGTATATATCCTTATAGATTGGTCTCTTTGCCCAGGTTTATTGGCTTTCCGTGGATTACCTTGTAGTTGCAAAATCTGCTATTGTGAGTACAACTTCTGTTTCTTGTTCATGTATCCCAGTATCTAAGGTTACTATTTCCTGTAATCTGTCTCCCTTTTGGCTTTACTTATTGTGCGTGCAGGATTGTGGCTCTTATTTTACTGCTTTTCTTTATGTTGAGCACTGGTGTGAGGAGCACTTTAATAGCCTCACATTGGGCAGCCCAGATTTTTCTCATCATGAAATGGTTTGTTCGCTTGGTACCTTTAAATAATATATGTAATTTGTTTGCTTTATTTTTTTAGAATATTGTTATCGATGAGGAATTCGTCATAATATACACAGTCAAGTGTAAAACTTGCTTACTTTTCTCTGTGACTTCAGCTGCTGTCCCATGTTGAAATACTTGTCTCAGCAGTCACCCAAATCAATGAACCTGATAGTCTCTATGGGATTATTCAATCTCACAAGGTTAGTTGAAGATATATACATAAAATGAAGTTCTGGATTTATATATAGTTAACCACATCTATGTGAGTTAATTCAAAATGAAAATATTCCATGTAGGAGAGAATTATGGAAACAGTTGCCAAAGTGTCTTTATTTCCATTATTCTGTTGATTTATGGAATATCTTGATTAGTTCAAAAGATGTTATGAAGGTGGTTCCTTTTCCTTAAATGTTTACTCGTATATATATGCTCTTTCCTAGATGCTTATAGAATAAAGCTATGACTTTAGAACTTCTATTACACTTGTTATTAATACTAAATGCCATTGGATAGATAGAGTCATCATCATTAAATGCTGGTGATGCTTGTCATTTTTATCTTATTTTTACTATGTGAGTGTTATGATATTGTTGGGGTTCTCCTCACTAACTGAATTTATAGTAACCCTTAGATATTCCGGTTTTAAAATTTTGTCTTCAAGGTGGCGTCAATTTTGATTAAGCTCCTGATTATTTGTGCCTTCACTGTAAAGAGTTTTCATGTTTGTAAGAAATTCCATACAATTTAGTATCCCATGCCGTTATGACATTTACTTTAATTTTGTTATAAAAACTTTTTCCAATATTTCTAGATTATCCAACAGCATTGCTGGGCCTTCTTGTTGTATGCTAGTAAAAGCTCCTTAGGATGAATATCACATGTAATTTACATGGTATACCTTTGATGGTCTAAAAAATATTGGCAATGCCGTTTTAAAATACTGAAGGCTTTTTTTCCTCTCCTGATTCACAGCTGACCTCTCAAATAATCACTTTTGAACATGAGGGTAATTGGAGCAAAGCACTTGAATACTATGACTTGCTAGTACGCTCCAAGCCAAATGTGCAAATAAGTGGTTCAACCAATTCTTTTGTGGGGAGTTCTCAACAGGCAGAACATGCTTCCTTTTCTGGAAAAGAGCATGCCATGATACAAAAGAAGCCTTACAAAGGTTTAATTAGATCTTTACAACAAATTGGCTGCACCCATGTGTTGGATGTGTATTGTCAAGGATTGACATCTCAGAGGGGTCGGTTTCAACATGATTTAGAATTTATTGAGCTGCAGGTTTGATATAATTTTTTATTTAAAATTGATGAGGAGTATTTGACTGGTCGCTTCCCCTCTCTCTCTTTCCCCTCCCTGTCTGCATCTCTCTGTCATTATGTGTGTTATTGCATATTGATGGCTTCTTTGGCTTTCTTCACTATTGGCTGCAGTATGAAGCTGCTTGGCGTGCGGGAAACTGGGATTTCTGTCCTCTTTATTCTGGTGCTGATGCATCAGTTTCCGATCAATGCAGTGGACATCATTTCAATGAAAATTTGCACAGGTCTTTTGTTTTGAATCCATATGCATATGCATCAAGATATAATGGTGGTCTGAAAAGATTGGTGATGATCACCTTTTCTTCTCTCTCTCTATCTGTCTGTGTGTGTGTCTAATGGGCAGCCAGTGATGGTGTTTGTAGTACTGGAGATCTATAGCACGGGCAATAAAGGCAAACCCTTGATAATCACTATGAATAGCTAAACCCTTGGCAAAAGCTAGATACTTGTGGTTGTTCCTAGATGGAAGTCGCAATTAGAAAAACAGGGCTGGTGATCCATCCTGTTGTTTCTCTTTCTCTTGTCCATTATTGAACATAATGTTGAAAAAAGGAAAATTGCATAGCTAGATAATTTATAGTTTACTGATGATGTAATCTCAAACATCCTATACTCACAATTCACATCTGCGATCCACATTTTGCAAATTATTACTATTAATGTACATATGCAAGAGGTGTGAATCAGCATTAGCAATTTCAGTTGATAACAATATTCATATATATATATATATATTGTCTGTGATTGTTTCACTCCGGAAGACATTCATAGGGTGGCCTGCAAGTGAAAGATGTACTCTCTTGGCACACACACCCTCCAACCCTTGTTCAAGAGAAGATGCTCTGCTAAAACCTGTTACTTCATGATGATTTGTCAAGGCTTTGACCTTTTTCTTTTCAAACATCTTTTGTTGGAAGCAACATAATGGCCTTTAGCTCATCTCTGTCTTCCATCACTCCTTCTTGTGCTGTATAACTGCTGGGGCTCTTTTCTCTATTGAACTGTAATCTGGTGAACATATCAGCTATTCCTCAGGGGCTATGAAGTGAATCCTTCAAAGTAGATAGCATATAATGTCTTTTCCCCACTACACTTTCATTAAATTAACAATATATTTAACTTGATTTGAGATTTACTCCTTACTCTCGTGATACTTCATATGTTCACCCTAATCTCTGATACTTCCAATTCTAGCCCCCCTTTGCTTTTCATTTATTAGAAGATGAGATTAAAAGTCTTTGATAAAGTCCTTCTAAGAAGAATTTGTTTAAAAAATTTTCAATATAATAAGCAGGTTTATACTTCTAAGTTTTAAGGTAAACTTGTCCTTGTATCCTGTTCCCTCTCTTGCCCGTACCGTTCATTTTGATTTTTTTTTAAAGGAAATACAGCAACTGAGATCCAGATTTGACAAGTTGATAGGAAATGAACAGAAGTTGCAACTTGCAACGTCTAGATGTCATGCCATTAGTAGTAATGTTAGTACTTTAGACTTTGCAACCATCAAACCCACCTCGTCTTTCCGCTCCTCTTTCGCATACTACTTATAGCTGCACGATCCAAAATTTTGTCCACAGCTTTCCCTTTCGTGTACAGACCACAGGGAGAGACTTGAATAGATATACCAAGGATTAATGTAATACAAGTACATCTACAGGCATCTCTTGGAAGGTTTGAGATATAATTCTTGTGGCCTTTTCTAGTAAATTAGCTGCAAAAGACTTCCTTGGATTGACTTGTTTCAACTTTGACGATGAAAAAAATTCAGGAAGTAATAAGAGTGGTGACATTTTTTGAAGATTACACCAGTGATTCCCCATATCCATTTACTATATGCTATTCACTTCAAATATTCACAATAAGCTCCCATGATTTGTCTTTCATGAAATTTTGATGCTGAATGCACATGTGCTGCTTAAATGGTTAACACTGCAGTTCATGCGCTGTTGCATTCTTCCCTTTCTCTTATGTGTTTATGGAATCATTTCTGTTGTTCTTACATTTCGATTCATTTATATTAATTTGGGTACCCTACTTTTCTGAGTGATACTTCATCAGTGATGATTTGGTCCTTACGTATGTTGGAATATTCGTATGTGATTTAAGTAATTGTGCAAACTTTTGGGAACACATGCATCAGAGACTACCAAAATTATTTGATAGATTGCATGAATTTGTTGTCCTGCGATAAGTTTAATGTTGATGTTCTGCTTGCTCTGGTGCAGCTGTTTGAGAGCTCTACAAGAAGGAGAATTTGATGAATTTCGTACAACACTGAAAGACTCCAAGCAGGTTAGTAGGTAGTGATCTCTTATATGATTAATACCTTAACTCTTGGAATGTATGACTTTATAATCTCCCTCAGGCTCTGTTGATGTCCATCTGCCATGCGAGTAAGGAGAGTACTGAGTACATCTACTCAACTATAGTTAAACTTCAGGTACTTAATGCTTCAGGCTGCCACTTCTCCTATATTTATTCATGGGTTTTAAGGTTTTTCATGTTTGTTCTGCTTGGGAGGTGAATTTCCACTAAAGCTTCTATCATGGACAAAGGATTACCTTCAGTTTCAGATATAAATCACCGTATCTCTCTAATCTATGTATTCTTGGGGATTTGATATCTAAAATGTTTTCATAATTTTCTGGTTTATTTTACTTGCCAGATCTTTTATCATCTTGGAATGGCATGGAATTTGCGTTGGAGTTCATCATGTGAAAATTTCGATTCTTTTGACAAACAGAAACTGTTATCTGAACCTATAGTCCCCACCATTGACCAGGTATTGGATTCTCTTTGATAGTATTGGCTTCTTGTTGGCAATATATTCCACTAACTTTTGTATCTATCAGGTTTTGTGTCTAAAAGTAAGGTAACATCTGCAAGTTGGAGCATATCAGGGATTGTTCTAGACAATAATATAATTTGTACACTAACAAAAAAGCATATTTAGTACTTTAAACTCTCTTTGGGCTACAGTCCACTGATGCTATACTTCAGATTAGTATGTTTTGTTTCAAGATAGATGCCATTGTATAGGAGGACTAAATGTTGAAAATGTTTAATTTCATTATAAGATTCACTGATCTCTGAATTTGAATCTACAGATGCAATGGCTGCATACAAATTGGAACTGCATTTTGAAACAAACAGATTTACATATGAATTTGTTGGAACCATTCATAGCATTTAGAAGAGTCTTGCTTCGGGTTTTAAATTGTATGGACAGTACAGTGCATCATCTTCTGGAATCAGCATCAATTCTTCGTAAGGTATTCGGTAGAAAGCTGGTATGTTACGTTAGAATAAACCAGAGCAGAGCTTGCTGAGCTGGTTATTTGGATATTCATCTACAGGGTTCCAGGATTTCACAGGCTGCTGCAGCCTTGCATGAGTTTAAGTTCCTTTGTTCTGGGATGGGAGAAGAATATTCTAATTTGTATTGGCTTGGAAGGGTATGTTCCCTTTTTTTTTTCCCTTCCTCCTTCTTCTTCTTCTTCTTCCAGTCTTTGGGGACTTGTGAAACTATTACATCTAGTTTGTGTGCTTCCTGCACTACTGCAAAACAACCATGGCGCTCCAGGGCTTTCCTGGGCCTTGATATAGACAAATATCCATTGTCACAAGTGAAAGTGCATCACAACCACATAGATTGCTTCAAGTTACATCATTTTTCACTGCCTGAAATGATTCACATGCTTTTGGATGAACAAATAAGTTCATGACGTTGTTGTAAACTTTTCCATTGTTGCAGTGTTGCATGCATCCATTGATGTAATTATTCCTGCAATTATTTAGTCTGAGCCTATCTAAGTTGTTTCTTTCACAACTGAGCTTGAACTCCAGTATCACTGTGGACCATGGGGGATTCCGTTCCATGTTCTCCAAAGACAATAAATTTGTATCCTAGCATTAACTAAATGATTCTTGTTTTAGTCATTAGATGTTGTCTTCCGTAGAATTGCAGAATTTGTTGTAGATGTACCTTCTAACCACTCTATCCAGCTCTCCATCCAATTCTATATTGGCATATTTAACTAGAAACTAACGTTTGTGGATCTTTCTTTTTTACAGTTAGAAGAAGCTAAGATTCTCCGCACCCAAGGTCAGCATGAGATGGCAATCAACCTGGCAGATTATATTTCCCAAAATCACCAGTTGAAGGAGGTGGCTCCAGATGTATTTCGCTTAGTTGGGAAATGGCTAGCAGAAACTCGATCAAGCAAGTTAGTAATATGCCAATGTATTCCATATTATACATTTGGTAGATAATTTTATGACAGTTATTTCATTCAAAGGTTATGTGGGCACTAATTACCTTACTTTCGTCATCTACTTGCAATAAACAGCAACTATTACTCAAAAACTAGTACATAGGGCAGCAAAATTCAATGTAAAGTAGCGAAACAAGAAAACTATATTTTTCCACTTATGTTTGTCAACCTATCTTCAGGACATTCAAACTTGCTGGTGATGTAAGAAGCAACTGAAAAGTGAATGAATGAAATCCTAACTAATATCTTTCTTTATTTCTCATGAGAAGTTCCAATTTGTGTTATAATATAATTAAATAGCTCATTACAAAAACTTGGCAATGAACCTCAAATAAAATGGCCCATTTCTTTTAGCTATTTTGTTCTCTCTTCGTCTTATTTTAAAAATATTCTGGTAAGTTACACAGTAGAACTCAAAATCTAATAAATAGGGCTCCCCATTTTTTTGTTCTAAAACTATAATCATGGTATAAATTAAAATTAAATCGTTACTGTTTATTTGTTCTTATTAGTGCCCACTTCTGGTGTGGTGGGTAGTAGATGATCAAGATAACTTCTGATTGCAAGTCTCTTTGTTTGTTTGGACATAAAGCACCTGACGATGGGTCAAAACAGAAGTCCTTTAATGGGGCAATTCTGATACCAAGAAAACTCTTAACTTAGATAATTCATAGCCATTGTTTGTTTCCCTTGTGGTGAATCATGAATATGAGCCTCTCAAATTGTGATTGGTATATAATATCCTAACCGATGTAGCTGTTGAATTTTATCATTGTCAAGTGTCTAAGGAGACACTATGGGATAATGCCTATCCATAAATATCTATTTCCTTATTGCCAAATGTGGCATAAGATTGGTAGCTGATGTTGCATAATTTGTGGATTAACTGGATTAATATTGCAAAATTGAGTTAATATTAACCGCTTCAAGCTCTGGCAAAAGGTAAACATCTTCAAGCTAAATTTTTGGACACACGTGAGATGTACAGATGTGTCAACATATATCTTAACATGTATTCCGTATTCTATAAATTCATAAACTTAACTCCACTCTGTTTGATGCTGCTGCAGCTCCAGGACAATATTAGAGAAGTACCTGAAACATGCTGTTAATCTAGCTGAGGATCACAAGGCTACAGACAAGTTGTCAATAGAAAAAAGAAACCAAATGCATTTCCATCTTGCGCATTATGCTGATGCTCTTTTTCGTAGTCATGAAGAAAGACTTAGCTCCAGTGAATGGCAAGTAGCAATGCGATTACGGAAACACAAGGTATGTGTTATATGTGATTGAATTGCGCAAGGAAAGGATAAAAAATATATAGAAGAAGGTGAAAGACTATGGGGGAGGGCAGGTATAGAACTTATTTTGTAATTGCAATCTGAAATGTATTGGTAACATGCAGAAAAAGGAGCTAGAAGCACTAATCAAGCGATTTAAGAGTACGGTGAAGGCAAGATCCATTACTTGTCCGTTCTTTCAGATCATTCATTTGTAATATGCACTGGCAGTTTGAGAAATCCTGACGGATATGATTAGCTTGATATTCTTTTCTTGGTGGATTCTAGGGAGACAAAACTGACTATTCATTAAAGATACAAGAGCTGCAAAAGCAACTTGCGCTGGACAGAGAAGAAGAACAGAAATTACAGGTATGCTCATGGAAGATGATATTGGAATTTTGCCCAACTTTTATGAGCTGACCCATGACACATCCTTGTTATGTGATTGAAATATGGTTCCCAGAAACCCTGATGGGTTTATCAACCTAAGACTAAGTGTTTGCTGGATTATGTGAACCTGTATTAAGTGGGTGCTGCCTGCTTGAAATCTTACTGTTTGAGGTCTTGGAATTACACTTATAATAAAGATGAACTTTAGAAGATCAAGTGTTAGATATAAGTGTTCTTTTGATTTTAATTGCTCACAACAGGTTGTGATGTTTTCATTATTATATGGGCAAAATCATTCTGCCTGAATTTTAACTGTTGGTGGACCCATTTTGGCATGTGATTGTAGTGAAGTTGAAGATGATTTTGTTTTATGGGACCCACTTTGATCTTTTGCATTTGCTATCCAGGACGACAGGGACAATTTTCTGTGTACAGCGCTAGAGGGATACAAGCGATGTTTGATTGTCGGTGAGAAATATGATGTTCGAGTGGTATGTACTAATAATTCATTTTTTGTAGATAATTATCTTCTAATATCTCATGCGATATATAATATAAAAGAGTTTCTTCATCTGTTAAATACTTATAAAAATTCATGCTCAGTTTTCTAACTTGAATTCTGTTACTTCATCTATATTTGAATTCTGTCATTTTTTTATTGCAACGCATCAGCTGCATCGAGTGAGTGTCAGAAAAAAGTAAGATTTTAATGCATTACATATGCTCAAGAACAAATGGTTGGAATTCCTTCTCATTCAAGTTGTGGAGTTAAAGTGAGGATGCTTTGGGAGAGTAAATCAACTTTTGAGGGAAAAAAGGTTTACTTTCTGGGGACACCTAAAAAGGAAATGGGAACATTTCAATATGGAAGGTGGTAGTATCAGCAGTGTGGTGCCATTTTGTGGCAATGGTGAAAGCATCAGATCTCCAACTCCTGCGATTTGGAGACATGATTTTATTTTGTTTTGTAAATTACATTAGCTTCATGTTACCAATTTTTTGTTAATTTACATAAATAGTTCCAATTGTCTGTTTAATGTGCCTTGTCATTTTCTTATGGACGGTTACTGGCTTTATTGATGTTGATGGCATTGTCTCATTTATATATTTTTCTTTTTGTTAGCTCAATTTTTTAATCTTAATCTTAGCTTTTTAATATCTGATAAGTGCTTTGGTCTTTTAGGTATTCCGACTTGTTTCCCTATGGTTTAGTCTTTCAACTAGACAGATTGCTGTGGATAGCATGCTTAGCACTATCGAGGAGGTAAAATAGTGTATTTTATATATAATAATATCTAGTTATTAAGTTAAAATGTTCTGCTTTTTAATTATTGGGGCAATAGAAAAATTCTCTGTGTCCATACTCTGCAATTGGCTAAAGTCATAAGATCTGTTGTCTACATTTATCTAGGTGCAATCTTACAAGTTTATACCATTGGTATACCAAATTGCATCACGGATAGGTGGCATAAAAGACACTTGTGGACCTACAAGTTTTCAGGTTCATTTTCTGTGCTGTATTTTTCTTCTTTTGTTGTGATATTGCTAGTTCTTTTTCTCCTACCCTCATGAATTTCTTCTCTCTGCAGTTTGCATTGCTTTCTCTTGTGAAGAAGATGGCCCTTGACCATCCTTATCATACAATATTTCAGGTATTAAGATTCTACTCTATTGAGAAAAAAAACATCTTAAGTTGCTAATTTATGGTATTTGTTTTTATCAATTTTTAGACTTACTCATTTTCTTTTTATAAGTGGTTGCTCTCTATTTATTTGCACGCATGCATCCTAGTTATGAGTTACATGGTGCTTTAGGAAGTCTTAATTAAAGTTGTTATGGCTATTCTCTAGTTTTATTAATGTGTAAGACTGCATGTTATTTCTTCTTTTTTTTGGTTGGTTATTAGCTGCTAGCTCTGGCAAATGGTGACCGCATCAAGGACAAGCAACGTAGTAGAAACTCATTTGTTGTGGACATGGATAAGAAGATTGCTGCCGAAGATCTCTTGAGAGAGCTATCATCTTACCATGGAGCTATTATCGAACAAGTACAGCTCTCATTATTCTGGTGTTCCATTCATTGTGTATGCATCAGTTCTGTTCCTTGCCTTTTCTGATTTGTTCTTTTTGCTACTTAGATGAAGCAAATGGTGGAGATATACATTAAACTTGCGGAAATGGAAACAAAGAGAGAGGTAATTAAGTAGTCATTTGGTCTTTACATCTGGCCCTGACATTGAATACTGTCAAGTTCTGTTCCTGCTAACTGGGGCATCCTGGACCATAAAATTGTGTCTTAATTATTTGAACTAATGACAAAGCCTTTGAACAGGATACCAACAAAAGAGTGGCTCTACCAAGAGAACTTCGCAGTTTCAGAGAACTAGAGCTTGTAAGACTGTCCCTTTCTTGTTTTCTTTTGATTGGGTTAATTAACTCCCCATCCCCCAATGGGTAATTACTAATTCATTCCTTCTTTGTTTCGCAATTACAAAGACCTGCCGTATGACTTATTTCCATCTTACAATCGCTTCCTTATGTTAGATAACCTAACAGAATTTTTTATGTCATCACCAAAATTAAACTTCTTCCAAAAATGCCCTTGCGTGGATCTACTGTAGTTATGCTGACTAAAAACCTTCAAGGAGCTCTCTGTAATTTTTTTAAAAGTAAAATGGGAATAATTTGAAAATGCTTTGTTACATATTTTTGTTTCTGAACTTTCTTTTGTAGTTTCAGCTTGATGCTATTGCAAATAATGTGGTCCAATCTATAGTTTAATGTGAGACATGCTGGCTTTCTGTAATTTTTTTAATAGTTAAATGGGAATAATTTGAAAATGTTTAGTTACATATTTTTGTTTCTGAACTTTCTTTTGTAGTTTCAGCTTGATGCTATTGCAAATTATGTGGTCCAATCTATAGTTTAATGTGAGACACGCTGGAGCAACATAGAAAGAATTTATAGGACATTAATTTGGCTTGAAAACATAGTTGTAGTGACATGTATTTTAGTAATAAAACGATTCCACCCAACTTCATATGTTGCAATATAGACTTGTTAAGTGAACAGAAGATGGGAAGAATAACTTCTGATATTTTATTCTGTGTGAGAAGGCATTATATACAAGTTACATCAGCTAAACTAAGGAAATAAATCAAATCCTACAAATCTGCCTCCTAATTGGTCTCCTACAAATTAGCTGCAAATCAGCATCCTTCTATATCTATGTTAGCTATAGATGGTAAAGATACAGTTTTACAATAACACTCCCCCTCAAGCTGGAGCATAGATGTTAAATCATGCCCAGCTTGTTACAAAGATATTCGACTCGAGTCCCATTCAAAGCTTTTGTGAATAGATCACCTAGTTGTTCTTCTGTCTTTACATATCCAGTAGATATAAGATTCTCTTGAATTTTCTCTCAAACAAAGTGATAGTCAATCTCAATGTGTTTAGTTCTTTCGTGAAACACAGGATTTGAGGCAATATGAAGAGCAGCCTGATTATCACACCAGAGTTTTGCTGGTAGTGATGGCATTAAGCCAACTTCAGTTAAAAGATGATGTACCCACATAATTTCACACGCTGACTGTGCCATGGCTCTATATTCGGAATCTGCATTGGATTGCGATACAACATTCTCCTTCTTACTTTTCCATGACACCAAATTTCCCCCAAAAAAGACACAATAACTAGTAGTAGTCCTCCTATCAACTTTGGATCCAGCACAATCAGCATCTGTAAAATACTCAATGTTAGCATGTCCATGATTTTTGTATAGTATGCCACGTCCAGGAGCTCCTTTCAAGTAACATAAAATCTGTTCCAAAGCTGCCCAATGTTTGACTGTAGGTGCAGACATGAACTGGCTAACAATACTGACTGAATATGCAATGTCTGGACGAGTTACTGTGAGATAGTTTAATCTCCCAACTAATCTCATGTATTTTTCTGGATCTTCAAATAGATCACCATCATCTTTTGTAAGATGCACATTGGGAACCATTGGCGCGTTGCATGGCTTGGCTCCTATTTTCCCAATCTCTGTAAGCAAATCAAGCACATATTTCTTTGGGACAAGAAAATCCCTTTCTTGTTTCTTGTTACTGCCCCAAGTCTTTTGTATGAAACTTAGTATGCAAGAATGACTTGAGGGATGAGATCCCTGTGCTATCATCTCCAGTAATAACGATATCATTAACATAGATAACTAGAAGGATGATGCCAGCTTTAGACTCTGTAGAAAACTGAATGATCACCCTTGCATTTCTTCAACCCAAACTGCTGAACTACCTCACTGAACTTGCCTAACCAAGCATGGGGACCCTGCTTCAGACCATGTAAAGATTTCTTCAAATGACAAACTTTTGTATACTCCCCCTGAGCAACAAACCTATGTGGTTGCTCCATGTACACTTCTTCCTGGAGGTCACCATGAAGGAATGCATTCTTGATGTCTAATTGGTGTAAGGGTCAATCGTGAGAAGCAGCTATAGAAATGAATAGGCGAACAGAGGTTAGTTTGGCCACTGGGGAAAAAGTATCAGAATGGTCTACTCCATAAGTCTAAGCATATCCTTTAGCAACAAGTCTAGCTTTCAGTCGAGCTACCGAACCATTCGGATGAACTTTGACTACAAAGACCCATTTGCACCCCATAGCTTTTTCTCTTGTAGGAAGATCCACCAGATCCCAAGTGTGATTTTCTTCTAAGGCATTTATCTCTTCAATCATTGCATTACGCCACCCAGGATGACTCAAAGCCTCCTTAACTGTCTTTGGAATAGAGACAGAGTCTAGAGAAGCTATTAAAGAGCTAGACGAAGGAGACAAGTGATCATATGAAATAAAATTAGCAATGGGATAAGTAGATTTAGGATAGGTGCACTGACGTTTACCTTTACGAAGACTAATGGGAAGATCAAGTTCACTTGGAAATGTATCTTGGGTCTCTTGTCTCCTGGAATAAACTTGAACAATTGGCGGCTTTGTTGTTGTTGGAGGAACATAGGCTGCTGATTACTCACTATGAGTGCTCGGGGATGCAAAGGGAACATAATCATTTGGTTTCTTCGTGAGAGTATCGATTAGCCATTCATCATCCTCCCACTGACTTGTAGAAATGGAAGGCGAGGAAAAGAAAAGTCTGTTTTCTGAAAACACTAAATCAGCTGACACAAGATATTTGTTGAGATCAGGAGAAAAGCACCTATATCGTTTCTGAAGGAGAGAATAACCTAAAAAGGCACACTTCAAAGCTTTTGGGTCCAATTTAGTGACATGAGTTCGTACATCTCGAGCATAGCAGGTGCTACCAAATATCCGTGGCTGTATCGAAAATAATGACTTGTTTGGAAACAAAACGTTGTATGGAATATCACCATTAAGCACCAATGATGTCATGCGATTAATCAGAAAGCAAGCAATGGATACAACATTAGCCCAAAATTGCTTAGGAACCTTCATTTGGAATAGAAGAGCTCGAGCTGTCTCAAGTAAATGTCTATTCTTCCTCTCAACAGCCCCATTTTGGGAGGGTGTATCAACACAAGAAGTTTGATGAAGAATTCCATGTTGAGTCATGTAAGTCTGAAATGAGTCTGACATGTATTCCTTGGCATTGTCACTTCTCAATATGCGCATAGAAACATTAAATTGAGTTTTCACTTCAGCACAAAAGGCACAAAAATGAGCAAACACTCCAGAACGATTCTTCATAAAATATATCCAAGTCATTCGAGAGAAATCATCCACAAAAGTGACAAAATATTTGAACCCAGTCTTAAGACACAATAGGGCAAGGTCCCCAAATATCAGAATGAACCAACTCAAAAACAGAATTAGCTCATTTATTAATTCTAGGACCTAACGAGCTACGATGATGTTTAGCAAACTGACATGACTCACAATTCAATGAAGATACATCACGAAATTGAGGACATAACTTCTTCAATGTAGGTAGAGAAGGATGTCCCAACCGACAATGTGCTTCAAATGGAGAGGTGACACTGGAACAGGCAACAGACCGAGGCACCCATGCATCAAGAATATAGAGACCATTGGATACATGTCCTTTACCAATAATTTGCTTCGTCATAAAATCCTGTAAAAGGTAATGATCAGGAAAAAAATGAGATACAACAGTTAAGATCTTTGTTAAGTCTACTCACAGAAATCAAATTGAAGACAATGTTTGGTAGACTTAGCACGGATGACAAGGTAATAGAGGAAGTTGGTTTAACAGGCCAAGATCCCACAATAGGTTGACCCATCAGCTATGGTTATAGGGGATGGTGCTTTATGTGATCGAAAATTAGAAAAGATATTTGGATTACCTGTCATGTGATCTGTGGCACTAGAATCAATGACCCATTTGGTTGATGAGGAAATAAGACATGCATTAGTTTTACCTGTCTCAACAAGAGCAGTAACTGGAGTGGATTCCTTTAGAGATTCCTGGTACTGAGAGAATTTAGCGAACTCATCAGCTGAGATCATAAGAGTCTTTTCAGAAGTTGAACTAGAAACAGCAGCAACATTAGCAGTTTGTGTTGTTTGATTGCGATTCTGAAGTTTCTTACAGTAACGCTTTGTATGACCAGGCTCATGGCAGTAGTAGCAAATAATTTTGCTTGAGTCACTGTTATGGCTGTCAGTGGCCTTGTTTCCACTTCCCCTATTATTATTCTTTCTTCTAGCATCATTCCCCCTCCTTTGGCAACAAGAGCATTGGTTTGCTGAATAGATGGAGTATGCTCCGTGCGAAGTATCCTATTGAACACATCCTAGAGAGTACCGATCTCAGAACTGGAAAGAATTTGAGATTTAGCAGTTTCAAATTCAAAGGGAAGGCCAGCTAAGAAACTCATTATCGCCATTTGTTCCCTTTGAGCTTGTTGTAATTTGATATCAGTACTAAATAGTAAAAGCATATTCAGCTCCTCATAAATTTTCTTGAAGTCCATGAAATAAGAAGTAAGAGATTTGGCCTCTTTCTCAGTTCGATAGAAGGCCTTGCATACCTCATAAATTCGGGACACGTTCCCGTTACCAGAAACAAGAACTCCAAATAATCTATTAGTTCTTTAACAAATTCACAGTGATTAATTAAGCCAATTACCTCACTATCAATTGAATTCCTGACTTGCAAAAACAGCCGTGCGTCATCTCTCATCCAAGCTTGTCTCGTATCATCGGTAGGGGGTTCTTGAATCAAATGGTCATCCTTGTCAACACTTCGGAGATAGACTCTAATTGTTTTGCTCCATTCCAAATAATTAGAGTCATTTAATTTATGTTCAGTAATTTTGGACATTGCTGGAACTATTTCACTCATGGATGCCTTAAATTCAGCCATTTAAGAGGAATTCACAACAAAAGAAGGATAGCCCAAAAGAAAATGAACAACAAAAAATTACAGAACCTCTCAAATGAAGCAAGTGCACAGCAATGAGAAATGCAAACCCACCAGAGTCGGGCCGGAAAAGTCGGTGCAACGCCGGACAGACAAAGCCGAGCACCAATAACCGTTCCACACGCCGGCGTGTGAGGCGCAGGTATGTGACAGAAACGGCGCGTGAGAGACTCACGTGAAACACTTGGTCACCGGAGTTTTGATCTCTGACCGGAAAAAGGATTCCGCCTCCTTCTTTGGTGGCGGTGAGAAAAAAAATAGAAGCAATTAGGGTGGTGTCCCCTCAGATACCTCTCCAAAATTTTCACGAGCAGAGGAAAAAAAATAGCCAGAAGGCTCTGATACCATGTAAGTGAACAGAAGATGGGAAGCAAAGCTTCTGATATTTTATTCTCTGTGTGAGAAGGCATTATATACAAGTTACATCAGCTAAACTAAGGTGTCTCCTACAAATTAGCTGCAAATCAGCATCCTTCTATATCTATGTTAGCTATACATGGTAAAGATACAGTTGTACAATAACAAGACCGAATTAAAATTTCTAAAATAATTCATCAAGAAATATAGTAGCATCAATTGACTACAGATGCATTTTGATGAAAAGAATGATTTAATTCTCCAGTTGTAAAACCTACAGTAGGTCATTATCTTAACATCGGAAAATGTATGTTATTACCTCATGAAGTTTTCTCACTCTTCCTCCAATATAAAAGCTCTTCAAGGTAGTTCAAACTTCAAGAAGTTGAATCTGGTTTTGAACGTGTGGAAAGCTTGAACAAAGTTTCACTGGTGATGCATTATCCTTAGTGCTACAGCATTTTCAGAGCACATTTTTCCAACAATTTCTGCCTGATTTTGTTAATCTCCTTAACTCCTGTCATACTTGGGTATTTCATGATGCTTGTTTCCAGTGGTCAATATTGCAAATCCATGTCTATTTTCCTTTGTGCGAGCTGGTAAGCTCTTGGTGAAGATTCTATCACTCAAAAAGTGATTTAGCAATGACTATGGGAACATACTGAAGTCTTCACCAACTTTTCCTGTCTCCTGTGACTGGGCCTCCTTCTTGCTCTGCCACCGGGATTTTTTGGCAGTGGTTTTCCTTGCTGAGGCACGTCCTTTTCTTCTCTCCTTGAGGGCCTCGGCATATCTAGTCTGCGAGGAAGTAGGATTAGGAGAGAAAAAGCATTATGGTAGTCCTATAAAGGGAATTTTTTTACCTTTAAAGAATTTTCTTGGGGGTGATTTCTCTTTTATTTCCACCCCTCCCCGGCAGGCAGGATAGTCTTGTACCAATTTCTGTCACATTTGACAAGCGTTTGTTAGCCAAGAGGTTTGTAATTATGAAACTGAGAGGGGAGGAGTTGGTAATTACCCATAACAAGGGAAGGCAGTGTAATCAACCCTGTTTTGTTTGGTTAAAGACATCAAAATACTAAATCATTTTAATGCTGATAGGCACTATGATTCTTATTGGTTTGATGAGTAGATCACTAACAAGCCTTGAGTCAATTGCAAAACTGAGATCTTTGGATTCATGATTATGCCATTTCAGGTTCCGGTTGTAACATCTAATTTTCCCGTTGACCGGACTCGTCAATATCCTGAAGGATTTTTTCCCCACTTTATGGGGTTGGTTGATTCAGTCACGTAAGTGCTTACCCTCTGCTCTGGATCTTGGATTTGAGTGAAAAATGTCTTGAGGACAATGTTTTCCATGGCAGTGAAAAGTAGAAAGGAAATGCCTATGAAATGTTAAAATGAGTAGTTCTCTTTTCATGCATGAAATCCTAACTTTATTATCTCTTTCTGCTTGAGCTTCTAGTTGTTTATTGTCAAACCACTTTTCTTGCTGATGTTCTGCTTCTCACTCAAACTGTGCAGCATAATGAATGGTATAAATGCCCCAAAAGTGGTTGAGTGTTTAGGTTCTGATGGTAACAGATACCGGCAACTTGCAAAATCCGGCAATGATGACCTGAGGCAAGATGCTGTAAGAATTCAAATCACTTGCTCTTCTTGTGAATCATATAGCCTTGAAAATGATGATATTGAACAAAATTTTTTGGTTGGACATAGTGGTTTTTAAGGAATAAAATTTGTGACAGCTGAGTTAGTCTATTGCTGTACATAAAGTAAGGAGTTCAGGTGGAGTCCATAGGCTACAGCTTTTGATGAAATTTGATTTTCATTGTGTCTTTTTTTCGCAAATTTCGTTCATTTTCTCAGACTGAAACGTACTCAATGGAGTTCATTTTCCTTTACAAAATTTTTCATAAATACCATGCAGGTGATGGAACAGTTTTTCGGTTTAGTTAACATATTCCTGCAGAACAATCGTGACACATGGAGGAGGCGACTCAGGATACGTACATACAAGGTAGTGTCCCCACCTAAAACAAATAAATTGTATTGCTGAGTTTTCTGAAAGCTACTCTTTTCATAACAGGTATATACTAGATCCTACCTGAGCTGGGTCTCATAGTTCAGTGATAAAATGTTCCTACTTATTTTTCTCTTTAAGTTTTCGAAAGAGTATGTTTGGTCCATGGATTTTGGTGGGAAAAGAAAAGAAAATGCTAAGGAAATGTTTTGGTTGTTTGGTTGGTAAGAAAAATACTAAAGAAAGGAAAACTTGAGGAAAAATATAATGCATTTGAGGAAAATGAATTTTCCTCACTCAATGGTAAGGAAAATGGGGGAAAACTCTATTTGAGCTTTCTCTCATTCTCCAAAACTTTCATCACTCCTTTTTTTGGTCTTTTCTTCATTATTTTCTTTAAAAACCAAACAAATTTGAGATTTTATATTTCTTTGTTTTCTTTTTCTTTTCCCTAATATTTTCCTTTCCTTGTTAAAATCCTTATACCAAACATTGTGGAAGTGATATGTAGCTTCTGAATCTTCAAAGACAGCCCTGCGTTCCTGTCATATTTGCTTTAGGTGTTTCCTTGAGTCAACTACAGATGACTTAAAAAGCTACCAGTATGTAATGTTGTCACTATATGTAATAGGATCTTTGAGTGCTGATCCCTTTAAGCCTTGTTATAATCTGTCTTTTCTTGTCGTTGGAGCTACAGTTATCATGATAGCCATTAATTGAGATTCACACACCAAAATTTCGATTTAGAACTTATATCTTTTCCACGTTTCAGATCTTCTTATGTTTGTTCTAGAAAGTCAACATGAACTTTTCTCCGAGTAAACAAGAATTACCCTCCTCTTTCTTGTGTATCGATGTCTCTGTGTGCAGTTTAATTCAGAGTAACCACATAATTGCTATTAAAAAAAAATCACTAAGCTTGGAAAATGTGAGATTTGTCTAAATGGAGACAGATATTGGCAGCTTGAGCAAGCATGTTGACTCTGGCATCCGTGGTCCTTCAAGAAATTATAATTACTCCACTGACTTTGTTGTTTCTCTTGCTCCTTTTCTCTTTTCACATTTTGCTTCTGGGAAATCTACGACTCTATATAGTTCATATCTTATGCTTTAGTTAGTTAAATCATTTATAGGTCCCCAAGAGAATTGTCTTATTTTCTGAGTCCTTTTTTCACTAAAGCATCATTTGTTTGCCTTGCATTCTTTAAGTTCTTATTATGAAATGGTTGTGGTAGTAAATAAGTTAATAACTTATTCCTGTGCCCCACAAAAACTGCAATTTCATTGCTTTGATGAGACAGGTTGTCCCTTTTACTCCCAGTGCTGGTGTTCTAGAATGGGTGAATGGAACTTTGCCACTTGGTGAATATCTTGTTGGGAGGTTAGTGAAATTACCATTTGCATAAAATGACTGTTTATGAGTTTATTTAAAAAAAAATAAAAAAAAATAAAATTGATTGTATGTTGAATATGTTGATGTGCCCAATGCAGCACCAGAAATGGAGGTGCACATGGACGCTATGGAATGGGAGATTGGACGTTTATGGAATGTCGGCAGCACATGACTACGGTATGCATCATGTTGTTCTTTTATAGTGCTTGTTATCTGTTTCTATTGCTATGCCTTTTACCCTTTTGAATCTTTTCTGGGTTGTGCCTGGATAGAAAGATTTAAATTTGAGGGAAGGATTTCATATGACTCCATTTCGTATATTTAAAATCCACCATCTCCAAAAAAGAGAGCTCATAGATTTGAAATCCATTGTAACATAAAAGTATCCAAACAAGCTTGGTGTATCTGTTATTATGGATTGAAGATCCTTTTTTTGGAATCCATCAATAGAAAACACAACCTAAGTAAATTTTTTGTTCTTTATAAGTAAAGGATCTCATGCATACAGATTAAAAGATTGTACATGTCAACTTGATCAATTTTGTTAATTTTCTAAGTCAAATTTTTTTGATGCAATAAGCAACACATTGTTCCTTGCTCAGTGCATACTTTCTTTTGTAGGAAACCAACAAGCGCAAGGCATTCCAGGAAGTCTGCAAGAATTTCAGGTGTATGGATTTTGTGAAACCACCTAATTGTTAAACACTTGAACTAACTTGGCTTGGTTATCATACAATGCAGGCCGGTCATGCATTACTTCTTCTTGGAGAGGTTTTCACATCCTGCTGACTGGTTTGATAAGAGGCTGGCATATACAAGAAGCGTGGCAGCTAGTTCAATGGTTTGTCTTTTAATTTCTATGCCTTGCTCTAATTTTTTAATGATATTATCAAATGATAAAGTCGAAACATGATGTAGTTTCTTTCCTTGCTTGGAGGAAATACCCAGCATCAAGTTATCTGGCCTTGACAGATGACAGTATGATAAGTTCAAATCCGATAGCAGTAAAATAGAGATTCCCCTGTATGCAGGTTGGTTACATTGTTGGATTAGGAGATCGGCATTCCATGAATATTCTGATTGATCAAGCTAGTGCAGAAGTTGTTCATATTGATCTAGGAGTCGCATTTGAGCAAGGCCTGATGCTGAAAACACCTGAACGAGTTGGTCTTTTTACTTAATTAACTTGGATGCTTTATTTTCTGCCACTTATTGTTCTTTCCTTGTCTCAATAATTTACCTTGACTAATGTGTTAAACTATCATTTCCAGGTACCTTTTAGGCTGACAATGGACATCATAGATGGTATGGGCGTAACTGGCGTGGAAGGAGTTTTTAGAAGATGTTGTGAGGAGACTCTTTCTGTTATGAGAACAAATAAAGAAGCATTGCTTACAATTATTGAGGTACAATAACTGGATAGATGTTGCTATTTTGAAATACTGATAAAGTTAGCTATTATTTTATAACTTGGAATTTTATGCAGGTTTTTATCCATGATCCCTTATATAAGTGGGCTTTATCACCTCTGAAGGCTATGCAGCGTCAAAAGGTATGTCAGTAGTTCTGTTTCAATCTATGCTTAAGAATTTTATGCAATCAGATGCATTCAATGCTTTGCAGTTGTAGATTGAGATAGTGGAAGTAAAATTATTTATTTGGGTGGTTGGAAGTATAAAAAGAGGCTCCTTTTTTATGAAAATTAAAAGCTCAATGAGTTTAACTCAAAGAGTGCATCTATGATATTGTCTAAGGATGTGTAAACTGTGATATCCAAATCCTGTGAATGCAACCAAAAGTATTTGATTTACAATTTGGCAACTTATCAACCAAAGAGCTTTACGTGTGATGGCTGAGTACCATGCTTCTGTTTATTTCTTTTTGCTTTCTTTCAACTGCTTGTTCAATAAAATTCTCACTTTTTGACCAAGGATTCACCCATGATTTAGGACTTGGTCCATGAACAGAAAACTGTTAACTACCATTTTCATTTGTGAAGTTATTTCCTTGTTCATTGTTTGGTAAAAGGAAAGATTGTACCTGAGCTTTTGTTATGAGAAATCTTCCTTTATAAATGAACTTAATGTGGATTGATTTAACCTGTTCTAATCCTCCCTGTTCCTGCCTTCTCTATGATGGAGAAAATCAATCTGCATGCTGATTAAATCAGTTCATACATGTGCTAGTCATTTATATTTCTGAGTTGTATGTTATCTGAATCTCTCTGTCACTGGAAGTTGGGCATCTCGCTGCTGAACATGTATGTATTGCTTCTGACATAAGCTTGTTTTTGGCCCTTATTAGGATACTGATGATGATTTAGATGCCAACTTAGAAGACTCTGGTGAAGATGAGTATGAAGGAAACAAAGATGCTGCAAGAGCCTTGTTGCGAGTCAAACAAAAGCTAGATGGATATGAAGACGGTGAAATGAGAAGTGTTCATGGGCAGGTATGTCTATGTTCAATCCAATATCTGACTTCATGCTTGATACATGCACAATTTACGTCCTTTAGATTTGTGTCATTGGTCTTGAACTTAGTTGTTAAAGGTGCTCGCCTTTGTCACCAAAGGTGAGAGGCGAGAGGGGCAAGGCAAAATCACCTTTCTCCTGGCTCAAGCGAGTTGCCTCCCCAAAGGCATCGGAATGACATGCCTTTCTTGCCCTTTTTAGCGGCGGCAGGCATTATAAAAGCGTCTCTTTGAAGTTCACCAATCAATGGTCAAAACTCAAAAGACTGAAAAAAAAAAAAAGAAGGGGGAAGAAGAAGACAAAAAGTGAAAAAAGTGGAAAGCTTAGAAAGAGTTAAAAAGCGCACGCATAACAAAACTGAAAGGTCAAGTCACAAAATCAGCTTATTGCATTCAAGTTTTGGTTGAGTAATTTGGATTTGATTTTATCATCTTGTAATTGTTGCATATCCTGTGGAATCTCCATTTAAACTAAAACTTATTACATAGACATCATATGTTATAAGTTCTCATTTAAGCATCTTGCTTCGAAATTCCGGGCGCCTCTCGCCTCGGGCATCAAAGGCCTTCGCCTTGCATTGCGTTTCACATTTACAACTATGATCTTTTAAATAAAACATGTGAGTAGTACTTCAAAGATGACCATCCTGACTTTTCAAGCAACATACCCACGGAGCCAATAATCCTAATTTTGCCATGTTGGCAAAAGTTGTTCCATTAATTCATTTGTCTTCCATGCTCAGTAAATTTGCGTGCTTTCAATGAATATGGGGTTTCTTTTTGTAGGTTCAGCAACTTATACAGGATGCAATTGATCCTGACCGATTGTGCCATATGTTTCCTGGATGGGGTGCTTGGTTGTGATAGTGACAACCTATATAATCACAGTTTTGGAGTTTGTACAGAGAAATCAAAATTAAAAAAAAATAAGAAAAAGGAAAATATAGGTAGTTTTTATGCTGCACAGTGAAATGAAAGGTAAAATTTTGTATTTCGGTCATTTGTAATTTCACTTGAGGAGTAGGAGATTTTGGCTGTTTGTTCATGGCTTTCTCATGTAATTTCGTCTGCATATTGATCTGAACATATATTTATGTTTATATATCATCCATTGTAACTTGAGCCCCAAACATGAATTTTTCTGGAAAAGAAGGAAAAAAAGAGTAGAAACGACGGTAGTGAATTCTTTATTTCTTTTTTCTTTTAAGGAGCTTTTAAGAATATATGTTAATCGTGGGAATTCGTAAGTTCATTTAATAACAGTTGAAAGACACATTCTACAGTATCTTATAAGATGATATTTTGAAAAGCTTACAGATTTAACCAAAAACAACTCTAATAATTACTATGATATTTACTATGGCAACTTTCAATGGAAAAAGGAAAATTATGATGTGTGCTGAATCAAAATTATATATCATAAGGATCTCCTTTGACAAACTTAAATTATTTAGCTGTATAAAATTAATGAAAGAGAGAGAGAGTCACTTTTTTAATTGGAATGGTATATAAGAGGGTATTTAGTTGAGGTTGTAAAATTTTCAAAATATCTTAAAAATATTTAGAAGTTTATAAAATTTTATAAAGTATTTAATATATTTTTTTAAAGAAGAGTTTATAAAATTTTAGAATAAGATGTGGGAATTTTATGAACTCTTTTAAAAAGTTAAGGACATTCTAATTTATTTTAAAGTTCCAACAAATTCTTTTAAATTTAATTATTTTAATTAAAAATTATCATTATAATATTTTATAAGTTCTATTTACGATTTTATTTTATTTAGATATTTTGATAATTTATTTTAAAAATGAAATTTAATATTTTATAAATTTTAAAAATATTTTATAAGATATAGGAATTAAAAGATTTTTTTATTTTTGTTTTTGTTTTTATTTTTTGAGTAAACTTAGTTTATAAGTTCAAGTTAAATAATAATATATGGGGCACTTATTTAAAAGTACCAAAAGCACTTTTTAATTTCAAGTTCAGTCCCCACTTAATGTTTGTTAGAAGAAACTCCTTAGTTTTGTTAAAATTTTAGAGATCACTTTCTAGTCACTTGATTTGACAAAAATGCCTTTAAATATAATATTTTTCACTAATTTTTTCTCACTTCTTCATCAACACAAGCAAACAGTAAACCTTATCATACGTTCATTACCAAAACATAAAGAACAGAAAAAAATGCAACAAGCTCCACGGCAAGAACAAGAATAACGTTAGAGCCAAAAACCATCAACCCGACAACTACATTGTCTTCTTCTCTTTTTATTTTCATCATTTTCGGGTTTCATCTTCTTCTCAATTGCTTCTGAGTTTCTTATATGTTTATGACAATGTCAATCAATAGTAAAACAAGTGTGTTCAATCAAGTGTTGTGGAGTTGTTGCTACAAAGACCATCTCCATATAATGTCAATTAAGGATAGCATGACTTTAATGGACATGTACATTAATCTCGTAAGAAAATGGAGTGAAATCAATGTTGAGCACTTCAGTTTGCAATATATAGCTCCACATCAAAGATTGTACGTGAGTTTAACTGATGACGACGATGTCATGAATATAGTCTTACTGCATTTGACATTGAAGATGAACATTGTTGACATCCTGGTAAACCGAAAGGATGAATCAAGCAGCAGAGCAAAGAAGAGCAGTGATGTTTTAAGGTAATACTTTTACAGAATCTAAATTGTACTGCAGTTTGTAAAGTTTTGTACTTGAAGTATTCTGAAATTGCACTCTGATTATTTGAAAATCTTTCTCTACTTGGAGCGTTCTACATTATACTTTATTGCAATTAACATTGTACTTCATCTCACAAAAATTATACTATATTATGTAAGTTTTATACTTCATTTTATACATCATTTTACCTAAACTTGTACTCCATTCATTAAAGTTCTATACTTCAAGTGTCTGAAATTATACTTCATTTTATCTAAACTTGTACTTCAATTATTTGAACCTATTATTTAATTTTGAAGCGTTCTACTAATGGATTATCCAAAAATTATACTGCAATAGCTAAGGTTTTATACTTCAGGTATTCTGAAATTGTACTTTACTTTATATCGAAAATTGTACTTTAGTTTTTTGAAATTATACTTCATTTTTACATAATTTCACCTAAATGTGTATTCTTTTCATTGAAGTTCTACACTTCAGGTTTTCTGAAATTGTACTTCACTTTGTCTGAAATTGTACTTCTATTTTTTAAAATTATACTTCATTTTATACATTATTTTACCTAAATTTGTACTCTATTCATTGAAGTTCTATACTTCAAGTATCCGAAATTGTAGTTCATTTTATCTAACATTGTACTTCAATTATCTGAACCTATTATTTAATTTTGAAGCGTCTACTAATGGATTATCCAAAAATTATACTGCAATTGCTAAGGTTTTATACTTCAAGTATTTGAAATTGTACTTTACTTTATAAAAAATTGTACTTCAATTTTTTGAAATTATACTTTATTTTATACATCATTTTACCTAAATTTGTACTCTTTTCATTGAAATTATATTTTTCAGGTGTTCTCAAATTATACTTCATTTTATCTAAACTTGTACTTCAATTTTCTGAATCTTTTATTTAATTTTCAAGTGTTATGCTAATAGATTATCTAAAAATTGTACTGCAATTGCTAAGGTTTTATATTTCAGGTGTTTTGAAATTCTACTTCACTTTATCTAAAATTGTACTTCTGTTTTTTGAAATTATACTTCAGTTTATACATCATTTTACCTAAATCTGTATTCTTTTCATTGAAGTTCTCATACTTTACGTGTTCTGAAATTGTACTTCACTTTATCAAAAGTTGTATTTTTGTTTCTTAAAATTATAGTTCATTTTATACATTATTTTACCTAAATCTGTACTCTTTTCATTAAAGTTCTATACTTTAAGTGTTCTCAAATTGCACTTCATTTTATCTTAACTCGTACTTCAATTTTCTAAATCTCTTATTTAGTTTTCAAGTATTCTATTAATGGATTATCCAAAAATTGTATTGCAATTGCTAATGTTTTATACTTCATGTGTTCTGAAATTGTACTTCTTTTTATACAAAATTATACCTAAGCTTTTACGTAAAATTGTTTTCCATTATTTAAGTTTACAAAGTTCTATTAATTTTGCACTTCATTTTACCTAAAGTTCTACACTTAAAGTGCTTTAGTTATTGATTATCAAAAATTGTATTGCAATTGCTTGCGTTTTATACTTCTATTGTTCTGAAATTGTACTTCATTTATTCGAAATTATACCACAATACTTAATTATTCTACATATTATACTTTATTTTACCTAAAATTGTACTTCATTTGTCAACCTCAAGGGATGCAGTCGAGGAGGAAATTGGTTTGACTAATGCATTGCATAATGAATTGGCTTTAATTAGCAACTCAATTGATGCATGGAGGAATTGAATATATAGAGAGGGTCAAACATTCAAGGATGCTCAGGAGTTCAGAATTATGCTTAAGAATTATGCAGTGTCTACTTTGCAGTCATTTAAATACAAGAAAAATGAAAGCAAAAAAATCATAGCCGTTTGTAGTGATGAAAATTGCAAATGGAGAATCTATGCATCAAGGCATGAGGCTGATAAATTATTTGGCATTCGAAAATGCAATCTAGAGCACACATGTGGTGAGGCAAATCTTCGGACAAAGGGACATCCTAAAGCCGATTCCGCTTGGGTTGCTAACGTAGTGATGGATAAATTAAGATCAGAGACATGTTATCGGTCCTCTACCATATTGAAAGATATCCACAGAGAATACGGTGTGGAAGTTAGGTACCATAAAGCATGGATAGGTAAGGAATTAGCTATGCATGACATCTATGGAGCTGAGAAGGGATCTTATGATAAGTTGAGGTGGTATTGTGATGCTGTGAAAAGCACAAACCCTGGAAGTATTACAGACTGTGAGATTGACCCAATTAGTCAAAAATTTCGTCGGCTATTTATATGTTTCAGTGCTTGCCTTCTTGGTTTTCTCAGGGGATGCCGTTGATATTCTTGGACGGCACCTATATTAAAAATAAATACAAATGAGTATTACTCAGCGCTGTCAGTAAGGATGCTAATGATAACTTATTCACGTTAGCATATGCAGTTGTTGACTCTCAAAATGATATTAATTTGGAGTGGTTATGTTTTAAGCTAAGAAGTGTCTTAGATTCTGAATATCTGCCTGGCTTATCAAGGTTTACTTTCTTCTCCAATCGACATCCAAGTTTTCTTAAGGCCCTCCCCATGATATTTCTTGGTAGCCACCATGCATATTGCTTGAGACACTTAGTGGATAGCTTTAAGAAACAAGTAAGTGTACTTTATCTTTGTTTGTGAGAGAATTATGTGAAATAAACTCTAATTCATAACATTTAGCACATTACTGTTCTATTATTCTAAATTCAGGTATTAAGGAAGTACCTTCTACATAACAAGAAACATTTGTGTTCTGCTTTTATGAAAGCTGCATATGCGCCTAAAAGGTAGGAGTATACCCGACATATAGACAGCATCTTGGAGTCAATGCTGCTTGCCAGAGACTTTATTATGTAGTCTGACTCACCATGTGGGGCAAATTCCTTATTTAGTGGAGATCGATGGGGGGTAATAAACAATAATCAAGAAGAAAGTTGGAATAATTGGGTTAAACCAGCCTGATTTATGCCAATTACAGCCATTGTTGATCACATACGCATGCAAATAATGGTTACGATGCATGATCGACGAGAATAATCTCATAAGATAGTTGGTCAATTATGTCCCAAGCAAGAGAAGAAGTTGAAAATCAATCATATGCGTTCTCGTAACTTAAAAGTTGTCATATCTAGTGGTTGGAGCTTTGAGGTGATTGAGCAAGATAAATCGTATGCTATAGATTTACATAGCAGGGTTTGTTCGTGCAGAGCATGGCAGATTGATAAAATGCCATGCAGACATACTTGTGCTTGTATCGAGTCAAAGTCACTTTCACCATATAACTTCACCGATCAATACTATCGAGTTGAGATGTATCAACAAGCATACCAAGTAGTGATAAACTTTATTCCTACGTTTGATATGCATCTGTTCCCTCTAGATGATGATGACGTCATTCATGCACCTGATTGCCGATCTTAGCCTGGGCATAGAAGGACACAGAGGATTCCATCATAGATTGAGAAACGTGTAATTAAGTGTAAAAGGTATGGTAGAACAGTGCATAATCGTCGAACTTGCAAAGAATCAGTAAACTAGTTAAATTTTGTACCTCAATCTGGGATAATTGTACTTGATTTCTTCACATTTGCACATCACTTGGGCAATGAGGTAGGTAATTTAGCGTGAAATTAGCATTCTTGTATGTTGTCCGAGATATAGTTAAATTTTGTACCTTAACCTGGGATAATTGTAGTTGATTTCTTCACTTTTGCACCTCACTTGGGCAATAAGGGAGGTGATTTAGTGTGCAATTAGCATTCTTGCATGTTGTCCGAGACATAGTTAAATATTCTACCTCAACCTGGGATAATTGTACTTGATTTCTTCACATTTGCACCTCACTTGGGCAATGAGGGAGGTGATTTAACGTGAAATTAGCATTATTGCATGTTGTCCGAGACATAGTTAAATTTTGTACCTCAATCTGGGATAATTGTATTTGATTTCTTTACATTTGCACCTCACGTGGGCAATGAGGCAGGTGATTTAGCATGAAATTAGCATTATTGCATGTTGTCCGAGACATAGTTAAATTTTTTACCTCAATCTGGGATAATTGTATTTGATTTCTTTACATTTGCACCTCACGTGGGCAATGAGGCAAGTGATTTAGCGTGAAATTAGCATTCTTGCATGTTGTCCGAGACATAGTTAAATTTTGTCCCTCAATCTAGGAAATTGTACTTGATTTCTTTACATTTGCACCTCATGTGGGCAATGAGGTAGGTGATTTAGCGTGAAATTAGCATTCTTGCATGTTGTCCGATATATAGTTAAATTTTGTACCTCAATCTGGGATAATTGTACTTGATTTCTTCACATTTACACCTAAATTGGCCAACTTTGTACTTAATATCTTAATATTTTTGAATTGAAATTTGTTCAAAGATTTGCTTTTTAAGTCTTGGTAATTAATAACCAAACAATAAACATGTGTCCAATATTTATCATATGAATAAAATAATGTTAAAATTTTTAAGTTGTCAATCACTAGTGTTCAACGGATGAATGTTATCAATCGCAGTAATGAAAGAATACTTATGCTTTCAAAGATGTAAACAAATGAGAATTTGACGATGATATCCACCATATCACACGTACAAATTCGTACTTCACGAGATCCGATAATCTCAAATTATTGTACTTGACCATCGTTACAATTATTGGAGAATAATTATTCAATTGCAATAAGTGTACTTTAACAAAACACATTCTATACTTGGTTTGTTATGCGTTCGTACTTCACTTCTCCAGAATTGTATTGAGTTTGTACTTCGTTTCCCTTGAATTGTACTCAAATTTCCTGCCCAGTTTCAATTGAATTTAAGTGTTCTTTAGCAAAACACATTTTATACTTTCTTTGTTCCGGGTTTGTACTTCATTGCCCTCAAAATGCACTCAAATTCGCCTCCCAGTTTTAATTGAATTGAAGTGTACTTCAACAAAACAAATTTTATACTTTGTTTATTCTGAGTTTGTACTTCATTTCCCTTGAATTGTACTTAAATTCCCTGCCCAGTTTCAATTGAATTTAAGTGTTTTTCAGTGAAACACATTTTATACTTTCTTTGTTTCGGGTTTGTACTTCATTACCTTCAAAATGCACTCAATTTCGCCTCCTAGTTTCAATTGAATTGAAGTGTATTTCAACGAAACACATTTTATACTTTGTTTATTCTGAGTTTGTACTTCGTTTCCCTTGAATTGTACTCAAATTCTCTGCCCAGTTTCAATTGAATTTAAGTGTTCTTCAGCGAAACACATTTTATACTTTATTTGTTCCGAGTTCGTACTTCATTGCCCTCAAAATGCACTCAAATTTGCCTCCCAGTTTCAATTGAATTGAAGTGTATTTCAACGAAACACATTTTATACTTTGTTTATTCTGAGTTTGTAATTCGTTTCCCCTGAATTGTACTCAAATTCCCTGCCCAGTTTCAATTGAATTTAAGTGTTTTTCAGTGAAACACATTTTATACTTTCTTTGTTCTGGGTTTGTACTTCATTGCCCTCAAAATACAATCAAATTTGCCTCCCAATTTCAATTGAATTGCAGTGTACTTCAACGAAACATATTTTATACTTTGTTTATTATGAGTTTGTACTTCGTTTCCCCTGAATTGTACTCAAATTCCCTGCCCAGTTTCAATTGAATTTAAGTGTTTTTCAGCGAAACACATTTTATACTTTCTTTGTTCCGGGTTTGTACTTCATTGCCCTCAAAATGCACTCAAATTCGCCTCCCAATTTCAATTGAATTGAAGTGTACTTCAACAAAACACATTTTATACTTTGTTTATTATGAGTTTGTACTTCGTTTCCCCTGAATTGTACTCAAATTCCCTACCCAGTTTCAATTGAATTTAAGTTATAAATAATTAATGGAAAATTACACTTACATACAAAATAATATTATAAACAAAGTATCCTTCAATTTACAAATGTATTTACATACAAAGTGATTCAAATCCTGGCATTTTCATGACTTAATATTGTATATGCCATTTTCGCACGATATTTATCAATTTCAATTGTTCTAGCATCCCTCCAGAACTCGGGGGTATCTCTAGCAAAACATTCTGCCCAAAGGCACACATAGACACTACAATCCACTGTACCCACTTGCTGCCTGCTTTTTTTTTTTTCTGCTTTATGTATTCGTCCACACGACTCCCCAATGAAAGCTTCATATACCGAGAATAGAATGAAGCCTACAAAAATATTGATCAGTTGTTGACTCCCTACTTTATGAAGAAATCATAGGGAAAGGACGCAAACTTACAATGGCAATAGCTGTTGGTTTGTATCTGGCAGCCATTATTGAATTTATGTATAAGAAAAAATGAGTCGACGTGTCGAGGACAACCAAGAACTAGCGTTAGTGCCGGCAAATTGGTAGGATTATGTAACAACACTAGTTTAAAACATCCACCGTGAGCTATTTCAAATCTTTACAGGTGAAGGTGTTAAGTTTAGGTATCAACTCCACAAATTCTTCATCTGTAATATCCTTGATGTTGCGTCCCTCGAGTCGGTCTAATATATCAGCCTATGAAGTATAAAACAAATGGTTAAACTCGTTGGAAACGTCAACTAAATTAAGTTAGGAAACTGCCACATACCTGTGCTATTGAGGACGTAAACCACACCTTGTGGTGACACTTCTTGCCAAAAGATGGGCTATATAATATCGACATGTAGTAGTCTACTATGTCATCGGTAAGTTCTCCTCGAAATAAGAGCTCACAAAAGTTTCTCCCATCCAGAAACCGTCTTGCTTCCTCCCAGACAGTCACCCTACACAATTGTTAATTGTTAGTTCAAATACCAATTTATCCAAAAGAAAAATAATAAGCAAATTTTGTTACCTCAAATTATCTCTTTTGACAAAGTTGTCGATGACTTCTCGCTCTTCTACTGGAATAAGAGCAAGACCTCTATAATCAGTCCTTCATTTATAGGGATCAACCACTTCATTCTTTGGGCTGATTGGTTCATCTACCACCTGGGGTACAAAACACAGCATATTAAGTACAAAGTACAACTATTGAAGTAGAAAAGATAAGCACATGAAGTACATATATCACCAACATGGAGTACAAAACACTCGCACATAAGGTATAAAGTATCAACTATTGAAGTATAAAAGATAAGCACATGAAGTACAAATATCACCAACATAGAGTACAAAACACCAGCACATTAGGTATAAAGTATCAACTATTAAAGTAGAAAAGATAAGCACATAAAGTACATATATCATCAACATGGAGTACAAAACACCAGCATATTAGGTATAAAGTATCAACTATTGAAGTAGAAAAGATAAACACATAAAGTACAGATATCACCAATATGGAGTACAAAACACTAGCACATTAGGTATAAAGTATCAACTATTGAACTAGAAAAGATAAGCACATGAAGTATAGATATCACCAACATGGAGTACAAAACTCAAGCACATTAGGTATAAAGTATCAACTATTGAAGCAGAAAAGATAAGCACATGAAGTATAGATATCACCAAAATGGAGTACAAAACTCAAGCACATTAGGTATAAAGTATCAACTATTGAAGTAGAAAAGATAAGCACTGAAGTACAGATATCACCAACATGGAGTACAAAACACTAGCACATAAGGTATAAAGTATCAACTATTGAAGTATAAAGATCAGCACATGAAGTACAAATATCGTCAACATTAAGTGCAAAAGATTAGAACATTAAGTATAAATATCAACCAACTTGGAGTACAAAAGATTAGCACATTAAGTACAAGTATCACCAACATGAAGTATAAGATATCATCCATTAAGTGCAAAGATCAACCAATGAAGTATAAGATATCGTTACATTTATTACAAACAGACATTTTACAAATGAAATGCAAATAGCAAAAAAATAAAACATTAAGTAGTGTACAACACTTTCTTCTCTTCTTGTTCTTTGTTTTTTCGTGCACGAGGATGAGCACAATAGGTCTTTGTCACTTGTCTTTCTCTTTGGGCTGGTGTGGTGCTCGGGGGGTTGACAAAATCTAGAGATTTCTGTTTTGGCTTCCTGTCTTCTCGATTGCGCACATTTGTCACAATCGAGGACATGACATTTGCCACTTCAATCTCAGATTCCTTGAACTCAGCCGCTTGAATTGGTATATAATGTTTTATCTTCAAAGGTATTAGGGAATATGAAGGATCATGACGATGTTTTGTTCGACTTTCTTCATCCACCATATCTTCAGAATCATCCCCTTCTTTCTGTGCATCATGACCAAATCAAGTCCCCCTTCATGCACATACTCACCAGCTTCCTGCTCAAGCTCCACCCCATCAGTCTTGTCCTCAACTAGATGCTCCTCCTCACCCTGCTACTTCATTGCCATGTATTCGAATGAAGCAATTTTTTCTTTCATTGATTTAATTTCTTCAACTTTTGCTGCATTAATTGTTTCATATATTGTATGATCACAGACATGGATTTCACTTATGGGAGTACTGGCAGCCTCTGATTTCTTGATCAAAACTGCTAATTCTAACTCCTCTGGAGCAAGGTTGAGGGCTACAACCTATTACAATGGAAATAATTATCAAATTCAAATTATTATACAAAAAACTAATAATGAATTATTACAATTATTAACATATATGTTGTAGCTTGCTTCAATTTATTCTCTGCCTGTTCCACATTATGTGGGAGTTTGCTATCCTTCCATCGGTAAAAGCGTGGAAACTTAAACAAACTCACTGGTGAAGCTAATGACGGGATGCGTTCATAAACCCATACCTGTCATCCATAAATTGAAAAATGACACTCACTTGAATATAAATATAATCAATGTTATTATAAAAATGAAGTAAACACTTACCATCAAGCCGACTATACACCTATCAATGTACTTCTTGGTTCTTTCTCCACCTACTCCTAAATGGTTCCTTATCTTGGAGAAGAAAATTGTATGCAGCTATGCCCCATGCATACAGACCAACTCTAGACAAATTGTCCAAGTATGGTAGGAGAAATCATGGAGTCCAATAATTAGATGTTGGAAATAGAATACAATTAAAAACAAAAAGTATGTGCAACCTACAAAAATTATTCAAGTCCTCCACACTATCCTTATATACATACTCCTCAAATTTGTTTGCTATTTCAGATCTAGTTATATTTTGCAGCTTTCCAGAAGAAAAAAAAAAGGCGGTCAAAGGTTGAAGACTTCATCTTCAATGTTATATCAACAGATTGCCCCACATGTGGCAACCCTAAAACCATAGAAAATTCAGCTGCAGAAAAAAGAACCTCAACCCCCTCCGCAAAATGAAATGACAGCTTTTTTGGGTCAAACCTCCTAAGTATAGCTTCAAGCTGAATGAAGCTTGAACTTAACTTAAGCATATCCATGTATATATAGAAAGGGGTCTTCTAATGCATCAAAATGTTTGGACCCCCTCTTGGACTTCACAAGCTAAATTTACTCTGAAAATATTGGGGGGAGCAACGAGAGTAGACCTCACAATGTCTTGGCTTTGCTGCAATGAGAAAAAAAGAGAGTATATATACAGATAATAAACTAACCCTTTGCTTCTAAAATGTACTTCAGAAACACATAATATATACTACACTTTCAGTTATTCTATAATTGAGGCTTGAATGTTTTATACTACAGTTGCTTCTAAAATGTATTACAGATACACAGATTATATACTAGAGTTTCATTTAATGTATACTGCATGCTTAAAGGTTTTATACTTCAGTTGCTTCTAAAATGTATTGCAGATGCAAGGATTATATACTACATTTTCAATTAATGTATAATGCAGGCTTGAATGTTTATATACTAAATATGTTTCTAAAATATACTTTAGCTATACAGATTATATATTACACTTATGCCTAAAATGTACTGCCAGTTTGAATATTTTATACTACATTTGCTTCTAAAATGTACTGCAACTACAGAGATTATATACTACACTTTTGCCTAAAGTGTACTCCAGAAGCTCCTAAAATGTACTGCAGCTATACAGATTATATACTACCTTTTGCCTAATGTGTATTGCAACTTTGAATGTTTTATACTACATACATTTGCTTCTAAAATGTACTGCAGCAACACATATTATATACTATACTTATGCCTAAAGTATACTGTCAGTTTGAATATTTTATACTACATTTGCTTCTAAAATATATTGCAGCTTTACAGATTGTATACTACACTTATGCCTAAAATGTACTGCCAGTTTGAATGTTTTATACTATATTTTCTTCTAAAATGTACTGTAGCTCTAAAGATTATATACTACATTTATGCCTAAAGTGTACTGCTAGTTTGAATGTTTTATCCTACATTTGCTTCTAAAATGTACTGTAGCTCTACAGATTATATACTACACTTATGCCTAAAGTGTACTGCCAGTTTGAATATTTTATACTATATTTGCTTCTAAAATGTGCTGCACCTACACGATTATATATTGCACTTTTGCCTAATGTGTACTGCAAGTGCTCCTAAAGTGTACTACAGCTATACAAATTATATACTACCCTTTTGTCTAAAGTGTACTGCCAGCTTGAATGCTTTATACTAATTTGCTTCTAAAATGTACTGCACCTACACATTATATATAACAAATTTTTGCCTAATGTGTACTCCATGCTTGAATGTTTATACTACATTTGCTTCTAAAATGTACTGCACCTACACAGATTATATACTGTACTTTTGCCTAATGTGTACTGCAGATGCTCCTAACATGTACTGCACCTACACATTATATATAACAAATTTTTGCCTAATGTGTACTCCATGCTTGAATGTTTATACTACATTTGCTTCTAAAATGTACTGCACCTACACAGATTATATACTGTACTTTTGCCTAATGTGTACTGCAGTTACTCCTAAAATGTACTGCAGCTATACATATTATATACTATACTACCCTTTTGCCTAATGTGTACTACAACTTTGAATGTTTTATACTACATTTTCTTATAAAATGTACTACGGTTACCCAGATTATATACTACACTTTTGCTAATATGTATTGTATGCTTGGATGTTCTGTACTACAGATAATACACTATCACTTTCAGATAGTTTTATCATATAATTTCACCATATAATTTCATGTAAAAAGAAGTATAAACCCTTAAAAGGTGAAGTGCAACTTCCATGCCCTTCAAGTACAAATTAGAAACTTCCCATCTTACAATAGAAATCATATATATATCAAAGGGGTTCAAGTGTTTAACGACTAAAAAAGGAATAGAAACCCTAAACATGAGAAAATAGACAAGAAATGAGTATAACACTAAAAAATCACGAACATTTGAAATTGCAAATGCAGAAAACATACCTTTGTTTCTTTTCATCACTTCTTTTTGTACTTTGCTTCTTGTTGCAACTGTTTTTCCTTCCATTGTCGCAGAAAAATGGCAGAAATGTTGGTGCCTTTTTTTTTTTCCACTTCTTCTTCTTCTTCTCGCGTCAATAGCAGAGGAATGATTTCGCGCCCTTTTCTTTTGGCACTTAGAGAAGTCGATTTCATGTAAAAATAAAAATAGAAAGGCATTCTTCTTCAAGAGAGAACGCATTTACTAGGTATTTTTTTCCAGCTGCAAGGGTATATAGGTCTTTTTAAAAGATATGGGGAGTGATTTCTAATTTTTGTGAAAAAGTGGGGAGTTTAGTGTATAAAAATTCAAATAGGGACTGAACACTAAATTGAAAATAGGGTTAGGCATTTTTTCCTAATTAACTGTATAAAACATCAATTTTTAGTAGTGCACGCTAGCAGTTCATAAGGGGTTGTTTGGTTTCATTTTTATATTTTCTACTATTATAGAAATGAAACATATTATTTTCTACACATTTTCAGCCAACATCATTTTTTAGTTTTATTTTTATTTTTAAAATACATTATCCAACAACCTATATATTTTCTGCCAATAATCTATATATCTTTGTAAACATATTAAATTTTTTGATCAATTAAAAAGTGACACATGTAAAATAAATGCTAGATATTAAATTAAAATTTTCTATTTATATTTTGGGATTTATTAAATTTAATTCCTAAAAAATAAATAGTTAATTTTAATTAATAATTTAATATTTATTTTATACTCAAATCAAATATTAACACGTGTCAAATATGGAATGTCTACATTCATGGACCAATCAAATTAAAGATATTTGATATTGATATTATCTTTTAATGTTTGATTTTATCAAATCAAATATATATGAAATTATCTCTTGATATTTAACAATATCTTATCAAAGAGATAACCTTTGAAGGAGTTCAAGTCAATCAGAAATCTTCCATCAAACACCTATATAAAGGGGTGATTCCAGCTCATTTGACACAACACAAATTCTAGCAGACGAGAGAAACTCTGAAGAAGGCCAGCAATTCTCTCAAGCAAATTCAAGGAGATCCACGACGTTCAAGGTGTTCTTCGAGGAATTCATATATTTTTGGCGTTTGATTCGAGATTAAGGTGCGAAGCCCTCGAATTGGCGTTATTTTGTTCAAGGAGATCCACGAAGTTCAAGGTGTTCTTTGCGGAATTCATATATTTTTAGCGTTTGATTCGAGATTAAAGTGCAAAACCCCCGAATTGGCGTTATTTCAGTCAAATCAAAGTCAAAAGAGATCCATGCCGTTCAAGGCGTTCTTCATGGAATCCACATATTTTTGGCATTTGATTCGAAATTAAGGTGCGAAGCCCTCGAATTGGCGTTATTCTATTCAAATCAAATTTAAAAGAGATCCACGACGTTTAAGGCATTTTTTACGGAGCTCAAGATTATATTTGGAAGTGAAGAATCAGAGGATTAGATTAGAGATAGAATCCACAGTTGATTAATTTATTTTGATTTTATCTTATTTGTACAATTTTTCTTGTTTTGTAATTTTAATTTTTGCAGACAAAAAAATTTGTTGTTACAAATTTTAGCACACCCAGTGGGACTTTCTCTACCTTTCATCTCTTTCCTTCATCAAAGATTGAAGTATCATGGCCACCAACAAGACTGTTTCATTGAAGATGACTATTGCAAACTCCATAAATGCTAGAGCAAGAAGTGTTGGTGTCACCACAAGGAGTATGTCCAAAAAGTCGCAATCAACTTCGGAGGTAAATCATTCACTTGAAGTTGTGAAAAAGGTATTGCTACATGCTATTGATACTAATGAAGGTGGTGGAGACTCAAAGGTAGAATCAACAGCATCCACTCCTCACTCAACCTCAAGTTCCTCAAACATAACACCAGTGATGGTGACAAGTGCTACAACTTTAGAGGAACAAATTGCTAATTTGACGAAGATTATTGAAGGGCTAGCAAAGCATGCCCAAGGGCAAGATTCTCAAATCTCTAAGTTCATGAACAAGGTGGATAATGCTGAGATTAGTCGCGTGATGGAGAAATAAATAGAAGCTCAAGATGAAGTCGAAACATCCACAAAGAGACAGCCAGTTGAAAGTGAAAAGTCTAAAGCAAAGAAACTACAAGTTTCCACTGATGGACTGATTCCTGTTGACCAGCTAAGGGAGTTTATCATGGGAACTATAAAAGACAAATTTGAAGGAAGCTCCAAGTCATTCATGACTTATTCCAAGCCATATACTCAAAGGATTGACAACTTAAAGATGCCAATTGGTTATCAGCCACCAAAGTTCCAGCAATTTGATGGCAAAGGCAATCCAAAGCAGCATGTGGCTCATTTCATTGAAACTTGTAACAATGCTGGGACGTATAGAGATTACCTAGTTAAGCAACTTGTTCGATCCTTGAAGGGTAATGCTTTTGATTGGTATACTGACTTAGAAGCAGGCTCAATTGATAGTTGAGAGCAATTGGAGCAAGAATTTCTCAATCGTTTCTACAGTACTCGAAGAACAGTTAGTATGATTGAACTCACCAATTCCCGCCAGTGGAAAGAAGAGCTAGTCATTGATTACATTAATCACTGGAGAAACTTAAGCCTTAATTGCAAAGACAGATTGTCTGAGGCTTCAACCATCGAGATGTGCATTCAAGGGATGCATTGGGGACTTCGATATATTCTGCAAGGAATTCAACCCAAAACATTTGAAGAGTTGGCTACTCGAGCCCGTGATATAGAGTTAAGCATGTTTGCTAGCGGAGTAGAACGGCCACCAATTTAAGAGCCTCAAAAGCCTAAAGAAAAGCAAGAATTCAAGAAAGGGGGCAAACCTCTCGCTAAGGCACAAAGTAAAGAAGCTATAGTGGTGAATATAACACCCATTAAGTTTCGTACGAAGGCAGAAGGCAGAAGGCACAAAGGATGAAAGGAAGGATGTCTCATACGAAAGAGATACTTGCTAAGACATACCCATTCCTCGATTCTGATGTCTCTAGAATATTTGATGATTTGCTAAATGCAAATCTCATAGAATTACCTAAAATAAAGAGACCTGAAGAAGCTACAAAAATTGATGACCCAAAGTATTGCAAGTACCATTGGTTGGTGGGTCACCCAATCCATGATTGCTTCGTATTCAAAGATAAAGTGATGCAATTGGCGCGATAAGGAAAAATCTCACTTGAGGAAGATAATGCAGCCTCAAATCATGCTACTATTGAGGTTGAAAAGGGTGTGCTTGGTGATCACAACAGTAACATTGTGTGCTGCATGATAAGTGAATATAGGATCCCTTCTAGTGAAGTATGTCTATCAGATGAAGAAAATCATGATATGACTGAGGAGTGCATGTCAGCAATGACTTCCACTGATGAAGACTTGTTGCTTGGCTCCAAACCACACAATGGGCCACTGTTTGTAACTGGCTATGCTCGTAAGCAGAAGATAAATAGAATTTTGATTTATGGAGGCTATGTAGTCAATATCTTGCCATTACGTGCGTTGAAGGATTTCGAAATCCCCACAGATGAGTTGACAAACAGTCGCTTAATGATCCAAGGGTTCAATCAAAAGGGGCAAAGGGCTCTCGGAATAATAAGAATAAAGTTACTGATGGACGATATGTTGTTAATGGCATTATTTCATGTAATAGATGCCAAGACGTCATACAACATGCTTTTAGGCCGACCTTGGTTACATGAAAATGGTGTAGTTCCTTCTACTTGGCACCAATGTTTCAAATATTGTCGAGAAGGTGTGGTAAAGAAAGTACTGGGAGATAGCAAACCTTTCACTGAAGCTGAATCACATTTAGCAGATGCTAAATACTACACTGAAAGTATGAAAATCGCTAAGGTTAAAGAACAAGAGGAATCCAAGCAACAAGATGATCTTGATGGAGGAAACAATGTTAAAGACTTGACTCCAGCATGCAGCGGTAAATATCACATAAAGAGAGAGTCACCTCTGGTAGGATCCGAGTTATTGAAAGAATTGATGTTTCCCCTAACCAAACTTGATGTGAAGAAGCCATCCTCTCAGCCACTAAAAGGGTTTGTTCGCGCAACTCAAGGAGTCGAGAAGCAACACAGAGAATCTCTACATCTTCAAAATGAGACTTGCTTTGATCCAAAAGCTTATAAACTTCTTGTTAAAGCTGGATACAATCTGCAAGAACATTCCATTTCGGGAAAACTCCCTCTTGAGGCTTCTAGAAAGCAAACGTATGGGCTTAACACTACCCAAAAGATGTTGAACGGGACTTGGATTTGTCCCTCAAAATCCTATTCGTATTGCGATTATGAGAGCCAGTAGTAATCATATAGTTGGAGAGGAATTTTCCTCAACAAATGATGTTTTTGATAAAAATGGGAAGAAAGTCCCACGAATCTTAGTTTTTTATAGACTTGGAAAGTGGCAGCATAAAAGATCCCATAATCGGAGATTGAATTCATCCAAAATGCCAAAGTATTTGAAGTTGGTTAGCGAGCCAAAAAAGCTAAGGAGTTCAATTCCTTTACGCATGAAGCGGTACTCTATTTTGAATATATCATGTGATAGAACCTTCAAGGTTAAATTGCAAACCATTATTTTCACACGAACTCAAATGGACGAAGAAGACGATAAAGAAAGTATGGCCTCTTCATATCATATTGTTGATAATACTAGTCAAGCAACTCGTCAAAGTGCTATAGATCATATTTTCAAGCAAATCTCCAGGCTTGTCCGCAGCGGTTACATAAATAAAAAAGATGGCGCCATGAAGCCGGTTCATATAAGAAGAAAGGGTGGACAAACAAGGGCATGTGTGGAATTCAGGAAGATTGAGTGAGCCCGTGGAAGAAGATATTGCGCCAGCCTACCATATCACTTTGAGTGAAGAATTGTTGATTGAAGAAGAAGATTGTTGATTGAAACTGCTCCTCTTGAGTTCGAAGAAGGTGTTAAAGCCACTAGATGAATTGAAAGAGATCAATTTAGGTAATGCCAATGACCCTCGGCCTATCTATGTTAGTACTTTGTTGACTGATAAGGAAGAAGAAATATATGTTGAGTTATTACATGAATTCAAAGATGCTTGGGTTAGATCCAAAGGTGGCAGCCCATCATCTATCAGTAAGGAAAAGAACTCATCCAGTCAAACAAGCTCAACGACGGTTCTACCCTGAACTTGTCCTTTAATTGAAGTTGAAGTGAACAAGCTCATCGACGTTGGGTTCATTCGAGAAGTCAAGTATCCAACATGGATCTCCAGCATTGTCCCAGTAAGGAAGAAAAATGGACAGATTCGAGTTTGTGTTGACTTTAGGGACCTGAATGGTGCTTGTCCTAAGGATGATTTTCCATTGCCCATTGCTGAACTTATGATTGATGCCACCACAGGGCATGAAGCACTATCATTTATGGATGGATCATCCGGATATAATCAAATACGTATGTCACCAAAAGATGAGAAGTTGACGGCATTTCGTACTCCTAAGGTGATGTCGTTTGGGTTGAAGAATGCTAGTGCCACATATCAAAGAGCTATGCAGAAGATTTTTGATGATATGCTCCATAAGAACATTGAATGTTATGTTGATGACGTGGTTGTTAAGTCCAAAAGGCGAGAAGATTATCTCCAAGATTTGAGGCAAGTTTTTGAGCGCCTAAGAAAATATCAACTCAAAATGAACCCATTAAAGTGTGCATTTGGAGTGACATCGGGGAAGTTTTTGGGATTCATTGTTCGTCATCGAGGCATAGAAATCGAGCAAGCAAAGATTGATGCAATTTTGAAAATTCCAGAGCTTCGAGACATACATGAACTCAAAAGCTTGCACGGGAAATTAGCTTATCTTCGGAGATTCATATCAAATTTAACCGGTAGGTGTCAACCATTCAGCCATCTGATGAAGAAAGGTATTCCATTTAAATGGGATGAAACTTGTAGCAATGTTTTTAAGAGCATAAAAGCTTATATGATGAGGCTTCATGTATTGGTCGCACCAGTACCTGGACGTCCACTGATCCTTTATATCACTGCTCAAGAACGTTCCATCGAAGCTTTACTAGCACAAGGAAATGATGAAGGAAAAGAAAATACCTTGTACTACTTGAGCAGGATGATGATGCCAAATGAGGTGAAATACTCGCCAATTGAGAAAATATGTTTGGCTCTAATTTTTGCAATCCGAAAGTTGAAGCATTACTTTCAGGCACATACTGTCCGTCTTATCTCAAAAGCAAATCCATTAAAATATGTCATGTCAAAACCTGTCCTCTCTGATAGACTCGCAAGATGGTACCTTCAGTTACAACAGTTTGAGATTATCTATGTTCCGCAGAAGGCAGTAAAAGGGCAAGTTTTGGCTGACTTCTTGGCTGATCATCCCATCCCTGCTAAGTGGGAATTATCTGATGACCTACCCGATGAAGATGTCTTGGTAGTTGAAATTACATCTCCTTGGAAGATGTACTTTGATGAAGCATCCCACAGAGAAGGAGCTGGTGCTGGAGTAGTGTTCGTCACATCTAATGACGAAGTATTACCATATTCCTTCACTTTAACTGAAAATTGCTCCAACAATGTTGCTGAATATCAAGCTCTTATTCTTGGGTTGGAGATAGCGGTTGACATAAAACATTTGCGCCTTAAAGTCTATGGAGATTCTATGTTGGTGGTCAACCAATTGTTTGGATCATATGAAGTTAAGAAGCCTGAGTTACGCACCAATCACTTTAATTACGTAAAAAGACTCATTGGATGACTTGCGGAAGTAGAAATCGAACATGTGCCAAGGAAGAAAAATAAGCAGGCTGATGCGTTAGCTAAATTGGCCTCCTCGCTTGCTATACCTGAAAATAAAGTGAGAATTCCAATATGTAAAAGTTAGGTTGTACCGCCAATTTTTGAGGATGAGGATTATAAAGAAGATGAAAGCCATGTCGTTTAAGTGTTTGAGATAGAGAAGGAAGATTGGCGCCAACCAATTATGGATTACTTGAAGTACGGGAAGTTACTTGATGATCCACGCCAAAGAGTTGATATCCGACATCGCGTGGCTCGCTTCATCTATTATAAAGGTGTGCTTTATAGGCGGTCATTTGAAGGAGTCTTCTTGCGATGTTTAGGTGATGATGAAGCTATCCAAGCCATGGAAGAAGCCCATTCTGGAATTTGTAGAGCCTACCAGTCTGGTCCAAAATTAAATTTTCAAATAAAAAGAATGGGCTATTACTAGCCGACAATGGTAAAAGATTGCATGGATTATGCTCAAAGATGTCAAGCCTGCCAATTTCATGCAAATTTCATTCACCAACCGCCCAAGCCATTACATCCAACTGTCGCTTTATGGCCATTTGATGCTTGGGGATTAGATGTGGTTGGGCCAATGGAAAAGTCTTCTGTTGGGCACTTGTATATATTAGCTGCAGCAGACTATTTCTCTAAGTGGGCTGAAGCAATACCCCTCAAAGAAGTAAAGAAGGAAAATATTGTTGACTTTATCCGCATCAACATTATAGATTGCTATAGGATTCCTCGATACATAATCTCTGATAATGGAAAGCCCTTTAGTAATAGTCTGATAGATAAACTTTGTCAGAAATTCAATTTTAAGCAGAGAAAATCTTCCATGTACTATGTTGCGGCTAATAGTCTTGTTGAGGGATTCAATAAAACTTTGTGTAATTTGCTAAAGAAAGTAGTCTCAAAGACGAAGAGGGATTGGCACGAAAGAATCGAAAAAGCTTTATGGGCATATCGAACTACTCATAGAACACTTACACAAGCAACTCCGTATTCATTGGTTTATGGTGTTGAAGTTGTTTTACCTCTTGAGCAGCAAATTCCATTATTAAGGATAGCCATACAAGAAGGATTGACTGAGGAAGAAAATGCATACTTACGTCTTGAAGAATTGGAATCCCTTGATGAGAAAAGGTTGGAAGTACAACAAAGACTTGAATGTTACCAAGCTAAGCTCTCCAAGACATTTAACAAGAATGTGCGATCACGATCTTTTCAAGTTAGAGATTTGGTGCTCGCTGTGAGAAGACCCATCATCATGACTTATCGAACTGGGAATAACTTCACATCAAAATGGGATGGTCCTTATGTTGTCAAAGAAGTCTATACAAATGGTGCATATAAGTTGATTGCTGAAGACGGATTAAGGATTGGCCCCATAAATGGGAAGTTCTTAAAGCGCTACTATGCATAAAGTTGGGAGATTGCTTCTTGATGCACGAGCTTGAACTGCATGTTACTCCTGACCCGCATGAGTATAAACTGTGAACGGCACCCACCAAAGGTAGTGCATGTGGTTAAACTGCTAACTTACCCCACTAAAGGTACTTTATATGGTTAAAATATCAAAAACCCCACCTAATCCAAGGTGGTTAAGCAATGGACACTCCTGGCCCGCACGAGTATAAACTATGAACGGCACCCCCTCTTAAAATTATGCTTTTTTTTTAACTACGTTATGACTTGATCCCTATATTGGGTACATAGGCAGCTTAGATATTCTCTAAGTTCAGTCATGAGTTCATTTTAAACATATTTTTCCTTGGTTTCATTAAAAAAAAAAAGTAGTTTAGTTCTTTTTTATTAAGTTTGAGTTTTTAGTTTATTAAGTTTTCTTTAAAAAAAAAGAAGAAGGTAGTTTAGTTGTTTTTATTAAGTAGTTTAATTGTTTTTGAGTTTTTAGTTTATTAAGTTTCTTTAAAAAAAAAAATAGTTTAGTTCTTTTTTATTAAGTTTGAGTTTTTAGTAGTTTAATTGTTTTTATTAAGTTCGAGTTTTTAATTTGTTAAGTTTTCTTAAAAAAAAAAGTAGTTTAGTTGTTTTTATTAAGTACTTTAATTGTTTTTAAGTCTTCTTAAAAAAGAAAAGAAAAGAAAATGTAGTTTAGTTGTTTTTATTAAGTTTGAGTTTTTAGTTTATTAAGTTTTCTTTAAAAAAAAAATAGTTTAATTGTTTTTATTAAGTAGTTTAATTGTTTTTGAGTTTTTAGTTTATTAAGTTTTCTTTAAAAAAAAATAGTTTAGTTGTTTTTATTAAGTAGTTTAATTGTTTTTGAGTTTTTAGTTTATTAAGTTTTCTTTAAAAAAAAATAGTTTAGTTGTTTTTATTAAGTAGTTTAATTATTTTTGAGTTTTTATTTTATTAAGCTTTCTTAAAAAAAAAAAAAAAAAGAGTAGTTTAGTTGTTTTTATTAAGTTTGAGTTTTTAGTAATTTTATTGTCTCTATTAAATTTGAGTTTTTAGTTTGTTAAGTTTAAATAAAAAAAAAAGTTCTAAACAAATTTCAAGTAAAATGACTCAAGTTCTTCAATTTTTCTTTGACAGCAAGTGTGCAAATTTTCAACTACTTTATTACTCAATGGAAGAGTATTCTTGATAGCAATAATTTCCTCTTCAATCTCATGAATTTCAACTTGAGCACTTGGAAGAAGTTGTTGTTGGCGTTTCAGTGATGAAGTCAAATTCTTCTTGTTCCTTTGAATTATCAAGCTCCTTCCCAACACATTCTAGCTCTTCTTGGGTGGATTGAATTTGATTCACTTCTTTGCTTTTTCTTTGAGCATTATGGAGATGATTTTTGGCTTCATCTAATTGTTGTGCAAGAAGTTCATTGGATGCTTCCTCAAAAGATGCTGACTTTGCTTCATCATAAGCGATGGCCTTGCCAAATAATATTTGCAATAATCTTTCCACATTGGAGATGTCAATTTTGCTGAAGCGCCTCATTGATTCAAGCACAAATTGAATAATATCTTCGATAGATGAGAGGGAGCCAAGTGGAGTATTTGCTATTCTCTTACGAAGGCTATTCTACAACATTTGAAGTTCATTTGGAGGACAATGGTTAATTGCCCCTAAAGCTTATACATTGGAAATTTTGCTTCAAGAAGTATCCTGGGATCACCCCTCCATATAAAGCAAGTTTGTTAGCATTGGCCACTCCCAATATCCTTTGATATAGTGGAATTCGCCATTAAATTGAAAAGTATCTCCCTCATTGGCTTTGCCTTCAATGATGTTACGACCCAATATGGGTAGGAGAATTAATTTGTTTAATTGTTGGTGATGAATTAATTCATTTGGAGGACAATAATGAGTTGCCCTTAAAGCCTACACCTTAGAAGTCTTGATCTCTTGGGTCTATCAATGCTGCAACTCAATGTTGAAGAAGAATTAGTTTGATTAATTGTTGATAACAAATTAATTCATTTGGAGGACAATAATTAGTTGCCCTTAAAGCCCACGTCCTGGAAATTTTGATCTCTTGGGTCTATTAATGTTGCAACCCGATGTTGAAGAAGAATTAGTTTGATTAATTGTTGATGACGAATTAATTCGTTTGGAGGACAATAATCATTTGCCCTTAAAGCCCACACCTTGGAAGTCTTGATCTCTTGGGTCTATTAATGCTGCAACCTAATGTTGAAGAAGAATTAGTTTGATTAATTGTTGATGACGAATTAATTTGTTTGGAGGACAATAATGAGTTGCCCTTAGAGCTCACATCCTGAAAATTTTGATCTCTTGGGTCCATTAAATTAGCCTTGGCCACTTTGTTGCGTATCTACCAATAAGTGTGATGAGGGTTCGGTTTCGATGATGAATATGGATCGGGTATGAATCACGATCCGTGGTATGATCTTCTAGATTGGTTTGGGATTGGAATCCTGCAATCATAGCAAACGTTAGGCTAGCCGAGAGGCCATCAGCTTAGGCCTTTCGACGCTCAAGTCAGTATATATTCGACCTCTCAAATTGAACAGCGGAACGTAGGGGCTTTTGAGTGTATGAGTGCATACCTCTGAGAGACAAGGTTGAGGGTCTTTATATTCCTCTCCCTGGTAGGAAATGTCAGGGAAGCCTTTGGCTTACCCAAGGGACCTCCAGCCTCCTATCGGGGGTAATTGGTCAATTTTCCTGTTTGAATATTGCCAGCTGGATGTCCTTTTACGCTGCAGGACAAGATGGCACAATGTTGTGGCGTATGCTGTGTCAGATGGTGAGGGGAGGGCATGCGCCATTAATGCGGAGGCGTATTGCCAGTCAACGCATTTAATGCGGTGGTAGAGTACTGTGCGGGGTTCGACTTGCGAATCGACCTTGACGGATCGACAAAGGTCGATTAGCTTAGAAGGCCATGTAGCGCCTTGTGGATTGATCGACCAGGGTCGACGAGTTACTTAGGTCCTGGGTCGTTGATTGAGTGTTGGGCCTCGCTGATTTGGGCCATTTTAGGCCATCCTATACCATGAGTCCCCCCACTTCGCAAGGCCGAACGAAGAATCGACGAGCGGCGTTGGGAAGTAGCGAATATTAGCGACCATCGACCAGGGTTTTTTAAAATCTGTTAGAGTATTGTGCATTTGCTGAGCAGTTACATCGTGGCGCGCGTGGGGCGGCGTGACGTCTCCTTCCATTAGTGCGGACGTTTAGGTAACCGCGCCTGGACGCTTGGGTAATCGCGCCCCCTTCCTATAAATGCTTAATGTAATTCTGCCCATTTTTACTTTTACCGCTTCAGAATTTTCGAGAGCGTTTAGGAGATATCTTTCGCTGCAAGAATCCTTAAACTTTGCGTTCGCTTCGCAGATTTTGTAGGCTTAACCTTCATATCCAGTAAGTGCTCCTCCACTTCTTCGAGTTCACCGGCGACCTCGCCTATGAAATCTCCGAGGGCCAGGCCAACACTGCCTCTTTCTTCCCAACCGTCGAGCAGCTGTTTATGTCTTCTGCCACCTGCCCCTCTTGTCCAGTCACCGTGGCCATGCCCGTTGCAATGGCACCGCCTGAGCCTCCGTCTGCTCCTGCACCCGCATTACCAATCGACGGGTCTGGCAGTTCTAGCTAGAGCTTGTAATACTTGTTTTTGTTTTGATGTACATGCCTCATTAAGGCTTTTTGAGAATGAAATAAAGTTTGTTGCCCTTCATCGGCCAGCTGTTCATTTTCGAATGTTGTTTTAAGCCGTTGCGAGATAAGTTAAACTTTGTTGCCACTTATGATTAGCAAAGTGTAAATTGAATTTGTCGATGGGGCTCGACTTTGAGCCTTAGCGGCTTTTCTGCAAAGTGTGATGTCGACTTTGTGATCCTACCTCAGGGGCTTCGACGTTACTTTATTGAGAATTTTCGGCCTTGACTTGATGAGTTTAAGCCTTTCGTCGACTACGGGGTCGACTAAGGTGGTCGCGGCTCGTCGCCTTGACTTGTTGAGTTTAAGCTTGTCGTCGACTAAGGTGGTTGCGGCTCTTCGCCTTGACTTGATGAGTTTAAGCTTTTCGTCGACTACGGGGTCGACTAAGGTGGTCGCGGCTCGTCGCCTTGACTTGTTGAGTTTAAGCCTTTCGTCGACTACGAGGTCGACTAAGGTGGTCGCGGCTCTTCGCCTTGACTTGATGAGTTTAAGCCTTTCGTCGACTACAGGGTCGACTAAGGTGGTCGCGGCTCTTCGCCTTGACTTGATGAGTTTAAGCCTTTCGTCGACTACGGGGTCGACTAAGGTGGTCGCGGCTCTTCGCCTTGACTTGAAGAGTTTAAGCCTGTCGTCGAATACGGGGTCGACTAAGGTGGTCTCGGCTCGTGGCCTTGACTTGATGAGTTAAAGCCTTTCGTCGACTACGGGGTTGACTAAGGTTTCACTGCGGTCGTCTTGTGCTTTTTAATCATGATGGAACTTGAATGTTCTTTAATCTGTACAAAGGATGCCAATGAACAGTTTATACAAAAAACTTTTTTAGATTTACCGCGTTCCATGGTCGAGGCAGCTCAGGACCTGCAGCATCTGCTAATCGATAGGCGTTGTTTTTAGACACTTTAATGACTGAGTACGGTCCTTCCCACTTCGGGTCAAGCTTACCGACGGGTCTTGACACTTCCACTTTCTTTAAGACGAGATCACCCACCTTGAAATTCCACGGGTGTACCGACTTGTTATAGCGGTCTGCCATCTTTGAGCAGTATCTCTGCATTCTGTTGTAAGCTGCTTGGCACCTCTCGTCTATAGTTATTAGGTCCAGTGCCCTCTCCGATGTATTTGCTATTGGATTGTAATGGATCACTCTAGCGGTGTGCTGGATTAGTTCTGACGAGACCACTGCTTCAGACCCATAAACTAGGCTATAAGGGCTATGGCCTGTGGCTGTTAGAGGGGTGGTTCTGTAGGCCCAAAGGACTCTCGGGAAGTCATCCGCCCAGCTGGTTCCCGTCCCCGCTATTCGGCTCTTAATGTGGTCGAGGACAGTCCTGTTGGTCACTTCGGTCTGTCCATTGGCTTGCGGATTTCCCACTGAGGTGAAGTGCTGCGCAATGCCCAAGGTCTCGCACCATCTTCTTGTGTTTTTGCTTTGGAATTGGGTGCTGTTATCTGAGATGAGAACTTTAGGCAACCCGAAACGGCAAACAATATTCTTCCATATGAAACTCTTGATGGCCGCATCAGTGATCTTCGGGACGGCTTCAGCTTCCACCTATTTTGTGAAGTACTCAACGGCCACTATGATAAACTTTCGTTGGCCGGTGGTCTTTGGGAGCGAGCCGACTATGTCGATTCCCCACTGGTCGAATGTCCAAGCAATATCAACATTTATCATTGGTGTGGCTGGTTGATGCTAGATGCTCGAATGTACTTGACAAGATGGGCATTTCCTAGCAAAGTCAACAGAATCCTTCAACAAAGTCGGCCAGAAATAGCCATATCGCATGATCTTATGTGCTAGGGACGGGCCTCCCGAGTGGTTTCCGCAAATGCCTGTGTGTATCTCTTGCAGCACTTTATTCGCCTGGTCGGGATCTAAACATCTGAGTGGCGGTCCTGCAATCGATCTCCTGTACAACTGTCCGTGATCATCCAGCGCATATTTGGGCGCTAAGCCCTTCAGTTTACGAGCCTGCTTATGATCATCGGGTAAGGTACCCTGGCTCAAATAAAGCTTGATCGGGTGCTGCCAAGAACGGGTTGCTTCTTCGAGGCACCCGACCAAACCCGGGTCGGGGGCTGAGATGCTGGGCTGGTTGGTGACAAGAAATGTTATGGTTCTTTCTCTTGTGCCTTTCGTCGAGCTTGCCAGCTTGGAGAGCGCGTCTGCTCGCGCGTTTTCTGAACGGGGGACTTGGCTTAGTGAGAAATCTCGAAACCTCCGCCTTAGTTGTTAGACTTCCGCAAGATACTGTGTCATTTTATGTTCTCTCGCGTCGAAGTTTCCCTCGACCTGCTCTGCGACCAACTGTGAATCAGTAAAGGCCGCTATCTTATCGACCCCGCTGTCTATGGCCATGCGCATTCCTGCAATGAGTGCCTCATATTCAGCTTCATTATTAGTGACTGGGAAGTCGAGTTTTACTGCAAAATCATAGTCTTTAGGCAGCGGGGATCGGAGGGATATGCATATTCCTCCTCCAGTAGATGCCGCGGACCCATCAACATGTAGGGTCCACCAAGGTGCGTCTTCCATCTCTTGAACCGGGAGATCGACTCTCTCGAGGATGAAGTCCGCTAGCATCTGCGCTTTTATTGCTGCTCGGGGTTGGAACTGGATGTCGAATTCTCCTAGTTCGATAGCCCATTTCGTGAGTCGACCCGAAGTGTCTGGCTTCGATAGCACCTGCTTTAGCAGCTGGTTCGTTAGTACCACAATTGTATGGGATTGGAAATAGGGCCGCAATTTCTTGTTGACGTGATTAGGGCCAGGGCGAACTTCTCGATCTCCAAATAGTTATGTTCGGGCCCCTGAAGAGCCTTGCTGCAATAGTAAACTGGACAAGGGTTTCCAGCTCTCATCGTTGTTAACACTGAACTGATGAAAGCCGAAGAGACCGCCAGATATAACTGTAAAATTTCTCTGAGATCGGGCTTGGCGAGGAGAGGTGGCGAAGAGAGGTGTTACTTGAGGTCGATCAGAGCTTGGTCACATTGTTTCGATGATGAATATAGATCGGGTCTGAATCACGATCCGTTGTATGATCTTCTAGATTGGTTTGGGATTGGAATCCTGCAATCACAGCAAACGTTAGGCTAGCCAAAGGCCCTCGGCTTAGGCCCTCCGAAGCTGAAGTTAGTATATATTCGACCTCTCAAATCGAACAGCGGAACGTAGGGGCTTTTGAGTGTATGAGTGCATACCTCTGAGAGATAAGGTTGAGGGTCTTTATATTCCTCTCCCTGGTAGGAAATGTCAGGGAAGCCCTTGGCTTACCCAAGGGACCTCCAGCCTCCTACCGGGGGTAATTGGTCAATTCCCCTGTTTGAATATTGCCAGCTGGATGTCCTTTTATGCTGTAGGACAAGAAGGCACACTATTGTGGCGTCTGCTGTGTCAGACGGTGAGGGGAGGGCATGCGCCATTAATGCGGAGACGTGTTGCCAGTCAACGCATTTAATGCGGTGGCAGAGTACTGTGTGGGGTTCGACTTGCGAATCGACCTTGACGGATCAACAAAGATCGATTAGCTTCAAAGGCCATGTAGCGCCTTGTGGATTGATCGACCAGGGTTGACGAGTCACTTGGGTCCTGGGCCGTTAATTGAGTATTGGGCCTCGCTGATTTGGGCCATCCTATATCAAAGTGGATTATAAGTAGCCAAAAGTGTGCCTTTCTCTACAAATTGATTCTCTTCATCAAGAATAATCAAGCGTTGCACTCCAGCTCCAGTCGAAACATCTTTAAAGCGAATCATGGTGCAACCTGCATAGATACGAGAAAAGCTAATCAAGTCGTTGGAAAAAAAAGGGGGGGGGGGGGAAGAAAGGATGAAGATTGATGTGAAGAATGAAAAAAACAAACAAACAAACAAACAGTGTATTCATATTTAATGCTCATGTGAATTGGTGGAGAACCAAGTTGATAACAATGCTAAAATAATGGTATATGTTCAAAGAGGCATTTTATCAAACATGAAGTGGGCATGCATAAAGTATTGAATGAATGGGAGAAGAAAAAAAGTTTTGCACCCAACAACCAAGAACAAATACCCAACAACCAAGAACAAATTCTCAACAATTGACAAAACAAATTCTTGATGTGCTTGTTGTGTGTTTATGAGCTTATGATTGAACCAATTTATAGGCACTTGTTGCGAGAAAAAGTATTCGAATGGGACTCAAATTTGTGAACTGTTCATATTTTAGTCCTAGCAGGAATTGAATTTTATCTCAATTCATTTATTTATTATGATACGAGAAGAAGACAATGGAAGAAGATAGAATGAGATAAAATCTGTCGAGAAGATATACTCAAAATCACTTGCTGCCAAGATTCCTTGTTGCGTAAATCACTTGCCGTCGTAATTTGGAATTCATTTGAAATCATGAAGGTTGACTCAGATTTGGAAACAGAAAAATGATTGGGAGAATTTTGATTCAGGAAATTGGTCCTGCTGATTGTGTTTTCAATAAAAAATTAGGAGAGAGAGAGAATGTCGGCCACTCAAGGAACACGCAGAAAACGGAAAAGAGTTTTGAGTTGAATTGAACTCTCAATTTCTTGCTGCAAATTCTGCAATATTTGCTTGGCAAATTAAATTCCAATACCAATCCAACAATTCTCTTGTGAGCCACGCTTAACTAAAAGGAAAGGGAAGATTGGTTGATTGGGCTTTCAATCAAAAAAAAAAAAAGTTTTGGGCCTTTCATGTGGATTTTTTTTTTTTTACTTTTATTTGGCTAACATATATCATTGAACATATATATATATATATATGTATATATAACATATTTTCAAAATACTTCAAGTCTCGCCTCTTTTGATATTGATTTGCACCCCATCATCAAGTCTTGAAGTGGGGGCATTTGTAAACATATTAAATTTTTTGATCAATTAAAAAGTGACACATGTAAAATAAATGCTACATATTAATTTAAAATTTTCTATTTATATTTTGAAATTTATTAAATTTAATTCCTAAAAAATAAATAGTTAATTTTAATTAATAATTTAATATTTATTTTATACTCAAATCAAATATTGACACGTGTCAAAGATGGAATGTCTACATTCATGGACCAATCAAATTAAAGATATTTGATATTGATATTATCTTTCAATGTTTGATATTATCAAATCAAATATAGATGATATTATCTCTTGGTATTTGACAATATCTTATCAAAGAGATAATCTTTGAAGGAGTTCAAGTCAATTAGAAGTCTTCCATCAAACACCTATATAAAAGGGTGATTCCAGCTCATTTGACACAATACAAATTCTAGCAGACGAGAGAAACTCTGAAGGAGGCCAACAATTCTCTCAAGCAAATTCAAGGAGATCCACGACGTTCAAGGTGTTCTTCGAGGAATTCATATATTTTTGGCGTTTGATTTGAGATTAAGGTGTGAAACCCTTGAATTGACATTATTTTATTCAAGGAGATCCACAAAGTTCAATGCATTCTTTGCGGAATTTATATATTTTTGGCATTTGATTCGAGATTAAAGTGCGAAGCCCCCGAATTGGCGTTATTCCAGTCAAATCAAAGTCAAAGGAGATCCACGACGTTCAAGGCGTTCTTCAAGGAATCCACATGTTTTTGGCGTTTGATTCAAAATTAAAGTGCGAAGCCCTCGAATTGGCGTTATTCTATTCAAATCAAATTCAAAGGAGATCCACGGCGTTTAAGGCTTTTTTTTCGCGAAACTCAAAATTATATTTGGAAGGAAAGAATCAGAGAATTAGATTAGAGATAGAATCCACAGTTGATTAATTTATTCTGATTTTATCTTATTTGTACAATTTTTCTTGTTTTGTAATTTTAATTTTTGCAGTCAAGAAAATTTGTTGTTACAATCTTCTCTCTCTATTTTATTATTTCTATCTCTATCTACAATATATTAAAACCAACATAATTATTACTTTTCCAACAAGGGGCACTTATTAAAAAGTACCAAATGCACTTTCCAATTTAGTGATCAGTTTCTACTTGATTTTTATTAGAACAAACTCCCTAGTTTTGTTAAATTTTTAGAGATTACTCCCTACTCACTTGATTTGACAAAAATAACCTTAAGTATCATATTTTTCATACATTTTTTCTCACTTCATCTCCAACCGGATAAGCAAACAGTAAACCCTATCATACATTCATTACCAAAAATAGAAAGAACAGAAAAAACGCAACAAGCTACACGGCGAAAGCCAAAAACCACCAACCCGACAGCTGCATTATCTTCTTCTCTTTTTATTTTCATCATTTTCGGGTTTCATCTTCTTCTCAGTTTCTTCCCAGTTGCTTCTGAGTTTCTTATATTTTTCCGACAATGTCAACCAGTAGTGAAGCAAGTGTGCTCAATCAAGTGTTGGGGAGTTGCTGCTACAAAGACCAGCTCCATATAATGTCAATTAAGGATAGTATGACTTTAATGGATATGTACATTAATCTCGCAAGAAAATGGAGTGACATCAAAGCAGAACACTTCAGTTTGCAATATATAGCTCCACATCAAAGATTGTACGTGAGTTTAACTGATGACGATGATGTCATGAATATGGTCTTATTGCATTTGACATTGAAGATGAACATTGTTGACATCCTGGTAAACTGAAAGGATGAATTAAGCAGCAGAGAAAAGAAAAGCAGTGATGTTTTAAGGTAATACTTCTACAGAATCTCAACTGTACTACAATTTGTAAAGTTTTGTACTTGAAGTGTTCTGAAATTGCACTCTGTTTATTTGAAAATCTTTCTGTACTTGGAGCGTTCTAAATTATACTTCATTGCAGTTAACATTGTACATCATCTCACAAAAATTATACTTTATTATGTAAGTTTTATACTTCAAGTGTTCTACTAAAGGATTATCTAAAACTGTACTGTAACTTGTAGAGGTTTATACTTGAAGTGTTCCAAATTGTATGTAATCTATACAAAATTATACTTCTATTTTCTAAAATTATTCATTTAACCGAAATTGTACTAAAGTTGCCAGGGTTTTATACTTCAATTGTTCGAAAATTGTACTTCATTTCACACAAATTTGTACTCCAGTTATCTGAAATTGTACTTCATTTCACAAAATTTCTACTATTTGATTATCCAAAGTTATACTGCTATTGCTAACGGTTTATACCTAAAGTGTGCAAAAACTTTACTTCTTTTTATTTAAAATTGTACTTCAACCTTTTGAGATTATACTTTATTTTACACAATTTTTACTTATTTATTGAAGGTCTATATTTTAAGGGTTATATATACCGATTATCCAAAATACACTGCAGTTGCTAGGGCTTTATACTTCAAGAGATTGAAATTGTACTTCACTCTATCTAAAATTATACATTTATTTCATGAAATTATATTTTCTTCTGTACTTCATTTTACAGAAACCTATACTCTTTTCATTGAAGCTCTATACTTCAAGTGTTCGAAAATTGTACGTCATTTTATATAAACTTGTACTTCAATTATCTGAATCTATTATTCGACTATAATATTTTCTGTTAATAAATTATCCAATTTGTACTGCAATCGCTAAGGTTTTATACTTCAAATGTTCAAAAATTGTTCTACACTTTACATAAACTGTACTTCTATTTTTTAAAATTATACTTCATTTTATACATCATTTTATATGTGTTTGTACTCTTGTCACTGAAGTTATATACTTCAGGTGTTCTGAAATTGTACTTTATGTAAACACCACTCCATTCATTGAAGTTCTATACTTCAAGTGTTCGAAGTTGTACTTCACTTATCTGAAGTTGTACTTCATTTTATCTGAACTTGTACTTTAATTTCTGAACCTATTATTTTACTTCTAAGCGTGTAATAATGTATCATCCCAAAATTATACTGCAAGAGCCAAGGTTTTATACTTCAGTTGTTCCGAAATTGTACTTTACATTATCAAAAGTTGTACTTCGAATTTCTGAACTTATATTTCAGTTCTTACATAATTTCACATAAATCTGTATATTCTTTTCATTGAAGTTCTATACTTCTGGTATTCCGAAATTGTACTTTACTTTGTCTAATATTGTAATTCTATTTTTTGAAATCATACTTCATTTTATACATCATTCTACCCAAACTTGTACTCCATTCATTAAAGTTCTACACTTCAAATGTATGAAGTTGTACTTCATTTTATCGAACTTGTACTTTAATTATCTGAACCTATTATTTAACTTTTAAGCGTGTAATAATGTATCATCCCAAAATTATACTGCAAGAGCCTAGGTTTTATACTTCAGTTGTTCCGAAATTGTACTTCACATTATCGAAAGTTGTACTTCGAATTTGTGAACATATATTTCAGTTCTTACATAATTTCACCTAAATCTATATATTCTTTTCATTGAAGTTCTATACTTCAGGTATTCCAAAATTGTACTTCACTTTGTTAATGTTGTACTTCTATTTTCTGAAATCATACTTCATTTTATAAATCATTTTACCGAAATTTGTACTCCGTTCACGAAAGTTCTATACTTCAAGTTTTTTGAAAATGTACTTAATTTTATCTGAACTTGTACGTCATGATTTGAATCTATTATTTAATTTAGAAGTGACTACTAATTGATTATCCAATAACTATACTGCAATAGCTAAAGTTTTATACTTCAGCAGTTCGAAATTGTACTTCACATTATCAAAAGTTGTACTTCGAATTTCTGAACTTATATTTCAGTTCTTACATAATTTCACCTAAATCTGTATATTCTTTTCATTGTAGTTCTATACTTTAGGTATTCCGAAATTGTACTTCACTTTGTTAATATTGTACTTCTATTTTTTGAAATCATACTTCATTTTATACATCATTCTACCTAAACTTGTACTCCATTCATTAAAGTTCTATACTTCAAATGTATGAAGTTGTACTTCATTTTATCTGAACTTGTACTTTAATTATCTGAACCTATTATTTAACTTTTAAGCGTGTACTAATGTATGATCCAAAAATTATACTGCCAGAGCCAAGGTTTTATACTTTAATTGTTCTGAAATTATACTTTACATTATGAAAAGTTGTACTTCGAATTTCTGAACTGATATTTCAGCTCTTACATAATTTCACCTAAATCTGTATATTCTTTTCATTGAAGTTCTATACTTCATGTATTCCGAAATTATACTTAACTTTGTCTAATATTGTACTTCTATTTTTTGAAATCATACTTCATTTTATACATCATTCTACCCAAACTTGTATTCTATTCATTAAAGTTCTACACTTCAAATGTATGAAGTTGTACTTCATTTTATCTGAACTTGAACGTCATGATCTGAATCGATTATTTAATTTAGAAGTGACTATTAATTGATTATCCAATAACTATACTGCAATAGCTAAAGTTTTATACTTCAGCAGTTCGAAATTGTACTTCACATTATCAAAAGTTGTACTTCAAATTTCTGAACTTATATTTCAGTTCTTACATAATTTTACCTAAATTTGTATATTCTTTTCATTGAAGTTCTATACTTCAGGCTATTTCGAAATTGTACTTCACTTTGCTAATATTGTACTTCTATTTTTTGAAATCATACTTCATTTTATACATCATTCTACCTAAACTTGTACTCCATTCAGTAAAGTTCTATACTTCAAATGTATGAAGTTGTACTTCATTTTATCTGAACTTGTACTTTAATTATCTGAACCTATTATTTAACTTTTAAGTGTGTACTAATGTATGATCCAAAAATAATACTGCAAGAGCTAAGGTTTTATACTTCAGTTGTTCTGAAATTGTACTTTATATTATCAAAAGTTGTACTTCGAATTTCTGAACTTATATTTCAGTTCTTACATAATTTCACCTAAATCTGTATATTCTTTTCATTGAAGTTCTATACTTCAGGTATTCCGAAATTGTACTTCAATTCTTTTACTTCCGTTTCTTAAAATTATCCTTAAATTTATACATAATTTTATCTAGATATGTACTCTTTCATTTGAAGTTCTGTACTTCAGGTGTTCCAAATTGTACTTAGTTTTATTTTAACTCGTACTTTAATTTTCTGAATCTCTTATTTAATTTTCAAGTGTTCTACTAATGAATTATCCAAAAAATTGTACTGCAATTGCTGCGTTTTATACTTATATTGTTATGAAATTGTACTTCATTTATTTGAAATTATACCATAATGATGAATTATTCTACCTAAAATTATACTTCATTTGTCAACCTCAAGGGATGCAATCGAGGAGGAAATTTGTTCGACCAATGCATCGCACAATGAATTTGCTTTAATTAGCAGCTCAATTGATGCATGGAGGAATTGCATATATGGAGAGGGTCAAACATTCAAGGATTCTCAAGAGTTCAGAATTATGCTTAAGAATCATGCAGTGTCTACTTTACGGTCATTTAAATACAAGAAAAATGACAACAAAAAAATCATAGCCATTTGCAGTGACAAAAATTGCAAATGGAGAATCTATGCATCAAGGCATGAAGCTGATAAATTATTTGGAATTCAAAAATGCAATCTAGAGCACACATGTGGTGAGGGTAATCTTTGGACAAGAGGACATCCTAAAGCCGATTCCGCTTGGGTTGCTAACGTAGTGAAGGATAAATTGAGATCAGAGCCATGTTATCGGTCCTCTATCATATTGAAAAATATCCACAGAGAATATGGTGTGGAACTTAGGTACCATAAAGCATGGATGGGTAAGGAATTAGCTATGCATGACATCCAAGGACCTGAGAAGGGATCTTATGACAAGTTGAGGTGGTACTATGATGCTGTGAATAGGACAAACCCTGGAAGTATTGCAACTGTGAGATTGACCCAATCAGTCAAAAATTTCATCGGCTAATTATATGTTTCAGTGCCTGCCTTCTTGGTTTTCTTAGGGGATGCAGGCCATTGATATTCTTGGACGGCACCCATATTAAAAATAAATACAAAGGAGTCTTACTCAGCGCTGTCAGTAAGGATGCTAATGATGACTTATTCATGTTAGCATATGCAGTTGTTGACTCTGAAAATGATATTAATTAGGAGTGGTTCTGCTTTAAGCTGAGAAGTGTCTTAGATTCTGAATATCTGCCTGGCTTATCAAGGTTTACTTTCTTCTCCGATCGACATCCAGGTCTTCTCAAGGCCCTCCCCATAATATTTCCCGGTAGCCACCGCGCATATTGCTTGAGACACTTAGTGGATAACTTTAAGAAATAGGTAAGTTTCCTTTATATTTGTTGTAAGACAATTATATGAAATAAACTCTACTTCATAACATTAAGCACATTACTGTTCTATTATTTTAAATTCAGGTATTAAGGAAGTACCCTCTACACAACAAGAAACATTGGTGTTCTATTTTTATGAAAGCTGCATATGCACCTACAAGACAGGAGCATACCCGACATATAGACAGCATCTTGGAGTCAATGCCGCTTGCTAGAGACTTTATTATGCAGTCTGACCCACCATGTTGGGCAAACTCCTTATTCAGTGGAGATCGATGGGGGGTAATAAACAATAATCAAGCAGAAAGTTGGAATAACTGGGTTAAACTTGCCCGATTTATGCCAGTTGCAGCCATGGTTGATCACATACGCATGCAAATAATGGTTATGATGCATGATAGATGAGAAGAATCTCATAAGATGGTTGGTCAATTATGTCCCAAGCAAGAGAAGAAGCTGGCAATTAATCATATGCGTTCTTGTAACTTAAAAGTTGTCATGTCTAGCGGTTGGAGTTTTGAGGTGATTGAGCAAGATAAATCGTATGCTGTGGATTTACAGAGCAGAGTTTGTTCGTGCAGAGCATGGCAGATTAATAAAATACCATGCAGACATGCTTGTGCTTGTATCAAGTCAAAGTCACTTTCACCGTATGACTTCACCGATCAATACTACCGAGTTGAGATGTATCAACAAGCATACCAAGCAGTTATAAACCCTATTCCTACGTTTGATATGCATATGTTCCCTTTAGATGATGATGAAATCATTCATGCACCTGATTGTCGATCTCAGCCTGGGCGTAGAAGGACACGGAGGATTCCATCACAGATTGAGAAACGTGTAATTAAGTGTAAAAGGCGTGGTAGAACAGGGCATAATCGTCGCACTTGCAAAGAATCAGTAAACTAGTTAACTTTTGTACCTCAATCAGGGCTAATTGTACTTGATTTGTTCCCATTTGCACCTCAGTTGGGCAACGTTGTACTTAATATAGCGTGAAATTAGTATTCTTGCATGTTTTTAGTAATATTTTTGAATTTAAATTTATTCAAAGATTTGCTTTTTAATTCTTGGTAATTATTAACCAAATTATTGAAGTATGTGTTCAATATTTATCATATGAATAAAATAATATTAAAAATTTTAAGTTGTTAATCACTTGTGTTCAACGGATGAATGTTATTAATCGCAGTAATGAAAGAATACTTATGCTTTCAAAGATGTAAAGAAATGAGAATTTGCCGATGATGTCCACCCTATCATCCATACAAATTGGTACTTCACTATATCCGATAATATCAAATTATTGTACTTGCCCATCATTACAATTATTGGAGCATAATTATTCAGTTGCTATAAGTGTACTTCAGGAAAACAAATCTTATACTTTCCTTTTTCCGAATTTGTACCTCATATCTCCAGAATTGTACTGAGATTTTAATTCGTTCCCCTGAAATGTACTTAGTTTTCCGCGAATTGTACTCAAGATCCCCGCCTTGTTTCAATTGAACTTGAGTGTTCTTCAGTGAAACACATTTTATACTTTTTTTTTCCGGGTTTGTACCTCATTGCCCTCAAAATGCATTGAAATCCGCCACCCAGTTTCAATTGAATTGAAGCGTACTTCAACGAAGCACATTTTATACTCTCTTTATTCTGAATTGTACTTAGTTTCCCCTGAATTGTACTCAAGATCCCCGCCTTGTTTCAGTTGCATTTGAGTGCTCTTCAGCGAAACGTATTTTATACTTTCTTTTTCCGGGTTTGTACCTCATTGCCCTCAAAATGCACTAAAATCCGCCGCCTAGTTTCAATTGAATTGAAGCGTACTTCAACGAAGCACATTTTATACTCTCTTTATTCTGAATTGTACTTAGTTTCCCCTGAATTGTACTCAAGATCCCCGCCTTATTTCAGTTGCATTTGAGTGTTCTTCAGCTAAACGCATTTTATACTTTCTTTTTCCGTGTTTGTACCTCATTGCCCTCAAAATGCACTGAAATCCGCCGCCCAATTTCAATTGAATTGAAGCGTACTTCAACGAAGCACATTTTATACTCTCTTTATTCTGAATTGTACTTAGTTTTCCCTGAATTGTACTCAAGATCCCCGCCTTGTTTCAGTTGCATTTGAGTGTTCTTCAGCGAAGTGCATTTTATACTTTCTTTTTTCCGAATTTGTACCTCATTTCCCCTTAATTGTATTCAAATTTCCTGCCCTGTTTCACTTGAATTTAAGTTATAAATAATTAATGGAAAATTACACTTACATACAAAAAAATATTATAAACAAATTATGCTTCAATTTACACATGTATTTACATACAAGTGATTCAAATCCTGGCATTTTCATGAGTTAATATTCAATAAGCCATATTCGCACGATATTTATTAATATCAATTGTTCTAGCATCCTTCCAGAACTCGGGGGTGTCTCTAGCAAAATATTCTGCCCAAAGGCATACATAGACACCACAATCCACTGTACCCACTTGCTGCCTGCTTTTTCTCACCTTTAACTGTTCATCCACCCGACTCCCCAATGAAAGCTTCAGGTACCGAGAATAGAATGAAGCCTACAAAAATATTGATCAGTTGTTGACTCCTTACTTTATGAACAAATCATAGGGAAAAAAAGCAAACTTACAATGGCAACAGCTATCGGTTTGTATTTGGCGGCCATTATTGAATTCATATATAAGAAAGAACGAGTCGAGGTATCGAGGACAACCAAGAACTAATGCTAGCACCGGCAAATCGGTAGCATTATGTAACAACACTCGTTTAAAACATCCACTGTGAGCTCTTCCAAATCTGTACAGGTGAAGCTGTTAAGTTTAAGCTTAAACTCCACAAATTCTTCATCCGTAATATCCTTGATGTTGCGTTCCTCTAGTCGGTCTAATATATCAGCCTATCAAGAATAAAATAAATGGTTAGACTCATTTGTCACCGTGAGGTATATAATTAATGGAAACTGCCACATACATGTGCTATTGAGGACGTAAACCACACCTTCTGGTGACCCTTGTTGCCAAAAGATGGGCTACATAATATCGACATGTAACAGTCCACTATGTCACCGGTAAGTTCTCCTCCAAATAAGAGCTCACAAAGGTTTTTTCCATCCATAAAATGTCTTGCTCCTTCCCATACAGTCACCCTACACAATTGTGAATTGTTAGGTCAGATACCAATTTATCCAACAGAAAAACAATAAGCAAATTTTGTTACCTCAAATTATCTTTTCTGACAAAGTTGTCGATGACTTCTCGCTCTTCTATTGGAATAAGAGCAAGTCCACTACAATCAGTCCTTCCTTTATATGGATCAGCCACTTCAGTCTTTGTGATGGTTGGTTCATCTGCCACCTGGGGTGGTTCATCTGCCACTAGGATTGGTTCATCTGCCACCTGGCTTGGTTGATCTGCCACCTGGATTGGTCCATCTGCTACCTAGGGTACAAAACATAGCACATAGGTACAAAGTATCAACTATTGAAGTAGAAAAGATAGCACATAAAGTACAGATACCACCAATGTGGAGTACAAAACTCAAGCACAAACTGTTGAAGTAGAAAAGATAAGCACATGAAGTACAGACATCACTAACATGGTGTACCCTCTACTCAAGCACATTAGGTGTAAAGTGTCAAATGTTGAAGTAGAAAAGATAAACAGATGAAGTACAGACATCACCAACATGGAGTACAAAACTCAAGCACAAATTGTTGAAGTAGAAAAGATAAGCACATGAAGTACAGACATCACCAACACGGTGTACCCTCTACTCAAGCACATTAGGTGTAAAGTGTCAATTGTTGAAGTAGAAAAGATAAGCACACGAAGTACAGACATCACCAACATAGAGTACAAAACTCAAGCACATAGGTATAAAGTGTTAACTATTGAAGTATAAAAGAAAAGCACATGAAGTACAGATACCACCAATGTGGAGTACAAACCTCAAGCACAAACTGTTGAAGCATAAAAGATAAGCACATGAAGTACAGACATCACCAACATGGTGCACCCTCTACTCAAGCACATTAGGTGTAAAGTGTCAACTGTTGAAGTAGAAAAAATAAGCACACGAAGTACAGACATCACCAACATGGAGTACAAAACTCAAGCACATAGGTATAAAGTGTCAACTATTGAAGTATAAAAGAAAAGCACATGAAGTACAGATACCACCAATATGGAGTACAAAACTCAAGCACAAACTGTTGAAGTAGAAAAGATAAGCACATAAAGTACAGACATCACCAACATGGTGTACAATCTACTCAAGCACATTAGGTGTAAAGTGTCAACTGTTGAACTAGAAAAGATAAGCACACGAAGTACAGACATCACCAACATGGAGTACAAAACTCAAGCACATAGGTATAAAGTGGCAACTATTGAAGTATAAAAGAAAAGCACATAAAGTATAGATACCACCAACATGGAGTACAAAACTCAAGCACAAACTGTTGAAGTAGAAAAGATAAGCACATGAAATACAGACATCACCAACATGGTGTACCCTCTACTCAAGCACATTAGGTGTAAAGTGTCAATTGTTGAAGTAGAAAATATAAGCACATGAAGTACAAACATCACCAATATGGTGTACAAAACTCAAGCACATTAGGTATAAAGTGTCAACTATTGAAGTAGAAAAGATCAGCACATAAGTGCAAGTATCATCAACATGAAGTATAAGACATCATCCATTAAGTGCAAATGTCAACCAATCAAGTATAAGATATCATAACATTTATTACAAACAGATAGGTTACAAATGAAATGCAAGTAGCAAAAAAATAAAACATTAAGTAGTGCACAACACCTTCTTCTCTTCTCGTTCTATGTTTTTTCGTGCACGAGGACGAGGACGATAGGTTTTTGTCACTTGTCTTGCTTTTTTGGCTGGTGTGGTGCTGGGGGGGCTGACAAAATCTGGAGATTTCTGTTTTGGCTTCCTGTATTCTCGATTGCGCACATTTGTCACAATTGAAGACATGACATTAGCCACTTCAATCTCAGATTCCTCGAACTCAGTCGCTTGAATTGGTATATAATGTTCCGTCTTCAAAGGTGTGGGGGAATCTAAAGGATCATGACGTTCTTTGGTTCGACTTTCTTCATCCACCGTGTCTTCAGAATCATCCCCTTCTTTTTGTGCAACATGTACCAAATCAAGTACCCCCTCATACACATACTCACCAGCTTCTTGCTCAAGCTCCACCCCATCAGTCTCTACCTCCTCACCCTGCTCCTTCATTGCTATGTATTCGAATGAAGCAATTTTTTCTTTCAATGATTTAATTTCTTCACCTTTAGCTGCAATAATTACTTCATATATCGTATGATCACAGACATGGACTTCACTGATGGCAGTACTGGCAGCCTCTGATTTCTTGATCAAATATGCCAATTCTAACTCCTCTGGAGTAGGGTTGAGGGCTACAACCTATTACAATGGAAATAATTATCAAATTCAAATTATTATATAAAAAATAAATAATGAATTACTACAATTATTACCATATCTGTTGTAACTTGCTTCAATTTATTCTCTGTCTGCTCCACATTTTGTGGGAGTTTGCTATCCTTCCACCTGTAAAAGCGTGGAAAATCAAACAAACTCACTGGTGTAGCTAGTGACGGGATGCGTTCATAAACCCATGCCTGTCATTCATAAATCGAAAAATTATACTCACTTGAATATAATTATAATCAATGCTATTAGAAAAATAAAGCAAACACTTACCATCAAGCCGACTGTACACCCATCAATGTACTTCTTTCTTCTTTCTCCACCTACTCCTAAATGGTTCTTCATATCTTGGACAAGAAAACTGTATGCAGCTATGCCCCATGCATACAGACCAACTCTAGACAAATTGTCCAAGTATGGTAGGAGAAATCATGGAGTCCAATAATTAGATGTTAGAAACCGAATACAATTAAAAACAAAAACTATGTACAACCTACAAAAATTATTCAAATCCTCCACACTATCCTTATATACATACTCCTCAAGTTTGTGTTATTTCGGATCTAGTTATATTCTGCAGCTTTCCAGAAAAAAGGCAGTCAAAGGTTGAAGACTTCATCTTCAATGTTATATCAACAGATTGCCCCACATGTGGCAACCCTAAAACCATTGAAAATTCAGCTGCAGAAAAAGGAACCTCAACCCCCTCCGCAAAATGAAATGGGAGCTTTTTTGGGTCAAACCTCCTAAGTATAGCTTCAAGCCGAATGAAGCTTGAACTTAACTTAGGCATATCCATGTATATATAGAAAGGGGTCTTCTTCAATACATCAACATGTTTGGACCCCATCTTGGACTTCACAAGCTCCAATTTACTGTGAAAATATTGGGGGGAGCAACAAGAACAGACATCACAATGTCTTGGCTTTGCTGCAATGAAAAAAAAAAAATAGTATATAGACAGATAATAAAGTAACCCTTTTAGATAGAGTATACTAAAAGCTTGAATGTTTTCTAATACACAAGCTTCAAAAATGTACTTTAGAAACACATAATATATACTACACTCTCAGTTATTCTATACTTCAGGCTTGAATTTTTTATATTACAGTTGCTTCTAAAATGTAATGCAGATACAGAGATTATATACTAGAGTTCCATTTAATTTATACTGCAGGCTTAAAGGTTTTATACTTTAGTTGCTTCTAAAATGTACTGCAGATGCCTAATGAGTACTGCAAGTTTGAATACTTTATACTACACTTATGCCTAACGTGTACTGCCAGTCTGAATATTTTATACTACATTTGTTTCTATAATGTACTGCACCAACAGAGATTTTATACTACATTTTTGCTTAAAGTGTACCCCAGATGCTTCTAAAATGTACTGCAGCTGTTCAGATTATATACTACCGTTTGCCTAATGTATACTGCAAGCTTGAATGCTTTATACTACACATACATTTGTTTCTAAAATGTACTACAGCAACAAATATTATATACCTCACTTGTGCCTAAAGTGTACTGCCAGTTTGAATGTTTTATACTACACTTGTTTCTAAAATGTACCACACCTACAGAGATTTTATACTAACTTTTATCTAAAGTGTATCCAGATGCCCATAAAATATACTGCAGTTATACAGATTATATACTACCTTTTGCCTAATCTCCACAGAAAGTTTGAATGATTTATACTACACTTATGCCTAAAGTGTACTGGCAGTTTGAATATTTTATACTACTTTGCTTCTAAAATGTAGGCACCAATAGAGATTTTATGCTACATTTTTGCTTAAAGTGTACTTCAGATGCTTCTAAAAAGTATCGCAACTATTCAGATTATATACTACATTTTGCCTAATGTATGCTGCAAGTTTGAATGTTTTATACTACATACATTTCTTTCTAAAATGTACTGCAGCAACACATATTATACACTACATTATGTCGAAAGTGTACTACTAGTTTTAATTTTTTATACTACTTTGTTTCTAAAATGTACTGCACCTATAGTGATTTTATGCTACACTTTTGCCTAAAGTGTACTCCAATGCGCAAAAATGTACTGCACCTATGCAGATTATATACTACTTTTTGCCTAATGTGTACTGCAAGTTTGAATGCTTTATACTACATACATTTATTTTCAAAATGTACTGCAACAATGCAGATTATATACTACACTTATGCTAAAGTGTACTAGCAGTTTGAATGTTTTATACTAAATTTATTCCTGAAATTTAACTGCATCTACAGAGATTTGATGCTACACTTTTGCCTTAAGTTTACTCCAAATGTGCCAACATGTACTGCAGCTATTCAGATTATATACTACCTTTTGCCTAATGTGTACTGCAGGCTTGAATGCTTTATACTACATGCATTTGTTTCTAAAATGTACAGCAGCAACATATTATATACTACACCTATGCCTAAAGTGCACTGCCCGTTTGAATGTTTTATACTGTATTTGCTTCTAAAATGTACAGCACCTACACAGATTATATACTACATTTATGCCTTACGTGTAGTACCAATTTTAATGTTTTATACTACATTTGCTTCTAAATTGTACTGCGTTACCCACATTATATACTACACTTTTGCTAATGTGTACTGCATGCTTGCATGTTCTGTACTACAGATAACACACTACCACATTCAGATAGTTTTATAATATAATTTCACCATATAATTTCAGTTAAAATGAAGTATAAACCCCTAAAAGGTGAAGTGCAACTTTCATGACCTTCAAGTACAAATCAGAACTTCCCATCTCACAATAGAAATCATACATATATCAAATGGATTCAAGTATTTCACGACTAAAAAAGGAATAAAAACCCTAAGCATGAGAAAATAGACAAGAAATAAGTGCAACACTGAAAAATCACGGACATTTGGAGTTTCAAATGCAGAAAACATACCTTTGTTCTTCTTCGTCACTTCGTTTTGTACTTTGCTTCTTTTTGCAACTGTTTTTCCTTCCATTGTCACAGAAATATGGCAGAAATTTTGTTGCTTTTTTTTTTTTACTTCTTCTTCTTCTTCTCGCATCAGTGGCAGAGGAACGGTTTCACGCCCTTTTCTTTTGGCGCTTGGAGAAGTCGATTTCAGGCAAAAATAAAAAAAAGAAAGCGTTCTTCTGAAGAGAGAACGCATTTTCCAGGTATTTTTGTTGTTTTTTCCATCTGCAAGGGTATATAGGTCTTTCTAAAAGATATGGGGAGTGATTCCTAACTTTTGTGAAAAAGTTGGGAGTTTAGTGTGTAAAAATTCAAATGGGGACTAAACACTAAAGTGAAAGTATGTTTAGGAATTTTTTTCTAATTAACTGTTCCAACAATTCATCCAAATATAAATTCATTTTCAATTTATTTCTATTAACTAACTTTTTAAATTGTAGAAAGGATGAAAACAAAAATTGAAAATAAAAATAAAACCAAACAGGCCCTGACCTTATATTTACGTCTTGTCTGTGAACCACAACAGTACCCCCCCACCCCCCGAAATCCCTCACTCGACAACCCTCGGCGGCTTTTGCGTGACTGTCAAAATAAACCATAAATCCAATTCCAGGTGAGTCTCTTTTATTTATGCACAGATTAATCGTAAGTTTGAGTTGTTAATTAAATTCTGTCTCTTTCTGCATTTATGTTTTCATTTATGCTTGAAGTTACACACAGCGGGCATCTGGTTTTACTGCACATTCTGATACAAAAATTCCCCATATTTGGAAGGCGCAGAAAAGTACGAATTTTATTATTATTATTATTATTTTTTTTTTTTTTTTTGGTGTGTGTGTGTATTTTGTTTGACATTAGCAGTGAAGAATTGTGGTTATTTCGCGTCGTCGTTGGAATTCGGCATTGATTTAACGAAAAGAAGAGGGATGCTTGGATTTTTAATTTTATATGGTAATATTTTGAACTCAAGAATCGAACTTTACCAATTATTGTTATTGTTATTGGTTTTTTAAAAATTAAAAAAAAGATCATTGCTGGTTCCCAATTAGCCCAATGGAACTTGAACCTAATTATTGGTGTTGTTGATGACAATGTTGCTTTTGTTATCTCCTGGTATGAAGACAACGAGAATTGTAAGAGCCCATAGCTCATATCCTCATGGCAGAACTGTTAAATCCTGCCAACTAACTGAATTCGGAAGATGAACTGTGTTTTTGTGGAGTGATTGTTGACAAAAAATAACAAGAGATATTGAGAAGAATAGGATAGACTGATAGAGGAAGAAGAAGCAGGGAAGAGAGAATAGAGAACAAAGCAAATGAGAGGAAGAAAACTGAATTAACTCAGCCAGCATAATCTGCCCTGCATTCCATGCCCCCAAAGCAGGTATTTAATACATCGAAAATTTTAACAAACCAACTATAACCACTTTTAAAACGTAATTATTATGACAAGCCATGTGAGTCACTAACTAAAATTATCTCCTTCAGGCTATTTAAGTCTCTTCACCTAAAAGTCTCGTCAACTAACTCGCCGTTTTGGGAATGGCGTGTTTCTTTTTTCTAAGAACATCTCTTGCTTTGTTTTGTGTACTTGCCCGTTTCTTGGCTTTCCTTGCTTCACCAAAATTGTGTTGACATCTGAAACTCACATTCCTGTTTCTTTGTCCTTCCTTCTCTTTGTTGCCTCTTTTCTTCCATCTTCCTGAAGAGAATAGTGTACAAGAGGTTGTGGTTTTAATAGTGTGTGATTTTAGTGTAGTGGCAACTACATGACCCATGGCTACCTCAACAGAGGAAGAGTATGCTGCATTCTTGGAGAAGGTGAGAAGGACAATTTACGTTGACAACTTGGCACCCTATGTTACTGAAGCTGTCATGAAAGCTGCTTTCAATCAGTTTGGTAATGTGAGGAGTGTTCAGTTTATACCCAACTATTTTGAACCAAAAAATATGCCACAAGCTGCTCTGGTGGAAATGGAGAACCCCAAGCAAGCCTGGGGAATTATAAGTGAGATGGAAAATTACGCTCTCATGATATCGGGAATGCCAAGGCCTGCCAGGGCACGTGCTGCTAAATTGGAGATGTTTGATGATCGTCCTAGAAAACCAGGACGAACGATAGTATGTTGTTGGTTGGACTCTGATGAGCTGGATTTTGAGGTAGCAAAGAAAATCGAGGATCTTGTGAGAAAACATGCTGCTGAAGCATCAGTAGTGCTTGAGGTACTTTGTTTAACTATTGGTTTTTTTTTTTGTGGGCTTGGTTGAAATTTATAATTTTGGAAATTATAATGTGTCCTATCATCTTACTGTAGCAACAACTGGCAGAGGAAGAAAAGCTTGCAGACCAACAGGGTGACACCTTGAAAGCACAGTTTCAGAAGTATGCGCTGCTAGATAGCATCCTTGAAGATGGAACAGCTAAACGTTTGGCACGTCACTATAACGTGCCTATTTCAGATACTTGATCATGACTGATCTTCATCATAGATACCCAATTCAGGTGGTAGAAAACCTTGTAATTTAATCCCAACCCCCCAATAAAAAGGTTTTGGCTTTTCCTTTTATACATTGGCGATGTGTACCCTGCTCCAAAGACTGTTTTATTTGTACATAGCTTCACTGTTTGGATGTGATCTCTCTCTCTCTCTCTCTCTCTCTCTCTCTCTCTCTCTCTCACTGGATTCTTTTTACGGATTACACTTTAGGTTTTAATATTTTGGTTTCCACATTGAAGGTTTTTGAGTAGGGTTATGCATCAGAGGTGGCTGTTATAAGAAGTCTGTGTGATGCTATATCTTATGTTAAAACTTGTTTGGGGGTGGAGTACTGTTACTCGATTCCGAGTTCTTAATCAGTAGGGGAACAGTGGGGGCCTTATACCAATGGTTGTTTACTGCTTTGCATTGGTTGTATCTTGCAGCAGAGCAGTTGCTGGTCAGCCAATACCCACTGAAAATGGAAAGCACTGGAGAGCTTCTTTCATAGCATTCTTCACTCCAGTGATGTAGTAACATTATCATGTATCATCATTACAATAGGCAGGTCTCTCTGTAGTATCACAATTAACTTGCATGAATTTATGTTCTTGCTACACCAAAAGTTGATTCAGAGTAGGATACTTGAGTGTAGTAGTTTGTATTCCCATTACACAATCCGACACTTTGTATGTATGTAAATTTATCTATACCTACATACAGTTTCTGTTATATGCAAATTCCATCTTGAAGCAGAAAGTAGTTGTTAGCAGAGGGAAAGATGGCAAAGTCAGGAAGTGAAATTATGTCGTAGCAAACCCCCCTGAGGAGAATCAGAGCTAGTAGTGGTGGCAAGCCCCTCTTGCCTTCTGTATGCTAGAGTGCTCAGATGTGGAGAAATCCAGACTGAGAATGTGGTTATAAGAGAGTACATTTTAGGAATGAATCAATTTTATGTCCAGTTGAGAGACTTGCTCTTATGGTTCTTGCTGTAGCAGACTGAGGGAAAGATCATTTATATGCGAGATCCTGAGAATATTCTTAAGCATACCATTAATTATGCATCATCATCCCAACAAATATGTATATGCATTACATACCTTCATATTTTCAAAACTATTCTTCCATAAACTATAAATATCAAAACAAGATTGAATCATCAGGGGAAAGCTAATATAAGCCTGTGTAAATAGATTTAACAAGTCCTTTAACTTCAACATAACATTCTCTGCTAGGTTAAAAATTACCCATATTTACATTTTACAAATACCTTATCAGCAGATGATTAATCTCGACCTCTAATTATTGTTACAACAAAGGGATTTCTCCAAAGGGGAAATACTTGAAGTCAGCGCATAAATTCATGCCCCTTATTGCATGTTTGTTAAATAGGATACTGATCCATTATTTAGATGAAATTCTGAACACAAAAAAGGAGTTAGTGAAGACCATCAGATTTGTGCAAGTTAAATATCCATCCAGGAAATCTGGCGATACCAACATTATGGCTTCGATGTTGAAATACAAATTGAAAAGACAACCCTCCAGCTGATAACTAAAAGGAGACAGCTGATTCACATGCAGCAAATCTTCACTGAGATGGTATTATAACCTTCAGGCAGAAGTAGAAAGAAAAAGTATCAGTTTCCTGTGCTAAATTATTTCAGTGAAATCTTGTCTAAAGAATCAACTGACCTTAGAAGAAAACTCAGATTTGCAGTTTCATATTTATTGAACAATGTAAAGCTCTTGTTTGGCAATGAAGTAACGGCCAATGACGTCTGCTGTTTCCACAATAAACTGCTCCCTAAATGTCCCCATACGCTTGCTAGGTATGTCGATTGATAGGTCTCTAAAATTTGGCAAACCCTCTACTTGTACACCATCTCCACATATCAAGAACTGATTACCAACAATAAATGATCCCGACACACGAATCGCTATTCCATTTTGACCATGAGCACGGCACTGAAGTTTCTCCACAACATGCACAAGCTTCTCAGGAGGCCATTCGCCAGCCAATGTCCTCCGGATATTTGATAAAGTTGCAAAAATATCATCTGGACCAACAGATTCTTTACCAGCAAAACTGCAAATCATGATGCTTATAAGGAAATTGGACATCCATAGCACAACGCCACTCAAAAGCTTGAATGCCACAAAACTACAACCAGCATTGTGGCTATATCAAGAAACAATATTATTTCATACGTTTTATCTTTTTTTCTTCCCCCTCCAAATTGTGGGACCTTGAGCAGTTGGTTTCCAAGTTGAGATTGATACCAAGCTCTTAAATATTTTAGCAACATTTTGATCAGGCGTTTAAAAGTTACCAAAATGTTTGGTACCTGAAAACTGAATGCTCTTCGTAAAAAGTCCTCATGTGATGCCAAAGATCATCAGATCCATCAAAAAGCAAGTAATAGTGTATTGTCAGCATCTGTTCAAGCCAAATGTCAAAGGTGATTAAACAAAAATATATCCTGTAGAATATTTCATTTTTGTGGTTCATTTATGTCAGATTTAGATAGCATTTATGCCTGCATAAAATATTGGCCTTTATGAAGATACCAAAACTGGCCACACTTGTCATAATTTTATTGGTAATCCAAATTGAAGTATTAACTCACATCTGCCAGATCCTTCATCCTCTGTGTTGGATCAAATACACTTTGGACGAAAGCTTCCAAGTTGACCCCAGCATCCTCATACTTTGTGATAAATGGATGTGAAAGTAGCTGCACAACAGGAACACAATTTAAAGTGGAAAATGAAAATAAACTGTATGAAATTCATTCTTCCAGATTCGACAATTAAGCTTTTTCTCCAATGTCCTAGAGTTTTCACAATATATATGATCCTTGACATAAGGAGCTAGGGAAATATGGGCAGGACCCCAGAAACATGATCTATATCTAAATGCATCCACAGCACTTCAACTATGCATCTCCAAATGGTTCTTTCTTGAGTATAAAAGATATATACACTTGCTTCTACTGAGATTAAATTTTCAGAAAAATAAATGGAAAGGTAGGAGAGAAAAAGGAAAATGGAAAAATGACAGGATACTGGACACTTGATACACATAACCAAATATAATTGGTAGGTAGTTTTTAAATCATTCAATACTTAAGACAGAATCTACTGATGCTCACCTTCTCAGCTGTTGGCCTTGCAACCGGATCTTTCTGAAGGCAATCATCCACAAATGAACAGAACTCTGGAGAGAAGTTCTTATTCGACAGCGATGGAGATGGATCATCCAAAATCTTCAATAGAAATTGGCGATAAGGCCCAAGACAAACAAACCATATATATATATATATATATATATACCAAAATGATATCCAAATTGGAATGAACTTTTTAACTTCATAACAACACATTTTATCATAACTAATATAGTTCGTACGCATATTGAAACTACTTTCAAAGTCGCTTGATATAAAAAACGGAAATAATTGCAAAGATGCATGGTTCCCATTTTGTTTTAAATTTTTATCATTATTAGAAACACAGTTCAATACTCATGATTTAAAGTCATAGTGAAAAAAGATAGTATATTACAATGTTAATTGCTTTCATGTATATTACAAACATACGAAATGAAAGTTCACATGATGAAAAAGCAATCAACAAGGCCATATTGCAGTCAACATTTACCTGCAACATAAGATTAACAGGCCCTTCATTGGCACTGTACGGAAATTCACCCGTAGCACATTCAAAGAGTGCAAGTCCAAGGCTCCAGATATCAGCAGGATAAGAGTAGCTTTCATTTCGAATTCTCTCAGGAGACATGTATGTAACGGTTCCGACAAAAGTTGCACACTGGGGACGCAACAAATATGAGTTAGCAGCAATAAATTAACTACAAAATCATTGATGAGATATATTTATAAGTATCCTAAAGAGTAAGTTTATATAAGACATAGCACAAACCATAGCCATTGAATCCTCTAAGCCAGCACTTATACCAAAATCTGTAATCTTTGGTTCCCCTTTGAGATTTATGAGCAAATTTGCTGGTTTGATATCTCTGTGAACTAAGTGTCTAACTCCATGCAAGTAACTTAGCCCCTTAATAAATAAAGAAAATTGTAAAAGACCAAAGTTGAGCCAGAAAAAATCACTATAACAAGAAATTTGGTTGTAAGGTAAAACTAAAACTGAAACTGAAGAAACCACTTACAAGCAAAAGTTTTTGCACCATCACGGAAAGAATTGGTTCCGGTACACTCTTGCGTACACGAATGATATCTGCCAAAGACCCACCATCCATGTACTCTAAAGCGATGCTTATCTGTCCAGAGTCTGGGGTATAAAACGCACCATAAAATTGGACAAGGCCTTGGTAACATGGTGCCTCACATAATGTTCTTATTTCCGTAAGAAGCTGCTGCCTTTTCTCCTGATAAGAACATGCATGTATTCATATGAGATGGATATGCAGCACTTCTCTTATCCCCTGCTACTACTTGTTTTAATCATATCCCTAAATTGCAATTATTATCATTCACACTCTCTTTTTCCTTTTTTCTTTTCTACCAAATTGTAATTGATTTCTTGTCTCTATAGTTTGAACACACTGAACTGGGTACAGTAATTACTCTCACAGAATATTTGTCATTTTTAACTTCTATGTATCAACCTTCTAGGAAGCTAACATTAGCCAATTATGGTATTCCAAATAAATGAGCTACTAGTTCCAAATATGCAGTATGAAAATCCACTATAAACATCTACAATTATATTTCAAAAAATTCATAGCAAGCAATCATCAGGAAACAAAAGAGCAATTCCTTAATAAACCCACCAAGAAAAATTCCAGGCTACACAATCAAAGAATTTAGCATACGTTTACCTTTTCAAAAATATTAATCTTCTTGAGGGCAATAATTCTGTGATTCGGGATATGAATAGCCCTCTGAACAACACTGCTTGCGCCACTGCCTATGGACCCAAAAATCCTCATCTCATGAGAAGCACACCTGTATGTTTTCTCTCCATCATCCGCAGAAAAAGCAGATGAGGTACATTTTTGCAGGCCAAGCTCATTTATGTTGTATACATTGTATGATTTGCTCAGCAAATTCACCGTCCCACCATCTGATAACTGCTTTCACAAATTAAACCAAAAATGTGGCAACTGAATCAACAATCAAACATATGACTGGCAAGAAAATCTTGAAAAGAAAGGAAAAGGATGGGGACAAAAAAAAAAAAAAAAGAAACAAATTACCATGTACGAATCAGAAGGGTCAATTGTGGACCCAGATGGGAATCCCTTTTCTGCATCAAAGAGCGGCACAAGCTTTTTCTTCAACTCTTCCAGTCCTGCCATGGGAAGTCAAGAAATTGTGCTCGGGAAAATGCGATTTTTATTAACGGGAATTCTTGGAATCATGGAACAATGAGAAGTAACTTAGTTTTAATGTTCTTTAAGGTCTCTGCCATAATTTCCTTTTACTTTCAAGTTGCTTCCATTGACTCAATTTTGACTATTTAAGCTTTTTAAAATTTTTAATGTCTTTTAAATTGGGGGTAAATCATAAATGGGATTTCACTCCCTTTGTATTTTAAAAAATACGTGTTAACTATTGTATTGGAAAAAAAATAAAAAAATAAAAAAAGGCACACAATCCTTTTTATGTTTCTAGAAAAAGGATAAATAACAAACCATTTAATAAAATAAACAATAAACATTTTAACTTTATATGGATGACAATAAAATTTTTAACCTTATTTTCATGTTTCATAATCATTTAAAGTGATGATTTTTTTAGAGAAGCAAGTACACACACACACACACACACACACACACACACTACTAATATGTATGTTATACCAAAGTATACGATATGAATATAATTATAGGTTTCAATTATTATATTTAAAATAATAGGTGAAATATATTAGCATATTGAAGTTCAATATATTTATGTAAAATGGTAGATAATTGATCTTTTTCTTGATATATTTTTATAGATGATGTCATATGAAAGTAAATTTTAAAGTTTATAAAACTATTTTATTTAATTGTTCAAATTATCTTAAATTAATAAACTTTTATGTTTTGAAATGATATATGTACATTGTTAATATATATGTATTTGATGATATCATCCTTATATTTGTCAAAAAGTAAAGCTGTTGGAGCACAGCGAAAGTAATTTAGACACGAGATTTAATTTATCAGGAATTCCCAAATTACACTCATAAAGTTGATAACAAATATAATACTTAACAGATAAAAAAATAAAACAAACACAGATTTATGTAGTTTGGCAAATTTCGTCTACCACCACGGGAGTTTTTTTTTCTTCAATTATGATAGAATTTTACCAGTACAAGCCAACATTTGAATTTGATAAACCCAAACTCAAGCCTAAAAAAACCCTTGTACAACCACTATCATAACTATCAAAGAGATACTCACTCCACCCCTTTGTATAGCCCCCACTAGTATTCATAATAACTACCTCATGAGTATTATGTCATGAGTTCCACGAATGTCCTCACTCAAGTAATCAAATAAACACATTTATTTATAATAGAAAATTTACTTGACTACTTTACCTAGAACTTAAAAATCCAATACAAGAAGCAATCTTAATTCTAGTCAAACTTGATCTCTCAATAATCGAGTCAAATCCCAACAAAAACAAATAACAAAATAAAGATTTTCATTATCTATACTATATATAAAACACCTAGATTTTATTGGTATGATTTCAATTGAATTGACAAAATTAACCCCATTTAAAAGATAATGATAAGATAATTTTTTCCCCTCTTTCTAACTTTTTCCTCTCTAATTATTTATTTATTTTTTCTTCAATTACTTTATTTCACCTTGACTTTTTTTTCTTTAGTTTATCGTAAAATCTATCTATATATAAAATACCTAAATGTTATTGGTATGTTTTCAATTGAATTGACAAAATTAACTCCACTTCAAAGATAATGATAAGACCTTTTTTTTTTTTAACTTTCTAATTTTTTCCTCTCCAATTATTTATTTATTTTTTCTTCAATCACTTTATTTCTTAACTTTTTCTCTTTAATTTATCCTAAAATTTTAAATAGATACAATGAAATTATTAAAAGTTATAGCTTTATATAAAAGTGCGTCAATATTTTTTTATTTTTTTATTTTTTGTCGAAATAATATTTATTTACTTCACATTATAAAAATTTTAATACATATATTAAGTGTGTCAAATTACTAATATATATATATATATATATAAGTAGTATAACTTAATTAGCTATAAAAGTTAAGTCCGATACAAGGGGTGTTGTACTTCTTTTTCTTTCCAAAATATAAAGGGTCACACACCCTTTTTAAATTATACAGAAGGGGTAAAACACTATTTACCTTTTAAATTGACAAAAAAATCTCTCATAATATGATTGAATTTTAATTTCTTAGATCGGAAAGAAACTGGACTGATGCATGGCATCTAACCAAATAAAAATAATAAACAATAATAAAAAATAAATAAACAAAAGGTTACCTAACAAAAAATATATATAACTTTTAATTCGATTACATTCGTCAGCCTATCAAGGATGTTCTAATAAGAGTATATATGCCCCATTATATGTAGACTTATGACATAATAACTAAAATAAGTCAACTATGTAAAGAAAATATAATCCTAGCTAATGTGAGTATGGAAAACTTTCTTTTGGTTTAGACTTTCGCATCTTTGGGCATCAAAACGGAACCCAATTCCACAATCCACAATAAATAATTACAATTCCATGGGTCATTGTCTCAAGTCCTTCACTTTCATTACATCGATGGTGTAGATTGCCGTGTGGAATAGCAATAGCACTTTTTCAGATAGTTGTAACTCATGGTCTAATTAGACAATATCTTGCTTTAAACATAGGAATTGTTAAGAGTAAAATTTAAAAAAAAGAACCGCTTGTATATGAAATACTTCAGAAAATTATGCAAAAGTATCCTATATTGCTTAGTAGAGCACGCGCTATGCATAAATAAGCATACAAGCATTCCAACCCGTTTTAGTCGAGGGCGTTCTATTTGTTTATACATTAGTTTGTAAGAGATTTAATGCTGATTTTGATGGGATCAAGTATCTGTGGTTTCAACGAAAATATGTCGATACAATAACATTGCAAAATTAATTGGCAAAATTAATTCAATTAATTGCGACAATCATATTCATCAAGTGATAATGGCTAAGACCTAAAAAATTTAGAGTTGTCTTAAATAATGGAGAGTTATTAATATAATTGGGGAGTGAGACAAAATAAGACAAATTATATGAGATTAGCAATTAAATATTGGAGAGCTATTAAGATGGAATGTACCTTGTTCACACAAATTTCGTTGTCTGCAAAATTAAATCACAAGACAAAGAAAATAATGGACAAATTGAATTTATATTGAAGAATATATAAGAATTACAATTTATCAGAGAAAAAATATATAAATTTCCTAATAAAACTAATCCCCTGATTCTTCTCCCAATATATATAATCCAAGGGCTTGAAGCTTATTCTTGGATATATGGTGTAGTATCCTTTGACTTGATAAAAGAACACCATAAGATTTCTTTGAAACTCGAACCTTGACTCCGAGATCAAAGGACTTGATGCTTTGAAGAGGTATAGGACCTTCGCGATAACAATACGTCGTCGCAGCAGAAACTTGAAGACTTGAATCTTGAACTTGAGAATATATGGATATGAGAATATGAATATGTGAATGTGTGTATCTCTAAGAATATGAGAATATAAATATAAGAATGTGTGAATATGAGAGTATGAGAGTATGTGTATGAGAATCCCTCATGAGTCTCTAATCATCCCTTTATATAAGTGCTCAGCAGGAGACTCCGAAATGACTTGAACTCATTTGATAATTATCTCTTTGATGTACATTTAAAAAATAATATCAAACATTCTTGACTTGATTGATACATGAATGCGCCACGTGTCCCAACTTGATTAGCTAGAGAGTGTTGGGCCACCAGACTTGATTTGATTGACATGATATATCTCCATCTTGACATTTGTCAACATTTGATTTGTATAAAATAAATATTAAAATATTAATTAAAAATTAACTATTTATCATTTGTAATTGAATTTAATAAACTCCAATATATAAATAGAAAATTTTAAATTAATAACTAATATATTATTTACACATGTCATTTTTTAATTGGCCCAAAAATTAAGCCGTCTACATACCTCACTACGAGTTTGTTGTTGAATTATATGACACATTATTTTTTCAGAAAAAGAAAAAACCTACCATTCAAGCACAATTAAAACCATATCCTTCAAGAACTTCTCAACAATGAACATTAGGGTAAAAATTGTACAAAAGTGTGAAAAATATGGCTTATGTTTGTTTAGCTTTTGTCGAATTATATGACAGATTACTTTTTTTAAAAAAAGATGAAACCTATAATTCGAGCACAATTAAAACATATCCTTCAAGGACTTCTCAACAATGAACATTAGGAAAAAGATGCAAAAAAGTGTGAAAAGTATGGCCTATGTTTGTTTAGTTTTCGTGAAAACATTTTTCAACTCCACAAAATACTAACAAATGAATTATACATTTTTCAATTTTAACTCATAAAACATCTTTTTTAATTACCAAAATATCTCTCAAATGCGAAAAAGGCATACATACCCCTCCTTTTCTCACTCTGCTTTTTACAAGGTAAAATTCATTTCATTCATGAGGTTTTAAATCAATTGTAAAATCATCCCTATCTTTTTAATTGTACTATTTTAACCCCTAAAACACCTTTATTCGAAACATTTTCCAGAATTCACTCAAAATGCAACCAAACAGAGCCATGGTAATCTTTTATGATTTTTTTGGTGTTTATATAGAATTTGAAAACAACCTTCTTCACTATTATAGAAAACTTAACTTTTAGATAAATTCACTAATCATTTATGATTATTGATCGATGCATTAATATGGTAGTATATTTGGCTATCATCCTTAAAAATCACTATGAAAAATATAATATCAGTAATAAAATATAAGAAATAATGAAAAAATTATCACTAATGATACTTCTATAAGTAACATATTCTTCACAATATATTTTAATAGTGACAAGAGATGGTATTCTAAATTGTCAATATTAACATTTAGTAACACATCTGTACGGATAATATAGCGATAATAAAAAAAATTATCATAAATTATAATGATAATTTTTTTCATTTTATTAAATTATCATTGTACTTGTGTCACTAATTATCAACAATGACAATGTAAACACAATTTTTGTCATTATTCAATTTACAAAAAACTCGAACCTTAGGTGCGAGTACTTTAGGAAGCTTGTTTTGGCAACTACTCTCTTATAGTTGTGTTAGTTCAATGCATTGCAAGAGGGACTCAAGGGTGTTGAGAACGTTCTATAGTTGTTTAAATAAGAATAGATATTCAGTAACAATTTTTTATAAATTTTTTTATTAATTAATAACCATTTTTATATTATCACCTATCATTTTATTACTTTTTTTTTTTCCCTATAGTAAATATAAAGAAAACCATTAATGTCACATGATTGAGTTGAACATTATATATATAGTTAAAAACACAGAAAAAGTTACAATCCTGAATCTTCCAACACGAAAAAGGATTTGGACGGGGAAGGGCAACATAATCATTTGACATACGTCGAAAATGTTGACAGCCACAAAAGTGCTGCTGGCATGGCGGCCGTATTTCTGCATACAGAATAAAACGTTTTAAGACAACCTCGCGACCACCTCAACCTATAAATAAAACCATAGGCCTTCTTCAAAACAGACAGCTAAACCCACCAAAACACACACATGTAGTAAAACCTGAGGCGGTTTCTATTTTCCGCTGGATTTTGTGTTATATTCTGTGAGTGGGAATTGGGATTGATTACTACAAATTAATATCACCATTATGCTTTTCAAGAAATTCCCTTTCCTCCAGGGAACTATAGTATACTAATTTTCACCTTTAATTAATAGAGTTAATGCTACACTTTGATGTATATATCACTCAAAACTATTCCAGATGGGACTTAATTGTTTCTGTTCTAAATTGTTTCATGTTCTTTTACTCTGCTGAGGTTCTTGTACGGTATTCTATACTTGATTCTTTTTGTTGGTTTTTCATTCCAGAAAGTGCCTTTGAGTTTTATGGTCTTTTTCTTCCTCAGTCGTACGTATTGAGGTATTGATTCTTGGAATACATTTATATTGCATCTTTCATGTTTGTGGTTATGTATATTGCTTTAGCTTTGCATAGGTTCTTTTCTTTGTTATTCCCGAATTAAGGCCATTTATCCCTTTTCCCTTTGCTTCTGATATCGAATTGGGATAAAAGATCTTGATTTTCCACCAATTGACATTTATTTTCGGTGCCCTTTTCAGAATCTCAGTGGGCGTCTTCTTATTTTCAGTTCTTGTGGTAAAAAAAAAAAAAAAAAATTTACAGGTAAGTTATATTAATTTTTTAGCTATTTAAAATTCCCACAGGTTAGACTTTTTCCATTAGTTTCTTTCTCATATGGAAGTTTCTTGATTGGTGGTCAAGTTAACTTTTGGCGCAAGGTTCACTGTTTCTTCCAAGTTTAAGTCGGTTATATGGACAGCCAGCAACAAAAATTCAACTTGCCCTCTGATTCAATGGGATTAAATGATGGCAATTTCGAAAGACTGGAGACTTCAGCTCAAAAGATGATCAAAACAATTACACCATCCGAAGATCTTATCGACAATCCAGATGCCCAAAATTTGTATTCCACGGCTAATCTTGAAGACCAGGGCCCTAAAGATTATTCCCCTTCTGATTGTGGAAGTAGGATGTCTGTGGCAGATAATGAACGAAAATCTTGGCTTTCTAATGGTTGTATTAGAATCCCTGATAACGATATGATGTATGAAATAATCAAGAACAAGTTGGTATCGAGTTTGAGTTCTAGTGGATTTCTTGCTCAGGTTGTGGCCATTTATAGGAATGGTTATTCGTGCATGATGAGTCGCGCGAAGGTTCAATCTTTTGGTTTATATTTGAGAGCCATGCAGAAGAAATATAATGGCGATGCTAATGTGAAGTACGCTTGGTATGGTGCTTCCAAGAATGAGATTAACGGGATTCTTTCTTATGGTTTTGGCCTTCAAAATAACAATGGAGTTTATGGGCATGGTATCTATCTCTCTACAGCTGATCACCCTGTTGAAAGGTAATGCTTTCAAGTATGAATATCTTTGTGAGCTATTAATTGAATCCTTAGCAAAATTAATGCATATATGCAACTCATGTAAAGATCTGCATATTTTCCAGTATGCAAACTTCAGCTGCTGATGAGGATGGTCTGAGGCACATGTTGCTTTGCCGTGTAATATTGGGAAACGTGGAGGCCGTTAGTCCTGGTTCCGGACAATACTATCCGCGCTCAGAAGTGTTTGATTCTGGAGTTGACGATTTATTGGATCCTAAGAAGTATATTATCTGGAATGCGAAGATGAATACTCATATATTGCCAGAATTTGTGGTCAGTTTCCGAACATCCCCATATTGCAGTGGTGAGGATTAGTTTCCAAGTCTTAAGCATTGTTTTAAATGAATTGCCATAAAGTCCAACATTGATTTGCTCCTACGTGTCAAGTGGGCCAATAGAATCATGTTAACTAGGATGGATATCTCGTATCCAAAAACTAGTAGTTTGCCTTGTAAATCCACTAGGACTTGGTGAAAAAAATAAATCAATTTTCTCCCATGAACTATTTGTGTCCATGAATCAGTTCAATTTAAAACATGAGACAAGGGGTTTAGATCCAAAATAGATTCATAATGCTGTAACTGCTCCATATATAGTTCCTCGAACCACATTTCTAAACAAAGTCAATCTGAAAAATTGAGTCTAAAGCCTTTGCCAAATGAAGTTCGTTATATGCATCTAATGTTCGATTTACAACTTTGTCTATGCAGGATGTCAGAATATTTTGCAACCTCCCAGATTTCCAAATTCAGATTGGATTCCTTTGGCTGCTCTAATTAGCGGCCTTTCCCAGTACTTACCTACTGATGTAATCCATTTGCTTGCCAAGCATCACAATGACTACAAAGTATGTATTTACATTCTTTTTGACTTAGGATAAGGGATACATGGAATTCTTTTCGTCGATGAACCATAACATTTTTCCCTTTTCAATCTTTGATTTTTCAGAAGCAGAAGATTACTAGGCATGAAATGATAGGAAGGGTGAGACACATAGTAGGGGACAAGCTGTTGATAGCAATGATAAAATCTTATAGGGAAAAGGTATGAATTGTATTCTTGTTTATGAATTTTTTCCTATTGATAACCTCTATATGCGCTGTCTAACTATGTTCAAGAAATCCAGTTCAAGTCTGTAATAGAAGTCTCATCTCTTATGAGAATCCTGCATATAGATGTAATTTATCCGAGATTCGTTCATGAGAAATTGATGTCAGTATGATCGAGTTAAGGTTATCTTGGTTTGCATATGTTCCTTGGCTGCTAGAACATGAACTAGATTGTCTTCTACCTGCTACAGAGGATGTATCAGTTAAGTTTCCTCCAAATTAATTTGTTACCATATGACAAAACGTGATGCTGTCAATCCTTGCAGTTTTGTTAAGAGAAGATACACTTTGTTCTTGTTGATGTTATTACAATCAGGCAGGCGAAAGTGTTAGCAGAAAATCACCACAAACAATAGTATTTTTGCAACAAATGTAGACTATGTTAGTCTCTGTCTGATATGGTAGTCATATGGCATTTTAACCAAGTTTTTCTTCTCAGGTGGACTTTGTCCAGAGCTTACTAGAAAGCTTAATTTCTTTCATCATCACTTTGTCCTTGTACTGCTCTACACTTTGTCTTTTGGTAATAATCTTTTTGGCTTCAATTTTTCTTGATGGGCTAATGCTTAAAATCCTCAAGAAGGAAGGAGAATCAGTTTGAAAGATGGAAACATAAGAAATGGAAATGGACAGCTTCAAAGAGAATTCCACAGATTTTATTCGCTCTTATGTGCAATTCTGCTTATTGAGCAGACTGAGAAATTTACTTTTCATCGTCAATGTAGATCAAAGCATCCGGGAGCAGCAGCACAGCTCAAGCAGCCAGAAGAAATTGAGTTTTCAGACAGAAACAGGCTTCATCAGATGTCAATATTACGGTGACAGATAGGTCCAACCAGACCGGTTAAAATCCGTTCTTCCAGAAACTTGCTAGACTTTCTCTTGCATAAAACTAGAAGTGTTGTTAGTTCTAGTTGATCAGGTATAGAATCCTCTTTCTTTCATAGAAAGTTCTGTTCCTTTGTCAATTTTTCCAAATTGTCGGTTGACAAGAAACTTTTGACTTATGACATTGTGGATTCTACTTGTCAAATTTGGCTCTGTGAAATTCCTCTTTCTTTAGTAACTGTGAAGCACGCTTGTCAAAATTATCATATGTTAACTCCATATTTGCAACTTGTGCTCACTGTAGATCATACTTGATCCGTTTTTGAGTTGGAACAATATCAAGCTCCATGCTTTCAGCCCTAGTTTGCCAATTGAGATCCTTTGTTTTATCTTATGTTTCATCTCTTATTTCATTTCATAGATATATGCCAAGTGTATTAAATATTTTCTTATAGAAATATATAATTGATTGAAAACTAGATGCACTTGGCATATATTCATAAATTGGAATAAAAGATGAAACACAAAATGAAATAGAAGATTTAAAATGTAGTTTTGCAAGTTTTGAGGTTCATTTTAGCAAAGACAAAATTTTTTGGTAAAGCTTATAAGAATTAAAAAATTATGTGAAACTCTCTTGTGGCTCGATTCAGTTCTAGCTCAAGCTTCAAATTTGAGTCTAGTAATTATGGAATTTTATATTTGAATTTAAATCATAAATATGACCATTTCTCTTTTTATCACAATTATTGATTATTGATTATAGATGATTGTCGAATTTCGATTGTTAGTTAGCATTGACAGGTTAATACAAGGATATGTTTAATCACTTTACTGAAAAGATGTTAAAATTTTATAATTGAGAAATGTAAAGAAAGTTGATGACGATCAAATTTGTTGTTGTGCATGAAAATTCAATTGTATTAACATATTATTTTATGGATTTATATTGAGTCCGATAGAAGTATACAAATGAACGTGAATTGTTATATATATAGGGTCCCTTGTTGGCCTTTGGGGGCTAAGTGGTAACATTGTGATATATAGGGAAATGAAAGATTTTGTTCTGAAAAACGGAAATTTTTGTCCTAAAAAATTATGGATAGGAGAGAAAAATCTATACCCAAATCTCATATCCTTGGATTGCTTATATACCCTTATCATTAGACGAGTACCATCACTTGTAAATCAATCCACAATCATTAAATTGAGGCATGCCTGCAGACAAACGCTTCTGCACAAAGTTCTTTTCATTCTCATCACATTTATTCTAGAAATTCAACTACATTATGCTTATACCCACATGAGTGTATGTATATATACTATGCACACATTACTCTTACAACATTATTTAGTGCATCAACTCAAAATCAATAAGCAAATGATTAATTTTATGCGTTAGTCAAAAGAAGTTTGGTTGGCAAGTTGTGTTTCTACCAACCTCTCACTCGTATTTTGCTTCTCCAAGTTATGCCTGCATGATTTTGATTGCTCATAATTGGCAAGTTTAGATTTTGAAGCAAAAATAATTGCCTGTTTATTGATTTATGTATGGTAACTCTAGCTGAGTGGCCAATTAATTGATTTGCAGGTGAGATTTGAGGTTTGAATTATAATAAATTTTTAAAGTATGTACGTACGTGTGTGTGTATATATATATATAAGAATGTATTGTAATTTAATTGAATGATTAATTGACCTAATGATATATGAAACTTAAAATTTGAATTCTAATGAAGGCTTGATGTGTGGAAGTATATGTGTAAACATACATACATACATACATACATACATACATACATATATATATATGGATGTCGAGTGGTCTTGGCCTAACAGTATAAGTCTCATATGAAAAATGTCAGATCGAGAGTTCGAACTTAGTAGACACTCAAAGTGCGCGTACATAAATATGTATATGATATATATATATAGCAATCATAATGATTGCTTATCATGTACTTAATATATGTTTAGCTACTTATTTAATATATAATGGATGGAAGAAACGAGGTGAAAACCAACCTAACTATAACAATCAAACATAATTAACAATAATTTAACTATCATTAGTAAATAACTTTATAATAATTAACTAACATAAAAAATAGGTAAATAGATAAGTAATCATCCCATGTTCCCTTTGGTTCTCACCCAGATGCTGATAACATGGAGGCTTCAAACTATAATTCAACGATACATATGGATCAACGTTTAATTCCATAATTTCTTTTTTTTTTTTTTTCAAATTAAGAATATCGACATGTTAGTTGTTACTAATACAGAATCCAATACCTTGCTGGAATAATTTTTGGCGGCTCTTGGACCGCTAGTCCAATCTTAGTCGCCACAATTATTGATTTATAAGACCTATATAGCCCATATAGGCCTCATAAAATAAAAGAATGCAATTATTCGTGACTCGCCTAGAATAATTTCGCATTTATTAAATTAATAATTATTATGCCACAAAAGGTCAAGAACATTTATTTTATAATTCATGCATGTAATTAAAAGGATTATGATTCACAAATATATTATTACCTAGTAAAAAATATTAATTAATATTTGTTTAACCCTGGAATTGAATTAACTCAATACTATTATAATTATGAGTATATAACATTCAAATTATAGTAATCATTACATATAATGTTATTTCAATTATTAACTATTAAGAATGCCTTATTAAGTGAAAAAACCGTTGAATATTACTTTCAAAAAAATAATTAAGTCGCCTGATTAACAACACCTAGCAATATTTTCAAAGAAGATAATATAATTTGATTAGGGGAATGAAGATAAGATTGCCTTGTAATAATTTTTATTTTATTTCATTTCTCAAATTCCCGATCGCGAAAAGTATTATTCTATTGTCATATACTTTAAATTAAGTTCTAAGGACACATTAATAAATATAATATAATTTCATTTCGGAATAAGGGTAAATTTGTTTTTTAATTAATTTACTTTTCTAGTTCATTTCTCAAATCTCAGTCACTCAAAATATTATAATCCAATGTTTCTAGATTAAATTGTTGACTCAAAAACTATGGTCCGAAGAAATTACCTTTAAAAACTTGTATCTACCGATGTAGCATTGACTCCGTTGACGAATTTAAAGAAAAATCGTTTGTTTCCATGTCCGTCTGAACATTACATGTAAAAGCACGTGTGAATGAACGAAACTCATTCTGAGTAAATAAAAGTCTGCAAAAATTCATTAAGATTCCAAGATATTTTCCAACGAAAACTTTCAATATCAAAGCAAAATAATTAATTATTATTTATTTTAAAAAATATTAGAAAAGATATTGTAAGCCTCAATTAGTGTCTTAGGAATTAAGATGTGCTATTTATCCATGAGAGAGTCAATTTGTTTTATAGGACCGTTTGGTTTTATTTTCATAGTCACTTTTTTCATTTTCTACTATTTCAGAAATGAAAATCATTAGTTTTTAGAAATTTTTACGTAACATCATTTTTATTTTTATTTTCAAAATACATTCTTCAATAACCTATATATATATTTGCAATATATATATATATATATTCTCTCTCTATTCCATTATTTCCATCTCTCTCCACCTACAACCTATTAAAACCAATATAATTATTACATTTCCAACATTTCATCCAAATACAAACTTATTTTTAACTCATTTCAACTAACTAACCTTTCAAATTTTAAAAATGATGAAAATAAAAATTGAAAATGGAAATAAAACCAAACAGCCCCAAATAACGATCTATTATCTTGAGGTATTTTATATTTTTCCTCAATTGCTCAAATTTTCACTTTTGGTCCTTATTCCGGTCTTGTTTATCTCTTTGTTTCTTATGTAAAATACTGTCAAAGACCTATGATTTATATATTACTAGCGTCACAGGTTAGCTTGCAAATATCGCTGAACATTTAGGCTAGCTAACTTGTGAGATCAAAGTATCGATATTGTGATCTTCAATTAATTATGTGATTTAATATAATTAGCAGGAGTAAGTATTATGCTATGTTTCCAATAGTTAGCCCTGGCCTTCATAATTTTAGAATTTTTATCGCGAGTAGAAATTTTTTTTAGCCATAATAGATGGATTTATTTATTTCTTTAGAATAATACTTAAAATTTTCTAGCTTATATGGCTCTATCAATTCTTTTGATGCCACACTGCAATAAGCAATAAATGAGATTTCTCATATTTATCCCTTTTTTTTTTTTTGGGTTAACCAAATATCAAGATTCAAGTATATGAAAAATGGGAATATAGAGGAATTAATTATGTTGTATGACATTCAATACATGATGATTTTTTTTTCAAAAAGAAGAGAAACAATCACATATAGCATTCAACACAGCAAATTCAAAGATTAAGCGAGCAAAAATGCCAAAAAATCAATTAAAACAAAATAAGAAAGAAACTATCATAAAAAATACATCATAGATAGATAGCATAATCGTAATAAATTAATCAAATATAAAACTAAAAAAAATTGCAGTCAAAATAAAATGATAAGTCACCCATAAATGCGATTGACAAAACTGCCCTTCAAATTGTCTCACCATAACAATTTACCATCTATCCACACTATAAAACAATATAATATTAGTGACAAAATAATAAACGACAATGTAAAAGTTGTTACTAATAATATGTAATGAGTGACAGTAACTTTTGTTTTGTCATTAATAATAATTTTTAAATGATAATAACTTTTACCTTGCCACAATATAACTCAATAGTGACAAAAATTGATGTTTTAAACTGTCACAATTAACAATTAGTGACACATCTATAGTGACAATAAAAATTATCACTATAATTTGTGACAAGATTTTCATTGTCACTATAGCTGTGTCACTAATTGTCCATTGTGACAATTTAAATACTATTCTTGTCACTATTTAGTTTGTAAGAATCATAAAATTAACAAAATTAAATCTTTTGTCACTTAATATACATAATTAGTGACAATTTTTCTATTGTCACTTACTCTTTTGTCACTAATTTTCCTTTTTCTTGTAGTGCCAGCAAAATGACAATTATACCCTTGCCAAATGAAAATCAGCATTAGCATGATAAATATAAACTAGTAATTTTGACACATTCGATGTATATATGTGCTAAAATTTTGCCAGAATATAATAAATAAAATGAATATTTATTTTTAGTAAAATATCAATTTTTTAAGTGACATTTGATAGTGTGTGTGTGTGTGTATATATATATATAAAATTATACAAAAATTATGATAAAATGATTACTATGAGTATAGAATGTGTAGTTATAAATGATAGCTCATATATAAGTTATAGTTATAAATATTAAAAAAACAAAAGTGAAGTTATTTTAAAATACATCACACAAATATATCAAAAAAAAAGATATATACTTTATTAATAATATGAATAATAAAATAGATGGAAAACATATAGCATGCATGAAAATCAAATAAATAACCTTAAAAACAACATTATATTTCGCATACAACAGGGGACAAGCGGCCTGCCACTCCGCGTTTAACTTAATACTAGAATCAAAAGAGAACCAAGCAGACAATGACAAACGCCTGGCCTTTTCCACTTCCAGAAAATTTTGGAAAAATAAATTGTGTTACGTGAGAACCTCAGCATGCGTTACGTATGAACCAAGCAAAGAAAAGCAACGCTGTATATAATACCCAAAAATTTCACCGAGTCCAATTACACAGGTCTGTGATTTAAACGGAGGCGATGTGAGGATCGAAACAACTACGATTAACCAATTCTTACCCTAGATAGGGGCTGTGGGGTATTCAGATCAAATTTAGGACAATCCCCTGCCCAAAAAATTAAAATTAAAAATAAAGTACATGATTCTTATTTTCTTTTTCTTTTTTCCTTTTCTTTTTCGGGTCTTTTTGGTGGAGATGGTAAGAGACAAATGAAATTGTGTCCACAGTCCACTCCCCCACAAACACAATGGCGCCGGTGTTATTCAAGTCCCGTAATAAGTAGTTATGTGTACTTCTAGAATTTGTTGAGATCCATTACGTATGAATTTGAAAGGCATAAATTTGTAAGCCGCCTATATTCTAAAAAGCTACATATATCGCTATCACACATGACAATTATTTAATATCATTATAAAAATATTATATTACTAACAAAAGATAAAAAATAATATAAAAATCATTATTAATGACATATATACTGTAAGAATAATTTTTATATTATCAGTAATAATAATTTTTAAGTAACAATAATTCTTAACTATCACTATATATAACTTAATAGTGAGTGAATTAATATTTTAGGTTATTATCATTAAAAATTAATGATTAACATATAGTGACAATTTAATAATAATAAAAGTTATCACTATATTTATGATAAGTTTTTCATTGTTACTAGGTTGTCTTTAGAAGTGAATCATTAATTGTCAATAATGACAATTGAAACACTATTCTTGTCACTTAATTATTCAAGTGACAAAATAATTTTTTTATCACTTAATATGTATAATTAATAAGTGACAACTTTAAATTGTCAAATATATATTATACGTAATACATTATAATTAATCATATCTCTAAATTAAGTAAAAGTAAGAAATTCTTATGCATAGAAAATGTGTCCAGTGTGTTGCAGGCACGTAAGTTCTTTTAATTTTTATATGTTTGAAAAAGTATATAATAAACAAAAAAAAATTAACAAAACAAAAATCAAAATTTTCTAAAATTATAATTTGGAAAAAATATAATATTATCTTAATGAAACTCATTTCTTCCTCTTTGTTATTACAAAAGTCGAATTCTTTTTTTTTTTTTGGAAAAATACATAATCGTCTACGAATTATGTCAGTAAAACTTTGACACAATTAGCGTGAACACATTTTATTTTTTTCCACTCGCACCAATATCTTTAAAAATATATTTTTTATTACATATGCACATGTACGTGTATATATATATATATATTTAGCTAAATAAATATTAATATAAAATATGTGTATATCAAATATTTGTATTGATGTCGCATCGTGTTTTAAATATTTTTAAGAAATGTCATACATGAATTACTCCACTACCTATCATGATTTTTCTTAATAAGTCTCATATAATATGCATGTTTGGAAATAAAAAGCATTAATATCCATCATAAATTCCCATATATATATATGGTGTCCAAATTTTATTTTTTAATTTTTTCAATAATAATCACAATTAAGCATCTAATTAATACATTTTGAAATTCACTATATATTACACATAACTTAAATAATTCTGACTTAATTTATAATAATATCACTTAATTCTCAGTTCCAAATATACAGAATATGATTGTGCTAACTTCCTAAGAATCACAGCAATTACACCTTCATCGTTGAAAAAAGAAGCGCGGCGGGGGGGGGGGGGGGACAAAAGTCAATTATATGAATACCCGAAATCTACCGATTTCTCATGTACTTGGAATGCAGCGGATTGCCACCCTCCTACAAGTGGCACAAATCTACGGTGCACCATAGCCCACCCGATCACAGCCTTCCCGTGGCGCGTATGGCTTTTCTCTGCTTTTTTTGAGGTTTCACAGCCATTCACAACTATATAATCCCCTATGCTCATCCCCACACTTTCGGTCCCTCCAACCAACTCTCACACACAAAAACGTGAAAGTTTTCCACCATTAGCAAACGTAGATTTCAGTGTTCTTTCTTTTTGAGAATCGAACAGGTGAATTTGGAGAGAATTGAGGAACTGGTTTTAGCCGGAAAAGATGCAGGCGGGTTCAGTGATCTCGCTCTCGCCCAGCTTCAACAGCTATTCCAACAGTAAACTCGCGGAAATCGCAGCGCGGGTCGTCGAAGAATTCGGTTCCGAGGACTTCTACGACGAGTTTTACTTTGAAAGGGAAGAAAATTCAGTCACCCAACGAGTTCGGGAAGAGGAAAATTCAGAATATGTGGAAAGAGAAAGAGAAAACGACGGTATCCCAGAAGAAGATGATGGTGGAGACGAGGAATTTGAGTTCGCTTTCGGGACGGGAGATTCTGAATTATCTTCCCCGATTTCAGCTGATGAGATCTTCCACAACGGCCAGATCCGACCCGTTTACCCGCTTTTTAACAGGGATTTGTTTCTCGGGCATATGGGATTTCAGAACGAAAATGATAAGGAAAACGGCGTCCAGATTTCGGGTTCTGAAAAGAGCCCGACGATTCGGCTTCCTCTGAGGAAGCTGTTTACTGAGGAGAGGGAAACGACGATGACGATGACGATGACCACGACGTCGTCCAGCTCTTCGTCGGAGGGCGACGAGCTGGAGGGAGTTCCGGCGGATACTTACTGCGTGTGGCGGCCGAAGGAGTCGGCGGAGGGGCGGTGCAAAAAGAGCAGCTCCACCGGCTCTACTTCCAAGAAGTGGAAGTTTAAAGACCTGTTGCATAGGAGCCATAGCGATGGAGGTAAGGATAGAGTAGTCTTTTTGAGTCCCAGCAACAGCGGGAGAAAAAAAGAGAACGAAGAAAAAGTTAAAGCAACGCCGGCGGGTGCAGAAAAAGTGAAACCGACGGGCCCGCTTCCGCCTCCGCCGATATATAATCGCGACGGCGGGGAGAAGCGGCGGTCGTACTTGCCGTATAGACAGGACTTAGTGGGGTTTTTCGGTAATGCAAATGGATTGAGTAAAAGTTTGCAGCCCTTTTAAGATTTTTATTTTTATTTGTTTATTAATGGGGTTTGGGTTATTTGAGTTTATGTATATGAAATATCAATAGATGTTCTTGTTTAGATGGTCATCTTTTTTTAATTTTCTGTAAATATATGTGGTGCAAAAATAGTTTTGCATTTTGTTTTTGTTCTATGTATATTAATTTCTTTTTTTTCTGTTTGAGAGTTTGTGGAAGAAATAATACATTAAATTCCATGAAAATAAGTGGTTGGAGTTACGTTAGTAGTCATGAACAAAATTTTCTATTTTTTATTTTATTTTGTTTTTATAATGTGTTGATCTGTTATTTGGGTTACTGAATTAATTATTATTGTTGTGTTTGGTTATACTTTTTGTTTGATTTTATTATGTGTTTATTATATATTTTGGGAGAATGAATTATTGCAAATGTGCAAAATATTTTTTGGTATATTTGTTTATGCTTTGAGGAAGACATTTTTTACTGTAATAGTTAAATAAATGCTTTTTTTTTTTTTGGTTTCTAGGTTTAAAATGAAATTGAGTTATTATTTTAATGTATGTATTGGAGAATGCAAATTTTGAAATGAAAATGGAGATATGTTTGATTATGTTTTTCCAGAACAACATTATTCCAGGAAACATAACCAAACAAAGCCTATACTTTTAGGACCAACAATCAAAAATTATTTTTGCTTGCTTCGTAAAGGCTTTGGCGAGAAAATTGAATAGTTGTAATTACAATATTTATAGTATAAATACAATTATGTTTTATACAAATGAGGAATCTTATCTCAGAATCATATTTTTTTAGTACCATGACCAAAATGAAATCCAGCTCCAATGTGAAATTGTCTATATGTAGTGATAGAAATGAAAATTAATTTATTTTTCTTGGTACACATTTTTTGGTATTAAAAGGGAGAATAAATGTTGCACAAGCATTAGGTTTTTTGGTAAGAAATGGGAATTTTGTGGGGTTCTAGATTTGTCTGGATTTGTTTGGGGATAGGAAAAGTCTTGCGTGTGAACTGTGGAAAGAATGTTCTAATACGTTTGTATATTTCTATTTATCTATTCACTTCAATTGTCCATATTAGTTCTCTTTGAAGCTTGAACCTCACAACATTTGCAACCAAAAAAATAAAATAAAATTGAGCATCCAAATTAGAGATAATGTTTGATTAAGTTTTTTGTGTGATTTTATTATGTGTTTTGAAAAAATAAATTATTGGAGAATGTTATGTTGTGTTTTGGTATGTTTGTTTATATTTTGAGATATATATTTTTTATTATAACAGTCAAATTAATACTTTTTTGTTGGATTTTTTAAGTGAAAATGAAATTGAATTATTGATTTATTATTAGAATAATAAAATAATATATATAATGTATATATGTAATATATTTATGTATATATTGAAAAATGAAAAAAATTTGGAGGATAATAAAGGATAGTAGAAATTATTTTGAAATTTTTTTTATAGGAAAAATAAAAATATATTTGCTTATACTTTCCCGAACAATTCTGTTGTCTGAAAATATAACCAGATATTCCCAGAGTTTATGGAACTACAAGCACTATTTAAAAACAATCGAACACTAAAATAGTTGAATATCAAGGTGGGAACAGTTACCTTTAAATTTTAATCAGCCTGGAATTCTTCATTTCTCTTCTTCCAAAAGCTAACATGGAAAAGACTATGACAAATCTTGCTTTCACACTTTATTCGAATGACCCTACCTCAAAAGATTGCTCCGAATTCATATTGTTTATGTATTAAAATCTGGTCATTACCAAAAAGTTTAACAAAAAGTGAAGGGGGCAAGTAATTAATTAGCTGTAAATGGGGTCTTGCTCGAATGGTAAGGCTGAGATCCCAAAATTATGCAATAAGTAAGGCTTTGTTTGGTTATAAACTCCCAATACATTTTTCAACTTTCAAAACTTAAACAAACAAACACTACACATTCCCCAATTTTACTCCCAAAATATAAAATTTATTTTCAAAAAATTCCTACTATCCCCAACTCCACACCATTCCCCAAGGCACCACACATTTTTTCATCACGACAAATATATACATATATTACCACTCATACAATTTATATATACACATATATAAATAATTTTAAAATATTCATTTCACCCCAAACCCAACAAAAAAGTCATTGATATGACATCTTGTCCCCCCCAAAATACAAACAAACAAACCATTTTCTCTCAATTTATTCTCTCAAAACACAAACAAACAACTATCACATTCCTCAATCTCACTATCCAAAATCCATTCTCCCAAAATATTTTGGGAGAATGACCCAATTCACAGCCAAACATAGCCTAAGATTTTGGATTCTTGATCTCTCTCTATATATAGATATTTTGACAATAGTTTGTGTAGTACTTCAATTCAAAGACGTTACTGATTATATTTAATTTATCATTACTCATTATATGCTTAATTAGGTTTCGTATCTTGATGTACCAAATTATATAGTTGATGTTCTCTTGAAAAGAAAAATGGTAACTAATTAGATGTAAATTAATTATTTTTTACGCCGATTTCTTGTGTTAAGCATTTCTATATATGATTTCATTAATTATATAAAAGTAATACAATTTTTCAATGCCTTGCTAGAAAGAAGTAGGAGGGAAAGTATTTAGATTATTAGGAGACCACCCTTAGCTAGCAATGAGAGCTCCTTTTTGTTTACGAAGTCAATAAAGATTTGGATTAGGGATCGATAGGACTAGTTGAACTACTCCCACCTGGATCATCAAATCTAATATTTCAAAACATAGATTTCTTGTCTAAGTTAAATGGTTGTCCTATTCAACTTATGTACTCTTTTTTTTCCTCTTCACCAATTACTAATTGCCAATTGATTATTGTGTGAATAAAAATTATATCATGATAACTACATTTGTGCTATATAAGTGAGAGAATTGGTCTAATTAGAAATGCAAATCAAAGTCATAAGTCTAATCATATCGATTTCGATTTTTAATTTTCAAAGATAGTATTTTTTAAAAGTTAAATGTGGTGTACATTGTTGATCGCTTCAAAATAAAGTGTTAACCTTTTTAGTCCAGAGTTGGAGCCACCCACCAATTCTATTATGTCGACTCAATTAATAGGTAAATCATTAATATAATTTTTTTTATTTTTTAATAAATTATTTATTTTTCCTCATTAAAGTGATAACTATTTGGTTTTTAAATAATGTATGTCTTATCTAATTAAGTGCTCTCGATAATTTTCTTAATTTTCTAAATTAGGTAAATCCTTTTTTCGAATTGCTTATCTATATAAATTTTATTATTGATGATGAACTGATTGACTTTCCAATTTCAGTTGTATTGCATCTCCAATACATCGCTATGTTTCTCTTATGCCTAAAGAACAATTCAACCTGCTTCATATCTTTTTTCTCACTTACATAATCAACCAATGCACTTTGGCTTGAAAGCCCTCGTTTGCTGAATTCCTCATCACTAGCCAAGCTTGCTTCTTCGAGGGTTCAAGTGAGTATTTTGCAAGACGAGCTTGCCTCAATAAATCAGAGTCGCTCCCCATTAATCGCATAATAATAGATGGCTTCACTCAGCATTTTTATCCCAAAAAATGCATAAAATCTAATTATTAAATATAAGATAAAACAAACTAATAAATAAAGTTAAAGGAATGGGTTGAAAAGCTGATAAATAGACACCAAAAGGACAAAATATGACAAAGGAGAATAGAAGCAAAGAAAAATATTAAATTATTGGGAAAATCTTGTCCTCTTGGTCTTGGTCTCGGTCTTCTGTCTCTATTTTTCTATGTGGCGATCCCACTGCAAAAGCCTTCAACACGCCTCGGAAAATGGGAAAAGGGAATGTATCTCTTGCTCTTTTTCTTCATTACTATCAGTGCACAGTTAGTGTGAATTTTTGTTGTGATGATGTGAACAATTACAAACAGCAGCACATACGAAATGTCCCTACATTATGTGGAAAATTAAGATCGGTCCAATTCCAAAAAGCAACAACAATGACTTCACCGTAATAACAATACTCGAGTTTTTCTCTGTTATGATCAGATTTAATGTCAAATATAAAAATTCAGTGTTATCAAGGTGTTAATTCCTTTAGTAATATTTGTAAGGGATTTTATGTCGAAAATACGATTTAAATCGAAAAAAGTGGAGAATAGCTAATTATTTCAAAATTGTTAATTATTTATATGAGATAATATCAATTATCATTGTTCTTCATTTTTTTTTTAATTTATGCAAGAATGACACGTGGACCAAAAGTTCAGTAGTGGGTGTTGTGTTGAAAATATGAAAAGTAATTTATAAATTATTTTAAAATTTCGATTCTTTGATATAGAATAAGATCAGGTATTATTATTCCATTTTTTTTTATTTACACAAGGACACATAGGAAGCGTTTACTAGAGTTCGGATCTACAACATCATACATATAAATGTAAGGTTGATGCTATTCGACTAATTGATCACTCAACTCTCTATTTTAAACATTGCTGCATGAAAATTAAAATACAAAAGATGTGCGAAAAATACAATATTTGGTTCACTCTTATTATAACAAATTACAAAAACCATATAGGACATGACCAATAAAAAAGAATTTGCAATACTTTGTATGATAGAAATGCATATTCTGATTTGATGTTTGGGATTAGAAGAAAAATGATCTACTTAAATATCGAATTCATAGACTCTATGATCAATAGAAGTCGTCGTTTTTACTTCTAACATGCAATCAACAATTAATTCGGTCGTTATTGTCGGTTTCTATGATGGACATCTAACCACATTTTCCATAGAGTCTTCTTATTTCTTCTTTCTCTAATACCTCAAGTTATAAAAGAAGGAATCAAGAAGAATTGTATTATCAACAACTAGTTCCAAATTCGAAGAATATCATACGAAAACTTCATTTGAAACAATGTGGTAGAAAGTAACGTGCGACTTCATGATCCGTCATTCAAATTTAAGGGTCGTATTCATATTAAAATCAAATTGTATCGTTACTTGTATAACAATATTGTACAAGTAAAGAATACCAAAATACAATTTTACCTCTTTTCTGATAATGGGGAAAAAAAAGAGTAAAGAGTACCAAAATTTTCCATTATATGAGGAAGAGGGACGCCATGATTTTCGGTTATTCAGCTACAGAATTCTATAAAGTGATGGAAAGGGCAAAAAGGAAGAAGATTGGAGTAGATATGGCACAGGATAGGAGCAGCAGCCAGCAAGAGCATGTGAAATTAAGGTGAGTTTTCACATACATGTTCTCTCTTTTTACTTCTTTTGTAGTGTGCAAAGAGAGTATAAATTCCCATAGATATATATGCCCATATCTCTAGAAAGCACAACCAAATCCTCATGAGGGGACCACACCTTAATTAGTTGGTATTCTGTGCCAAATTATAATTCTATTTTTTTTCTTATCTTGTAAATTTTAGATGAAAGTGAAGAAAATATAAATTTATAGTACTTTTACGCTATCACCCCTTAAAAATAGTGATTGAATGTTCATCTCTCATTATTACCTTAGTTAAAAGAATAATTTTTTTTAAAAAAAAATTTAAAGAAATGAAACTTCATGTGAAATGTTCAAAAAAATTGAGAAGAATAAATTTATGATAATCGACAGATAGAGTAACACACACACACACACACATATATATATATATATGAGCATGAAATTTTTTTTCTTCTAATCCCAATTGAATTTTGTTAGATGGGCCTCCTCATCCAATTATACATTGAAATTCATAAAAATATTAGGATCGTCAGGTACCTGGTGAAACTCTCTTGACAATCAAGTTAGTTCATTGAGCACAATATTGAAGGTTAAATAAATCAAATATTTGAAATAAAACTATTAATACTACCTCAAAGGACATGAATGGGATCATTTATAGTGTAGACGGGTTAGTTGGCCAAGCTTACAATATAGCCTTATACAAGTAGTTTATTTCTCTTTAAATCTAATGAACCTCGAATTGAGTCATTTATTAAAATATGCGACTCTCAATCCGACTTAAATACTAATCTAAGCATTTAAAAATATGACCAATTCAATCAATACCACACCAATATAAATAGATGGAAAGACACGCATCAAATTATAATTTTGAGTTATCCTTGCACACAAATTTTGTATTGCATTATTTTAGCAAACTTAGTGAGCTAAGTATATAATATTAGTACATGCGCTAGGAGGGACTTTAATTTTGTGTGGAAATTATAGAGGCAAGGCTTCCAGAAAACGTAATTTAGAGTTTTAGAGGGTACACACTATACACCAATCGCATTAATGAACTGTTTGTCAACTCAAGCTTGGTAGTGGGCCGGGTTGATGTGGATTTTCTCTAAATCTAAACTCGTCACACATTTAAAAAATATTTTAAAATTCATCCCATTTCTTCCCTCGAATTTTAGGTTTGAAAATTTTAATCCGTTTCTATTAAATATATAAAATTTGAACTCACCCCACTCTGTCTGGAATGTATTTATCAAATTTTCTTTAAATAGACTATCTAATTTACCATAATTTGATAGTTCAACTATAATACTATAAAACGTTAATATAAAAAGTTCAATCATAAAAATATATTATGTATAATATATTAAAAATATATAAATATTAAGAGGGAAGAGAAGTATGACTAGTTTGTCCTACATTCTTGCTCTATCCACATGAAATTTATATTAAAATTTATCTTGCCCGCGGGACATATACCCATAAGTAGAATTGAAATTGCTAAGCCTACATCAATTTCAAATGAATTGTGTAATTTTACCGAGTGGCCGGTCATTTAGTCCAATGACATTAGTTCCACATATAAAGTGTAAGATTGAAAATTCGAATTTAACAAAATTTTGATATGCATGCATATAAATAAAGAAAAACTTAACTTTTTGATCTAATATCTTGTTCTAATAATATGTTTCAAAAAAATAATAATTGAATATCGTAAAATAAACCACTTCCTACAAATTAAACAAATACTTCACTTGATTCTAGAGGTTCTACCAAGAATATTCCGAAACAAACAACACATAGGTTGATATAGGTCGACTTAAGTTGCGTTTACATTATAGTTTTGTTTATTTCTTGGTAGTCTATTAAGTGGTCTCAAAGTCAACTTATCGACAAATAGGAATTAACAAGAAAAATAAATTAAAATAAAATGAAATGAAAATCAATCAACTTTTCCAATGTGAGGCTCGCAAAGTGAAAATGATGGAAAGGGAGTGCTTTTTGGCCCTAATTACATATAACTGTCACAAGGAGAAAATTACAGTGAAAATTCGATTTAGTCAAATATAACCACTTTTAATAGTAAATATGATTATACTTATATTATAATTAATTTTATTATTTTTTTAGAGCTTGTTTGCTTGAAAACATATGATTAGATTGATATATAAATAAATGAAATTGTTTTTAGCCCTTACACTTATATGAGTGAGAGAATGATGGCATTAAATTAACTGACAATCGGTAAAACAAATAAGACAAGGCATAACATGTAATTTTATAATTGTATCCTTATATTTTAATTTATTTATAATAAAATATATTAATGAAGTTAAGTATGTAAATTTTCTTTTCTATCAATCTATACCAAACCTTCTTTGTCTTGGTCCATTTTTCTCACCAACAAATATAAATCAAATTAAAAAAATGAATTTAAATATATATGCCCTCTAAGAACTGAGTTCAATTAAATTGGATTTGAACTAAATAAGTTTTTTTTTTTTTTTTGGTCATTATAATTATTTTTGGCCAATAAAATGTGGAAATTTCCTTCTTCAAAACAAACAAATTGGGAGGCCAATGAATTTTCCTTTTTGCCCCTTTTTTGATGAGTGGAGGCAAAATTGATGTTAGTTGTCAAGTTGTCCACTCACTTTTTTAATTAGATTTGACAGCAGGAGATTCAACTTCCTTCTCAAGTTGTTCCTCGAACAATTTTTCTTACAAGTAACTAAGGCCCCGTTTGGTTTTATTTTCATTTTTATTTTGAGTTTCTAGCATTTTCATTTTGGTAGAAATTAGTTATATGATGTGATGTGAAAATAAAAATGTGTTTGGATGAAATGTTGGAAATGAAATGATTATGTTGGTTTTAATAGGTTGTAGGTGGAGAGAGATAGAAATAATGAAGAAGAGAGAGAAGATATATAGGTTACAGGGAGAAAATATATAGGTTATTGAAAAATGTGTTTTGAAAATGAAAATGATGTTGGGTAAAAATATGTAAAAAATGATGTTTTTATTTCTGAAATAGTAGAAAATGTGAAAATGGGGTGTGGAAATGAAACCAAACGGTACCTAAGTCTTATTGTCTTTCTTAAGGTACTAAATTTTATGTTTTTGATAAAAAAAGATACTTGTTTTATTTTACAATTTTTGTTTAAAGTTTAGAATAAGTACTTAGAATTCTAGTCATAATTTTTAAGTAATTTCGTTTCAAAATATATAGTTCACTGTTTGAATTGAAAACTTCTAAATTTTAACTACACATGTATGTACACTATACATATTTATTATATAAAAAGACAAATAAATGAACAAAAAATTCTCGAGCTTGAGATCAGTCGGTTTTATACACAATATTGTGCTTCAAATCTATCAAGATTTTGTAAAAAGTCCTAACAAAAAGACATAATATGCAAATTATTTGTTAAATCATTGGTGGACTTGATATTAAGGTGATATATGTGGGTTGGTTGTAATATTTGAGTAATAATGTTAGTGATTATTTCATTTTGACAAAATATGCTCATCATAAAACCAACTTGCAAACACAAAACCTCATCTTCATTAATGGCTGACCAATTATGCTCATGTGTCAATGTCAGTCTCAATCACCACAAAAACTAAGCTATTAATGAGTTGGATTTGAATCGAATTAATTATATTCGAATTCAATTATCAAAATTTATATTCAAATTCGATATGATATTCTACAGGATATTTGTTAGTCAATACTATATCCGAATTCGATAGATATTCAAAATTCAAGCCGATTTAATAATTTTTTTGTTCTTTTTAGATTGTATGAAAATATTGTATTTATAAAATAAATTTAGGTCATATTTGAATTTTTAATAACTTTTTATTATATATTAGTTCAAAATTTAAATATTTGAATACTAAACTCTTATTTTACATTATATTAATGCATGAATAAACTATTATATATTATTATATTTGGCATTAGTATCCTTCTTTATTTTTTAGGCTAAAGACTCAATATTAATAATATAATATATACATTAGTATACATATTAGGCCAATATAATACATAGATTTTACTTTAAAATCTTTATTAATATTATATATAAAAGTATCAATTTAATAAAAAATTATTAAAGTTCATAATCAAATCTTTAACAGATCGGATTGCTTAATTCTATATTCGATTTACTTATTTCGAATTACGGATATTTATATTCGAATATAATTCATCTAATATTCTAATTAGATAAAATCATAAAATTTGAATCAAATTCAGATTGAATTTGGATTAAAATCATATCTATTGATAGCCAAACAAAAACATCTAACCCCTATTACAAAAAAGCCCATACGAGACCCATTTAGCTTTCCCATCTCGGGACAAGTTTTTGTCTGGGCCCAAGTTGAGCACTCAAGCCCAAACTCATTTTCTTTACAAGCCCATCTATTGTGACTATCGTAAAAGCTTGAAAACAAAGAAATGCAACAATACGCTAAGCCCGTTTGTTTTTGTTTTCACCACTTATTTTCATTTTCAACACAATTAGAAAATAGAAAATTATTAGTTTCTAAATTATTTTCACTTAAAAATCTCTTATTTTCATTTTCGACTTTGTTCTAAGCCTATCCTTTCATCCTACCACTACATCAATTAAATTTAAATTTGATTTGACATAAAGTACACATTATCATTTTAAAATTAACAAGATATACATATCTATACTATTATATATAGCACAACAATGTGGGACTCATAGTTATTCAATTTTGTTTGCAATTTTGGCCAAGTTGCAAATTCTTAGAATTTTGAGTTTTTTAATTAAATTCAAAAATTTTCATTAATTATTGGCTATTAAATTTGATATTATTTATTTCGTTTTTAAAGATATTTACTCTTATTTATCTCTAACTGATATGGATATATTATATTTGAAAAGAAAAATCTTCATTAGATAGAGGATTTCTTTTTTGAATTTTCAGTTAATGAATCGAAATTAATATTATCTCTTTCATATCATTGATGGGATAATATTGTAGATATTTAGATATGTTAAAACTCTTCTATGCATATCTATCTATCTATCTACCTATATTATTATGTTTAGCACAACAGTGTGAGGCCCACAATTATATAAATTTGATCAAATTCTAAATTTTTAGAATTTTGAGTTTTTTAATTAAATAAAAAAAATTCCATTTTATTATTGGTTATTAATTTGATATTGTTTTTTCATTTAAATGTATCAAGATTTTAAAATCTCTTTTTTATTGGAACAAATCATTCTTTATTTATCTGTAATACCAAAATACGATTGCATTCTATTTGCAAAATATTTTTCATCTCTACTCTCAATATATAGATGGTTCCTTAATCATTCAAACTCCACAATTCGATAAATTTTTTATAATTTTTCTTTTATCTCTAATAACTAATTTATATCTATACCACTATAAATAGAGTATTCTAAAAGTTATTTTATTAATACTCTCAATTATCTAGCGTTTCCTTTTCTCTTGTGTGTGTTATTCTTTTATTCTTCAAGTTATTAATTGATTGCTTGATTTTTCTTTGTTTAGTGTTTTAATTTCATTTTGTTCGTTTAATTTTGTTATGCTATATTATGGAAGAGACTTTTTGGATTCTAATGCTTCTAATTTCTCTTCAACTATGAATAAAGTCTGTCATCTAACTTTTATTGTTAAACTTCCATACCTTTTTATATCTTTTTTGTTTATTACTTAGTTTAAGTTATCAATTTATTTATTTAATTTTTTATCTTTCATTTTTTTATCATTTATTTTGTAAATTTGCAAGATGAGGTATATTCATTATTTTTAATATTTTTAATTGCTATATTTTTTTCTTTAGCCATTGATAAATTCTATTATTTATTTCATTTATTTGTTTAGTTTGTCCAATTGTTTCAAAAAGTCTTATTTTATATTTAGTATTTTTTTCATTCATTCTTTCAATCAAGTTATTATTTAATTTGCTTTTTATTTTTAACCTTTTTTTTGGTTCTCTGAATTTACTATTTTATAGGATGAAATTTATTATTTTGGTTAAATATTTTTAGAATTTTTTATTTTTTGAATTGTAATTTTGTAAGTCCATTAATTTTATTTTTTTCTCATATATATGCAATTATATATGTATAATATGTATAATTCTAACTCTTTTTGAAAAGTTTATATCCTACTTGTCTACTTCATCTCTATATATTCTTTAAACTTAATTGATTCTATGAAAAATTATGAGATGATATTATCAATAGAAAATACACTCATTAATTTTTTAAGTTTATAATATTGATAGGCATAATTTGATCTATTTTTTATTTTTTTTATCTTCATTATCCTAGTTTTGTATTGACTTGGTTGATTTAATAAAAAATTAAAATAAGATATACTTTTCTTTAACTTTTCTTTTAATTTTTTGTAGACTATTATTTAATTGTATATATTTTAACTTCCAACTTGATATATAGTCATCTTCTTTTTAGTTTAAAGTAGTCTTTAAATGTTACACTTCTAAGGTTGTTTTTTTTTTTAATGACTTTTTAGCCCATTAATCTTATCTTGTGTACTATATATTTTTGTATTTTTTAATGCCCCTATCTTTTAGTTTTTATTGTAATATTTTCTATCTTTTGCGTAAATTATAATCTTACTCATATGCTTTTATCTTTAGAAGTTTTAAGCTTTTTTAACTTCTTACTGAATAATTTTCAAATTCATTTTCTCATAATATCATGTATATAATGCATCAAATTATTTGATGTCTTTACATGTTTCAGACTTTTAATGCTAAATTTTTATATGTTATGGTAATATTTTGTTTTACTCATTAATTGAGCATTTTTTGTAATATTTTAATTTTTATATTAATTATTAATTATATCTATGATTTAGAGTAATATTAATATGAAGTATTCGTAAAAGTCCGTGCATAGCACGGGAGCAATGCTAGTATTTTAAAAAATAAATCTTTTTAAACATGAAAAATATAAATCAACTAACTTCCAACCATGTACCTACTCTAATTATTATTTTTCAACAAAACATCCAAATATAATTTCATTTTTCATTTTCAAATCATAACTACTTTTCCACTTTTGATGGGCACCAAGAGAAGGTTGATAATTATATTTTCAGATAAACTTAAAGTTATGAGGAAAAGAAATATCAAGGATAAAACAAGGATAAATTTATTATAGATGATATTGTGTTCACACGCAATTTCTTTCATATCTCTTAAATTTCAACTAGTTTGTTGGTATCGCATAGTGTTTTTAATTGAAACATTCCTTAAATTTGGGTATGTTATATTACCTAATCTTTATTGAAATTTTTATTTTAATTTATAAGTATGTAAATGTGTTTCAAAAAAAGTACTCAAAATTGTACAATTAAGCGACCCTTTTCCTATATATGTGCATATATGTCTATGGATGTGTTTAAAAAATGTATTAATAACTCATCAAATTTGTTTAGTTGATATGTTTTGATGAATTAGAAAATTCCAGAAATTCACAATTATTGTTAAATAATTAATGAATTTACTTTATATAATTCAAAAAATTTAAATGATAAGAATGCAAATTTGACAAAATCATGCTACTGCAATCAAAATGCCTTCTTCCTATGCAGTAGCAGATTTTTGTGTGAGAATGGTTAAAAAAATATATCGGAACGTCAATAAATTTAATTAGCTGACATATTTTTGTGGACAGAAGATCAAAATATTCACAGTTAACGCCAAGTAATTAATGAAATTAATTATATTAAATACTTAATAAAACTTTAGAATTATAAGAATTTAGAATTGGTAAATATTGCATAGTTGAAGTGGAAGACCCCCTTTCCTATATGTAATAGTATAGATTTATGTAAGTTTAGATGAGTTTAAAAACTGTATTTAAAAAAAAAAAAATATATATATATATATATATATAAATTAGGTCAGTGGGAAAATTACGGTGCGTCAAAAGATCAGGAAATTCACAAACGATTAAAAATTTAATTTTAAGAATTCAAAATAAAATTGCATTGTCGAGGCAAAATTCTCCCTTCTTATGACCATTGTGAAATTTTGACTAAGTTTTGTAGAAAAATATATTGAAAGATCATTAAGTTTGGTTAGTTTTCATAATTTGATAATTTAAAAATTAAGAAATTTATGACTAATATCTAGTAACCAGTAAAATTTTATCAAATAATTATAGTTGTTCTAAATTAGAAGAATAGTTAAAAATTACCTTCCTATACACAATAATATAGATTTATGTAAGTTTGAATTAATTTAAAAAAATGCATTAAAAGGTCATTATGTGTGGTTAGTTAACATATTTTGATAATTTAAAAAATAAAAAAACTATAATTAATATTAAACAATCAACTAAATTATTTTAAATAATTCTAAAAGAATTCCAAGTCTTAAAATTCAAAATTTGGTCAAAACTACAAAATAGTGGTCTAAAAATTCATTTCATATGTATGATTGTATGCAGTGTTTGAAAAATCGGACCGTTCATTAAATCGTAATATCATAATTACGCAATATATATATTTATATTAAATATATTACTTAAAAATTAATAAAATGTCAAAATATAAAACATAAAGAGTTTAAATGATGTTGACTAACTTCACAATCTAAATTTTTGAGTACCTCAAGTTTAAAGTTTAAACACACCAATAATTTAATGATATTGGAGCCACTCCTCATTATCTTCTCCATCCTCATCAAGATTTTCATGGATTTGGTTTCTATTTCCAGCACTGCTTGATTATTAGGGTGTACCTTAGCCTTTAAACTTAGTACTTTGTCAAAAAAATTAAAAAAAAAACATAAATAAAAAAATCGCTCCAATTCAATTGAATCATGAGCGGTTCACCAGTTCAATGGTTCCAACCGACCGATTTAAATGGTTTTCGTGAAAAAGAGCGTTTTTTTTTCTCAATTTGTTCAAAAAATCGGACCGATTCACTAGCCAATCGATAGTCCGGTTTTTCAATAAGTGATTGTATGACATATCTAAGTTTGAGTGCACCTAAAGAATGTATTAAAAGTTATTAAATTTGACTTGCTGACATATTTTGGCAATTTAAGAAATCTAGCCAACACAAGTAATATGAGTAACAATAAATTTATTTTAAATAATTTAAAAATTAAATTTGACCGAAATTATATAATTATAATGAAATTAAAGACTCTGTCCAATATATAATAGTGTAAATAAGGCATCTTCTGAAATATCCAAAGATTGCAACTTTCAGTGCCCTTACCTGTTTGGTGGGCTCGATTTAGTGGGATAAATAAACTCTCTCATTATACCTACGCACTTGACATGCTATTCCAAAAAATGCTTAGATGCTTATCTAATAAGATTAATGAGTGTTTGGTTTAACTTATTTAAAAGGTTTTATAAGTTCATACATCTTATAAAATGTTTTTGAAATTTATAAGATGCTATATTTTTTTGTAAAAATAAAATTTTAAAATATTTATATAAAATAAGATTTTAGAGCTTATAAGATATTAGTAATTATAATTTTGTAATAATCATGCTTAAAATCAAGGGAGTTCGTTGAAATCCCAAAACAAAAATTTAGGAATTCCTAACTTCTCTAAAAAGAGCTTATAAATTTCTAACATCTTATTTTAGAAGCAAGCTTATAAGCTCTTTTTTAAAAAAATTTACCAAATACTTTTTAACATTTTATAAGCTCTCAAACATCTTATAAGATGTTTTGGTGAGCTTATAAGCTCAACCAAATACCCTCTAACAGTATTTGGATAAGTTTATAAAACATTTTAAATAAATTTAGCCAAACACTTTGTAAGGTTATATTTATTCATTAACATTTTACCGATGAAAATATTAAAAAAAATATTTTTTCTCACTTCAAATGATTGTATATTCCTTTTCTTTCTTTTTTTTTTTTTTTCATTCATTAAGATTTAAAGTTCAAATCTGTTGAGTAATCAATTGACCTAATAACAATATCCTCGTACTTACATAAGTCCGAATACCAACGAAGCTTAAATGTATCTGTGTATAAATTAAAAAAGGAAAAGGATCCAAACGTGCTGATATATAGCACAAGTTATCACATTAGCTATATTAAATATGCATGTGTTCCCTATTAAGTATACTTACGCTATATTTGGATTTCGAATTTGGCGAGGAAAAAACGAAAAAGGAAAAAATCTTATTAAATACAGCACAAAGTACTATTATTTAAAGTGATTTTTTTTTTTTTTAAATAAACATTTTTCTTCCTATAACTCAAATATTGAAAATGGCCTTAAAAGCTGAAATTAGTTGAAGTTGTCATAGTAAATATTATTCATAACCTAGAAACTAAAATTTCCCAATTTTGATTAATTTATTTGTCTTGCATAGAAGATGACCTTCACATTATGAACATGGGAAACATTGAAATAATTTATTGTCTTTTTTCCCTTAAGCCCTTCTTTGAGGTCCAATTCTGTAAGCTTAGATCTACACTTGAATGACTCATTGTAACATGAAATGATGTAATTTTATTATCTATTTGGTGGTGTACCATCACCAAAACTTACATCTTTCCCTTAGTCCCCCATTTCTCCAACCTTAATAGGTTGTCTTCAATGCCCCCTCCATCCAACATCTTCATCAACCCCATCAGCCAGAATCATACAAGAGCTGGACTTAGACCGGCCGACAGCTGCAAGCTGGCGGCATAGTCCCGTGCCCACAAGTCATAGTGGATGATTTCCTCAAGCGAAGGAGAAGCCACCAGTTCTGCTTGATGCTTCTGGCAGGTTAGCTCCACAACCTTAAATATGTCCAGGTAACCAATTCTGCAAGAAGGAAACAGGTCATCCGCTGTAATTACGGAGCACATAAGAACGTAGTCTCTTAACGGGCTGTCTCCCTCTAGCTTTTATGTGGTTTTATATGTGCAATATAACTAGATGGCAAAATACGACAGCTCATTGGCTTGTAAGAGGTCTATTGATTTTTCACTAGCATGAGAAATCAGTTCAAAGGATGAAAAATACTCACTGCTCATTGATAAACAGTTCGACAGCTTTTTCGTTAGCTGCACTAAGAACCCCAGTCATGGTTCCCCCAGCTCGCCCGGCAGCATAAGCTAGATCCATTGATGGATATTTCACATTGTCGGGAACTTTGAACGTAAGAGAGCCAAGCCTGAACCGTCAAAATCAGAATTCAGATCATATGAACATGGATTTCCAACATTTTATACTTCAAATAAGCTAATCAGATTCCTTATCTTTATGTAAGGGCATGGAGATTTACTTGCAAAGATCAAGGCGAGGCCAAGTAACCTCGGAACAGTAAATTCTGTCCGGCCATGATAAGGTGTATAGAATAGGCAGACGCATATCTGGCCATCCCAACTGTGCCAGCGCGGACGAATCCTGAAAAGAAGGCACGATGTATATTTGGAATATAGCAAAATTGTTATCAAAATGAACAAGAGGACAAACGTGGATTTACCTGTGTCTCAACCATTGAATGGATGATAGATTGGGGATGAATAACAATCTCAATGTCATCATATTCGGCCCCAAACAGATAGTGAGCTTCTATAACTTCTAAACCCTGTCAAGACAAAATGAATTACTTAATAGATCAACCGGCACTAGGCATCAAGTTGAGAAGTGCAGAAAGCAAAACCAGTGGAAAATTTACCTTGTTAAAGAGTGTGGCAGAGTCCACTGTAATCTTTTTTCCCATGTTCCAGTTAGGATGCTTTAAAGCATCTGCTACTTTCACATCCTTTAATTTATCAACCGGCAAATCCCTATCATTGGCAGCCGTATTATAAGTCATAACTCTGATGTATATGTTGATGCAACATATCTAAGTTGGTAACTGTGAGAATTATCTAATCCTATCGGTCTTTCCATATAACAAATTGACATACCTGAAAGCACCCCCTGATGCAGTCAAAATTATGCGCCTCAGAGCACCTTCTGGCAAGCCTTGTATACACTGAAAGATAAACATTTCTTTTCTCAGCCCTTAGAATCCGTAAAGACAGTCACAAATATATAAGAGTTATAAACAGATAAGAAAGACATTTCAAATGACAGGATATCTGTTTAGTACTGAATTCTCCAGCTAAACATCATCGAATTGTGAGCTCTATTTTGACATACCTGAAATATAGCAGAATGTTCAGAATCAGCAGGAAGAATCTTCACTTTATGCTTGTGTGCAAGAGGGAGGACAAAAGGACCTCCAGCAATTAGTGTCTCTTTATTGGCCAAAGCAATGTCTTTTCCGGCTTCTATGGCCGCCACTGTAGGCTAAAGAATCATAATAGATATTAGATTCGAGAGAGCTTGTGCATTTGGTGCGCAAAATAGAAAACGTGCCGCTAGTAACTCAGAGGAAATCCCTTACAAAACATCAAGTAGAGTATTACACAAAATGATATGAACCCCTAATGTTATAACATACAATTTTTTACGAAGAATAAGGAAAATTGGTACTCATGATGATACATCCCTGCTGTTTCAAATATTCAGCAAAGTGAACCAAAGAGATATGCCAAAAATTTTACACAAGAGAATTGAAGTTTACCTTCAAACCTGCACAGCCAACAATTCCTGTGACTACAGTAACAGCATCTGGATGGCGGGCAACCTGGAATAAAACATCATTAACAAGGAGCTCAGAAGTATGTAGAATGATGTCTAAACACAGGAAAAGCTGATGAACATATGAAAGCTAACCTCGCCTACTCCCTGTTCTCCAGGAATGATTTCAGGCTTGTGTTCCACATCGGCCAGAGCCTCTTTAAGCTCATCAAGCAATGCCTCATTTCGGACAGAAACTAATTGAGGTTTAAATGTCTTAACCTGTTTGATAAGGCAGTAACAGATTAAAAGTGAGGCTATCTAGTGAATGGATCCTTTCTTTACAAGGTATGCTAATTATACATAAGCAAGTACACTAAATATATCCCAAATATGTCCTGTGTATTGAAGATATGAATTAATCACCTGATCCGCAAGAAGAGTCACATTTGAACCAGCCGCAAGGGCCACAACTTTGAACTTGTCTGGATTTTCGGCAACTATGTCCAACGTCTGAAAAGATCAAACTTAATTTATTCATCACCCACGGAAATTTGATGATAGAAAACATGCCTGCCAATCATCTAGAATCAAGATTTTTTATACTTTTAGCAGAAAATCAGATTTAGAAACAGCCATTGTGACCGTTGAAAAATGCAGCCATGGTCAGACAGGATCATGTGCACAAAGACTTACAACAAAATTTGGTCAAAATATTAATCTTTACATCAATCTTAAGGGCAACATAACTCATAAACTTCACCTGGGTTCCAATTGAACCAGTGGATCCAACAATTGAAATAGGCTTTGGGCCATCCCAAGTTTTGCGACCGGGCTCAGCAACAGCCCGACCGGGCCAAGCCGGAGGAGGCGGCTGTGCCGAACAATGGATTCTTTTTGCCGCAGTGCATCCATTTTCCTTCCTCTTCAAAGCAAATCCACCTGAAGAAAATCCACCATATTTAGAATCTTCCATAATTCGGCATCTCAAACCAAAAACAAAAAGAAACAACAGATAGTTACACATATAAATATTTTAATAGGAGAAGGTAACCAAACAAAATGAGGAAAAAAGGGAATCTATCACCGGCAAAACATCAGCATCAATACAATGGAATTAAACCAGCCTCCTAAAATGGGAGGCTTGAAAAAGGGAAAAAAGGAAAAAAGAAACCAAAAAAAAAATCTAAGCTTGCACACTAAAAAGATTCCCTATATTCCTATATGAACAAGAATTCTCAAATAAATTCAGATTAAAACCCAAAAAAAAAAAAAAAGAAAATAACCAGAATTGTTATACCAGCAATTCTTATCCAAACACACAGCAACAGCTTACCACCACATAATCCACATGAAATGACAAAACTCACAAATTTTCCAAAATCCCAGAATCTTAAACAAAAAACAAAAGACTTAAACATGGTTACCTTGGAACTTGAGGAGATTAAGGTTGTAATTGGATTTGGAGGAGTCCAAGAAAGAAAGGGTCTTGATTTCAGTTGGAGACAGCAAATTTAGAGCCATTACTTACACACAACTATGCAGAAAGCTGAAAAATGTAAAGCTTTCTTTTCCTCTCTCCCCCGTTTATTTCAAGAAATAAAGATAAGTATAACGAACAAGACTGCGCTTCCGAGTCCGCCTAGGATGGCAAAATATAAAGCTAGTGATGACAGTTGAGAGAGAGAGAGAGAGAGAGAGAGAGAGAGAGAGTTGAACACTATGTGGCCAATGTGTGGCACGATTTGGTGTGTGCCTGTCTTATATAGGGAGTTTGAGGACAGTCAAAATTAAATTGAAAATGACACTGAGTTACCAACCATCTATACACTCGTTTTCTTCATGCAGATTTGATGTATCATGATTTTCTTTTAAGACAAATACCTTACATTGGTGATGTAAATCTAATTACATAAATTGTGTAATAATGAGTGTACAAGGGGACTTGGAGTTAGCACAACAATTTCCAAGATAAAGATTTACTATCTTGTAATACACATTGAGTCAATATTGCATTTATTGCTTGTATAGGATTTTATTAAGTCGAGATTTGGATGCATTTGGATGGAGTTAAAAAAATTTCATTTATCAATGAGATTAAATTTTTATACAATATAAAGAGTAATTTATTTATTTTCAAATTTTATTTATCAATGAGATTAAATTTTTATACGATATAAAGAGTAATTTATTTATTTTCAAATGAAAAAATTTTAAGAGGGACGACAATTATTACTAAATTCATAGCTCTATCATTATTTTTATTAGACCCTTCACTCCATTAGACGATTAACTCATATATTATGAATAATAATAAATCTTTTTTAATATTATATTATTGACTTTAATTTGTCATAATGCATAGATAGATTCGAAAATGTTCTAAGAATAAGAAAGAGAAGAGAAGACAAATGAAAGTAAGAGACAGAGCGGGGAATAAAGCACGTATAGCGTGGACTGCGTGGGGGGTATTCTTTATGTTTTTTCTTTTTTATTCTCTAAATATTAATTTTATTTAATTTGAGTAATTTTTAATTAATTAGCTAAGATTAATTTAAAATTGAGAGGATTCGTGGAATAGAATCATAAATGATTCCTCTTCCTCTCAAAAGATTATGCTCTTGTAAGAAGTCCAAATCCAAGAATAAGATTTGCTTGTTTTATTTTCTTCCCCTTAGTTATGAGGGTGAATTTTGGCTCCTTGTAAAGAGACTTTATGAGTGTTTGAGGACATGTGTTGCATTTCTTGAATATGACTACATTTCAAGAAAATATGGGAAATTTAATTTTATAGAAATAAATTAGTGGTTTAATTCATGCCATTCAAGGTTGTATTTGGATGGTGGAGCTTTTTTAGTATTTTAAGGTGAAAATTTTTATAAATTTTTTTTGAGAATCAATGCCATTCCATGGTTCAAAAGAAAATATAAATTTAAAATTCATCATTTTTTTTAATAGATGTATAAGATAAGTAAATATATCATAAATTGTAAGATTTTATTTAGACCTTAATTCATATAGTTCGATCAAAATCTTGTTGGCGTAAATTACACCAATAATAAAAGGTATAACACCTCTCACTTTTATTATGCTTTTAACGAATAAAATAAAAAATTTAAAAGAAAAAGACTTCTTCAATATTCCAATTATGCCATCTCTACTCTCTTACTTCACACCTAAGCTCAATATTGATATAGATTCCACGCTTTCTTAACCCTAATAATTGAAAAAGAATATTTCCTTTTATGGTATTTATCTTTATTTCTTATCCGCAGATAAATTTTTCAATGATAGTTAACTATATTCGTCAATTTTTTCTATAGTAGTTAGGTGACGATAAAATCAACTGCATTTAATATATTTAGATTTATTTACTTTTAAAGAGTATCTAAACGTTCATTTTCAAAATTACAGTACCAGTCAAAATATCTTTTAATATTTAGTATCTTTTTTTCTTATCCAAAGATAAATTTTTCAATGATAGTTAACTATATTCGTCAATTTTTTCTGTAGTAGTTAGGTGACGATAAAATCAACTGCATTTAATATATTTAAATCTAATTACTTTTAAAGAGTATCTAAACGTTCATTTTCAAAATTACAGTACCAACCAAAATAGCTCTTAATATTCAGTATCTCTAATAAAATTAAATGTTAATAAGTTGGTGTGGCTGAAATTAGTGGAGGTCGATGTTAGCAGCCCTAGTAAGTAATAACAAATAGCTGTCATAGGATGGGAGAAATTTAGGTTAATTAATTTATCATAAAGAGTTGAATTTGGACTTTTTTTTAATTAAAAAGACATAACTGCAATATAATTAGAAAAAAGTTTGTCAGATTAAATTAATCTTCTCAAGGTTCGGAAGATCTGTAAATAATTAAATATGTTTTAGAAATATGTTAAAAATAATGGAAGAATAAATGATCTCGATAAGAGCAAATAAGTTGACCTGAAAATTAAATAAGGAAAAAAAAAATGGTTGCCTCATCTAAACGCAGTTAAGAGTGTGACAAGATTTTTAATATAAAATTGGTCTAACTTTATAATATTTTAAAAATCGCAATATAATAAATAGTGCTATTTTGCAAGATGCAATTACAATTTTGAGATATATCGTAATAATTGTAGTAAATAAAATGTTTTTAGATATTTGAAATGGTCAAAACTTAGAAAATTAAATCTTGAATTCAATTTGGGCAAGATAGTGATGTAACACTTCTTCTTTTTTTTTTTAAACGGGCAAAAAATTATAATATTCCATGTGGATTGTGAGATGAAATTTAAATGGATTTATATATCTGTAGCGAAATTTTTAACAATTGGAGTAACTTATTTAATTTTTATAAATAAAAAAAAATCTCCAAAGTCTCACTTATGGACTTCGACCCTATGAGTTAATTAAATGTTTTTATTTAGGAAAATATTTTAATTACTAAATACATAATATGAAATATTTTTTACTAAAGTTTTTGCATTGACCCTGTAAGTGATCCAGTTGCAAATATATATTACAAGAATTTCCTGAACTTGTGGTATGGATAACATGATTATTCCTTCTCACTAAACTTGCTGATAATAACTTTTCATTTATATTTTTATATAGAAAGTGAGTATTTTTTAACTATAATTTTATTATTTTGATCAAATTTTAATTTTTTTTAAATAATTTAGAATAATTGCATTAATTGTTTAACATGAATGATGAATTTCTTAAATTTGAGTTATTAAAATATGTTGACTAATTAAATTTAATAACCTTTTAGTGTATTTTTTAAATTCAGCTACGCACACGTGATCACGTTGTACTATTATAAGAAGGATATCTTTTTTTCATAATTGTGCAATTTTGACCAATTTTTTTCAATATGAATTATCCAATTTTAACAAGCGTTACAATTAAGACATTAAATATTAACACCAAATTAGATAATATTTAAAAAGAATTGAAGAAACTAAATATGGATGTAATTTCATTTATAATACATTTTTTATTCTTTCACCTTTAGCATTTCTTGTTATATGAAAATATCATTATCAAGCTTTCATTAATATATATATATGTGTATTATTGCAGCCCTTTATTTTTAATCTCTTTCATCAATCATACAAAATTTCGAACAAATTAATATATTTTTTATTTAATAGTATTGGTGTTATTGTTTCACTTCGTAATGCATTAAATATGATTTTCTGGACTTTTTTCCTTTGATCCCGTAATTCCCTTTTTTTTTTTTTTTTTTTTTTTTTTTTTGGTATATTGGAGAAAATCTTTTGTAATTCAAAATCCCATTTCACCAAGCTTTTTATTCCAACAGGTCTTCATGAAAATCTTTTGTAATGAATAGGGCTCTCGAGTCTTGATTGCAAAATTTTGTATTCTTTCCTTATTTTAAATCCAACCTTATAAAAGGGTTAATTCACAAATGCAAAGATGATTTATTTTTAAATTGGACTCGTGAAACATGTTGACAAAGTACATATATCTAACATCAATTTATTTGCATAAAATATGAGTTAAATCCCTTTCCTTCTTTTCCTTAATTTTGCAGCCTAACTAAAGCACTCATAGTTGTTCTAACATGCATAAAAGGGTTAAAATTCTAGAGATTTCTCAAGGCTATCCTTCATATGGTTTCTATTGTACTCCCAAGATTAATAATCCTCATTTGCACATCAATATGGTTATAAGATCCGTCATCCAATTGCAATAAATTTTATGCCACAAGATTTCATATTTTCGGGTTTACTAGCAAGGAGAAAATAAGGTCTAATGTTATCTTCAGTTCTTCTCACGAGATATTTATGGTAAAAGCATCCTCATAATGGTTTTTGAGCGAACTAGTTTCGTTGATTGATGACAACCATAATGATTTAGTCAATATAGGATCACCTTCACATTTTAGGATGTTCCGGCGGTGTCGTACCCTATCGTATCGTGATTCATGGCCATATCAAACAATTTCAGGATCAATTTAGCCAAGATTTCTTAGAACTCAAATCAATACATATGGTATACAAGATACAATTTTTCTTATATACACGACTTATGTACGATAGTATCATCGTACATATAAATTAGTGCTTAGTAGTTCCAGAGAATATTTAAACTGTCAATCGACCTAGCTAACATTTGATTCACGATGGGTAAAACTCACTAGATCTGGTATATCATTGTTATAACCAAATGTTCATTATATTCCACTTGCATAGCTAAACTAGTTACTCGTATGCATGTGTGCGCACCTTAACCATTCCCTAGACCACTATATCATTTAAGTCACACCATACAAATTCATCAAATATTAACATATCCATATGATCTTTTAAATGATCAAATGCAATTCTGTTCAGGAGAATCCTCAACTTATGAATTTAAAACCTCACAAACATGTGTAAACATGAAATATTTCTCCAAATTTCACCTTTTCAAAATTCAAAAAGTCCCATGCTTGACATCCCAAGATTACTGGACCATGCACTAGTTGTCCTGGAAACATATCTTTTCATCATTGACTATTTTCTTAATTTCTATAGCCCATAGTCTCAAATTCTTACCATCAATCCTTTGTCAGTATAAACATACCATTTAGATTTCAATTATACACATAGGTCGAACATTATTCATCCCTAATAATCATTCATTCATTTTCCAAATACACGCATTCCCGCAATAATCCTTTTCCTGTGTATTTATACAATCAAATTCTCATCCGTAAGCACGTGGCAGGGATTTGTTCGCCCCCAAGGTATTCACCTTCCAACCACTTCATATCTTCCCAGAATGATCTCTATTCATTATATATAACTTCCACAAACATTGCTCCCATGACGTGAATTTCCAAAGTAACTCTCTACATACTAAATACAATTTTTTTTTCTTCCAAATAGTCATATATTCATCAAATTCAACCTTAACGAATATTGCTCACATAATGCCACAGTTCCAAACAGCATCATCCTTACTAACGACTATACATTCAGATGCTTGACATACCAGAAGTGAGAGGTTATACACTGGTTGACCACCCCAGTCATAACCTTTCACTCTCTTAATATCGAGCCTTATCCCAAAAATTAATATTCTATTCATTTCCACATTTAATTCCACAATTAAACCTCATTTTTACCTATACAAAAATTTCACATTCCAAGAATCATATAGGATCATATCCTAATATAGCTGAGGTTTTCCTTATCCCAAGTGTTTACATCCTAGATGATTCCCAATTCAAGTTAAATCTCTAGTAAACCCATCGATTCCAGTTACAAAAATTATTCCTATAGTAACCTAGGTCATCGAAAACCTAGACTCTGATACCACCTCTAACGCCTTGCCCGCGAGGTGCCTGCTTAGGGTTGCGGAGCTATTCTAGTCTTATCCACAATAATTTAAACCAAATACGCACCTCCAAAATTCAATTTAAATAGCTGCATAGCAACCAAAATAATTTATCCTAACTTACTGTTACAAAGCACTATCTAACATTCCGCAAGGAAATACAAAACCATCATGCAATTTCTAGCATTAGGTCTTCAACTATCATTTGTAACAGAACCATATATGCATAGTCACCAGTTCATGCTTAGTATACAATTCAAAAGATAATCATCTAAGGTGCCACCAATCCAAACATCAGCATTTACAAACGTTCTCAAGTTTAGATGTCTAGATTAGGTGTAATCTATATTTACAAGCTTAACACCTAATCTATTACAAAACATAATTTCTCTTGGGCACACCTTGAGCCCTCAACCTTTATTCAGACCTGTTTAGAAAGAGAATAAAGATAGTAGAAAGGATATGTCCTAAAAACTTAGTGAAGGAAATATGACAAACAGTCAAAGAAAAACTGTCAAAGGAGCAGCAATTCAACAGATTTATCAACAAGCAAGACATCATAATTAGAAACACAATTATACCAGAGCATATATGATATCAAATTCAGCAAACGGAACCTCTCTGTCATTATTGTTCTTTGAATAGAGTATAAACAAAATCAAATAGAACCTAAAGCATAATATGCATAACAGATTTTTTTTCCTTATTCCTCCATTATTCGGAACATAATAGCTTGTCTTAAGCATAATAGCTGGGATCAACTTAACAGGTTGTCCCAAGAATAACAGCTGGGGTCAACTTAACGTAATTTATCCCCATATGACAAAGCAAGTGGTAAACAAATGCCAGCAATTCTATATAAACGATACGCATAACAATTTCAAGCATCAACAGACAATTGCCGCAAGGCCAAACGAACGATATGCAGAAAAATTCAATTAAGAATACACAACACTATTTGGTTAGCAAGACTCAAAATCAACATAATAAAGGGAAGCCAACAAGGCTGTAGGGCACACAGGACAAATAACAGATAGGACAATAAGAGTTTTGCACACTAGAACGAATACAATCAAATTTCCAACAGATAAACACAAAGATTTCAAACAAACAAAGAGCATTCACTTCCCAAAAAAAAGGTAAGCTTAACCCTTACCTTAAAACTCCATAGAGACGCGATCACGCCTTACGGTTCTGGAGACCCTAGCTCCTCATCACCTATTCCAATGGAACATTTGAAGTGTCAAAACACTTGTACCGCATTCTTTAAACAATAACTAAACCCTCTATGCCTTATTATTGGGTGTTCCAGATTACGAGGCATATCCACCTATCCAGGGTTTCTACCCCATATTCAGATATAGGTAACATAGGCTAGAATATTCCATTAATAGTTAATCCTTGCAACATTACACAAAGTTAGGCCTATTTTTATACTAATTATCTTAATTAACGATAGTTATATTCTAATTATCAATCATTTTAAACCATAATTATAATCTGGTGCAATTAACTAAACTTTTTAACTAAACAAAATTAGAAGACATATGATTATGATGGTGGATTAGTTCAATTAACTCAAATTTACTTCAGGAACAATCTCAACGATTTAATTAGTTCAACTCGGAAAACATTTAGCCATTCAAACGATTTCTCAATTATATCAATTGACTTAATGAAAATTACCTTCTAATTAACGATTCGAGTTCATGTTTCACGTTATATTAAAATCACACACTATTATTCCAATTCATAATCATAATATTCAAGTCTTATTTCCGTTCCACAATTTTCAACTTCCCAAATGCTTCAACTAACTCAATTAATAAATATTAATCTTTTATTATCGAACTACAATTTTCAACTTCCCAAATGCTTCAACTAACTCAATTAATAAATATTAATCTTTTATTATCTAACTCGAGTCCATACATCACTTACAACTGAATTCTTATACAATCATTTCACTCAAAGTCATAATTTTCATTCCATGAACTTGAACTTACATCAGAATTTAGCCGGACAATTTAATCAGATTAAATCAGAAATCAAATTAACTGATTAATCAAGATTTTATCAAATTGACCGAGTTCAAGGTCAATTCATAATCCGAAACCAACATGCATGCGCTCAGATCATCATCGAGCCGAAGATTTTGTTCTGAAGTGACCACCATTGTGCACTGCGGCTAGAACTGTGCGCGATGGCCACTACCTTATGCCCTTTGATGAGGGGAGCAAAATACACTAATCAATTTTAGAATCGGACGTCGATTGGCCGATCAATTTGCCAAAAATTTGCCATTATGCCACCGACGCCGCTGCGTCGTTTTTCGTCAGTTACTCCTCCACCGGTGGTCCATTCTTGAAATTGAAGCTACTATCGTGTTCCCCTAGTTGAGCCCGTCAAAGCCCACTACTCAAGCCCAAGAAGGGTAAGTTGGTAAAAGAAAATAAATAATTAAAATAAAGTTGTCAACTAGACAGTGACATTGTCCTTACACGTATATATGTAAAATTTAAAATTTATATTTTGACGAACACTTGATATATATATATATATATGCTTACTCATAATAATAAAAAGAAAAAGAAATAGAATAAACTGGTGATTTATTAGGTAAGTATTTTTTGTCTCTTGTCCCAAAAAATTTCAGTGGTCTTCCCACGTGCTAACCCAATTTCTCTTACAATTATTTATTTCTAAACTTATATGATTAATTTCATAAAATCAATAATTATTAATTGGACGCGCAATTTGTCCTACGTAATACTTCATTAGTAAGCCTTATGGTCCAAAAGGTCACTGAATTAGAAAAAATTACTCTTTAAGATTGACTTAAACTAAAGCATGAATTGTTGCAACTTAGAAAACGTGTACTTATCCCATTCCTTCTTTTCCTTAATTTTGCAGCCTAACTAAAGCACTCGTAGTTGTTCTAACATGCATAAAAGGGTTAAAATTCTAGAGATTTCTCAAGGCTATCCTTCATATGGTTTCTATTGTACTCCCAAGATTAATAATCCTCATTTGCACATCAATATGGTTATAAGATCCGTCATCCAATTGCAATAAATTTTATGCCACAAGATTTCATATTTTCGGGTTTACTAGCAAGGAGAAAATAAGGTCTAATGTTATCTTCAGTTCTTCTCACGAGATATTTATGGTAAAAGCATCCTCATAATGGTTTTTGAGCGAATTAGTTTCGTTGATTGATGACAACCATAATGATTTAGTCAATATAGGATCACCTTCACATTTTAGGATGTTCCGGCGGTGTCGTACCCTATCGTATCGTGATTCATGGCCATATCAAACAATTTCAGGATCAATTTAGCCAAGATTTCTTAGAACTCAAATCAATACATATGGTATACAAGATACAATTTTTCTTATATACACGACTTATGTACGATAGTATCATCGTACATATAAATTAGTGCTTAGTAGTTCCAGAGAATATTTAAACTGTCAATCGACCTAGCTAACATTTGATTCACGATGGGTAAAACTCACTAGATCTGGTATATCATTGTTATAACCAAATGTTCATTATATTCCACTTGCATAGCTAAACTAGTTACTCGTATGCATGTGTGCGCACCTTAACCATTCCCTAGACCACTATATCATTTAAGTCACACCATACAAATTCATCAAATATTAACATATCCATATGATCTTTTAAATGATCAAATGCAATTCTGTTCAGGAGAATCCTCAACTTATGAATTTAAAACCTCACAAACATGTGTAAACATGAAATATTTCTCCAAATTTCACCTTTTCAAAATTCAAAAAGTCCCATGCTTGACATCCCAAGATTACTGGACCATACACTAGTTGTCCTGGAAACATATCTTTTCATCATTGACTATTTTCTTAATTTCTATAGCCCATAGTCTCAAATTCTTACCATCAATCCTTTGTCAGTATAAACATACCATTTAGATTTCAATTATACACATAGGTCGAACATTATTCATCCCTAATAATCATTCATTCATTTTCCAAATACACGCATTCCCGCAATAATCCTTTTCCTGTGTATTTATACAATCAAATTCTCATCCGTAAGCACGTGGCAGGGATTTGTTCGCCCCCAAGGTATTCACCTTCCAACCACTTCATATCTTCCCAGAATGATCTCTATTCATTATATATAACTTCCACAAACATTGCTCCCATGACGTGAATTTCCAAAGTAACTCTCTACATACTAAATACAATTTTTTTTTCTTCCAAATAGTCATATATTCATCAAATTCAACCTTAACGAATATTGCTCACATAATGCCACAGTTCCAAACAGCATCATCCTTACTAACGACTATACATTCAGATGCTTGACATACCAGAAGTGAGAGGTTATACACTGGTTGACCACCCCAGTCATAACCTTTCACTCTCTTAATATCGAGCCTTATCCCAAAAATTAATATTCTATTCATTTCCACATTTAATTCCACAATTAAACCTCATTTTTACCTATACAAAAATTTCACATTCCAAGAATCATATAGGATCATATCCTAATATAGCTGAGGTTTTCCTTATCCCAAGTGTTTACATCCTAGATGATTCCCAATTCAAGTTAAATCTCTAGTAAACCCATCGATTCCAGTTACAAAAATTATTCCTATAGTAACCTAGGTCATCGAAAACCTAGACTCTGATACCACCTCTAACGCCTTGCCCGCGAGGTGCCTGCTTAGGGTTGCGGAGCTATTCTAGTCTTATCCACAATAATTTAAACCAAATACGCACCTCCAAAATTCAATTTAAATAGCTGCATAGCAACCAAAATAATTTATCCTAACTTACTGTTACAAAGCACTATCTAACATTCCGCAAGGAAATACAAAACCATCATGCAATTTCTAGCATTAGGTCTTCAACTATCATTTGTAACAGAACCATATATGCATAGTCACCAGTTCATGCTTAGTATACAATTCAAAAGATAATCATCTAAGGTGCCACCAATCCAAACATCAGCATTTACAAACGTTCTCAAGTTTAGATGTCTAGATTAGGTGTAATCTATATTTACAAGCTTAACACCTAATCTATTACAAAACATAATTTCTCTTGGGCACACCTTGAGCCCTCAACCTTTATTCAGACCTGTTTAGAAAGAGAATAAAGATAGTAGAAAGGATATGTCCTAAAAACTTAGTGAAGGAAATATGACAAACAGTCAAAGAAAAACTGTCAAAGGAGCAGCAATTCAACAGATTTATCAACAAGCAAGACATCATAATTAGAAACACAATTATACCAGAGCATATATGATATCAAATTCAGCAAACGGAACCTCTCTGTCATTATTGTTCTTTGAATAGAGTATAAACAAAATCAAATAGAACATAAAGCATAATATGCATAACAGATTTTTTTTCCTTATTCCTCCATTATTCGGAACATAATAGCTTGTCTTAAGCATAATAGCTGGGATCAACTTAACAGGTTGTCCCAAGAATAACAGCTGGGGTCAACTTAACGTAATTTATCCCCATATGACAAAGCAAGTGGTAAACAAATGCCAGCAATTCTATATAAACGATACGCATAACAATTTCAAGCATCAACAGACAATTGCCGCAAGGCCAAACGAACGATATGCAGAAAAATTCAATTAAGAATACACAACACTATTTGGTTAGCAAGACTCAAAATCAACATAATAAAGGGAAGCCAACAAGGCTGTAGGGCACACAGGACAAATAACAGATAGGACAATAAGCGTTTTGCACACTAGAACGAATACAATCAAATTTCCAACAGATAAACACAAAGATTTCAAACAAACAAAGAGCATTCACTTCCCAAAAAAAAGGTAAGCTTAACCCTTACCTTAAAACTCCATAGAGACGCGATCACGCCTTACGGTTCTGGAGACCCTAGCTCCTCATCACCTATTCCAATGGAACATTTGAAGTGTCAAAACACTTGTACCGCATTCTTTAAACAATAACTAAACCCTCTATGCCTTATTATTGGGTGTTCCAGATTACGAGGCATATCCACCTATCCAGGGTTTCTACCCCATATTCAGATATAGGTAACATAGGCTAGAATATTCCATTAATAGTTAATCCTTGCAACATTACACAAAGTTAGGCCTATTTTTATACTAATTATCTTAATTAACGATAGTTATATTCTAATTATCAATCATTTTAAACCATAATTATAATCTGGTGCAATTAACTAAACTTTTTAACTAAACAAAATTAGAAGACATACGATTATGATGGTGGATTAGTTCAATTAACTCAAATTTACTTCAGGAACAATCTCAACGATTTAATTAGTTCAACTCGGAAAACATTTAGCCATTCAAACGATTTCTCAATTATATCAATTGACTTAATGAAAATTACCTTCTAATTAACGATTCGAGTTCATGTTTCACTTTATATTAAAATCACACACTATTATTCCAATTCATAATCATAATATTCAAGTCTTATTTCCGTTCCACAATTTTCAACTTCCCAAATGCTTCAACTAACTCAATTAATAAATATTAATCTTTTATTATCGAACTACAATTTTCAACTTCCCAAATGCTTCAACTAACTCAATTAATAAATATTAATCTTTTATTATCTAACTCGAGTCCATACATCACTTACAACTGAATTCTTATACAATCATTTCACTCAAAGTCATAATTTTCATTCCATGAACTTGAACTTACATCAGAATTTAGCCGGACAATTTAATCAGATTAAATCAGAAATCAAATTAACTGATTAATCAAGATTTTATCAAATTGACCGAGTTCAAGGTCAATTCATAATCCGAAACCAACATGCATGCGCTCAGATCATCATCGAGCCGAAGATTTTGTTCTGAAGTGACCACCATTGTGCACTGCGGCTAGAACTGTGCGCGATGGCCACTACCTTATGCCCTTTGATGAGGGGAGCAAAATACACTAATCAATTTTAGAATCGGACGTCGATTGGCCGATCAATTTGCCAAAAATTTGCCATTATGCCACCGACGCCGCTGCGTCGTTTTTCGTCAGTTACTCCTCCACCGGTGGTCCATTCTTGAAATTGAAGCTACTATCGTGTTCCCCTAGTTGAGCCCGTCAAAGCCCACTACTCAAGCCCAAGAAGGGTAAGTTGGTAAAAGAAAATAAATAATTAAAATAAAGTTGTCAACTAGACAGTGACATTGTCCTTACACGTATATATGTAAAATTTAAAATTTATATTTTGACGAACACTTGATATATATATATATATGCTTACTCATAATAATAAAAAGAAAAAGAAATAGAATAAACTGGTGATTTATTAGGTAAGTATTTTTTGTCTCTTGTCCCAAAAAATTTCAGTGGTCTTCCCACGTGCTAACCCAATTTCTCTTACAATTATTTATTTCTAAACTTATATGATTAATTTCATAAAATCAATAATTATTAATTGGACGCGCAATTTGTCCTACGTAATACTTCATTAGTAAGCCTTATGGTCCAAAAGGTCACTGAATTAGAAAAAATTACTCTTTAAGATTGACTTAAACTAAAGCATGAATTGTTGCAACTTAGAAAACGTGTACTTATCCCATTCCTTCTTTTCCTTAATTTTGCAGCCTAACTAAAGCACTCGTAGTTGTTCTAACATGCATAAAAGGGTTAAAATTCTAGAGATTTCTCAAGGCTATCCTTCATATGGTTTCTATTGTACTCCCAAGATTAATAATCCTCATTTGCACATCAATATGGTTATAAGATCCGTCATCCAATTGCAATAAATTTTATGCCACAAGATTTCATATTTTCGGGTTTACTAGCAAGGAGAAAATAAGGTCTAATGTTATCTTCAGTTCTTCTCACGAGATATTTATGGTAAAAGCATCCTCATAATGGTTTTTGAGCGAATTAGTTTCGTTGATTGATGACAACCATAATGATTTAGTCAATATAGGATCACCTTCACATTTTAGGATGTTCCGGCGGTGTCGTACCCTATCGTATCGTGATTCATGGCCATATCAAACAATTTCAGGATCAATTTAGCCAAGATTTCTTAGAACTCAAATCAATACATATGGTATACAAGATACAATTTTTCTTATATACACGACTTATGTACGATAGTATCATCGTACATATAAATTAGTGCTTAGTAGTTCCAGAGAATATTTAAACTGTCAATCGACCTAGCTAACATTTGATTCACGATGGGTAAAACTCACTAGATCTGGTATATCATTGTTATAACCAAATGTTCATTATATTCCACTTGCATAGCTAAACTAGTTACTCGTATGCATGTGTGCGCACCTTAACCATTCCCTAGACCACTATATCATTTAAGTCACACCATACAAATTCATCAAATATTAACATATCCATATGATCTTTTAAATGATCAAATGCAATTCTGTTCAGGAGAATCCTCAACTTATGAATTTAAAACCTCACAAACATGTGTAAACATGAAATATTTCTCCAAATTTCACCTTTTCAAAATTCAAAAAGTCCCATGCTTGACATCCCAAGATTACTGGACCATACACTAGTTGTCCTGGAAACATATCTTTTCATCATTGACTATTTTCTTAATTTCTATAGCCCATAGTCTCAAATTCTTACCATCAATCCTTTGTCAGTATAAACATACCATTTAGATTTCAATTATACACATAGGTCGAACATTATTCATCCCTAATAATCATTCATTCATTTTCCAAATACACGCATTCCCGCAATAATCCTTTTCCTGTGTATTTATACAATCAAATTCTCATCCGTAAGCACGTGGCAGGGATTTGTTCGCCCCCAAGGTATTCACCTTCCAACCACTTCATATCTTCCCAGAATGATCTCTATTCATTATATATAACTTCCACAAACATTGCTCCCATGACGTGAATTTCCAAAGTAACTCTCTACATACTAAATACAATTTTTTTTTCTTCCAAATAGTCATATATTCATCAAATTCAACCTTAACGAATATTGCTCACATAATGCCACAGTTCCAAACAGCATCATCCTTACTAACGACTATACATTCAGATGCTTGACATACCAGAAGTGAGAGGTTATACACTGGTTGACCACCCCAGTCATAACCTTTCACTCTCTTAATATCGAGCCTTATCCCAAAAATTAATATTCTATTCATTTCCACATTTAATTCCACAATTAAACCTCATTTTTACCTATACAAAAATTTCACATTCCAAGAATCATATAGGATCATATCCTAATATAGCTGAGGTTTTCCTTATCCCAAGTGTTTACATCCTAGATGATTCCCAATTCAAGTTAAATCTCTAGTAAACCCATCGATTCCAGTTACAAAAATTATTCCTATAGTAACCTAGGTCATCGAAAACCTAGACTCTGATACCACCTCTAACGCCTTGCCCGCGAGGTGCCTGCTTAGGGTTGCGGAGCTATTCTAGTCTTATCCACAATAATTTAAACCAAATACGCACCTCCAAAATTCAATTTAAATAGCTGCATAGCAACCAAAATAATTTATCCTAACTTACTGTTACAAAGCACTATCTAACATTCCGCAAGGAAATACAAAACCATCATGCAATTTCTAGCATTAGGTCTTCAACTATCATTTGTAACAGAACCATATATGCATAGTCACCAGTTCATGCTTAGTATACAATTCAAAAGATAATCATCTAAGGTGCCACCAATCCAAACATCAGCATTTACAAACGTTCTCAAGTTTAGATGTCTAGATTAGGTGTAATCTATATTTACAAGCTTAACACCTAATCTATTACAAAACATAATTTCTCTTGGGCACACCTTGAGCCCTCAACCTTTATTCAGACCTGTTTAGAAAGAGAATAAAGATAGTAGAAAGGATATGTCCTAAAAACTTAGTGAAGGAAATATGACAAACAGTCAAAGAAAAACTGTCAAAGGAGCAGCAATTCAACAGATTTATCAACAAGCAAGACATCATAATTAGAAACACAATTATACCAGAGCATATATGATATCAAATTCAGCAAACGGAACCTCTCTGTCATTATTGTTCTTTGAATAGAGTATAAACAAAATCAAATAGAACCTAAAGCATAATATGCATAACAGATTTTTTTTCCTTATTCCTCCATTATTCGGAACATAATAGCTTGTCTTAAGCATAATAGCTGGGATCAACTTAACAGGTTGTCCCAAGAATAACAGCTGGGGTCAACTTAACGTAATTTATCCCCATATGACAAAGCAAGTGGTAAACAAATGCCAGCAATTCTATATAAACGATACGCATAACAATTTCAAGCATCAACAGACAATTGCCGCAAGGCCAAACGAACGATATGCAGAAAAATTCAATTAAGAATACACAACACTATTTGGTTAGCAAGACTCAAAATCAACATAATAAAGGGAAGCCAACAAGGCTGTAGGGCACACAGGACAAATAACAGATAGGACAATAAGCGTTTTGCACACTAGAACGAATACAATCAAATTTCCAACAGATAAACACAAAGATTTCAAACAAACAAAGAGCATTCACTTCCCAAAAAAAAGGTAAGCTTAACCCTTACCTTAAAACTCCATAGAGACGCGATCACGCCTTACGGTTCTGGAGACCCTAGCTCCTCATCACCTATTCCAATGGAACATTTGAAGTGTCAAAACACTTGTACCGCATTCTTTAAACAATAACTAAACCCTCTATGCCTTATTATTGGGTGTTCCAGATTACGAGGCATATCCACCTATCCAGGGTTTCTACCCCATATTCAGATATAGGTAACATAGGCTAGAATATTCCATTAATAGTTAATCCTTGCAACATTACACAAAGTTAGGCCTATTTTTATACTAATTATCTTAATTAACGATAGTTATATTCTAATTATCAATCATTTTAAACCATAATTATAATCTGGTGCAATTAACTAAACTTTTTAACTAAACAAAATTAGAAGACATACGATTATGATGGTGGATTAGTTCAATTAACTCAAATTTACTTCAGGAACAATCTCAACAATTTAATTAGTTCAACTCGGAAAACATTTAGCCATTCAAACGATTTCTCAATTATATCAATTGACTTAATGAAAATTACCTTCTAATTAACGATTCGAGTTCATGTTTCACTTTATATTAAAATCACACACTATTATTCCAATTCATAATCATAATATTCAAGTCTTATTTCCGTTCCACAATTTTCAACTTCCCAAATGCTTCAACTAACTCAATTAATAAATATTAATCTTTTATTATCGAACTACAATTTTCAACTTCCCAAATGCTTCAACTAACTCAATTAATAAATATTAATCTTTTATTATCTAACTCGAGTCCATACATCACTTACAACTGAATTCTTATACAATCATTTCACTCAAAGTCATAATTTTCATTCCATGAACTTGAACTTACATCAGAATTTAGCCGGACAATTTAATCAGATTAAATCAGAAATCAAATTAACTGATTAATCAAGATTTTATCAAATTGACCGAGTTCAAGGTCAATTCATAATCCGAAACCAACATGCATGCGCTCAGATCATCATCGAGCCGAAGATTTTGTTCTGAAGTGACCACCATTGTGCACTGCGGCTAGAACTGTGCGCGATGGCCACTACCTTATGCCCTTTGATGAGGGGAGCAAAATACACTAATCAATTTTAGAATCGGACGTCGATTGGCCGATCAATTTGCCAAAAATTTGCCATTATGCCACCGACGCCGCTGCGTCGTTTTTCGTCAGTTACTCCTCCACCGGTGGTCCATTCTTGAAATTGAAGCTACTATCGTGTTCCCCTAGTTGAGCCCGTCAAAGCCCACTACTCAAGCCCAAGAAGGGTAAGTTGGTAAAAGAAAATAAATAATTAAAATAAAGTTGTCAACTAGACAGTGACATTGTCCTTACACGTATATATGTAAAATTTAAAATTTATATTTTGACGAACACTTGATATATATATATATATATATGCTTACTCATAATAATAAAAAGAAAAAGAAATAGAATAAACTGGTGATTTATTAGGTAAGTATTTTTTGTCTCTTGTCCCAAAAAATTTCAGTGGTCTTCCCACGTGCTAACCCAATTTCTCTTACAATTATTTATTTCTAAACTTATATGATTAATTTCATAAAATCAATAATTATTAATTGGACGCGCAATTTGTCCTACGTAATACTTCATTAGTAAGCCTTATGGTCCAAAAGGTCACTGAATTAGAAAAAATTACTCTTTAAGATTGACTTAAACTAAAGCATGAATTGTTGCAACTTAGAAAACGTGTACTTATCCCATTCCTTCTTTTCCTTAATTTTGCAGCCTAACTAAAGCACTCGTAGTTGTTCTAACATGCATAAAAGGGTTAAAATTCTAGAGATTTCTCAAGGCTATCCTTCATATGGTTTCTATTGTACTCCCAAGATTAATAATCCTCATTTGCACATCAATATGGTTATAAGATCCGTCATCCAATTGCAATAAATTTTATGCCACAAGATTTCATATTTTCGGGTTTACTAGCAAGGAGAAAATAAGGTCTAATGTTATCTTCGGTTCTTCTCACGAGATATTTATGGTAAAAGCATCCTCATAATGGTTTTTGAGCGAATTAGTTTCGTTGATTGATGACAACCATAATGATTTAGTCAATATAGGATCACCTTCACATTTTAGGATGTTCCGGCGGTGTCGTACCCTATCGTATCGTGATTCATGGCCATATCAAACAATTTCAGGATCAATTTAGCCAAGATTTCTTAGAACTCAAATCAATACATATGGTATACAAGATACAATTTTTCTTATATACACGACTTATGTACGATAGTATCATCGTACATATAAATTAGTGCTTAGTAGTTCCAGAGAATATTTAAACTGTCAATCGACCTAGCTAACATTTGATTCACGATGGGTAAAACTCACTAGATCTGGTATATCATTGTTATAACCAAATGTTCATTATATTCCACTTGCATAGCTAAACTAGTTACTCGTATGCATGTGTGCGCACCTTAACCATTCCCTAGACCACTATATCATTTAAGTCACACCATACAAATTCATCAAATATTAACATATCCATATGATCTTTTAAATGATCAAATGCAATTCTGTTCAGGAGAATCCTCAACTTATGAATTTAAAACCTCACAAACATGTGTAAACATGAAATATTTCTCCAAATTTCACCTTTTCAAAATTCAAAAAGTCCCATGCTTGACATCCCAAGATTACTGGACCATACACTAGTTGTCCTGGAAACATATCTTTTCATCATTGACTATTTTCTTAATTTCTATAGCCCATAGTCTCAAATTCTTACCATCAATCCTTTGTCAGTATAAACATACCATTTAGATTTCAATTATACACATAGGTCGAACATTATTCATCCCTAATAATCATTCATTCATTTTCCAAATACACGCATTCCCGCAATAATCCTTTTCCTGTGTATTTATACAATCAAATTCTCATCCGTAAGCACGTGGCAGGGATTTGTTCGCCCCCAAGGTATTCACCTTCCAACCACTTCATATCTTCCCAGAATGATCTCTATTCATTATATATAACTTCCACAAACATTGCTCCCATGACGTGAATTTCCAAAGTAACTCTCTACATACTAAATACAATTTTTTTTTCTTCCAAATAGTCATATATTCATCAAATTCAACCTTAACGAATATTGCTCACATAATGCCACAGTTCCAAACAGCATCATCCTTACTAACGACTATACATTCAGATGCTTGACATACCAGAAGTGAGAGGTTATACACTGGTTGACCACCCCAGTCATAACCTTTCACTCTCTTAATATCGAGCCTTATCCCAAAAATTAATATTCTATTCATTTCCACATTTAATTCCACAATTAAACCTCATTTTTACCTATACAAAAATTTCACATTCCAAGAATCATATAGGATCATATCCTAATATAGCTGAGGTTTTCCTTATCCCAAGTGTTTACATCCTAGATGATTCCCAATTCAAGTTAAATCTCTAGTAAACCCATCGATTCCAGTTACAAAAATTATTCCTATAGTAACCTAGGTCATCGAAAACCTAGACTCTGATACCACCTCTAACGCCTTGCCCGCGAGGTGCCTGCTTAGGGTTGCGGAGCTATTCTAGTCTTATCCACAATAATTTAAACCAAATACGCACCTCCAAAATTCAATTTAAATAGCTGCATAGCAACCAAAATAATTTATCCTAACTTACTGTTACAAAGCACTATCTAACATTCCGCAAGGAAATACAAAACCATCATGCAATTTCTAGCATTAGGTCTTCAACTATCATTTGTAACAGAACCATATATGCATAGTCACCAGTTCATGCTTAGTATACAATTCAAAAGATAATCATCTAAGGTGCCACCAATCCAAACATCAGCATTTACAAACGTTCTCAAGTTTAGATGTCTAGATTAGGTGTAATCTATATTTACAAGCTTAACACCTAATCTATTACAAAACATAATTTCTCTTGGGCACACCTTGAGCCCTCAACCTTTATTCAGACCTGTTTAGAAAGAGAATAAAGATAGTAGAAAGGATATGTCCTAAAAACTTAGTGAAGGAAATATGACAAACAGTCAAAGAAAAACTGTCAAAGGAGCAGCAATTCAACAGATTTATCAACAAGCAAGACATCATAATTAGAAACACAATTATACCAGAGCATATATGATATCAAATTCAGCAAACGGAACCTCTCTGTCATTATTGTTCTTTGAATAGAGTATAAACAAAATCAAATAGAACCTAAAGCATAATATGCATAACAGATTTTTTTTCCTTATTCCTCCATTATTCGGAACATAATAGCTTGTCTTAAGCATAATAGCTGGGATCAACTTAACAGGTTGTCCCAAGAATAACAGCTGGGGTCAACTTAACGTAATTTATCCCCATATGACAAAGCAAGTGGTAAACAAATGCCAGCAATTCTATATAAACGATACGCATAACAATTTCAAGCATCAACAGACAATTGCCGCAAGGCCAAACGAACGATATGCAGAAAAATTCAATTAAGAATACACAACACTATTTGGTTAGCAAGACTCAAAATCAACATAATAAAGGGAAGCCAACAAGGCTGTAGGGCACACAGGACAAATAACAGATAGGACAATAAGCGTTTTGCACACTAGAACGAATACAATCAAATTTCCAACAGATAAACACAAAGATTTCAAACAAACAAAGAGCATTCACTTCCCAAAAAAAAGGTAAGCTTAACCCTTACCTTAAAACTCCATAGAGACGCGATCACGCCTTACGGTTCTGGAGACCCTAGCTCCTCATCACCTATTCCAATGGAACATTTGAAGTGTCAAAACACTTGTACCGCATTCTTTAAACAATAACTAAACCCTCTATGCCTTATTATTGGGTGTTCCAGATTACGAGGCATATCCACCTATCCAGGGTTTCTACCCCATATTCAGATATAGGTAACATAGGCTAGAATATTCCATTAATAGTTAATCCTTGCAACATTACACAAAGTTAGGCCTATTTTTATACTAATTATCTTAATTAACGATAGTTATATTCTAATTATCAATCATTTTAAACCATAATTATAATCTGGTGCAATTAACTAAACTTTTTAACTAAACAAAATTAGAAGACATACGATTATGATGGTGGATTAGTTCAATTAACTCAAATTTACTTCAGGAACAATCTCAACAATTTAATTAGTTCAACTCGGAAAACATTTAGCCATTCAAACGATTTCTCAATTATATCAATTGACTTAATGAAAATTACCTTCTAATTAACGATTCGAGTTCATGTTTCACTTTATATTAAAATCACACACTATTATTCCAATTCATAATCATAATATTCAAGTCTTATTTCCGTTCCACAATTTTCAACTTCCCAAATGCTTCAACTAACTCAATTAATAAATATTAATCTTTTATTATCGAACTACAATTTTCAACTTCCCAAATGCTTCAACTAACTCAATTAATAAATATTAATCTTTTATTATCTAACTCGAGTCCATACATCACTTACAACTGAATTCTTATACAATCATTTCACTCAAAGTCATAATTTTCATTCCATGAACTTGAACTTACATCAGAATTTAGCCGGACAATTTAATCAGATTAAATCAGAAATCAAATTAACTGATTAATCAAGATTTTATCAAATTGACCGAGTTCAAGGTCAATTCATAATCCGAAACCAACATGCATGCGCTCAGATCATCATCGAGCCGAAGATTTTGTTCTGAAGTGACCACCATTGTGCACTGCGGCTAGAACTGTGCGCGATGGCCACTACCTTATGCCCTTTGATGAGGGGAGCAAAATACACTAATCAATTTTAGAATCGGACGTCGATTGGCCGATCAATTTGCCAAAAATTTGCCATTATGCCACCGACGCCGCTGCGTCGTTTTTCGTCAGTTACTCCTCCACCGGTGGTCCATTCTTGAAATTGAAGCTACTATCGTGTTCCCCTAGTTGAGCCCGTCAAAGCCCACTACTCAAGCCCAAGAAGGGTAAGTTGGTAAAAGAAAATAAATAATTAAAATAAAGTTGTCAACTAGACAGTGACATTGTCCTTACACGTATATATGTAAAATTTAAAATTTATATTTTGACGAACACTTGATATATATATATATATATATGCTTACTCATAATAATAAAAAGAAAAAGAAATAGAATAAACTGGTGATTTATTAGGTAAGTATTTTTTGTCTCTTGTCCCAAAAAATTTCAGTGGTCTTCCCACGTGCTAACCCAATTTCTCTTACAATTATTTATTTCTAAACTTATATGATTAATTTCATAAAATCAATAATTATTAATTGGACGCGCAATTTGTCCTACGTAATACTTCATTAGTAAGCCTTATGGTCCAAAAGGTCACTGAATTAGAAAAAATTACTCTTTAAGATTGACTTAAACTAAAGCATGAATTGTTGCAACTTAGAAAACGTGTACTTATCCCATTCCTTCTTTTCCTTAATTTTGCAGCCTAACTAAAGCACTCGTAGTTGTTCTAACATGCATAAAAGGGTTAAAATTCTAGAGATTTCTCAAGGCTATCCTTCATATGGTTTCTATTGTACTCCCAAGATTAATAATCCTCATTTGCACATCAATATGGTTATAAGATCCGTCATCCAATTGCAATAAATTTTATGCCACAAGATTTCATATTTTCGGGTTTACTAGCAAGGAGAAAATAAGGTCTAATGTTATCTTCGGTTCTTCTCACGAGATATTTATGGTAAAAGCATCCTCATAATGGTTTTTGAGCGAATTAGTTTCGTTGATTGATGACAACCATAATGATTTAGTCAATATAGGATCACCTTCACATTTTAGGATGTTCCGGCGGTGTCGTACCCTATCGTATCGTGATTCATGGCCATATCAAACAATTTCAGGATCAATTTAGCCAAGATTTCTTAGAACTCAAATCAATACATATGGTATACAAGATACAATTTTTCTTATATACACGACTTATGTACGATAGTATCATCGTACATATAAATTAGTGCTTAGTAGTTCCAGAGAATATTTAAACTGTCAATCGACCTAGCTAACATTTGATTCACGATGGGTAAAACTCACTAGATCTGGTATATCATTGTTATAACCAAATGTTCATTATATTCCACTTGCATAGCTAAACTAGTTACTCGTATGCATGTGTGCGCACCTTAACCATTCCCTAGACCACTATATCATTTAAGTCACACCATACAAATTCATCAAATATTAACATATCCATATGATCTTTTAAATGATCAAATGCAATTCTGTTCAGGAGAATCCTCAACTTATGAATTTAAAACCTCACAAACATGTGTAAACATGAAATATTTCTCCAAATTTCACCTTTTCAAAATTCAAAAAGTCCCATGCTTGACATCCCAAGATTACTGGACCATACACTAGTTGTCCTGGAAACATATCTTTTCATCATTGACTATTTTCTTAATTTCTATAGCCCATAGTCTCAAATTCTTACCATCAATCCTTTGTCAGTATAAACATACCATTTAGATTTCAATTATACACATAGGTCGAACATTATTCATCCCTAATAATCATTCATTCATTTTCCAAATACACGCATTCCCGCAATAATCCTTTTCCTGTGTATTTATACAATCAAATTCTCATCCGTAAGCACGTGGCAGGGATTTGTTCGCCCCCAAGGTATTCACCTTCCAACCACTTCATATCTTCCCAGAATGATCTCTATTCATTATATATAACTTCCACAAACATTGCTCCCATGACGTGAATTTCCAAAGTAACTCTCTACATACTAAATACAATTTTTTTTTCTTCCAAATAGTCATATATTCATCAAATTCAACCTTAACGAATATTGCTCACATAATGCCACAGTTCCAAACAGCATCATCCTTACTAACGACTATACATTCAGATGCTTGACATACCAGAAGTGAGAGGTTATACACTGGTTGACCACCCCAGTCATAACCTTTCACTCTCTTAATATCGAGCCTTATCCCAAAAATTAATATTCTATTCATTTCCACATTTAATTCCACAATTAAACCTCATTTTTACCTATACAAAAATTTCACATTCCAAGAATCATATAGGATCATATCCTAATATAGCTGAGGTTTTCCTTATCCCAAGTGTTTACATCCTAGATGATTCCCAATTCAAGTTAAATCTCTAGTAAACCCATCGATTCCAGTTACAAAAATTATTCCTATAGTAACCTAGGTCATCGAAAACCTAGACTCTGATACCACCTCTAACGCCTTGCCCGCGAGGTGCCTGCTTAGGGTTGCGGAGCTATTCTAGTCTTATCCACAATAATTTAAACCAAATACGCACCTCCAAAATTCAATTTAAATAGCTGCATAGCAACCAAAATAATTTATCCTAACTTACTGTTACAAAGCACTATCTAACATTCCGCAAGGAAATACAAAACCATCATGCAATTTCTAGCATTAGGTCTTCAACTATCATTTGTAACAGAACCATATATGCATAGTCACCAGTTCATGCTTAGTATACAATTCAAAAGATAATCATCTAAGGTGCCACCAATCCAAACATCAGCATTTACAAACGTTCTCAAGTTTAGATGTCTAGATTAGGTGTAATCTATATTTACAAGCTTAACACCTAATCTATTACAAAACATAATTTCTCTTGGGCACACCTTGAGCCCTCAACCTTTATTCAGACCTGTTTAGAAAGAGAATAAAGATAGTAGAAAGGATATGTCCTAAAAACTTAGTGAAGGAAATATGACAAACAGTCAAAGAAAAACTGTCAAAGGAGCAGCAATTCAACAGATTTATCAACAAGCAAGACATCATAATTAGAAACACAATTATACCAGAGCATATATGATATCAAATTCAGCAAACGGAACCTCTCTGTCATTATTGTTCTTTGAATAGAGTATAAACAAAATCAAATAGAACCTAAAGCATAATATGCATAACAGATTTTTTTTCCTTATTCCTCCATTATTCGGAACATAATAGCTTGTCTTAAGCATAATAGCTGGGATCAACTTAACAGGTTGTCCCAAGAATAACAGCTGGGGTCAACTTAACGTAATTTATCCCCATATGACAAAGCAAGTGGTAAACAAATGCCAGCAATTCTATATAAACGATACGCATAACAATTTCAAGCATCAACAGACAATTGCCGCAAGGCCAAACGAACGATATGCAGAAAAATTCAATTAAGAATACACAACACTATTTGGTTAGCAAGACTCAAAATCAACATAATAAAGGGAAGCCAACAAGGCTGTAGGGCACACAGGACAAATAACAGATAGGACAATAAGCGTTTTGCACACTAGAACGAATACAATCAAATTTCCAACAGATAAACACAAAGATTTCAAACAAACAAAGAGCATTCACTTCCCAAAAAAAAGGTAAGCTTAACCCTTACCTTAAAACTCCATAGAGACGCGATCACGCCTTACGGTTCTGGAGACCCTAGCTCCTCATCACCTATTCCAATGGAACATTTGAAGTGTCAAAACACTTGTACCGCATTCTTTAAACAATAACTAAACCCTCTATGCCTTATTATTGGGTGTTCCAGATTACGAGGCATATCCACCTATCCAGGGTTTCTACCCCATATTCAGATATAGGTAACATAGGCTAGAATATTCCATTAATAGTTAATCCTTGCAACATTACACAAAGTTAGGCCTATTTTTATACTAATTATCTTAATTAACGATAGTTATATTCTAATTATCAATCATTTTAAACCATAATTATAATCTGGTGCAATTAACTAAACTTTTTAACTAAACAAAATTAGAAGACATACGATTATGATGGTGGATTAGTTCAATTAACTCAAATTTACTTCAGGAACAATCTCAACGATTTAATTAGTTCAACTCGGAAAACATTTAGCCATTCAAACGATTTCTCAATTATATCAATTGACTTAATGAAAATTACCTTCTAATTAACGATTCGAGTTCATGTTTCACTTTATATTAAAATCACACACTATTATTCCAATTCATAATCATAATATTCAAGTCTTATTTCCGTTCCACAATTTTCAACTTCCCAAATGCTTCAACTAACTCAATTAATAAATATTAATCTTTTATTATCGAACTACAATTTTCAACTTCCCAAATGCTTCAACTAACTCAATTAATAAATATTAATCTTTTATTATCTAACTCGAGTCCATACATCACTTACAACTGAATTCTTATACAATCATTTCACTCAAAGTCATAATTTTCATTCCATGAACTTGAACTTACATCAGAATTTAGCCGGACAATTTAATCAGATTAAATCAGAAATCAAATTAACTGATTAATCAAGATTTTATCAAATTGACCGAGTTCAAGGTCAATTCATAATCCGAAACCAACATGCATGCGCTCAGATCATCATCGAGCCGAAGATTTTGTTCTGAAGTGACCACCATTGTGCACTGCGGCTAGAACTGTGCGCGATGGCCACTACCTTATGCCCTTTGATGAGGGGAGCAAAATACACTAATCAATTTTAGAATCGGACGTCGATTGGCCGATCAATTTGCCAAAAATTTGCCATTATGCCACCGACGCCGCTGCGTCGTTTTTCGTCAGTTACTCCTCCACCGGTGGTCCATTCTTGAAATTGAAGCTACTATCGTGTTCCCCTAGTTGAGCCCGTCAAAGCCCACTACTCAAGCCCAAGAAGGGTAAGTTGGTAAAAGAAAATAAATAATTAAAATAAAGTTGTCAACTAGACAGTGACATTGTCCTTACACGTATATATGTAAAATTTAAAATTTATATTTTGACGAACACTTGATATATATATATATATATATATGCTTACTCATAATAATAAAAAGAAAAAGAAATAGAATAAACTGGTGATTTATTAGGTAAGTATTTTTTGTCTCTTGTCCCAAAAAATTTCAGTGGTCTTCCCACGTGCTAACCCAATTTCTCTTACAATTATTTATTTCTAAACTTATATGATTAATTTCATAAAATCAATAATTATTAATTGGACGCGCAATTTGTCCTACGTAATACTTCATTAGTAAGCCTTATGGTCCAAAAGGTCACTGAATTAGAAAAAATTACTCTTTAAGATTGACTTAAACTAAAGCATGAATTGTTGCAACTTAGAAAACGTGTACTTATCCCATTCCTTCTTTTCCTTAATTTTGCAGCCTAACTAAAGCACTCGTAGTTGTTCTAACATGCATAAAAGGGTTAAAATTCTAGAGATTTCTCAAGGCTATCCTTCATATGGTTTCTATTGTACTCCCAAGATTAATAATCCTCATTTGCACATCAATATGGTTATAAGATCCGTCATCCAATTGCAATAAATTTTATGCCACAAGATTTCATATTTTCGGGTTTACTAGCAAGGAGAAAATAAGGTCTAATGTTATCTTCAGTTCTTCTCACGAGATATTTATGGTAAAAGCATCCTCATAATGGTTTTTGAGCGAATTAGTTTCGTTGATTGATGACAACCATAATGATTTAGTCAATATAGGATCACCTTCACATTTTAGGATGTTCCGGCGGTGTCGTACCCTATCGTATCGTGATTCATGGCCATATCAAACAATTTCAGGATCAATTTAGCCAAGATTTCTTAGAACTCAAATCAATACATATGGTATACAAGATACAATTTTTCTTATATACACGACTTATGTACGATAGTATCATCGTACATATAAATTAGTGCTTAGTAGTTCCAGAGAATATTTAAACTGTCAATCGACCTAGCTAACATTTGATTCACGATGGGTAAAACTCACTAGATCTGGTATATCATTGTTATAACCAAATGTTCATTATATTCCACTTGCATAGCTAAACTAGTTACTCGTATGCATGTGTGCGCACCTTAACCATTCCCTAGACCACTATATCATTTAAGTCACACCATACAAATTCATCAAATATTAACATATCCATATGATCTTTTAAATGATCAAATGCAATTCTGTTCAGGAGAATCCTCAACTTATGAATTTAAAACCTCACAAACATGTGTAAACATGAAATATTTCTCCAAATTTCACCTTTTCAAAATTCAAAAAGTCCCATGCTTGACATCCCAAGATTACTGGACCATACACTAGTTGTCCTGGAAACATATCTTTTCATCATTGACTATTTTCTTAATTTCTATAGCCCATAGTCTCAAATTCTTACCATCAATCCTTTGTCAGTATAAACATACCATTTAGATTTCAATTATACACATAGGTCGAACATTATTCATCCCTAATAATCATTCATTCATTTTCCAAATACACGCATTCCCGCAATAATCCTTTTCCTGTGTATTTATACAATCAAATTCTCATCCGTAAGCACGTGGCAGGGATTTGTTCGCCCCCAAGGTATTCACCTTCCAACCACTTCATATCTTCCCAGAATGATCTCTATTCATTATATATAACTTCCACAAACATTGCTCCCATGACGTGAATTTCCAAAGTAACTCTCTACATACTAAATACAATTTTTTTTTCTTCCAAATAGTCATATATTCATCAAATTCAACCTTAACGAATATTGCTCACATAATGCCACAGTTCCAAACAGCATCATCCTTACTAACGACTATACATTCAGATGCTTGACATACCAGAAGTGAGAGGTTATACACTGGTTGACCACCCCAGTCATAACCTTTCACTCTCTTAATATCGAGCCTTATCCCAAAAATTAATATTCTATTCATTTCCACATTTAATTCCACAATTAAACCTCATTTTTACCTATACAAAAATTTCACATTCCAAGAATCATATAGGATCATATCCTAATATAGCTGAGGTTTTCCTTATCCCAAGTGTTTACATCCTAGATGATTCCCAATTCAAGTTAAATCTCTAGTAAACCCATCGATTCCAGTTACAAAAATTATTCCTATAGTAACCTAGGTCATCGAAAACCTAGACTCTGATACCACCTCTAACGCCTTGCCCGCGAGGTGCCTGCTTAGGGTTGCGGAGCTATTCTAGTCTTATCCACAATAATTTAAACCAAATACGCACCTCCAAAATTCAATTTAAATAGCTGCATAGCAACCAAAATAATTTATCCTAACTTACTGTTACAAAGCACTATCTAACATTCCGCAAGGAAATACAAAACCATCATGCAATTTCTAGCATTAGGTCTTCAACTATCATTTGTAACAGAACCATATATGCATAGTCACCAGTTCATGCTTAGTATACAATTCAAAAGATAATCATCTAAGGTGCCACCAATCCAAACATCAGCATTTACAAACGTTCTCAAGTTTAGATGTCTAGATTAGGTGTAATCTATATTTACAAGCTTAACACCTAATCTATTACAAAACATAATTTCTCTTGGGCACACCTTGAGCCCTCAACCTTTATTCAGACCTGTTTAGAAAGAGAATAAAGATAGTAGAAAGGATATGTCCTAAAAACTTAGTGAAGGAAATATGACAAACAGTCAAAGAAAAACTGTCAAAGGAGCAGCAATTCAACAGATTTATCAACAAGCAAGACATCATAATTAGAAACACAATTATACCAGAGCATATATGATATCAAATTCAGCAAACGGAACCTCTCTGTCATTATTGTTCTTTGAATAGAGTATAAACAAAATCAAATAGAACCTAAAGCATAATATGCATAACAGATTTTTTTTCCTTATTCCTCCATTATTCGGAACATAATAGCTTGTCTTAAGCATAATAGCTGGGATCAACTTAACAGGTTGTCCCAAGAATAACAGCTGGGGTCAACTTAACGTAATTTATCCCCATATGACAAAGCAAGTGGTAAACAAATGCCAGCAATTCTATATAAACGATACGCATAACAATTTCAAGCATCAACAGACAATTGCCGCAAGGCCAAACGAACGATATGCAGAAAAATTCAATTAAGAATACACAACACTATTTGGTTAGCAAGACTCAAAATCAACATAATAAAGGGAAGCCAACAAGGCTGTAGGGCACACAGGACAAATAACAGATAGGACAATAAGCGTTTTGCACACTAGAACGAATACAATCAAATTTCCAACAGATAAACACAAAGATTTCAAACAAACAAAGAGCATTCACTTCCCAAAAAAAAGGTAAGCTTAACCCTTACCTTAAAACTCCATAGAGACGCGATCACGCCTTACGGTTCTGGAGACCCTAGCTCCTCATCACCTATTCCAATGGAACATTTGAAGTGTCAAAACACTTGTACCGCATTCTTTAAACAATAACTAAACCCTCTATGCCTTATTATTGGGTGTTCCAGATTACGAGGCATATCCACCTATCCAGGGTTTCTACCCCATATTCAGATATAGGTAACATAGGCTAGAATATTCCATTAATAGTTAATCCTTGCAACATTACACAAAGTTAGGCCTATTTTTATACTAATTATCTTAATTAACGATAGTTATATTCTAATTATCAATCATTTTAAACCATAATTATAATCTGGTGCAATTAACTAAACTTTTTAACTAAACAAAATTAGAAGACATACGATTATGATGGTGGATTAGTTCAATTAACTCAAATTTACTTCAGGAACAATCTCAACGATTTAATTAGTTCAACTCGGAAAACATTTAGCCATTCAAACGATTTCTCAATTATATCAATTGACTTAATGAAAATTACCTTCTAATTAACGATTCGAGTTCATGTTTCACTTTATATTAAAATCACACACTATTATTCCAATTCATAATCATAATATTCAAGTCTTATTTCCGTTCCACAATTTTCAACTTCCCAAATGCTTCAACTAACTCAATTAATAAATATTAATCTTTTATTATCGAACTACAATTTTCAACTTCCCAAATGCTTCAACTAACTCAATTAATAAATATTAATCTTTTATTATCTAACTCGAGTCCATACATCACTTACAACTGAATTCTTATACAATCATTTCACTCAAAGTCATAATTTTCATTCCATGAACTTGAACTTACATCAGAATTTAGCCGGACAATTTAATCAGATTAAATCAGAAATCAAATTAACTGATTAATCAAGATTTTATCAAATTGACCGAGTTCAAGGTCAATTCATAATCCGAAACCAACATGCATGCGCTCAGATCATCATCGAGCCGAAGATTTTGTTCTGAAGTGACCACCATTGTGCACTGCGGCTAGAACTGTGCGCGATGGCCACTACCTTATGCCCTTTGATGAGGGGAGCAAAATACACTAATCAATTTTAGAATCGGACGTCGATTGGCCGATCAATTTGCCAAAAATTTGCCATTATGCCACCGACGCCGCTGCGTCGTTTTTCGTCAGTTACTCCTCCACCGGTGGTCCATTCTTGAAATTGAAGCTACTATCGTGTTCCCCTAGTTGAGCCCGTCAAAGCCCACTACTCAAGCCCAAGAAGGGTAAGTTGGTAAAAGAAAATAAATAATTAAAATAAAGTTGTCAACTAGACAGTGACATTGTTCTTACACGTATATATGTAAAATTTAAAATTTATATTTTGACGAACACTTGATATATATATATATATATGCTTACTCATAATAATAAAAAGAAAAAGAAATAGAATAAACTGGTGATTTATTAGGTAAGTATTTTTTGTCTCTTGTCCCAAAAAATTTCAGTGGTCTTCCCACGTGCTAACCCAATTTCTCTTACAATTATTTATTTCTAAACTTATATGATTAATTTCATAAAATCAATAATTATTAATTGGACGCGCAATTTGTCCTACGTAATACTTCATTAGTAAGCCTTATGGTCCAAAAGGTCACTGAATTAGAAAAAATTACTCTTTAAGATTGACTTAAACTAAAGCATGAATTGTTGCAACTTAGAAAACGTGTACTTATCCCATTCAAGGAGGAGAAAAAATGGTCGGCCAAAAGTGAGCACTTATACGACCACTCAAAGAAAAATATTAACAAATTGGAAAATGGAGGAACTTACTTGTTTGTTTATTTCTTTATTTATTTACTTACCTATATTTTTGAGTAGTTGGTGGGGTTGAAACTTAAAATCATAATAGGATCATATACATATTTATTTGGGTCAAAATTGAGGAATCAATATTGACCAGTCAAAAGGGCTCATAGTGAGTGAGTGAGGTAAGAAGAGGACTAATTGAGATTAAAAATAATTTATTTAGGTTATTGAGATCAATTTTAATATTTTATCATAGTAGAAGTTTACTGCAATGTACATATCACTATTTTCATGTGAATCGTCATATATTTTATATGTGTTAAAAATTAAAGATAAATAAGACATAGAGATCAACGATCAATAATATATATTTACTATTTACTGTACGTCAAAATAGGTCATATTAAAACAGCACAAATATGATCAAACATCAATTTTTGAGTTTTCGTAAATAAAAATAGAAGAAAGGGACGGAAATAGTCCTTCACTCCACCAAATAAATAAATAAATCATACAACAAAAGTATCATGAGTTTAGGTAAAATGTCATACAACTGTTCGGCAGTCAATAAGGACTTAGAAGACTTAGAAGAACACGCCCATTGATACAGCAAACATATACATACATATATATATATATGTATATCTATGTGGTATTTAAAATAGAAGAAGCAAGGAGCAGGAGCCCCCCTTAAACAATATCAACATTCTAAGACCAAAAAACCGAAAGTCTTCCAAGTTTGAACTACCATTTGCTGCTTAATTAAGGAAATCAGATCAGATTTTGCAGTTTGGAAGTTGATTAACAAAGATATGTGAATAATTAATTAAACGGAGATTTGCATTCTGTAAGGTTGCAAGACAGTATAAGTCACCTATTCGAGTCTGAACTGTTTTAAGTTTAAGTCAAATTTGACTCTTATTTTGAGTCGATTTGAAGCTATTTGTATTTAAAAATTAAAGCCCATAGGTAAATATATAATTCTAATATTTCTTTAACTTCATATAAAAACATAATAATTTGTAATTTTGGCGAGCATATTTATAATGACGTATAATATTCATGTGAATTAATAAATTTTGCTTTTGATTTTTTTTGCATTTTATTAAATTAAAGATTTTGACATCAAACCAGCGGTGACTCAAAACTCACTTGAATTTTCATTGAATTGAACTTGAAACTCATCTAATTCCAATTTGAAGTCTTTCCCCTAACTTGATCCAACTCAATTGCACCATTTTCCCCAAACTTCGCTCAATTTGATTTCCATCATTCAGATAAATAATAAATAAAAAGAAAAAATCATTCCAAAGACCCACACCCAAGTTCAATAGCTTTTGGTCCGTTATCCCGATCATAATTTTCCTACCCCCAAAGGAAAAGGTACTTCCCATTTGGGTTTGTTTTGGGCAAGGAGGGTTCGAACTCCTAACATCATGGTTCTAGCCACGTGCTCTAATCCTATAAGCTGAAGGTCCCATCCCATTTCCACTGAATCTTTTCCTGAAAATACCCTCAAAAATAAAAACATTTCCTCTCCCCAACCATTTCGAATTAAGAAGATATGAAAGAACTGTAAATAAAATTTTCATCTCATACGGCTTCTCATTCAATTCTTTCGAATTATTGGATCCTTTTCTGTGCTCGATAATCCCTCTCTTCTTCCACTCTATCCCGAAAGGTAATGAGGACCAGTTTAGTAAAGTTTCCTCAAGCTTGGCTCAATTCGATTGCATCAAGAAGTTGTGCAAAATAAGAGGATGAAAAGCACTTGCTAAAGCACTATTTTCCGAGGCAGTAGGATGCAACTCAATCATGCATAGGACAAGCGTGGAATCTTAGGAAGTTCTACATTTTTATTCGGAGTAATCAGCTGATACAGATAAAGACATAGTAATATGATCAATAGTTGGGTAATGAGATGGGCATTATATTGTCAGCTTATGCAACAAATATGCTCCACCACAAAGCCCTGGAATCTCATATGAACCTTACTTAGCAGCAGGCAACAGAAGCTTTATCAGTATACCACAAGATACTTTTTGTTGGTATGTAATATTACCAGTACTAGACAAATCTAGATATAAAACTCAACTTTTTCAAGACCAAAATATGTGAGAAACTGAAGATTGACAGGTCTGCGCAACCATCACGTTCTCTCGTCTCTTATTACGTTCTCTTGTCTCTTATTACGAAGATCAACTCCCTATAGGCCAAGGTATCTATAATAAAACCAAACAGATGATGCTATTTACTTCTTCAGGTCTCCAAATATGAGCCATTCTCTTCCTTTGGTGGCTCAGTTGAGTAAATCCCAGAATTCTCAACATTAGCTTCCACAGTGCCTCCTGATTCAGAGATTTTAGTAATTCTTTGCAACTCATCATTTACGTTTCCAGAACGAGCTAGTAATTGGTCATCAGTCAATTGTTCTGTCTGATATGAAGCCTTCTTTGGTTGTCGGATAGCTGCAGCTGCTTCAGGCATCACAACAGGAGGCGGCTGGGGAGGTACCCATGACCTCTGAACCGGCCGATCATTGCCCATCACATTTGGAGATCCAAATTTCTGTTCATCACCTGTTTCAATTTCTGTGATTCTCACATTCTTTCGTTGCCACCAAGGCGCTGCATCATCTCCATTCAGCTGGTTATCTGGGTACTCATAAGTTGAGCCATTGTTGCTCTCTTGAGTCGGAAGAGTGTGGCCAGAGCTGTTCTGAGCTGGACTGACCTCCCAAGGCTGATTGCAACAAGCAGTAGTGTTAATAATCTTTTTTTGGTGTAGATGCTATAGTCAAAATATTACAACTTGTAGAAAGGAAGACCAAAAGTGAGCAACTCTACTGTTATTCTTCTCTTGGTTGATGCTTAAAGAATAAGAAGCAACTTGACTAAAAGTTGATATTCTTATATCTTCCTCGGAGTTTGAGGTTTGGGGGGAAGGGAGAGAGGAGAGGGAGCATATGACAAAAGAGAATAGGAATGAGTGCCAAGTGACCCCGTTAGACATCTTTCATCCATCTATTGCCTTCTCTCCTATTGCAATTGCAAAGGAATGTTTAGCTCCTATAGTAAATATTGATATTTGTCAGTATGCCTGTAAGAAGGCATTTGCTGGATGCAAGAAGGTCAAACACAAACACATACATTTGTATGTGCATGTGCTGGGGTGTATGTATATATACATGCTCACATACTCATGTGATGCAGTTACCAATAAGAAAAAAACAGATATGGAGACGAACACAATAAGAAGACAACATAAATGGATGTGTCAATAACCTTTATTTTGGATGTAATAACCATGTTGGCTGTGCATGTCTAAATAGTGTCACAAATACAAAGGCAAGTAAAATTTTGACTGCAAACCTTTGGCCTTGGTGCTGCACGTGGATTTGATACTGGTTGATTGGGGTTTGGTGGTGCATCATTGATTTCCTGAAACAATAAGAAAAGCAAAATCTTTTACAAACTAAAGCACAAAGCTTCAAATATATACATTTATATATGACATGAACACGGACACCATCAACGGGAGTGGACTAACCCTAATATTGGATGGTCTCTCCCCTCTCTGTATCATAGCCATTATCTGCCACCAAAAAAAAAAATAAATAAAAAATCCTGCATATTTGGGGGGCAAAGAAAAGATAGAGAGAGAGAAAGATTCTTAACCACTTCTCTACTGAATGATGTCAAAGTCCAGACATAATGTCCCACTTAGTGCTCATGAGACATCTCTATTTACTGTTCCATTACTAAGCAATTATGCTAATTAATTTCCAAGGCTTCGGGCTTCCAATTTGGAAGTAAAGCCTTAGCTTGGGGGGCACAAGTACACGTATAATTATGAGCAGGCATAAATAATCAGACAATAAGCATACTAACATGAAAATCTCACACCTCAGCAACTGTAAAATGAACAATTTGTATCGAAACATCAGACCACAGAGCAATACTTTGAAGCTTCATGCTTCATGGAACACAGAAAGGAAGCAAGCCTGGGTTCACAATAATAAGATCCTCTCCTTTAGAAAACAATGAATAGGGCTAGCAGTGAAAGAATTACCTCCATATATGACTTAGGGTGAGGAGCAACCGAAGGTTCCACAGATGAAGGAGGCGACACAGATCTCACTGCACAGAACACTCAAACGAATCAAGAATCTTAAGAAAGCAACAAAAATATAGTAACAGAAAAACATCAATTTATCAACAATCATAAACCTGAACGTGAATCAGTATCTGCCTTGCCATTGGCATAAGGTAGCTGAGAAAAAAAAGATGACATGTAAGAGTTCAACACAAAAACTCAAAATTGATCGACGGGAGCTTCACATATTATCATAGATACTGGATAAACAGTAATTAGCTCACCCTAGAACTGGTCCCTGAGACAGTTTGGCTGTACTGTTCCTCCACAGCTATTCTCCCGCTTATACTTTGTCCTGATATGGACAGTGAAAACAACCAAACAAATCCATGTTTGAGATATTCAGTGTGAGAGCAACTCACGCTATGCAGACAACAACGAAACAAGCTTGAGGAGCAGAGTCTTAAAATTGCAAAAAGATATGGGAATAATCAATGGATATAAATTAATTCAATTGATCTAATAACTCACAACAGGTGGGTTTATTCCAACTGTGTGTGTGTGTGTGTGTGTGTGTGTGTGAGAGAGAGAGAGAGAGAGAGAGAGATAGGACAGAGTGCAGATTTCAGGAAGAACCAAATGAATAGAACCTAAAGCTCCTAATTGCCACCTGTCCCTAGATTGTTGTTGATAAGATAACTCTTTGCCCAGTCTTTCAAAACTCTCTTTCTTGTTACAATATGAGGAACCTCAAGACAACCTACGACTGTGTGCCAGAGCGTACAATGATATTGAATAGCAAATTACCTCGGATAGAAAGTAAACAAGAATGATTACACAGGTCAATTAACTCTGAAACTAACTTTTAGCAATGCACCCACTTGATTCTTGTTTCAAATAATTATTTTTGCCTCTCCTACTCAATGGAGAATTATAGATCAGATTACAGCATATTTTAGACATTGAATCCACTCAAATCATTGATGCCAATAGGTGACTCAAATATGGATTACAACGTGAAGCACACAAAAGATAGTCTAAAAAGGAAAAACTCTTAAGTAACCCGACTACAACAAAGAATAAAAAGACCAGCATAATTCCAAAAGAATAAAAGAGAAAAGACACATCTCAAACAAATGTATAGTTAACAACTCCTTACCACCTTCCAACTTTCGTATTGAACTATTCATTGATTTCATCTCCTGTACTTGCACATTTAACATATTGATAAGCTCCTCAAAGTGTCTCTTCTCTGAAAATAACAGAAACAACATCAATCATGAATAGCACTCTTGAAAATATCAGGAAAGGCTTAACTTAATACAAAGTTTTATAGCACAAAACAACAATTGCACTAAGCGGCCTAACAAAAGGGCTCGAGCCCACTAAAGATCAACCTTCATTTTTTGTTATCAACATCTCCTGGCTTGCTCGAGCGACTTCAGCAGATGCAGCAGCAGCTGCTTTAGCGGCAGCTGCAGCTTCTTCTGCTATACTTGGTTTTGCATTATTTATCTTTATCAGACCCTCTTGCTCTTCTTCCAATACAACCTTGCGAATCCAAGACTTCAACCTGGGAACAATTGCATTCTGACACAAGCATGCCACCGAAAATATTGTGTCAAGTTAGGAATATCAAACCAACTGATGCAAGAAACTCCATATAAAAACTACAAGACTGCAACACAATGATAACATAATGTTGGGATTTTAGGTGTTTAAAACATAAAACTGTAGAGCAACTAGTGCCAGAGGTGCCTCTTAATTCAAATTGTACCTTGAAAAGCACTGCTGTTCCAGCCCCTGATACAGCCAAAAACCCTACAGCAAGAATAGCATGATACCAGTGGAATCGAGAGAGTGCCCCCATTTTTGAAATGCTGCTCACAGCAGGTGTAGGCTGCATAACTTGTGTTGGATATTGCTGCTGGACATTTGATGAAGGTTTTATCTGCCCATCTTTATATAAATGGTAGACACAAGAAGATTAGATTCAGTACATTTTGCAATCTAAATAACAAAAATAAGTTAGGTTTTTGAATTGTTATCACATGAGGGGCTTAAGCAAAAACACATATGTTACGGTATTACCTTGATTATTGACAACTGACTGTGTTGTTGTAGCAGCAGCTGGTGTTGGATCCTACAATGTTTAAACCAGTTACATTTTATAATCACAAATTTCAACTCATGCTTAGGGCTTTGAGAACTAATAGATGCCTTCATTTTTAATAACAAAATACAGTGATGAATTATTCTCTCCCCCCCCCCCCCGGGGGGAGGTGGATAACTTACTGGAACACGTCGAAAGGCTTCATCTATCTCCTCTTTTGTGAGACCCTTCCTCTCAAGAAATGACCTTCTATAGATGACAGGAGATCCCCTAACCTTTGGATGTGAAAGAAACTTCACAGCATTTTGCACTTGCTCTTCTCGAATTGGTTCTGAGTTCACAAACACTGAAGTGGGAGAAGTCTCCTTCACAGTCTCTGCCTTAGTATCCAAACGACTATCAGTAGTTTGTTGTGCTGGTGAAACTGTAGTTCAAAATGAAAAACAGCATCACAAACAGCAGGATTTTAGCATATAAAATGAATGGACAAAGAACACTGATGGGGTTCTACATTTGTATTGATCAGCTCATGGCTCATAATAACAATGGACAAATAAAGATCTGCAAATTGAGTTAATAAATTTTAAAAGCTGGTCCATCTTTATAGCACACCCAAGCAGGATATGGATTGTTTCATTGCTGTAGTCAGGATGTCAGTGATTAAAGTGAAAAAGAGAAAATGTTGATTTGGTAATTTTGTCACTAGACATGTTTTAGAGGCCCTGCAAAAGTTCTTTTAAATCTGCACAAGCCAGTTATTTATTTTGCAGCCACTGAAGCTGTACTTCAAATGTATATAAAAATTAACAAAACTTAAATGTTTTAATGTGGTAACCATGAGAATCCATTAATTAGATTCTGAATTGCAATATGAGCTTAAAGGGAGAAACAAACTTAAGATTGATATAAGTCAACTAAAACAAACACAAAACAAGGAGTAAATTGGATTTAATTGCAAGATTTGAACAATTAAAATAGATCACATAAAAGTCTAGCATACTTGCTTGGATTAATGCCTTATGGGAGGCAAAAGATTATATCATGAAATTGCTTTAATCTACTTGGAGAAACTGGAATAGGCTAATAAAAGGTAACGTGCAGAAGCAGTGCCAATTTAATTCCATGTGGCAAGCACGACATCATTCTGCTGACTGGAAGAACTGATCTACATGTGCTACAATCCAAATAAACCAATTCCAATTAGAAAACTGGAAACATACTTTAATATGGTTCTAAAGACATTGTCATGGATATAATCAGTTCACCACAAATCTTATTCAACATCTATCATCAGTTCAGTAACCTAGACACCCATCATTCTTGACACGACATTTGGAAAATGACATCCAAATGCAGAATTGTAATTTTGAATTTCATGGACCAATTCACTAATTCACCACAATGGCCACCTTTCCACAATATTTTTATTTTTCAAAAGAAAGAAATTTTATGTCCACACATTTTGAGAGCTTACTAGCAATTTCTACTCGTGAATCTGATCCATTTTGGCATTTTCGTCTTACATATTGTCACTAAGACTTCTACAGCTTAGCCCTACCGAAATCTCCCCTTCCTTAACTCAAAGTTTAATCGGTTCTATAAATTATCCGAGAAAAAATGAAAAAGAAGTTCAATTTTTGAAAAAAAAGTTAAGCCAATTGATTCTGAGTAGCTTTATCAAGATCTGAAGCAAATTGTGCAAAGGCTGCTAATTCTAGAAATTGGGCCAGTTCCAATTTTAATTTACCAGCTACTTGTTTCATGGCTTTAATTTGAGCTGCAGACCCTACTCTGGAAACGGAGACACCCACATTAATAGCAGGTCTGATTCCAGCATTGATCGATAGATAAAAATATTTGTCCATCAGCAATGAAAATTACATTAGTAGGAATATAAGCCGAAACATCTCCCAATTGAGTTTCAACTATTGGTAAGGCGGTCATACTTCCTTCACCCAAACTAGAACTTGATTTAGCCGCTCTTTCCACTGTACGGAGTTTTTTATGTTCATAAGCTTAGTCACAGAGAGTGGTTCTCAAATATTTTCACCCACCATCTTAGAGCTTACAAATAAGACCAAAAACACTGAAAACATTTTCCCATGCTTTTTACTAAAGGAACGCTGAATGAAGATAAACAAAGTTAACAGAATTAAGCAAGAAAAAGACGGATAAAGATAACACTTGGTTAGCATAAGCTGAGGTAGTATAACCCGTGAAATTTACTTCAACCCCATGATCAATTTTAACAATCAATCAGAAGTTCGATCATCCTTAACTAAATTTCATAAAATAGGAACCCCACCCCCCACCCAATCTGAGCTAAAATCAAAGAAATTGAGCTAAAAAGACTAAGAGAATACATAAATAAAACCTGGGTTTTGGGGCTTTTCGCCTGGGGAACTCGGCGGAGCATCAGACTGACTAGCCATAATAATAATTGTTCACTTCAACTCTTCCCCAACTGAATCTCCTACAGAAAGAGAAAGAGAACACCAAAAAGATCAACTTCTTTAGACAAAAGAGTAAACGATTGAGAAGCGGCAATCTGTTGATAATTGGAAGTGGGGAATTGGGACATACCTTGGAAAAGATGAAAAAGGGGTATGATGTCAGTAGGGGTAGAGTATGTGAGAAGGAAAGAGGAGAAAAGGCGTTGTTGGTCCTGTATTTTGGTTCTCTGTTTTTGTTGCTCATCCCAATGCAGAGACTGTCCCAACCGTATTATCTGCGAAATTTATATATATATTGTGTGTGTGTATTTTGTCAGGGAGAAAATAGTGGACCTTTTTATTTGGTCCTCCGCTTTCCGATTACTGGGTTTTGGTTTTGGATCCCTTATCATGGTGAAGTAGATAATTTTATTTTCCAGGGCTACACTTTTTAGTGTGTGTTTGTGCTTGTAGAATAATTTGATTTAAGACTGTCAACAGGTTGGATTTAGATCGAATCTGTCATATTTGAATTCGAATTCGACTAATTTAAATTTGAATCGAATCTGTCATATCTGAATTCAAATCCAATTAACAAAATTCATATCCGAGTCCGACGCAAAATCTTATAGGATCTTTATTAGTCAATACCATATCTAAATCCGATAGTTATCTGAAATTCGGATTAAAAAATTCGACCCAATTTATTTTTTTCTTTTTTTTTCCTTTTAAATTTTATAAAAATATTGTATTTATAAAGTAAATATATGTCATATTTGAATTTTTAATAATTTTTTATTATATATTAGTCCAAAAATTAAATATTTGAATACTAAACTTCTTTTTCATATTATATTAATGTATAGATGAACTATTATATGTTATTATATTTGATATTTTATTAATATTTCTCTTTATTTTTATGTTAAAAACTCAATATTAATAGTATAATATATACGTTAATATAGATATTAGGCCAATATAATACATAGATTTTATTTTAAAATCTTTATTAATATTACATATAAGAGTATTAATTTAATAAAAAAATATTAAAGTTCAGATTCGGATCTTTAACAGATCAGATTGTTTAATTTCATATCCGATCCACTTATTTCGGATTTCGAATATTTATAATCGAATCTGATCCATCAAATATTTTAATCGAATAAAAATCTTAAAATTCAAATCGAATTCGAATTAAAATCCGATCTATTGACATCCCTAATTTGATTATAACAGAATTCCTCTAAATTTAAATTTGAATTTGCATTTTGTATATGTATTCAACTCAAAATCTTATCATCTTAATAAAATCCCACAATTTCATCTTTAAATGCTCATTGGATCTTTTGAACTTATAGTTTGGATAAGTATGTGGCAATTTTATTGAAAAAAAAATCCAATATTCTTTAATTCTCACAATTAAATTTGAGATTATACGAAATAATTTGTACAAATTTGCAAAGGTTAGATCCCTTCGTATGCACGTATCGATCAACTTGCATCATGAGAATATTGGGGGAAAAAATCATTCTTAAAATAAAATTTTGCTGACAAAATTGTGCTAAAAATTATAAATGTTTGAAATAATAATGAAAAGTATTAAAATATTGCGAAAATTACATGAAAATTATTTTTAACTTATAACCATTTTTCTACTAAATCTTAAAAAATTAATAATAACTCAAAGTTATAAAGATGACCACTTCACATATAGCGTAAAACAATAGCTTACATGACACACTAACTTATGTGCGACGTGGCCCATGCCTCAAGCAAGAAAACCAATTAAATTCAGCTTTAAGCACTTCAAAAGAATTGTTACACTCCTACTACATCTACAACAAAACGTAAAATTTAGACATGAAAAATTGATAAAGTGGATAGATTCTCCATAATTTCTAGGCCTCTTTTGCAACCAAAATATTCTACAATGATCAATTTCAATTCAAGTACCACGATTCCATTTGCAAAACTCGTAAAAAAGTACATGGAGCCGCGAAATAATAGGCTGCACTTAAAGAATTGCCCCTCACATTCAACTCTAATGAAAATACATGGGTGAAAAATGGGAGAGAATTCTTTCTATCCTCTTTAATCTTTCATTCACATCCAGGATGATGCAGCTATGAGGCAGTTGAGTCGTAGGCTGCTGCTCCTGCACAAGCAGACGGGTCCATATTTATTAACTCCAATAGCCTAACAAAAATAGAGATGTAATATAACAGGCATTCTAATACTTCAGTTTAGTCGACACTTTTTCAAGGTCTTGCCATACTAACATCAGATACACAGTTATTCCAGTCTACCCTGGATGTTTAAAGAAAAGAAAAAGATCTTTAAGGAATTTAAAAGGAGGCATACTAGATAGACTCTCATTGCAGTCGTTGTAGCAGGTTTTCCACCCTAATCTTTTGCTGCCCTGGACTCAACAACTCCGTTTGTATGATTGTGTTTGCAACAAGAACAACAACTGAAGGAGAGGCAGCATTCACCTAAACCAATTCAGAATTCATTGAAATAAGTGGAGGAAGGGTTAAACTTCATAGAAGATAACCACGAGTCAAACATAAACAGATAAGGCAGCCCTTAATCATACCCAAACGCGGCCATTCAAACCAACTGCAATCTCAAAAGCAAGCTTTTTCCCAAGAGTCTCAAGAACTGGACATGTTGGAGAACTCAGCAACCTATAAAGCATGCAATGAGTTGAAGAAATTTGAGTGAGAGCCTCAATTACGTCCATGGCTTATGAACTTCATGAAGTATGTATACAAGGAGTAATATCATACGTTCGTGATAATCCAGTCGACGATTCAAACATGAACCCATCTTTAAGGGGGCCATATTCTGCTGCTTTCCCAGTGGCTATAGAGCAGAAAAAACTTCTTAACAAATTAAAGATCAAACAAGAGGATATACCACAAAAAGAATTTTTAAATATGCCAAAAAGGGCCTGGGTCAATGGAGCAAAGAAAGCAATAGACCAACCATCCATGCATGCCAACTCAGGGTTCATGCCAGTGTTTGCCTTGACAACACGGACATACAGCAAAGTGCCCATCTGAAGATGACAGAAAGTTTCAGCAAATAAGAAATGTGCCAAGAAATTCAGAAACATAATATCAATATAAGCACACGTGTCAAAGTTTTGGCTTGCAAACACGATGAGCAACATGCTGAACAATGATATGACTGCAGAAAATATATTGTTCGTCACAATAATGACCTTACTGTGCATGTGAAAAATACAGATGGAAGCTGTGTCTAGCCAAGGAGGGAAACAGGAATTGGATATATTCATTTATCTATATGTGTGCACGCACAGATGAATTGCACCCAGTAGTCAAAGTAAGACATCTCTTCTTTTGGACTGACTAAACCAACAATTCATGTGCTAATACCCCTTTGCTGTACATGTACAGTCAGACATCACTTATGTATTGAGAGATGCGACTTGATAAGAAGTTCCAACCCAATACCTTTATGGGATTCGTCACTAAAAGGTATTAGGATACTGTAGGAACTCAGTTTAATGCTCAATTCCTTATTCCTAATGTGACACCAGTTGGACTTTAAATCTTCAGCTCATAAAACTCAAGTGCAGAAGATTTAACTCTTTGGTCAGGGATCAGGGGCTTGGAGTAGCCAAGCTTGAGGAAAGGGCTGTATCCCAATAAGAAATCATGCTGCACGATACTTGTTTTTCCAACAGATTTGCAGCATAATTAGAAAATGGAATATAATATTCATAGCATTATGACATCTTACAAAATGCATAAACCCATTTTCAATTCAAACTAGAATGCCTCTTTATATCCAGAGAAAGCAAAAGGGAAGATCAAGAAAAGAAGTTCCAGTTTCAGCAACATAGTCATTAGTGCTGGCACATTATAGGCACATAAGCATGCATTGGATTTCATTTTCTAAATTCTAAACCTATGACAGAGTATTAGAGGGACATATATAGAACGAATTTGAAGTACATTTCTCATGCATGCATAGAATCATCTCAAGGGAGGTTATGCACAACTTCTGTGGACGAAATATATTCACCTCAAACTTAGGAATGTTTCTCCTGGTTCCACCTTCAAAAGCAAGCACCGGCAGAAATGCCAATGTGGGACCTTTTATATCCACAAAAAAATTCTGTAGCAAATACTACAAACATTAGAAAGCTAACAAAAGCATGATTGTAATTTGTGTTAAAAACATCTAGATTAATAAAAGAAAAAATGTGAAATAATATAAGTTTTAACCATATTCTGAAGCAATCATGACTGAGACACAGAGTTCGAAAGGATGCGAATAATCAGAAAAAGTTCACGAACATGTTCTGTCAGAAGGAAAAAAATGTAAAAAAATAAAAAATTTTAAAAATAAATATATAAAGTGAATTGGTATGAATAACATCATTACTCCTGATTGAAAAATCTTAGGCCCCACTTGGTTTCATTATCAAACTCCATTTTCACATTTACTATAATTTAAAAATTAAAACACATCACTTTATATATATTTTCACCAAACATATTTTCATTTTTACTCTCAACACACATTCCCCAATAACTTATATATCTTTTCTCTCTATTATCAGTATTACTATCTCTCTCCACCTTCAATCTACTAAACCCTACATAGTCATTGCTTTTCCAACAATCTATCAAAATACAAATTCATTTTCAACTCATTTGCACTAATTACCTTTTCAAATTTTAAAAATGATGGAAATGAAAACTGAGAAAGAAAATAAAACCAAACAGGCGCTTAAAAGACAGAAAGAGCAGAAAATAGAGAACAATATGTCCACAATGGGAAAGACCCCTGCAGAATAGAAAGTCAACTCCAAATGGTTCATCTAAACTTCAATTTTGACAAAGACAAAGCAAAGATTCTTGCTGCAATTCCAAAAGCTAAAATACAAAAAGAATAAAAGAAACATACAAAATGGTTCTCTGCAAGAATATGGTACATCTGTAAAAAGTTAAAGCTACAACAAAAGGGTGCCACAATCCCCTCCTCCAAAGAAAAGAAAAAGGTAAGCAACCATCCTATCTCACTAGAACTTGATGCTTGTGATCCCAAAAATATTGTCACACGCTATATGAAATAGAACAAAGTAATTTCCATAATGTCACATCACACCAAATCCCACAATCCTAATTATTACCAAAGCCAGAAAATTTTATGAACAGAAATTCAGGAAAAGGAGCAGTAGAATTGAAGGATTCAAAATTTTATGAACAGAAATTCAGGAAAAGGAGCAGTAGAATTGAAGGATTCCACAATCATTGCACACAATTTGCTGCAAGGCTCTCTTGCAAAAGAGACGTGAAATTTAAATATTAGATGGGCAAAATAATTGATCGCCATTTGGCATGCAAGCATTCCTGCCACGTTGACTGCATGATAGGATATTCAGACGCACAACTATTACCCATCAGTTAATCAATTATTAACTAAACAGAAGTACTTCATTCCAGTTTCTAGAATTACTGATGCAAGTTCTTGTACTAGTTAAATTTTAGACTTGGTTGAAAAGTCACTGACAAACAAGTAGAACTCGAGGATTTTTTTTTTTTAAAGGAACGAAAGAGAGGTTGCATTTAGAGAAAAATAACGATATTTTGTGAACTAACTTTCAAGCAATAAGTTATGTACTCATGCACGAAGCCCTCCAACTAAAACAAGGATTATCTTCTAGATTACTTTTGCCCTCAACTTTCAAATCAGTCACCACAGTGCTGCCCCCTGTGTAGGACTCTGTTTGCAGCTTCGGCATACATATTCAAACACATGCTGAAGGGATAATAACAAAGAAACATAATGCGACTTCTCCAAAATCAACAGTCTACGACAGAATGTAAATGAAAAAGAAAGCTCAAGTACTACCAGATGAATAGGATCTGAAAGCATTATGGTAGCCATAATAATTGCTAGAAAAGGAAATTATCCAAGAAGAAAGTTATAAACTCAGAGGACAAGGTGCTCAGAGATACAAACAAATACACCAAATAAAAGCAAAAAAAATACTGAAAATTGTGTCTCAAAATATGAAAAATATTAGAAGAAAGTAGTTATCTTTATAAGACAACTTACATCTGCTTTTGCATCAACCACTATTCCAAGCACATTATCCCCAACGCTAGGTACATACTGAAGAAAAGAATGACTTATGTTAAGAATATGAACTCCTCGTCAGCCAACTTCATAAAGACAAGAAAGTACAGTTTATAGCCAAAAGCTGGAAAAAACTTAAATAATATAAAGTAGCTGTCACATTTTTATTTAAAAATAAGGACAATAACTCTATATCATGGAAAAGTGCGGATGTGTTCTATATGCCTAAGCAGCAAGAAAAATGGTAGGTAAGAATGATTTTTCATAGTTAACAAGCAAAACTTGAAAGGAAGAACGATCTAGTTTTTTTTTGAAGTGCCGTAATAATTGTTTTTCTTAACAGCACTGTACCAGAAAAATCTCAACAAATGATCACTTTGTGCGAAATAAATAGACACAATGGAGTCGTTTAGGATCGGTGGTATCGTCACCATCCAAGTTTTTGTCACAAAACGAAGTTAATTGAACTAGGTTTTTTGAAGTTTAAGGAACTAGGAAAATGAAAATTTATTTTCCAATTGTAAATGGAGCTACCATGGAAACTCATATTTCGGTAAGATCGTTCAAGTTCCTCAGCACACAGTTGATAAATCTAATGGCTTGGCTTTTTTTCAGAAAAAATAGATTAACTAATCAGCTAAACGTAAAAGTATGTTCTTTTCCAAATAATGTCCTTTACAGTGAAGTTCATCCTACCCATAATCAGCATCTATTATGTTTTTTTACCCTTTACTTTTAGGTAGTTCAGTTCAACAAATTGATTACTACATAATCAAATTTCAAACAATATCAGAAATGTCGATAAATGTTCAATGTCCAATGCTGAAAAGGTGCAGATAAGCAGCAGAAGGTTATAAGGAATTGAGTAAATGAGCCTGCAAATAGGCATACAGAACTTCACCCGCATGCTTTAGAATTCATATGATGATAGTTTGGTACAAGCCAAGGAAGAAGCCAACAGAGAATATAACTAGATTAAATGACTATTGACAGTGCAAAGGCAGTTGAAACATATCAAACTTATTCTGGAACAAGTCACAGTCAGTTGGTCCAGGAGATGGGTTTCTTTTACACTTAGAAGAAATTAACAGTTGACACTTGACTCACCCGCTTATGGGAGCTTTCAACCCAATATTTGTTTGGTTTTGAGAACCTCAGCTTTCCTGCTTTCATAACAGATATAACGTCACCGTCCTGCAAAAATAGAACAAGCACCATCAACATTTGCAGTTAGAATCTGTTAGTCAATTTATTCCATCAGAAGCAGTATGCTTTCCTTTTATCCTCCTTTAAACTGCCCTCATACATGGTGTAGAAACCACTCAGTCCTTAAATTGAAGCACTGAATATTCACTGGTGCTCATTCTTATGGATAACTTCAACCATCTTTTCAGAAAACATTTTACGTGTTTTCACCTAACTTTTGCATTAAAAGGAAATGTAGTTCAACAAGTTCTTCATTCCAAATTATTCATTTAATCACACAATCACCTGGCTTTCAAGACATAATTGTCCTCAAAAAGAAATAGAGAAGGATTGAAGACATTTTCAGCAAATCACAATAGACATTTACTTTGAGAAATAGGGAGCATCACAATATTAATGTAGCAATAACATGTTGTGAAGCACCTCAATTTCAACCTTGAATCTCAATTTCTCATTACTCCAGAACTCAAGAATTTAAACATGGTTCAATATGTAACTCGATAAGCCAAGTATTTACTGCCACTGGACTAATTTTCTTTCACTATTTCATATTTTCCCCCTCTTTTCTTGGAATAACCAAGTCAATACGCATAATTCACAGAACCCGACGTTCCAAAGCCAAAAAACTAATAAAAATAAAATTCAAGCAATAAAAAACTAAATAAACCCTAGTAGAAGAAGAAAACCTGACGGAGGCCGCCCCCCAGCTTGATAGTTTGATTACTCATTTTGGAGAGGTCCAACACTACATCTCCTGGAAACTAATACAATAAAAAGGGGGGAAAAGAAGAAATTAAACACAATTTCCATCATCTTATTTATATATAGTTCGAATAATTTATTATATACTTATATATCAAATGTATATGCATATATATATATATACCGCTTACAGTACTTACCACTTGTTGATCGACGAAGCTTGAAGGAGAAATCGAGGGTTTCGATTCCATTTTTCTGTGAATAAAAAATAGATACCGTAATTTGTATGTATAACTCTATACTCTGTAGCTGAAAAGAAGAGAGGCGCCGAGGAAAGGAGGCGAAAAGAGAGCAACAACGCGGGAGATGGAAGTGGGTGGGTGTTTTGGGTATTTCATCTTGTTGCTTGCTGTTCCAAGTAAAGTCGCGTTTTCAACTAGACGCTTTTAAGAAGCCCAACAGTCAAACTCCTTCGTTAGGCCCATCCAAACTTGATTCAGGCCCACGTACACTTCACCGGCTCAATAGCTAGACCAAGCCCATAAAGCCCGAATAGAAAGCCAACCAAAAAAATGTATATTAGGCCCAATCCAATTTACATATAATTTTGGACTCTCCGTATCAAATTAAGTCTGGCCCAAATCAAGGAACGGATCCGCACCTGGATTCCAAGCCCCGGGTCCCAGATAAGACCCAATCAACTTAGTGGAAGTTTGAATAAGTTCATGTCTAAGTCAAACTACATGAATTTTTTAACTTATAAGATGTTTTAAAGTGTAGTGCAGGCGAAAATTCTAAAATGAATTTACAATTATCTTAAGAAATAATTGAAGGAGTTGGAGGCTCATCAAGAAAAATAAGGAGACCTTAACTCATTTTAACAGATAGATTTATGTTCATTTATTTACGAAAAGCATTTCTTGAGCTCCAAGAACCTATTTTCTCCATACATGTCATAGAATTTATTTCTAACATAGGAATATAAGATTTTATAAGTTTTACAAAAATGCTAAAAGGGTTGGTTTTATTTTCATACCATTTTTCATTTTCATAAAATTTGAAAAAGTAGTTAGTAAAAATGAGTTGAACATGAGTTTGTATTTGGGTAGATTATTGAAAAAATAATAATTATATTGGGTTTAGTAAGTTGTAAGATGAGATAGATAGATAATAATAATAATAATAATAATAATAATAATAATAATAATAATATTTTATAATTTTGGATTTGGATAGTGCAATTAGCTTCAAAAATTAGGCCCATTTGCAAAAGATAAGATTTGGCCTTTGGGGACCAAAGACAGATGGAAGTAGGAAAGGATCAGCCGATAAAGTTTTAGCTGTAAATTGTAATTGATGTGGACTCCAAAATTGTATTTCTCCCCTTCCACGTGCAGTCCAATAATGCCTTGGCTCATGCGCTTCCATTTTATCTTTTCTATTTTGTCTAAGTAAAGGTTTGCAAAGGGGTCAACACCATATTAATTTCTTAAATTGCAATTAATAATTACTGCGGAAAAGATGGGCCGTCACTATAGTTGCTTAACCCCATCAATCATAGTGATGAGAATATGAACGAAATTGCGATTTTGTCTCAATTGGAACGTTCATCTTTATAATTAATAAACAAGAAAGAAGTTTGTGAAGGAATCAATTTAATAATAATTTCTTAAAATATGATCAAAAATTACTATCAAAAGGATGGGGCATCACCACATTTGCTTAACCCATCAACTATAGTGATGAAGATATAAATGAAATTGCAATTTTGCTTTTATCAAAATGAAACTAGCATCTTTTTTTTGTTTTTTGTTTTTTATCTCAATACTCCACCCGATATATCTCCATCATTGAATATTATAAAAATGAGTATTTTTAATTGCGCCACATCATCCCAGCATATTTGCCAAATTGCGTACAATTATAAATATTTGCCAAATTGCGTACAATTATAAATATTTGCCAAATTGCATACAATTATAAATACACGATGTCAAGTTGTCAACTATATTTACATGTATGCTATTACTCTCATTTACTTGATCATTGACTTATGTATTGAATGATTTTCATTATTGATTTACTATAAAAGATCTCAATTCTATAATTCTATTGATCCTTTTACATTATACTCCAACCCCAAATCTGACTAAAAGTACTATCCTCGAACTGACTTCACATAAAAACTAATGGCTAGTTCATAAATTACTATTTGTCTTTCAAACTCGTGATTTTATTCATAAATGCCATGTTTGATTTCGGTCAATAGTATGTAATAGGGTTTTAGTAGTGGCTAATCTCAAGTTTGATGTGTGAGATTAAGGCCGACCTACACTACAGCACAAATTAAGCTCTAATCAAATTCCAAGATTAAGGTGAGATTGGTAATGTCTCCATGCTAATTAACAATTTAAGTGACGAATCTATCCTTCAATAATTATTTGAAATTACAAATAACACCATAAAATCAATTTAGATTTAAAATTTAAATGTTGTTCACTTTGGTGCCTAGCTTATAACTTGATGCTTCAGCAATTTTGTCGCATAAATTAGTGCATAAGCATGCAGTGAGTAATATGTCTACACTTCATTAATAGTTTGGTGCATAGTCCTATTTACATACCGTGCCTAGATGCTTCTTTGTTGGTAATAAAATATGCTCATCTTAGCGCATAAGCAACCAAAATTTCTATGCATATATGCAAATGTTGCACACTCTGATGCCCATGCATGCAACCAAGACATGCCTATGGATAATAGATACCAAAAGGACTATTATGTTTTGAATTTTCAAATAACAAATTACTAATGTGTCATGATGAGGGTGAAATCAGTTTTTGCTGGACCAAATGAAGAGTTAATAAGTGTTCGACCTATGCGGTCGATATACGAAGATACTTGGACTGAGTCCTACAATCACAAGCAAATGTCAAACTAGCGGAGGCACCCTCGACTAAAGCACTCCGGCGCTCAAATCAGTATAAAGTTGACTAGATGTAATGAGCAGCAGAGCGAGGGCTTTTCAGTATAGAATGGCATACCTTTCAAGAGGCTGGAGTGGGGGTATTTATAGCCTTCTCCCAGTTGGAATTTGTCTGAGATGCCCTTGACATGTAAGAAGGATTCGTGTCCTTGCATGAGGGGCATTAAGTCATCTCTCATTCCTGTACTATTCTAAGTGGCTGCCTTTCTAGGTTTCATGGCAGGTTAGTACACTATAGATGTGCCTCTGCCTAGTGCGGCAGCATGGGTGGTACTAGGGTAGCATGCACTATTAATGCGGAGGCATGCTTCCTGTCAGGGCATTTAATGCGACAGAATTGCTTCCGCGCTGAGTCGACCTCTGCGATCGGTGGCAAGGTTGACTTTATGAAGGGTTAAGGCGCGGCGTGAGAGGTGGATGACCGCTGCGATCGAGGGGTCAACCAGCAGCCTTGCGTGTGAACAACGTCGATCTCCTCTATCGATTTGGGTCACCTGACGTCAATAGAACCATTGGGCCTGGGTTATGAGGTGGGCCTAGCGCTACATCCTTGGGCCTACGGTCTCTGGCTAAGCCTATTTAGCTATCCCATATCATGAATCCCCCCCACTTTCAAATGTTGAACGAGAGGATCGACGAGAAAGATTAGGGAGTAGTTTGTTAAGCAATTACGCGGGTTCATCGATGAGGATTTTTGAAAATCGACTCGGGTTTCACGCATTTAATGAGCTGTTACATCGTGCCGCGTGTGGCGTCGAACGGTGGTTACAACATTATTACAATCGCTTGGATTCTCGCGCTCATGCAGCTATAAATAGACGCGGTTAAAGTACTTATTTTTACTTGTATTGCCTTTGCGACTGGTCGAGCCTTGAGCCAATTGCCTTTGCTACTAATATACTCTGCTTTTAGTTCATCGACAGAGAGTAAGTATCTTCTTTCATTCTTCTTAGTGTTCTTCATTTTGTTGTAGCCATGTCGCATTTATCTTATTCTGAGGGTAGCCATGGAGGGGGGGACAGCGAGGCTACTCACTCTAATAGGCCTGAGGTTCATCAGAGGAGTCAAGTAACTCGTCGAGCGACAGCTCGAGTTTCAGTAGCTCGAGCAGTGATCACGGGGGTGATGGAGATGGGCCAAGTTAGGTTCCTCCATCACGTGGTCGATTATTTACTCCTGACTATTATAGTGAAATAGTGTCTACGATCACCCCCGTTGATTTAAGGCGTATTAGGCAATTGTATCATGTTCCTGCTGAGTTTGATCTTTTAACACTTGGGTCTTCTGGTCGAATGCATCGACCCTCGGCTGGCTGTATAACTGTGTTTGAAGATGCCTTTAGGTGTGGTCTTAGGTTCCCCTGAGGTGGTCCTGTAGTCGACCTACTTAGGGGCTTACAGGTGTGTATAACCCAATTGTTGCCGTACTGTTTTTCAACCAATTATAGCTTTATCGTCCTGATGCATATTTTCGACCAGCCTATCAATTTTGACAACTTTTCCAATCTTTTTCATCTTCCAATATCCCGCAAGTTGAGTAGTACCGACGAGTCCAATCAAATCAAATGCAGTCATTCCCCAAATTTGAAACCCTATTTTCAACCTTGAAAATTCAACAAGCACTTCATGTGAAGGTAATCGAACGCAGCCTCTAAATTTATCTTCAATATCCTTAATAATATTATATCCCTACTTCATTTCTTCTATTTACAAGATGGTTTTAAGTCTTTACTATTTTGATTCCACACTTTTTGGCACGTTAGTTTCTATTAGTAATTGAAAACAAGGATAACTGGATTAATATCAAAGCCTTTTTATTAATCATCTTTTTATTTTAGTTAAATTTTCAAAAAACAACACAATAATAGGGCAATTTTCAAAAAACATCATATATTAGTGAATACCTATATTAAATATGGTATGATGATTTTCTAAACATAATCTATAGTATCAAACAAAATATAGAACTATCAAAAGGATGAAGCATCACTACATTTACTTAACACATCAACCATAATGATGAAAATATAAATGAAATTGCGATTTTACTCTCATCGAAGTGAAATCACCATCTATTTTATCTCATTACTCAACCTGATATATCTCCATCATTGAATATTACGAAAATAAACATTTTTAATTATGCCACATCACCTACATATTTACCAAATGACATGCAATTATAAATACACGATGTCAACTATATGTACATGTATGCTAAATTACATTTTCTCAATTTTACTCTTCACTATTACCCTCATTTAGTTGATCGTTGACTTGTGTGTTGGATGATTTTCGTTTTCGATTTACTATAGAAGATCTTAATTCTATAGTTTTATTGACCCTTTTATATTATACTCAAACTCCAAATTTGACCAAAAGTAATATCCTCAAAGTCACTTCACATAAAAACTATTAGCTAGTACATAAATCACTATTTATCTTTTGAACTCATCATTTTATTCATAAATGCCATGTTTGATTTCTGTCAATAGGATGTAATAAGGTTTTTAGTGGCTATTCTCACATTTGATGCATGAGATTAAGGCTGACCCACACTACAGCACAACTTAAGCTCTAATCAAATACCAAGATTAAGGTGAGATTGGTAATGTCTCCATGCTGATCACCAATTTAAGTAACGAATCTATCCTTCAATAATTATGTGAAATTATCATGAAGACCATAAAATCAATTTAGATTTAAAATTTGAATACCGTTCACTTTGGCGCCTAGCTTATGACTTGATGCTTAAGTGATTTTGTTGCATAGATTGGTGCATAAGGATGCAGTGGGTAACATGTCTTATATTTCATTGACAGTTTGGTGCATAGTTCTGTTGCCATACCGCGCATAGGCACTTCTTTGTTGGTAATAAAATATGCTCATCTTGGCGCATAGGCAACCACATTTTCTATACATATGTGCAAATATTGTGCATTTTGGCGCCAATGCGTACAGCCGTGATATGCTTATGCACGACAGAGACCAAAAAGACCATTATGTTATGAATGTTCAAATAACAAATTATCAATTTGTCCAAATATATCAGCCACAAAACCACACTCTTTTGTCAAATCGAATGTGGTCCTCCCCCAAATTTGAAGCCCTAGTTCCTACTTCATTCTTCTATATACAAGATGGTTTTGGGTCTTTGCTATTTTGAATCCGTACTTTTTCACAAGCTGGTTTTAGTAGTAGTGGAGAACGAAGGTAACTAAATTAATATCAAAGCTCTTTTATTAATAATCTTTCATAAACTATTAGTCATCTTTTATTTTAGTTAAAATTTTGGAAAAAAAAAATACAAGATACCGTTGTGGGGACAATTTTGAAAAAATAAAATATCATATATTGATGAATACAATGTATCAAATAGGATATGGTGTATCAAATAGGATATGGTGGTTTGAATATGCTAATTTTCCAAACTTGATCTAGAATATCAAATAAAAAATTACGTCATTAGAGGTTATCCTAATTTTGCATAATTTATCACCAGTTAAGCAACATTATTAGTAGGTGAAATTGAATGTGGGCAAGAAGTAATGGGCCATATTAAATTCACTACGTGACTACCACTTCAATTGATAGTTTATTTTCTTGGCAAACTGTAAAATATAAATCGATGATAAGGTGGATACAGTTACAATGCACCTACCAGCTTGATGGTGACTAAATGATTGAGTTATTGGTGCTGCTACTCAAAGCAACTGGGCTGGCATTAGCTCTACAATCAGCCTCAACCTCACCTATAATACTTAAAACATTTTGATTCTAAAACAAGAATTGCAAACACATGATCCTTAAAAACAATCTTATTGAGTGGCATCAAGCATGGAGGTAGCATTAACATGATATTGATGATAAATAAATGATGCATGAATGGATGAATGAAATGATAAATAATCAATCGATCACCCATCAAACATTACATGGTTTGATTAACTACTATGTACGTACATGATACAATGCGATATGAAAACATTGACAGAATATTTTCTAAAAATTTTAAGATACTACATAATTATTCAATATAAGTAAATATTTGTGTATTATACGAATATTGATATACACACACATATATGCATAAATATGTAGACCTGCATTTGGTAGAAAATTATTTAATAATATATCAGTGTTAGTATAATGAAAAAAAAATCATATTAATGTTCGAATTGGAATTTTACTAAAATAATAATTATCATAGAATGTATTCCAAGGCCAAAAAAAAGGAAAAAGTTTTACTTTTTATGTAGGAAAGAAGGGATTTCATTGATTCTTTATGTATGACAATAGACACATTGTCGATTGTGTGTCTATCATGCCATTAAATATACCAAAGATTTTTTACTTTTATTTAACTTATAGACAAACTAAGTAGCGAGCCGAAAGCTGTCTTTTGTATTTGATACATACTCAACATAAATAATTTTTTAAAGTGTCAGTATATATTATATCTGCATAAAACTCAGAATAAGTTGAACTTAAGTCATATGTGAAAACATCGGTCTTATAATATTTTCTTCTTTTACTAGAAATGCATAGAATTTTTTCACATTTTGTGCAAATATGACTACCTAGAACGCAATATTTGCCATCAATATTGCTCCACATTCTCAAAACTACAACTACCCAAATTTAAATAGGTAAACAGACATAAATGATAAGAGCCAAAAACACCACAAATATGATATGTTAATTAATATACAAAAATTGTGCAAGAAATCGCAGCAATCAATAAAGAACTACAAGTGATGACCGCTTTTGACAGATGTACTCAATACAATAATCATAGACTCCAGTCTGGAAGATATCATCCAACTGCAGAACAAGAATATACCTTAATCATCGTATAATTATGTCTTAAAAATAAGCCCTGTCCCTGTACAGTAAGCTATCTCTGTCACACTTTAATGCCACCGTTGTTTATAGCATTTGTCTGATGGTTTGGATCAAGTAGGTTTTCCAGTGAATTATTCTTTTTACTTCGGACCCTGCCTGCCTCCTTTAATAGCTCAGCCAGCCTCTTCTTCTCGTCATCCACATCTGGATTTGCTGTCCCGAGTTTTTCCTCTCTCATCCCAACGACAAATTCAAGAATTTTAATAGCATCATCCAACCTGTGCAAAGAATCAAAGCCAGCCATATCCAAAATGAATGTGATTTCTTTTCTCATAACGCATATTCTGATGAAACGAGAAAGTTCATCAAACTTCCAATGTTTTTGTCTCTTCATTTTATTTTATTACATGAAGAAAGATCATGGCTGCATGTAAACAAACAACCTCCTAGAATATGCGTAAATTTCCATCCGTTTTGATTCAGCCAAAAGGGAGAATCACAACTCCCATTTCATCATAAAAAGATAGAATCTAACAGTTCTATGAACAAGCTTACTCATTCCAATGAAATAGAAATTCAGACAATCTTTAAATGAAACTTGTAGATATAGGACTAATAAAGAATGGGGATTAGATTATTCTTACCTGCCAACAGCATCATAGGTGCCAGCAAGGTTACTGTAAACGCCAAGTGTATCAGGGTGATAAGGTCCATATTCATCCTCCAATATGCCCCTTGCTTCTTCAAACAACTCTACAGCCTCGTTAATTGCATAACGCTGCACACAAGCTAGGCCCATTTGGTTAAGGGCAATCCCAAAGAAAGCTGATTTCATCTGTCCGCTGGCCCGGAGCTTTGTAGTTGCTTTTTTAAAGGATGCATAGGACTCGGAGTAGTTCCCCAGCATATAGTACAAAACGCCCATCTGTGCTTCAATACCAGCAACAGTGTTTTGCTGACCAGGGGCATCGTTATATATTTTTAGTGCCTTCTGCAGCAGTTTCAATGCCTGATCAAGCTCATCCAGCGACTCATAAATAGCAGAGATATCTGTGAAACCACTAGCAATTTCCTCAGGAGGAATCCCAGGTGTTGGTTTTTCATAAATTAGAAGGGCATTCTCACAGTAGGATCTTGAGTCCCTTAATTTTCCTGTCTTGTTATATAAGTCAGCCAGACGAATGAAAACTGATGCAACAGCAGGATGGTTTTCGCCTTTGGATGACTTTAGAGATGTTAGTGCTTTTTGGTAAGCAAAAATGGCCTCATCATACCGGCTAAGAGACAGATATGCGTCCCCAATGCTGCAATCAATGGACGCCACTTCTGATTCCTGCCCGTTAGCCACCATCGCCATGCTAGCCAACACTAGATGCTCAAGAGCAGCTTCATGATCTCCCTTTGATTCACAGATCATCCCCATGAGTCTTCTATCGGCCGCCTCCTCAAGGGAAGCAGGCGAACCATTCTCTTTGTGTATGTCAAGAGCCATCTGACAAAGCCTTTGAGCATCATCAAAATGCATTGCTTGAACGTGAGCCTCAGCCAGATACCTGCAAGTCTCAGCAACTCTTGGGTCATTATCTCCAAGAACTTGTCTTTGGACTTCCAAACCGGTCGTGTAACATGAAATTGAATCCTCAAGCCGACCCAACATAGAGTAAATATCCCCTAACTGCATATAACTGGCAAATTTAGCAAGGGCATGATCTTCTCCTTCCTCGATCACAGTAATCTCAATCGAACGTTCCAAAACTGGAACAGCATCACTATACTGGCCTAAATTACAGTATATTGCTGCGCTGACGTGTAAACACATGACAACATCTAAACTTGGCTTCCCATCGGCACATTTCTCAAATGACTTTGCAGCACGTAGAGCCAAGTCAAGAGCTTTCTTGGCATTATCCCTAGAAGACATCAACTCCCTAGCTTGCTTGAGCAGAAATGGCCCAAGATCAGGGTTGTCTAGTCCAGCTTCAGACGGATCCTCTATCCCATTCTTGTAATTCTTCAATGAAACACCTCCACCTATTGCTTTTCTGCCATTCTTCTCGCTCCGCCTCTCCTTTGGAGTTTTTGCTGCACTTTTGCTCTTAGGACTTGATTTAGCAGAGGCTTCAGATTCCAATGCCAGGTGAGAAGCTTTCCTCGATTCTGCAGAAGGGTTACTTTCACAAGCAGATTGGGAGTTTTCCTGCTTCTCTGTGGATGAACTCTCTTTCTTTGAACCGGAATCACTATGATAATCACCATTCTCTATCTCTGGCACCTCCTCATCCTCTTGGATTATCTCCACCTCCCTCATCTCTCCTCCTACAAGATGCCGCAACTCTGAATCAATCTGAGACTCCTCCCCATCAGATCCAAGACTAGCCCTTGATGGTGATTGATCAGAACTCTGCATCTCACACACTTTCTCATAGAGCTGGTCAATGGAGTTATCCATAACCAGCACCCCATCAACATTATCTATTGCATCCCCATTTTGAGGAGCTTGGGGAGTCAAATCAGCCTCATGAGAGTTATTTGCAACCAAATCTTCTTTACAAGGTGCAGAATTTCCATCAGCATTCACTGTTTCATCTTCATGAATCCCATCCACAACAATTCCAGGCATTATAACAATATACTAATCAACAAAGATCTCTCAAAAGCATAAATCAATCACCTGCAAAATTCCAACAATCCCACAATATAAATTAGACAGAAACAAGTCAAGTTTATCAACAGTAATACACTCCCATTCCTCAAAACTGAAAGCAACAAACAGACCCAATACATGAGATACCAGAACTCACACGGACTTAACACTTCAAGTATCAAACAGAACAATCACAATTGGTAAGCAACAGACCATCTTTAGCTCAGTTTCACAGATCCCAACAAATAAAACTTAACTTCAAATAACTATCATCGAGATTCAGCAACTTAAACACCCAAAAGAATGTCAAATAAAAGTAACAAATTCAGAATGAAGCCCCATTACAAGAAAAATACACACGCATACACACACACAAAAGTGATGCTGCACCGCAACAGAGAAAAGAGGAACTAAAGAAAATCATGCAATAAAGTGAAACAAGAAATCAAGAAACAGAAAATGTTAATATTTATAAAACTAATAACAAACACCATACCTTCAGCAAAAACCCATGTGAAACAAGAAGAAACTAATACAACAGTGTGGGTACATATGTGAGGGAGAAAGAGAAGTAGAAGTAGAAAAAAATCTTGTCTTTTTGTGTGGGTTATGAAGTGTGGGACTCTCTATGTATATAGAATTTTTGGCGACGAGAGTGAAAGGGACAGCCGGACAGGTTGTGGGAATTTGGTAAAAGAGTGAGGGTGGAATGGTGAATTCAGGATACAGTATTTTCTTTTATGGTGAAAAAGAAAAAGAAAAAAACGGTCGTAGAAGTGGAACGTCAGATGAAAAGGGCGAAGTGGACTTCTCCCCTACCCTTTGGCCTTTGGGTCTGCAACTGCTAACTTCGCTGTCTTTAATGTTTTTTCTCCACTTGTTCGGTTGTTTACTTGTTTCTGTCAAGAACTTGCCACTTGTCCTTGTTTGGTTGGCGGTATGATGAGAATTTACCATGACACCCTTTAGTTACCTTTGCATGATCTGAAAATTAATAATCTCATTACCCATACAAATGTTGTGGGTAATAATGCAAACTAATAATTTTAGCATATTCGGGCATGCATTAAAATTTTTATAACATGAAGTAAATAAAATGAATATTTAATTTTAATATAATATTAGTTTCTCAATAACATTTTATATTTATTTAGTTTCTTAGTACAATGAGATAAAAATTATGATAAAATGATAATGAATATAAAATGCATGGGTTGTAAATGGTAATTATTATATAAATTCTAGCTATTAATGAAGATTATAGAAAAGAAATGAAAGTATTTTAAGTACAACAAATGTAAATATATCAAAAAGAGGGTACGTACTTTATTAATAACATAGATACATATTGATTCAGAAATAATGTGCATATATATGTATTCATAACTATTAGAATTTGAATAAATTATTTTAAAATACACCACCATTGTTTTAACGTAGAGTAAAACAATCATATTCAGATTTTCATTGCGAATTATTTGAATGCTTTTATTTACCAAAATTGATTTATGGACTATTTAATTTGAGCGACATTTTATAAAAACAGCATGTCATATGTTTTATAGCATCTTATACAATTAGTTCTTTTGAAATTCAATCTTATATAATGTGAAGTCTAAATAGACCTTAAAACGCAACCAACAATGTTCATTGTTACTAAAACTTTCCTCCAACATGGTAATATGTTTGTAAAAGAGGATTGTTAATAATAATATTTGTTATTGACGTAATTAGTTGAGTTGGAACAAATTCAATTTGATTAAAATTTATCTATTAAAGTATATGTCGCATAATATATGCAAGACAAGACAAACATAAATAAATAAAAATATTAAAATTTCAAATGAAATGAAAATAATTCATGTAATTAATAGATTCAAACCCCTACATATCATGCATTATTAAATATTATCTTAAAAAACGAAGACAAATCACAAGAATTATGGCATCATATGTGGCCAATCAAGGAGCAAATCAAAAAGGTCCAAAGCATGTCAATTATTCATGAAAAAGAAGATATGAATGTGATTAAGATATTATTATTATTTAATTTGGATTTCCACTTTTGGGTCAACTAATTTGGAATCCAATGATAATTGAGCTTTTCCTCAAGGTATAATTTTTAATATTAAATAATTATTTAATATTTTCCTAAGTAGGTCCCCAATACCATCTCTAGAGTAGAGGTAGCTTACCTTCTACAAGAGGCATAGGAAAAATAATTCATTAGTTATAGCTGATAAGGTGGTCTATCTCAGTTTCAATGTATTCATTTTATTTTGATTTTAATTTAATTTAATTTTGTATTAGCTTGACGTAATTTACAAATTTAATTAAAGTTCTTGCATGTAGGGGTGTAAGGATTGGACAAAACCGTATTGAAGTTTTGGTAATGAAAAATTGACACACAAAATGTTGGTTTCATTTTGGTTTGTATTTTTCTTTCAGTTTTTTTGGATAGATAATTCAGTAAATAATATAAAAAAGAAATAAATATTTATATATAATATATATCTCTTTTTTGGTAAGTATAAAATAAAAAATTAGTGTGAAAATAAAAAAAACATGTATATAAAAATTAAAAGTCTCTGGTTGATAATGTTGGATGGTGGATGTTAATATATATGATAATAATAAATGAATGCAATTTGCTACTGTAAAAAGGTTCAGTCCAAATTAAAGTCATCTAATTATTAGATGGGCTTAGATTGCCCTACAAAGTATGAGTTTATATGTGTAGCGCAAATACTCTAATTTTTAATTTTTAATTTTTAATTTTATGATGAGCCAAATTAAAAATAAGAAAAAAAATACATAGTTATATTAGAGTTATAGTCTCAAATTATGTGTATGATTCTTTTTTGATATCCCATTATTAGAAAAGAGAGAGTAACTTCTTCCAAATTCTACTCACTAATTTGGAAGATCAATAATCGCAAGACTCAAAAGATTTCATTGGTATGCATGGATCTAGCTATGCTTTTGCATCTAGTTTTATTTTTCTACAATTTAACATAATGATTTTTTAATTTTATGTGATGGGTTTCACAAATCTAGTTTAATTCCTATAGATAATACTAATACATAAAAAAGTTCAATCATTTAACTTGGATTGCAATTTTTCTTATTATCATTAACATAATCTATATTACTTATTTTAATTTACATAATTTTATAATAGTCAAATTTAATGTATAACATTAATAGACATTTTTAAAACAATATCGAACACAGTATATTATTTGATGCAAATTATAATATGCAATCTTCTACACTTATAAACTAAAGATTTGATTTAAAAATAATTGATAGAGCAAAGCAAACATCACTGGCTACTCTTCATTATTTTTTCACCTCTTCTAATTTTGAAAAAAGAAAAAAATATAGAAATTCGAAACCAATTCTCTATTCAATAATATTACAAACATCTATGTATACTATTAACAAAGGATCAATCCCTTTTTATTATGTTTTCAAATGATATGTCTAAACTAATTCTATTGTTGATTGTTTAACATCATTACAACTCATACAGTAATTGCTATTTATAATTCACTCATTCTATATTCCACTATTATTATTTTATCATATTTTTTATTTTTCATAATTCAAATGAATATATTGAAATTATTTAAGGAATTATAGAAAAATAATAATCACTAATTATTAATAAAATTTTAACACAGGCACCTATACCAAAAGTACTAAGTGCTCGTTTTGTTTTGTTTTCAAACACCATTTTCATTTTTTGTTGAAAATGAAAACAGAAAACTATCAATTTCTTCTCTATTTTTACAAACATTTTTATTTTCAAAATATTCTCCAAAATACACTATTATGCTCTCTCTCCAATTTCACTTTTCATCACTTTTTATTTTCTCCTACTCACATTTACACGACTTTTAATAGAAAATACTATATTTTCTAAATACAACTCGTTATCAACTCTACATAATCATTATATTTTAAACAAAACCTCCAAACAATATTTTATTTTTAAATTCAAATTTATAACTAACTTTTCATTATTCATTTTTTAGAAAATGAAAATGCCTCCACAAAACAAATTCAAATGGGCCCTAACTATAAATAAAATATCAATTCCCTTTTGTTGTGTTTTTTAGTAATGTACCTGGAATACTCCCATTTCTATTTTTCTAATATTCATAACTAATTACCATTTATATTTCACCCACTTTGTATCATATTATTACTATTTTATCATGATTTTTTATTTTTGTCTATATAAAAATTTAAATAAATAACTACATTAAAATTTAATAAAAATATTTAATCACTTTATACCATAAAAAAATTAAACTCACACAATCACTAGTCTATATAAAATGGTACAACGGGTTTTGACGAAATAATTTTGGTTTATCAAACAATGGAAGTTATTTGCAATTAACATTAATAGCAAAAAGTCATATACAAATGCCAAAAAATAAAAATATAAAAATAAAAAAAGAGTTTGTTGACAGCTGTGGGATTTGAACCCACGCCCTTTCGGACCAGAGCCTAAATCTGGCGCCTTAGACCACTCGGCCAAACTGTCTTGTGCCAAGACGCAGGCAATAAATATTTATTATCCACAAATTTAGATGCCTATTCTACATCAGAATTCACAAATCTAAATTTTTTGCACTTGGGCTACTGCATCCTTTTCTAATAGAACTCTTCCCGTCCCCATTTTGAGGAACTATCAAAGGAAGTTTCTTGGTTCCATTACATTCCATAGAGAAAAAACAACAAATGATGTATGGCCAATTGCGACTTAAAGTTGCAATTAACACTTAGCGCTCCCAACACAAAGAAAAAACGACGACGGATTTAGCATCACAACACATGATTATATAGGTTCTCAAGCACTTAGAGACTGGGACCGTCGAGCAGCTATGCACCTTGGAATGCATCTTGAAAGAGCATAGCCCTCCGGGGGCTCATACTTTGAAAAGAATTCCGGGTCTTGTTCGATGGACTCTGTATAGCTTTCAAGAATGCTCACAATCTCATCAAACTGTGGCCGCTTGTCAGGATTGCTTGACCAGCAACGATGAATGAGATGACGAAGTGCTGTAGGGCATGAAGAAGGCAATGGTGGCCTTGCATTCTATGAACAACACAAAGTATTACTGTAAGAAAGCTGAATCTTTTCTGATAATCAATGGATAACACAAAGTATTACTGTAAGAAGACAAATAAGAGTACGTAGAAAACCATTCGGCATTGAAAAACTGATCAAGAGACTAGTTTACTACGTGCAGTGAAAGAATGTTTAATGTTTCAGTTCTTATAGCTAACACAAACAAGATGCAAATTGTTCTTAAGAAGGTCCGACAATGTTTAGTAGAATGTTATAAGCAAATAAATGTAGGTGGAAGTACTCAATGCTGAAAGGATGTTAGTTGTCAGCATTAACTTGCGGGACTCATTCTTTAGTCATGAGTAGTAAAAAACGAGAACAGTCAAGAGCAATGAGAGGGGACCTAATAGGACAGATCTATCGTACTCAAAGAAGAAATGTAAATTCCGAGAATCTATATCTTGAACAGATATAAAATTAATTCCCTAGCATAGAAGCAGATACTAGAAAAACTAGCGCATCAACTACGTACGACTAATTCGTACTGATGCTAAATATTCATTGCTTTGTTTACGAAATTGGCCTAGCAAAATCCGAACTAGATGCTCTCGTAACTAATCCTCATTACGACCAATCCATAGCTGATCATTTATTCTTTATATATATATATATGTATGTATATATTAATTTCCTATGGATAAAGCATAGTTAATCTATGCACTTCCTACGAACAAGGCTATGGATTGATAACTAATGATTCTTGCTGCTTGTTATTTGAAAAAAATTACATTTGCTATGAAATTTTGTAACTACAATTTGTAGCCAATTTTTGTGCGGCGGATACCTAGTTTCTGTAGTTAGATACTATTGGGAGTATCAGCATGTATACAATGAGTTATATACAGCAATTAAGCTTTTAATCTTTACCTTCTGGCATACAGCAAATGCTGCTTGTTCTGGAGTCATGTCATCAAATGGGATCAACGCAGTTAAAAGCTCCCACAAGACGATACCGAAACTGTAAACATCAACTTTCTTTGTATGGTGTTTTTCCTTTATCATTTCTGGAGCCATCCACCGGTAGGTGCCCGTGAATCCCTTGGCGCTGCCGCATTGAGATTCCAAACATGATATACCAAAATCTGCTACCTTGACACACATGTCTTCATTGAGCAGAAGATTTTCAGATTTGAGGTCTCTGTGAAGAATCCCCTGAGCATGAAGATACTGCATGCCACGTGCAATGTCGAGCGCTAGTTTTAGCACAAGGTTGAGGGGAAGTGAATAGGGTTCTTGCTGATGGAGGTATTTTCTGAGGGAACCACCTGGATAGTACTCCGTGATAATACAAAAAACTGGGGGTTTCTTACATGCTGCAATGAACTGCATGTATAAAATCAAACAATCATGTAGATATCATACGAAAGCAATGCAATTTTAACTGTCAAATGCACCACCAGTAGATTAATCGTCAAAGGCATTGGCCAAGCTAGGAGATAAAACTTAAGCCATTTTGACCGATTCAACTTATAACTCAGAGACCCTAAATGAATGGTTGTTTATCATGGTCTTTGTGCAGCTACAGTCACAGAAGTTAATGTATTGACACGGCAGATTGTCTCTATTAGATCCATAGAATTGGGCCCATAGACTTGAAACTGATGAGAATGGAAGCAATTCTTATTACAATTCTTCAGCCTCAATTCCTGGACATCAGGCGCTATTAAGACTGTTAGAACGTCAGTGACACGACATGGTTGGCCCAGCATTGAAAAGTAAAGATATTTAATACAAAATATAACTTATTTAAGAAACCAATTGTTTTCAACTAACTCAACAATTAGGATACTATTTACAAGTACTTGGGAGAAGGCACCTATGCAGCTCAAACAAGGCAGAAGTTAGATATGTGTTCACTTGTCATTGGTTTTATAGTTAAATCACGGGTTTCTTGACTTCAGTTTGGTTGATCAATCTGGAGCACCGATGCTGATTAAAAGGGACTGGACACAAGATCCACAAATGACGCATCAAACTGATAGAAAAGCACAGATGAAATAGCTACTATCCAACGGTTGGACGGATGCAACTAAATAGAAATCTTTCTTTCTTCATCTCTTCATTCAACCAGAACCCATGTTTTGAGATACTCAAACGCTTAAAGTGCTAATGAGACAATAGGGAAATCAGAGAGGGTGATCAACTTATTAGAATATTAGTCCTTGTGACAAAGATCCACCTTTTGCAGTTAATTCATTCTCAGTCATACTTTTTCTTTGTCGATGCATAAAAGCATAAAAGTCATCACAAAACACAGGATACATGATATAGATGGACCATATAACTCTACGTAAGTATATAAATCAAGAAAACACAATTGAAACAATATATCAATCCAGCCCAGGTTTCAGAAAATTGACAACGCTAATGGAAGTTTGGATCTTGTCAAGCAAGGTATAACCTCTACTGCACATTGTACCAAATAGCAAAAACATACCCAATTCAACCCAAAAGGTGGTAGAATTTTGTCAAACAAAGCCAATCATCACACCCTTCACCAAACCCAAAATTAAAAATAGAAAATGAAACATTAAAAAAAAAAAAAAAAAAGGAATAAAAGTGCGTAAAGATCCAACTTACAGAGATGATATTGGGATGCCTTAACCTGAACAAAAGAGCAACTTCTGATGTAAACTGCTTCTCCAACAATGCAGCCAAGTCTCCATCCTCCTCAGGCTGGCTAATGAGCTTAATAGCCACATCCCTCTGCTTATAAACTCCTCTATAGATTCTACTGTGCCTTCCTGAAGCAAATTTATTGCCTATATAAAGCTGTGACATATCAGCACTCCATTCTTCCTCTCCTCCACCTTTAATTTCTGCCCCAGAAGAAACCAAGTATTTTGACCATGAAACCGCCCTCTTGTACTCTCCCAATGACAGCCTCCTCTCCAGCTTGCTGTGGGTGCTTGCTATTTGCTTCAGCCAGTAAAAATTCTTCATGGGTTTTGCACAAAAACATCAAAAAAATTTCCAGCTTTTTTCTTTTTCTTTCTTTTTTGTTTTACTTGAATTCTTGGTGGGCTTTTTAATCTATATCCCACCAGAAAAAAAGGAGAAAAAAAGACTCAAACTTTATGTGGGGCCGCAAGTCTCTGAACTGAAATCAATGGGTTGTATGCTACTTAGCGTTGGAAATGGAAGCTTGAAAGATTTGATCTTCCCACTGTTCATTCAAGAAAAAAGATCTAAAAAAAAAAAAACGTACCACACACATGTAAGTAGAGAGTACTACATACACATAAAAACATAGAAAAAGTTGCACTCTGGAGCTTCAATCTTGCTCCTGAAGAAAGGGAAACAGAAAAGATTCTCAAGAAAAAGGGGGGAAATAGCAGTACAAAAACTAGAAGATTAACACCCAAGAACCCAAATGAACTTTCCAGTAAGAGAAAGCGTGCGCAACAGCTTGATGTGAAGCTACGAATGAAATCTGTTTCTGTATCTGTGAGAAAGAGAGGCAGGTGATGTCTGGTGAAGGACTTGAATGTGTGTTAAAAACTGTGTGTGTGTGTGTGAGAGAGAGAGAGAGAGAGAGAGCGCGGGGGGGCGAGGGGGTGGGGGGGTGGCGGTTGGCTCTCTGTTTTCTGTCACTGGGATGACTGATTAGCATTTAGAGTTGAGAGAGAGAGAGATGAAATACTAAATAGTACAAAGCGAGTGAACATTCATAACGTGCGAAGATCCACTTCTGAGGAGACATGCGGCTGTCTAATGATTATGACCCCTCCCATTTCTTCACTTTTTTGCCCTTCTCATACTTTTGAAATTCCTATTTTGCCACTCAGTATTTCTTGATTTTCTATTGTTATACACTGCTAGTACCAACTATACTCTCAATTTTCAACTAGTTTTTTTTTTAACTAGTTGAGTCTATTGACATTCAAAATCATCCTTGCTACAAATTATAAGCCTTCGGACAACTATAAAATACTCTTATTCGACCTTATTTCACTTTATTTGTATCAAAATACTTTAATTGTAGATTATAAGTCTTCAAGTAATTATAAGATTGTAATATATCAATACATAATTTAAACCGAGAATGACAACCTAAGATCATATAAGCATATCTTATCATTAACACAATGTGATTCAATATAGAATTTCGTTTAAAATGAACAAAAAGAAAATGTTAAATCTTCTTAGTTTAATTAGCGATAAGTCAACCACATTTAAAACCACTAACAAATTAATCAAAACCCTAGACACCTAAATTACTCCAAGTGGGTGCTTTGTAATTTAAAGCAAAATGGCTCATCTTACGTTTTAGTTGAATTTGTACATTTTAATTAAAATATAATTATATTTGTACTTTTGTAATAAATAAAATTTTACGTAATCTTAATAAAAATACAGTAACTTCTAATCAACACATAAGTTAGGTAACAAACTTCTCACTTAGTACAATTAATTTCATTTTATCTTTTGGCATGCAGAAATTTTGTGTGGCCTCATTTTGTCAAAAGAAAAGTCAACAAATCACCATAATTCAAATGTAATGTATGATTCATAGAGTAGCCCTTGACGTATTCATCCATGGGAAGGGTGTTTTTGTCAAACTACAAAATAACATATATTTTTATGTCCTTGAAAACAATAGAAGGATATTTTGGTCATTTAATGGCACGTGCATGGGACCATGGGTATGGTATGCCACTAATTCTATATACAATAGAAATACAGACACAACTGAAGGGATGGGGTGCCCGGGGGGGGGGGGGGGGTGGTAGGATTGTGGCAATTGTGAGTTAGGATGCTCCAAGTGGGACCCATTCAAAACCCCTCCTTTTGTGTGTGACACTATGTGTACTGTGCCGTATACTCCTTCCGTATACGGCCACTTTTTCTCTTACCTTTTTTCGATTTTGTTTTGGTAATAATAATTATTACTCATTTCAATTATTTTATATATTTTCTTTCATTTCATAATTAGTCTGCTTTTCTATTTTTCTACAGATAAAAGTTAAAGACTTGATCAGCATAAAGCTGTCTATTTAATTTTGACATTATCCCATCAATTTCCTGTTTTCTGCCTTTCTCTTCTTTTTTTTTTTTGGGTTGGAACAATATTTATTATCCTTTTATCTTAAATCTATATTGCTAGAAGTTTCACTCACAAACATGTATATCTATATTTATTATGTGGATATTTTATGATTAATTAAATCAAATTTCAAGAATTTTCCGTATTGGAGATGAGCACGATCCAGTTATAATTTAATTAAATTGAATTTCAAGAATTTTCTCTATTGGACATGAGCATAATCCAATTATCAATTTAATGGAAAGTTGCAATTAATTAAAATGTTTACGTTTTTTTTTTTTTTGGAGAAACATAGTGAATCATATTTGGGTTACTTTGGTCGATTATTGAAGGTTTGTTATTTTCTAGTCTTAGAGAGAAATGTAAAAAGATAAAATAATACAATATAGATATAATTATGTGTTTTTTTAGCTAAATTTATGCTTTTTTTTTTTGTCTAAAAGTTTTGTTTGTTAATGAAAAAGTAAAAATATTTAGGTCAAATTACAAGATATAAAAATAACGAGAGAACTTTGGATGTCAAATTGTTATTTTCTTATTATATATTTTTTAATATTAATAAATGCTTACATACATTAAGAATTTATTAGAATTTAAATTTTGAAGCTTAACATATATTTTTTTATTTAGACAAACGGACCCACCTAGAATTTGTGACGAGTTGAGCATCTAATGAAAATATGTAGTTCAAACTCTAATTCAAAAAATAGAGTTTAGATTTTTGCCAAAATATAAATAAAAGGAGACAAAAATGAAGAGAAAATGTTGAGTAAAAAAATGAAGTTGAACCGGCCAAAGCTCAATAAATCACTAAAAGAGATGTGGGCTAGTCCCTTATAGCTTAAATAAATAAAATTACTTCTATTTAATTTAAAGGTAAAACTTAAAAAGCAAAATAATTACCTTAAATTTTATTTTATCTCCGAAAAATCTTGCCAATTTATTCCTTTAACCTCCAATTATTATCCTTTAAATTAAAGACAGCCTATCAAGATTAAGACATGACCCAACCCAACCACCTTTCCACGATACAAAAGTGGCAATCAAATCTCATTTCAATGGTAAATGAAAAGGCTCCAAAATTCTTATGGTAGTTCTTTTTCAGGGTCTCAAAACTTAGGGCCCGTTTGAGTTAGTTTTCAGAGGCATTTTATTTTTTAATAAAAATAAATAACAAAAAGTTAGTTATCAATTTGAATTTAAAAATAAAATATTGTTTGAAGATTTTGTTTAGAATGTAATAATTATGTAGGGTTGAAAATGAGTTGTATTTGAAAAATATAATATTTTATATTAAAAGTCGTACAAATTTGAGTAGGAGAAAATAAAAAGTGATGAAAAATGAAAATGAAGAGAGAGTGTGGAATAGTGTGTTTTATTTTGAGAATGAAAATATTTGTGAAAATTGGGGAGAAGTTGATAGTTTTTTGTTTTCATTTTTAGCAGAAAATAAAAATGGTGTTTGAAAACAAAACCAAACGTATCTCTCTTTTTATTTTCTTGAAAAAATGAAAATAAAAAGCTATCAATTTTTTTTTCTATTTTTATAGATATTTTTATTTTTTAAATATTTTTTCAAACACATTTTCACACTCTCTTCATTTTTACGCCTTACTTTTTCATATTCTTTTATTTGCACAACTTTTAATAACAAAAACACAATAATGTTCAAATACATGTTATTTTAATTCTATACAATTATTTCATTTTAAACGAAACATTTAAATAATATTTTATTTTTAAATCTAAATTCATAACTAATTTTTTTATTTTTTGAATTAAAAAAAAAACTTTAAAAATATATCCAAACGAGCTCCTAGAATTTTACAAAAATCATTATTTTTATAGCACATGAATCGTTTGCGGATAACTCGATGTAATAATACCAAATAATATATTTAATAAATATTTATAATTTTTTTATATAATTACACCTAAATTCGAGACCAAAATTTTTGAAATGTAATATATTTGCCACGTGTAATCACGTATCACGAGGCATGCAAGCCATGGTACCTTTTAATATTTGATTAATTAAGACCGTACGTGGCCGTAAGGCCCCAACAGATAGCATCATTTTTATTTTAATTAATTTTTGTATGATAGTGTTTAATTATTATTAAATTAGTCATATCCTTATCAGCAAATAGATTAATGAATCTAATCTTTTTTGGCACTTTTTCACAGCCCAAATTCCAATACCAACAAGTGGCGTGAGGTAGGCTCTTTCTGGTATCAATACCATCTCTAATCTCTTTACATCAAAAGGCGAGAAAAAGCTTAATATTAATCACTTTCAACATTAAATTAATTAATCCATAGGAAAAATCACTAGGGCCTGTTCTCTTGGCTTTTGGGTGTTTTGTAGAAAATGTTTTGAAAGAATGAATTTTTGAAAAAAAATTTGGGGAATATGTCGTGCATTTCTTTTTCTTTTAGAAAAATATGAAAAATAAATTGAGAATGAGTTGTTTGTTCTTTTGTGTTTTAGAAAAACTTTTACTGTTGATATCAAATCAGTTATTTTTTTGTTAGATTTATATGATGAAAGTGATTTTTTTATATATAATTTGTAATGATTAAAATTAGGGTGTAAGGTTTTTTGGAATTGTTTTGTGAGGATTTTTTGGGTATTGAAATTTTATTTTTTGAAAGAAGGATTGGAGAATATGTACCTATTTTATAATTGTTGTGGAATAATAAAAAAATTTTGGTAGAAGCCAAAAGAATAGGCCCCAGGATTTTATCGGCTTATAAGTTATAATAAACTCCAAACGCTAGCCAATACATATTAGTGATCGTTCAACTACTCTATTTTGAATAATCAATTAATTAGGTTTGATGTTCTTGACATACATAGATTTTGAAATGAATCTTGATGAAAAATCTAAATAATCAAATCAATAAATATTACAAATGATGATCAAATAGGTTGTCAAACATAAAAATTTAGTGAATGTCATGAAGCTTGCGTATAAAATCCTTTGTCTCTCTCATTTTTCGTCTTCTTATGCTCCTTTATAATGTTAAAATCTTCATCAATACAGAGTGGCACGATAATATCTTGATACGACTGATCTCCATTTATTTTTAAATAAAGTATTAAAACGGAACGATTCATTAGAGAATGAATTATTGAGCTTAAGTCGTATCTAACTATTAATCAACAATTCAAAATGCATTTTGTTTCTATCTGAATAAATTATTAGCATGCATGTACATATATATATATATATATGTATGTAGGAGGATATGATTGATAAGCAAAAGTCCTCTTGATGTCTCTTCATTGGAAATGGTTCTAGAAATGAACACACACAATTAGGAGAGTGATCTTTGAATGGGGAAAAAGAGTAGACTTCTATAGTGATGATACATGCTCTCTTCTTACACTAAGACTTGTTTACTTTGTTGGATGAGGCAGGATGAAAGCTCACATCCTGTCTCATCACATGTTTACTTTTTATGATTTGTTATCTGTAAAAAAACATCAGTCCGCAATTGTGCAGCAATTTGACAAATAAGGCATCCCACTCTTGAGGTGTGATAGTTTTATCACACCTTTGGCGCTGCAACTTCAAATAATTTTTGGTTGTGATGCAAATCAAATAATTTAAAAATAATTAAAAATATTTTTATATTAAAAAAATTAATAAAATCGATATATAATTTGTATAAGGATGTTGTATTGGAATGGAGAAAAAATAATTTTTTTATGCTACATAGAAGAAAAAAGGAAATAATTGGATGTTATATTGAAATGGAGAAAAAATAATTTCTTTATGCTAAATAGAAAAATATTTTAACTAGAGGTACTTTAGTATTTTATAATTTGTCCAAGTATTATAATTCATGTTTATGTAAACATTTTCAATATAATAATTCAATTTTATCATTCATATTATCCCACAAATTAAATATAAAATCATTATAATCCTACTCTGCATCCCTCATTTCATTATATCACCCCATATCACAATGTAAACGGTCCCTAAAAGAATTAAAAATTTTGAAACATGTTATAAATTATTCTTTATATCACCCTTTTTTAAGTGCATTTTCATCAAAACAGCTTCCTCCTCGTTAAAATTAGTATCGAGGAGACAATACATCGATATGATTTGATCTACATGTCTGACAACAAATCTACTATACATTGGATCTAAATAAATTGAATTACTCAAAAAACATCAAATATCATGTCTGGTATTTTATGATTCTACTATGCAGGAACTTAATCATTACATTCGCTCCCTCCATGAAACTGATTTTCACCTGCCGTTTTGTTTATCTGAAAAATAATTAGAGAGAATTATTTTAATCCTTGATGACTCAGGTCATCAACTGTCAAACTGATTTTATCGTAACAGCCAGAGGACTTTTTTGTCATTTACTTCAGTTTTTTTAATAGGTAGAGAAATAAATAATTGAGAGGCCCATGTGTGAACCGGTTCGATACGGTAAGGTACGGCCTGATTTTTTATGTCGGTTAGCACCAACGGGGGAATATCACTCTGGAGCTTTTAATCATTTTTTTTATTAATTTTTTATTTTTTTGCTAATAAAGCTAATTAACGTTGATTAATGATTGACATGATTATATGCGAGATTAAATGAGCAAATTCTGGATTAGGTGTAAGCATAGAGTCTATTTTGGAATTTTGTCATATTGGCGAAAGTAGTAGATCTAAAAAATTTATGGCCTGTTTGGTTTTATTTCCATTTCCACCATTTCTAAAATGGTAAAAATTAGTTATGTGATGTGATGTGGAAATGAAAATATATTTGGATGAAATGTTTGGAAATGTAATGATTATGTTGAAAATGTAATGATTATGTAGGTTGTAGGTGGAGAGAGATAGAAATAATGGAATAGAGAGATAAGATATATAGGTTATTGGGAAGAGATATATAGGTTATTGGAGAATGTATTTTGAAAATGAAAATTGAAATTGAGTTGGGTGAAATTTTTTAAAAAGTGATAATTTTTAGTTTTGGAATAGTAAAATTAGTGAGAAGGGGGTTTGGGAATAAAACCAAACAGGCTCTTATTTATCACTTTTTCAATTACTCACACATGTAGAGTTCCTTAAGATTCGAATTTTAAACCTCACACATACAAATATGAAAATAGTATTATTATACTAACTGAGCATGATGATTTTTATGTATTGAAACCATAGCTTGTAATTTATTCTTGAAATACATTAGAGATTTTGAACAAATTAAAGATGATTTTTTGAAAAAATCTATGTACTTTTAAACACTTTTTTTTTTTTTTTTTAATTTTGATATAGTTATCTTTCAATAACCTCGATATCACGGGTGAAACTGTTCCTTGTCCCCTAAAAAATGCACAAACAAAATCATTCGAAATTAAAATAATGACAAACACTAAAGCAATCACTAATCATGGTTAGCAAGTTAGAATCTTACAATTCCCAGATCCACCAATGACCTAAATATGTTTGAATCTTTTTAAATTCAGAATATTTTTCGGTTATAATAAAAAATACAATTTTTTTTTTCAAAACCAAATAAAATATATTACTTTACCATATATATTATAAAATTTCTGTTACTAACAATTTATAAGTTCATTTAAAGCTTTTCTTTTCTCAGAACAGCTTAACACAGTCTTAAAATAAAATTTTACATCGCCAACCCTTGAAAAACTGATAAAATAATTTGACACAAATTTGGTCACACTATCACAAGAACAAAATTCCAATAAATTAAAACTCTACAAAAATATTTTTCCCCTGCATTGTGAGAAGAGATACAAACGTCTTCCAAAATTTTCCATGCTACCATTTTAAAAGAAAGTGTTTCTAAGACCATGCCGTGAAAACACCCCCCAGGAAGCCAAATTGATTATTTGTTCCCCCAAAGTTAGGTGGGCACACAAGGCTTGTCTTTGCCACATTATGCAAACAAATACCAACAAAATTAACTGAAATGTGAGGCTAAAAGAAAGTGGTGGTTGGGTCTGGAACAAGTTTGGTTATTTCAACAGGATTTTTTGTCAACTAGTTCATATTTGTACACTGCAGGAACATGGCTGATGATGGACAATCACATGTGTTGTTTTTCTGTTCGTTTGGGAGGAGAAGACCACTTATGTTCTTTCATTTTCTTTTTTCCTTTTTTTTTGCCCTTTTTTTTCTTTTTCTTTATTTTCATTTTTTTTTTCTGGTCTCTAGATTTCAATTCTTGGGTGGTCCTACGTCATAAATAGCGCCCCCCCCCCCACCCCCAGCACACCATCCCTTCTTAAATTTTCCAGCTGACACAACACAAATTTATAGCCCAACCCTATGTTATTTATTTATGGTTTGTGGGAGATATGTATTGGTACATCATCATTGTGTCCTTGTCCTAAAATTTGTGTAAAATCTAACATACAAATATATGCACATATTCCCCTTACTTTCTTATTCTATTCAATAATAAAATATTGCTATCATGCAGCAATAAAATGGGATTCTATCTTCCAACCATTTTACATCTTTTGGTAGGTTACTTATTGATTTGTGTCTTCAATCCAATTCTGAGAGCTGCCACATATCACCACTGCATTAATCATTACTTGAGGGAAGAAATAACGAGAGAGTTGAAAATTCATTTTAAAAACTTTCATGTATAATACAAGTTTGTTATGATGTGAAAGAGGGTTCATTGTCTGATCTAAAATAATTGATGGATAGAATGAGAGATAGCAAGTCACTTTCTTGTAAATGTCGAGTAAGGAAAAATTAAGAAATGAATACTGCATGTTAGACAGGTCCCAAATGAATTCAAGAAATATGTAATTAGAGATAGTCAGAAATTAACCCAAAAAAAAAATAAAAAATGAACCCATCAAATTTTGAAGCAAAAGACTTACATTATAAGCTGGCAAATCTGCATGTAGAGTGTGATTTGTCATGGTGCAACCACTGCCAGCCCAAATCTGTGGACATCCTGGGACACTCTCATCCACAATATCATACATTACAATAAACAGCATAATATTTTCAATTAATTTGGGTCAAGCCTGAATAAATCATTGCTCAATATTGCTTTCTTTTTTTTTGTAAATAAAGATCAGCTCCATCTGCAATTAGGTCAATGAGAAAACAAAATCTCCAAAATTATTTCATCCTTAGCCTCCAGTGTTCAGACCTAAATCATTGGATATCTGCTTCATACAACTACAGCTATGTTGTGGGGCGGGTAACATATGAGGTTAATAAGAACCACAAAATGAATCTCAACCAAATATATCAGTTTGGATGACAACATATGGTTCCGGCAAAATATCAAGTCTGGTACAAAATAATTCTCTCAGTCTTCTCCATGACCTATGAAAAGAATTAACCCAGTAGATAAATAAGACATATATGATCTATCGTGTAAATGTAGTTTCAAATCACCTATGTATTTGTCTGAGTAACTACAACAACAGTATTTCTGCATATCATACACACTAATCAATTAAAACACTTAAAACTGTGCATTTCTGGAATAACTGAATTTCGTCTCGGCGACCATCCTAATAATTTGCAGCAGCTCAGAAAAACTTCTAATAAATGGTTGCCTTTTTTGTAGTCTTGCAATACAGTCTCCAAATTGTGATGTAGGGTACAGTTTTCTACTGTTCTCCAAATAAAAAACAAGAGGAGAAATTCAACTCATGCCTGGACAATTGAGAAGGCCAGCGAGATGTGCATGCCATCATTCTTCTATATGTGCATAAATTAGAAGGAATTGACAACAACAATATGATACTCCTTCACCCATTTCTTCATGTAATCAACTTCTTCCATTTGCTGAAAGAAAATAATTTGCATTTGCGTAACTTAGGAAAAGCCATAAATGATTTGACAGGAAACCCGATGTAGCACAGGCCCCCAATGTAGCACAAGAGGTAAAATACTGATGCAACAAATCTAAAAGACATCAAATTCCACTGAAGTATCACCTAATAAGGGCACAACATACACTCAAAAAGGAATATCAAACAATTAGCAGCTTCAGAAATGGGGGCAAAACAACAAAGAGAAGAGAAGATAATAGCTAGCGCTGTTCTGCTAATCTAGAGGATTTGATACATCTTACTACAATGCGAATGGTTTGGCAGAGCAAGCTAACTGAGCATGTTCAAATTCAGTACAAGAGAACATATGTTTATCGTACTTCAATGTTGAATTTCCTAATAAGAGAAGCAGGTGGTAGTGTGTATATGTCTAGGAGAGTGGTTATCTGTGCAAACCATTAAGAATTACACCATGTCCACTCCCCCCTTCCCCACACAGGGCAACACACACACACAAAGTCACAAACACACAAAAACACAAAAAGGAAGAGGAAAAAAGAAAAGAGAAAAACAGTTCACATCTTTAACAAGCATCAGTAATGCAATTAGTAACTGGGCACCTCCTAGCAACCTCTTTTAGCTTAAGTGAAGATTCTGCTGGCCAACAAACCATTGCATTTATTTTGATCAATGCTTTTGTGACAGGTCCAATATCACCAAGGAAAGATGTTTTACATGATTCACCAGATCCAAATAGGAAACATCTTTCAATATGAATAAGTCCATTAGGCTACTGAGTGTATAAAGACTCCAGGAATTACATGATGTAGAGGTAGGTTTAAAGAAGTTCAACACAAAGGATTTATCTAGTGATGAAGAAATTGCTTTAAGTGTACTTGAAAACATCCAAAACTAATATAAATCAAGTGAAGCTTAATACACCCATGAATCATACCAGTGTTGTGAAAAATAGTATCCAAAACAATATAATGCGTCTGAATTTTATACAAGCTGCTGGGGAGAGTTGGTATATACCATCAGGAAAAGAGTCTTCCAAATAGAATGCCACTGCAGATAATCGCGCCAAACCACTTATTGGATACAAATCTGATGATAAGAAAAAAGAGAAAGAGACTTGAGCAGTTTCTAAAAATTTTAGTACATCAGGGCAAACAATGCATGCATCAAAATGGCATCTGCTAAGAAGTTCAGAAAATAATCTGAAAGATACGCATCCATGAGCTTAGGCCTTAATTGATTCCTTGATAATCCCCAAGCCCCCCACCCCTGCGCCGCTCCAAATATAGAACACCTATGTAATAAAAATAATTGGAAGGGATCATGTGTTAAGTACCCACTTTCTGTTGCAATCGGCACGACTTGAAAGGTCAACTGTTAATATCTGCCAGGCTAACTGGGCAGATGCAGCACCTAAGAATGTGTAATATGGCCATTCTGTTCCAACCATCACAACAACAAATGATTAAAGAAGCCAAAAGGTCACACTGCAAAATGGAGATAGAAGTAAACCCAGAGAGATGGATGGTTACTACCAGACAAGCACAAGTATATGGTACAGAGAGGAAAAAACAAAACATACCAAGATTGGCATTAAACCCACTAAGAGCAAGGCTACCAATGCATGCTAATCCAAATCCAGTGACCCACTTTTTGGTTGAATCCCCAAATCTCAAGGCCGTTGATTTGACACCCACTTTCACATCGTCTTCTTTGTCCTGAATGCACAATTATCACACATTCAATGGTCCCAGTCTAATTATGCATCGTTCCTATTATCGCAAGCTTGACGTTACATCATTGAGAGAACAAGATGCCAAACATTATAATCTTTTGCAAAAATCCAACTTAAAGGATTTCAAGATCAGCGTTCAGCCTGAGATACTTCACATTTCAAGTGCAAAATACTTTTTGTGATGGAAGCCCAAAGCACCTTAGCTGGTTTCCTCTTACATGTAAGAGGTAGAGCAGAGTCCATGGGGTTATGGCCCAGTTGGTGGCTGATCATATTCAAATCTACGGTGGTTAATATAAAACCCGAGAAAGACATCATAAGTAAGTCCATTTTCATTTATGCCTGAAATTGTATTCATTATCAAGGAGCTAATGATTGTTTACTGAAGAGAAAGGTATAAGAATCATGTGGGGGAGGGACGGGAAAAAAAAAGAAAGAAAAGAAAAACACCCACAATCAGGATGTCATCATGTGCCACTGTTGCCAAAACTTTAGTGAAGCCAAGTGTATTACTTCTTATGTCATTCACAAGGTGAATTCCAATAAACCCTATAATTGTCTCATTCTGAAATTATGGTTATAATTATGTATGCCCAGTGGCCTTTGGCCCCAGCGGTATAAGTCTCACACATAACGTGTGAGATCGGGAAATTGAACCTAGTGGACACCCGGCGGGCGTGTGTATAAATAAAAAGGATGGTTATAAATATGTATGCCTCTGAATTTATATTATGATCCAGGAGACTAGAAAATGCCAGGAGAACTCTGTACCTGATGTGCATATATCGTGTCATATACAAGTGTCCAAAATACCCCAGAAGCATAAAGAGGGAGTACAACAGCAGGATCAAGGCTTCCTTTAACAGCAGCCCAACCAAGTAAAGCACCCCAGTTAAATGTCAAACCAAGGTAGGCCTGAGGCTGCACCAATGTAAATAGAGGTAGCTAATTTAACCAAATGTTCCTCAGAAATATATAGATGGAGACAGCTTTCTTGGTATTTGTGTGTCAGCAAGCCTTTGTGTCTCAAGACAAACTTAGAGGAATATAGGGATGAAAGAGGGAATTAGGAAAATGGAAAAATATAAAGAGTATAAATAGGAATGAAGATCAGGATTCATTACCCAAAACGTCAGTCTCTTCATCAGAGGGTATGAAAAGACAAGCAGCAAAGATGAAGCTCCCAGAACACGGCTGCAATTACTTGACGAGTCAATCTATAAACAATTGACATAGACATTTTATTTATTTCAAAAAATTCAAAATCTGAACATTCCCTCTATTTCCTAAAAGAATGGTATCCAACACAAGTTCCCTACCCGCCCAGATAACACCCCTTTCTAGAAAGTAAGCCAGAACAAATTCCAAGTACTTAGGGACAATTCCTCGCTCCCCACCTGGCTATTACGTGGTTGTGTTCAGTATATTTTCTTTCATTCTTGCTTCTAGTACTCTTCTGTCATAATTCATTTGACAACTGATATCTCGGTGAGTCCATAAAGTACAGTTCACGCACTGATATATGCAACTTCTATAGCAGCTTCATATCTTCTCCATGTTCCTCAAAGAATTTCATGATGCATATTTAATGGGCATTAGATTAAAAAAGGTGAATATCAGATGCACGCATTGCAGCATTACTGATTAAACCAAAAGCTTTGACATATGCGTATCGTTTTCTTTTCTGATCTTTCAGTTTGATCAATGCTGTTAAGTAACATATACATGCGTTCATTGCAAACAGTGAAATTTCATAACATAAGCAGTTATGAAATATAAACAATTTCCTAGAGTTGCCACACAAAGTGTGTGCCAGGTAGGTAGTTTTCTATGACCCCGAGTACTAACTGCAAGTTCTTTCTGTATTAGAAGATTTCACATCTGCAAGTTCTGTTTGACATCTCATACAGCCAAGTAAAACAGCAAGAATAATAGAAGCAGCAAATAGGAACATTGACAACTAAAGTATTTGCTATAAAAAAATATCTAGATACAGTGATGAATAGATGGTATTACAGACAACTCATATTACAAAATCAAAAATGATAAAAGTTTGTCTAATGTACACTTTAGCTTGATGGTAAGGTCTATAAACCAGCCAGCTCTAGGGATGCCATTACCAGATCATCCTAGTCTAGATGTTGCAAAACCTAATATTCCTAGTCAGATTCTAGTGGTGTTTGTTATTAATATTCCCCAGACAAGAATATTGATAGACAGAAGCTTGAAAATTTTACACTGATTGAGGTTGTTGCCAGGGAGGATAGTGTGAAAATTCTTTTTATTGCATTTTTTTACTTGAATTTTGGGTTGAATATGAACTACTAATGTTGCTCCATGTTACCTTTTAACTATAAGTTAATCATTTGTTTATATTCTAGATTGAATTTATTCAATTTATGTCGTTTCATGTTAATTTCTATTTGATTTTGGACTGGTTTGAATATATTTTCATGAAATTTTCAATTGGATGAAGATTGATTTCGATAACTTATTTTTTTGTTAGATATTTTTTTAGTTAAGGAGTGAAAGAAGCGCATACTTAATGTTGGAAGCAAAGAGCAACTCATTCAAGGAATTCCTACAGTACTTGGAGTAAAGAATGAGCACAAACCTAAAATTGTTCAGTTGCAGAAGAATCCCCAAACCCAAAAGCAGTTGGAAGCCAAGAAAGCAAAGTCCTTGAAATGGTGTTAGAACACCACTAGCAATGGGCCTCAACCTTGTCCTCTCCACCTACACCACATTAAGCTATCAAAAATACAAAATAAAACAATCATTATGAGGAGGAAGGATGCAAATTAAAACTTGAAAGAAGAACTGATGAAATAGCTAAAGATATTAGAATCTTCTTCCTCCTTTGGTGCCCCATGGCTCCCATCTCCAAGGTCTAATGGAAAATTCAACCGAAAGAAATTGCAAAACTAGAAACAACAAAATAGTTACTAATTAGCTTGGTTCCACCCGCAACTCAGGGCATCAAGGTGAAAGCATGTGAGGTTATTTGTTCATGTCATGGGTACACAAAAACACATAATATGCAAAAGTAGAAAGATTATTACCTTAGTATCGATATCCCGATCAAGTAGATCATTAACAGTGCACCCTGCACCACGCAAAAGCAATGCCCCTGTACCAAAAAGCATCATCATCTTAACATCAGGAAGGCTCCCTGGAGTTGCTGCCATTGTAATTGACCTAGAACCAAAAACAATAATATGTGTGAACATCCTAATTATCATGATTAAATTATACTACTTTTATAAAGGCTTCCTCTGGGTCTTGGATTTCATGGAGGAAAACACTAGGTAAAGTACTTTTCTTCGTTTGGTCTTAAAGCAAAAACACAAATAAAATGCTTGTGCAAACATGATCTTAGGTCACCTTTGTTGATTATTTTTCTATTTTATTTTCTCACTATACTGAAACACAAAAAAATATTTCTAAAATCAATTATAATCGCTTTATTAGTCTACATTGAATCACACCCATATTGCCCCATCCATCTATTGAGAAGAGGTTTTGTTTCAAACCCCAATTCGAGGGGGAGGAGTAAACCATGTTATGTACGTTGTTGGATGATACACATCTCAGGGTCAAGGCATATTGAAATATCAACTATCCATGAGGCTGGGAGTTCACAGTTCAGCGTTTGAATCATCAGAGACGCGCTCTACCACTAAGCTGCGAGTCTCTCACTGGGGCACGCTATGTCGAGGGAAGTCCCATCCCTCTTTTTGCTCCCACGTTCCGACAAGGCAAGACAAAATACAATGAAGGCCAGTTTTCATAGATTTCGCTTTAGCTTTTCACCTTCCTATTTACTCTACTAGCTAGATGGAAACATGGGTAAATGGAGAAGCAAATCAGAAAACCAAAAGGACATCTTCATTTAATCAAATGTCAAGCCATTCAGAAAAAAAAAAAAAAAAAAAAATTGCGCGCAAGTTTCACGTAACATGATAACAACACAATTCCGAACCTCAAAAGTAAACAAATGGATTAACTTACCACATACATGGCCAAGCCAGAAGCCAAGTACCGATCGGCTTGTCCAGCCGAGCAAGGCGCGCGTAGGGCTGTGCTTTTTCCGGTAAATAAACATCGATCCAGGAACGATCATCGACTTCATTGCGCTTCGCCCCTTTTTCATCAGATGCTACAGAGGAAAAGCAACAGCTCTGAAGAAGTTCGCGATAGGCGCCAATTGATCCGATTGAATTGCTGGAATTGTAGCACTGATTTTTGGAGTGAAAATTCCCCGACAAGTCGAGAAGATGGTACAAGTGACGGGGAGAATGATGATAATTATTAGGGCTGGAGAGTGGGGAAGAGTGGAAACAGGATTCTGCGGCGGAGAGAAAAGAGTTGCGGCGGCGGAGACTTTGGAGGCTCCGAGTGATTCGGGAGAGGCGATAGAATGCCATAGTCAGTGAGTAGTGAAGCAGCAGCCGGCTTTTACCCTATTTGGACATGCTCCTTCGATTCCTCAACACAGGGCAGCCCATAACTTGTCCCTTTCTGAAGCCACCATTTATTTGTTATATTTGCTCTTTCTTCATTCATTCTCATACAACCTTTGTTCATCTTTTTCTTTTTTTCTCTGTCTACTTTAAATATGGTAATAAAATCTTCTTATTAGTTATACCAAGCATATATTCTTCGGGTATATTTTTAAGTGATATATTAAAATACTCTCTATTTTATTTTTTAATTATTATTAATTTCAATTTATACAGTAATTATAATTTGCTATTGATTCATTCTATATCTCGCTACTATAATTCTACCGTAACTTTTTTATTTTTATTTATAATAAAATTTGAATAAATATATTAAAATAAATAAAAAATAAAAAACAGTTTCTATACTATTATTAAAAGAAAATGTCTCTTTTCTCTTTATAATTGAAGTTACTTTCAGCACTTTTACAAATTTGGCTCTCTTATTTTTTTATAAAATTAACACAAAACATTTAACATCGAGGGCAAAGTTGGACATTTATGCACTTTTAAGTAGCTCTCATATCAATTTTTAGATGTACCAATTTATTTTTTTTACTTGTTCTATACATTCAATGAAACGATATATGTACTTAAACTCTTGTTATTTGTCCTTATCGTTTCTCCATATCTGAACTCCAAGCAAAATCGCCATTACCATTCTCCTATTTATCTCACTGATAAATTTTCATTTCATCAAGTTTGTTTGGGAAGAATCAAACAATTTTTTTTATTTGAAGGTAAAAATAAAATATCAATACTTTGATTCAATTTTGCTAAAAAATAATGGATACGAAGACGAAAAAAGAGTCATCAACCCGCCCAAACCACTTTCATTACATATTGGTCGGATAATATTGGGAATACAATTATATTATCGTATTTTTATTCGTATTATTTGCAAAATTGAGGTTTTTTTTTTAAAATTATCACTACACTTAATTCTTAAGACAATGTTTGATTGTGTTTTGCCAGAGCAAATTTATTCCAACAAAACACAACGAGACATGCGTTTGTTTTGCCTCCCAAAACTACCTGCAAAATCCCCCCAAACCCCTCAAATATTTCCCACATTCTCCGAAACCACACTCTTTATCCAATCATTATATATACATACATATATATTATCTATATTTTATTATTATTTATAAAATAAAAGATATTACTAATTTTATCTTCACTCCAATCACCAAACAAAAAAATATTGATATGACTGTTAAAAAAAAATATGTTCATTCCAAAAACATAAATAAATATACGAAACTCTTCAAAATATTTTCCCCAAAATATAAATAAAAATCCATCACATTTCTTAATACCACTTTCACATTCTCCAATCCCACTCCCGAAATTCATTTTTCTAAAACACATATAAAAAACACCCCCAAAACATAACAAACTAGTCCCTAAGCCTTTTTGTTTTTTTATTGTTTATCATCACAGTTATTTTTGATGTTATATATAGTTAGATAAGTTTATGCACGCAAATTAAGCTTTTTTTTTTTTTTATTGTTATCATCATATTTAATTCTAATGTTATATATAGTTAGATAAATTTATGCATGCAAAAATGACGTGCACAACTTCTAGTTACATAAAAATAAACAAATATTTTCTTTATTTCATAGTATAAAAATTTTATCACACATATAAAGCGTGTTGAGTCATTAGCGTGTGTACATATATTTATATCACTCAACAATTTCTACTCAATGATTTCTACTTCAGAAAAATGTTATTGAAATTGCTGATCTTTTCCTCTCTTACCTCGCTAAACCTTCATAGAGCAATGTTCAAAAAATCGAATCATTCGTTGAATTGAAAAACTTATTGATTCACGGTCTACCGATTCAACTGTTGGTCGAGCCGTAATTGAACCGTGATGTCATAATTGTGCAATATATATTTATATTGTATATATCTATATTGAACCGAGAACTGTGGAACTGTAGACTTGGGATGTTGAGTTTGGGAAGCGACTAACACAATAACGTTAAGGCAAAGGTGTTTGTGTTTCCTGGCAGTAGTAGTGAGCACTTGAGCTAGTGACTAACAATCTAACACTAAGGCAAAACTTTTTTTTTTGTACACATTGGTTTTGACTTTTGAATAACTTATTGAAGTGTATACCTTAAAAGTTTGTACTTAGGCAAAAAAAATTTAAAAAAATATTAATTTTATTAAAAATTAAATAAAAAAAATCGCTCCGATTCAATTAAATTGTGAGCGATTCACTAGTTCGAATGATCAAACCACCGGCTTGAACAATTTTAACAAAATAAAATGATTTTTTATCTTAGGATTTTCTCATAAAATCAAATCGATTTAACTAATGATCAATGATTCGACTGGTCCAACCACCTAGTCCGCTTCAATTTTTTAAACAGTGCCATGAAATCCTATAGATATATGTTCTTTTCAACTCTTCAAATTATCAAAAAATTCATTAAGTGAGACTTTAACTTCCATTAATACCATCATGCCAATCATCCTTGTAATGGATTGTAACTCCAAGAACATGGATAGCTTGCTTATTAAAACTCCAAGCATTGGGGAGGCCAAGCTCCGCTTATGAAACAATCACCCTAAACTAATAGACCATCTTTTCAAGCCTCCAAAGTCTATTCACGCACTACAAGAAAAAGATAAGTTAATAATAAGATAGTAAATGATAATTTAAAAATTATCATTGATTATATATATTAAGTGATAATTTTTTTATTTTTTTTTTGTTATCTTAATAATTTTTACAAATTAAATAATAACAAAAATAGGATTTAAATTATTATCACTTACAATTAGTAATACATTTATGATGACAATTTAGTGAGAATGAACATTTTGTCATAAATTGTTGATGTGTTCCAAAACATCTTGTCATAAATTATTGATGTGATTAAAAAATAATCATATATAAAAATAATAAAAATTCTGTTGGAATATCTCCATATCTTCCCTCTTTGAGATGATTACTTATTTATACAAGCTTTGGGTGGCTATTAATTCTACTATTCAATTCTTCTAATATAAATATATTTAATTACAATATAAATGGGATATGAGAAGACAAATATAATTATATTATTTATCTTGATATTACTATAGCATTTACTAGGAGTAATATATTAATAGGTGATGGGGGCACTTAACGAAGTGATTATCAATTTTAAGGCTTAAAAAATAACTCTCATATCAACTATAATGACAACTTTTATTGTCATTAAGTTGGCACCGTAGGGATATTATTAATTGTTAATGGTGACAACTTAAAATATTAATTTTTATCATTATTGAGTCATATTGTAACAAAATAAGAATTATTGTCACTAAAAAATATTATTAGTAACAATATTTATTTTATCATTTATTATTTTATCACTAATATTATATATATAGTGCGCCAAACATACATATACCAATTGTTAGGATTGATATTGATTGTTACTGTATGTTAGATGAGGTAATGGCAATTTAAATTTTTGGTTTCTATTTGTGTAATTTAAGTAATATGTTATATTGAATTGCCTAACAACATATATATTGGAAGTAATTAGGTTTGAGGATTAAATTCTTTTCTGATGTTTAGATATAGCAAAGATAGCTATACGTTGGCAACTTTAGGCTTCCACATAATTAATATATTTTTAACGTATTTGAAAAGAAGTTTTTTTAGACATTAATTAAATAAATTTTTAAATGGATTGGGATTCTAAAGGGCTATTTACAAAAGGTCCTACCTTTTGCAAAATGCTAATTTTGTAGAAGGGAGGAGAAAAACGTTATGTGAAGATACAGCATTTTCAAAGAAGGTAAAATATATTATTGAGGTGGTAGTTTAGTTGGATAGGGTTCATTACTCTCCATAAGAAAGTTACGAGTTCGAACTCATTAAAAGTAGTAATTTGTGAATTAATCATTTCTATGGTGGAAGGGCCTCGGCTAAGTAGTACTTCGGTGGAACTGTGGTGATAGGCTCGCTATTTGAGTAATAGCTATGACTCAAATTAGACATTTTATAGTGACGAGAGACTCATACGGTTACGCTCATAGAGGGTTGCTACGCTGGTCGTCCATCTCCTATTTTTTTTCTATCAAAAGAATTTATTTTTTTCTTTTGAATTTAACAAACTTCTATGATATCTGAAAAGAAAAAAAATATGACTGTGACCTTAATTTCTATAATTCCTAAAGATATTATTCATGTTAATTTTGCAAATTAACATACCACAGCATGTAGGCAAAATTTTCTTTTTTGCTGTTATACCACATGTAAGTGTACTAGTACATAATTATATAAAAATAATACAGTTAAAACTTTTGTATGGAGTAAAAATATAATAATAAAAGTTTAATTGCCTCATCAAATTTGGGAATTATCTGAGATCTCCTGTCTGCTGTCCACTTCTTGTTGAGGTTAGGGGTGTTCATCGGTTAAAACCAATTGAATCTCGATCGATTAATTGAAAATTTTAATTTTTAAAATCATAACCGAAAAAATCGATTTGATTTCGGTTAAAACTAAAATCGAACCGATCACAATCGATTTTTTTTATTTCAGTTAAAATCAAAACCGAAACCGGAAGGGGGGGGAACTTGTTTTTCGTATAAAAAAAAATTATAAAAGTTTGTTTGATAAAACTAAGTTTGTTTAATTAAAAATTTGAATTGGATTACTTATTCTTTTAGTACCAAAATATTTATTTAATAAAAGTATATTGATAAAAATATTTATTTTTAGGTGAAAATATTGATTTAGATTACTTTTTTTTTCTATATTGAAAATATTTGTTTTGATAAAATTATAATTTATTTGTTCTAAACAAATACATTTAAAATATTATAAATTTAAGAAGATAAATAAATATTTTAATTATTTTATGTCATAAAAATTTTAGTATACACATTGAGTGTGCTAAAATTGCTAGTTTATAATCATCAAGACAAATACACATGATTTTTGCATATTCAAACCTTAACTATTAAGATCGAATAGCGAATTAAATCTTAAACTCAATCTAATAAAGTTAAATAACTAATTGATCCAATGACATCATAATATAGATTGCGGATTTGTAAATTTTGTGAAAAATACAATTATAACCTTATTAAATTATCATTTTTAAAGGATAATTATGAAATATTGATAAAATTTGTATCCAAACTATATTTTTTATGCTAAATTCTCTAATTTATCCTTCAAGCTATATTGTCAATTTTTGTTGTTCAAATAATTAAAAGGACAAAAATAACTTCTATTTTAGACACAAAAAGGTCTTTGTTTTTATAATAATATAGATAAAATCTTTATTGATTAGTAAATACAATATACTACTAGTACTATACTGGAATAGCTTAATAGGATTCAATTTCTTATCCCTTAGTTTGCAATTTAAGTTGAAATTTTAATTTTGCTTATCAACATACCCAATAATATATATAATTTAATTAATTAATTAAAAGAAAATTTAATTTTCTTTTAATATAATTTGTTTTTTAAATCATAATCATCTATTTTTTTTAATATTTAATGTGTATTAGTTCATATAATAAAAAAATTATGCAATTGTACCATTTGAGTTTAGAAAAAACATCATTTTTTTTCTCTCTTTTCATAACTATTCATGTTTTTATATGTCATATATTAATATTTATATTATTTATAAAACATAGGATTTTTAATAACTATTTTGATATATTATTTACTTATTTTTTTCTCAATTATTTCACCTTATCAAAAATTTCCTTTTATTGATCCCAAAAATTTAAAAATACATTAACATTTATATTATTTGAAAGTTTATATTTATTTATCTTAAACTTAAAAAATTTAATAAAAAATGTGAAATAAAACTAAAACTCGTAGTGACTGAATAATAAAAAATTTTATATATAAAAAATTAAAAAAGATTTCAATTTTTTCGATTCGGTACCTATTTTTTTGGTTTTTTGATTTAGTTTCGATTAATTGAATAAAAAAACCAAAAAAAATTGATTTTTTTAAATGAAAAATAAAAAATCGAACAGAACCTAGTTCAGTTTGATTTTTTTGGTTTTTGGTCGATCTTTTTTTTTTTTTTTGGAACACCCCTAGTTGAGGTTGTCTTTTCCTCCTTCCTAGTGGACTGTTACTTCGTCTCTTTAAAATGTTTGCTTTCAATCAAAACTAAAATTCAAACACCAAAACTTTTTCATTAGTACTTCTAAATTGAGAGTAATCAATTATGTCCAAATTGCGTGCATTAGGAACCAAAAGAGAAAATAATTATTTGTACACTTATTTCTTTATATTATTTTTATATTTCTTTTGCACATTTTTTTGTGTCTTTTGAGTCTAGAAATTTAGTGCCAGATTGGTTGTATTTTCATTATCATTTTTTATTTTTATTGTTTTAGAATGTGTTTTTATTTTATCATTATTTTTCCATGTGGAAATGAAAATGTGATTGAGATTGTGAAAATTGTGGACCCCATTGTCTTGAAAATATAGAAAAAAAATAATTATTTAATAAGTTAGTGAATGATGATGTAATGAAAAATTAGTAGGTATTATAAATTTTTTATAAGTATAAAAATGAAATAGATGATGTTTTGATTGAAAATAGTATAAACAATCGTGTTTTCTATTTTCGAAATAGTGTAAAATGGAAAAAAATGTGTTCTAAACCACAAACAATCCAATCCTTAGTACTTTGAATTCTTTGAACGCGTTGCATGTTAGGTCCTCTAAAACAATTCAATTGAGGAGTGGACATACATAAACCTTAAGGGATAGTTTTATTTGATTTTTAAATTATCTCATGATTTTTTATCATATATGTGATTATTTATCATTGCGTTATAGTTTGGTTTGTACGATTATTTTTATGTGGATCTACATGATTATTGGTTGTTGTATTTGGTTCAACATTAAAGCATCTTAATTACATCTAATAAATTATTTTTTGTCCCTTACTTAAATATGAAGTTCATAATTTCAAAAATTAAAGGGCAAATAGATAATTTCAACACGAGGAGTAGACCTATGGATAAATAATTCCATGGGGGTGGTAAGTTAATTTATCATGAGAATTGTACATATAAGCACGGGATTGTGTGTTTATTATCACTTCAACCAAACGAATGAAAATGTCGGATAAAAATATTTTATCTCATCTTATCATCCCAACCAAACTAACCCTAAGAATAATTGGTGGCTAGTTAGCTTGATCAGATGTATTTAGCATATATTAGCTATTTTAGAGTAGTTTATTTAATTTTTGAGTTTGATCCAATTAATTTTAAATTTTAAATTCATTTTCGCATCAAGCATAATATTCTAACAAATTTTAATTATATATTTTTTAAAAAGATAGCCAAACAAATAAAAAAAAAAAAAATCCATTCTTATATAATGTATTAGAAAAGTTTATCGATGAACGTTATTCTAATCAAGCAATCATATATAAGCAACCTTACATTTAGATAAAAATTCAAAGACTTGCATGCTTCCCAATCAAGTATCACTTCAAAAAGAATACTAGTACAATTCCCATCCCTCACTGCCAAAAAGAATATTATTTGGATAATTTTTTGAAAAGTAATAATTAGAGTATGTATATGATTAAAAAGTTAGTTGATTTATAAAATTTTATGTTTAAAAATTTTTATTTTTTTAAATATGAGTATATTTTATTAATTTTAAAATAATAGTGGATGCTTTTTGTCAAATTAAATTTAAATTTAATTGATATAATAGTAGGATGATATAGTAGATTCTGAAAAGAGGTAAAAATGAAAATAAGAAATATTTTGAATGAAAATAAATAAAAAAATTAATAATTTTTTATTTTTATTTTGTGTTGAAAATAAAAAAGGATATTGAAAATAAAAACAAAAAAAAAGAAAAAGAGAAAGGGTGTTGAAATTAAAAACAAAAGGGCTCTGTCCAAGGTGTTTGGTTTCATTTCCAAGCTCCCTTTTCATTTTAATGTGGAAATAAAAATTAAAAATAAATATTTTTTCACACTTTTTTTAAGAAAAAATATATATTTTCTTTCCAAAATTTATTTATAAATCTATTATATCATCATATTATACATAAATTAAATTCAAATTTCATTTAACATAAAGTTACCCATTATTATTTTTAAATTAATAAAATTATATATTTTAAAAAATAAATCTTTTTAAATATAAAAAATATAAATTAACTTACTTTTCAATCATTCAATCTATTATAATAATTATTTTTCAATATTTCGTTTAAATACATCTCAATTTTTATTTCATAATTAATTTTTAATTTTTAAAAATAACTGAAAATGAAAATGGCTTTGGAAAAAATCAAACGGGCACACTTCCACGGTCCCACTACTCCACTCGCCGTATTGGCACCACTACTCCCGCTTCTGACACCGTACCCTTCCTTCCGTACTATCACGCTCTATACCGCTCTTCTCTTCTTTTTGATAAAAATATACCTCTCTTCTCTTCAAAATCAGAATTTCGAAAAAGAAATCAAATCATCCGCAAGAAATGCCTCCCAGAAGAAATCAGAATCGCTCGAAAACCAGAAACAAACACCCGAAAAAGAGTAAAGAACCAATCGCCAACGCTATGGCGAACTGTGTTTTCCCGCAAGACATCATGCTCTGCATCCTAACACGCCTTCCGGTGAAATCGCTCCTCCGTTTCAAGTCCGTATGCAAGCCCTGGTGCAAGCTTTTTGCCACCCCAAAGTTCATGAAAATGCACCACGATCAGTTTTCTGATGACCCAGAAAACCAAGCTTTTGTTGTGTACAGTCTCTCTGCGTACCATGATCACACCATGTCTCTGTTTAGGATTGAGTCGGATGAGAAGATACCCACGAATCTCGACCACCCATATCCTGAAGTTTTATTCAGGATGGATTTTGTTGGGTGTTGCAATGGCTTGCTATGCATGGGTTGCCCACCACTTGGCCAGGGCATTGTTCTGTGGAACCCTGCTACGAAGTTGTCAAAGTTTGTTCGACTTTCAAAGGTGGATTTTGGGTCTATTGAGAAGGTTTCGCTTGGGTTTGGGTATGATTCTGAGGGAGGTGATTTTAAGGTGGTGAGGATTGTTTGTTTGCGAAACAACAAGAGAGAAAAGAAAATGGGTCTTGGGGTTGAGGTGTACTCTACTAATTCAGATTCTTGGAAAACAATCAAAGTCGATTTTCAGTTTACTGTGTTGTGGACTAAAAATGATGCCATTGTGAATGGAAATCCGTATTGGGTTGCAAAGATTGACAAGAATGAGAGTGTTAAAAGTCGCCTTGGTGAGGTTTTGGTGTTGTTTGATGTGACAAAACTGGTTTTCAAGATTGTGCCTCTCTCGACTCTTGATTTGGAGGAAGGCGCACAGGTACCATTGGTGGACTGGAAGGGTTCTCTTGGTGCTCTTCTGCCTGTTAAAAACAAAGAGGGGGTGGAATGCATTAATGTATGGGTGTTTGATGATGGCCAAAAGATTTGGAGGAAGAATCAAACTTTTGGGCCTATTGAGATGCAAGTGTATAGGTTTCTGCAGTGTTCAAAGAATGGGAAAGTTCTGGGCCAGTTCCCAGATGGGAAACTGTTTGTGTTTGATCCTAAGACCGGGTGTGTTAAGGAGATTGTGATTGACGAAGCTCAGCCGCATTCTTTTCAAATTTATGGGTATACTGAGAGCTTGGCTCACATTGAAGGAATGGAACAAGTGGTAGTGAAAAAGATGGAGGAACAAGATGATGAAGAGGAAGAGGGAGGCGATCCCGTGGGGGGGCCAGTAGTTGATATTGAGGGCTTTCTGAGGTCTTATATGCAGCTGAATGGTAATGAGATCATTGACAATTATCCAATTATATTCTAAAGGGTTAGGGTGACCTAGCTGCTTTTGAACTTCTGTTAATTTTGCTAGGGACATGGCTTTTTAGGAAAGGGTATGGGAAATGGTTTCTTATTAATGTTGGGAAGACGAAAGAAGTTTGATGTTTTTGACATTTTGTTATCGTGTACTAAAGCTAGGATTAGTAACTATGATATCTGATGATCATATTTTGATTTTGAAGTACCTATTATGAATGGTGACAGTTTTTGTGAATATTATGAAGCCATGTTTTCAGTCAAAAAACCATTTCAATTCTCTTATGCTTTTGTTGTTATTGGTTGCTGGGTGTTGGTTGAGTGGTTGAAATGAGGAAATTATTGCTTGTTTTGTCATGGATGTTTGCCTGTGATTTGTGCTGTTTTATGACCATCTAGTTTCTTTACTATGGTTTGATTTCTTTAAGAATAAGGATAGTTCCTTTCTTTTTCTTATCATTTTTCATCTTTGGTGTGGTTTTGCATTGGGAGACGGGCGAAGAGCCAAACTCCCCTTCTTTCATTTCATTGGTGCAAGATTGTGGCATAATATATGCAAGTGTGTGATGTTAGCGCTTTATTGCTGTTTGGGAACTATAGAAATATGGAAATGTACAGGGTAGTGAAGTATAAACAATAGAAAATGGCTTGGATGTTGCTTCTGATTGCAGTCATTTTGAGATTGGTCATTCTGTGATCTGTACAATGTTTTTGACTTGTTGCAACATGTGGAAATTTTATGTTCTGACTTTTTGTTGTTGACGTTATTGCTATGAGATTGCACCCTAATATTATGTGGTTATGCAGTGCACAAAAATGTGAATTTGATACTTAATCAAATTTCCTGAAGGGCTTCCAACACGAGATCGAACCCTAATATTACGTGTTTATGCTCACAAAGATGTGAATCTGATACTTAACTAAATTTCCTAAAGGGCTTCCAACACTGCGAGATACTGTCCCACGAACGTCGTGGGTGTTGTCCTTCCAATGAAAGGTGATTTGGGAATGAGAGAGGGATTGAGAGTTTATATGCTGCAACCAAACCTCTTCACGATGTGGGACAATACCCCTATCATAATTATATATAGGTTTCTTTGCACCAGCAATAAGATGGCTCAACAAAGATGTGCAGTTCTGTGAAGAAGAAATGAAGGCGGTGAATGAAGTTTTGATGTTTCAGAAATTCGTATGGTTCTATAGCAATTTGGTAGAGAGAACAATGGTTCAGAATTACTTCTCATGGATGGTTGAAAGAATATTTGAACTGAATTAGTCTTCAGAGTTCAGAGTAATAAAGTAGCTACAGAATTTATTGCTCTTGGATCATTTAAGTTTTAACATTCTGCTCTGTGTATCATTACCTGAATCTTTACGTTAAGAAATTAAGTCACTCTCAAAAAGAATACTTACAAAGAAATAGATAGCCTCAATAATTTAGAATATGATTTTATAAATTTAATAATGCTACTAATTTCATTTATTTATAATCTTCTTTTACAAGAATGAACGTACTATGTAGTTTTATATATTTGCTAAATTTTCACATTAGTTTAATAATCTTTTAAGAAAATAAAAGGTTGAGTTAGTTGATGGTTTGGTGTCAGGACCAACACTCAATTTTTGGGTAATAATTCTTATACAGAAGAGATAGCCGAATAGTTTCAGGTATAGCAATAGAATTACTATGTTTACTAAAATTTCGAATTCTTCTTTTTTTGTAACTTCATCTAATTAGTAATTAGTATACCCATGCTCGTTTGTTTTAAATGATGTGATTAGAAGTGATGTATAAGTGAATGGATATATTTTTCCATTAGACCTTGTTTGCTTGGCTTGATTAGGTGTGATACATACCTAATCAAACCTCTTTTAATATTTGTTTCAATTGATAAAAGCCTTTGATAAATTATAGGTCCTATATTATTTATTGTTGCTTTTGGAAAATGGATCAACGGGGGAAGGCTTGATTATGTGTGATAAGAATTACAAAGATTTAATAAGGTCTATTTTTTTTATCTTATTTTCAATTAAACCATGATTCTAAAAATGGGAAAGAATGAGAAAATTATGAAAAACTTATTAAAAAATACAAAGGATATAATAGTAAATTTATATATTATATTTTACTTTATTTATATACTAATCATACCAACCAAATATAAAATTAAAATATTCTATCCTAATGGGCTTAAAATGTATCATTTGCTTATATATCACTTTTAATCACATCATTACAAGCAAACAAGCCCTTAGGATAGTATACTTTAATTTTATGTTTAGTTGATAAGATTAATATATAAATAAATTAAAATATAATATATAAAATTACTATTATATCCTTTATACTTTTTAATAAGTAATTTCCTCATTCTTCTCAATTCTTAGAAACATGGTTTAATTGAAAATAAGATAAAAAATAAACTTTATTAAATCTTTGTAATTCTTATCACACCGAATCAAACATTTCTCATTTTGATCCATTTTCAAAAAGCAACAATAAATAACATTGGGCTTATGATTTATCAACGGCTTCTATCAATTGAAACAAACATTAAAATATGTTTGATTGGGTATGTATCACACCTAATCAAGTCAAACAAACAAGGCCGCACAACCATACCAATAGAAAAATGATGTTATTCAATTTCAAACAGTTGTATTCAAACTTGAGTTGATGATGTTTAATTTTTTCGACAATTAGAACATATTTAATTCATTTCGCGAATTCAGGCAACAAATATTTTTGAATTTTTGAATTTTTTTAAAAAGCTTTATTGTTTGTTCAATTTGTTAAATTTTGAGTTTAATCAAGGGAAATCTTAATTCCACAACAATATTGAGGGATTAAATTAACTTACTCTCAACCCAATTTATCATAATTCATAATCTGCTTTGTTGATGAATCTGAAATTAATTTGCAGGTAGAGGCCGTCTTTTATAATTCTCTCCTAAATATTTTTAGTATGATAGAAGAGGATTGACTCTTCAATTTTATAGAGGAAACCTACCAAAATATTATTTAAAAAAAAATAAAATCAACAACATAAAAGGGTGCTAGGGACATCCCCATATATAGCTAGAAATGAGTCATTACAATGTTGGTGCTGAATTAAAAGGGTGTTTGGTGAGCTTATAAGCTTCTCAAAACATCTTATAAGATATTTAAGAACTTAAAAGTTAATAAAAAAGTATTTAATAATTTCTTGAAAAAAAGAGCTTATAAGATTCTAAAATTTTTTTTTGGGAGTTTATAAGCTCTTTTAAAAAAAGTAAGAAAAGTTTAAGTTATTTTTAAGATCTAATAAGCTCCTTTATTTTTAATAATTTTAATTACAAGATTACTGTTATTAACATCTTATAAGTTCTAAGATCTTATTTTATCAAAATATTTCAACAACTTATTTTAAAAATAAGCTCCAAAAACATCTTATAAGATATATGAGCTTATAAGATGTTTTAAAGAAGTTTAACCAAATATCCTCTAAGTGTAGGGACAAGACTCTTAGGTTGTGATTGCTTATGGAGTTTTGTCTCATGATGTTGTTCGCAGGATTTCATGCCAACATGCAGTAATCCAAAGCAATAAAAATTGCAAGTTCAGATTATCAATAATAAATCAGATAATCACAAGTCAATACGTGCGTTTATATCCAGAAGAAATTCAAATAAAGCATGTGGTATAAGAATTAATCATGCGTTGCAAGAATTTAAACATATAGCATGCGATATCAGTTTTTCATACAAACAGCATGCGTGATAAAAAATAAATATCCAATTCAAGGCAAATCAGAATTTTAGTTAAATAATCAAATACGAGTCCAGGAAAAGCCAAATTCATAAATTAACCAAGACAATACAATCAATAGAACATGCTGTTAGATAGATCTAATGTAGATACAGAATTTTAACAGTAAACTTATCTCAAATTCTGTATCGTAACAGAATTAATAGGGCGACCAAATCACAGAGAAATTCTGTTTGCCTTGAAGAAACGAGCGCCCCGACTCACCAGTGCAACGGGTACAGCGCGGCTCCTCCCAGGATGAGATGGTCCAGAACGATCAGGTGCACTCCTTCACGTTCACCTCGAACAACACTCAGTAGCTAGAATTCGAATATGATAGCCAAAATTTCGGAACGTATAAGTGTATATGTATATAAATATACTAGGCTGAATATGGGAGCACAAGAAAATAAATATGAGGAAGCTGGACTATCAGTGGGAGAGAAGAGAAGAACACAAGCAGAAGAGGCTGCTTTGTATTTGGTGTGTATAGAAGGCTGCCGAGAGCCTCTATTTATAGGGAAGGATTAGATCTTGCGGAAGGCCATGGGCCGACGGCCAAGCCCAGCTTTAATTAGGGTTTGACGGCTGCTTAAAAGAAGATTAGGGTTTGACTGAGTAAAACCCTAATCCTCATCCGCCAGTCAGCCCTAAAAATCCGGCCCTATCTCCCCTAAAATCTCGGCTGATCTCCAACAGGCAGACTCGGTCAAGCCTCTATCCGATCAAGCCAACGGTTAGGTTAAGTTTGAATTTTGAATTTAATTTTGAATTTAAAATTCAAAATTCCAATTGAATTTCGTCCAAAAAGTTAAGACTGAGACTGAGACATTCGCCCTAACGCCCGCGCCCGCGCCCGCGCCCGCGACCCGCGACCCGGACCTGGATTCGGAGCCGGGTCGGGCCGGGCGGGCGGCGGCGCGCGTGTGGTCCACTTTTATGAACCCCTTAAAGAACACTTTATCAAGCATTCTTACTTGAGCTCAATATAAACTACACCACACATGTTTACAAAACCAATGTGGGACAAGTGAAGGGTTAAAGACCCTTCAACTCCTCCACTTGGTTTTATAGGTCACAAGAGGGTTTCCTTTCTCATAAGCTTACAATGTGGGACAACTCAATTTATGATACCTTTTTCCCTTCCTCTATTTCACCAAAATCACAACTTTAATTATCTAATGGATTCCAACCATAATTGGCATCCATCCACTTAATAATTAACCATGTAATGTGCCAATTACAACAATCCCCCACAAATCCATAGATAATGGCTATCAGATTCAACATAGCTCGCTTTCAGAAATGGTACCTTCCGGTTTGAACCATTCCCTAAGTTATCCGACTTTAGAAATCACCGGGACAAATGGATCTAAGCCTTGAATTTGGACCCGTGATTGTGATTGCGTCCCTCAGTAACAACGAGCTAAAGGCTATGTATTGATCTTTAGGGTTGACACATTAAGGCCATGTGTCCCGATCCTGTTTCATGAATGTTTGTCAAGGAACAACCCAATTCCTTTAGTCCCGGCCAAAGAACTACATTCACTTAGTTGGGCGTCTCCAGGGATGCACTGCTTACATCTCGTCCAAAATGACTTGACCCCATTCAGAGTTAAACTCTTACTGTACTAGCAGTGGTCAGCACCTGTCAGGTAATCAGGGAAGAGACACCAGATACAAAGTATCAATCTCAATTTAGGTGCAACTTGATATGCTCAGCAGCTTGTTTATACCACATTGAACCTACCTTGTGGGATCTCCACTTAGTAGGTTGGGTTGCCACTGCAGGTATATCACTATTGGGTTTTCAGTCCCATCCCCAACCTGAATTTATGAACAGAGGACAAGTCAAGTCCTTTAGTTAAAGGGTCTGCAATATTATCTTTGGATCCAACAAAGTCAATTGCAATAACCCTATCAGACACTAACTCCCTTATAGACTTTAGTCTAACTTGGATGTGTCTCTTAGTCTTTTGATTGAACTTTGAACTACTTATCTTTGCAATTGTGGTTTGATTGTCACAATGTACAGCAATTCCCGGAAGAGGTTTGGTTACCATAGGCAATTGTATCATCAGCCCATACAAACATTCAGCCTCTGTCCCAGTTGTGTCCAAAGCACACAACTCAGCCTCAAAAGTGGACCGAGTTATCAAAGTCTGTTTAGAAGACTTCCAGGAGACAGCACCTCCACCCAAGGTAAATACATACCCTGTACACCCATTACTTCCGGAGTTTTTGGCAATCCAGCTAGCATCACTAAACCCTTCCAGCACTGCAGGGAATTTCTTGTAGTGCAAGGCTAGTGATGCTGAGCCCTTTAGATATCTGAGTACCCTATCCAAAGCCTCCCAATGAGTTCGATTAGGACAGCTTGTGTATCTAGCAAGCTTAGAGACCGCAAATGAGATATCTGGTCTCGACCCATTTGCAAGATACTGCAAGCTGCCAATTATTTGAGAATATCTTAGCTGAGACACTGGTACACCAGTTTCATTCTTAAAGAGAGCTACTGAAGGATCATATGGTGTTTTTGCGATTCTACTTTGTTTATAGCCAAATTTCTCAATTATCTTCTCAACATAGTGAGACTGAGAAACAGCTATTCCCTCAGTTGAACGAGTCAACTTAAGTCCAAGAATCATTTCCGCAACACCCATATCTTTCATTTCAAACTTGTTCTTTAAGAAACTTTTAGTCTCATTGATAATCTCAGTATTGGAGCCAAACAACAAAATGTCATCTACATACAGGCATAACACGATACAATTATCACCCTTAACTTTGCAGTAAACGCACTTATCATTATCATTAACAATGAAACCAAATGACAGTATGGTTTTGTCAAACTTTTCATGCCATTGTTTAGGTGCTTGTTTCAAACCATAAAGTGATTTAACAAGCTTGCAAACTTTTCGCTCATTTCCAGAAGCTACAAATCCCTCAGGCTGATCCATATAAATTTCTTCCTCAAGATCACCATACAGAAAGGCTGTTTTCACATCCATCTGGTGAATGGGGAAATCATATATGGAAGCCAGTGCTATCAGCACGCGGATAGTAGTCAAACGAGCTACTGGGGAATATGTGTCGAAGAAATCTATTCCCTCTTTTTGCCTAAACCCTTTAGCAACTAGCCTGGCTTTAAACTTGTCAACGGTTCCGTCAGACTTAAGTTTCTTTTTGAAGATCCACTTGCTTCCAATAGTAGTACACCCTGGAGGGAGATCGACTAATTCCCATGTCCCATTCGAGACAATAGAATCCATCTCACTCTTAATGGCTTCCTTCCAATGCTTAGCTTCAGGGGAAGCTATAGCATCCTTGAAGGTAACAGGATCACCCTCGACATTGTAAGTAACAAAGTCACTTCCAAAGTCCTTAGTGATTCTAGCCCTTTTACTTCGTCTGGGTTCTTCCAGTTCTTCTGGAACTATGTCAGTACTATTAGAACTACCCCCCACATTTGTCATCTTTTCCACATGATCCGGAATTGATGCAGACTCAAGGGTTGAATCTAAAGAAACATTTTGAGGTATCCCAGTCTTCATGGGAAACACGTTCTCAAAGAACGTAGCATCACGAAACTCGACTATAGTGTTCGCATCTATGCCCAGGATTTCTGATTTAATAACCAAAAATCGCATAGCATAAGATGTTTCAACATAGCCTAGAAAGACCGCATCAACAGTTTTAGGACCTAGTTTCTTCCTCTTGTGTTCAGGGACTAGAACTTTTGCAAGACAGCCCCACACTCGGAAGTATTTTAGACTAGGCTTCCTGCCTTTCCAGAATTCAAATGGAGTGCTTTCTTTATGTTTCAGAGGAACTCTATTCAGAATATGGCAAGCCGTATTCAGAGCTTCCCCCCACATGTACTTAGGCAATCCAGAATTCAAAAGCAGACTGTTAATCATGTCTATGAAAGTTCTATTCTTTTGCTCAGCTATTCCATTCGAAGCGGGAGAATAAGGAGCAGTCTCTTCATGAATTATGCCAAAATTTCGACAGTATTCATGAAATGGGTTGGAACCATACTCTCCTCCCCTATCTGACCTTAACCGTTTAAGTTTTCTACCAGTTTGAGTTTCAGCTTCACTTTTAAACATACTGAACTTTTCTAGTGCTTCATCTTTATGTTTTAGTAGATAAACATAACAATACCTACTGCTATCATCTATAAAGGTGATAAAGTATCTTTTATTATCTTTTGTTAAGACCCCATTGAACTCACAAATATTTGTGTGCACTAAGTCAAGAATTTCAGTTTGCCTTTCAACCGAGTGGTAAGGCTTTCTAACTTGCTTGGCTTCAACACAGATTTGACATTTGTGACCACGTTCAATTTCATGTTTAGGAATTAAATTCAAGTTCATCATTCGTTTGACCGAACTATAATTCAAGTGTCCTAAACATTTATGCCATATAGATGAATTTTCAATAATGTTAATAACAGGAGAATTGGAAAAATCAACTTTATTTGAACAAATAATGTTCTCAACTCGCAATTTAAACAATCCATCGGAAAGATAGCCTTTACAAATAAAGGTGCCGTAATGTAAAATTACAACTTTATTTAATTTTAATGAAATTTCATAACCCTCCCTAACTATTACAGAACCACTTATTATATTTCTTCGAACTGCTGGGACGTGATGCACCCTTTGCAGAGACAGTGTGCGCCCCGAAGGAAACTTCAGGTCCACGCGTCCTATCCTATACACATTGGCAGCACTTGAGTTCCCCATCGTCACAGTCCTTCCGCTAACAGGCTGGTAAGACACAAACAGTGATTTATCAGCACAAACGTGCACATTAGCACCAGTGTCTATCAACCTATCATATGGTTCATAGATAGAGAATAATTCGGGTTTACAAGAAACATACTCGTCAACGGATGCACAGGAACTCCAGCTTCGCTGGTGTCTCCAACAACCATGTTGACCACTGGTCCAGCAGACTGGGCTTTTGCCTTGGCTTTCTTGGAGGGACACTCCTTAGCCCAATGCCCTTTTTGTCCACAATTCCAGCAAGGCCTGTTTGCCTTTGGTTTCTTATTCATTTTGGCTTTTCCCTTATCGATGGATTTAGAGTTAGAGTTCATGTTGACTTTCTTCTTTCCTATTATTACATTCGCCTTAGGATGATATTCAATAGGAACAGAGTGAGTTTGATTTCTATGCTCCTCTTCAATACTTATGGCAATCATCAGATCATCTAAAGTCAATTTCCCTTTTTGATGCTTCAAGGTCATGCCGAAACTTTCCCAAGATTTGGGGAACTTATCGACAATCGACATAACCATAAATTTTTCAGGGAGTTTCATTTCAGCATCAGCTAAGGAATGCTCTAGATTGATCAATTCATGTGTCTGTTCAGATACAGACCTGCCCTCAACCATCTGATACTTCAGGAATTTGGAAACCGAATACTTTTCGAGCCCTTGCTCTTCAGTATTATATTTCCTATCCAATTCATCCCATAAAGATTTAGCTGTATAGGAATCAGAACAGTATACATCAAAGAGTGTATCAGACAAAGCTGACAGAATCACTCCTCGAACAATCTGATCCTTAGATATCCAATCAGCTATTTCTTTAGTCTTAGGATCAGTTTCAGTTGGTTATGGCATGGTCAACTGAATCAGTGAAAGAAGACCTTTCATTGTCAGCCAGATTTTCATGCGCTGTTGCCAACGCCTAAAACACTGGCCCGAGAATTTTTCCGGCAGTCCGGAAAGGTCAACTTTTGCCGACACAAAATCACCAATAGCATGCGAAGTGGAAGCCATCACAGATTAAATAATGATAAAATCCTAGTTCAGAATATCTAGGCAGAATTTGCAGACAAGATTCCTAGGCAGGATATCTAATCAGAAATATCAGGCAAGATTCCTAGACAGGATATCTAATCAGAATTTCAACAGATATTTTAAACACACGAAATAAGCTCGTTTCTTCAAGATTGTTGTTCGCAGGATTTCATGCCAACATGCAGTAATCCAAAGCAATAAAAATTGCAAGTTCAGATTATCAATAATAAATCAGATAATCACAAGTCAATACGTGCGTTTATATCCAGAAGAAATTCAAATAAAGCATGTGGTATAAGAATTAATCATGCGTTGCAAGAATTTAAACATATAGCATGCGATATCAGTTTTTCATACAAACAGCATGCGTGATAAAAAATAAATATCCAATTCAAGGCAAATCAGAATTTTAGTTAAATAATCAAATACGAGTCCAGGAAAAGCCAAATTCATAAATTAACCAAGACAATACAATCAATAGAACATGCTGTTAGATAGATCTAATGTAGATACAGAATTTTAACAGTAAGCTTATCTCAAATTCTGTATCGTAACAGAATTAATAGGGCGACCAAATCACAGAGAAATTCTGTTTGCCTTGAAGAAACGAGCGCCCCGACTCACCAGTGCAACGGGTACAACGCGGCTCCTCCCAGGATGAGATGGTCCAGAACGATCAGGTGCACTCCTTCACGTTCACCTCGAACAGCACTCAGTAGCCAGAATTCGAATATGATAGCCAAAATTTCGGAACGTATAAGTGTATATGTATATAAATATACTAGGCCGAATATGGGAGCACAAGAAAATAAATATGAGGAAGCTGGACTATCAGTGGGAGAGAAGAGAAGAACACAAGCAGAAGAGGCTGCTTTGTATTTGGTGTGTATAGAAGGCTGCCGAGAGCCTCTATTTATAGGGAAGGATTAGGTCTTGCGGAAGGCCATGGGCCGACGGCCAAGCCCAGCTTTAATTAGGGTTTGACGGCTGCTTAAAAGAAGATTAGGGTTTGACTGAGTAAAACCCTAATCCTCATTCGCCAGTCAGCCCTAAAAATCCGGCCCTATCTCCCCTAAAATCTTGGCTGATCTCCAACAGGCAGACTCGGTCAAGCCTCTATCCGATCAAGCCAACGGTTAGGTTAGGTTTGAATTTTGAATTTAATTTTTAATTTAAAATTCAAAATTCCAATTGAATTTCGTCCAAAAAGTTAAAACTGAGACATTCGCCCTAACGCCTGCGACCCGGACCCGAACCCGGAGCCGGGCCGGGCCGGGCGGGCGGCGGCGCGCGTGTGGTCCACTTTTATGAACCCCTTAAAGAACACTTTATCAAGCATTCTTACTTGAGCTCAATATAAACTACACCACACATGTTTACAAAACCAATGTGGGACAAGTGAAGAGTTAAAGACCCTTCAACTCCTCCACTTGGTTTTATAGGTCACAAGAGGGTCTCCTTTCTCATAAGCTTACAATGTGGGACAACTCAATTTATGATACTTAACCTTTTTCCCTTCCTCTATTTCACCAAAATCACAACTTTAATTATCTAATGGATTCCAACCATAATTGGCATCCATCTACTTAATAATTAACCATGTAATGTGCCAATTACAACACATGTTTGGTGTTTTAAAAATTTTTGGATTGTTTTGGTATTTTTGAGATATGAGAATGAGATTGAGATATGAGGTTGTGAGATAGAATGTAATGATTATAGTGATGTGATGTGTTAATGTGATTTGAGGTTTTGAATGATTGCGAGATTTTTTTTTTGATATGTTTGAGAAATTTATTTGAGATAATAAAATTATTGTATGATATTTGTTTTTTTGGGTTTGCTTGGGATTTAAAATAAATTAACAATTTGCAATAAATTTTTAATTTTAAGAAATCAATTTTTTCCTTTAACTCTTACCAAATAACCAAAATATAGTCTATGACTAAATCTATTTTTGTTTTTTTTATTTGTTTGGTAGTAATAATATATTAAAAAATTAAGAAAAATCTATAAATATGTTAAACTGAAAATAATTTTTTTAAAAGTAAAAAAAGCCTATCATGTATTAATAAATCAATTTTTGGTGTTTTGAGTTTGTTTAAGATTTATGATGTGGAAATTTTTATAGATATTCTATAAATTCACTAAATCATTTTTTTTAAATTTAAAATTTATGTCATGTATTAATATGTTGAATTTTGCTAAAATTCAATCTGTTTGGGATGTAATAGTAAATTTTTTTTCTATTCTCATATTATATTAGTATATAATTTGATTTTGAAATCTTATATTTTTGCTAATAAGATATGCACTTTTTAAATTCAAACATTTTTTTTAATTAATTCTTAGAGTATTATTCTTCTTTGTTATAAATATAAAAATAAAATTAGATATAGTTAAATATATAGTATTTAAAATTATTACCTAAAAATACAAAATTAATATTTTTTAAACTGATATAATAATATTTAAGTTTTCTATAATAGTTTAAATAAATATCTAATTTTTAATAAATTCAGAAATACACATATTCATACAAATTTAAAAAGAAAAAAGATTTAAAATAATAAATTAATACTAACAAAGCATAAAAAATATTAAAACCGAAAAAAAATTGAAACAAACAAATAAAAAACGAAAGAAACAAACAAAAAAGAAAATGTAATAGTCAGCCTACCCTCCAACCATTTCAAACACAAAATCGAAGATTGCCTCTAAATCTTGAAGACAAAAAAATAATCTTACATCTGAGCAAGCCTTGCTCCGTGTTCTGTGTCTGAAGTCAAGATGATGGGATGAAATCCCATAAGCAATCGCTGGAACCAACTCCAAGGATTTGGTCATTTTTTCAAAATATTTTTTATTTAAGGAAACAAAATGAAACATGCTCTTTTAATTTATTTAAAAATATCTAGAATATTCCAAAACATCTATCTTCATTTTCATATTTCAAGATAAATATAATCACTACATATACACATATTATATATCTTTCCAAACATTATTATAGTTACACATACATAAAAAATATTAATATAAAATTATATTCTCACTCTTACTTATTAGACAAAATGACAATAATTTGATATTTACAGCCCTACTTATTAGATAAAAAGACAGTAATTTGATATTTACTTTCTCAAAATATATATATTTTTAAAATGCTCGAAACATAACCAGATAAACAAGTCTTCAAGACTCCAACATATGTTTTAAAAATCTATCATTTATTTTTTGATCTTGACCTCTTAAATTTGTAGTAAATAAAAACTCGGATACTGAAGTTCAAGTAGAAGGAACTAATACTACAATCTATACTACTACAGAAGATGAATGTTATGCAACATTTCCAAGTGTACCCCACATTGGAGCATCCTCTTGCCACCTTCTCCTTTTTAGGTCCTTTACTTTCTGTCTCTTTACCGGTTGACTTTGTTACTATTATTGCATCTCCTCTTCCTCCACTCTTCACTGCCCGTTGACTGGCTGAAGCTGGCTAAGATGGCGGCTTATGGTGCTGTAGTTTCCCTCTTGCAAACTCTGGACACCATCCTGGATTTTGGTGGGCCGCTCCCGATTTCTCTTAACAGACGCAAACTTGAATCTCTCCGAGAAAAGGTTAGTTTCTTGCAAGAATTTCTTGAAAATCCTTTGAAAAAAACTGGCAATCAAGAAGCTGCGGGTCTTGAAACCAAAATCAGGGACGCGGCTTTCAAGGCTGAAGACTTCATTGACTCCCAAAAATTATTGAATTCCCCAGATGGACGCCTTCAGGATCACAATTCCATCTTGCAATCCTTGTTTCTCGTGGTCAAAAACGTTTTACTTTTTGTCTTGCTCCAAATCCTGTGTCCTGTTGCTGTCAAGATATTGTTCCTCCCTGTCGGCGTCCAAAATCTGATAACTTTGGCTGTCCATATCTCGAAAGCCCTGAGTTTGGCTGTCCATATCTCGATAGCCGTTTCGATTATCGTAAATTCGACACGTTTCTTGGTAAAATACGTGATGCATGTTCTAACAAAAGCTAAATTGCTTCTGGTATGGGAAGAACCTAAATCCAGATATTATAGAAATAAGATAGATGATCAATCTAATTCTGAGCCGGGAGATCAGGGCTTGCGTCAGGTAATAAAAGAAGTTGAATTCATAGTGAATGAGGTGGTTCAGATTAAGGATTCATATGGGGCACAAAATCTTCAGCCCAGCAGGAACATATTGGCTGCTTCATCATCATCAAGAGGTGATTCTGGTGCCACCAGAAAGAATGTTGTGGTGGGATTTGATAGTGATTTGGAAGAAATGAGAACCCGTTTAACTGAAGATTCATCCAAACTTGAAATTGTTTCAATTGTGGGAATGGGCGGCATTGGTAAAACTACTCTTGCTAGAGAAGTTTATGATGATAGTTATATAGTCTATCATTTTGACATTCGTGCTTGGGTGACAGTATCTCAAGAGTATGTGTTGAGGCTAGTCTTGGTAGACCTTTTAGATTCAGCGGAACTGCTCACAGAGAAGATGTACGAAAAGAGAGAAGAAGAACTGGCTGAGTATCTCTACAAAAGCCTCAAGGGTAGAAGGTATCTCATGGTAATGGATGATATGTGGGATACTGAGATATGGGATGCTGTGAGAAGATCATTTCCGGATGATAGTAATGGAAGTCGTGTGGTTTTAACTACTAGGCTGTCTGAAGTGGCTTTTTATGCCAATTCTTGTAGCGCTCTTCATCGGATGCATTTTCTCAATCAAGATGATAGTTGGAATCTACTTCGTAATAAAGTATTTGAAGAAAAAGATTGCCCTCATGATTTGGAAGAAATTGGAAAGGAGATTGCAGGAAATTGTGAAGGACTCCCTTTAGCAATAACTGTAATTGGTGGGCTCTTGTCCAAAGTCAGTAGAACAGAAGAAAATTGGAGAAGTGTTGCGGATAATTTAAGTTCGGTTGTCAGTAAAGATGATGAACAATGTATGGAGATACTATCTTTGAGTTATAACCACTTGCCTCATCATTTAAGGCCTTGTTTTCTCTATCTGGGTGTTTTTCCAGAAGGTTATGACTTCTCCGTCCCAAAACTCATCCGTTTATGGGCTGCTGAGGGATTTCTTAAACCACATATGTCTAAAAGTGTGGAAGAGTTGGCGGAAGAGTACTTGCAGGATCTCATTGAAAGAAACCTCATTTTGGTGGGCAAGAGGAGTGCTAATGGGAAGGTAAAAACTTGCAACATTCATGATCTATTGAGAAACTTGTGCATGAGGAATGCTCATAAGGAGAATTTTTTTAATGTCTTGAAATGCCAAGATGATGTTCTTCAAGGAGGTATGAATACTCCGCGTAGATTAAGTATCCATCCCAATTATCTGAGCATCCACTCTGATATTCTTTTCAGTAGTAAAATTCATTGCTCAAATGCTCATTCTCTTCTATGTACTGGCACACGTCTTATCTATCCATCACGCATTTACTTGGATTATAGACTGCTGAGAGTACTGGATTTAATTATAGTACATTTCTTTCACTTCCCATTTGAAATAGTTAGGTTAGTTTATTTAAGATACCTTGCTTTCACCTACAATGAGGCACTTCCTGCTTCCATATCTGAGCTTTGGAATCTAGAAACACTTGTTCATCACAATTGGACATATCGTCAGTGCCCCTTTTTACCGGTGGAAATCTGGACAATGCCAAAATTAAGACATATATGTGTCACCACAAGTTTTTTGTGTGTTCCTCACTGTGTGCAAAGTCTTGTGAACAATTCTATTCCTCTAGAGAACCTGCAAACGCTTTTAGAAGTAAGAAACTTCAGATGCAGCAAGAACATCCTTAAAATGCTTCCAAATTTAAAGAAGTTGGGAATTTCCTATGATGTCTCCACCTCTGCAGTATGGTCATCATATCATCTTGAAGGTCTTGTCAATCTACATCGACTAGAATCACTGAAACTTCTTGTAAAGAATTCTGATCATTCGTCAGAAATTGTCAATCCACGAAAGATTGCTTTCCCACAGCGTCTTAAAAGATTAACTCTGAGTGGTTGTGCAATTCCTTGGACAAGCATGAGGGTTATTGGTGCATTGCCTAATCTTGAAGTTCTCAAACTGAGAAGTAATGCTTGCCGAGGTGCCAAATGGGAGCCAGTTGTAGACGAATTTTGTCAACTAAAACACCTTCTACTTGAAGAGGTGGATCTTGTTCAATGGAGTGCTGATGAAACTCACTTCCCATCTCTTAGGTGTCTAATCATTAGGTCCTGCTACAAACTAAAGGAGATCCCTTCTGGTATTGGTGAAATACCGACACTTGAATTGATCGAGTTGGTGGATTGCCATTCCTCTGCTGTGACTTGTGCAAAACAAATAGAAGAGGAACAAGAAAGCATGGGAAATGTGGATCTCATAGTTCATGTTGACTTGAGGAGACGGTTCAAGGACAAATTTTACTCCCGCGTGTTGCACTAAAAGGTAAATATATAGAATTGTCTAATTCTATATCTTTCTTTCTGCCGATTTCACAGTGAAAGTGAGTCCTCTCTATCTGGTCTTCTATTGGATGTGATGGTTGATCTTTAAACCTCAATCCTCAAAAGCAAATTTGTTGACACAAAAGATTGTTTTATTGGTTTGTTGGTTTATTGCCCTATATTAGCTTTAAGACTTAATCGATCTACCAAAGTATCCCTCATACCATGATTAAACATGATCGACTCATTCTGGTATTCTTTTTGTTTCCTCAGACCATTGAGTAAAACAGAGTGATCTCTAGAACTACAGTAGCATAACCAAGCATGTCTTTTCCATTAATTTTTAATTCGATTTTGTCTCATTGTTTGCATTCCATCATTGTACTCGTATAGCATAAAAAGTTGCATGTAAGTTTATTGTGTGGTTCTTATTGCTGCATTATCTTGAGCACAAATTGTACACTTTCATATGCAAGAATGTGTTCGTCTGAATATCTTCAGACCAAAATTGCATAGGAAGAAGTATTTTTCCCATTATAAATAACTCAAAAGATGATCCGAAAGATTACTGTTTTCCGCAGGCTAGAGAGTCAAGATCTCCAGAGGCTCAAATTGCATTTCCTACCTTATTCAAATTGTTGTTAGTCCTTGCAAAAGGTGAGGATGCCTCAATTTGGAATTTTATTGCAAAAGCTTGCATCTGTAGAGTAGATACTTTTTTATTAGAATATGATCTGAGTTGGCTGTTAAGATTTCTTAGGTGTTCTAAGGCCTGTAGTTTTGTATCCATGTGTGTTGAAACAACATTTGGAACCGAAAAAGGACTACTCTCTTGATCAATTAATTAATGTTCCATGATGCTGCCTTGTGTCTGAACCTTTGGATCCTTAAGGGCTCTCAACTGCTACCTGATTACCTACGTCACTTGTAGTGATCTTTCTTCATTTTCAGTTGATCAGCGTGCTTAGCTTCCTACCGAGTTCGAGTGAGGCTCTTTCACCTTGAAGAAAGTTTTTGCATAGGTAATTGACTACTAAGATGAACATTCACTTTCTAGGTGACAGTTCTTCCCGTTTTCATACAAGGCCGGTTTGGGTAATCAAGTAAAATTTTCAAAACACTAATCCAATTGGATGAGAATTAGCACATAAAAGCTAATAACAATGAGTGAAGCAATGTTCTAACCATTTGAGGGATCATCGCCTGGTCTAGCCCACCTTGCCATTTAGCAAACCTTGAAGAGGAGTCCAATCCAACCTCCATCATGAAAACCATCTTTTAGGGGGATTTAGATATTAAGGTTCACTCTAAAGTCCAATCATCAATTAGGGTTTTATTCAATCGAAGAGGAGCCAGTGAGCAACTTAGGAATCATATATGTAGTTCAACATGTTAATTTCCAGTTTTTGCATCTTATATCTATGATATTCTGGATCCTCTATTCCGGTAAACACTTTTCTTCTATTTCACTACAACATATATTTGTCAAGTGTATTTGATCTACGTCCAAATTTGTTTAGAAATTTTATTTAATACACTTAGCATTGAAATAAACAGTAAAAATCTATTTAATACACTTAGAATAGAATTGAAAATTTTCTCTCTTTGTAAAGAAGCTTCAACACTAGGCTTTGAAATATAACTTGTCCACATATTAAAAAAAAAGGGTGTGTGTGTGTGAATGGTCATTTCTGTGATCTTTATAATGCTTTTGATTAGTTGCAACAGGTGAAATTTTTAGGTTGTGAACTTTGGCCTAGATGTGATTGCCGGGCGATATGTGATGGCACCCTGTGGATGTGAATTTAATACTGAACAAAATTCCTTGGAGGCCCAACCTTGCAAGGTATTGTCCCACGAGCATTGTGGTGTTGTTGTGTCAATGGAAGGTGCAACCTTGTGGATGAGGGCATATATGCTGTGGCGAAATCTTGTCTCTTTCCGATAGAGAACAATGCTAGTTCTGTTTGCACCAGCAATGAGATGGCACCATGTTTCATGTGAAAAATGATGAGGTTATGCTCACAAAGATGTGAAGTTCTTCTATGATGAAGAAATGAAGGTGGTAAAAGAAGTTTTGATCCCAAAGGTTTTAGAAATCCATATGGTTTTGTAGCAATTTGTTACCAAGAGAGGACAGTACTGGTGCACAGATACTTTCCATGGATGGTTGAATGAATATTTGAACTGGATTAGTCTTGAGGGTAATAGAGGAGCTATAGAATTTATTGCTCTTGGATCATTTCAATTTTTGGATAAAAATCATTATATAACAGAGATGACCAGATGGCTTGAGAGTTGAGGCATAGAATTGAAATTACCATATTGCCCTTTAATTAATGAGAGTACTACTTTTTACATAACTTCACCTAACAGGCTATAGTTGGATTCGTACTCGATAAAAATATCCAAATTCAAAATAATTATAGTCAAACCTAACCTATTGACCTTTAGTTTCTCCAATGATAGGTCATAGGAAAGTATTTAATTCATTTCATGCATTTAGGAATATATATATATATATATATATATGAACTATTTTAATTTTTTTAAAGAAAAACTGAAAATTTTGTCCAGCTTGTTGAATTTTGAGTTTGATTATGTGGGAATCTTAAATTCATAAAAATATTGATGGGTTGAATTTTGAGTTTGATTAAGTGGGGATCTTAAGTTCATAAAAATATTGATGGGTTGAACTATTTTACTCTAAACTTAACTTATCATCATTCTTAACCTGCCATGTTGATGAGTTTCAAGCTAATATCTATACTATATATAAAGTATGGGGATTTTAGTGGTATGTCATTTTATAAATTGATAAAATTAACTGTATTTAAAAAGATAATAACAAGTTTATGTTCTTTTGTAAAGTTTTCTTTTGTGTTCTTTCCTCTTTTTAAGTTTTTTTCTTCTTCTATTATTTATTTATTTATTATTTTATTTCATCTCTTTTTTTTTATTCTAAAAAATTAAAATAAATGTATTGAAGATATTAACCCTTAATGGTATATCATTTTATGAAAAAATTAACCCCGCATTAAAAGATAAAGACGATGTAGTTTTTTCTTTTTTTTTTCTCTAATATTTTTCCTTTTTTCTTTTATTATTTTATTTAACCTTAATTTTTTTTCCTTAAAACTTAGATAAATGCATTGAAAATATTAGACAATTATAATAACATATAAAACAATAATTAAATATTTTATTTATTTTCATGCTACAAAAGTTTTTGCACACACTTTGAGTGTGCCAAAATTACTTATGTAAATAAATTGATAAAGATCGTCCTTCATAATTCTCTATAAATATTTTAGTACATGACAGGGGCGACTTTTCAATTTTATATGAAAGCTATAATTTGCACTAAAATATTTGAAATAAACAAACAAACAACAACATGGATATCCCAAAATTAGCAACTCCAAGTATTTGTTTGGTAATGTTTCTTCAAAAAAAAAAAAGAAAAAGAAAAAGAAATAAAATTAAATATGATTTTTTTTTTCATTTTCCAAAATATTCAAAGTAGTTCCAAATATTATTAGTTTTACCTCTTAAATTATTGTCACTCTCCTATGTTTTCCCAATTTTTTTTCTAATCCCTCAATTTTTTTTTAAAATGGAGACACATTCTCCAATCTTTTTTCCAAAAAATTCAAATTTTATACCCAAAAAATCCCTCTCAATTCACCCAAAAAACCCTACACCCTAAAAATCACACCAACCTCCTCACTGTTCTCACTCTATTTTTCACATCACTCATTCATTTATCACTCTCTTACTTCACACACTCACACACACACACACACACACACACACACACACATATATATAAATATTAAAATTTACTAGGTAAATTTTTTTCTAAAACTTATGTTTATAAATTTAATTAAATTAATTATTGAAAAAATGAATTAAATTTAATTAAATATTATTTATGTTATTATTAAATAACATATTAAATTATTTAATTTTACTTATTAATTAAATAATGTATTAGTTATATTTAATATTTAATGTATTAATTAAAATTATATTTATTCATTTATAAATAACTTAAGATGTTTTAATTTGATATAATAAATAAATTAATCTTCTTCAAAAAATATTCTTCATTAAATATTAATCTTCACATTTATTTAAAATTATAATAAAAAATTTGATTATAGGGTGATAGTTATGTAATAATCTATTAAGTTTAATAAATTAATATTGATATGCTTAAAGTAATTGTTAAGAGAATTAATTAAATTTAAGTAAAATTATTTGATTATTACTAAGTAATTTATTTAATAAATAACGTACTAATTAAATAATGTGCTAAAATAACTAAATAATTTATTAAATTAATTAAATTAATTTATTTAAAAACTTATTATTTATATATTAATTATGTTTCATATTTTATGTATAATTAGATATTATGTTATTTATTTAATAAATAATTTAAGATGATGTAATTTCATATAATATAATATATATTTTTAAAATTTGGTGAATTGTTATTAAGTCTTATATATATATATAAATTATTAGAAAAATTATTTATTTTAATAAATAACCAAATAAATAGTTAAATAATTATATTTTAATTAATAAACAGTAATTATTTTATAATTAATGTATAATTAAATCTTTTTATAAGTCGATATTAACAATTATATATAATTATGATATAAGCTAAATTTTTTATAATTAAAATATAATTATAATTTCATGAATGATTAATATTTATTACTATAACCAAATAATACATCATTTACTAATATTAAATTTATAAAAATATAAATTTCAAAATAAATAACCAATTAAATTAATTACACTCATATTTCAATCATTATAAATATATATATACACACATCATCAAACTATAAAAATATGTACATATAATACATAAAAAAGTCACTTTCACTTTATAAAACCAACAAAAAAGCAACTGATTTGACATCTACAGTAAAGTTTGTCTCTCCCCAAAATATAAAGAAACAAACAATTCATTATCAAATCATTTTCCATATTTACCCAAAACAAAAAGAAATACATGACACATTCTCCAAAATTTCTTCCAAAAACCTATTCCCCCAAATTTTTTTCTAGAAAATGGCCAAAATATAAAAGAACAAGCCCGAGGGGACTGATCACTAGAATTCAAACAGAAGGCCGCTAATGTCATGAGACAAACGAAATCTCATACAACATTTTCAAGTGTACTACCCCAGATTCGATCACCTTTTCCTTTTGAGACATTTTTTCGTTTCGTTTCCTTTGCTTTTTGTCTCTTTATCAGCTCACTTTGTTACTGTTTCTACATCTCCACTGTGTTGTTTCTAGGATATTCCAACATGCATATGTGCAATAATATAAAAGAATATTGCAATTCAGATTATAAAAAATTTAATCAGATAATCATAAGATGGCAAACGTGTGTTTTTATCAAATTGAAATTCAATTATTTAGCATGCGTGATCAGAATAATTGAATTCAAACATAGCATGCGCGATCAGAATAATTAAATTCAAATATATAGCGTGCGTGATCAGAATAATTAAATTCAAATATAGCATGCGTGATCAGAATTATAAGCACAATAAATTCAAGGCAAGACAGAATTCATTCAATCAGATACGAGTCCAGGAAAAGCCAAAATGACATATCAATCGAGGCAATAAAGCATGCTATCAGTATATTGAATATAGATACGAAATTTAAAAGGAAAACTTAGCTTAAGGATTCTGTATTGTAACAGAACCAATCAGACAACCAAATCACAGAATTTTGTTTGCCTTGAAGAAACGAGTGCCTCGACTCACTAGTGTAATGGGTACAACGCTGCTCCTCCCAGGATGAGATGGTCCAGAACGATCAGGTGCACTCCGTCTCGTTCACCTCGAACAACACTCAGTTGCCAGAATCAAATAGCCAGAATAACAGAATTTTGGGAAAGCAAGAGGAAAAGGAGAAAGAAAATATCAGTGTAAAGGAGGAGAGGAAGAACGTATGAGGTGAGCAAAAGTATGCTGTTTTTCGTGTGTTTTCAACTCTGCTAGAGGCAGGGTATTTATAGGCGAGATTAGGGTTAGGGTTAGGGTTAGCAGCAGTTAGAGTCCGCCAATTAATGGCCTCTAACATGTCACCCATCTAGTAGCAATTCGCCACATCGCCTTTAACACGTTACGCACGTCCAACAACACTTAACATCTCGCCTTATCTGATTACATGCCTCGGTAATCTGGACACTTATCCTCAAGTCCCGGTTCGGTTAAGTTTTTGAATTTTAAAATTTAAATTCAAAAATTCAATTGAATTTTGTCCAAAAAGATAAGACTAAGACTGAGACTGAGACATTCGCCCTAACACCTTGCACCAGCGCCGGGCGGCGGCGCGCGCATGTGGTCCACTTATATGAACCCCTTAGCGAACACTTTAACAAGCATTCATACTTGGGTTCAATATAAACTATTTACCACTTGTTTACAAAACCAATATGGGACAAGTGAAGGGTTGAAAACCCTTCAACTCCTCAACTTGGTTTTATAAGTCACAAGCAAGTCTCTTCTTTCTCAAGGTATTGATGTGGGACAATTTAATATAACACTTAACTATCTCTTTTCCTCCAATTCCACACAATAATTATCTTTAGATTCCAACCAATAATTGGCATCTATCCAAAATTAATTAAACATGTAATTAGATTATTTGTTCCAATTACAACAATCCCTCACAAATCCATAGATAATGGTTATCAAATTCAACATAACTCGCTTTCAGAAATGGTACCTTCCAGTTTGAACCACTCCCTAAGTTATCCGACTTCTACCACCACCGGGACAAATGGATCTAAGCCTTGAATTTGTGCCCGTGATTGTGATTGCATCCATTAGTAACAACGAGCTAAAAGCTATGTACTAATCTTTAGGGTTGACACATTAAGACCATGTGTCCCGATCCTGTATCATGAATGTTTATCAAGGAACAACCCAATTCCTTTAGTCTCGGCCAAAGGACTATATTCACTTAGTTAGGCGTCTCCAGGGATGCACTGCTCGCATCTCGTCCAAAAAATGACTTGACCCCATTCAGAGTTAAACTCTTACTATACCAGCAGTAGTAAGCACCTATCAGGCAATCAGGGGAGAGACACCAAATACAAAGTATCAATCTAAATTTTAGGTGCAACTTGATATGCTCAGCAGCTTGTTTATACCACATTGAACACACCTTGTGGGATCTCCACTTAGTAGGTTGGGTTGTCACTGCAGGTATATCACTGATGGGTTTCCAGTCCCATCCCCAACCTGAATTTATTAATAGAGGACAAATCAAGTCCTTTAGTTAAAGGGTCTGCAATGTTGTCTTTGGATCCAATAAAATCTATTGCGATAACCCTATCAGACACTAACTCCCTTATAGACTTTAGTCTAACTTGGATGTGTCTTTTAGTCTTTTGATTGAACTTTGAACTACTAATCTTTGCAATTGTGGTTTGATTGTCACAATGTACAGCAATTCCTGGAAGAGGTTTGGTTACCATGGGCAATTGTACCATTAGCCTATGTAACCATTCTGCCTATGTCCCAGTTGTGTCCAAAGCACATAACTCAGCCTCAAAGGTGGACCGAGTTATCAAAGTTTGTTTAGAAGACTTCCAGGAGACAGCGTCTCCACCCAAGGTAAATACATACCCTGTACACCCATTACTTCCGGAGTTTTTGGCTATCCAACTAGTGTTACTAAAACCTTCCAGCATTGCAGGAAATCTCTTGTAGTGCAGGGCTAGTGAAGTAAAGGCCTTTAAATATCGAAGTACGCTATCCAAAGCCTCCCAATGAGTTTGATTAGGACAGCTTGTATATCTAGCAAGCTTAGAGACCACAAATGAGATATCTGGTCTCGTGCCGTTTGCAAGATATTGCAAGCTACCGATTATTTGAGAATATCTCAACTGAGACACTAGTACATCGGTTTCATTCTTAAAGAGAGCTACTAAAGGATCATATGGCGTTTTTGCGATTCTACTTTGTTTATAGCCAAATTTCTCAATTATCTTCTCAACATAGTGAGACTGAGAAACCGCTATACCCTCAGTTGAACGAGTCAACTTAAGTTCAAGAATCATTTCCGCAACACCCATATCTTTCATTTCAAACTTGTTCTTTAAGTAACATTTAGTCTCATTGATAATCTCAATGTTGGAGCTAAACAGCAGAATGTCATCTACATACAGGCATAACACAATACAATTATCACCTTTAATTTTGCAATAGACGCACTTGTCATTATTGTTAACTTTGAAGCCAAATGACAATATGGTTTTGTCAAACTTTTCATGCCATTGTTTAGGTGCTTGTTTCAAACCATAAAGTGATTTAACAAGCTTGGAAACTTTCCGCTCATTTCCAGAAGCTACAAATCCCTCAGGCTGATCTATATAAATTTCTTCCTCAAGACCACCATACAAAATAGGGAATAGGTGTCGAAATAATCTATTCCCTATTTTTTCCTAAACCCTTTAGCAACTAGCCTGGCTTTAAACTTATCAGCAGTCCCGTCAGACTTAAGTTTCTTTTTGAAGATCCACTTGTTTCTTATAGTAGTACACCCCAGAGGGAGATTTACTAATTCCCATGTCCCATTTGAGACAATAGAATCCATCTCACTCTTAATAGCTTTCTTCCAATGCTTAGCTTCAGGGTAAGCTATAGCATCCTTGATGGTAACAGGATCACCTTCGACATTGTAAGTAACAAAGTCACTCCCAAAGTCCTTAGTGATTCTAGCCCTTTTACTCCGTTTGGGTTCATCCAGTTCTTTAGGAACTATGTTAGTACTACTAGGACCAACCCCCACATTTGTCATCTTTTCCACATGATCTGGAATCGATGCAGACTCAAGGGTTGAATCTAAAGAAACATTTTGAGGTATCCCAATCTTCATGGGAAACACATTCTCAAAGAACATAGCATCGCGAAATTCGACTATATTGCTCACATCTATGCCCGGAATTTCTGATTTAATAACCAAAAATCGCATAGCATAGCATAAGATGTTTCCACATAGCCTAGAAAGACCGCATCAATAGTCTTAGGGCCTAGTTTCTTCCTCTTGTGTTCAGGGACTAGAACTTTTGCAAGACAGCCCCACACTCGGAAGTATTTTAAACTAGGTTTCCTGCCTTTCTAGAATTCAAATGGCGTGCTTTCTTTATGTTTTAGGGAAACTCTATTCAAAATATGGCAAGCCGTATTCAAAGCTTCCCCCTATGTACTTGGGCAATCCAGATTTCAAAAGTAGACTGTTAATCATGTCTATAAATATTCTATTCTTTCGCTCAGCTATCCCATTCGAAGCGGGAGAATAATGAGCAGTTTCTTCATGAATTATGCCAAAATTACGACAGTATTCATGAAATGGGTTGGTTGGACCCATATTCTCCACCCATATCTGACCTTAACCGTTTAAGTTTTCTACCAGTTTGTGTTTCGGCTTCATTTTTGAACATAATGAACTTATCTAGTGCTTCGTCTTTATGTTTTAATAAATAAACATAACAATACCTACTGCTATCATCTATAAAGGTGATAAAGTATCTTTTATTGTCTTTTGTTAAGACCCCATTGAACTCACAAATATCTGTGTGCACTAAATCAAGAATTTCAGTTTGCCTTTCAACCGAGAGGGAAGGCTTTCTAACTTGCTTGGCTTCAACACAGATTTGACATTTCTGACCTCATTCAATGTCGTGTTTAGGAATTAAGTTTAAGTTCATAATTCGTTTGACTGAACTATAATTAAGTGTCCTAAACGGTTATGCCAAATAGATGAATTCTCAATAATGTTAATAACAGGAGACTCTGAAAAATCAACTTTATTAGAACCAATAATGTTCTCAACTCGCACCTTAAACAAACCATCGGAAAGATAGCCTTTACAAATAAAAATGCCGTAATGTAAAATTACTACTTTATTTGATTTGAAAGAAATTTCATAACCCTCCCTAACTATTATAGAACCACTTATTATATTTCTTCGAATTGCTGGGACGTGATGCATTCTTTGCAGAGACAGTGTGCGCCTCGAAGGAATTTTAGGTCCACACGTCCTATCCCATACACATTGGCTGCACTTGAGTTCCCCATCATCACAGTCCTTCTGCTAACAGGATGGTAAGATACAAACAGTGATTTATCAGCACAAACGTACACATTAGCACCGGTGTCTATCAGCTAATCATATGGTTCATAGATAGAAAATAATTCAGGTTTGAAAGAAACGTACTCGTCAATGGATGCATCGGAACTCCAGCCTCACTGGTGTCTCCAACAACCATGTTGACAATTGGTCTAGCAGACTGGGCTTTAGCCTTGGCTTTCTTGGAGGGACACTCCTTACCCCAATGCCCTTTTTGTCCACAATTCCAGCATGGCCTGTTTGCCTTCGGTTTCCTATTAATTTTGGCTTTTTCCCTTATCGATGGATTTAGAGTTTGAGTTCATGTTGACTTTCTTCTTTCCTATTATTACATTCGCCTTAGGATGTTATTCAATAGGAACATTATGAGTTTGATTTCTGTGCTCCTCTTCAATGCTTATGGCGATCATTAGATCATCTAAAGTCAATTTCCCTTTTTGATGCTTCAGAGTCATGCTGAAACTTTCCCAAGATTTAGGGAACTTATCGACAATCGACATGACCATAAATTTTTTAGGAAGTTTCATTTCAGCATCAGCCAGGGAATGCTCTAGATTGATCAATTCATGTGTCTGTTCAGATACAGACCTGCCCTCAACCATCTGATACTTTAGGAATTTGGAAACCGAATACTTTTCGAGCCCTTGCTCTTCAGTATTGTATTTCCTATCCAGTTCATCCCATAAAGGTTTAGCCGTATAGGAATCAGAACAGTATACATCAAAGAGTGTATTAGACAAAGCTGACAGAATCACTCTTCGAACAATCTGATCTTTTGTTTTCCAATCGGCTATTTCTTTAGTCTTGGGATCAGTTTCAGTTGGTTCTGACATGGTCAACTAAATCAACGAAATAAGACCTTTCATCGTTAGCTAGATTTTCATGTGCTGTTGCCAACGCTTAAAATACTGGTCCGTGAATTTTTCTGGCAATCAGGAAAGGTCAACTTTCGCTGACACAATATCACCAATAGCATGTGAATTTGAAGCCATCACAGATTTCTATAATGAAAGTCCTATAGCAGAATATCTAGGCAAAATATGCAGGCAAGATTCCTAGACAGGATATCTAATCAGAAATATTAGGCAAGATTCCTAGACAGGATATCTCATCAGAATTTCAGCATATAAAGTACACACGAAAGACTCGTTCTTCAAGATTGTTGTTTCCAGGATATTCCAACATGCATAGGTGCAATAATATAAAAGAATATCGCAATTCAGATTATCAAAAATTTAATCAGATAATCATAAGATGGCAAACATGCGTTTTTATCAAATTGAAATTCAATTATTTAGCATGCGTGATCAGAATAATTGAATTCAAATATAGCATTCGTGATCAGAATAATTAAATTCAAATATATAGCATGCGTGATCAAAATAATTAAATTCAAATATAGCATGCGTGATCAGAATTATAAGCACAACAAAGTTAAGGTAAGATAGAATTCATTCAATCAGATACGAGTCCAGGAAAAGCCAAACTTATATATCAATCGAGGCAATAAAGCAATAAAGCATGCTACCAGTATATTGAATATAGATACGAAATTTAAAAGGAATACTTAACTTAAGGATTATGTATTGTAACAGAACCAATCAGACGACCAAATCACAGAATTCTGTTTGCCTTGAAGAAACGAGCGCCCCAACTCACCAGTGCAACGAGTACAGCGCTGCTCCTCCCAGGATGAGATGGTCTAGAACGATCAGGTGCACTCCGTCTCGTTCACCTCAAACAGCACTCAGTCGCCAGAATCAAATAGCCAGGATAACAGAATTTTGGTAAAGCAAGAGGGAAAAGGAGAATGAGAATATTAGTGTAAAGGAGGAGAGGGAGAACATGAGAGGAGAGCAGAAGTATGCTATTTTTCGTGTGTTTTCAACTCTGCCAGAGGTCAAATCACAAGGTCAAATCACAACTTTAGCATTTTTTATGATTTAGCTGCAACCATCAGATCTAGGATCGAATTTTTATGCCAGCAAATAAATTTAATTCTAATAATAACAATAAGTTACATTTAACATTAATAGACAAGTTACCTATTGTAGAAAAATTAACAAAATACATGTGTCGTAATTTTGAACTATGACTAAAGTTGATCACTTAAAAGAATGATTGATTGTAGAACTCCCTTATTTATTATCATCCATAACCTGCCATTTTGATGAGTTTGAAGTTAACATGTAAGTAAAGATCGTCTTTCATAGTTCTCTCTAAATATTCTTAATATGATAGCAAAGGGTTGACTCTTCAATTTTATAAGAAAACTCTAATTTGCACCAAAATATTAAAAACAAACGAACAAACAAACAGCAATAACAATAAGATAAAAGGGTGCCATGGATATCCCACAGCTAGAAATTAGTAATTTTTTCTCAAAATATTCTTTTATTTGGAAACTAAATTTAATTATGATTTTTTATTTTCTCAAAACATTGAAAGTAATTTTAAATATTTATAATTGGTTATTAATTATGTTCACTCTGGCTAGTTGATAAAAACTTTGGGTAATATTTGATTATGTTCCCCTGAACAAAATTGTTTTGGGTGGTTATAATCAAACATACATTTATTTTGGCTTTAAAGTATTAAAATAAGTCTTTCCCAAAATACCATATTCTTGCCTTCATTATCCCAAAAAGCCACTTATTTTACCCTTGTATCAACATATGCATATATATATATATATATATATATAAATATTTTATTATTGTTTATAAAATAAAAAATATTACTAAATTCTATTTTCTCCCCAAACACTCAACAAAAAAATATTTATTTGATTATTATAGTAAAAAATGCTTTCTCACTAACAGGGGCGTAAATGAGCAGAGTTGAGCTTGAATCTAGCAAGTTGAAGCTCGGTTTGTTAAATAGATGAAGGCTTGAGTGAGCCTTATCGAGCCTCTATCGAGCTCGATTCGCATAGAAAAGCAGAAGAACTCGATTCGTATAAGTTTGAATGAACTTGAGCTCGTATAGGTTTAGACTAATTTGAGCTCATTTAGGCTCAAAATAAAATATATAATTATAATTTTAAAATAAATAAATTATTTTCCTAAAGATAACAAGCAAATTATTATTATTATTTACCTATCTTTATGAATCTTATCATATATAATTATAGGGTAAAATTCACTTTATCCCCTTGTACTCGAACTTCATCTTACTTTACCCCCCTATACTTTTAATTACATCACTTTGCCTTCTTGTATTCTTAATTTTACTTCACTTACTTTAACATCGTTAAAACCTCTTCAATTTCTATTAGCAAACCAAGCAAAAATAGTTAGATCACCATATTTGATATTAATATACTTAAAATGCCTATACTTCAATATTTTTTTGCCAATCTCTCCCACCTACTCTTCTCTTATATGAATACACAAATTTTATATAAAATAATATTAAAATTAAATTAAAAAATTCAAGTTGAATGCTTAAAGATGAAACCTGGACATCAATATTGACTGCATTACAAATATATCAAAAACTTGCATCATATACTAAAAGTATATCTCTAAAAGAAAACAATGATTTCCATTAAAGAAAATCAAGTTAATAATATGTAGAACCCATTATTTTCTTTATAGAATTGTTTTACTAACTCTATTTTATTACCTAATACATCCCTTTATGAAATCATAAAAAATCGAAAAAAACACTGCATTTAGCACAAAGTAGCAACAAAACTACATGTAAATGAGATTTCATATGGATATTTAAAGTCGGTCTTTAAGAAATGTGTTTCCGTTATATGTCTTTGGTGATTTTATATTTCTAAATATTCAAATATAAATTTTTCTTTTTTATGGAGAAGATGAGTTTTATTTGTTAAATGAACAATTAAAAATTATGGGCAATTTAGTCTTTTGAAAAGAAAAAGTTAATGGTGTTAAGAAGATGAAGAGAATTCAACAGAATTGAATAATTTAAGTAAAATTGATAGTATAGGGAAGCAAAGTGATGCAATTAAAAATATAGAGGGATAAAGTGAATTTTACCCATAATTATATATACAAAATATAAAAAAAAACTTGATTAGGCTCGCGAACTTTTTGAATCGAATATTATTAAACTCGGTTGTTTACGAATCATCTCATCTCATTTACACCTCTATTCCCTAAACATAATATATGTATATATGTATATATACTTTTAAAAATATTTTTTAACCATTTCCCAAAAAATAAATAAAAATCAATCAAATTCCCAATATTACTTTTATATTTTTCCAACTTTATTTTTAGAATTTATCTTTCCAAAATATATAACATAATCATATGTAAAACATAACCAAACACTCCCTTGGGGCTCAGAGTCAGATTAAAGGCACTAATAATATCATAGAAAATGAATCTTATACAATATTTTCGAGCGTTCCCCCGAATGGTTATGGAACATTGCATCACCCTTTTGCTGCCTTTCGTTTTTAGCCTTTTTGTCTCCCTTCCTTTCCGTCTCTTTACCCGTTGACTTTGTTACTGTTTTGGATCTTCTCCATCTCGTTTTGTTTCCTCCACTGTTCACTGCCCGTTGACTTGCTGAAACTTGCTGAGATGGCGGCTTATGGTGCTGTAGTTTCCCTCTTGCAAACTCTGGACACCATCCTGCATTCTGGAGGCCAGCTCCCGACTTCCCTTGACGGACGCCAACTTGAATCTCTCCGAGAAAAGGTTGGTTTCTTGCAGCAATTTCTTGAATATCATTTGAGAAAAACGAGCAATCAAGAAGCTGCGGAAAGTTTTGAAACTAAGATCAGGGACGCGGCTTTCAGGGCTGAAGACCTGATTGAATCCCGCATATTGAATCTTCGGGAACCTGAGATTGGGCTCCCACTGGATCAAAATCCTGAGATTGGGCGCCAACTGGATCAAAATCCTGAGATTGGGCGCCCACTGGACCAAAATCCCCTCTTGCCATCCTTGATTTTTGTGCTAAAAAACGTTACAATATTTGTCTGGGTCAAAACCCTCTGTCCTTTTGCCGTCAAGAAATTCCTGCCTGTCCGCGACCAAAATGTGATACTTCTCGCTGTCCAAATTGTGACAACTCCTGTGGTGCAAGTTCTGACCAAAGCCAAATTGCCTCTGACATGGAGTAAACTTAAATCCATATTTTGTAAAAAAGAGATATCTGTTACCGTGCAAGATGAGCAGCATAATTCTGAGCCGGAAGATCAGGGCTTGGGCCAGGTGATAGAAGATATTGAGACCATGGGGAATGAGGTGATCAAGATTAAGGCTGCACATGGGTCAGAGGATCTGCGGCCCACCAGGAATTTCTTACCTGCTGCTTCATCATCAAGGGGTGATTTAAGCATCACCGGAAAGAATGTTGTGGTGGGATTTGATAGTGATTTGGAAGAGATGAGAAGCCGTTTAACTGAAGATTCGTCCAAGCTTGAAATTGTTTCAATTGTGGGAATGGGCGGTATTGGTAAAACTACACTTGCTAGAGAAGTTTATAATGATAACTATATCATCTATCGCTTTGACATTCGTGCTTGGGTGACAATATCTCAAGAATATTCATTGCGTCAAGTCTTGGTAGGCCTTTTGGATTCAGCGAAACTGCTTACAGAAAAGATGTACGAAAAGAGAGAAGAAGAATTGGCTGAGTATCTCTACAAAAGTCTTAAGGGTAGAAGGTATCTCATGGTAATGGATGATATGTGGGATATTGAGATATGGGATGCTGTGAGAAGATCATTTCCAGACGATAAAAATGGAAGTCGTGTGGTTTTAACTACTAGGCTGTCTGAAGTGGCTCTTTATGCCAATTCTTGTAGCCCTCTTCATCTGATGCGTTTTCTCAATCAAGATGATAGTTGGAATTTACTTTGTAATAAAGTGTTTGGCGAAAAATATTGCCCCTATGAATTGGTGGATATTGGAAAGGAGATTGCCGGAAGTTGTGACGGACTTCCTCTAGCAATAACTGTAATTGGTGGGCTCCTGTCCAAAGTCAGTAGGGAACAAAAAAAATGGAGAAGTGTTGCAGATAATTTAAGTTCAATTGTGATTAAAGATGATGAGCAATGTATGGAGATACTATCTTTGAGTTATAACCACTTGCCTCATCGATTAAAACCTTGTTTTCTCTATATGGGCGTGTTCCCAGAAGATTATGAGATCCCTGTCCCAAAACTCATCCGTCTATGGGCTGCCGAGGGATTTCTTAAACCACATAGATCGAAAAGTGTGGAAGAGTTGGCAGAAGAGTACTTGGAGGATCTGATTGCAAGAAACCTCATTTTGGTGTGCAAGAGGAGTGCTGATGGGAAGGTAAAAACTTGCAACGTTCATGACCTATTGAGAAACTTGTGCATGAGGAATGCTCGTAATGAGAAGTTTCTTCATGTCGTGAAATGCAATGATGATGTTCTTCGAGAAAGTATAGATACTCTGCGTAGATTAAGCATTCATTCTGATTTTCTGAGTCTTCAACCTGAGAAGATACTTTACAATAGAAGAATTCATAACTCAGGTCCTCATTCTCTTGTATTTACTGGTGCCCATCGTATCTATCCATCACAGTTTTACTTGGGTTATAGACTGCTTAGAGTACTTGATTTAATTATAGTATGTTTCTTTCACTTCCCAACTGAAATAGTTAAGTTAGTTAACTTGAGATACCTTGCTTTCACCTGCAAAGAGGCACTTTATCCGTCCATATCTGAGCTTTGGAATCTAGAAACACTTGTTCATCACAATTGGACATATCGACAGTGCTCCTTTTTACCGGTGGAAATCTGGATGATGGAAAAATTAAGACATCTATGTGTGACCCAAAATTTCTTGCACGTTCCTTGCAATGTGAAAAGTCATGTGAACAATTCTGTTCTTCTAGAAAACTTGCAAACGCTTTTAGAAGTAAGAAACTTCAGATGCAGCAGCAACATCCTTAAAATGCTTCCAAATTTAAAAAAGTTGGGAATTTCCTATGACGTCTCCCCCTCTGAGGTATGGTCAGCCCCTCTGAGGTATGGTCAGCATATCAGCTTGAAGCTCTTGTCAATCTAAATCAACTAGATTCACTGAAACTTCTTGTGAAGAATTCCTATCTTACACCAGAAATTGTCAATCCAGAAAAGATTGCTTTCCCGCAGAGTCTTAGAAGATTAATTCTGAGTGGTTGTGCAATTCCTTGGACAAGTATGGGGGTTATTGGTGCATTGCCAAATCTTGAAGTTCTCAAACTGAGAAGTAATGCTTGCCGAGGGACTGATTGGGAGCCAGTTGAAGGGGAATTTTGTCGACTAGGACACCTGCTACTTGAAGAGTTGGATCTCGTTCAATGGAGTGCTGACAAAACTCACTTCCCTTGTCTTCGACGTCTAATTATCAGGTCCTGCTACAGACTAAAGGAGATCCCTTCTGATATTGGTGAAATAGATACACTTGAATTGATCGAGTTGGTCGACTGCCATCCTTCTGCTGTGGCTTCTGCAAAACAAATAGAAGAGGAACAAGAGGATAATGGAAATGTGTATCTCAAAGTTCATGTTGACTTGAGGAGACGGTTCAAGGATAAATTTTACTCCCGCGTGTTGCACTGAAAGGTGAGTTTATCCAATTGTCTGGTTCTGTATCTATTTTCATTCCCTTTCATGGTGAAAGTGAGTCCTCTCTGTCTGGTTCTTCTATCGGATGCAGCTATGCAAGTGCATTGAACTTTCTGTACGTGCATCACCCACCCAAGTGGAAGGGAGAAAAGGAATATTTGAGAAATCTTCGAACCAATATACAAATATAAATTTTTGTATACAAAATCAAGTGTAAGCCTTACCAGCTGCGCCTCAGAATTTTTTTTGTAACCAGCCAAATCTAGAAACAGCAACGGGCAAACCTATTTGAGGTATTTGGATCCCTCAGATTCCAGGACAGCTGTTACAGTTGACAGTAAATCGTTGTTATATGAATTACAAAGCAGGCAAAGCACATAAAAGCTCATCACACAGTAACAAGGACGACAAGGTTCAACTTCAAATAAAGCAGGAATTCAAGCCAATTGATAAAGTCATCACAAATTGGAAGATCCTAACAAGATGATACGGCATAATCCTATGGTAGAAACTTGGCATCTTACAAAAAACTCTCTCAATTATCACATAGAAAACCAAATTGCACCTATATTTCCCTAACCCTTCATAGCCTGCTCCTAGTTTATTCCATTATATTATCAAAAGAATGATTCCTAAAGACTAGCAAAAATATAGAGGGAAACATAACAGCTCCTTCCATGTGATAAAATTATCTGTTGAGGCTTGTATCGCATGCATACCAGCTTGATTTTCAGCTGCAAATCTGAGACAGGCAGCTTTCAATTCCTTAGCACGATAAAGGTCTGCTAGGCGCAACAAGTATGCTACTGTTTCCCCTGAAACTCTCTCCAAAATGTATGATTCGCATATTTTTTGAAGTCTTTCCAACTCAAATTGATCAGCCGCAACAAGCATCTTTGCCAAAAATGAATCAATAATCGAAGAATGGTCAAAAGCTTCTTGCTCTTCTTCCAGAAAAGTTCCTGTATATATAAAGTGCAGCATGGCCTACAGAATGAAACACAACAAAAAGCAGTAATCCCAAAGTAGGCAGTTAACTGTATGGAACTGTAAAAGTGAACATCTTTCTTAGCAGCAGCAGACAAACATTAGGTAATTTTGTTACTATACACAAATACCTTGAATACTTTAGGTTGCATATTGGGAACAACAATCTCCTGGTGCTAGATGGCATCAGAAAAATGCGACCGAAATGCTGGGCAACAACAATCTCCTGGTGCTGGATGGCATCAGAAAAATGCGACCGAAATGCTGGGCAACGGGACGCCAATATACACTTGTGCGCAGAAAAGCTTTCACCCTCTACTTTAAAGAGCACATCAGCCCCTTGCTTGCTTTCCAAGAGCCTGCCAAAGTCATTCCCTACATCGGACTTGGTACCTCAATGAAAGGTAAATTTTGGATACGAGAACTCAAGACTCCAATAGTGCAATTTATTTTCAGACAATCGTCCTTGAGATAGTCCGATGATTCAAGGAATGCCCGTTCAAGGAAATTATAGCAACCATGGCTTTTACCACCGAGAGGGATACAAGGAATATCAATCAACCAAGGATATAAAAGCAAATCCCGTATAATGAAATTAAAGAATCTAGATGTGGAACTGCAGAACCTTGAAAAAGGAAAAATTGCATCCCATTTGATAAAATCAAAGATTCCAGTTGTGGAACTGCAGAAGATGGCAAAAGGAAAAAGTAATTCCCATTTGATGAAATTAAAGAATTCAGACTTCGAACTGCAGAAGCTGGCAAAGGGAACAAATTTGGGATGAGGATGTTCAAACGAAGTGCAGCCGAAATGATTGCCTCTACCTGACTGATCGACCAGGTAGAGCTCATACAAATATTGCACCGGAGTTCTCAACTCACTCTGGCATGATAGAAATAGAGATATATACCCCTTTTCGTGGACATCGCTGGCTTCGCGTCCGTTGGTATAAAAGCTCATAGTCCATGGATAGCCGCCGGCCATAAACTCTTCACTCTGGATCTTTTTGTGTAGGACGTATAGATTATAAACAACAGTTTATAAAGTAATTATAAAACAGTTTATAATCACGGGGCAGTGTTTGGAAAAACAATATAATAAATATTTCAGAAAACGGCAAACAACAATATATATATTCCAAAATTATTCAGTTGCAATTTAGTTTAACATAAGCATAAACCAAAGCAAACATACCAATTTGGAATATAAGAACAGAAATACAAAGATCAGTATATCTAAATTGAGAACTTATCTCAAAGTTCTGTATCGTAACAGAACTCAGACTGAATCACCAGAATCTGATTTGCCTTGAAGAAATTATCGCCCCTACCAGTGCACAGGGTGCAGCGAAACTTCCTCCAGGATAAGACAGTCTCAGAAGTCCTTTGGTGCACTCCAAAAGAACTTCACCTCGATCACCACTCAATCGCCAGAAAATGATAAACAACACTATTATAGAAGTATATGAGAGGGATAAAAGAGAATCTGTTATTCTTCCTTTAGTCTACACCTAGCAGACTAATTTATAAGTGATAGGAGGGGATCACCTTTTAAGGTTTTTCCATGTGGGACAAGAAAGGCTACAATATATATAGGAGTGAAGTTTACCAAACTTTTCTTCCAATTCCTATGTGGGACAATTTTGATAATATATATAGGTATAGTATGACATGTTTTCCTTGCTTTTCCTATGTGGGACAAAGATAAAACAAAATTGTTTTGAATTCCCACAAGTTCCCACCTCTTTATCTTGATTCCAATGAGAGACAACTCCCATTTATAGAATCCATACTTATTGAACCCCTCTTTACACTTCAAACATCTATGGATTTCACCCAGTAATTGGCACTAATCCAAAGAAATAAAACATCTCTTTAACATGTAATTAGCCCCAAATATCGAATAAATGGGTGCCAATTACAACAATTTGTTTACACAAATCCATAATGTTGGACTATCAAGATTATCGTAACTTTCTTTCAGTAATGGTACCTTCCGGTTTGAACCACTACCTAAGTTATTCAACTTATGCCACCACAGGGACAAATGGATCTAAGCCTTGAATTTGGCCCTTGGATGTGTTGGCGTCCGTTGGTAACAACAAGCTACATGGCTATGCAGTGATCTTTAGGTTTGACACGTTACGGCTGTGTGTCCCGGTCCTGTATCATGAATGTTTTCAAGGAATAACCCTTTTCCTCTAGTCGCGGCCAAATGACTACATTCACTTAGTTGGGCATCTCCAGGGATGCACTGCTTGCATCTCGTCAGTATGACTTGACCCCATTCAGAGTTAGCACTCTTACTTTACTTGCAGTTAACAACACCTTCCAAGTATGCCAGCGGACAGACTCAGATACTAAGGTATCAATCAAGTTTAGGTGCACTTTGACACACTCAACATCTTGTTTATACCACATTGAACCTCCTTGTGGGATCTCCACTTGGTAGGTTGGGTTGCCACTGTAGGTGCATCGCTAATGGGTTTTCAGTCCCATCCCCAGCCTGGATTTTTGGAATAAGGACAACTCAAGTCCTTTCGTCAAAGGATCGGCCATGTTGTCTTTGGATCCAACAAAATCAATGGCCACAATCTTATCAGACACAAGCTCCCTTATAGACTTTAGTCTAACTTGGATGTGTCTCTTGGTCTTTTGATTATACTTTGAACTTTTGATCTTTGCAATTGTGGTTTGACTATCACAATGCACTGCAATTGCAGACAAAGGCTTACTTACCATGGGTAATTGGACCATCAGCCCATGTAGCCACTCAGCCTCCATTCCAGTTGTGTCCAAAGCACATAACTCTGCCTCAAATGTAGATCGAGTTATCAAAGTCTGTTTAGTAGACTTCCAGGAGACAGCGCCTCCACCCAAGGTAAATACATACCATGTACACCCATTACTCCCAGAGTTTTTGGCTATCCAGCTAGCATCACTATATCCCTCAAGTACTGCAGGGAATCTGCCATAATACAGAGCAAATGATGTTGTGCCCTTAAGATACCGAAGTACCCTATCCAAAGCCTCCCAATGGGTTCTATTGGGACAACTTGTATACCTCGCCAGCTTTGAAACTACAAATGAGATATCCGGTCTTGAGCCATTTGAAAGATATTGCAAGCTCCCAATAATTTGAGAATACCTCAATTGAGACACAAGAATACCACTTTCATTCTTGAAAAGAGTCACAGAAGGATCATATGGTGTCTTAGCGATTCTACATTCCTTATAGCCAAATTTCTCAATTATCTTCTCAACATAGTGAGATTGAGAAATAGCTATACCCTCTGTTGACCGAATCAACTTGAGTCCAAGAATCACATTAGCTTCACCCATATCTTTCATTTCAAACTTACTTTTCAAGTATGACTTTGTCTCATTGATAATCTCAATGGTAGAACCAATTAATAAAATGTCATCCATATATAAACATAGTACAATACAATCATCACCTTTAACCTTACAGTAAATGCACTTATCATTATCATTTATGCTAAAACCAAATGATAAAATAGTTTTATCAAATTTCTCATGCCACTGCTTAGGCGCTTGTTTCAATCTATAAAGGGATTTAACAAGCTTACAGACCTTTTGCTCGTTACCGGGAGCTACAAATCCCTCAGGCTGATCCATATAAATCTCTTCCTCGAGATCACCATACAGAAAGGCTGTTTTCACATCCATCTGGTGAATCGAGTAACCATATACGGAAGCCAGTGTTATAAGCATCCGGATTGTAGTCAATCGAGCAACTGGGGAATAGGTATCAAAGAAGTCTATTCCCTCTTTTTGTCTAAAGCCTTTGGCAACTAATCTGGCCTTAAACTTATCAATGGTTCCATCAGATTTAAGTTTCTTTTTAAAGATCCATTTGCTTCCAATCGTAGTACACCCCAGAGGTAGATCGACTAATTCCCATGTCCCATTAGAGACAATGGAATCCATCTCACTTTTGATAGCTACCTTCCAATGCTTAGCTTCAGGTGAGGCCATAGCATCCTTTAAGGTCACAGGATCATCCTCGATATTATAAGTGATGAAATAACTTCCAAAATCCTTGACGACCCTAGCTCTCTTACTCCGTCTAGGTTTATCTGGTTCTTCAGCTTCAGCGAAGGCTGAGCCATAACTACTTGGAAAACCCCCCACATTAGACATCTTTTCCACATGATCAGGAATAGACATCGATGTAAGAGCTGAATCTAAAGAAACATCATGAGGTACTCCAATTTTCATTGGAAACACGTCCTCAAAAAATGTAGGGTCACGAAATTCTACTATTGTGTTAACCTCTATGCCTGGGATTTCAGATTTAATTACCAAAAATCTCAATGCATAGCTTGTTTCCACATAGCCCAAGAAGACCGCATCAACAGTTTTAGGACCGAGCTTTTTCCTCTTGTGTTCTGGGACTAGAACTTTTGCAAGACAGCCCCACACTCGAAAATACTTTAAGCTAGGTTTTCTGACTTTCCAGACTTCAAATGGAGTGCTTTCTTTATGTTTGAGAGGGACTCTATTCAGAATATGGCAAGTCGTATTCAAAGCCTCTCCCCACATATATTTAGGCAGTCCTGAATTCAAAAGCAGACTATTGATCGTATCTTTAAAGGTTCTATTCTTTCGTTCTGCTATCCCATTAGATGAGGGAGAGTATGGAGGAGTCTCTTCATGAATAATACCAAAGTTTCGGCAATATTCATCGAAGGGTTTAGACTTGTACTCTCCTCCTCTATCTGATCTTAACCTTTTAAGTTTCTTACTAGTTTGATTTTCAGCTTCATTTTTAAAAATGATAAACTTTTCAAGTGCTTCATCTTTATGTTTTAACAAATAAACATAACAATACATACTGTAATCATCTATAAAGGTAATGAAGTATCTTTTCTGATCTTTAGTTAAGATTCCATTGAACTCACAAATATTTGTATGCACAAGCTCAAGTATTTCAGAATTCCTTTCAACCGATTGATAAGGTTTTCTTACTTGTTTAGCCTCAACACATATTTGACATTTGTGACTACTTTCAATATCATGTTTAGGTATCAAATTTAAGTTCATCATGCGATTAACAGAACCAAAATTTAAATGGCCTAAACGACTATGCCAAACAGTGGAACATTCAACAGTATTCACAAAAGAAAGATCAGAATACGCAGTATTACACATGCTTGAACCAACATTTTCAACTCGCACTTTGAATAATCCATCAGACAAATAACCCTTTCCAACAAAAGAACCATAATGTAAGATTACAACTTTATCGTACTTAAAAGTAAGTTCATAACCTTCCCTAACTATTACAGAACCACTTATTATATTCCTACGAATCGTTGGAACATGGTGCACCCTTAGCAGAGATAGTATGCGCCCCGAAGGAAACTTCAGGTCCACACGTCCTATCCCAAGCACTTTGGCGGCACTTGAGTTCCCCATCGTTACAGATTTTCCATCGATTGGCTGGTAAGACACAAATAGCAATTTATCAGCACAAACGTGCACATTTGCTCCAGTGTCAATTAACCAATCGAAAGGTTCATAAATAGAGAAGAGTTCAGGTTTCAAAGAAACATACCCATCAACATTCGTTTCTAGAGCCCTAGCTTCACTAGGTTCCCCCACAACCATGTTGACCAGAGCTGGCCCAGTAGACTCAAGTTTAGCCTTGGCTTTCTTAGAGGGGCACTCCTTAGCCCAATGGCCTACCTGTCCACAATTCCAGCATGGTTTGTTTACTTTTTGTTTCTTGTTGGCCTTGGTTTTGCTTTATTTATGGTTTTAGAATTCGAGTTCATTTGGATCATTCTATTGAACTTTTTCTTCCCTTCAGTAACTACATTTGCCTTAGGTAGGTGCTCAACCGGAACTTCATGAATTTGATTCCGGTGTTCTTCCTCAATGCTTATGACAATCATCAGATCATCTAGGGACAACTTCCCTTTCTGATGCTTGAGTGTCATTCCAAAGTTTTCCCAAGACTTAGAAAATTTATCCACTATGGACATGACCAGAAATTTCTCAGGAAGTTTCATCTCAGCATCAGTAAGAGCATGCTCAAGATTGATCAGTTCATGTGTTTGTTCAGTTACAGACTTTCCCTCAACCATCTGATACTTCATGAACCTTGAAACAGAATACTTCTCAAGCCCTTGCTCTTTAGTATTATATTTTCGGTCCAACTCATCCCACAGTGATTTAGCAGTGTATGAGTCCGAGCAGTATACATCGAAGAGAACATTTGACAGTGATGACAAAATTATCCCTCGACCTAACTGATCTTTCTCAGTCCACTCAGCTATTTCAACTGTTTTAGGGTCAGTATCAGTAGGTTCAGGTCTAGTCACCTGAATCACCGAAAGAAGACCTTTCATTGTGAACCAAATTTTCATTCGTTGTTGCCAACGTTTGAAAAACTGGCCCCCAAACTTTTTTGGCAAGCCAGAAAGGTCCACTCTTGAGGACAACAATGAACCAACACCAAAACCACTTGTAGATGAAGAAGCCATTTTCAAATAAGCAGTTTAAACAAACACTTAGAAAAGAATAATTTCTTCAAGATTGTAGGACGTACAGATTATAAACAACAATTTATAAAGTAATTATAAAACAGTTTATAATCACGGGGCAGTGTTTGGAAAAACAATATAATAAATATTTCAGAAAACGGCAAACAACAATATATATTCCAAAATTATTCAGTTGCAATTTAGTTTAACATAAGCATAAACCAAAGCAAACATACCAATTTGGAATATAAGAACAGAAATACAAAGATCAGTATATCTAAATTGAGAACTTATCTCAAAGTTCTGTATCGTAACAGAACTCAGACTGAATCACCAGAATCTGATTTGCCTTGAAGAAATTATCGCCCCTACCAGTGCACAGGGTGCAGCGAAACTTCCTCCAGGATAAGATAGTCTCAGAAGTCCTTTGGTGCACTCCAAAAGAACTTCACCTCGATCACCACTCAATCGCCAGAAAATGATAAACAACACTATTATAGAAGTATATGAGAGGGATAAAAGAGAATCTGTTATTCTTCCTTTAGTCTACACCTAGCAGACTAATTTATAAGTAATAGGAGGGGATCACCTTTTAAGGTTTTCCATGTGGGACAAGAAAGGCTACAATATATATAGGAGTGAAGTTTACCAAACTTTTCTTCCAATTCCTATGTGGGACAATTTTGATAATATATATAGGTATAGTATGACATGTTTTCCTTGCTTTTCCTATGTGGGACAAAGATAAAACAAAATTGTTTTGAATTCCCACAAGTTCCCACCTCTTTATCTTGATTCCAATGAGAGACAACTCCCATTTATAGAATCCATACTTATTGAACCCCTCTTTATACTTCAAACATCTATGGATTTCACCCAGTAATTGGCACTAATCGAAAGAAATAAAACATCTCTTTAACATGTAATTAGCCCCAAATATCGAATAAATGGGTGCTAATTACAACAATTTGTTTACACACAATCCTTTTTAATCAGAGTAATTCATGATCACGAACTGATAAGAGCCCATTCCCATTCTTCTAACGATTACAGAAGCAGATTCTGCACTCTCGTCTGCCATTGCTATTCTAGTGTGTGCACGAACCAGAGTATATGAAACAGAAAAATGGAAAAGGGTGTTAATACCTTTGAATTAGATATAATTCGGCTTAAATAAGACAGGTCCGTTATACAAATAATAAATTTAAACTTGGCCTATTATTTGTGATTTTTTTTTTTTTTTTATGTTCAAACCTAATTTTTTAATAAATTCAAATTTGACCTAAAAATCTATTTTCTATTAAGGTTTCAATTAGAATCAAACGTTACATAAGTCTAGGATTTTAATTGGTTCAAATTTATAACACACCTTAATATGCCTAGTTATTCAATAGGGTTGAAAGTTAGTAAATTATGAAACATATATAGACAATGGCCAAAAAGATAATATATATATAGTTATAAAAGTTAAAATTAAATTATAACATAATTGTATATAAATAAAAATTATATAGATATAGAGTCTAAAATTAAACCAACCCACTTTAAACAAATGTTGATTAAATAATAAAAGCTATTTTGTATTAATTTATTAATATATAATATGAATATAATTATTTATATTATATAAAAATGATAAATGGGGCAGCTTGTTAGGCTTATGAGCTTTTAAAATAGTTTTAGTCTAGCCTATTTAGTTAGAAAGATTATTTTATAAGCTCCCATGCATGTATTATAAGATGTTTTTGAAGTTTATAAAGATGCTAGATTTAAATAAGATTATTCGGATAAAATAAGATTTTAAAGTTTATTTGATGTTAGTAATAACAATTTTGTAATTAATACAATTAAAATTAAGAAAACTTACTAAGATATTAAAAATAAGTTAGATTAAATGCTCTTGGAACTGCACAATTTCCTGCAAATTTTCATATTTTACCTATAAAAAATATATATATTACAAAATAAATTAATATAATGTGTATACATATTCGGTATTTACTAAAATTGAGTAGAAAATTATAAAAAAATAAATTAATATAGTTTTTATATATTAATATTTAAATAATTATTGATAGGATATTGATGAGGATAAAAACTGATTAGTGCGAGCATTGGACTGAAATCCAATATGATCTACCTGGTGGTAGGTCGAGGGAAGTACTTTGTAAGGTAGTGAGGTCAAGTTCTGTAATCAATAGCAAACGTCATGATAGCCGAGAAGCCTTCGGTTAAGACACTCCGACACCCAAGTCAGTAAGATCAACTAGAAGGTAGAGTAGCAGAGTGAGGGCATAAGGTAATAATATGCATACCTTGAGGAAGTTGTCAATATGGTATTTGAAGCTTTCTCCATGTGGTTGATTCGTCTATAAAGCCCTTGTTGTAGAGGAAGGGTATATGTCCTTGCATGAGGACCTTTATGTCATCTCCAGCTTGTGTACTATTCCATGTGGCACTGCTTCTTGCTACCTAGGACAAGGTGGTACACTAGAGGCACACGCTAGTTTGACGTGGCTAAAAAGGTGGTATAGGTGGTAGCATGCTCCATTAATGCGGAGGCACGCCGCCTGGTAGATCATTTAATGTGACTGAGAGGCAGTTGCTTAGGTTCAACCTCCTCGATCGAGATGAATGCTCCTGCGAGATATCCCCTCGGATTTTGGTCAACAAGATGTAACTGTCACAACTAAATCTTCTTGGTTGAGTGGAGGATTGCACATCTTGATGGTGGTCGATAAGGCTAGGCACCGGGTCGGGATCACCGGGTTCGGGACGATCGGGTCAGGTACCCCGTCGTCCGGGATCTATTTTTCACTACCCGATCCTGGCCCAATTTAGTATCGGGTACTGAGTATTTCGGCCTATTATTTACTAGCTACCTGGCCAAAATTTGGGCCAGATTGACCTATTTTTTTTTTAATATAAATTATTTTTTATAATATAAATTTTGAAATGTGAATTTGTTGGCACATGTAAAACTAATTGAAATTAACTCGACTCTTCAACTCTAAGCAAATTACAATTGACAAACACAATTTGCTATACATATTGGAGAGAAATAAAAAATTACTCAAATCAAATATTCAAATTGCTCAACTTCAAACTCCAAAGTGAAAAAAAAAATAAAAAATCCTCAAACCATTATACAAATTATAATTTACAAGTTATAACACCAAGGCTTTCAACTTAACAATTTAAATTCTTAACATCGAGTCATCAATTCCACTTTTCAAAGTCAATATCCTTTTAACTATCCAAAATTCAAATCACATAAACAATTTTAACATGATAATTGATATCAAATCATCAACTTTCACAAAAAATCTCCAATGCACTCCCCCATTCAGCTCAAATGCTTATGCATCAAGGATGGATGTATTAGCCCCCATTTGTGTCAACTCTACAAGAGTAACAATAAGATTACAAAGAAATTAATAAAAAGATATAACATTAAAAAATAAAAAGAATTAAATTAGTTAAGTTACCTTGCTCAAGATTTTCTAGCTCACACAAATCCTCCTCCACATTAATTGGTGTTGAAGCTGAGCGAAACCAATCTTGGGCACGAATAACAGCTTGAGCAATTTTAAGGGACAAGGAACTTCTAAATGCATCAAGCACACGCCCTCCAGTGCTAAAAGTAACCTCTGAAGTAACTGTGGAGACCAACATTGCAAACATATCACGAGCTATCCTAGAAAGTATAGGAAATCGATGAGCCGACACTTTCCACCATTTCAATATGTCAAAACCATCTCCACCCTCTTCACACTCTTCTTGCAAATATTTCTCCAACTCAGTCTTTCCTTGCTTACCTTTCTTTCTATTTTTCATCTTGTCAAACTCATCAAATAGATCATAAGCTCCTTCATCCTCCTCACTCAAAGTGTACCTAGCACTAGAACTTTCACCACTTGCTTTAGAATTAGAGCTTATTGGAAGTACATGGGCATTCATTCTTTGATACTCTTTGAATAAATCATCAAATCCATTCTTGACGGCTTCTTTCATGTGCCTACTAGATGGAATATCACATGTTCCAAAATTTGGATACATTCTATCAAATTTGAATTCAATGAACTCTATCTTCAAAGTAGGATCAATGATCACTGCATAATATAAAATCTTGTTGATCTCTGTAATTGATCCCCAATATTTGTCATACTTTTCTTTCATTTTTTTGGCCATCTTCTTCAATTCAATGTCACCACTCTCTATTAACCTCGAAAGAAGCCTATCAAATGCACCGATTTCTTTGAATACTGTGTTTGATGTAACATACAAAGAGCCGAAAATTTTCAAAGTGAGATGAAAAAAATGCCCAAAAAATTTCAACAACAATTTTGTCCTTTCCCAATCAAAATGTGAAGGAACTCCATCCTCAAGATCAATATTAAATGCACGATTGCTGTTCTCATATGCTTCAAAGGCCTTTTTAAGAGACAAAGCGGAATCTAACATCAAATAGGTAGAGTTCCACCTAGTAGGTACACTAAGTGACAACATCTTATTTGTTTCCAATTTTTCAAGTTTTGCACAATGCTTGAATTTTTTGTACCTAGCCGCAGATGCTCTTATATATCTAACAGTCCCTCTAATGCGAGTAATAGCCATGCTCTCATCCTTTCCTTTCAAACCATCTTGCACAACAAGATTAACGATATGTGCAATACATCTCATGTGTATATATTTACCACTCAAAATCATACTATCTGATCGACCATCAAATTTATTTTTCAAATAAGCAATTGCACCCATCATTTGATGAAGCCTTATCCACAGTGACCATAAAGATCTTATCAATACCTCAATCATTCAAGCATGCAGCAACATCCTTACCCACATCCTCACTTTTATGACCAGAAATAGGACAAAAATTCAAAATCTTCTTCACCAAATTCCAATCATCATCAATAAAATGCACAGTAAGACACATATAATTCACTTTTTGAATGGAGGTCCATGTGTCAGTGGTGATGCAAACTCTCTGTACATGTGTGGCAATGAAGGACTTCAACGTGGATTTTTCATTCATGTACATCTTGAAAATATCTTTAACTATAGTCCTTCGGGAAGGCATAGAAAATTGAGGACATGTAACTGACATAAAATGTGAAAACCCCTCTTTCTCAATTGTCCTAAATGGCATCTCATCAATAATAAACCAATGGCATAATGCATCTCTAATTTTTTTTTGGATCAAATTTCCATAAAACCCCTCCACTCTTTTGACCCTTTCCAACCTGTTGATAATTTAAAATCTTTTGTCTAGTTGTAACTTCATGAGTTTTCTTCTTGCATGATTGATAATGCTTATCAAGCCCTTTAGTTCCATGTAAATTAGGATCCGCCCTAATACGTGTTCCATAATATTTACATCTTCCCTTTTGACATTTATCATTTTCACAAAAGAATTTAGTAAAGAGTTCCCACGATGGTGACCTAGATGCAATTTCTTTTTTGACTTTTTTCTTTGGAGGTTCCTTTTCCTCATCTACATTCTCATCAATAAAAGAATCTTCGGCAGGACCCTCTAAACCTTGAGTTATAAAATCGTTATCATCATTCATGCCATACTCCAAGTCATCTAACAAATTTAATTCCTCATCAATTGGATTAGCAAAACTCACCTCCTTAGCCTTTCTTTTTGTTTTTGGATTACTACTTTCCATTTCACTTTCTGAAGGGATACTTTAATATAGTAATTTGGATGAGTCCCTGCAATGCAATTAACAAAAAATTAATTTTTCTATACTTGATACTTATTTTTATTATATATCAATTTAAAAATTAATAGATAATAAACATAAAAATTAAAAAATAAGATAACAAATTGAAAGAATCAAATTCATTCATAAAAATAGAGGAAAAATCAAAATAAAAGCAAATAAATCATTCATATAAAAACTAAGTCCTCATTTCAAATTTTCAATAAATCCTCCACCCAACCAATAAACTAAAAAATTAAATAATTAACAAATACATATATAATAGATAATAGTAGATCCTAATATACATGAATATACAAAAAAATTACAAGAAAAGTGAAAAACTAAAAAAATCTAAATTTTATCAAGAAAATCCTAAACTAAAATTTTTATTACATAACAAATAATATTAAATAGATTAACTAATATGTACCTAGGTAGGTGGTGGCGGTCAGTGGTGGTCGGTGGATGGCATGGCCGGTGGCAACAAACGGAGAGACAACAGACAGAAGGAGGATTGGAAGAGAAAGTTTCTTTGAAAAAAAAAAAAAAAGGGGCGGGGGGTGTTTTTTGAGGCTTAAAACAGAGTTCTGCCTCTGTTTTAAGCTTATGTTTTTTTAGTAGATTTTTGTTTTTTCAAATTTTTTTTAAATTTTCAACAGGGTACCCAGTACCCGACCAGGCCCGGATTCATTACCCGAATTCCAGCCTAATTGCAGAGAACCGGGTACCTGGGTACCCAGTCGACCGAGTTTCAACCATTGACTACCTGATCGGGCTAGGTCGGGTACCTGAAACTCGGACTCGAATGCCCAGCCCTAGTGGTCGATCGTAATTTGGTTGATAGGTTGACTACTGGTATCCGTCATGACGGATAAGGCCCATGAGGTCGAATGCTAGTCGGCAGGTTAGGCCTATAGGTAATTGGGTTGTCTGACACCATATTTCTATCGTAGTCGAGTATTGTTGGGTTGGACATGTTGGACTATCCCATATCAAATATATATTATATATGGATATTGTATTTAAATTAAATAAAAGATTATGAAAAATAAATCAATATAGTTTTTATATTTTAATATTCAAATAATTAGTATGTTTGACTTCACGAACAAATATATAACAACTTATGATCTAAGAGTATTATATAAACATTTTTTTCTAAAAAAATTTCAGCCGATTGAAAATAATTTTTGAGAACATGCTGGGACCTTGACATAATTAGAAAATTAATATAAATTTATTATTATAAATTTGAAATTCTTATTTTCAAATCATCCACACAAGTGACACAACCATAATCCAAAAACGTTCCTACTTTCCTACTATGTAAAAACATCAATGTTGAAATTGTTCTCTATCATTTTATTTTATTTTCTAACATGGATAAAAAGCAAAAATGTTGACATACCACCACCACCAAAACATCAAATCAACAAAATGATTAAACAATATATAATATATATATATGGGTTAAAGAAAACCATAAAACGGGAAAAAAAAAAGTGAAAAAAAGACCAAAAGTGAAAAATAAATATAATCAGATTTTCAACTTACCACAAAATTAAGGCTTTAAATTCCTTTTATAAATTAACATGGTTGATAAACATAAAAGTTTACTAATATTGAGACCATATGAAAATTAGAAGATATATATATATATATATATATATTCAACAAAAGTAGAATTGAACTCACCAAAATAGAATTCCTTTTGTATTTTTTTATCTTTCTTTTTTCATCACCTCTGTAGGATAACTTATTTGGTGAGTTCAATTCTATTTTCTAAGTATTAGTGAATGATATGTTTTGATTATTTTAATAATAAATTATTGGTAGGAATTTTGAGCTTAAATTAAAAAATTTAATTTGATTAAAATATTTCAATATGGAACAAAACATAATCTAGGGAGTAGCAAATTAAGGTAAATTTTCCAGACCAAATATATATATATGTATACTAATCAAAATTAGAGATAGAGTTACAAAAATGTCACTAATATTATATATATATATATAGAGAGAGAGAGAGAGAGAGATATGGAAATTTGTTGAAATGGCCAAAAAAAAAAAAAAAAAATTTATCCACATTATTGTCACATAAAAAATACAGTTAATTCAACATTATTTTACTTTATATATATTTGGAGTGTTGCTTTTTTCTTTTTTTTTTTTCTTACCAACACATAATCATGGCGGAAACAAGGATTGTAAAGGGGTTCCACCGATTTACATTGGAGAAATACTCACTCTGTAAGGGGACTGGCAGGGGAAAAGCGATTTACGGCAGTTCCTTTGCGGTGGGAGGCCATCAATGGGTTGTCGCCGTCGTTCCAGATTGGTTCAAAAGGGCTAGTGTGGATCATCCTATCTTCGTTGGTGTTGGTGTCTCTCTTAGGAGTGAAAGCGACAGAGCAGTCCGATGCTTGTTCAAGATCACACTACTCGATCAGAGCGGAAAAGGGGATCATCGGAAGCCTCTTTGTTTGATAAACCTCCATATACAGGCCCTCAAGTAGCTGTCTCCAGTGGGCATAATTGCTTCCCTCGATTTATCAGACGAGATTTCCTTGAGAATTCTTCCTATCTCAAGGATGATTGTTTAAAAATCGAATGCACAATTGGCATTCTGTTGCCGTCTGAGGCTGAGATACCAAGTCCTCCAATTGGAACTTGACAGTACAACGATGTTGGTGCTGATTTTCTTCCTTTGCTGGAGAGTGGTGAAGGTTCCGATATCATTTTAGACGTAAGCGGCGAGAAATTTCGTGCACATAAGGCGATAGTCTTGGCACGGTCCTCAGTTTTTGAATCCATGTTTGCTAGCCAATTGGGTTCGGAACTGATCATGATCAGAGATATTGAACCTCCGGTGTTTAGGGTAAAATCCTCTCTTCTATGATGTCTGATGAAAATAAATGAATGAAAGAAGAAAAACACACATATATTTTATGCTTGTAGTTGATGCCGTGATAATTCGGGGTGTTCAAATCCAATCCAATTCAAAAAAAAAAAATTGATGAACCGATCCAAAAAATCGAAAACCGATTAAAACTGAACTTTTTTTCATTGAATTGAATTTGTTTTCTAAAACCTGATCAGATTGGATCGATTTTTTATTTTAATATCGAAAACCATTCAAATCCAAATCGAACCAAAATTTATATACTAATAATATAAAAAATATATATCTTAATTGTAAAACACACAAATAAATTAAAATAAAATAAACCTAGGATTTTTTCACTTTCAATATCAAATACATAGAAATAATTATTGTGGACTCATAATTTTATAGTTGCGTGTTCTTATATAATTTAACTTAATTCCACAATATTAGTGTGATATGATAGTTAAATGAAAATTTCAAATTGATTGATTAAATTAGTTTAATTATCAATAGTAACTTGTCAAATATTTTAATTAAAAATTTAAATTAAAAAATCGAATTAACAAATCCAATCCAAATCGATTTAAAATGAATTGGATTGGATCAGATTTACAATAAAAATCTAACCAATCCAAATTGATTCAATATATGTTATATAGTTTGAATAATTAACTTTTTGTCCCAAAATCGATTTAAACCAAATCACGAACACCCTAGTGATAATTTTGTATATTGCTCTGCATCTTCGACAGGCTCTATTGCACTTTGTATATGGTGACACTCTCCTAGAAGTAGAGAGGACTTTGATGGCTGGATATGCTTTTAGGACATCTCTATCCAGTACATTTGGAGTGAAATTGCTTGCAACAGCCGATCAGTGTGATCTCAAGCGTCTTAAAAGCATTTGTGAAGCTCACCTATGGTGGAGCATACCTCTCAATCGTTTTGCAGAGACTCTGCTACTAGCAGACAGATATAAGGCATCTGCGTTGAAACATTGTTGCTTTGAGTATGCTGCTAATAACTATGATGGTATGCTTATAAATTTTCGTTTTCATGGTTGCTAGTGACCTTTATTAGGATCAAGTTATGAGCATTTGGCCTTTGACCTCGTGTGTTGATCATTCTACTGCAGATCTTGTGGAGTTGGATAGCTTCACCTACCTTGGGGAGAAGTGCCCATTGCTGCTCAATGAAATGGATAGCTAGTTGTACAAGAAAAGGCATCGTAAAAAAATGCCAGTTAATGCTCACTGAAGTGGATGGCTATTCATCCAAAGACTCCTCGTGTCTAATGAAGTAATCCATTTTTTGATCTTTTGGTACTTATTTGTAAGAGCAAATTTCTGCAGTGCCATAGAAATGGGATTGTTGCGTTCAGCACAAGTTGAAGCTGATAATTCTTGTTTTTAACAAGTCAATGTGTATATAAATTTGTTCTGCAATTGTCATAAGTCCATTCCCTACAAATATGCAGCATTTGAAACCATATTAAACCAAGGAAAATGCACTAACAAGAATTAGAATTCAAGCCAACTCATAAAGCCATCAGAAATTGGAAGATTATTTGTCATAAACTCTTATGGATGCAGGAATCTTTTCATAGGAACACTGTTGGGCTAATTGCAATTTACCTTTGTGATTTGTGAAATAGGCATCAAACTCTCCTGTAAAAAAAAAAAAATACAAATAACTTCCTTATATTTTATAAAACCATGCACACTGCCTCCCTTTTCCCATTTGTTGCCCATTTAACATAATTTTAATATGAAAAGATTAATTTACCCTTAATCATTTAATATACACTACAAGAAAAATTGCATTTAGTGGCATTAAAAAGTGCAATTTAAATAGTATTATAGTGGCAATTTTATATTTAATGATATTTTTAAAAAAAGTGTCACTTGTAGTGGTGTAGCTAAAGATATAAATGTCACTAACTTACCTCTATTGTGACATTAATAAAATACAAGAAAAAATGTATTAGATGGCACATTAAGATGTCACGAAAAATGTGTTACATATCATGCCAAAGTGCCATTAAAGAAAATTTTAAATGGCATACCAATATGCCTCTAAAAATGTATGTAGTGACATATTAAAATGCCTTCGAAATTCCTTTAAATGACAAAATAATACACCACAAAAAGTACAATAAATGACATGTGAAAATGTCAAAAAAATAATTTTAAATGACATGCTAATGTGCCATAAAAAAATGCATATAGTGATGTTAAAATGCCACCAAAAATTCCTTTAAATGACATAATACTAAATTAAATGGCAAAAAAGATTCCTTTAAATGATATCTTAATCTACCATCAATAGCCATATTATGATATTCCAACATATTCCAATTGCTCGGTATAAGGCTCGAACCTGCGATATTTTTTACCTGAAAAGATATGACTTTACCGTCAAGCTACCCACCAAATGTTCATTATAAATATTCAAAAATATTATTATATTCTTATACTTTAAAAGCATATTTTCTCAATTATTTAAATATATGCTCAAAATGATTATATTAAATAATACACTTGAAAAAGTTTGAAACATTAAATTTAGAGACAGAAAATATTCAAAAATATAATTTATAGATGAGGAGCAAAAAAAAAAAAAAAATGCTAAAACTCAGGTTGTGTTTGGGAACGTTTCCTCGGAACACTATTGTTTTGGGGAAGCAATCCCAAATATGCAGCTGGAAAAAAAATCTTATTTCTACTGTTTTTGTTCCTAAAAAGTCCTTTGGTTTTAACCCAATTAATCCCCAACCCCTTTCATTTCCCATTCCCCAACACCCCTTTGCTCCCCACAGACATTATCTTATTTCCACTATTTCTCTCAACGCCTCTCTCTGTTGCCTTTCATCTCCTCCTTTCCGCTTCCTCCTCCACCTCAGCATTCCCTTTCCCCTTTACCCTCTCCCATCTCCTTCGCCCTCCGGTTACAAGAATCAAAATATATATGAGGTTTTTTTTTTTTTTTAAAGGAACCATATGAGGTTGTTCAAAACTCATTCCCAGAATAAATCGAAAGCCAATGGGTGTTTCCTGGCTTCTGTGAATGTAGATCTTCGATTTATGTTGGCATCGCTTGTTGTTCTAAAAAATGATGCTGAATCGAGCTCGGAGACAAGAAGACGTCGTATATCTTGACGCGCATGTGTTTTTAGGTTCAATCTGTATCTATGTGGTTGATTTATAATATCCTTTATGTTGTCGTTCACTTAAATATGCACCTCGAAACTATGCGTTTGATCTTCATCTTTTGTGGTCTCAGTGTGAACTGGTGTTCGCCTTTACAGAGTGCTTGTGGAACCTATTCATGGAGATGTGTTATTCTGACTTATTTATTGTTTGTTGCTATAGATTTTTTCTTTATCGCATCTTCCCGTGGTACATTAATAGTAATTCTGAGAAATTTATTACGACTTTTTTTTTGGGTTGGGGGGTGTTCTCTACTTCTAATCTGCTATTGGGTGTTCATTGTATTACGATGGCGTATGAGCATACGCTGCTGATGTATGCTTGATTATTTTGGGATGTTTTGCAATATTAGAAATTATTTTCTTTCTTGATTTCGTGTTTCCTGGGCAGCGTTTGTAATCTGTATTCACATATTTTCTCCTCTTCTTGTCTGTGAAGTTAAATTTCAATGAATGAATATCCATGGTTAGTCTGTTTTGTGATTTGGGGGCTTATAGTTGTTGCGCCACATGTTTTGTTTTTGAATGCGCATATATCCCCTAGCTTGATGGTGAGAATGCATGTTGTACCAGTCTTGCTTCCTTCGGTCCCACAGAGTTTGTTGCTGTTGACATTGCTTCGAATTTTTACTTGGCTTAAATTATGTTGTCATCTTGCTTGATTATATCTGCTGAGAATATTGTTTCTCTGTTTACTCACCTTATGGCTGCACTTAATTGTAATAAATTTCTTCTTTGTATCTATTAGATGAACTACAGTCCTCCTCCAAAATCTTCAAAATCTGATAATTTTGCAGCTGTGTTTTGTCAAGTGCTGTTCAATCTGTTGTACACATATATATTTATCAACTATAGCATACTGATCATAGGTTGGCACTTGTGACTGTGTGGAAGTCTTTAACTTTGTTAAGGCTACATCTAGTTCTATTCATGCTGGAATCCTGTGTATGGCATTGTACATTTTCAGTGTTATGTCCAGGAATCTTGACTACTGTTCATTACTGGCTTCTTTATTTCCTGTTTCTAGTTGGGTGTAGTCATGTTAAAATAATGTATGAGCTTTATAATTATTAATGTGCACTGAGTCTGCATACTCCTCCATCCATCTTTAAATCCACAACTTGCACTCAAGCTTTCATAAATCCAATAAATTTACTCCGAAATAGAGAAAACTGGATGGACATGCCTCATGTTAAGTGGCTTATTGCCTCGTTAAAGGATCAAAGCCTTTCTGATGAGAAGAAGAAGGCTCTAATTATATTTTTTAATAGTTATTATTGTCATATTTTGGGGGGAGCTGAGCAGATTGGATGACTGGACAAAACTAGGTCTGAACAATATAAAGATAGCATTTTCGATAAATTAATTTATGCTAAAGACCGGTTGCCATTAAAAGAGGAACAATTACGGGATATTCAAATGGAGATAAAAGATATTTGTAGTCAATTCGATGAGAAGTCTATGTTTAAAAGTGTACCTAATTTGATCAAAATATTAATCCTGCCTTATGGTGAAAATGCTCAGGATTATCTTCGGGGTAAAAAAGAACTCTCCGATAAGGATCAGGAATTGCTTAATGAGTTCGGTCAATATACAATTGAAGCATTAATAATTTATGTCCTTAGTATGTTTTTTAGCCCGCATCATGACCCTGCTATTCGTGTAGCTACTTTGGTTGATTAGCTAGAGAGTCATGTCCGGACCCAAGCCCTTTTATTAAGATGTCGGAGGTGTCACAAACCCTTTTCAAAGATCAATGAATTTCGTTCAGCTGATGAGAAAAGCTCTAAACTGGAATTGAAGTATCCCTTGGGGACCGCCTTATTGCAATTCATGGAGGAAAGGGGTTTGATCACTTTAACCAGTGAATTGAGCGAGCCTGTTCGAGTAGCGACAAATCGGAAGAATGGTGCTTATTACCTTCCAAGCAGTCTCTACGCTATTGCAACTTTCCAATGTCCTTGCTACCAATCAAATTAAACTTACCTATGGTATGCAAACCTGAAGATTGGAAGAGTGCCCGCCCTAAAGGTCAAAACCCTCAATCCCTATCCGATCTATCAGGAGGATACTTAAGTGGACCTACAGGTGATATGTATGATCGTTACTGGCTGTTAAGCAGCGGAGACTACAATCATTTTTTTATTGATATATCTCGACAGAATAATTACGAGAAACTTTGCACTATAATGAACAAGCTGCAGTCTCAGGCATTTGTGATTAACAGTAAATGGTTAGAAATTCTTGAAAAAAATGAGAGAAGCATTGTTGAATCTGGCTTACTTATGCCTAAATTTCTAGGGAATCTCAATATAAATGAGATATCCCACTCCCTTAGGAAGTATTACATGATGGATGAGGAAATCAACAAGCTATTTAACTATAGCGAAATAATCCAAATTCTGTGTAAAAACATCCAGCGTTCTCGTTATGAGAATTTTCTTCTGAAGTTGGCAAAAGCCTACGAGGGATTTGATTTCTATTTACCCGCCTTTCTGGACTTCCGTGGTCGAATTTACCGTTCTGGAATCTTACATTTCCACGAACGTGATTTGGCTCGAAGCTTGATCCTCTTTGTGGATCATAAATCTAAAAAGGATCCTAACGACATAGATCACATTTTGGCAGCTACAGCCTTCCATTACCAGTCTTTCCCCTCTGCGATAGAGGGCCACCGCTGGGTTTCTAATAAAATTACAGAATTAGAGGAAAATTCTCTCCAGTTTGCTCGGACGGCTAAACGACCCTTTCAGTTTATGGCCAATCTAACCAACATCTACGCCGAGCAGTGGGAAAACATCCCTATTACCCAAGACGCATCCGCGAGTGCCTATCAAATCTTGAGTTACTTTATGTTGGATGAACGCCTTGCTAAGAGAACGAATCTCATCCCATTTTGGGAAATAAAGGCTGGTACTAAGGATGAAAAGGTTGTCCAAATCCAAGATATCTATTTAGGTATCCTTGAAGAGCTCAAGGAGTTCCTGATAGAAGAACTAGACAAGAATCTTTCTACGATAGTTTGCAGAGCACTCATTCGTAAACTAGTCAAAGGTATCTTTATGCCAATGATCTATGGGAAAACAACACTGGCCATTGCCGAAGATCTAAAATCCCATCTTTCTCATTACATCACACATAAGGAATGTTTCACTATTGCCACTGCCTGTAACAAATTCTGGAAGATGAAATATTCGGGCTTGCATAACCTGATGCGCTTGATTCAATTTATAGGCTGGATCGCGTTTTCTAGGGGTCGCCCAGTTTTGTATAGAGTTCCCTACTTTACCACAGTGCAGGATTATTTAAAGATGACCCCAACATCTATTTGGATTTATAACCGACTTCTTAAGAAGAGACGAAAGGTGACTCTTCGAGTTTTGTCTTCTCAGAGAGATCGTAGGAAGACTAAAACCTCTACCTTTACTAACTTCATCCATCAGAAGGATGCCCATATTGCCATGAATGTTGTTGACAACATGCTTGGCGTAAATGCTCCTATATACACAGTACACGACAATTTTATTACTACTCCTTACTATAGCCAATTTATAGCACAAATGTATAGCAAAAGCATTAGTGATCTGGGCCCTCCCATTTCAATCGTGAATGAATTCATTTATATGAATCTTATGAAACCTATTGAACAAGGGGAGTCAGATAGCCCTACTGAGACTGACTTCTCCGAAAGGGTAATCCCAAAAGATACCCTCCTGCATTATTTAAATGCACATATACCCCAGGACCTTACCAAACCGGCATTGAAAACTTGGCAGGAAAAGATAACAGGTATAGAAAGCTCTTATGATGCCTATATTCGTAATGTATGTGGTCATTTTCATTCCCCTAACCCTCAGGATTATTGGATTGCTCATACTATAAAGTGGAATAAGTTCAAGGATGATATATCCTTTACGGTTAAGGGTGGAATGCCAAACTACAGTGTTCACTATTAACTAGTCAAAGATGAATAAGAGGGAATCTAAGATGATGGTGAAAGATAAAGGGGAAATCACCACAGACAACACAAATACTGTTCTTTTATTGAATCGGTTCTATCAACAAATTGAAGAAACAATAGTCCAAGATCTGCATCCTGGGTTAATCATTGCATCACATCTATTCAAAGAACCTTACCTTCTTGTTAACGAGATTTCCCTACTCAGCCTTTCGGCCATGGATCTCTTAATCCAGTTTGCCTATCCATCGTTATCTGGTTACGGTAAGTTCACAATCTCTTTTACCATGATGAGATCTTTCGGAGAGGAGATCTCATTTACGCTAGGTGCAGCTATCCCTTTGACTTATCAAGATAGTAAGTTAATTCGAATGAGTGAGGTCTATGCTCAACTATTTAAATCTCTGAAGAAATATTCTGAAATATACGACGGAGATTATGTAGTTCTACTCATGATCCGAGTCTATATGGATGGCAAAAAGAAGGATAGGCGAACCCTATCTTCCGAGGAGAGAAATAGCACACTTTCTTCAATCATTGAAGCCGGATTTAGTGAGAGTGAGATCGAGCCAATAAGAGCAAGAGAAATCCAAAATCATAAGCGTAGCCGCTATGCTACCCATATCACAGCACTCAAATCATGTCCCACTGAGCGGAAAGCATTCATGGTTGCCGATACCGAAACTCTGCTGATCGATAACGTTCATAAGCCTTATGCTGCAGGTCTCTTGCTGGTTCGTCCCGGTCAAGAGATCAATGATATGTTGATCGCTACCTACTTCAGTGAAGACTACTCTTTAATCTTGGATTCCTTTGAAGAAAGGAGTACTAAGGTACTTTATGACTTGGTATTAAGGATATCAAGGATTGTGCTCCAAGAAGGATCACCTTTGACTATTTATTTCCACAACTTCTCTAGATTCGATGGAATTCTCTTGCTAAAGCACCTAGCATGTCATCACAAGAGCTACAAGCTAAAACCACTGATGAGGAACCATAGGCTTTACGAATTAGTTGTCTATTCTGGTAAGAAGATGTTATTCCGCTTCAGAGACTCCTTGAATCTACTCCCTGGCAAACTGAGCTCCCTAGCTAAGAATCTATGCCTGGGTCTAGGCCCGAAGGGCTCTATCCCATATTCCGAGGTGACACTTTCCAATCTGTCAAGTATGAAAAATAGCTTGTTAGACTATATGAAGCAGGACATCCTTCTCCTTGGAGGTGTAATGCAAAAAGCTCAAGAAATCTATTGGAACCTCTACAAGGTGGACATAGAAAGCAAGATAACCCTTCCCTCATTGGCTCTAACCATCTTTCGTATGCACTACTACGATGCTTCTAATTAGCCTATTCACATCCCAAAACAAGAATGAAGATAGCTTTATCAGGCGTGCCTACTACGGTGGGCATACAGATATATACAAGCCATACGGCGAGGACCTATACTACTACGATGTGAACTCTCTCTATCCTTTTGTAATGAAGGAATTTCCAATGCCTGGTGGTGTGCCAGTCTGGCATGGAAATCTGGAAGGCAAGGACTTAGATAGCATCTTTGGCTTTATTGAGGCATATGTGGTATGTCCGAAGACTATCAAGAAGCCCTTTCTACCCTATCGAGATAAGAATAATAAGACTCTCATCTTTCCAACCGGGGAATTTGTTGGAGTCTACTATAGTGAAGAGTTAAAGTATGCAAGAGACCTAGGCTACACTGTGCTCCCAATCTCAGGCTACCTCTTTGAGAGGATGGAAAGCCTATTCAGGGACTTTGTTAGCTCACTCTTTGAGAGCAGGTTAGAGGCAAGGAAATTCGGTAATGAGGCATTGGCCTATGTCTACAAAATGATTATGAATTCACTATATGGTCGCTTTGGCATTAACCCAAAAAGCACTATAACAGAGATTTGCGATGAAGCTCGATACAAAGAGTTGATCAGGCATAGTGAATTGATATTCGGTGATATGCTTAGCGAGAACAACTACATCGTTGCCTACTATAGCAATACTGGGAAGGGCCCAGATTATTGGAACCCCCCGAAGAACTCAGCTGGCCAACTAGCTGCTGTGATCACTGCCTTCGCTAGAATCTATATGTATCCTTATATCTCAAGAGATGACTGCTACTACACGACACAGACTCAGTTGTGCTTGGTCAGCCACTACCTAAAGAAATGATTTCTCCTTCTGTCTTAGGTAAGTTTAAGCTAGAGGACAAAATCATAAGGGGCTACTTTTTAGCACCGAAATCATATTTCTATAGCGCAATAGAAAGCACCAATGTACTCAAGTACAAGGGACCAGCGAAAAACCAAGTCTATCCTGAATAGTTTGAGACACAGTACGCGGACCCATCTCGTACAAAATTGGTACCGGTGGAAGCCAACTTCCAGATTGATTGGCACACTCTTAACATCAGCAAGAAAGACACATGGGTCAGGCTTGGGATTAAGCTGGGGACCAAGAGACAACCTGTATATCACAGAGATGTCTGGGTTGATACTGAGCCAATTGAAATCAAAGACTTGTCTTGCCTAGATCACATTGGAAAACAAATAATCAAATCACTAAGGAATGATATAATACAACTAGAGACTGAAAATAAGAATCTCAATGAGAAATTAGCTCAGAAGGAAAGAGAGATTAACGAGAGATACAAAAAGATGAAATCACAGTTTGATGCTAAGAAGAATACAGATAAAAGGATGCAACCTCAATCCAATATAGAGATAGAGACTAGTCTTACTGAAGACAGAAGGCTATTAGATAAAGAAGAAGAACCAAAAGAGGTGACTAACCCTACAGTAGAGGAGAAAACTAAGACAGAGGAGAAGATACATAATACAGAACAGGAGAAAGCTACTTTAAAGAAATGGACAATGTTTCCAGATTTAATCGATAACGATCCAGAAACACAGCAAAGACATAAAGATAAAAAACCACCTTAGCAGCTGATTTATCATCTTAGCAGCAGAAGCTCAAGGAAGTGTTGCGGGCTTGGTGGAAGGATGGCTGTCCTTTGGCTTATTCCCCGATCGACTTGAATGGACAACTGGTGACCTCGGGTGAGGGGCACGAAGGGAAGGGTATAATCCGTTTTGCTTTCCCGAAAGGCTATTACCGATACTCTACTTGCTTTCCAGTCTCACCCAAGAGTCCCTGAAAGGGCCACTAGTTAGTAAGACTCTATTTTCTCTTCTATTACTATCTATACAATAAACATGGAAGGTATGTAGTTTCATAAAAGAATTACGGGAATTCCATTCAGGCTAGCAAACTACCACCACATGATATCCTTGGTGAAAAAAATGTGTTCTCTTACCTAAACAAACTTCTGTACCCCTCCACTATCCAAGTAAGGTGTATCCAGTCACCCCTTTTCCTACGTAAGTCTAGCAAAGCAGCAGGTAAACCCAAGCTATTCTTATTAACACCCCAATAGTATGATTTAGTTCATTTGAAGTTTAGCAATTTTTGTTATTAATTATGAAAATGTATTCAGCGGCTTCTTTTAGTGAGTCTGGGGACAACTTCTCCATCACCGTTTCCACATCCAAGTCCATGTCCAACTCTCCCATAGGTTCACCAACTCCAACTAGTGGTAGCTCCTCAGTAAGTTCAAATTATGTCACCAGTAGTTTCTGTGATTGTGTTTTGTGCCCATTTAAAGTTGTCATCCATTCCATTTTTTGTGATCATCTCTGATTTTTTTCTATGCAATATGATATGCATTTGCTTTAAGTATTGTTCTGTGCTTTGTGTGCTTATATGATAAGGTTAATTAGAATCATCCTTGTGGCTTTACTGTCCTCTATGTTACTTGTTTGAAGTTGATGACGGCAATTGAGTTTGTAGCTATTCTAGCATCACATTTAGGGTTTCTCCATGCTTAAAATAGAGACGTAAGTCATTCCCCCTTTGTGACTATTTAGAATTTATTTGTTGGAGGACTCATACCGAGTCTTGATTATGTGCAGGCCCATTTTTGAGTTGTCTGCCAGTGTTACTCCACATTGCAGCTTCTGTATGCTGCACAGAATATCTAACATGATGGTTGTTAACCATCAGCAAAATGTTTCTGGCCTACTTGTGATGGCCCTACAACAGATGTATTTGCCCAGTTTTATCCCAATCTATGAAATACCTTTCCTCATTCTTCAGTCAACCTATTTCAGTGTGGTGGCAATCCTAAACATGTGGTCACTCCATCCTTCAGTCTGTGTCCTCTTCTCTTCTATTTCTTTCCTTATACCCTGCAGTGTTTTTAGGAGTGAAATTGTTGTTTCTGAGGTCCCTCTTCCTCTTGCAATAAATAATATCACGCCTACCGTTAGCTTAGTATACATCCCTTTGATTTGGTTGTTGTCCGTGATTTACTATCTATGTGACAGTTTCCCCTAGTATCTTTGTGACTTGAATTTGGTTGGGGTTTCAATTTTATGTTCTTGTTAGTGTATAATTCATCTTGTCATTTTCCCAGTTGTGCCTCCTGGCTGTGTGTGTCTGTTCATTTTTTTTGGGAAAATTCATTGAATACCATGACATCAAATAAATTGGCTGTCTTTGGATCCTTTGGATAGGAGTGACCACATACAATAAAGAAATTAGAGATTGGGCATCTAAGTAGATCACATCATTTCTTGTAGGTGTGGTCTTAAATTACTCAATCTCACATTTTTTGTTTTTGGTCTTGTTTTTCTTTCTTTCTTTTTTTAGTTTCTTAAACAAAAAAAAATTCCCAGCGAGGTAGCTACGTGAACTTGAATGTTTTTGACTTATTGTGGGAGAGGAGGTTGTATTGGTGCCTCACTTGGCACCTTCATCCACATAGTGCGTCTGGTGTAGAATGAGACTGAAATTGTAGCTTTACTCATATCTTTCAATAGCAATTAAAGGCCATTCATTTCTGAATAACCCAAGCAAGAAGATGTATTGTTATAAATGGACATTATAACAATTACCTTAATGATTTTTCTTTTTTTTTGGTATGTTTCATCTGTATAGTAATGGCACATGGCTAAGGGATAGTTATATACTTTTTTTTAGTGGAATGATATTATTGGTAATTGAGACTTAAGTTCAATCAAATGTAACTTGCATATGTCATTTTGATGTCATATATACATATTGAAAGGTTTTGTACGTAATTCATATTGATGCAATGTGTTTGTGTGATACCCATTTCAAATAATAATTGTTGGCATAAGTCTCGCATATAATTGAACTAAATATTACCCCGTTCTTTATAATGTTAAGATTAATGTAATAAATTTCGGCATGCCAATAGTTGAAGAATAGAAAGGGAAAATAATACGAAGTAAAATGAAGAACAAAAATATATCAAAATAGATTGTTTCAAACAGTGGCATATTTGTTCCTAAGACTGTAAATAACAATAGGCATACACAATAATAGTGATTTGGTGTACACTGTTATGAGTTTTGCATTTTAAAATCTTTAAATGAGATATGCTTTTGTTTACTGGTATGTATAATGCATTGATTGTATACTGCGTATAAATTAAAAAACTAATAGCATCTCACTACTTGGAATGTTTTAGTGGTACGTAAAAAAATATTGACACATTAACAGTAAACAAAAAATGCACTAGTATTAATTTAGTAAAACGGAATATGGATTTATAGAAATGTGTATTAGGGATATTGCTCTAAACCGTTTATTTATGTATATGTATATTAATGTATATATAATGAAACATTCATACACAAATGTACATTAAAAACTATGAAAAAAAATTAAATAATAGTAAAACAAATTCGGGAATTCAAATAAATGCATGTACAATTAAATAAATTGAATATAAAAATTAATTAACTAATCCATGAATTTATTCCATGCATAAATTATTATAAATATACGTTGTTCATATGGAAGCTACGTAATAAAAAATAAAATATTAATAAATGCACGGTATGTAGACATATAATATATGTGATGGTTACTAATGTGCACATATAATTATCAATTTGTTCTTACAATTTACAACTTATGCTTACATCAAACTAAATTTCAAAGAAATTTAAATTCCAATACATAATTACAATATTTTGTGCTATACCTGATAGTATTGTAATGTAGAAAAATGCCCTTGCATTCATAAATTGTTAATTAAAATACTATGGCTACATGTTTTAATCTTAGTGGTGCTGTATATAGAAATGTATGGTAAGTAAATAAGAGTTTGTTAATTTTCATTGTATCATTCATACATTTTACGGATACAGAATATATATCCTTATTTATTCAGTATTTTGGTGTAAAGCACTTTACATTGACTAATTATAATTGGCAATTAAATACCACTATTCCTGTCACAAATACAATAAATTTATTATAATACCACAACTTATATAAGATATATGCAATTTTAGTGCACAGATTAGTAATCATTTAGAGTTTACAACTTACTTGGTACGAGTTACACATTCCTTTATAGTATTTGGGACTCACTCTTCTACGGTGGCATTTAGTAAAATATTTTGCTGGCCATACGTTATATTGAACTTCTGCTCACCTGTTGGTATCAATGTAATTCGTATGTCCTTGTTATGTAATAACCCTATTTATAGATGGATCCGTATGGTCATAATCCAAGCTATGGAGATGACGGTACATAGAGTACCTAAACTGGGGGTGTTAAATCGGAATATGGGCGATGGCCATTCGTAAATGAAAAATTGTTGATTGAGTTTGCCTATGATGAATACCAAGCTGGTCAGCTTCTTTCCATTATGTTCTCGGTGTACATGTGGAATAAGATTTGCCACAAGTTGAATGTTAAGCTACAACCCTCATATACGTACATTGTGATGTAGCTCAAGCAAAAATGGAATCGACTACGTGCATTGTAGCGAATGTTTCATTCATTGATAACGAATGGAACCGGTTACGATTGGGATTACAATCGTAACACGATCACGGCTAGCGAGGATCGCATCGACCATTGGCTCGTGGTAAATTTATCGTCTTATCTTTATATAACTTGTTCAGTACCTCATTTAATGTTACTGTCTTAATTTCTATAGGAGCACCCAAATCATGCCTTGTTGATGGACCATGGCTTATTCTGTTATGATTATTGTACTAAGATGTTCTCCAAGAATGTTGCATTGGGTTCCAATGCCAAGTCTTCTACTCAGCCCCATCTAGCTACTGATAGTATTCCAAGTGGGAGCGACAATGTGAATCAAGGCAGTATTAGTAGGTCAAAACGCTCAACTTCGTCACGTGACGACTTTGACAACACTGCCGATACATAGAGAGAGGGTTCATCACAATGGAGAAGGGGTAAAGAAATAATTTTTTATGCCCGGGATAGACAAGATCGCTTGGAAGAGGTCCTACAGAAATGGGATGGCATGATGGACACCAAGTTTGAGAGGATTGGGCCTAAAGCCCATAACTTAATTATCGAGTATGTTGATGCATTGAAGGCCTACCAGACCACTTGTTTATAAGGGCTATTAATGCTTTTCAAAGTGCGATGATGGAAAATTTTTTTCTCCAACTCAATGATAGAGAGAGGCGCATCTGGGCCGAATCCCTAGGCAATTAGCACCTCATCCACCTCTCCTTGTCAACATTTGATGCTACCTCATTTAATACTTCTACTACTTGTTTGTGGGATCTATGAAATGTCTGTTCACTTTATGTTATGTATTTGTATGTTCGAACATGTTTGTTATTGACTTAGGAACTCGTAATCCCTTATTGTAAGGATGTTTTGTTATATATGCCCGTTCTATGTAGTGATATGCCATAATATTTAATGTTGCATGTGATGATTGGTTTTCTTAAATAGATGGCTAGTGTTCGAGCTCGATACCACCATATGATGTGAGTTGGAGTTTAGTGATGGATCACCAGGCATACCAGGCAGTGATATATCCGATAGTGCTGATGACATATTATTTATTGCAGATGTCTTATTGCCTAACATGTATATTGACAAAATGCCACGTAATACATCTGCACTCCATGGAGTGGATTGGGTCGGCGAGATAATGGATGGCTATCCTGACCAATTCTATGATAACCTGCGTATGACCAAGCCTATATTCATGAGATTGGTCCATGAAGTAACCAGTCGTGGGCTATTAACTCAAACGCAACAGTATTGGGTATCACCAATTAAGGAGGTTGCAATGTTTATGCAGACAGTTGGCGAACATCAGAGATAGAGGAATAAAATAGAACGTTTCCAACACTCTTTGGAGATAGTTAACCGCCATATACGTCATGTAATTAGGGCACTGAATATGTTAGCGCCTGAGCTCATAACCCTCCCCAAATTTTAATGAGGTGTCCAATCAGATTCAATCGAATCCCAACTTCTTCTCATATTTCCAGGTATGGAATATACATAGGATCAACTCTTACCATGCTACCCATCTAATAATCTTTTGTACCTGAACTGCTCACATTTGATCCGTAGGGTGCGGTGGGGGCAATCGACGACATATTGGTGTGTGCTTGGGTACCCGCTCATAGACAGAATATATATTGTTCCGAAAAGAAAGCGTCTCTCTAAATATACTCTCCATAGCCGATTTTGACCAAATGTTTATGTACGTGTACGCGGGCTGGGAGGGTAGTGCCAATGATGCATGGGCCTTGCTGAATGCAATCCAAGGTGACCCTGCCTTTCCCTTCCCCCCCACTAGGTATCATGGTTTGATTCTAATAATAGTACATATTCATATCTATGTGTTGTACAATGTTTATATTGTTCAACTACTGCCTAGACTATACTAACACATTTAGATATTCTCATTTAGGGAAGTATTATCTCATTGACGCTGGCTTCATGAACTATATGTACTTCTTATACCCGTATAAATATTTCCGATACCACCTCTCACAGCTCAATGGTACCCCCATATATAGTGGGCTAAGGGAGCTGTTCAACCATCAACACGCTCGATCGAAGAACACCATAGAACGGATGTTCGGGATTCTTAAGAAGTGGTTCCCAATTTTAGCTTAGGGTCTGCCAAGCAACATAGTCGCCTGACAGACTGATATTGTCATTGCATAATTTCATCCAAGAGTATAGTTGGGATGGCAACATTTTTGCGACCTCAGACCCCGAACTTGACCTCGACTAGGAACCTTCTACCACCGTGGTCACCCGAGCCAACAGAAGATACATGCACAGTCTAAATTTCGGGATGGTTTGGCATAATGGTTGTAGGCCGACAGGAATTGATTAATTTAGATTGAATACTTAAATCTACAATATCATCTTGTATATGTGTTGCTACACCTGTACTGTTTTAGAACTACTTGTCATCACTTCATATTTTGAATTGAAATTATTGTTGCCACATTATAATACCTGATGATTGAATATCTGTATGTATCATCACGTGTCACATGTAGTGATATCTTTGTCTTTCTTGTCTCAGTGTAACATGATAAAAATATTGTTCTATAATTTATGTAATGAGATGTGTGGTATGATTTTACTAAAGGATGAATAAGTTCGATCCTCCTATGTGCGCATGCGATGCCGGCCCTATGCGAGTCTTTATGGCCAGGACAGAGGAGCTACGGACGTTACTTTTTCAGATATCTAGTTGGCCTTGAGCACCCACGCAACTTCATATGGGCAGACATGGAGGTGGGGAGGCAACAGGTATGTATAGGCAGCGTTGACCATTTAGCGTTGCCTCATCGCATGGTACTTATAGCACATCTACATCTTCAGGTGGTTCTTCTGGGAGTGCATCGCCGAGTGGCCCTTCTTGCAATGAGCATAGCTCTATGCGTACTGATCAGCACACACCACTGTATTTAGCATACCATAGGGGCCACTTGTGCTTTGCCCTTATGTGGTTGTCGTATATGTATTTTGTTGCTTGTGTTGTTGCTCCTACTAGTAGTTTTATTTAAGATATTATATGCATGACCACCTGCTTTGGGTGGAAACAGACAGGTTCATGTAGTAACGGAGCACTTATAATTGTCTTTTTGTATGGTTTCGCAACGTACTCAAATTTATTATATATGTTATTTTTTAATATTCATTACTACTGGATACTGTCTTCATGCTATATAGGTACGAGTCGGGGTGCATCGGTGGACAGTGCTAGCATCGACATTGCAAATGTATGGGGATTCGATGTAGAGGAGCGCTTCATGCATATGCTGCTGGATGATAACACAATTGATTCCTTGACGGATGGACGGTACGTATAGATATGCATGCCCGACATAGCTAACAAACTTGGTCGGCACTTTTAGTGTCCATACACGACTGGTTTTGTAAGGGAGAAATTTAATGAGCTCAAGGAACACCACAACATAATGAAGGTGGTCGTCGAGAATCTTGAAATCTTCTACAGGCTGTCAACTGGTGATATTTACGTACCTACTATTATGCGACCAGAGCTCCAAGCGATAAGGGTACTGTGTACTACCATCTTCAGCTTAATCTTTTGTACAATTATATGTGTTCTATAACCAATTTTGTTCTTTCATGCGTGCGCAGAGATACTGACTTGCAGACCATTATTGGCTGTATGAGGAGACTAGATACGACCTCCTATATGAGATATTTACACCGCGTGAAAGACCACAACAAACTGGCAATCGCTTAAGCCAGCACCACAGACGTGACGATCTATTATTAAATCAGTAGGAACGCCATGTCATTGTATCAAATTCAGGTGCATCATGTAGTTCTTTATGCTTGCAGGGGTCATCTAGGCCTGACATCCCATATTCTCGTTCAACTCAAGTTAGAGCAGACATGCCCGCTAGCTTAGACGGCAGAATTGATTGGGGTTCGGGATTGGGCCTGTCACGTCATTGGCTGAGATTGCTCAATGAATTGGCACGAGACTATTGACACAGCGTGGCTCACACAAGCTAAGTTAGTACGAGTCACACATCAAACCGAACACCTACATCATCTTGAATTTGCTGTAATCTGAATGTATTATTATGTAGCGTACTGATTGTACTTTAAATGACTTTATGTACTATAGAATTCTAGTTGGTGTTGGTAATGAGTATTGTACGTGATGAATGGGTATACCATGTATGATTTAAGTTTTATTTGTTGACATCTTTACATATATCACGATATTAACATTGCAACCATAGACTATGCCAGGATTATCCAATGGGACATCACCAACTCATAATGTGCCTGTGCATGGTATATTTCATGATCCTCACTAGAGGCCTCAGGAAGAGGTTGTCCTAATCACTTACTTGATGAATATTGTGCCCTCCCGTGACATCTCTAATAGGCAGGCCCTTATAGATGGGTGCTCCTACATTCCACGATGTCTGTCTAAGACATTTGGGAGGGTGAAGAATATTGATGAAGTTAAGATGAAGATTTAGCAGCTGCGTGGTCGATAGTATAGATTTGTGGAGTACATGAATATATCTGGGGTGCAGTACAACGCCGACACCATGGTGGTGCATGTGACACATAGTACTGGGCATATGTTGGGAATGTAAGTTAAATTTACTGTTTTTTTCATTTCAAATAATGTACGATACATATATACACAACTCACATCACACTTTTACAAAAATTGTAATATACCTCGCTCAGGAGACTATCAGGCAGAGCTATTTTCGTGTATTCGGAGAGCCCTTATACATCCCGCTATGGTACATATTTTGCCGACGGTCGTGCAATCGACTTATTTGATGATGGGACAACAGGAGATGCATCAACACTCCCCATTGGCACCTACGACACGTGGCAGGCTTTATAATTACACAGATACATGATGGCTCGACCCCAAAGTGCACCTCCTGATATCATGATGTCTTCATTTATGTGTTATGTACCATTTGCAGACATACATAATATTATTAGAACACTCCCATATTTTAATTCTACGTGTGATATGGACGAATGCTACATTAAAAAAAATTGGTGCTTGGATTGATTTATTGTGTTCTTTCTACCGGCATAAGACATGCTTCCTATACTTATAAATACGACTTCCTTTTTAATCCAACACACTCAAACGTAACATACAATCTTATATTGATAATATTAATAATAGTAATAATAATAATAACAATAATATTAATAATAGTAATATAAATATTAATAATAACATTTACTAATTCTATTGCGATTGTTCATATTCATGCATTGTAATTATTAATTTTCTCCACCCCGTATTCAAGCACAGTTTGATTTTAATAATAATAATAATTATTATTATTATTATTATTATTATTATTAGTAGTAGTAGTAGTAGTAGTAGTAGTAGTAGTAGTAGTTTTTTTTTGGTTGCTTTTCCTTCACATTTCTTTGTCCAAGTATCTATTTCAATCTAAGACACTCATATGTACCATATAAAGCATAATAATAATAACAGTAATAACAATATTAAGAAAATTGTAATAATAATAATAATAATAATAATAATAATATTATTATTATTATTATTATTATTAACAATAATAATATTAATACTAACAACAACAACAACAACAACAACAACAACAATAACAACAATAATAATAATTAAGCAAAATTTAAACTAACAAACAAATCCATAAAATATTATAATACGACCTACTTAATCATTACATCAATCATTACAAGCTTACAATATAATCATATCTCTTCACTATTTATACATACATATACATACATTATTTTTTTATTATTATCTTTACAATTAAAAAAATTCTTTAATATCAAATTTCACCTCCAAACACCAACATGGTGATATGGTGATATTTTTCAATAATATCAATGTAATACAATATTTAGTTGTGAAAAATATCACTGTAATACAATAATTATCACCACATTACTCTTATGTGTCAGTACACTATTGAATGTCACTAAGTTAGTGCCACTAAATATTTTGTGGCCTTTCTTTAGATGCCATCATAAATAAATATGAGTTACATGTTTTTAAGAAAAATTAGTTGCACTAGTTAAATGCTTTCAAATTATATTTTTGTTGGCATTTTTATCAAATGCCTCTATTTTATACGTCATTTAATAAACAAATGCCATTAAATATTTTATTATAGTGACATTTTTTTATGACTATCACTATTTCATTTTTGCATGTCATAAACTATAAATGCCACTAAATACTTTATGACATTTTCCTTCAAATGACACTATAACTACATATGAATGGCATTTTTCTGAAAAAAAATTAGTGATAGTAGCTAAATGCTTTTGAATTACATTTATATTGCCATTTTTAATTAAATGACACTATTTTTTTGTCATTTAATAATTAAAAGCCACCAAATATTAAACTATAGTGGCATTCTTTTATAACTATCACCATAATACGTTTTTGTGTCATTATATTATAAAATATCACCAAGTTAATGCCACTAAATGTGCATTTTCTTGTAGTGATATTTTCAATTCAATTTAAATAATTTTTTATTATCATTTTTTTCCCTTTTTTTTTGTTCTTTTCTTTTCTTTTTATTTTTCATTTCTCTCTTCTTCCATTATTTTATGTATTTCACATTTTATACATATATAAATTTATCATTATTTTTCATTTCTCATTATTTCATATATTCTCATTTTATACATATATAAATTTATTTAGAAAATTAAAATCACTTTTGTTTCTATCTTATCAATTATATTCATGTTTCTTTCTATTAATTCTTTCCAAAATAAATAAAATTTAAATTTCATAAAAATATACAACATATTTTTATTTATACTTAAATACATATATAGAATATATACATACATACATACATATATATAAATTTATCTATAAAATTTAAATAACTTTTATTTATATCTTTTTTCTTTCAAATTAGTCATTATGTATATTTATTAAAATATATATACAAATATATATTAGTATATAATGTTGTTATCATATATATTATATATGCTAATAACATCATCTTTATATAAATTTATCTATAAAATTTAAATAACTTTTATTTATATCTTTTTTCTTTCTAATTATTTATTTCAAATTAAATATTATATATCTACAAAAATATATAATATATTTATATACATATATTTTTTTATAAGATATTTATATTTATATATTTATTATCATATATGATATTATTATCGTGTGTATATATATATGTATAAATTAATATACATATATGATATAATACATATATGATAATATATGTAGTATATATGATAAAATATATAATTATTTATTAACATATATAAAATACAAAACCCTAACCCCCCACCCTGTCTCCCCAAACCTTACGGGCTGCCATGGCAGCATTGTGGTCAAATACTGATCTAATCAGATTCGGCCATTGGTTGCCATGGCCAATGTAGCCACGGCGGCCGATAGCCGCTACTTGTTTTTGAATTGACCATGGCGGCCAGTGGCCACTATCTATTTAATTTTATTTTTTTGATGTTATAGCAGCGGCTGTCGGTTGCCAGTGAAAGTGTAGTACAATTTGGGGGGGTGGGGGTGGGGTAATCATTTATATATATATATAAATGATAATATGTATACATACACATGTATATAATACACACACACACATATATATATATATATACATTATAGATATGATAATATATTATATTGTATATTTGTATTATATATATATATATTTTTTTTTTTGAAAAATATAATATGATTTAATGTAGACCGTTGATTTTAAAAAAAAAAATTCAATGGTTGATGAGCAATGGCATAATTATCTTTTTATATATAAATATTTAAACCTAGATGTACACACATAGGCGTGTGTCCTACACCCACGCTCTTAGGGGGCTCGTTATATGATTTTTTAAAATATGAAGGTATTTTTATTATGTTTTTTTTTTTTCTTGCCTATTTATATAATCACAAGGAGTCATTTGTAGAAAAATCCCCTACCACTACTAGACACTGTTTATGCAAACCATTAATTCTACGAAAATTAATCTTCCTAAGTATTTCTGAGAAACTCAAGAATGTAGCAAATGAAAGAGATACCGATCATCTATACTTGACCGAGGGGAACCAAACTCATGTTATATGGGACAACAACAGGAGCAAACACAGATTTTGGTCCCAAAGTCAAAACATAACAGAGTTTTTTCATCCTCCACCCACTGATGCAAATAAACATTAGCCAAGACACGCAGAAGCAGCATCCCGTCTTTGAAAGCCAAAGGGTCCATCCAAGCAAGTGTGTCTTCGGACACGCAGCTTGCCACTTTCTGTGATATGTTATACACTGCATTTGATTTTTTTTGTTCCAACGCATCTAAGGATATGAAAATCATTAACTCCCACTGAGATGCAAAGTGATCCTGTAGAACCCACAATTGAAGTCCATCTTCAGATATGATGACATGGTGAAGCTTGCCTTGTGATTCTCCTATACATATTTCTGGGATGCTGCTGAATTCTGTAGCAGGCAAGCTGGCATAATTAACCAAGAAAGCTCATTTTGAGGATCAAACATGAGGATTTGGTATCCATCAGTGACCCAATACAAATTCCCTTCAACCAGAATACCTTTGGCTTTTAGCAAGACTGTGATTGCATGGGGACAAGACTCTTTTGATCTACCCTGTTTCCGATGAATATATTCAAAGAAGAAAAGAGTATTCCTCTTCTCCAGTCTCCATCTCACTAACTGCCACCAGTTGGAAATCTGTGGACTCATCAATAGAGTTCTGAAAAGGGTCAAAAACCAAGGCTCTGCTGTTGTTTGTGTAAATATACGGCCACTCTAGGCTTCTCCATTTTTTATTCTAGGGGTTGCAGATATATATATCACAGGCTCAAGAGTGGGGAAGCACCTTCGACAACATGAGAGGCCATTGTTTGATGACAAAATGACGACACTTTCAGGGAGGAAATTCAGAAGAGTCTGCCACACCTTGACACGTTCCACATCAATTGGAACATAGCTAATAGACTTTATATCATCATCTATCCACTAGAATGTCTCCTGGAAGAAAAATCCTGAAACTGGTTCAGCCTTTTTCAATTGGAAATGGATAAGTGAATGATCAGATATATGATTGTGCCAGTCCCTCGAAACATACTTAAAATGGTGCAAGTTTTTGGCAGACAATCAGCATAGTATATTGATGGGAATATCATTGTTAGTAGACCAACGGCGCCTCATTTTCCTAGGAACTGCAAGAGAAAAATTCCAGAGTTAAAGTTAAGCTGCTGCAAAACACAATTCAATTTTTTTTTTTTTTTAAATTAAAGACAAGATACACACAAGTGTGTATCAGGTTTATAAGTCTGGAAAGATATATACACTATTTCCTCGTACTTGCATTCATACTTGGGTAGAATGCATTATCTACACACACATCAATGTCGTCTCCAAGTTTAATCATAAGGCCGTGAACTTTCTCCCCTTCCTCCAAAAAACTTATTAGGCTTAATACTGGCCCTTCTAATTTCCACAGTCACTCGAACTGCCTCAATGGGCTCCCTACAATTCAAACACCCTATTGCCATCTAAGTCCAAGAACACACATCCTTTGTACGGATCTCCTCAAATGCTCCAAAACCATCACTAAGTCTTTGATTTTTCAAGTACATGTCCACCAACACATTCCCTATGCATCGTTCACTCCCATAGCTGGATTTCACAAGCAGTGCATGAACTTGCAGTCCCATTTCAAGATTTGATAGCTCAGCCAGCCCAGTGAGAACAGTAGCCAAAGTAAATTAATCTGGCGTTATCCCTTCACTAAAAATCCTATTTCAAAATCTTGGGATATTATCACAACTGAATTTCGAAAAACTATCAAATATAGCATTCCATTACACAATACCCTTGTGAGGACACCCTTCAAACATCTGCATAGCTTCATCCAACATACCATGCCTTATCAAAGTAATAAAAAATGCATTCATTAAATACATGTTGCTCCAAAATCCAAGCCTAATTGTCCTGAATAAACTTGAAGCACGAACTTAAGTCTGAACTCTTGGCAGAAGAGCAACAAGGAGCGCACTCACAAACGTATACTCATTCGGCTTAATGCCAGTCCCACGCATATCTGAAAACAGAGAAACTGCTTCAGTTGGAAAGGCCTTTTGCACAAAACCTGCATTCAGCACCGTCCACAACACCACATTCTTGTCAGGCATTTCCTCGAACAATTGGAGACCATTTGCAACGTCCCCACATTTCACATATGCATTCATCAAATGGTTGTGGATGAATAAAGAATTGGACTTAGGAATGACATACGTAGTTCAATATGTTAGTTATTTCTAGTGTTTGCATGTCATGTTTGTAGAATATTTTGAGTCCTCTATTTTGGTTGATGTTTTATCTCATATTACACTGCACTAAATACTTGTCAAGAGTATTTGATCTACATCCAAATAACTTTATCTAATACACAAAATAAAAATCTATTGAAATAAAGGATTTGAATAGGTTTTACGATGATGTCTTCGCATAGAATTGAAACTTCTCTGTGTTTCTAAAGAAGCTTCAACATTAGTCTTTGCAACGTAACTTGTCCAAATACTTAAAAAAAAAAAAAAACGTATAGTGTATATATATGTGTGTGTTCGCGCGGCGCATTGGGCATCTGTATATTAAAGAAAATTAGAAGCAATAAAATCAATTGTCCAAAATCAATGCTTTTTTTTGTGGGGGAAGGGGTGAAAATGAAACTTAATAATATTTTTTATTTTAAAAAATATAATATCTATACTATTATATATAGTAAAGTTTTTTACTTTTCTAATTGTGTAATTTTGATTCTAATTTTACAATTTTGTCCACATATCAAATTCTTAGAATTTTGAAATTTTTTAATTGAACTGAAAAATTTTCATTGGTTATTGATTACTATCTCTAACCGATATGATTGTATTTTATCTCTAATTTTTTTTGTGTCCAAAAATCAAAATATATTTAATAATATCTCATAATCTTTATTAAAGAGTTAGAAGTTTGAGAAATGAATAATTATAAATTAACTGATATGTAAGAGCCAATTTATCAAAATCTTTAAAATTCAATTAGTTTTACAATAATATTTTTTTAGATATGTAAAATATTTTTAGATTAAACTATATATATAATATAACAAATAATTTAATCTGAAGAATATTTTAAATATAAAAAGTTACTTCGTGCAACAACTATAAACTCTTAACTTTATTTTTATATTATTAATTTAAATAATTTTAGGTTTTTAGAAATATAATAGAGAATTTATTTTCAATTATTTGAAAAAAGTTCTATTATATGGGACACATATAGTTGATATAATTGAAAATTTTTAAAAGCTTGATAAATGACTGCTTAAATAGCAAATAATATCAATTTTCATATTTTTTAATAAATTTAATTAAAATAAATATTTAATTACAAATTATTTAAGCAAATTATTTAAGTACAAATTATCTTCAAACATAATATTAATAAATTAAAATATTTATATTATTTTATTTAAATAGTAATAGATTTTGTTTCTTTAAATACAAAAAATAATTACGGTTAGTTTTAATCACATGAAGTAAAATAAATATTATTATAAAATAAATTATTTCAATATTAAAATTATTTTCAGTGCATCATACCGAGCACATACTAGTGTGTGTGTGTGTATATATATATATATGCATGTACCTATATGGAAAAATTGATGATTTTGGGGGGACAATCAATATTTTCAAAATTAGATCATATAAAGAACTGGTGACGATATTGTTTACTGGTTTGATTGGTTCAATTGGTTGGATCACTAGTTCAATCGGTGTGACGTCATAATAACGTAATAATTATATTTAATTTTATAAATGTACATAATATTTTAAAATTAACAAAAAAATAAAAATCCCAATAATATAGGACAAAATTTCAATTCTTATTCCTTTTTAAGTTGTTCTTAGGGGGAAAAAAATTTACAATTAGTCAATTATAAATAAATAATTGATCTAAAACTAATGTTTAACATTAATATAAGTGATCATCCGCTTTATTATCCAAATCCAATTAAAGACAAGTTTTTTCACACTAAAAATATTCAACATAATCTAAAAGAGCTTAAACAAAATAAAACAACAAAGTAAATATAAACATCTACATATAACTACTATTCCATTAAATTTTAAGGAAATAAATTCATGTTTCAAAAAATTATATGTTCAAAATTTTTAGTCATCATCTTCAACTCATAAACCCTCTTTTTTTTTTATTTTATATTTATATTTTTAAAAAAAAATAATTTTTAATTTGTTTTAAAAAAGTACAAAATAATAAATGAATTGATGGTCAACTAGTTGAACCAGCATATGTTGAATGGATTTTTGATCCGTTTTGACCAATTCAATAAGCCCAGATTTTTAATCTTCAATTGTACTGGATTAGCCTCCAGTCATCGGTCCAACCGGTTCGATCGACCGATCTTTTCACTCAAAAATGTATTGGAAGACATTGTTCGTGAATAAGTCTTGAGGGGGGCATTTGTAGATGGCTTAATTTTTTTAGCAAATTAACAAATGACATGTGTAAATAATATATTAGTTATTAATTTAAAATTTTCTATTTATGTATTGGAGTTTATTAAATTTAATTCCAAAATATAAATAGTTATTTTAATTAATACTCTAATATTATTTTATGCACAAATCAAATGTTGACAAATGTCAAGATGAAGTGGCACAAACGATCAAATCAAGCCTGGTGGCCTAGCAATTGTGGGCCAATTGAATTGTGACACGTGGCGCATTCAAGTATGTGGACCAATCAAGTCAAGAATGTTTAGTATTATCTTTTAAATGTTGATCAAAGAGATAATTATCAAATGAGTTCAAGTCATTTCGAAGTCTCCTGTTGAGCACCTATACAAAGGAGATGATTAGAGACTCATAGGGACATATTCTTATATTCTAATATTCATATATTCTCATATCCAAATATTCTCAAGTTCAAGACTCAAGTCTTCAAGTTTCTACTGCGACGACGTATTGTTACTGCGAAGGTCCTATACCTCTTCAAAACATCAAGTGATCGAGTCCTTTGATCTCGGAGTCAAGGTTCGAGTTCAAAAAAATCTCATAGTGTTCTTTTATCAAGTCAAATGATACTACACCATATATCCAAGAACAAGTTTCAAGCCCTTGGATCATATATATTGGGAGAAGAATCAGGGGATTAGTTTTGTTAGGGAATTTATATTTTTTTCTCTGATAAATTGTAATTCTCATATATTCTTTAATACAAATTCATTTTGTCCATTATTTTTCTTTGTCTTGTGATTTAATTTTGCAAACAATGAAATTTGTGTGAACAAATTTTTAGCACACCCAGTGGGAACCGAATCGACCCCTTATCTCTTCCTCCCGTTTGAATTTTGAAGATATTTGCAACCACTCAATGGCACCTAAGAGGAGCCAACTCGCCTTGGCCAGGAAAGATGCTGCTGACCCTGCTGTTGAATCTCTCAATCAGCCCAAGACTGGGGGCAAAAATACTAATTTCATTCCGTTTGATGGTTCTGACTCTGGAAGTCCAGGGGAAACAAATCCTAAGGTATTATCTTTTGCTGAACTGCCAGCTACAGCGACTGGAGTGGCAACGGTGGATGAACAACTTACTCAGACGGCTCAAGCTATAGCTGACTTACAAAAGATTGAGAAGAAAAGGATCTACAAATTACATAACTTATGAGCAAACAGGAAGAGAAAGATCTTAGAGGATTTAGCTACAACCATCAATCTTCCCTTGGCCATATAATGATGCAGAAACAAGTTGAGGAGATGCTTTACAAGCAAGAAATAGATCGAAAGATCGATCATTTTGCAACTTCTATTGCTACATTATCTGTTCAACAATTGCAAGACATGATCACCAATACTATTAGGGCTCAGTATGGCATGTCTTCTCAAAGTTCTATTATGTATTCGAAGCCTTATACAAAGAGGATTGACTCATTGAGAATGCCGATAGGATATCAACCACCTATATTCCAGCAGTTTGAAGGGAGGGGAAATCCAAAATAGCATGTGGCCCATTTCATTGAGATATGCAATAATGTAGGGACTTATGGTGATCTTCTTGTGAAACAGTTTGTGCGTTCATTGAAAGGAAATGCCTTTGACTGGTACATTGACCTAGAACCTGAATCCATTGATAACTGGGATCAAATGGAAAGGGAGTTTCTGAATTATTTCTATAGTACGCGCCGGACTGTGAGCATGATTGAACTTACCAATGCAAAATAATGGAAAGATGGACCAATGGTGGATTACATCAACTGTTGGCATGCATTAAGTTTGAATTACAAGGATAAACTCTCAAAGACGTTTGCGATGGAGATGTGTATTCAAGGTATGCACTGGGGACTTCTCTACGTTCTTCAAGGAATCAAGCCTTGTACTTTTGAGGAATTAGCCACTCGTGCTCATGACATGGAGCTTAGCATTGCTAATCGCAGGGTTGAAATTCCTGTTGAAGACCAGAAGAAAGAAATGAAGGATTCAAAGAAAAGTGAGAAATATGCCAAAGCAACTACTAAGGAATCCATGGTGATCAAGATAACCTCCATAAAAATTCCAACAAGTGATAAAAAGGTCGCTGAGAAAACTAAAGATCAACGCATTTCAACATACAAGAAAATACTAAAAGAAATGCAGAAGAAAGAGTATCCATTTCTAGATTCTGATGTTTCTCATATTTTTGATGAATTATTGACATGGAAATTGATTGAACTGCTGAAACCAAAACATCCTGAAGAAGCTGGAAAGGTGAACGATCCAAAATATTGCAAATATCATCAAGTTGTCGGCCATCCAATAGAGAAATGCTTTGTCTTCAAGGATAAAGTCATGGCACTGGCAAGAGATGGAAAGATAATCCTTGACACAAAAGATGTGCTTGGATCGAACCTTACTAGCGCTATAACTGTAGCAGATACCACATGTGTTGCAAGCAAAGATAATATCTTCTCATCTTCATTCATGGGGGCATCAATAATGCTTCAGTTTGGAAGCTTACATCCAGTGCTAGTGAAGACTCAATTCATTGATGGAATTACTAAGCTGGAAACAAGTTCTACTGGTGAAACTAAAGATAGCAGTGAGTGGACTCTTGTGATGCACTAACGAAGGAGAAGACTATATGCAAATTAATCTCGTCCATTGGATTAAAGGTCTTGCATGTGGCCGAATGCCCTCAACCAAGGACGACAAAGAGTTTAAAGGCCACAGATGGTAAGCTAGAAAATTCATTGGCAGGTTACAAAAGGAGCCAAGTGACTTTGAAAGAATATTTTCCTACAAGATTTTTTGATCAAAAAATTGAAGCAGTGCATACTATATCTTGTGAAACTGAAGAGCAACACTCCACTTCCTGTTGTACGGCAATTAGTTTTACAGACGAGGACTTGCTGTTGGGATCGAAACCTCACAATAGGCCACTTTTCATTTCAGGGTTCATGCAGGAGCAAAATGTCAACCGTATACTTATTGATGGAGGATCCACCGTCAATATCATGCCAAAATCCACTATGAAGAATTTGGGAATTTCTCTTGAAGATCTCTCACATAGCCACTTAACTATTCAAGGTTTCAACCAAGGAGGCCAACGAGCTATTGGTATGATTCGTCTAGACCTCACAATCGGGGAGTTGGAAGCAAACACTTTATTTCATGTTATTGATGCAAAAACTTCCTACCATTTGCTTTTGGGACGACCATGGCTTCATGGGAATAGGGTGATACCTTCTACTCTTCATCAATGCTTCAAGTATTCAAAAAATAGGAAAGTTATGAAAGTTGACGCAAATATGAAGCCAATTACTGAAGCTAAATCATACTTTGCTGATGTTAAACTTTATCTGGATCCTGGCTCAGTAAGTGAAGTGCAACCTACAAAGGCTCCAAGCAACCATTCCATTGAAGAGAAACGAGATTGTTCTAAAAATTTCAGTAAACTGACAATTATTGAGGTTTTGACAAGCAAAAAATATGAGCGCAGTAATGAGTCCAACTTACCATTATTCTGGTATACACCGCAATCATCTCAAGAGAAAAGGCAAATTCCACTTGGAGCATGTATTGAGGCAAATGATGCTACTCGAAGCCAATTAAAGATGCTAGAATCAAGCAACTGTCAAGCTTTGAGGAAGGATTTCACCATGCCTGTTGTTGGCATTAGCTCATCAATCTATAATGGACCATCTGTTACAGAGGTTTCTCACAAAGAATTTGAGGGTACATTTGATCCTAAGACATATAAGTTACTTGAAAAATCTGGTTATGACTTTGCTAATCCACCCAGTCTAAGTAATCTTAAACCTGAGTTAACTGGAGAAAACGTTCATGGACTCAGTGAAGCACAATATAAACTAAGGAGACAAGGATTTTATGTTAAACAATCAAGAGTTGGCCTAGGATTGAAAGTTACAGAACCAGTCAGGATATGAGTAACAAAGAAGGATAAGTGTGTTGATGCCCAACATATTTCTATACAAAATCACGTGAAGCAAAAAGAGCAAAAACAAAATAATCATTGAATTTCTATATTTGACTATCTCAATGCTCCAATTACTTGTCATTCTATCTTTAAAAGACTTAATGTTAAAGATCAAAGCAAGTTTAATACAGGTCCATGTCTGAGAAGTTATGTGTTCAATCAACTTGGGAATAATGCTGCAAAAAGGAGTGTTGACGACAAAATTGATATGTTGGAGTTGAAAAATAAGATTCAAACTCTTCACTTATCCTAATTGAATGGAGCCAAATTTACGATATTAGTCATTAATATGGACAAACCTGTGAAATTAAAGCAACGCATCGTAGAACATTTATGCAGAAAGAATGGTGCAGATGAAGATAAAGTGGAAATCACCATCAGCTCTAATTACATAAATGTTAAAAAGGAGCTAGATCTTGCATTAAATGATTCGTGTCTTGAAGAATTCAATAGATTGGTCGCAAGTGGTTTTACATAAGTAACAAACTACCCAACATAGATAATGGTGCCTACCCCAGCTTCAAAAGTAGATGGAACATTAAAATGGAGCATCATATTCCAGAGAATGAGAGTTGTTGAGATCGAATAGCCATATGATGAAGAAAATGATGAGTTACATACATGTAATCATATAGTTATTGATTAAGAGCCTGATTCAGAAATTCCTGAAGATGAAGTCCTAAAAGCTCCTTCGCAACTTGAAGATGGTGGACAGACGACTGTTGGTGAATTGAATGAGTTGAATCTTGGCACAATAAAAGAGCCTCGTCCCATATTTGTTAGCAATCTTTTAAATCCTGAAGAAGCAGAACAATATTTCAAAATCTTGAGTGAATACAAGGATGTTTTTGCTTGGACCTACGAAGAAATACTAGGATTAGATCCAAAAGTTTCAATTCATCACCTTGGCATAAAACATGGGGCTCGTCCAATAAAGCAATCGCAACGAGTGCTTGCCGGGAGCTTGTCCCTCTAGTTGAAGCTAAAGTCAACAAGCTTATTGATGCAGGATTTATCAGAGAAGTTAAATACCCAACTTGGATCTTTAGCATCGTGCCAGTCAAGAAGAAGAATGGTCAGATACGCATTTGCATTGATTTTCGAGATCTGAATAAGGCATGTCCAAAGGATGATTTTCCATCACCTATTATTGAACTCATGGTAGATGCAACCACTAGACATGAAGCTTTATCTTTCATGGATGGATCCTCTAGGTATAATCAAATCAGAATGTCACCACACGATGAGGAATGTACGGCTTTTCGCACACCAAAGGGTATTTATTGTTACAAGGTGATACCTTTTGGGTTGAAAAATACAGGTGCAACTTATCAATGAGCTATGCAAAATATTTTTGATGATATGCTACATATAAGGGTAGAGTGCTACGTTGATGATCTAGTGGTCAAGACTAAGAAAAAAGAGAATCACTTAGAAGATCTCCGCAAGGGATTTGATCGGCTGAGAAAATATAATTTGAAGATGAATCCGCTCAAATGTGCTTTTGGTGTCACGTTTGGCAAATTCCTTGGCTTCATAGTTCGACATCATGGAATTTAAGTTGATCCTACAAAAATCGATGTTGTCCAGAAGATTCCACCTCCAAGGAATGTTAAAGAATTGTGCAGTTTACAAGGCAATCTTACATTTATAAGAAGGTTCATATCAAATCTTGCAAGAAGATGCCGACCATTTAGTCACTTGATGAAGAAAGATGCTCCTTTCGTATAGCATAAAGGATGTGAGAATGATTTCGAGAGCATAAAGAAGTACCTCATGAATCCACCAGTTCTACGAGCTGCTATACTTGGAAAATCATTGATATTGTACATTGCAGCACGAGAATGGTCGATTGGTGCTTTCATAGCTCAAGAAAATGAAGAAGAAAAGGAGAAAGCTTTGTATTATCTTAGTACAGCTTTATATGTTGTTATTAATCAATTTTTAAATGTTTATGAAGTTAAAAATGAAGATTTGATTCCTTACTTTTAGCTAGCATCTTGTCTGTTGAAGAAGTTTGAAAATGTTGTCCTAAGTTACATCCCGAGGAAAGAAAATAGGATGGCATATGCATTGGCTAACTTGGCTACTACTTTGGCCATTTTTGAAGAAGAAACGACAAATAGCCCGGCGTGCAATAGATGGATTGTGCCATCGCCCATAGAGCTTGATCAAGAGGATGCAAATGCCATATCAATCTCAGTTGGTGAAGATGAAGATTGGAAGACATCACTAATTGACTATCTAAAGGATCGAAAATTACCACAAGACCCTCATCGTAGGATGGAGGTGCGTCGGAGGTCATCTCGCTTTATTTTATGGAAAGACATTTTGTATCGTCGATCTTATGAAGGTACTTATCAGTGTTGTTTAAGTGGTGAAAAAGCAACTAACGCTATGGCTGAGGCACATTCTGGAGTTTGTGGAGCTCACCAGTCGGGTCCTAAGCTTCATTTTAAGATTAAAAAGATGGGATACTACTGGCCTACTATGGTTAAAGATTGTATGAGTTATGCGAAGAGGTGTGAAGCTTGTCAGATGCATGCTAATTTTATACATCAACCTCCTGAACCCTTACATCCCATAGTTGCTTTATGGCCATTTGATACATGGGGTTTTGATGTCGTAGGTCCTATTGCTCCTAAGTTGTCAGCTGGTCATGCTTACATATTGGCAGCTACAGACTATTTCTCCAAGTGGGCAGAAGCAATTCCCCTCAAGGAAGTGAAGAAAGAAACTATTGTTGAGTTCATTCGTTGTCATTTGATTTTCAGGTATGGAGTGCATCGTTATATCATTACTGATAATGGGAAGCCTTTCCACAATAAGTTGATGGATAGACTGTGTGCACAATTTGGATTCAAGCAATACAATTCTTCTATGTACAATGCGGCTGCAAATGGTCTAGCAGAAGCGTTTAATAAAACTTTATGCAACTTGCTGAAGAAAGTAGTGTCAAAATCTAAAAAGGATTGGCATGAAAAAGTTGGAGAAGCTCTTTGGGCTTCGATTCACTAGTTTATGGAGTTGAAGCTGCTCTCCCTCTTGAAAGTCAAACACCTTCATTTTGTATAGCAATTCAAGAAGGACTTACTGCTGGAGATAATGTTCGCCTTCGACTTGAGGAATTAGAAGCATTGGATGAAAAAAGACTTGAAGCGCAACAACAACTTGAATGTTATCAAGCGTATATGACAAGGGCATTTAATAAGAAAGTTCGTCCACAATCTTATTAAGTTGGAGATTTGGTGTTGGCAGTAAGAAGGCCCATTACCATCACCCAGCAAATGGAAAATAAATTCATGTCAAAATGGGATGGTCCGTACGTGATAAAAAAAGTCTACACCAATGGTGCTTACAAGTTGGTTGACAAAGATTAATTGCGCATAGGCCCCATAAATGGCCAGTTTTTGAAGTGATATTACCCATGAAGAAGTATGTTCCTTGACGCACGAGCTTAAACTGCATCTTGCTCCTTGACGCATGAGCCTAAAATGTATGTTACTCCTGGCCCGCATGAGTATAAATTGTGTATGGTAACCACCAAAGGTAGTGCACATGGTTAAACTACTAGCTTTCTCCACCAAAGGTAGTGCATGTGGTTAAACTGCTAACTTTTCACACTAAAGGTATTTTATGTGGTTAAAATATTAAATACCCCACCTAGTCCAAGCTGGTTAAGTAATGGATACTCCTGGCCCACATGAGTATAAACTGTGAATGGCACCCCTACAAAAAAAAAAAGAAATATTTACTTTGAACTACATAATGACTTGATCCCTTTGTTAGGGTACGTAGGCAGCTTGGGAGTTATTTTCCAAGTTCAGTCATATAAAAAAGGGGGGTGTTGTTTAGATGGCTTTCCAAGTTCAATCATTGGAGCAAATTTAGATTACTTACTTCCAAAGATCAATCACATCATTGGAATAAGTCTAGATGGCTTTCCACGTTCAATCATTGGAGCAAATTTGGACAACTTACTTCCAAAGATCAATCACACCATTAGAATAAGTTTGGATGGCTTCCCAAGTTAATCATATCATTGGATCAAATGTGGATGACTTATTTTTCGAGTTCAATCACATCATTTGGATAAGTTTGATGGCTTGCCAAGTTCAATCACATCACTGGAATAAGTTTTAAGGACTTTCCAAGTTCAATCATATAATTGCAACAAATTTGGATAACTTACTTCTCAAGTTCAATTAAATCATTGGAGTAATTCTGGATGGTTTATCAAGTCCAAACATATCACTGGAAGAAGTTTTGATTGTTTTCAAGTTCAATTCATTAGATAGCCAGTTTTACTCAGAAGCTTAAGTAAGTTTATTCTACTCAATTGTTGGGGACATATAATGCAATTTTTTTTTTTTTTTTAAGTTGGCATCAATTTGAAGAAATACTAAATAAAAAAAAGGAATGCACAAGGAAAATTCATAAAAAAAAAAAAAAAAAAACAACTTTTTATTGCATATGTAGTAATCAAGTGTTCTTTTACATCAATTGTACTAAAAAAAATGCTAAGTAGCTAAGTGCTTATGCGAGTATATCAAAAGCTATTACTTTCTTGCGAGATTCTTCAAGTAGTGCCTCCATCCTCTTTAAAGACTCAACCTCTTGATCAGTCAAAAATGGAGTATCTTCAAGTCTTGAAACTCTATCTCTCTTGGTGGCTACTTTTCTCTAAATAGTGAACAAGTTTTATTCAGCCTTGTGGAGTGATGAGTTTGCAAATTTTTCCTTACTGCTTAACTCGGTAAGTCGTGTTCTCAATTCCTCTTGATGCTTGGAGATTTGAAGAAGTTCATCTTTAAAGCCATTCACCTCTTCAACTCTTTCACTTTCTATTGCATCGGCTTCAAATAGATCCTGTTGTACAAAAAATAGTGTTTTCTCATAGGTTTCTTGTGTTTCTTTTTTAATCGAATTTGATTTAACCTTTGTATAGTTGGAAGCACCCTTAAAGAAAGATTTCAAATGGTTCTCCAAAGATGATGTGTTTTTTGTGTATAATCTCATCTTTGCAAACAAATCATCAATTGTTGGTTTTATCTCGTAGAGTTGCTTAAATGGAGTTTTCAAGATTTTTTGACATGTGTGTTCCCAATAGAATTTGAGTAACATCTGCTCAACTTCAATCTTTATAACTTGAGGACAAAATTTAAAAACTTCAGCAACTAGAAGTGCACAAGATGAAACTTCAAATGTCTTTTTAGGATTGTCTTTATCGACAAAAGCCTTGTCATTTTCAATTTCAGGTGATGTCACCTTTGGTCGCTTGTTGAAATTAGCAGTGTCATGATTAGCTTGTATGCCATCATCAAAAGGTTCAAGAGTGATTGTTTCAAGCAAATCAAAAGGCCTAGCCCCATTTATCAAACCAATATTACCTTTTGATGTAATCGAGACTGGTATCTCAAGATCTGCAAGCTAAAAAAAAAAAAAAATAGTGCTAAGGATTGGCAAATATATATGTAAAAAACAAAAAAGTTAATAAATATAATAACTGTACATATTTTGCTAATTCATCCAAAGGTAAAGAAAAACTTGGGATATCTGCAAAAAAATTTGAATTAATACTAATGTTATCTAAATCTAAAACCTTTGGTTTCTTCTTGAGGATACATTAGTTTCTAGAGTCATCATTTGAGTAAGAAAGTGCGGAGATTATTTCATTTTCTTCCAATAGAGCATTAGTGGGGGATGAAACATTGAGTAAGCTACGACGTCTTTTATATGGCAATTTGGTATGGTCAGCAATGTTATACTCCTTAGGCTCCAAATTCCCTCCTTTAACTTAACTTAAAACAACATGATCTTGTAGAGGTGAAGCTGCTGAGTTATTTGTGGGATCTTTCATTAAGGCTTGTTTAGGATGAGATGGATTCTTTTTAGGATGCCCAAGCTCAGATGCATGATGTTCAATTCTCTCCCCAGGTTGATTAAGTTGACTAGAAGTTGATTCCACATATTTCTAATTGACTTTGAGAACAATTTTAGTACCTTTTGTTTGAGAAGTCTTCTATTGTTTGTCCCACAAATTCGCATACTCCTTTGTGGCTAATGGAAAGGAAGAAGTATTGCCAGGAATAATAAGTTTATTAGATGTGTTCAATAAGGTACATGACTGCCAAAGTTGAACAAGTTCGTGCAAATCACAAGTAAGGATCTCTTTCTTTAAGTTGCCCGGGACATGTTAACAAAATCCACATTGCCGATTGAATCGATGAGGGCTATAAGCTTCAATGATATGCTATTTTCCACATTGCAATGTCAAATAGTTGGAACGTAAAGCCACAAAAAGGTTTTTATAGGTATTTGATATGCATAGCCTATCTATTACTGTGAACTGCTTGCGTGGAAATGGGCGTAGATTTTGAATAGCTGAAGGATTGATACTGAGGAACAAATCTCGTGCCTCTGAAAGATTAAAATATTTGGCCATGTTTTCCCTCGCATACTTAACCGTCTCAGCTCCTCCTACATCAATCTTGGATAAAAAAAGAGTGCCAAGGTAGTGCCCTATCCAACTGTAAACATAATGAATAGGAAAGATAGAAAAAGATTCCTGAAGATTTGGCAAAGTTGATATATTCCTTAAACCACGATAGATGTCTGCCAATACAGGAACTGCAAGAGAAAAGCAATCACCATTTTCCATTCTACTAGCAACCTTGAAGACAGTGGCACGAATCAGATTCGCTTTGCGATGTGGTAGAACAAAACTGCATAACCAGCATTAAAGAAAAGCAGCTAAGTATGTCTTCCCTTTAACATCTTCTTCATCCTTCAACATCATAAATGGCTCATCATATTCCTTGGTGTGAGGCAAAAGTAATGCATCGATTCTTCTACATGGGTTGTGAGAGATCTTTGGCTCAGTAGATCTCTTTCGAGAAGACCTCAAAGGGGGCTCCGCACATCTCATTGGTCCTTTAAACCAAAAGTCAATCCAATTAGAAATAAGAACACCATCAGAGTCCTTTGGAAGCATATGGTAAGCCAAAAATAGATACTTGCAGCTTGTGGTTGAGAAGGACCATGTCTGTCGTCACTAAGTAGCCCTTTCGCAGTAGGGATAGTTTCATCATAGAAACCTTGACGAATCGGCAATCCACCAAGTACACGAAGATCCTATAAAGAAATTGAAAAATCACTAATAGTAGTGTGCAAAGTGTTCGCGGACGGACACCATAGCTCGAGGAAAGCTTGGAGGATATTCTTATGGCATACGTATGTGAAAAGCGAGGCATAGACTGCTGCATAGATTCTAGCTTGACGAAGAGTATCTGCATGATGGCCCAATACATCCTCCGCCCATTCCCAATAACCAGCATGAAAAGATACTTCGCTAAACCTTTATGCAGGAATTCTCATTGAGCGTCCACTAATGTTGGAATGATAACCTGCAAATAAAAATTCCAAAATAATGGCTTTGGCATCATGAAGAGAGGACTTCAAGAGAAGTATCCTAGAACGAGATGTAATGCCAGAACGTGGATCAATCACTTCCTTAGTTGCCTCTTTAGACCACTCTTGCATATGCATGGAATCACTGGGAGGTCGAGGTATGGAACGAAGAACATCATTGGCCAATTTATGGATAACCAATTTGGTACTTTTAACTTGAGGTTGTCTTTATCTCTCCCAATGATAATACATAGAGACGGCTCTGTGTGATCCTCAATATATATCCTCACGAATTGATCGGGAATGGACTACGTTTCTTAACCTGCAAAAGAAAAGAGAAAAGAAAAAAAATTAAGGTAAGAGAGTATCTAAAAGAATGGGTGGGTGGGTGGGGGGGTGAAGAAAAGGAATAAAGAAGAAAATGGAATGATAATAGGAACATTCCTCAATTTGATAACTTACTTGAAATCTTCAAATTTTGTGTATTTGGTATGCGTTGATGCCCTTAAAGAGTAAAGATTCTTTGTTGATGGATGCCAAAGGAGTCCGAGCAATTCTCTTTCAATTGTAGTAATCAGCCGATTGAATGGAAGTAGTAATGGCTTTATGAGCTCTATATGAGGCTTTTCTTCAAACAATTGGTATGCAGTGGGCAAAGAAAGAAACAGGCTGCTCACTTAAGGGCTGGATGAAGCCAACAAATCCCAATTCGAAAAAATTCTCAGAGCGTTTATCATCAATTGCTTTGAGTGAAATTAATCTTACATCAGCTTACTTTTATAATATTCCTTTTAGGTGTTTTAATGCAAGTGCAATTAGAAGAGGAACTTAATTCAAAACTAATTCAATCTCCTCAAATGCCAATCAGATGACTACAAATCTGAATTATAGTTGAAGTCTGAATCAGGGAAAGACTGAGATTATCATAATCTGTGGAAATCCGAAGTTTGCTGAAATACATCTAGTGTAGTTTGAGTTCCACTTGGACTGTTTCTGTGAATAGGTGATGTTTTGCAATTCTTCAAGGAGTCCGATTTTGATGGCAGTAAGTAAGAAGAAATTTATTTCGTGACAGAAAGAAACAATGAAGGAATAAAATTGAGAGTTTGACTCAAGTGTGATGCATGTGGGCCACGTTAGTATATTAATGACAATTGCACACAAATTGTCTTCATGATTAAAAAAATTCTGATGAAAGTTGCTTCCTGATTTGCAAATGGATATGGATGGGAGAAATTTGTTTTGTGAGACAGAGTCCAATGCCCTGCTGCCGCTAGAGTTTTAATTTGTTAAAAGAATTATGTGGGGGCCACAGTTTGTTTTGAAGAAACTAAAATAGGTTGAAGGATATTTAATGCTTGGCTAAGATGGTAAGTGGAATCCAATTGCATGGTTTACTTGCTACTTGAAAAGTGAAATCGGATTGGCCATGGCAACACGATTTTGAAAGATGTGGGACTTTGAAATTTTGGAAACCATGTTGTTTCCAATTTGCTTCTATAGTATGTGTGTGCGTGTGTATATATTAGAAGCTATGTTATATATATATATATAATAAAGCACATATGTTTTATGTGTGTATTATAAAGGCTCGGATGTTATACATACATATATATATTTTAAAGGTTCATATGTTATGTGTGTATATATGTATTTAAATAAATAAATTAACAAATATATATATAATAATTATTGTGACTTTTTCATTCAGAAATGTATTGGAAGACATTGCTCGTGAATAAGTCTCGAGGGGGCATTTGTAGACAGCTTAATTTTTTGAGCTAATTAAAAAATGACATGTGTAAATAATATATTAGTTGTTAATTTAAAATTTTCTATTTACATATTGGAATTTATTAAATTTAATTCCGAAATATAAATAGTTATTTTAATTAATCTCTAATATTATTTTATGTGCAAATCAGATGTTGACAAGTGTCAAGATGAAGTGGCACAACAATCAAATCAAGTCTGATGGCCTAGCAATCGCAGGCCAATTGAATTGTGACACATGGCGCATTCAAGTACGCGAGCCAATTAAGTTAAGAATGTTTGATATTATCTTTTAAATGTACATTAAAGAAATAATTATCAAATGAGTTCTCCTGGTGAGCACCTATATAAAGGGGATGATTAAAGACGCATTGGAACATATTCTCATATTCTGATATTCATATATTCTCATATTCATATTCTCATATCCATATATTCTCAAGTCCAAGACTTAAGTCTTCAAGTTTCTGTTGCGACGACGTATTGTTACCGTAAAGGTCCTATACCACTTCAAAGCAAGTCATCAAATCCTTTGATCTCGGAGTCAAGGTTCAAGTTCAAAGAAATCTCATAGTGTTCTTTTATCAAATCAAAGGACACTACACCATACATCCAAGAACAAGCTTCAAGCCGTTGGATAATATATATTGGGAGAAGAATCAGGATATTAGTTTTGTTAGGGAATTTATATTTTTTCTTTGATAAATTGTAATTCTCATATATTCTTTAATACAAATTCAATTTGTCTATTATTTTTCTTTGTCTTGTGATTTAATTTTGCAGACAACGAAATTTATGTGAACAATAACATAACTTCATAATTTTGAATTATATATTTTATAATATTAAAATAATAAATATTATTTAAAATAATATAGTTAAATATAATTATCTTTATTTATTAACTAAAATAAAATATTTAAGAATAAATATAAAATCTAAAACTATCATCCTAACAGTATAATTTAATTCTAAATAAGCAATTTAATAATTTTAATCATTTTAATATACTTCGATAATTTTAAATAAATACAATAAGTTAAAAAGATAATTGTATTTGATTAATACTAATACAATATAAAAATATAAATATATTTAAAATAATTTTATTAAATTAATTAATTAATTAAAGTTATATATATAAACCACCATCTTCTTCTCCCAAGCGCAGCCACAACTGTCCAAACAACCACCCGCATCCCCCCCCCCCCCCCCCCCCAAACACCCTTTTGTCCCTTCTGCGCAACCAACCCACGCTCCACCGAATAGAGATAGCCAACCATGGTTGGGCTGGGCATGGCTAGTCCGGTGGCCCAGGCAGAGCCGCTGCCAATGGTCGGCCGCCTGACCATGGCAATTGTTTGTGGGGGTGGCGAGAGTGAGAGGTGGATTATATATATATATATGTGTGTGTGTGTGTGTGTGTGTGTGTCTATGTGTACTATGTATATATTCTATGTATTTATATATATATATATATGCATATATATATATAAATATAAATAAATATTTTGATATATTTTTAACAAAGTGTATTTTGTCATTTACTATTTAATTTTTTATTAATTTTCTTTTAAATATTTTCAATGGAAGTCAAAATAATTATTTCAGAATTTCGTTAAAATTGGAAAGTAATTGTAATTTTTTAAATATAAATATAGATTCATATTAATCAGTATATTAATACAAGATATCAAAATAATATAACTAATTAAAATTCATCATCAATCTCTTATACGGGTAGCAGGTTAAATGTATTTTATTATATTGCCAACTATCATCAAAATGAAAGGATATAATATCTTACTTTAAATCCAATGACTAAGGTTAAATACATTTGTACATTCCTCACATGAGGTATGTACAACCAAGTTTGCACCATAAACTACTCCAACAAACAAACAAACAACATCAATAAGATAAAGGGGTGCCATGCATGTCCCGAAATCAGCAACTCCATGTATTTGTCTAGTTATGTTTCTTCAAAAATATATATATATATATTTGAAATAAAATTAGACATGATTTTTTTTTTCATTTTCCAAAATATTCAAAGTAATTCTAAATATTATTAGTTTTACCTCTTAAATTAAGTTCACCCTAGCTAATTAATAAAAACTTGGATAATATTTGGTTATATTTTGAATGTTTTTTGAAAAATATTTTAGATAAAGGTGTTTTGAAAATTAAAATTGGGGAATGATCCAACATTTTGTTTATATTTTGAGAAAATGAACAGTTTATTTGAAAGTAATTTGTAGAAGACAAAGTTTACTATAAATATCAAATTAATTTTTTTTTGTCGGGTTTGTAAGGTGAAAATATATTTTTAAATTAATTGTATATATATGGATGAGTGATGTATATATACATATATGTTTGTAATGATTGATAGAATAATGGTGGGGGTGCTTTTTTCACTTTTAAGGGATATTTTGAGTATAAAAAAGTGTATTTTAAAAGTTAAAATTACAGAATGTGACATTATTTGTTATTATTTTTTGGAGTTGGAAAATGTTTTAAGAAAATATAGCCAAGCATTGCCTTGGGACTGAGATTCAAATAGAAGGCCGCTAACTTCAGAGAAACGAAATCTTATACAACATTTTCAAGTGTGCCCCAGATTTGATCACACTCTTTTGTCTCCTTTCCTTTCTGTCTCTTTATTCGCTCACTTTGTCACTATTTCTGCAACTCCTCCTCTGTTCACTGCCCGTTGACTTGCTGAAACTTGCTGAGATGGCGGCTTATGGTGCTGTAGTTTCCCTCTTGCAAACTCTGGACACCATCCTGGATTCTGGTGGCCAGCTCCCGGCTTCCCTTGACGGACGCCAACTTGAATCTATCCGAGAAAAGGTTGGTTTCTTGCAGCAATTTCTTGAATATCATTTGAGAAAAACGAGCAATCAAGAAGCTGTGGAAAGTCTCGAAACCACCATCAGGGACGCGGCTTTCAGGGCTGAAGACCTGATTGAATCCCACATATTGAATCTTCCGGAACCTGAAATTGGGCGTCAACTGGATCAAAATCCTGAGATTGGGCGCCAACTGGATCAAAATCCTGAGATTGAAAATCCACTGGATGAAAATCCCCTCTTCCCATCATTGTCTTTTGTGGTAAAAAACGTTACAATATATGTCTTGGTCCAAATCCTGTGTCCTTTTGCCGTCAAGAAATTCCTGCCTGTCCGCGACCAAAATCTGATACTTTTCGCTGTCCAAATTGTGACAACTCCTGTAACTATCCTATATTCGACACCTTTCGTGGTAAATTATTTGATGAAAGTTCTGGCCAAAACCAAATTGCCTCTGATATGGAGTGTACTTAAGTCCAGATTTTGTAAAAAACTTTTCTTGGTAAAATACTTGATGCAAGTTCTCGCCAAAACCAAATTGCCTCTGATATGGAGTGTACTTAAATCCAGATTCTGTAAAAAAGAGATATCTGTTACCGTGCAAGACGAGCAGCATAACTCTGAGCCGGAAGATCAGGGCTTGGGCCCGGTGATAGAAGAAAAGGGCTTGGGCCAGGTGATAGAAGAAATTGAATCCATGGTGAATGAGGTGATCAAGATTAAGGCTGAATATGGGGTCGAGGATCTGCGGCCCGCCAGGAATTTCTTACCTGCTGCTTCATCATCAAGAGGTGATTTAGGTATCACCGGAAAGAATGTTGTGGTGGGATTTGATAGTGATTTGGAAGAGATGAGAAGCCGTCTAACTGAAGATTCGTCCAAACTTGAAATTGTTTCAATTGTGGGAATGGGCGGTATTGGTAAAACTACACTTGCTAGAGAAGTTTATAATGATAGTTATATCGTCTATCACTTCGATATTCGTGCTTGGGTGATGGTATCTCAAGAATATTCATCGCGTCAAGTCTTTGTAGGCCTTTTGGATTCAGCAAAACTGCTAACAGAAAAGATGTACGAAAAGAGAGAAGAAGAATTGGCTGAGTATCTGTACAAAAGTCTTAAGGGTAGAAGGTATCTCATGGTAATGGATGATATGTGGGATGCTGAGATATGGGATACTGTGAGAAGATCATTTCCGGATGATAATAATGGAAGTCGTGTGGTTTTAACTACTAGGCTGTCTGAAGTGGCTCTTTATGCCAATTCTTCTGGCCCTCTTCATCGGATGCGTTTTCTCAATCAAGATGATAGTTGGAGTCTACTGTGTAATAAAGTATTTGGAGAAAAATGTTGCCCCTATGAATTGGTAGATATTGGAAAGGAGATTGCAGGAAGTTGTGAAGGACTTCCACTAGCAATAGCTGTAATTGGTGGGCTCCTGTCAAAAGTCAGTAGAACAAAAGAAAATTGGAGAAGGATTGCAGATAATTTAAGTTCAATTGTGACTAAAGATGATGAGCAATGTATGGAGATACTATGTTTGAGTTATAACCATTTGCCTCATCGTTTAAGACCTTGTTTTCTCTATATGGGCGTTTTTCTGGAAGATTATGAGATCCCAGTCCCAAAACTCATCCGTCTATGGGCTGCTGAGGGATTTCTTAAACCACATAGATGGAAAAGTGTGGAAGAGTTGGCAGAAGAGTACTTGGAGGACCTTATTGAAAGAAACCTCATTTTGGCCTCTAAGATGAGTGCTAATGGGAAGGTAAAAACTTGCAATATTCATGATCTACTGAGAAGCTTGTGCATGAGGACTGCCCATAAGGAGAATTTTCTTTATGTCGTGAAATGCCAAGATGATGTTCTGCAAGAAGCTATAGATACTCCGCGTAGATTAAGTATCCATCCCAATTTTCTGAGCATCCAATCTGAGATTCTTTACAATAGTAAAATTCAGAACTCAAGTGTTCATTCTCTTCTATGTACTGGCACACGTCTTGTCTATCCATCACGTGTTCACTTGGATTATAGACTGCTTAGAGTACTGGATTTAATTGTAGTACGTTTTTTTCACTTTCCAGCCGCAATAGTTAAGCTGGTTAACTTGAGATACCTTGCTCTCACCTACAATGAAGCACTTCCTCCTTCCATTTCTGAGCTTCGGAATCTAGAAACACTTGTTCATCACAATTGGACCTATCGAGAGTGTCCCTTTTTACCGGTTGAAATCTGGACAATGCCAAAATTAAGACATCTATGCGTGACACCAAGTTTCTTGCCCGTTCCTCACAATGTCCAAATTCTTGTTCCTCTAGAAAACCTGCAAACGCTTTTAGAAGTAAGAAACTTCAGATGCAGCGACAACATCCTTAAAATGCTTCCAAATTTAAAGAAGTTGGGACTTTCCTATGATGTCTCCCCCTCTCGATTATGGTCCTCATATAATGTTGAAACTCTTGTTAATCTCCATCAACTAGAATCACTGAAACTTCTTGTAAAGAATTCGGATCTTACACCAGAAATTGTCAATCCACAAAAGATTTCTTTCCCACAGAGCATTAAAAGATTAATTCTGAGTGGTTGTGTGATTCCTTGGACAAGTATGGGGGTTATTGGTGCATTGCCAAATCTTGAAGTTCTCAAACTGAGAAGTAATGCTTGCCGAGGGACTGATTGGGAGCCAGTTGAAGGGGAATTTTGTCAACTAAAACACCTGCTACTTGAAGAGGTGGATCTCGTTCGATGGAGTGCTGATGAAACTCACTTCCCGTCTCTTCGACGTCTAATTATCAGGTCCTGCTACAGACTAAAGGAGATCCCTTCTAGTATTGGTGAAATAACAACACTTGAATTGATCGAGTTGGTGGACTGCCATCCTTCTGCTATGGCTTCTGCAAAACAAATAGAAGAGGAACAAGAGAGCATGGCAAATGTGGGTCTCAAAGTTCATGTTGACTTGAGGAGACGGTTCAAGGATAAATTTTACTCTCGCGTGTTGCACTGAAAGGTAAATTTTTATCCAATTGTCTAGTTCTGTATCTTTTTTCATCCCATTTCATGGTGAAAGTGAGTCCTCTTAATCTGGTATTCTGATCTTTAAACCTCTATCCTCAGATTGTTTTATTGGTTTGTTGCCCTATATTAGCTTTAATACTTAATCAAAATATTGAAGTATTCCTCAAACCATGATTAAACCTCAACGATCGTTTTGCTATTCTTTCTTATACAGCAGATGCTGAGGGTGTTAACTTGCTTCCAACAGACCCTCACATAAAAACAGAGAGTGATCTGTTATGGAACCAAACATGTCCTTTTGCTGATTACTTTGCTACTAGACATGATGTTTTTTGATTAATTTTTTTGTCACATTGGTTGTTCTATCATTGTGCTCATCAACCTGTAGGATAAAAAGCTGAATGTAAGTTTATTATGTGGTTGAGATATTCTGTATAAACATATTGCTGCATTATCTTGAACATAAGTTCTACACTTCTAGAATACATTCAGACCAAAATTGCATAGGAAAAAGTATATTTTTCCTGTTATAAATAACTGAAAAAATGATCCAAAAGTTTAATCTTTTCGGCAGGCTAGCTATCTTGTTTTCTGATGTCCAGAACAGAGTCTAGGGATTTTCCAGAGTCTCAAATTGCGTTTCCTACCTTACTCAATTTCACTAAAAAAATGTTATATTAGCAACAAAATAATAAGTGACAATATAGAAATTGTCATTAATGATGTGTATCAAGTGACAATAGCTTTTATTTTGCCATTAGTGATATTTTGTAGGTGACAATAGATTTTATTTTGTCACAAGATGGCTTATTAGAGACAAAAATTAATATTTTAAGTTGTCACAATTAAGAATTAGAGATACACACAATACTTGTGACAATATTTTTATTATCATTATTTAATTTGTAAAAATTATTAGAAGTGACAAAATTTAATGGCAACTTTTATATTTTCACTCATTATTTTGTCACCAACTTATCTTTTCTTTTTGGTTTTGTAGTGATTGTCGTTTACTCTGTGCAAAAGGTGAGGATGCCTCAATATTGGGAATTCATTGCAAAAGCTTGCATCTGTACAGTAGTTATTTTTTATTAGAATATGATCCAAGTTGGCTGTTAAGATTTCTTAGGTGTTCTGAGGCTTCTACTTAGTCTTGTATCCATGTGTTGAAAGAACATTTGGAACAGAAAAAGGATTACTTTTTTGCTCAATTGATTAATTTTCTATGATGTAGCTTTTTTGCCTGAACCTTTAGTTGGATCATTAAGGGCTCTCAAATGGTGCTTGATTACCTATGAATGAGAATTAGCATATAAAAACTAATGACAATGAGTGAAGTAAAGTTCTAATCAAAGTAGAGGGAAAATAAAAACCATTTGAGGGGTCATCACTTGCTTCTCATAGTCTAGCCTACATAACTATTTAGCCAACCTTGAAGAGGGGTCCAATCCAGCCTCCATCTCCATCTTTGAAACCATCTTTTATGGGATTCAGATATTAGGATTTACTGGTAAGTTCAATCATCGATTAGAGTTTCATTCAATGAAATTTCCCAATAGGCAACTTAGGAATAACATATGTAGTTCAATATGTTAATTATTTCTAGTGTTTGTATGCTATGTTTGTAGGATATTTTGGGTCCTCTATTTTGGTTGATGTTTTATCTCGTGTCATGGTGTTCTAAATACTTGCCAAGAATATTTGATCCACATCCAAATAACTTTATGTAATACACGAAGCATTGAAATAAAAAATAAAAACCTATTGAATAAAGGATTTGAATAGGTTTTACAATGATGTCTTAGAATAGAATTGAAAGTTTTCTCTCTTTGTAAAGAAGCTTTAGCATTAGTTTTGCAATGTAACTTGTCTAAATATTATATATATATAGTCTATATATGTGTGTGTGTGTGTGTACGCGCACACGCACATGTGTATATTAAAGAAAATTAGAAGCAATAAAATTAATTTTCCAAAATCAATTTTTTTTGGTTGGATGTTTGGGATGAAAATGAAACTTAATAATATTTTTTATTTTATGAAATATAATATTTATATATATGAATGTATGCATATGGGAAAATTTGAGGTTTTGGGGGATAATCAATATTTTTAAAATTGGACTGTATAAAGAACTGGTGGCGTTACTATTTATTGGTTTGATTTAGGGGTGTTAATTCGAGTGGGTTGGGTGGGTATGGGTTGGATTAAGGTAGGAGTATAACATAAATATATCAAATCCAAATCCAATCCGATCCGATGTTAAACTAAAAAAGCTCAACCCTAACATGACCCACAAGAGATCGTATCAGGTTCGGGTTGACCTGATTTTTAGTTAGGTCACCCAACAACCTGATAAATCTGATAAAATTGACACAACCTGATCTATAAATTCCAACATTATAATCTGGTAGAAGTTTGATCTACAATAAAATCTAAAATTTGGCATAATCATTAAAGTCGAAGAAACATAATAATTTTAAAACTTGTCATGTCCATGAGTACTTCGAATATAAAAAATAACAACCATTGTTCAATAATTGAATTTTTAAAATTTTGATTTTTGGATATATATTATTTAGATTTTATTTTGATTAGTCAATTTTTTTCAAGTGGGTCGGGTTGGGTTGGATTGAATCAGGTTTATTGAGTTATTGGGTCACTCGCTTATTTTTTTAAGTTAGGCGGGTTGACTCGAGATCAATCCAATCTTTTTTTTTTTCTCGGGTTATTTTTGTGTCCGACCCAATTTCACTCAAAACCAAAAACACCAAACTCAAACCTAATTTTTTTCAGGTGGATTATTGTTAGGTCATCATGTTAGGTTTGATTTTGACACTCTTAGTTTGATTGGTTCAATCGGTTGGACCATTGGTTCAACCAATGTGATGTCATAATAACGTAATAATTATATTTAATTTTATAAATATACATGATATTTTAAAATTAACAAAAAATAAAAAATTTAATAATATAGGAAAAAATTTCAATTCTTATTCATTTTTAAGTTGTTCTTTGAAAATAAATTATTTCACAATTATTCAGTTATAAATAAAGAATTAAGTACTGTTTAACATTAATATAAGTAATTGTCCACTTTATGCTCCAAATCCAAGTAAAAATAAGTTGTTTACATTAAATATTCAACATAATCTAAAAGAGATTAAACAAAATAAAACAACAAATTAAACATAAATATTCACATATAAATACTACTTCATTAAATTTTAAGAAAATAAATTCATATTTCAAAAAACTACATGTTCAAAATCTTTAGTCACATCTTCAACTCATAATTTCTCTTCTTTTTTTTTTAAATTAATGTTTTAAATTTAAAACAAATAAAAAAATAAGTGAACTGGTGGTCAACTAATAGAACCACCATCTATTGAACGTATTTTTGATCACTTTTGACCGATTCAATATGCCCCTGATTTTTAAGCTTCAATTGAATCAGATTGGCCTCTGGTCGTCGATCTAGTTGATCGACTGACGGATTTGATTCAATTTTCGAAACACTAAAGATAAGAAAGGAAAGATGAGAATATTTTGGGAAGATCTATTTTGGTATATTGGAGTCAAAATAAATGCATGCCCATTTCCTGAACCTTACATTTAAAAAAAAATAAAAATTGAAGTTACTCTCAAAAAGAATACTTACAAAGAAATAGATAACCTCATTAATTTAAAATCGATTTTATAATTTTTTCTATTAATTTCATTTATTCATAATTTTCTATTACAAGAATTAAAGTATTACATAGATTTATATATTTGTTAAATTCTCATATTATTTTAATAATCTTTCTAAGAAAAAAAAAAAAAAAAGTGAATTAAGTGATGTTTTTGGGTAATAATCATTATATAGGAGTGATGATCAAATGATTTAAGGCATAGCATTCTAATTACCATATAGGCCTTTTTTTAATGAGAGTACAAACTTCTATTTTTATAGCTTCACCTAATTAGCTATAGTTGGAGCCATAATCCTACTGATCTTTATTTTCTCCAATGATATAAAAATATTTAATTCATTTCATGCATTTAGGAATATATATATATATATATATGGATATATAAATACAAACTTTTTTAATTTTTTAAAGAAAAACTAAAAATTTTGTCAAGTTTGTAGAATTGTGAGTTTAATTAAGTAGAAATCTTAAATCCATGAAAATACTGATGGGTTGAATTTTGAATTTAATTAAGTGGGGATCATAAGTTCATGATTAGTTGAACTATCTTACTCTAAACTTAACTAATCATCATTCTTAACCTACCATGTTGACGAGTTCAAAGCTAATATCTATACTGTATATATAGTGTAAGGATTTACTAGTATGTCATTTTATAAATTGACAAAATTAAGTCTATTTGAAAAGATAACGACAAGTTAGTTTTCTTTAATATTGTTTCCTCTCTTTAAGGTTTTTTCCTCTTCTATTACTTATTTATTATTTTATTTCATCTTATTTTTTTATTTTATTTATTCTAAATATTTTAAATAAATGTATTGAAGATATTAGCCCTTAGTAGTATGTTATTTTATGAGCTGACAAAATTGATCCATATCGAAAGATAAAGACACGGTAGTTTTTTCTTGTTTTCTCCCTCTAACTTTTTTTCCTAATAATTTTTTTTCCTTTATTCTTTTATTATCGTATGTACCCTTAATTTATTTATCCTGAAAACTTAGATAAATGCATTGAAAATATTAGAAAAATCATAATAAGATATAAAACAACAGTTAAATATTTTATTTATTTTTATTTTATAAAAATTTTAACACACACATCGAATATGCCAAAATTACTATTACAAATAAATTAATAAAGATCATTTTTAATAATTCTCTCTCAATATTTTTAGTATATAACGTAGACCCGACTGTTCAAATATTTTTAGAAATTTTATTTAGTACACTTAGCATTAAAATAAAAAATAAAAACCTATTAAAATAAAGGATTTGAATAGATTTATACTATGATGTCTTAGAATAGAATTGAAAATTTTCTCTCTTTGTAAAGAAGCTTCAATACTAGTATTTGAAATGCAACTTATCCAAATATTAAAAAAGAAAAAGGCATATAGTGTGTGTGTGTGTATATATATGTGTGTGTGTGTACATTAAAGAAACATTAGAAGCAATAAAATTAATTGCCAAGTCCTCCTAGTTTGATACCTTCGAGTACCTTCTTAGATTGTTATTTATTTATTCCTTTTTTCAGTGAATTTATAGCAGCTTGTCTTAGTTCATTACTGAACTAGTGATTTTGATGATGACTTTGGAGAGCGTATTAATGTGATTGTAGTCCGTGGGATTGGTTGAGAAAAGAGGGGTGAAATGTTCTCAATTAATTTTTTTTTTTGAGAATGGTCATTTTTGTGATTTTTATAATGCTTTTGATTAGTTGCAACAGGTGAAATTTTTATGTTTTGAACTTTGGCATAGATGTGATTCTTGGGCGATATGTGATGCCACCCTGTGAATGTTACGTGGTTGTGCTCACGAAGATGTGAATTTGATACTGAACAAAATTCTCTGGAGGCCCAACCTTGCGATGTATTGTCCCACGAGCATTGCGGGTGTTGTCGTGTCAATGAGAGGCGCAACCTTGCGGATGAGAGAGCGGTTGAGACCTATATGCCGTGACAGAATCTTGTCTCCTTCCAATACAGAGCAGTGCTGTATCAAAATTAAATATAGGTTTGTTTGCACCAGCAATGAGATGGCACCATGCATGTTTCATGTGAAAATGATGAGGTTATGGTAAGAAATGAAGGTGGTAAAACAAGTTTTGATCCCAAAATGCTTTTAGAAATTCATATGGTTTTGTAGCAATTTGTTACCAAGAGAGAACACTGGTGCAGAGATACTTTCCATGGATGGTTGAATGAATATTTGAACTGGATTAGTCTTGAGGGTGATAGAGTAGCTATAGAATTTATTGCTCTTGGATCATTTAGCATTTTGCAATGTGTACCATTATATGAATTTTTACATAAAAAATGAAGTAACTCTCAACAAGAATACTTACAAAGAAATAAATAACCTTAATAATTTAAAATATGATTTTATATATTTTATGCCATTAATTTCATTTATTCATATTTTCTATTACAAGAATTAAAGTATCACGCAGTTTTATATATTTGCTAAATTCTCATATTCGTTTAATAATCTTTCTAAGAAAATAAAAAAGTGAATGAAGTGATGGTTTGCTGTAAAGGTGAATCAAACAGACAAACACGGCTATTCACTCAATTTTTGGATAAAAATCAGACTTTTTTATAAAAAAATTGTAAAAAAAAAAAAAATTACAAAAATATGGCACTATTCACAATTTTTACGTTTTTGTAGTAAGTTGCAGTCACAGACTGCAACTTTCAACAGTAATGAACAGTTACTGTTGAAAGTTGCAGTCTGTAACTGCAACTTTCAATAGTATTACTGTTTATTGCTACAGTAATGAACAGTGATACTGTTCAAAAAAAAATTTTAATTTTTTTTTTTTTGTGTGTGCATAAATTATTTTAGGGTTTGTTCTCCTATATTTTGAAAAAATATTTTTTAGCCCCCCAAAATATTTTAAAATGCACTTACATTCTTCAATTTTTTTTCCAAAATACTCTGATTTTTTATCAAAAAAATTCTATTATAATGCATCCAAAAATCCTACACCCTAAAAAGCACACCTATCATCTCATTTTCTGATTACATCTTTCATATCAACGATTCATTTCTTCACTTATATATACATATATATACACACACACATATATTTTACATATATAAAAATATTAAAATTTTGCCTTTTAAAAAATTCTAAGACTTATATTTACCGAAAAAATATTTAATGTAATAATTAATTAAAAATATTAAATGCCTTATTAATTTTTTTAAAAAGTTATTCTAAATTTTTATAAAGGTACCTCACTAACTAATAAAGCTATCTCACTAACTAATAAAGCTATCTCACTAACGAATAAAGTTATATCACTAATTAATAAAGCTAACTCACTAACTAACAAAGCTATCTCACTAACTAATAAAGCCATCTCACTAATTAATAAATTTATCTCACTAAGTAATGAAGCTATCTCACTAGCTAATAAAGCTATCTCACTAGCTAATAAAGCTATATCACTAACTAATAAAGCTATCTCACTAAATAAAGATATCTCACTAACTAATAAAGCTATCTCACTAACCAATAAAGCTATCTTACTAACTAAAACTATCTTCTCAACAACAACCATATGAGACGAGAAGACAACGAGCACGTCGCATTGATGAAGTTTGAAATGCACAACAAGGCCCTGGAAGACTCAATACCTAGCGCTTTTGTATGATGTCTTTGTAATTTATGTGTCTATTTTTTAGTACTTATTATTGTGCAAGTTCATTGTTACATATTTTGCATGCTTTGTTACTTATTTTGTGGAACCATTATTTACTGTCGTTATCATGATCCTAATTCAAAGCATAGAAATATAATTTTATAATTTGTATTTTATGAATCAATAATACTGATATACAATATTCTAAAAGGTATTCCTAATAATGTCCTCCAATGCCACATGCTCGGCGTTGCCGATGCCTTCTTGGCCGTCGTGGCCTTTCATCATGTGTATCATCATGTGACTCACGATGGCTCGGACCAGCCTCATGGTCATCACGATGATCCGTACTATCTATAAAAGGTAATGGCGAGATATAAAATGAGTGGCGTGCTGGTGTTGAATAATCATACTCCGTTGTTCCCCATCCTAAACCAAGATCAGTAGCTACTAGTTCGGATACAGATTGTCTTCTTGTTGACATATATGGTGGTATAGGCGTTAATTCCGGATCTCCTAGGGGTTGACAATCGTCTCTGTCGGCAAACAAGTTATTCAGCCTATGAACAGGACTTCCCACGTCACTAACACCACCTGACCTAAAAGAATAAGCATCATCACCAGTCGTGTTGTTGGATCTAATGCTGCGTCTCCTCCTTCTCGTATGTGTACTACCACTGAGTTCTTGTTGTTGAGGGACTTGGCTGGGAAAGCATTGTCTAGATGCCAACTGATGAACGTTATCAGCAATTAATCGATGATCATTCCTCATCTGAATGAAGTCCATAACCTCAGCATCATCGGCAACAGAATCACAACTGATAATCAAATTGTGCATTTGATCTGTCTAGAAAAAATATAAGCGCATCATAATGTTAAGTATCCTTTAAACTGATGAAGGGTGTATTCTATGATTACTATACGTACCACATATTGCCAAGCGCGTGGATCCTCTGGATGGTACCCCGTTCGTGTGTTCTCATATGATGGACCTATTAGTCGACGTGTAATTCGATCATACCATAACATATATCCACTTTCCATAGTGATTGATCCGACAATAGGAGGCCCATGCACAATAAGCTGCTCTCTGTTACCCCATTGACCAACATAATTCATGTGATAAATAGACCAATCTTGTCCAGGATGACCTCTACGTGATACGTCATGTAATGTTGAACCTCTTTCAGCCGGTGGTGGAGGAATATGTTGTCGCATACCAAATTGCCTAAGCACTCGTTCTGGATGATGCATCTCAATTATAGCAAAGTTGATTAATGGACACGATGCAGTCCAAAGCCTCGGGGCACACTGGACTGGCAAGGTTTGAATGTCTTGGATCGGATCATATGGTTGCCATATAAACTGCATACAAATGTATTGAGTCATATTTACATAGATAAATAACGTATCAGAATATTTGATGTAACAAGTATTATTCATACACAATTTTTTACCTCATTTGCCGACATTCTATCAAGCATATCTCTTATGATTCGTACAAAGTGACTTGCTGTTTGCGTGAAGGAATTATAATGCCACCACCTAAAAATCCATTATGTGGGGTGTTAATATAACAATTTATATTATCCATATACACAGAAAAATGTTGCATGAAAATGTTAATAAACTATAACATATATTATCTTACCGAGCACCATATGGAGGAATTGGCAGTCCATCAACTACTTCTGGAGCTTCATTGTTATCGACACGAGAACTTAATCTTATAGGTGTCAATGTTGTAATGCGTGACCACGCCCAAATCTACAATTAATAATTTTTTAAGAGTCAGACCTAATTGCTAGAATTAACATAAAGGCAAAATAATACTACTTCACCTGTAACAACTGCATCGCTCCACCAATATTTGATCTTCCTCTACGTGATGCAGTGCAGAGCTCACGATACATGAACGATAAAACTGCGCTACCCCAACTAAAGTTACGGACTTCATAGATTTGCTCCATATGTTGTAAGTAAACCAATGATATTGCAGAACCTGATGAGCTTGGGCACATAAGACCTCCAAGAAGTATCAATGCACAAACACGTGCGTATTGTTAGACCTCCAAAATTGTGCTATGATCCGTAATTCTATTATTATGTACATGGTTTGTAAAAGCAGTAAGATGAAGCTGTGACCCCCTAAGGTCTTGCTCATTCGGAATAAATCCAAGATAACAATGACAATAATCTTGCCACTGCGTGAGGTTGCGAATATAGTCTACACCGGTAACAGCAATACCATCTATCGGTAATGCCCAAATAATTGCTATTTTTTGCAACGTAACTGTAGCCTCTCCTACACGTAAATGAAATGTGTGAGTCTCTGAGCGCCACCTCTCGACCAGAGCCGTGATCACATGAACATCAGTCTCAATATTTCTACAACTGTAGACACCATAGAATCCCATCTCAATTACAAAGACATCATACAAAAGCGCTAGGTATTGAGTCTTCCAGGGCCTTGTTGTGCATTTCAAACTTCATCAATGCGACGTGCTCGTTGTCTTCTCGTCTCATATGGTTGTTGTTGAGAAGATAGTTTTAGTTAGTAAGATAGCTTTATTGGTTAGTGAGATAGCTTTATTAGTTAGTGAGATATCTTTACTTAGTGAGATAGCTTTATTAGTTAGTGATATAGCTTTATTAGCTAGTGAGATAGCTTTATTAATTAGTGAGATAGCTTCATTACTTAGTGAGATAAATTTATTAATTAATGAGATGGCTTTATTAGTTAGTGAGATAGCTTTGTTAGTTAGTGAGTTAGCTTTATTAATTAGTGATATAACTTTATTCGTTAGTGAGATAGCTTTATTAGTTAGTGAGGTACCTTTATAAAAATTTAGAATAACTTTTTAAAAAAATTAATAAGGCATTTAATATTTTTAATTAATTATTACATTAAATATTTTTTCGGTAAATATAAGTCTTAGAATTTTTTAAAAGGCAAAATTTTAATATTTTTATATATGTAAAATATATGTGTGTGTGTATATATATGTATATATAAGTGAAGAAATGAATGGTTGATATGAAAAATGTAATCAGAAAATGAGATGATAGGTGTGCTTTTTAGGGTGTAGGATTTTTAGATGCATTATAATAAAATTTTTTTGATAAAAAATCAGAGTATTTTGAAAAAAAAAAATTGAAGAATGTAAGTGCATTTTAAAATATTTTGGGGGGCTAAAAAATATTTTTTCAAAATATAGGAAAACAAACCCTAAAATAATTTATGCATACAAAAAAAAAAAAATTAAAATTTTTTTGAACAGTATCACTGTTCATTACTGTAGCAATGAATAGTGATACTGTTGAAAGTTGCAGTCTGTGACTGCAACTTACTACAAAAACGTAAAAGTCGTGAATAGTGCCGTATTTTTGTAATTTTTTTTTTTTTTTACAATTTTTTTATAAAAAAGTCTAAAAATCATTGTATAACAGAGATGATCAGATGGCTTAAGGCATAGAATTGAAATTACCATATAGCCCTTTGTTTAATGAGAGTACTAACTTTTTTCCCCCATAACTTCACCTAACCGGCTATAATTGGATTCGTACTCAATTGATAAAAGATATCCAAATTCCAAATTCAAAATAATTATAGTCAAACCTAACCTACTGATCTTTAGCAATGATAGGAAAGTATTTAATTCATCTCATGCATTTACGAATATATATATATATATATATTTGAACTATTTCATTTTTTTAGGAAAAACTGAAAAATCTGTCCAGCTTGTTGAATTTTGAGTTTGATTAAATGGGGATCTTAAGTTCCTAAAAATATTGATGGGTTACACTCTCTTACTCTAAACTTAACTGATCATCATTCTTAACCTGCCATGTTGATGAGTTTCAAGCTAATATCTATATCTACACTATTAATAAAGTGTCTATATTTTTTTTGGTGTGTTTTTAAGTACTTTTTTTAAAATATTCTTTTTTATTATTATTTTTTATCCCTATAACTATATAATAACTAATCCTTATTCTTACCCCACTACTACCACTTAGTTCCACAAAAATTGATAAATGTTATACATATTTCCATTTCTTTCCAATTTTTCCGCAATTATATTATTTCTCATTTGTATTATTTTATTATTTTTATTTATCAATAATTGCACATGTGTAGCACCCCTCCTTGGGATGGCTCCTAAGTCGAGGCGCCACACTGATTCATACTTAATTCTCAGAGTTATTGTTCAATGGAAGACCCATAAAATTTCAAACTTCAAGAAAACAACTAAGTTCAACTTAAACAAGTCTAAACAGAAATTCTCAAACCATATACATACCAAGAGATCCAGGAAAAATAGTTAAGTTTACAACCCATGATCGATCAATCATCAACATCATCATACTAGCCCTTTGACATAAACTAACATATCACAACATCTCTAAGGTGAGCGTAATTACGAATACAAAATCCTATACATAATTGCAACACTAGTTCTTCTTGCAAACAGATATGTACTTATTCCAAGCCTGGCATCCATCAACACCCATCTCTGTCTGAGAAATTGTCAAATACAGGGGGGGGAGGGGTAAGTCCAAAGACTTAGTGAGGATTAATAACAGGGTTTATCGAGGAAAAACTCAACTCGATAAACTATAATATAATCAGACAAAATATGTAGATTCAGAAAATAGGCAGTACAGAAAGGCAAAAAGGAAACTCTCCTACCTTATTGCTCCTAGAACACATTACAGGTAGACAGAAATCAGTTAGGCAAATCAAACCCAAAGCATATACATTCCAAAAAAAGGCTACAAGACATGCATTGCAGATTCACCTTATACCAGATAAACAGACAGATGACCTAAATGTAACAGCTTGGTATATGGCAGATACCCATATGGAACTGTATAGCGCACCGCAGATGCTTAGGGGGAAATCCCTAGCATACCGCTGACACCCAATGGGAAATTCCTAGCATATCGCTGACACCCAGGGGGAAATACCAAGCGTGCCTCACATAACCAAACAGATCGCCCGGATTGGCCCTTGGCCCATATAATCACCGTACATATAACATAATTAACCGCTTGTGCAGATGCCTAGGGGGAAATCCCTAGCACACCACCGGTTCTAGATTATACAATACAGAATAGATAGCAGATATGCCGTCAAGGCAACCGAAAGCAGTAAACAACTCAGATAGGCCAGCATGGCCAATAAACAGAACAGATATCAGCTATGCCGATAAGGCAACAGATACGATACAAATCATTACAAATACGAAACAGACAGATATCGAAATTTCAAATACAAACAAAGGTTATGGGCGCCAGAATAGATAGAAAACTAGAATTGATATTAGATATAACCCTTACAGGGGTATTCAACTCAGATAGCAGATAACAGACATATTTCAAACACATATCAAATTTCAATAATCAGAGTACGGTATAGAAACAAAAAACCCATACAAAGGCTTATCACAATAACAGATAGTGAGAAAAATGCCAGATTGGCAGGACCTCATTTCTTGTAATTTCAACCCAAAAACGACCAAAAGCTCAAAACCTATTGCTCGTCAGCACCCAGTTCACCGTCACCTAATCAAGAGAACATTCCATAATCAAAATTCTTGTTCAACTCTAAGCCTTCTAGAATTCCATTAAGAAATCTAATGTCATTAACCTATTTCCAACATGATGATATATAGATAAACAACATTTTCATAAAATTCTCCAATAATTCATCATTCTAGATCAAACACCATGGTTCATATTAATTCCAAAATAACGTGTTACCTCGTTCTTTTCGAGTCATGGTCATTATCCTAAATCATATAATTATGTTCAATCCCTTACATAATTCACCTAAAATCAAATATCACTTAGTTTCATAATATAATCCGTAATACCATTATTAATCCAAATTTTGGCATTTTGCATGATAAGTCCAGGTCCACAATTCAATATTCCTTTTGCATGGGGATCAACATATACATACATATATATATATGCATATCATTCATCCCTATTCCTATTCTTGGCATGGATACAAGCTTAATTAAGAAGGTACAACATATGCATTATGTATATATACTTTAAGGTACAACTTAATTAAAAAATCCAAGATTTGCTATCGGAGTTCCGAAACCTTAAACTGATGACACAGGAGCGATCGTCGCACCGAGGAGATAAGACTGCCTCTTCGCCGCCACCGTCCGCTGCCACCGGAAAATGCCAACACCACCACCAATCTACTCCTTTCAAGCTACTGATCACAAATATCTGGTTATTTTTAAGTTTTGAGCCCTTAAATCCCTTCAACCGAGCTCAACCGCCCTCAAGTGGGTTTCTCGCCACCACCCTCCGGCGGCCTATTTCCGCCGCTGCCGCCATGTTAAACCTCCATGCAAGGGGATAGGAAGCTTCCTCACACCTATAACTTCCAGAATATGTGCCCAGAAGTGACTTTTGGCCGTTGCTCCGCCGTCGCCCGCCGGGACCGCCGCCGCCGACTTTCAGGTGCTCTTTCCGGTGGCTCGCCGCTCAACTCTCCGTGCATATGGTGTGCGAGTGTAGCTGGGGTGAGGGGAAAATGTTTATCGGTGTGGTTTGAGGAAAAAAACTCGCCGGAGGTGGGTCGCGGTGAAGGAAATGGAGAAAGAAGAAGAAATGGAAGAAATGAAGAAGAAAGAAAATTCTGCAAATTTTTTAAAAATCTAATTTTTTAATTTTTCAATTTAGTCCCCCAAATTTCCACTCTCCTCAATTAAGTCCTATTGACTTATAATAATAACATTTTGACCCCTGTTGACCAAAGTCCTTCCATGCAAACCTCACTAGTTTAAAAAATATTCAATCAAATCTTTCCAAAATTATAATTTTGACCCCAAAACTTCCAAATTTTAAAATCAAGTCCTTTTTTGATTTTATTATTATTATTCTAATAATTATAAGAATTCCAACAAGAATTAAATAATTGAAATTTCAAAATAAAGTAGGAATAAGAAATTTTATCATTAAACATGAATTATTGGGGTGTTACAATAAACATCGAGTGTGCACCCACTACTAGTTATATATAAAGTATGAGGACTTTAATGGTATGTCATTTTATAAATTGACAAAATTAACTGTATTTAAAAAGATAATGACAAGTTTATGTTCTTTAGTAAAGTTTTCTTTTATGTTCTTTCCTCTTTCTAAGTTTTTTGCCTCTTCTATTATTTATTTATTATTTTATTTCATCTCATTTTTTATTTTTATTTATTCTAAAAATTTAAAATAAATGTACTGAAGATATTAGCCCTTAATGGTATATTATTTTATGAGTTGACAAAATTAACCCGCATCAAAAGATAAAGACGAGGTAGTTCTCTCTCTATTTTTTTCTATAATATTTTTCCTTTTATTATTTTATTTATCCTTAAAACTTAGATAAATGCATTGAAAATATTATAAAATCATAATAACATATAAAAAAAATAATTAAAAATTTTATTTATTTTCACACCACAAAAGTTTTTGCACACATATCCAGTGTGCCAAAATTACTTATGTAAATAAACTAATAAAGACCATCTTTCATAATTCTCTCTGAATATTTTAGTACATAACAGGGAATTGACTTTTCAAGTTTATAAGAAAGCTCTAATTTGCGGTAAAATATTAAAAATTAATAAACAAACAATAACATGGATATCCCGAAATTAGCAACTCCAAGTATTTGTTTGGTTATGTTTCTTCAAAAAAAAAAAAAAATTGAAATAAAATTAAATATGATTTTTTTTTATTTTCCAAAATATGCAAAGTAATTCTAAATATTTTTTGTTTGACCTCTTATGTTCACTCTAGCTAATTAACAAAAACTTGGGCTATATTCTTCTACATTTTTCCAAAAAAAGTTTCAACGTCCAAAAAAATTTAAATTGGAGGCACATTCTTTAATTTTTTTTTTTTCAAAAAAACTCAAATTTTATACCCAAAAAACTCATCTCAATTTACCCAAAAAACCCTACACCGTAAGAATCACACCTAGCTCCTCACTTTCTCTCACTCTACCTTTCACATCACTCATTCATTTATCACTCTTTCACTTCACTCATTTATTTACACATACATACAGACATACATACAGACATATATACATACATATATATATAAATTTTACTAGGTAAAAAAAATTCTAAAACTTATGTTTACAAATTTAATTAAACTAATTGTTGAATAAATAATTAAATTTAATTCAATATTATTTATATTATTACTAAATAATTTATTTATTGAATAACATATTAAATTAATTAAATTTACTTATTAATTAAATAATATATTTTTTATATTTAATATGTATTAATTAAATTATATTTATTCATTTAATAAATAACTTAAGATGTTTTAATTTGATATAATAAATAATTAATCTTCAAAAAAAGATATTCTTCATTAAATATTAATCTTCACATTTATTTAAAATTATAATAAAAAATTTTGATCATAGGGTGATACTTATGTAATAATCTATTAAGTTTAATAAATTAATATTGATATGCTTAAAGTAATTGTTGAGAGAATTAATTAAATTACTAAGTAATTTATTTACTAAATAACGTATTAATTAAATAATGAGTCAAAATAATTAAACAACTTATTAAATTAATTAAATTAAGTTATTTAAACAACTTATTATTTATATATTAACTATGTTTCATATTTTATGTATAATTAAATATTATGTCTATTTATTTAATAAATAATTTAAAATGATGTAATTTCATATAATATAATATTATTTATCTTTTTAATTTGATGAACTGTTATTAAGTCTTATATATATAAATTATTAAAAAATATTTACTTTAATAAATAACCAAGTTTTATTTATAAATAAATTGTAAGTAATAAATAGTTAAATAATTATATTTTAATTAATAAATAGTAATTAGTTTATAATTAATGTATAGTAATTTTTTTTTAATAAGTCGATATTAATAATTATGATATAAGTTAATTTTTTTATAATTATGATTTCATGAATAATTAATATTTATTAATATAATCAAATAATACTTCATTTACTAATATTAAATTTATAAAATTATAAATTTCAAAATAAATAACCAATTAAATTAATTACACTCATCTTTCAATCATTACAATATATATATATATGTGTATATACACACATAATCCAATTATAAAAATACATAGATATAATACATAAAAAATCACTTTCACCCTACAAATCCAACAAAAAAGGAACTGATTTGACATCTGTAATAAAATTTGTCTTTTCCCAAAACATAAAGAAATAAACAACTCATTCTCAAATTATTTTTTATATATTTTCAAAACGGAAAAAAAAACACATATTACATTCTCCAAATTTTCTCCCAAAAACCCATTCTCTCAAATTTTTTCTAGAAAATGGCTAAAACACAAAAGAATAGGCCCTTGGGTAATGGTGAGCATAAGTCGGTTTGGTAAATTAACCGACCCAACCAATCGGTTAATTAACCAAAATGCAAAAAAATTGATAATCGGTTACCACAATGAAATTTTCGGTTAATCGGTAAAATTAACTGAAAAAATTCGGTTCGATTAGGATAATTAACCACTTTTTTTTTTTTTCTCGACATCATTATTCAAAAAAAATATAATAGTGTAGCTCCATCCAAGCAATCTGATGATCCATATTGCATTTTCATATAATTTCTTGCAATGATCTTCAATTTTTTTTTTTAATGCAAATAATGATCAATGAAAAATTTCTCAAACAAATGAAAGTTTATGAAGTCTAACAAACTCTATATGTATATAATTAATCAAAATTATCCTGTAATATCAACCATAAAGTTAATGTAGATATAGATATATGGAACGGCAACAAACATCATGAATCTAAGTAAAATTAGTGGTAATGTAGAGTACATAAACTCTCTATTTTGAAAATTTTTGTTAAATTGGTTTTTAACTGATTTTTTGTAAAAATTAACTAAATCGAACCGAAAACTTATAAAAAAAATTAATCATTACCGAATTGAAAATCAATTGAATAAATCGATTCAATGAATTTGATTTCAGTTCAATCGATTAATCAGGTTTTTTCATTAATAAATAATTTTGCTCACCCTCGCATGAGGACTGAAATTCAAATGGAATGCCGCTAATGTCATAAGAGTTAAGACGAACGAAATCTATTTCAGATGTACCACCCCAGATTTGATTACCTTTTCCTTTTGAGACTTTATTTTGTCTCCCTTCCTTTACATCTCTTTATCCGCTCACTTCGTTACTGTTTTTGCATCTCCTCCACTGTTCACTGCCAGTCGACTTGCTGAGATGGCGGCTTATGGTGCTGTAGTTTCCCTCTTGCAAACTCTGGACACCATCCTGGATTCTGGTGGTCGGCTCCCGATTTCCCTTAACAGACGCCAACTTGAATCTCTCCGAGAAAAGGTTAGTCTCTTGCAAGAATTTCTTGAGAATTCTTTGAGGAAAACAAGCAACAGAAAAAAGATTAGTTTCTTGCAACGGTTTCTTGAAATTTTTTTGAGAAAAACGAGCAATCAAGAAACTGTGGAAAGTCTTGAAACCAAAATGAGGGACGCGGCTTTCTTGGCTGAGGACCTGATTGAATCCCACATATTGAATCTTCTGAAACCTGATATTGGGCGCCGTCAGGATCAAAATCCAGTCTTGCCGTACTTGTTTCTTGTGGTAAAAAACATTCTAATATTTCTCTTGGTCCAAATCATGTGTCATTTTGCCGTCAAGAAATTCCTGCCTGTCCACGTCCAAAATCTGATATTTTTGGCTTTTCAAATAGTCACAACTGCTGTGACTATCCTATTTTCGACGCCTTTCTTGGTAAAACATGTGATGCAAGTTCAGACCAAAGCCAAATTGCCCCTGATATGGAGTGAACTTAAATCCAGATTTTGCAAAAACGAGACATCTGCTACCGTGGAAGATGAGCAACACAATTCTAAGCCGGAACATCAGGGCTTGAGCCAGGTGATAGAAGAAATTGAATCCATGGTAAATGAGTTGATCAAGATTAAGGCTGCATATGGGGCAGAGGATCTGCGGCCCACCAGGAATTTCTTACCTGCTGCTTCATCATCAAGAGATGATTTAGGTATCACTGGAAAGAATGTTGTGGTGGGATTTGATAGTAATTTGGAAGAGATGAGAAGCCATTTAACTGAAGATTCGTCCAAACTTGAAATTGTTTCAATTGTGGGAATGGGCGGTATTGGTAAAACTACACTTGCTAGAGAAGTTTATAATGATAGTTATATCATCTATCGCTTTGACATTCGTGCTTGGGTGACAATATCTCAAGAATATTCATTGTGTCAAGTCTTGGTAGGCCTTTTGGATTCAGCGAAACTGCTAACAGAAAAGATGTACAAAAAGAGAGAAGAAGAATTGGCTGAGTATCTCTACAAAAGTCTTAAGGGTAGAAGGTATCTCATGGTAATGGATGATGTGTGGGATACTGAGATATGGGATGCTCTTAGAAGATCTTTTCCGGATGATAATAATGAAAGTCGTGTGGTTTTAACTACTAGGCTGTCTGAAGTCGCTCTTTATGCCAATTCTTCTGGCCCTCTTCATCGGATGCATTTTCTCAATCAAGATGATAGTTGGAGTCTACTGCATAATAAAGTATTTGGAGAAAAGTATTGCCCCTATGAATTGGTAGATATTGGAAAGGAGATTGCAGGAAGTTGCGAAGGACTTCCACTGGCAATAGCTGCAATTGGTGGGCTCCTGTCCAAAGTCAGTGGAACAAAAGAAAATTGGAGAAGCGTTGCAGATAATTTAAATTCATTTGTGATTGAAGATGATCAGCAATGTATGGAGATACTATCTTTGAGTTATAACCATTTGCCTCATCATTTAAAACCTTGTTTTCTCTATATGGGCATGTTCCCAGAAGATTATGAGATCCCTGTCCCAAAACTCATCCATCTATGGGCTGCCGAAGGATTTCTTAGACCACATAGATCGAAAAGTGTGGAAGAGTTGGCGGAAGAGTACTTGGAGGATCTTTTTGAAAGAAATCTCATTTTGGTCTCTAAGAGGAGTGCTAATGGGAAGGTGAAAACTTGCAATATTCATGATCTATTGAGAAACTTTTGCATGAGGACTGCTCATAAGGAGAATTTTCTTTATGTCGTGAAATGCCAAGATGATGTTCTTCAAGAAGCTATAGTTACTCCACGCAGATTAAGTATCCACCCCGATTTTCTGAGCATCCAATCTGAGATTCCTTACAATAGTAAAATTCATAACTCAAGTGTTCATTCTCTTCTATGTACTGGCGCACATCTTGTCTTTCCATCAAGTGTTCGCTTGGATTATAGACTGCTTAGAGTACTGGATTTAATTATAGTATGTCTTTTTGACTTCCCAGCCGAAATAGTTAAGCTGGTTAACTTGAGATACCTTGCTCTCACCTACAATGGGGTACTTCCTCCTTCCATATCTGAGCTTCAGAATCTAGAAACACTTGTTCATCGGACATATTTTCCATGTCCCATTTTACCGGTGGAAATCTGGACGATGACAAAATTACGACATCTCTGTGTGACACCAAGTTTCTTGACTGTTCCTCACAATGTCCGAATTCTTGTTCCTCTAGAAAACCTGCAAACGCTTTTAGAAGTAAGAAACTTCAGGTGCAGCAAGAACATCCTTAAAATGCTTCCAAATTTAAAGAAGTTGGGACTTTCCTATGATGTCTCCCCCTCTGCAGAATGGTCATCATATCATGTTGAAACTCTTGTTAATCTACATCAACTAGAATCACTGAAACATCTTGTAAAGAGTTTGGATCTTACACCAGAAATTGTCAATCCACAAAAGATTGCTTTCCCGCAGAGTCTTAGAAGATTAATTCTGAGTGGGTTTGCAATTCCTTGGACAAGTATGGGGGTTATTGGTGCATTGCCAAATCTTGAAGTTCTCAAACTGAGAAGTAATGCTTGCCGAGGGACTGATTGGGAGCCAGTTGAAGGGGAATTTTGTCAACTAAAACACCTGCTACTTGAAGAGGTGGATCTCGTTCGATGGAGTGCTGACAAAACTCACTTCCCGTCTCTTCGACATCTAATTATCAGGTCCTGCTACAAGCTAAAGGAGATCCCTTCTGGTATTGGTGAAATAACGACTCTTGAATTGATCGAGTTGGTGGACTGCCGTCCTTCTGCTGTGGCTTCTGCAAAACAAATAGAAGAGGAACAAGAGAGCATGGGAAATGTGGATCTCAAAGTTCATGTTGACTTGTGGAGACAGTTCAAGGATAAATTTTACTCTCACGTGTTGCACTGAGGTAAATTTTTATCCAATTGTCTAGCTCTGTATCTTTTTTCATCCCATTTCATGGTGAAAGTGAGTCCCCTTAATCTGGTCTTCTGATCTTTAAACCTCGATCCTCAGAAGCAAATTGTGGACACAGAAGATTGTGTTATTGGTTTATCGCCCTGTATTAGCATTAATAATTAATCAATGTACTCATGAAGTATTGCTCAAACCATGATTAAACATTGATGACTCGTTCCATTATTCTTTCTTAATATAGCATATGCTGAGGGTGTTAACTTGCTTCTGACAAGCCCTCAAATAAAACATTGAGTGATTTGTTATAGAACCAAACATGACCTTTTGCTGATTATTCTGCGACCAGACATGATGCTTTTTGATTAATTTTTAATTCAATTTTGTCACATTGGTTGTGTTCCATCATTGTTATATTAGTGACAATATAAAAACTGTAATTAATGATGCGTATTAAATGACAATAGCTTTTATTTTGTAACTAGTGATATTTTGTAGGTGACAATAGATTTTGTTTTGTCACAATATGATTCATTAGTGAAAAAATTTAATGTTTTAAATTGTCACAACTAAGAATTAGTGACACCCATTATCATTTAGTGAGGTGAGAAGATTTGTATTATCACTAAGTTGTCACTATAAGAGTGTTACTAATTGTCAATAGTGATAACTTGAATACTATTATTGTCACTATTTAATTTGTAAAAATCATTAAGGTGATAAGACAAAAAATTTTATCACCTAATACATATAATTGATGACAATTTTTGTATTGTTACTCATTATTTTATCACTAACTTTTTTTTTTTTTTAGGTGGTGGGGGGAGGGGGGGTAGTGATTGTTGTTTACTCCGTACAAAAGGCGAGGATGCCTCAATATTGGGAATTCATTGCAAAAACTCGCAACTGTAGAGTAGACATTGTTTGTTAGAATATGATCTAAGTTGGCTGTTAAGATTTCTTAGGTTTTCCAAGGCTTGTACTTAGTTTTGTATCCGTGTGTTGAAAGAACATTTGGAACAGAAAAGGGACCACTCTTTTGCTCAATTGATTAATGTTCTGTGATGCTGCCTTTTTGCCTGAACCTTTGGATCATTAGGGGCTCTCAGATGGTACTTGATTACCTATGTATCTCGAAGTGATCTTTCTTCATTTTCCCTTGATTAGCGTGCTTAGCTTCCTACTGAGTTCGAGTGAAGCTCTTTCACCTTAAAAAAAGGTTTTTGCTTAGATAATTGACTATTGAAATGAATATTTAGCAAACCTTGAAGAGGGCTCCAATACAGTCCCCATATCCATCTTTGAAACCATTTTTAGGGGATTCAGATATTATGATTCATTGTTAAGTTCAATCATCTATTACAGTTTTATTCAACGAAATTTCCCAATAGGCAACTTAGGAATGACATGTAGTTAGTTCATTATGTTATTTCTAGTGTTTGAATGTTATGTTTGTAGGATGCTTTGAGTCTTCTATTTTGGTTGATAAAATTTTATCTCATATTACACTCCACTAGATTAAGTCTTTGATCCACATCCTAGTAACTTTATCTAATACACTAAGCACTAAAATAAAAAACCTATTGAAATAAAGGATTTGAATAGATTTTACAATAATGTCTTATAATAATAGAATTGAAAGTTTTCTCTCTTTGTAAAGAAGCTTCAACATTAGGCTTTGCAATATAATTTGTCCAAATATTTAAAAGAAAAATGTAGTGTATATATACGTGTGTACATGAATACATTAAAGAAAAATTAGAAGCAATTAAATTAATTGTCCAAAATCAATGCTTTTTTTTAGTTGGGTGTTTGAGGTGAAAATGAAATTTTATAATATTTTTTATTTCATGAAATATATAACATACGTATATGTATTTATATGGGAAAATTGGAGGTTTTGGGGGATGATCAATATTTTAAAATCAAATCGGATAAAAAATTGGTGATGTTACTGGTTACTAATTTGACCAGTCGATTGGTTTGACGTCATAAATAACGTAATAATTATATTTAATTTTATAAATATATATAATATTTTAAAATTAACAAAAATTAAAAATTCCAATAGTATAGGTAAAATGTTATTTGAAAAATTCTTATCATTATTAAGTTGTTCTTTTTAAAAAAAAAAAAAATTTATTTCATAATTAATCTACTATAAATAAATAATTTATTTAAAAGTAATGCTTAACATTAGTATAAGTAACCGTCTGATTCCAGAACCCTCCGATTTTTTTCTTCCCCCACACAAGCAGAAAAAGCGAAACCTTGAAACATCACCAATGGCTGATGGAGAGGACAATGGCGAGTTCTACTTGCGTTACTACGTAGGGCACAAGGGAAAGTTCGGGCACGAATTCTTGGAATTCGAGTTCCGACCGGACGGCAAGCTTCGATACGCCAACAACTCCAACTACAAGAACGATACTATGATTCGCAAAGAGGTGTTTCTCACACCCGCCGTTCTCAAGGAGTGCCGCCGCATCGTCTCTGATTCCGAGATAATGAAGGAAGATGATAACAATTGGCCGGAGCCAGACCGTGTGGGGAGGCAGGAGCTGGAGATTGTGATGGGGAATGAGCATATTTCTTTCACGACATCGAAGATTGGTTCTCTTATGGATGTTCAGACTAGTAAAGTTCCAGAGGGTTTGCGAATCTTTTATTATCTGGTTCAGGATCTAAAATGTTTTGTCTTCTCTCTGATCTCACTACACTTCAAGATCAAACCCATATGAATGATATCTGTGGTGCAGCCGGAAAACATGAATTCTATGATCTCTGCATTAAAGTACCTCTCTTGGGGATATCAATTTTTGGTGTTGGAATTGGTTGGTTTGAGTGAGCCAGACTCTCGGGGGAGCTGTGTAGCCCCTTTAATGTGCTGTATTCTGATGTGACTAATAGAACCATGCTTCCCAAAATTGTTCTCTGTTTGAGTAACTGACTTGGTAGGATTTGCATTCAATGTGTGAAATCGTAGATCTTTATGGTGTTACTAATTATTGATGGTAGCAATTTCTTGAAAAAAATAATAATAATAAGTAATCCTCTGATTCCTGCTCCAAATTCAAATAAAAACAAGTTTTTTCACATTAATATTCAATATAATTTAAGAGAGATCAAACAAAACAAAACAACAAATTAAATATAAACATCTACATATAACTACTATTTCATTAAATTTAAAAAAAATAAATTCATGTTTCAAGAAACTACATGTCCAAAGTTTTTAGTCATCATCTTTAACTCATAATTCCTCTTCTTCTTTTTTTCAAAAAATATTTTTTATTTTTTAAAATATTTTAATTTTTAAATTTTCAAAAAAAGAGAAAAATAAGCTAACTAGTTGTCACTGGTCGAACCATCTCTGATTGAGCCAGGTTTTGGTCAATTTTGACCGGTTCAATGACTTCCTAGTCTTTAAGCTTCAAATGGAGCGGATTAGCTTTCAATCACTAGTCCGACAGGTCTAGTTTGATTTCTAATACATTGAGGATAATGAAAAAAAGACGAAAATATTTTGGGGAATACCTATTTTGACATGTTTGGAGTCAAAATAAATGTATGTTCGATTACGATTTTCTAGAGCAACTTTGTTTTAGGGGAATATAAACAAATTTTTTCTTAGCTTCTGCAATGTGTACCATTTTCTGAACCTTACATTCAAAAAAAATTGAGAATTTACTCTCAAAAAGAATACTTGCATAGAAATATATAATTTTATGCTATTAATTTCATTTGTTCAAAATTTTCTATTACAAGCAATAAAGTATTACGTAGTTTTATATATTTGTTAAATTCTCATATTAGTTTAATAATCTTTGTAAGAAAATAAAAAAGTGAATTAAGTGATGGTTTGGTGCAGAATTGGATCAACACGTCATTCACTCAAGTTTTGGTTAATAATTATTTCGTAGGAGAGATGACTAAATGATTTAGGGCATAGCATTAGAATTTAGAATTTCTATGTCGGCCTTTCTTTAATGAGTGTACAAACTTCTCTTTTCGCAATTTCACCCAATTAGCTATAGTTGGAGTCATAATATTCAATTTCAAAAAGGATGTTATCAAAATTTAAATAATCATTATCAAACCTAACCTACTGATCTTAATTTCTTAACCAATGATAGAAAAATATTTAATTCATTTCTTGCATCTAGGATTATATATATATAAGTACATATATGAACTTTTTTAAATTTTATAAGAAAAACTAAAATTTTTGTCCAGTTTATTGGATTTTGAGTTTAATTAAATGGGAATCTTAACTCCATAAAATTATTGATGGGTAGAATTTTGTTCAATTAAGTGGGAATTTAAAGTTCATAAAAATATTGATGGGTGGAACTATTTTTTTTTTGGATAAGTATGGGTGGAACTATCTTACTCTAAACTTGACTTATCATCATTCATAACTTACCATGTTGATGAGCTTGAAGCTAACATATATACTATATATAAAGTGTAAGTATTTAGTGGTACGTCATTTTATAAATCGATAAAATTAATTCTATTTTGAAAAGATAATGATAATTTAGTTTTTTGTTATATTTTGGGAATGTCTACGGTGAGGTAAGATTGTATTTCATTCATATGAGATATCTTCAAATTAAATGACACATATCTTTTACAACAAGTTGTTATTAATTTCACAATAAATCATTATTTTGCATCTTAAATTCTTAAAACATCTAATTCTTGGTAAATATGTTCCCAGAACAAAATTAAAATAAAAAAATATTATCTTAAATAATATAATTTAAAATTTTTGAGTTATATTTATAAATATATATGTACCTATGTATATATATAATGTATTTATTTATATATATAATATATGTATATATATATGCATTTATATATATATGAGAAGGGTTCGATTTGCTGGACAGGAATCCGGGCTTGGATTCGGGTAGAACGGGGCCTGAATGGCTTGCGTTCCTGATTGATAAGGGATAGAATCCGGCAACCACGGCAAACGTTAGGCTAGCCGAGTAGCCCTCGGCTTAGGCCATCCGACGCTCAAGTCAGTATAATTCGACCTCAGGAATCGAGCAGCGGAGTTAAGGTATTTTAGTGTATATGAGTGCATACCTGTAGAAGGCAGGATTGAGGGTTTTTATATCCTTCTCCCTTTTAGAAAATATCCCGAAAGCCCCTGGATACACCGAGGGGCCTTCAACCTTTTCCCTGGGGTAATTGGTCATTTCCCCCCATTTGAATATTTCCAGCTGCCTGTCCTTTCAAGGTTCAAGGACAAGACGATATACTGTAGCAGTGTCTGCTGTATCAGATGGTGAGGGGGAGGGCATGCGCCATTAATGCGGAGGCGTGGCACCATTCAGCGCATTTAATGCGGTGGCAGAGCACTGTACATGTCTCGACCCCTGACTCGATCTGTACCAGGTCGACAGAGGTCGAGTAGTTCCGAGGGCCATGGGGCGCCCGTCTAGGCCTAGAGAAGATTGGTCGAGCTGGGTCGACGAGTCACATGGGCCTTGGGGCTACTGGTTTGGGCCTCAACGTTGGCTCCCGTCCTCGGACTGGGCCATTCTGTATTGGGCCTCGCTGGTTTGGGCAATTTAGGCCATCCTATATCATGAGTCCCCCCACTTCGCAAAGCTGAACGAGGAATCGACGAGCGGCATTGGGAAGTAGCGAACATTAATGACAATCGACCCGAGTTTTTGAAAATTGACCAGGGTTTTGCGCATTTACTGAACGGTTACATCGTGGCGCGCATGGGGCGGCGTGGCGGTTTCAGTCATTATTGCAGACGTTGGTTTGCCGCGCCCCTTTTCCTATAAATACCCACTGTAATTCTGCCCATTTCTACTTTTACCGCTTTAGAATTTCCACGAGTGTTTACAAAATATTCTTGGCTGCCAAGGCTTCCTAACCTTCGCATTTGCTTCTCAGATTTTCCGTGCTTACCTTTTGTATTCAGTAAGTGTTCTGCTGCCTTTACTTCTTGTCATCTGTTTTTCCTTTGAAAATAATGTTGGGGCTGTATAGTTCTGAGGGTAGTTAGGGGGGGAGGGGGACAAAGAGGCAACCCAGTCTGAGAGGTGTAGGGATTTTTCTGCTTCTTCTGGCGAGTCGTCGCATGACGATTCTAGTTCTAGCAGCTCGAGCTCCAGCAGCTCGAGCAGCCACCGCGGGGGGGAAGAAGCTGGGCCCAGCCGGGTACCCCCTTCGCAAGGTCGATTGTTTACCCCCGATCACTATAGCGCAATATTTTCTACGATGAACCCTGAGGATTTGAGGCGTCTCCAAGAGCTTTACCATATTCCCCCTGAATACCAACTTTTAACCCCTGGGCCCCCTGGTCGAATGCACCGCGTTCCTGCCGGTTGTATAACTATGTTCGAGGACACATTTAGATGCGGGCTCAGATTCCCACTAAGCGATAGCATGATAGGTTTGCATAGGGGTCTGCAAGTGTGCATAACCCAACTGCTACCCAACTGTTTCTCTACTTTCTGTAGCTTCATAGTCTTGATGCGCCTCTTCAACCAGCCTCTGAGCTTCGAGAATTTCTCCAATCTATTCTATCTTCCCATGTCCCGTAAGTCTGGTAGTACCAATGAGTTAGGTTTCTACTATCTGACTACTCGACCTCGTCGAAAATTCCTTATGTCCCCCTTCTCTTCATATGGTCAGGAGTGGAAAAAATGTTACCTTTTTGTTCGAGTGAAGGGGGGGTTTGATATTCCACGGGGTTGGTGGAGGGGGCATGTCGAGATGCCTGGGAATAGCAACTTGACCTGGCCGAACACGTTTATGCGGGATTTGGTTGAGTTCGGCCTGATGGAAGCCTCTGTCTTCATCGAGGGGAGGCACTTAGTATTAGCTGGTTTATCGCCGGCCCCCATAAATTTTTCTGCTGATTATGAGATAGGTAGATAGAGTGTGCTTCGTGCTTTGTTGTTTGTTTATATTTATCTTTGTGTTTGACGTCTGTTAAATTTTCTACGCTCAGATCGAGATGAGATCATGAACAAAGCAAGAGTTGAGGCGCTGGCTCGTGTAGAATGGAACCAGCAGCGTAAACGGGGTGTTGCTTCTGGACAAGACCCTCGGGGGCCAACGAGCCGCATCGAGTGACGGCCGCTCCAACCCCTCACCGACCCCCTCTCCAGGTCGAGCACTAACAATTGGGAGCGAGGGCTCTACTGGTCGAGGGAAAAGACCTATAGGCGAACAAAGCGGTCCCTCGCCCAAGAAGATTGTAGCAGGGAAGGGGAAAGGGAAAAGCCTAGGGATGCCGACGGGGATTGATCTCTTCGGGGATCGAGGGGCTGAGGCCCTGTTCAACTTGAGGAAGTTCCCCTCTCCTCGATTTAGGCCGGACCCCAGCTTAGCTGTGATCGATTCATCCTGCATGTCCTCGTCGGGGCCCACAGGGGTGGACCCTTTGAAGGTGCTGATAGCTGGTTAGTTTTTGGCTGACTAGAAGAGGATAATGGGGATGAGCCAGACTGTTGTGCTCTGGGAGTTCGCATACCACGCGAACCTGGTAAGATGTCATATTTTGTATGCCTGCATATGTAACTTTTCCCTATTCTGACATTGGTGGCCTTCATATCTCAGGTCGGGCAGCTGGGCTACAACATCTACTGCCGCTCCGAACTGGCCCTTGCTGATCGAGAGCAGTTGGATGCTGGTGGTGATGCCGAAACCTTGAAGGCTCAGCTGGAGTCTTCCTAACTACGGCTCGACGAGTTGGAAAAACAAGTCAGCAAGCACGCTCGGGAGATGGAGGAGAAAGATTAGTAGGTCCTGTTAGCGGTGAAGGAGCGGACCAAGATGGATGAAAGGGTGAAAAAGCTGGAGCTAGACGTGCAAGTCGTCTACGAATCTGGTCGGGCGGTTAGTCGGAGTGAGCGTCTGGTCGAGGCTAGAGCAGAGTTTGCTCGGGTGCTGCCAGAGGTCCGCAGGGAGGCTGTGCAGCAGTTCATGGTGAGCCCCGCTTTCCAGGATGCAAGTGTTGTACTTGCCTTGGACGATGCACGGAATGCCTTCAAGAAGGCTGTTCAGCAGTTGGAATTCATGAGCTATGTCATCCGTCCGGAGGATCGCTCGAGGATGGGCCTCGCTCTCGACGAGTAGCTGCGCCCGCTTGGCGAGGAGGAAGTCTATGAGGCGGATACCCCCGTCGAGGCCATTTCGGAGGTCGACCTGACTCCTGAAGAGAGAGAACGGGCAGACCTTGACACGAAACTGAAGGCAGTAGGCTGAGAGTTCGAATTTGCCGGTGACCTTGCCTATGATGTTTTGGAAAGCAGGGCTAACGTTGCTTCTTTCTTCCTAGCGTTGAGCGGCTGTTCATGCCTTCTGCTGCTGGCCCTTCTCGACCTATCACTGCTGCCGTGCCCATGGCGATGGCACCGCCCGAGCCCCAACCTGCTCCAGCTCCCACTCCTACTATCGAAGGGACTGGTAGCTCTAGCTAGGCCCTATTATCTTTTCTTTTATTTTAATGTACATGCCTCATTAAGGCTTTTGACATTTTAATAAAATTATTGCCTCTACGAGGCTTTACTTGTTTACTCATGAAGTTCTGCCTCAACGAGGCCTTTATTGAATTTGTGTCAATTGAAGTTTCAATCGTTATTATGTCTACTCTTGCATTGAATTGCGTCTTCGGGTGGTTGTGAGTGTGCTAAGTATTTTCTCTTTGTGCATTTCATTGGATGGTAATTTATTTTCCCGACTTGACTTTGAGCTCTTGTAGAGCAAGTTTTAAATAATCTAGTAGGATAATAGTTAGTGCTCGATTTTGGAGCAATCTTTAATCATCGCTGTAATTTATAATTAACAACTTGTAAATTAAGTATGCCCACGGGGCCCGACTTCGTGCCTTATTTGCCCTTTTGCCAACTGCGAAGTTAGCACGCTGATTTTGACGGTGGGGTCGACTCTGTGATCTTGCCTCAAGGGCCTCGATTTGATAGCGTTGAGGATTTTTGCCGACTACGGGGTTAACTTAGGTGGTCTCAGCTAATGGCCTCGATTTGGTGGCATTAAGCCTTTTTCGTCGACTACGGGGTTAACTAAGGTGGTCTCGACTAATGGCTTCGACTTGGTGGCATTGAGCCTTTTCGTCGACTACTGGGTTGACTAAGGTGGTCTCGGCCAATGGCCTCGACTTGGTGGTATTAAGCCTTTTCGTCGACTTCGGGGTCGACTAATTTTTAGGAGGGGTTATCTGTGTCTCGTTCTATTTGAACATGCTGCAATTTGATTTCTTTAGACGATACAAAGGTCGTCAATGAACAATTACATAAAAAACTTTTTCAAGTTTACTGCATTCCAAGGTCGAGGCAGCTCGCGACCTGAGGCATTAGCTAATTAATAGGTATTATTTTTAGACACATTGATGACTGAGTATGGTCCTTCCCATTTTGGGTCAAGCTTCCTGATAGGCCTGGATACTTCCACTTTCTTGAGGACGAGGTCGCCTACCTTAAAGCTTCGAGGACGTACTGACCTATTATAGCGATCCGCCATCTTTGAGCAATACCGCTGTATTGTGTTGTAAGCTGCTTGGCATTTCTCATATATAGTAATTAGATCCAGCATCATTTCCGACGTATTTGTTATTGGGCTGTAGTGGATCACCCTGGCCATGTGCTGGATTAATTCTGATGGGATCACTGCTTCAGACCCATAGACTAGGCTGTACGGGCTGTGTCCTGTGGCTGTTCGAGGCGTCGTTCTGTAAGCCCAAAGGACACCCGAGAGGTCATCTGCCCAGCTAGCCCCTGTCCCAGCTATTCGACTCTTGATGTGGTCGAGGACAGTTCTATTGGTAACCTCGATTTGTCCATTGGCTTGCGGATTTTCCATCGAAGTAAAGTGCTGGGCGATCCCCAAGGTCCCGCACCACCTCCTCGTGTTTTTACTCTGGAATTAGGTGCCGTTATCTAAGATGAGGACTTTAGGCAACCAAAATTGGCACACAATATTCTTCCAAATAAAGCTCTTAATGGCCACGTCAGTTATCTTCAGGACTGCCTCAGTCTCTACCCATTTTGTAAAGTGTTCGATGGCCACTATGATAAATTTCCGCTGGCCAGAGGTTTTCAGGAGCGATCCAACTATATCGATGCCACACTGGTTGAGTGGCCAGGCGGTATTAACATTGGTCATCAGTGCGGCTAGTTGGTGCTAAATGTTCGAATGCATTTGACAGGATGGGTACTTCTTAGCAAAATCAATAGAATCTTTCAGCAAAGTCGGCCAAAAATATCCATAGCGAATGATCTTATGTGCCAAGGACCGACCGCCCGAGTGGTTGCCACAAATACCTGCATGCACTTCCTGCAATACTTTGTTTGCCTGATTGGGATCTAAGCATCTGAGTGGCGGCCCTGCTATCGATCTCCTCTACAACTGTCCATGGTCATCCAGTGCATAGTTGGGCGCTAAGCCCTTCAGTTTACGAGCCTGCTTATCATCATCAGGTAGGGTGCCCCGACTCAGATAAAGTTTAATCGGATGCTGCCAAGAAAGGGTTGTCCCCTCAAGGCACCCGACCAAGCTCGGGTTAAGTGTAGGGACGCAGGGCTGGTCGGCGATAATAAATGTTATCGTTCTTTCTCTGGTGCCTTTCGTAGAGCTAGCTAGCTTGGAGAGTGCATCTGCTCGCTCATTTTCTGATCGAGGGACCTGGCTTAGCGAGAAATTTCTGAACATCTGTCTTAACTGGTGCACTTCTGCCAAATACTGTGCCATTTTGTCTTCTTTTGCCTCGAAGTTGCCTTCGACCTGTTTCGCAACGAGCTGAGAGTCAGTGAAGGCCGCTAGCTTATCGACCCCACGGTCCATACCCATGCTCATTCCTGTAATAAGAGCCTCATATTCAGCTTCGTTATTAGTGACAGTGAAGTCGAGTTTCACTACAAAATCATAGTCCTTAGCCAGCGGGGATCGGAGGGATACTCCTATTCCTCCCCTAGATGATGTCGCGGCCCCATCGACGTGTAAAGTCCACCAAGGTGTGATCTCAACATCCCAAGTTGGCAGGTCGACCCTCTCGACAATGAAGTCGGCCAGCACCTGGGCCTTAATGGCAGTTCATGGTTGAAATCGGATGTCGAATTCCCCGAGTTCGATTCCTCATTTGGTGAGCCGACCTGAAGTGTCTGGCCTCAACAACACCTGCTTTAGCGGCTGGTTTATCAACACCAGAATTATGTGGGATTGGAAATAAGGCCGCAATTTTCTAGCCGACGTGACTAGGGCCAGAGCAAACTTCTCGATCTCCAAATAATTATGCTCGGGGCCCTGAAGAGCCTTGCTGCAATAGTATACTGGATGAGGATTTCCTACTCTTGTCTTCGTCAACACTGAACTGATGGAAGCCGAAGAGACGGCCAAGTATATCTGCAGTACTTCTCCCAGCTCGGGTTTGGCGAGCATAGGTGGTGAAGAGAGGTATTGCTTGAGGTCGAGCAAAGCTTGATCACATTGTTCGTCCCATTTAACTCCGGATTTCTTTGCATTTCTCAGAATTTTGAAGAAGGGTAGGCTCTTGTCGGCTAGTCGAGCTATGAATCTGCCCAAGGCTATAATCCTGCCCACCAGGCGCTGGACTTCACGGACCGTGCGAGGTGGGGCGATGTCCAGAACTACTTGAATCTTCTGTGGATTAGCTTCAATACCCCTATGACTGACCATATAGCTCAGGAATTTACCTCTTCGAACCCCGAATGTACACTTGCTGGGATTGAGCTTCATACCGAAAGCTCTCAGGATGGAAAAGGTGTGGTTGAGGTCGATCAGGTGGTCTTTGGCTTTTTCAGTCTTTATGATCATGTCATCCACATAGACCTCCATCGACTTCCCAATTTCATTTTTAAACATGAAGTAACCAATCGCTGGTAAGTTGCACTTGCATTTTTAAGTCCGAATGGCATGATAAAGAAGCAATACACTCCATTGGGAACGACAAAAGAGGTTTTGTCCCTATCCTCGGGTGCCATGAATATTTGATAATAGCCTTGAAATGCATCCATCATACTAAGCAATTCGCAACCGGCAGTAGAATCAACAAGTAAATTAATATGAGGCAAGGGATAAGGATCCTTAGGGCAAGCTTTATTTAAATCCATAAAATCAATACACATCCTCCATTTTCCCTCATTCTTGGGGACAAGTACAACATTACAAAGCCAAGAAAGATATTGGATTTCTACAATATAACCGGCTTCCAAAAGCTTGCCTACCTCTTCATCGATAATCTGTGTTCGTTTAGCATTGAAGGTCCTCTTCTTTTGCCGCACTGGCCTATAGGCTGGGTCCACGTTGAGTCGATGGACAATTATGTTGGGGTCAATGCCGTACAGATCCACAGCTTTCCAGGCGAAGACATCAATATTACGCCGGAGGAAGTCGACCATAAGGTATTCTAGTCGATCTCCCATATCAATCCCAATCCTTGTGGTCTTGTCGGGGTTCCCTAGCTTAAGCTCAATTATTTTGAATTCACCCACGGGCTCGACCTTTGTATCTTCTAGCTTCCTCTTCTTCGAAGAGGGTCCCTCTTCGGGTTTCGCTACAGGGGCGTCCCCCGAGGGCTTCAATCTGGTCTCTTTTTTTGTTCGCTGGAGTCCATTGAGATTGTATAGCAGTGCCAAGCATCCTTGATGTTGCATAAGAGCTCACCAACTCCTGCTGGGGTCGGGAACTTTATCTTCATGTGGTATGCGGATGCAATCACTCTGAAATCATTTAGGGCTGGTATTCCTATGATAGCGTTGTAAGTAAAAGGGGCGTCGACTACTAAGTAGCTGATCATCAGAGTTCGACTGCGGTGGCCTTGCCCGAATGTAGTAGAAAGGTTGATGGACCCTTTCGATATGATCTCAGACCCCCCAAATCCGACAAAAGGCGTTCTGACTGGATCAAACTTCAGCTTCCCCAAGTTCATCATGTTCAAGGTTGACAAGAATATGATGTTCACAAAACTCCCATTGTCGACCAGCACCTTTCGGACCTCAAAGTTGGTGATCTCAACGGCGACCACCATTGGGCAATCAATCTTTTGGTCCACTCTTCGATTCTCAAGGTGGTCAAGATCGGCATCGGTAAAGGAAATTGGCTCGGCACTAGTTGTCAATTGGAAAATTATCTCGACCTTAGATGGTTTGGTCGAGTCGAGCTATCTCTGAGTCTGCTTCCTTACATTCCGAGAATCTCCTCCCATGGGCCCCCGACAATCATGTCGATGACACCCCTAATGGGCGGGTCGCTTCCCCTTATCATCTCTTCGCGGGCTGACCGACCATTCTCTTCTGGGAGTCCAGTCGGCCACACCCTCCTCTCGTCGACCCTGCTCATCAACAAACTTCTTTAGATGGCCCTGCCTAATCAACCTCTCAATCTCATCTTTCAAGTTGAAGCACTCCTCGGTATCGTGCCCCTTCTGCTTGTGGAAATAGCAGTACTTCTTGGACTTCTTCATGGCCTCCATTTCTGCAATTTTTCGAGGCTTTTTGAGCAGGTTGTCATACTGGATGGCAAAGAGCACTTTTTTCCTCGGTATGGTGAGCGGGGTGTACTCATGAAAGTATTTGATAGGGGAGCGGCATCCCTCCTTGTTCTGCCTGTCCTCTTTCTCCTTGCCTTTCTTCTTGTCGGCCTCAATACTGCCGTATTTCATTTTATTCATCTCCTCCTGAGTCATATACCTCTCCGCGAGGTCGATGAGTTCCTCCATCGTTCTGGGTTGAGCGCGTACCAAAGCATTGGCACACTCCTTGTGCCTTAAGCCCAAGAACATTACATCAATCAAAAACTCAATCCTTGGGCTATCGATCTTCAACACCTCTTTGTTGAATCTGGTGAAAAAGTCCCGTAAAGATTCTCCTTCTGCCTGTTTTACCATATGCAAGTGGGTATGTGGTAGCTTCGCTTTCCTCCTGCTGGCGAACTGGTGCAAAAATTTATTGCACAACTGGTCATATGAGAAGATGGAAGCTGGTTCCAGCTTCATGAACCAGTCCAGAGCCACCCCTTGGAACGTGGTTACCAACATCTTTGCATGTATATACTCATTGTGCCCATGCAGCTGCATCATGTGTTCAAACTGCAGCAAATGCTTATTCGGATCTGTGGAACCATCATACCTTGGGAGTCCCGTGGGGATCTTTGCATCGACGGCTATGCGTTCATCGATGATTTCCTGAATGAATGGTGAGTCCCGTTCCCTCTTGAACCTCGGAGGCACATCTGGTTGGACGACTCTGTCTGTATTTTTTCTCGAGAGCTCCTCCAGGCGCTTATTCAACTGCTGCACTTGGTGAGATACCTCTTCCAACTCCTGCTAGTCTTAGCCCTGTCTGCCTCTGGAACGTTCGGCCCTATCACGCTGCGGGGCTCGAAGGGGCCAAACATCGTGGTCTACGGAGTCTACCACCTCCTCTCTCGGCGGGGGGCGGGTTGCCTCCCTAGGAAAGCTACCCGAGCTCAGCTCTCTCCTAGACGGATGCCTGAGAGACTCCGGTCGCTGCGAGTATTCCACTGGCCGCGTTCTCTCTGGAGCCGCGGGCTGGGGAGTAGCACCAACCACCAGCTCCGGCTGTAAGGCATATCTATTCAAGGTAGCGAAAAGTTGGGCCAAAATCTGTGCTGAAATCTGCTCACTGATGAGCTGCATCAACTGTGGCATTGTGAGGGTAACCACAGGCTTGGGCTACGTGCTGGGTCCTTGTGCATTTGGTTCCAGGTTCTGGCGGGGGGAGAAGAGCTGGATCTCCTGTTTTCTTCTTTTCCGGATGGAGCTCGCCTAGTGTTTACCATTTTCGATAGAGGATTCTAGTTTCCCACAGACGGTGCCAAATGATGAGGGTTCGATTTGCTGGACAAGAATTCGGGCTTGGATTCGGGTAGAATGGGGCCAGAATGGCTTGCGTTCCTGATTGATAAGGGATAGAATCCTACAACCACGACAAACGTTAGGCTAACCTAGTGGCCCTTGACTTAGGCCCTCTGACGCTCAAGTCAGTATAATTCGACCTCAGGAATCGAGTAGCGGAGTCAAGGTATTTTAGTGTATATGAGTGCATACATGTAGAAGGCAGGATTGAGGGTTTTTATATCCTTCTCCCTTTTAGGAAATACCCCAGAAGCCCCTGGATACACCGAGGGGCCTTCAACCTTCTCCCTGGGGTAATTGGTCATTTCCCCCCATTTGAATATTACCAGCTGCATGTCCTTTCAAGATTTAAGGACAAGACGGTACACTGTAGCGGCGCCTGTTGTGTCAGACGGTGAGGGGGAGGGCATGCGCCATTAATGCGGAGGCATGGCACTAGTCAGTACATTTAATGCGGTGGCAGAGCACTGTACATGTCTCGACCTGTACTAGGTCGACTGAGGTCGAGTAGTTCTGAGGGCCATGGGGCGCCTGTCTAGGCCTAGAGAAGATTGGTCGAGCTGGGTCAACGAGTCACATGGGCCTTGGGGCTGCTGGTTTGGGCATCAGCGTTGGCTCCGGTCTTCGAACTGAGCCATTCTGTATTGGGCCTCGCTGGTTTGGGCAATTTGGGCCATCCTATATCAATATATATAAATATTTTGAATATAGTTTTAATAAAGAGTAATTTTATCATTTATTATTTAATTTTTTATTAATTTTTATCCATAAAATTTAACTAATATGAAAATAAATTCTCTAAATAATATTAAAATATAAATATAGGTTTCTATCAGTCAATATATTAATACAAAATATTATAATAATATATCTAGAATTTGACTTGATTTGAAGAATTTCAATTGAGAATAAATTTTGGCATCTTTTCTAAAATAACTTGCTAACATAATTTTTTTAAATATGTTAATGTATATAATATGTAATTATTTGACATTTTTACTAAAAATTTAACCAATTTATCATTGATTTAAAAATAAAAATACATCGAAAGAAATTAAAATATAGTGTATATATATATTGAAACTAAAGCTAATATCTAGAAGTATAAGAAATAAAATGTGCCAATCCTATATTTTATGGAATTAATTATGAAAAAAAAATTAAAGAAAAACCCAATTTAATAGGTCTAAAATATATATGGAGTCATTTAGTGGAATGCAGTTCAAAATAAATAAAATTTTATTATAGGAAATAATTATTTTATTATAATGCATTCTCAACATATAAGCAAAATTCACTATCAGTTGCTTGTACAGATAACAGGTTAAATGTATCCTATTATATTGCTAACTAATCATGAAACAAAAAGGTTATGATTTCACATTCTAAATCTAACGATTCAAATTAAATATATTTATACATCCTTCACATTAGGTATGTACAATCATTGTTGTACCGTAGACTACTCCTAATATTCTTTCCTCTCTTTAAGTGTTTTTGCCTCTTATATTATTTATTTATTTATTATTTTATTTCATATTTATTCTAAAAATTTAAAACATATGTACCAAAGGTATTAAACCTTAATAGTATGTCATGTTATGAGTTGACAAAATTAATCCTATATCAAAAGATCAAGTCAAGATAGTTTTTATTTTTCTCTCTCTCTAATTTTTTTCCATTATTCTTTTATTTTGTATTTAACCTTAATTTACTTATCCTGAAAACTTATATAAATGCACTGAAAATATTCGAAAAATCATAATAACATATAAAATAGTAATTAAATATTTTATTTATTTTTATGCTATAAAAATGTTAGTACACATATTGAGTGTGCCAAAATTACTATTATGAATAAATTAATAAAGATCAGCTTTCATATTTCTATTTGAATATTTTTTGTTATATAGTATGTAACATAGGACCGACTCTTCAATTTTATAAGAAAGCTCTAATATTCACTAGGTACTAAAAATAAACACACAAACAACAAGAAGAATAAGATAAAAGGTGCCATGGATGTCCCATAGCTAGAAATTAGCAACTCCAGGTGTTTGTTTGGTTGTGTTTCTTCAAAATATATATATATTTGAAATAAAATTAAATATGTTTTTTTTTTCATTTTCCAAAATATTCAAAGTAATTCTAAACGTTTTTAGTTTTAAACTCTTAAATTATGTTCACTCTACCTAGTTAATAATGAATAAAAACTTGGTGACTGAAGAATAAATTGCAAAAATAGAATCGTAATTATGGTCAATTTACAATATAGGATCGAAATTTGGAATGATATTAAAGTATGACCAAAATTTATTAAAAATAAAAAAAATGATAATGGCCAGCGAAAACCGCAGCCAGCTCGATGATTGCTTGCGTGGTGCTTGCACAATGTTCCACGCATGAGTCTGTAAGTATCATGCAAGCAATCATCGATGCTAATTGTATTTTCTAATGATTGTTGTTATTTTTTTTTTTTTTAGTTTTTAATAAATTTTGATCCTATTTTAATACAATTTAAAATTTCAATCATAAAACGCAAAATGGTCATAGGTACTAAATTCCAATAGAAAGCCGCTAAAGTCATAGTCTCAAACACTATTTAAAAAATCGGATCGGACCGGCCGGTCGGGCCATAAGCCGGCTGGCGAACCGATCCAATTTTTTTCAAAAAATAAAAAAAAATGAAAAAAAAATTATATTTTGTAAAAATCGTTCAAACTGGTCGATCGGACCAGTGAGCCGTTCACGGTTCAATTGAATTGAACACATTTTTTATTTAATTTTTAATAAAATTAATTTTTTATTTTTTTGTTTAAGTACAAAGTTTGAAAGTTAAGGTACATTTCACAAGTTATCTAAACATAAAAAAAAAACCTTAATTTAGAATTTAAAATTAATTTACACACTCTCAACTTTAAATTTTAGACTTTATATATTTAAATTGTTGAATTTATTGTGAATATTTATAATATGAATTGTGAAATTTGGATTGTAATATTAAATAATATTATTTAAGTTCTTTATATTTTATATTTTTATATTTTATTAATTTTTAAATAATACATATTTCGATCAATGATTAAATTAGTAAATTATAAATTAATAAATTTTTCGATTCAATAAATGATCCAATTTTTTGAATACTGGTCTCACAGTCAAACGAAATCTAATACAACATTTTCAAGTGTACTACTCCAGATTTGATGACCCCCTATTGCGATCTTTTTATTTTGCCATTTTTGTCTCCTTTCGTTTCTGTCTCTTTATCCGCTCACTTTGTCACTATTTCTTCTACTCCTCCACTGTTCACTGCCCGTTGACTTGCTGAACGCTGCTGAGATGGCGGCTTATGGTGCTGTAGTGTCCCTCTTGCAAACTCTGGACACCATCCTGGATTCTGGTGGCCGACTCCCGACTTCCCTTGACGGACGCCAACTTGAATCTCTCCGAGAAAAGGTTGGTTTCTTGCAGCAATTTCTTGAATATCATTTGAGAAAAACGAGCAATCAAGAAGCTGCGGAAAGTTTTGAAACGAAGATCAGGGACGCGGCTTTCAGGGCTGAAGACCTGATTGAATCCAACATATTGAATCTTCCGGTACCTGAGATTGGGCTCCAACTGGATCAAAATCCTGAGATTGGGCGCCAACTGGATCAGAATACTGAGATTGGGCGTCCACTGGATCAAAATCCCCTCTTGCCATCCTTGATTTTTGTGCTAAAAAACGTTACAATATTCGTCTGGGTCAAAACCCTGTGTCCTTTTGCCGTCAAGAAATTCCTGCCTGTCCGCGACCAAAATTTGACACTTCTCGCTGTCCAAATTGTGACAACTCCTGTGACTATCCTATATTCGACACCTTTCTTGGTAAAACATGTGGTGCAAGTTCTGACCAAAGCCAAATTGCCTTTGATATGGAGTAAACTTAAATCCAGATTTTGTAAAAAAGAGACATCTGTTACCGTGCAAGATGAGCAGCTTAATTCTGAGCCGGAAGATCAGGGCTTGGGCCAGGTGATAGAAGGAAAGGGCTTGGGCCAGGTGATAGAAGACATTGAGACCATGGTGAATGAGGTGATCAAGATTAAGGCTGCACATGGGTCAGAGGATCTGCGGCCCACTAGGAATTTCTTACCTGCTGCTTCATCATCAAGGGGTGATTTAAGTATCACCGGAAAGAATGTTGTGGTGGGATTTGATAGTGATTTGGAAGAGATGAGAAGCCGTTTAAATGAAGATTCGTCCAAGCTTGAAATTGTTTCAATTGTGGGAATGGGCGGTATTGGTAAAACTACACTCGCTAGAGAAGTTTATAATGATAACTATATCATCTATCGCTTTGACATTCGTGCTTGGGTGACAATATCTCAAGAATATTCATCTCGTCAAGTCTTTGTAGGCCTTTTGGATTCAGCGAAACTACTAACAGAAAAGATGTACGAAAAGAGAGAAGAAGAATTGGCTGAGTATCTCTACAAAAGTCTTAAGGGTAGAAGGTATCTCATGGTAATGGATGATATGTGGGATACTGAGATATGGGATTCTGTGAGAAGATCTTTTCCGGATGATAATAATGGAAGTCGAGTAGTTTTAACTACTAGGCTGTCTGAAGTGGCTCTTTATGCCAATTCTTCTAGCCCTCTTCATCGGATGCGTTTTCTCAATCAACATGATAGTTGGAGTCTACTTTGTAATAAAGTATTTGGAGAAAAATATTGCCCCTATGAATTGGTAGATATTGGAATGGAGATTGCAGGAAGTTGTGAAGGACTTCCACTAGCAATAGCTGTAATTGGTGGGCTCCTGTCCAAAGTCAGTAGAACAAAAAAAAATTGGAGAAGGGTTGCAGATAATTTAAGTTCAATTGTGACTAAAGATGATGAGCAATGTATGGAGATATTATCTTTGAGTTATAACCATTTGCCTTGTCATTTAAGACCTTGTTTTCTCTATATGGGCGTTTTTATGGAAGATTATGAGATCCCAGTCCCAAAACTCATCCGTTTATGGGCTGCCGAGGGATTTCTTAAATCACATAGCTCGAAAAGTGTGGAAGAGTTGGCAGAAGAGTACTTGGAGGATCTTATTGAAAGAAACCTCATTTTGGTCTCTAAGAGGAGTGCTAATGGGAAGGTAAAAACTTGCAATATTCATGATCTACTGAGAAATTTGTGCATGAGGACTGCTCATAAGGAGAAGTTTCTTTATGTTGTGAAATGCCAAGATGATGTTCTTAAAGAAGCTATAGTTACTCCACGCAGATTAAGTATCCATCCCAATTTTCTGAGCATCCAATCTGAGATTCTATACAATAGTAAAATTCATAACTCAAGTGTTCATTCTCTTCTATGTACTGGCGCACGTCTTGTCTATCCATCAAGCGTTCACTTGGATTGTGGACTGCTTAGAGTACTGGATTTGATTATAGTGTGCTTTTTTCACTTCCCAGCCGAAATAGTTAAGCTGGTTAATTTGAGATACCTTGCTCTCACATACAATGAGGCACTTCCTCCTTCCATATCTGAGCTTCAGAATCTAGAAACACTTGTTTATCACAATTGGACATATAGACTGTGTCCCTTTCTACCGGTGGAAATCTGGACGATGCCAAAATTAAGACATCTATGTGTGACACCAAGTTTCTTGTGTGTTCCTCACAATGTCCAAATTCTTGTTCCTCTAGAAAACCTGCAAACGCTTTTAGAAGTAAGAAACTTCAGATGCAGCGAGAACATCCTTAAAATGCTTCCAAAGTTAAAGAAGTTGGGATTTTCCTATGATGTCTCCCCCTCTGCAGTATGGTCATCATATCATGTTGAAGCTCTTGTTAATCTTCATCAACTAGAATCACTGAAACTTCTTGTGAAGAATTTGGATCTTACACCAGAAATTGTCAATCCACAAAAGATTGCTTTCCCGCGGAGCCTTAAAAGATTAATTCTGAGTGGTTGTGCAATTCCGTGGACAAGTATGGGGGTTATTGGTGCATTGCCAAATCTTGAAGTTCTCAAACCGAGAAGTAATGCTTGCCAAGGGACTGATTGGGAGCCAGTTGAGGGGGAATTCTGTCAACTAAAACACCTGCTACTTGAAGAGATGGATCTCGTTCGATGGAGTGCTGATGAAACTCACTTCCCGTCTCTTCGACATCTAATTGTCAGGTCCTGCTACAGACTAAAGGGGATCCCTGCTGGTATTGGTGAAATAACAACTCTTGAACTGATCGAGTTGGTCGACTGCCTTCCTTCTGCTGTGGTTTCTGCAACACAAATAGAAGAGGAACAAGAGAGCATGGGAAATTTGGATCTCAAAGTTCATGTTGACTTGAGGAGACGGTTCAAGGATAAATTTTACTCTCGCGTGTTGCACTGAAAGGTAAATTTTTATCCAATTTGTCTAGTTCTGTATCTTTTTCCATCCCACTTCATGGTGAAAGTGAGTCCTCTTAATCTGGTTTTCTGATCTTTAAACCTCTATCCTCGGATTGATTTTATTGGTTAATTGCCCTATATTAGCTTTAGTGCTTAATCACTATAATGAAATAAGCCTCAAACCATGATTAAACCTCAACGATTGTTTTGATATTCTTTCCTCATATCAGCAGATGCTGAGGGTGTAACTTGCTTCCAACCAACCCTCAAATAATATAAAGAGTTATCTGTTATAGAGCCAAACATGTCTTTTTGCTGATTATTTTGTGACTAGAAATAATGCTTTTTGATTAATTTTTGAATTCAATTTTGTCACATTGGTTGTATTCCATCATTGTATTCATCAAACTACAGCATAAAAAGTTGCATGTAAGTTTAGTGTGTGGTTGAGATTTTCTGTATAAACTTATTGCTTCATTATCTTGAGCATACGTTGTACACTTCCAGATGTAAACCAAAATTGCATGGGAAGAAGTATTTTTTTCCCGTTATAAATAACTGAAAAGATGACCCAAAAGATTACTCTTTGCCGCAGGATATCTCTCTTGTTTTCAGGTGAGCACAAGAGAGTCTAGAGATTTCCAGGGGCTCAAATTGCATTTCCTACCTTGTTCAAATTGTTGTGTACTCCAAGCAAAAGGTGAGGATGCCTCAATATTGGGAATTCATTGCAAAGAGCTTTTCTTCTGTAGAGAAGATATTTTTGATATGATCTGAGTTGGCTGTTAAGATTTCTTTTTTGTTCTTCTAAGGCTTGTACTTAGTTTTATATCCATGTATGTTGAAATAACATTTGGAACAGACAAAGGACTACTCTTTTGCTCAATTGTTTAATGTTTGTGATTGTGATGCTGCATTTTTGTCTGAACATTTGGATCCTTAAAGGGCCCTACGTTGTTGCTTGGTTATCAATGTTGCTTGTGTTATAATGTTTCTTCACTTTCAATTGAGTTAACTAGCGCGCTTGGCTCCTTACTGAGTTCGAGTTAGCCTCAACTTTAATTTATTTATTTATTTTTGAACAACTACCTTGAACTTCTCTGGTTAAGAGATTTAAGGAATCAATATCTTTGATATAATGTTCTTGTCTAGATTGTTCAGTTTAATTTGTATATCATTAATTTAATAGATTATATCCTTGGAGAAGAGGAAAAAAAAAATAAAATAAAAATTACAACTTTCTGGAATTTTTAGAAGTGCAAGTTATATTGCTGCTAATTTTGTTATCGAATGGATTACGGTAAAGAGATTAAAATTTTCCAAGTTCATACTACAAATAAATGAATGCAACTAAAAATAATCAATTATAATAAACCTATTAACATAGGAAGTTCATGGATGGTTCCAGCGAAGCATGAAGTAAAAGAAAAGATCATGGAATGAAATTTTTTGTAGTCAATAATGATTTCAAGAGTTATTTAAATGTAAATTTTGCTTTAAAACAATCTCTAATATTTAATTGAGCTTGAAGTTGCATTTTTCAAAATTACTTGATTGATTCTTTAATCTAATTTTGTTGAGAACATGAATAGAGAAGCAACATCAAAAATATTTTATTAGTTTTAAGTAATTCAATATTGGGCGAATTTTTCCGTACATTATCAAAAATGCAAAATACATTTGTAAATTTTAATTTATTATACTAACAAACAAAACTTGAACCAGCTATTATTTTCCCATTTGACATTATCACTTTTAGGGATGGATCAAGATGGGGCCCACATTCTTAACACCTTTTTAGATGGCGATTGGCGGGGAGTGTGCAACTGTAGGTTGATGAAGTTGCGTTACACATTTTGGCCCAAAAATGTGACAAAATCATCCTTGCAATTAGAAGAAATGATAATAAAATCCTCATTTTATATGAAGGCAAATTACTTCCATAACCTTGGAAAGTATGCTTGTTGAAGTCAAGCAAGAGCAGCAGGACTGTTATTGGAATTTTAATGCCCATTCTCTCTTTAGATTATTGGTTTTCCATGAAAGAATTTAAGATATGACCATACGAGGTTCTTGCCATTATTTAAATGTGAAGGCTAGAATAATTTCAGAGACGCCATCGAATTGATGTCCCGGCACCCCAAAATTGTGCCTAAGTGTTATTAGTTTGTTGGCGCCTAGCGGCCAAGTTTTGGGTAATGTTTGATATTTTTGGTGCCCATGGCCAATAATCTAGCGCCTAGATCTTGGTATGTTTGCTTGAAAATTTCATTATATCTCGTTCAATGCATGATTTGATCTTTTAAATCTCTCAAATAATATATTATCTAGTCAAATTTTGAATTATACCTAAGAAGGAGCTTAAGATTTTGTTCCCATGCATAAGAGTATTTTGGTTAATTATACTTTATTCAACTAATTTCATCCACATATGTAAATATGTGTTTGTCTTTCATTTCATCGCACATAGTAAATATAATATATTTGAATAAAACAATCCCAAACTGTATTATTATTTAACAGTTAAATCACATTATTTAAAAATTAATCCTTCATTTGGTATTGTTTTAGTTGTTTTGAATAAATTAAAAAAAAATTTGGAAGAATATATTTATATTTTTAGAAGTGAGGATGAAAAATGTAACATATGTTTGGTTTTATTTTGAGGTCAGTAGATATTATTTTAATATGTTTGACTTTATTTTAGGAAGAAACATTTTGTGCTATAGATATCAAATTAATATTTTTTATCTAATTAGTGCTGTAAAAATATAATTTCATATGAATAATTTCATATCTATTTATGACATTAGAAGATACATGCGCATATTACATATATATATATGTGTGTGTGTGTGTGTGTGTGTGTGTGTGTGTGTGTGTGTAATGGTTAATGATTATATTTGCTTTGAGAATGATAAGAGATAAATTAAGATGTTTGATTTCATTTTCTCAGTTAAAAAATGTCATGAAGCAATAAAATCAATCAAAGCTTAATTAATAAATATTTATTTAACATTGTACCTATTTAGTGGTCAGTTATTCAATAATATAATTTTTACATGTATAAGTGTAACTGTGTAAGGATCCAAACCTCAACCAACCATTGACGTGCATAAAGATTGGAAGAAGTATAAATATGTCAACATAGTATCCCTTTGGCTATTCCACGGAAGTAATTTTCCTGTCTAAACCTTAAGCCGTTAACTATTCCTTATTCGATCTTTCAGTCAACCGGCTTTTCTTTTCAGTCATCTTTCACAGTGAATCTTTGACCTGCTCCGAGGCAACTGGAAATGGCGGCTTATGGTGCTGTGGTTTCTCTCCTGCAAACCCTACACACCATCCTTCATCCTGGCGGGCCACGAATTTCCTACAGCAAAACCCAACTCAAATCCCTCCACGAAAAGGTCAGTTTCTCGGTCGATTTTCTTGAAAATCTGTCTTGTCAAAAAACAAGCACTAAATCAGCAGTAGAAAGTTTGGAAAGAAAAATCAGGGATGCGGCTTATAATGCAGAAGATCTTATTGAAACCCGCATGCCCAATCAGCTCCTAATTAAAGAACCCGAAACTAATAGTTATCGTCAACCAATTCGAATCTCCAAACGTTTTCTCACTGTCCACCTTTTGATATATCTCTTGGTCCGAAGACTGGCTCATGAGGCCGCCCAAATAGTGGCATCTCTTATGGTTCAAATTCTCATGCCTGTTATAAATGTTACAACGGTGCAATCTTTGGTACCTGTCAGCTTACAAAATGTGATATTTGGTGGGTTCCAGATTTTGATACCTTTCATGGTCCAAATTGTGGTACCCGTCTTAATCCTAAGCTTGATCTCTGCCAAGGTCTCACATTTGATAAATGAAGTGGTTCTAAAAGGGATATCTTTTGCGGCCAGATATAGGCAATATGATTCTCAGACAGAAGATGAGGAAATGCGTCAGGTAATGGATGATTTCAGTTCCATAATGCAAGAGGTGACTAAGATTAATGAAGTATGTGGTTTAGGACAAGAACTGCCGGACGAGAATGTCCTGTCTGCTGCTCCGTTATCTAGATATGATTTTAATGTCATTGGAAAGAATGTTGTGGTGGGGTTTGATAGCAACTTGGCAGAGATAATGATTCAGCTAACTTCTGATTCACCCACGATTGGAATTGTCTCAATTGTGGGAATGGGTGGGATTGGTAAGACTACTCTTGCTAGAGAGGTGTATGACGATAGTTATACCGTCTATCACTTTGATACTCGTGCTTGGGTGACAATATCTCAAGAATATTCTCTTCGCCAAGTCTTGCTAGGCCTGTTAGGTTCAGCTGGAATACTCACTGAAAAAGACATGTCTGAAAAGAGTGATGAACTATTAGCTGAGCGTCTCTACAAAAGTCTAAAGGGCAGAAGGTATCTCGTTGTAATGGATGATATGTGGGATACCGAGATATGGGATGCTGTGAAAAGATTTTTTCCGGAGGATAATAATGGAAGTCGTGTGCTTTTGACTACCAGGCTATCTGATGTGGCTTTCTATGCTAACTGTTATAGCCCTCTTCATAGAATGCGCTTTCTCAATCAAGATGAAAGTTTGAATCTACTTTGTTATAAAGTTTTTGGGGAAAAAGATTGCCCTGATGAATTGGAAGAGCTCGCAAAGGAGATTGCACGAAATTGTGGAGGACTCCCTCTGGCAATTGCTGTAATTGGTGGCCTGTTGTCCAAGGTCAGTAGAACAGAAGAATGTTGGAGAAGTGTTGCAGATAATTTAAGTTCAGTTGTCACTAAAGATGATGAGCAGTTTATGGACATACTATCTTTGAGTTATAACCACTTGTCTCATCATTTGAAAGCTTGTTTTCTCTATATGGGAATGTTCCCAGAAGATTATGAGATCCCTGTTCCCAAACTCATCCGCTTATGGATGGCCGAGGGATTCTTGAAACCAGATAGATCTAAAAGTTTGGAAGAGTTAGCGGAGGAATACTTGGAGGATCTCATTGAAAGAAATCTGATTTTGGCTGGCAAACGGAGCTCTAGCGGCAAGATTAAAACATGCAACATCCATGATGTATTACGGAAATTGTGCATACGGAACGCCAAGAAAGAAAATTTCTTACATGTTGTGAAATGTTATCATGACATTCTTCAAGAAGGTAATACACCACGCAGATTAAGCATACATCCTGATATTCTGAGTGTTCAACCTGAGATTCTTCATAAGAATACAATTCATTACACTAGTGTTCATTCTCTTCTATGTACTGGTGCACGTCCTGTTCATCCTTCACGTGTTTACTTAGGTTATAGACTGCTTAGGGTACTGGATTTAGTTATCGTACGTTTCTTTCGCCTCCCAGCTGAAATAATGAAGTTAGTAAACTTGAGATATCTTGCTTTCACCTATAATCAGGCACTTCCTTCATCCATATCTGAGCTCCGTAATCTAGAGACACTTGTTCATCACATATATGGCCATTGTCCCTTCATACCTCTGGAAATCTGGATGATGCCAAAACTACGCCATCTATGTGCCATGCCAAGTTTTCTAAATGATCCTCTTGATCCACTAATGCTTGTGGACAATTCTTTTCATCTTGAAAACCTCCAAACACTTTCAGAAGTAAGAAGCTTCAGATGTGTCAATAACATCCTTAAAAGAATCCCAAATTTAAGGAAGTTGGGAATTTCCTATGATGCCTCCCCTTCTGAGGTATGGTCATCATATCATCTTGAAGCTCTTGTCAATCTACATCAACTCGAATCATTGAAACTTCTTGTGAAGAATTCCGATCTTACACCAGAAATCGTGAATCCACCAAAGCTTGCTTTCCCACAGAAGCTCAAAAAATTAACTCTAAGTGGTTGTGCAATTCCTTGGACAAGTATGACGATTATTGGTTTGTTGCCATGTCTTGAAATCCTCAAACTGCGAAGAAATGCTTGCCAAGGGACTGACTGGGAGCCAGTCGAAGAGGAATTTTGTCAGCTAAAATACCTGCTACTAGAAGAGATAGATCTTGTGCAATGGAGTGCTGATGAAACTCATTTCCTGTCTCTTCGATGTCTAATTATCAGGTCGTGCTACAAACTAAAGGAGATCCCTTCTGGTATTGGTGAAATACCGACACTTGAATTGATCGAGTTGGTTGACTGCCATCCTTCTGCTGTGGCTTCTGCAAAACAAATAGAAGTGGACCAAGAGAACATGGGAAATATGGACCTACAAATTCGTGTAGACTCGAGGAAATTTTACTCCCGTGTCTTGCGCTAAAAGGTACATAAATCCCTATGATGACTACATATTTCATTTCTCAATCTTGAGTGAAATGCCCTGCGTAAGCATTATCAAAGTTTTAGTTGTAATTATGCCCAAACTGCATGTAACTGTAGACAAAGAGCAAAGAATTTCCACATTTATATTAAGATGGCTGTTTAAGTTGTTGCAAGAAGGTGACAAATACTATTTGAATTGTTCCGATTGTTTAATTAAGTAATTTTTGTCTTGTTTCATGATGAAAATGAGACCTCTTAATCTCCCGGTCTAATTGATGAATGTGCTGATCTTTAGACCTTCGTCCTCATAACCATATTATTGAACAACAGGCTGGTTGATTGTCCTATATTAGCTTTAAAACTTAAGAGCACGTTTGGATGAGGTTATAAGCACTTCAAAGTATCTTATAAGATCTTTAAGAGTTTATGACATATTAAAAAATATTTGGTAAATATATATTTTTTTGTTTTGAAAAAAGAGAGCTTATAAGTTTCCATAATAAATTGTTAAGTTCTCATAAAAGAGTAAAAAATTTCCAACTAATTTATAAAATGATAACAAACTCCTTTGACTTTAAGCATATTGATTACAAATTTTCGATTACTAACATCTTATGAGCTTCAAAATCATATTTTATCCAAGCATTTCAAGATTTAATATTTAAAATAAGATCTAAGCTCTAAAATATCTTACAAGATGTAGATCTTAAAACATGTTTCCAATAAGCTCAGCCAAAATCCTCTTAAAAGATATAACAAAGTGTCTGTCAAACCATGATTAAACCTCAACAACTCGTTCTGACATTCTTTCTTTCTACGGCAGATGCCGAGGGTGTTAACTTTGCTTCCAAAAGAACCCGGAACAAAACAAAGAGTGATCTGTTGTAGCTCTACAACTGCATTAGTATAACCAAACATGTCTTTTTTGCAGATTGTTTTAGAAATACATATGATGCTTTTTCATTAATTTTAATTCGATTTTGTTAGATCGATTTATTCCGTCATTGTACTGATCAACCTATAGCATATAAAGTAGCATGCAAGTTTATTGTGCCTTTGAGATTTTCTACATAAACTTATCGTTGCATTACCTTGAGCATTATAAGATATTAAGATGTACCTTCTTTTATAAGAAGGTGTTTCATGTTTGTCTGATTATCTTCAGACCAAAAATACACAGAAAGTATTATTTTGATCCCATAATAGATGACTGAATAGTTGTCAGTTAATCTTGGATTATCCCATTTCTTCATGATATTAGGTAATTTCTCTTATATATGGTGTCATTAATGTATTGATTAAATTAACAATTTAATATAATTTTTAATTATTAACTAAATTAATCATATTTTAATTAGGTAGATGAATTTTATTATATTTTAATTATTCATTGACTAAATTGCAAGCAATTGTGATCAGCTTGGGATTTTGTCTATTGAAGAATTTGGTTTTAATTGTGCTCAGATTACTACAAGAGTGCCTTTCCTGGTTTTTTTTTTTTTTTTTTTTTAATTTATATATTTTATGAAATTGCGGTAAAGGAACTTTATATGGGAATTGTGTTATTTTCTTTCTTCCTTATGTCATGTCTAACTACAGTAATGAAGTTATAGTTTAGAATGTTTGATAAATGCTGTTGTGTGTTAGAATTTGTCTATTATTTCTTTCTTTTTTGTCCTTGTAATTTTCTGTGGGAGAAATCATTATGTGATGCTACCAAATGGAGAATTGCTCAAAGTTGAACAGTTCTAAGGATTGTTGTCAATGTAGTATTTATTTCTTCTTCTCTGCTCATTAACCAGACTTAATAATTTTTGCTAGAATCACTGTTTGACTATTATATTGTTGAGCTTTAATATTTTGTTCATCAAAATTTGGCTTAGGATGCACTGTGGCATGTATTTGCAAGTCAAATTGCGGAGATAAGGGATTCACCCCAGTGGAACCGGTTATCTTCTGTTTCATGTGCGTGTAATGGCTTGGTTCCTGCCAATCACTCGGCCTTTAAATATATGCATAATTGGCTGCTGTGGCTTTTCATCACAAGCTAGATTTTTACTCCAACTCACAAGGCAAAAGAAATTGGTACCCACTATGCTGCGTTTTCCGGTTACTTTTTGGGAATATGCTAATTAATATTGCTAGTATTTTATTGTTCACATGGGAAGTGATAGGTACATTTCTTTAAATTTTATATTTTTAATTAATAATTTATTAAGTATTCTTTCATGTTTAACAATTAAATATTAAGGTAATGAAATTGTCACTAGTAACATCTCATTTTATTCCTTTTCTAATGTGTAAGTGTATAACAATTAACAAAATTTTGATTTATCTTTCCCTAACCTCGATCATCAATTATGGTAATGTGATAAATTCTCTCAAAATAAAAAATATGTATATATTGGAAAGAGATTATTCAAATTATTAGGGATGACTAAAATAAAGTTGGAGGGAAATCATAGTTTTTTATCCAGAATTTCTACAAATTTTCGTCATACTCAAGCTTGAAGACCTCAACCGTTTCTTGAAGGTATGGGTCTTCTCATTTGATAATTATTTTCCTTTTATTTTTTATTTTTGTAATATTATGTGCCTTTGAATTTGATATTAATGTGGAAGAACTAGTATAGAATAGTAATATATATATATATATATATACAGTTGTAATATTTTCAAATATGTTTGATATATAATGATAGGAATATGTAGAATATAATTTTTATTCTAAATATACAGTAGTGACACAAATCAACTTGTTATTGTTTTTGAATTTCTCAGTTCTTATTTATTTATTTTATCCTGATCTTGGTTGCCTGTGGGAGCTAGGCTTGACTTTATATTGGCAGGATACATGTGGAGGGATTGGAGAGGGCTTGACTTTATATTTGCATCATACTTTATTTTTGCATGATAAATATCATCTCCGTTCGTTAATGTGTATCACGGTTTCCTTTAAATTTTGGTTCAAAGTACGTATCGAGGAAAGCTACAGAATTATCATCATGCAACATTCCATTTCATTTTGATTTTTTTTTTTTTTATATAGATTATGATAAATAACCACTAATTTGTTTAAGTAATTTGATTATAATTTCATTTCAATTTTTTTATTTTATATAGATTTAAATAGATCCTTATATGCAATTTCGTCTGAATGAGACTATACTGGTTGAATAAAAAATGAACATGAATGTTGAGCAATAATAGGTATTTAATTTTTCCAATAATAGTTTTTTTTATTTTTTTTGAAAATTTTCATTTATGAGCAGCTGATTTTGTTCAAAAGAATTGACAAATTCTTGTTGTTTTCAATGAAATATTGTATTGTTTAATATTATTACAATCTCTTAAATTTTTTAAAATATTAATCTTATTGCCTTACATAATTATAACTTTTATGTAATAACAATAATTTATTTATATTATTGTCCTATTTGTGCAGATTTTAAAGAATGTCGATTCTCGCTTTTATGGATGATTCAAATGGTTTTTGAAGATATACCATTTCAAGTCTTGGATTCTCACCTTTATGGTCAATTTTGATGAGCTCCAAATATTTGGTGAATTTGAAGTACATTTGGATTCTAGTTTTATAATAAAGCTATTTATTTTTGTTAGATTCAGTAAAGTATAATCATTGAATATGTAATTGATTAGTGATGTTTCCAAGAACTTATATTTATTTAATGATTTCATTTAATTTGAAATATATCCTTTGCTCCATTTTTTTTTTGGGTTAATAAAATAATTATTATCGTTTATAAGAATAAAGATTATTATATTATTTTATTATTAAAAGAATTTAATTTTTGGTTATTAAATAAATAGATACTATTAGTGCTCGCAATAAATATTATAGGTTTATAGTGGCACCATAAAATGTCTATTTATTGGGTTTCTCTGGCACATTAAAATGTCACAAAATAAGTCTTTTGGGACACTACTAAGGTAACTAAATATAAATATTTTGACAAGTAAAAGTGTCAAAAAGTGTTTTTTTGTTGGCATTTTTAAATGCAAAAATTTATAGGTATTGTGTCATTTTAAAGTGTCAACTAAATACTTCTTTTGTGACATTTTAACATGCCACTAATATATAATTTTCTGACATGTTTATATATCATTTAAAATATCTTTTGTGGCATTTTAGCATATCACTTATTGCTTCTTTTTTTTTTTTTTTTTTCCTGGCATATTACTATGTCATTTAATGAATTTTTTGTGGCATTATAATATGTTACTACATCCATATTTTGTGGCATATTACTATGTCACTTTAACCGGGGGAGGCTGGGGGGGAAGTGACATTTGGAGATTTCATTTGGATAAGTGAAGGAGAAAGATTAAATAATTTAAATTTTGATGGAGGGAGATCAAGATACAGTAGAAAATTAAAAAATGAAAAATGCAAATTTTTTTATTAAAACCAAATAAAAAGAGAACAACTAGAATGGTAAAAATTTAAACAAAGGAAGAATTTATGAGTGTTTGTATTGATTGACTTGTCTTATCCAAAGTTCATTTGCATTGATTGATTACTCTTATGCATTACATTTTATATTTCAAATTTTTACTTAACTAAATTTATAAGTCATGGAATAATTTTTTGGAAGTCATAAATATTTTATTACAAGTGTTTCAATATTGCTCTTTCAATATGACTAGAGCAATTTTGGCAAAAAAATGTTGAAATATGAATTAGCAATTTTTTACAATGGAATTTCAACAATTTAGCACATTTTAAATTCAAATTTCACCATATACCTGGTATATGACCTAATTCTTAACAGTGTCTTATTTCTCTTGCTTAGCTTATTTAATTACTTTTCATTTAGCATCAAAGCTCTGAAATTTTTTCATTTTGTTTTCCGTTTTGCAATAGATTCATCTTTTTCCCCTTCTGGAACTATAATAAAAATGGAATAATTGATAAAAAGTAAAGAAAGTTGTTGCAAACCCACGTGTGCAATAATTAACTTTAAATGCCTTTAAGCCTACAATATAAATTGCTTTACATGCCCATATCCCATTGTTGAAAATCTCTAAAAAAATTTAATTTTATATGAAAATGATTTTATTTTAAAATCCAAAATATTTAAATAATTGTGTGAGGAAAAAAATGCAAAACTCCAAATTCTTAAATGGAGCTCCCTCTCCCTCTCCCTCTCCCTCTCCCTCCGTACATGCACACATATGCCAAATTGTCAATGACATAAGAATTCAAACGTCGAACTTCACATATTACTATATTATATAAGCGGTTAAGCGCGTGTGAATAGTGGCTGTGCGTGCGAGCCTTCTGTTCCATTTTCTTTTTCATTTTCCCATGTAGAAACGACATCTTTTTCCTGTTGGGTGCTTTGTCAGTTTGTACTTTGGGCTCTGTTTCTCGTACATTGGTTTGGTGTTTTGTGATTTTTCCTGGATCCCACCACAATGGTCAAAAGAAAATAATTTTTTTTTTTTTTCATTTTACCTGGCATTAGAAGACTCTACTTAGTACTTCCCATGTGATAAACGATGTCGGTTTTTGGGCTGGTTGCTTCATTAGTTTGTGCTTTAGGCTCTTTTTATTGTACGTTAGTTTGGCGTGTTGTGCTTTTTCCAAAATCCACACAGAATGGTTAGACAATAAATTTCTATCACAACACGTCATGGCAGAATTCAATGGTTAGCCATTTTTTTTATCGTATTGATTTTCTCTTAATAATGATTAGAAGATATTGGAGCTTTTTAGGTACAAAAATAAAAAATTCATACAAATAAGACAAGATTCTAGAAGTAAAAAAGGAGATAAGAGTGAAATTAAAATAACAATTTGAAATTATTTAGATAATATTTGGATATGAATTATGTGATTTGGGTTTTGTGTTTTGGGAGAATGATGTTGGATAATGTAAAATTTGTATTGAGAAATGTGATGTACATTTATTTATATTTTCGGATGAAATAAATTTTACTGTAGCAATCAATTCAATGTCTTTTTGTTAAATTTTTGGGGTGAAAATAGAATTGAGTGATTTTTTTATTGTTAAAATAATAATAAAATATGTATGATATATATATAACATGTATGTATATATTGAAAAATGAGGAAGTTTTGATGATAATAAAAGATAGAAGAAGATATTTTGAAAATTTTAATTTGGCATTTTGTAGGAAATTTTTTTATATGTTGGTTACATTTTGGGAAAACATTATTATTATATGTATAATTTAAATGGGGTATGTTTGGAGCGGGTTTTGGGATGGGTTAGGTAAACCACATATCTTGCCCCAAATACTTCGAATTATGAAAATCATGCCCCATATCCCATTAAGTTACCCCAAACCCATCCCGTGAGTTCAGATTTGAGTTTTGATCCGCTCTATTGCCATCCCTAAACATGAATTACATTAGGACAATTTGGATTGAAATTCAATTACTAGTATAATATAAGAGTAATTTCTCTTGACTAAAAAGATATTTTGTGTTGTATTAAAATCCTATTAGTGAACACTGTCATGCTGGTTCATTGCCCCTCTAAAAGAATCAATCTAAATACAAAATTGAAGATATTCAATTATGTGCTTCATTCATTTGCACGATCAGAACTCAGGTCTCAGTGCAAGTTTTAAATGGATCGGATGCAACAATCGTTGGAATATGGATCAACGACACGATGGTGATGAAGATCAGCAACTCTCCTGACTCCTATTATCCAATGGCTGTCAGTGCATCAAATCCATTGCACGTGAAATGAACCTTAAAAATCTTGGTGGGGGGGGGGGGGGGGGGGGTGTGAAGAAAAACAAAGGAAAAAAAAAAAAGAATTCCTAGTAAGCTATCACTACATATGTACATCTTCCATGACCATTTGCAATAAACTGTTCGTGCAATAGTTCTCAAACCTATTTCAGAAAACAAAAGAAAAGAATAATTATTCGGAGATACAGGAGACTTTGGCTGCTGAGAGCCATTAAGCTGAATCCTGGTGGCAAAGACTGTAACCAGATATGAGAGAGCTCAAGGCGAAGGCAACGAAAGCAAGGAATGACATAGCTATTGATGCAGTGGCCATCAAGGTGAACTCATCCTTGCCCCAATTAGAAATCCAGTCGTCCACCCTGGTAGCAGCAGACGATGATGCTGACATTAGAAGATAAGCCAGAATCTGCAAGATATATGAAAAAGACAACTTGCCCTATTAGCAAAAGCGTGTATATTGTTCAAAGTGACACTCAAACTAGCAAGCAAGACTGAACCATAACTTTGAGGCAATGCCCCCAAAGAAACAGTTACCATGATTCAAATGTCCATTAAAACCATGTTTGACACCCTTGTAATGGAACATGCATTTAAGACAATACTTGTAGAGCCAATACGCATGCTGTGTTCAATCCAGTTCAGATCATCTTTTCTTATTGGCGTTGCATCTTCTATTCCATTTTACAGGTTATATGCCAAGTGTTTGAAATATTTTGAAAAACAATTTGTTGTGATCATTTACACTTGACATGTATCTATTATGTGGAAATGAAGTAAAATGGAAGATGGTGGAGTAGAGGATAAAAAATGTGCTCATTTCCCCAGCTTCGGTACTAAGGGGAGAGTTCCAAATCTAAATATGTTCAACACATTCTGATGAGAAGCTGGGGAAACAAACATTAAGAATGAAAATGCAGTCTTGAAAGAAATGGGAGGGCCCAATCATGAGGAAAACAACGTCATGATTCGTACTGCTTTAGATTGAACTAAATGATATACCATCCGAATCATATGCCCCTACATGAACAGAAACATAACATTGATCGACTACAGAAAATAACTTGCCTGATCCATCGAGAAACCAAAATGGTAACGTAGATGATGGGAGATGACATGCTTCCCCGTGCCCAAACGGTATGCCAGATCATAGGCTTGGAAACCAGAATAAGCAAATCCAATAACATTTACAACTAGACAATAGCTGCAAAGAAAAGAACGAATGCGCATGATATTCTTCAGTACCAGCAAAATGCAACAACAAAGACATTAACTTAAACGCATTTCAATTATATTGCCTCATGTTATTAAACTTCAGAAGCCCAAGTCCCAACCTTTCCATCAGCATAACATGTTTCCTAGTTTCCAAATAGGAGAAAAATCAACAACAACAATAAATTCCAAGATTAATGTTCAATTCTTTAGCCAAAACCCACCCTGTTTGTTGGAGGCTACAAAAGCATCTGAAAGATTATGTTCATCGATTGCTCAATAATAAACTCATATTAGGTACCATGAAACAATATCTTGGTGTATCCAAATAAGAATTCCAATTTATCATCTTAACTGCTACCAGTCTTCTCAATAGGTAGTTATCTTTCTTGTTCTTCTTCTTTTTCCTTTTTTGGTCACTGTGGTGGGAGTGGGAAGGTTAGGAGTTATCGGTTCCATTATTATTTGCTTTGGAAATTTAACAATACCAAAAAATTAAGAAAAATATATGAGATGTACAATATAGCCCAGGGACAGAGAAATTTCACCTCCATTTATATCAGTAAATGGAGTCTAGATGTCTAAAGTAGATAGAAGTCCAACCTAAGGCAAAAAAGAAGTCCAAGGACCCCTACCCAATTCATTTTTAACCAAATGCACTTTGTGTCAACAAGAAAAGGAAACTTAGCGCCACACCAATCACCAGAAAAACCCTGCATAAATGTCATGCCAAACACCAAGTACAAATAAATACTGCTTAGCTTCATTCTGAAACAGCTAATATAGAACTGAAACTAAAACCCCAAAATTGTCACTAATCACAATTTGGCTAAATAAAACAACAATTATTATCAGATTAGACTTAACAACAAGCATATTGATACCATCCATTCAGAAAGGAAACGTCAACATAATCTACACATAGAAACGTAAGCATTTAATGATCCACACATAGAAACATCCAAAAACTTGATGGAAAAAAAAAAGGGTAAAGAATTATACCGGTACTCTTTGTATCGATCAAAAGAATCACCAGTCCACCCTTGAGTCTTGTCAGCAGCCATAACAGAAAACGAAATCAAACAAAAGATCACCTCAAATATTCTGAACACCAATGCCGCCTTCCTCACCGCCACACTCCTCTCCGACCTCTTCAATATGGAGGCCACCGCCGCCCTCGATTGCCTCTCTCCACCCACCTCATCGTCCGCTCCACCACCATATCCCTCCTCCAGCCCACCACCACCGCCACCAACCGGGCCTACCTTCTTCACTCCGGGGGGCGGTTCCTCCCTCACCAACCTATTAATCCCCAACACCACCGGAGAAGTCCCCTTTACCGCCAAATCACGATTCTCTGACACTGGCCTCTCTCTACGGGCCCCCACCCCTCCGGCACCGGTAAGACTCACCGGAAAATCAACATTACCTGAACCGGGCTTCTCTGATTGGGGCCATGGACGCCAGCCCTTTCCTCCGGCGGCTGTAGAACTCGCCGGCAAATTGGATTTTCCGGGAGACGGCACCGGAGAGTAGTACTTATCAACCGAAACAAGTGATTTGCTACTTTTATTACCTAAATTATCGTTTTCTTGCTGAAAATAAGGATCGTCGGAGCGGAGGGGTGAGTCGGACCGAAGAGGGGAGTGAAAAGAATCAGCCTGACTGGTGGTTGACTCGGTGTCCGACATTGATATGTGGCTATTACTGCTTCTACGCAGAGTTCTCTTACTATGATTACTGCGGTCTGATTTTTCCATTGAGTTCTCAAATCAAAAACTTATGCTGTGTTCCTGGTATGGTGATTTAAATGCGAAAAAGATGAAAGGAAGGAAAGAAGAAACAATGAAAAGGAAATTTGAAGGAAGCTTTTTTGAATGAAATCCATATGTTGTGGGGTCATTGTGTTAATTTTTTGCAAAAACAAAAATAATTACGAGGAGGGATTATTCTATGTAGAGAGTCTAGAAACATAAGCATAGACTTGGCAAAATTCAATTCGTACCCATAGGTATACATGGGTATCCAAAAAATTATGGATAATGGGTTTTATTTTTTTAATCCAAAAAATTACAAGTAATTTTACCCGTACTCAATTTACCCGCCGTTTTTTTATCTGGCCCGCGGATTACCCGTATTTATAAATATATATTTTATTATTTTATAATATATATATTTACATATAAATGTTTTATATTTATAACAAATTAAATTAAAAATTATATCATAAAATAAAATCCTAAATAACAAAAATTCCTTCCCAAAAACATGGATGCAACATCTTTTTTCATAAGGATAACAATGTTCGACTGATATTTAAACTTTCAATTCAAAAAACTTTTGGCATGTAATGAATTTAAATTTGAACTTTTTAATGTGATGTACTTTAAATTTGGTAGACTTTGAATATTTAATATGTAAGTTTTAAACTACAATATTATTAATTTGCTTTAGGTATTTGTTCAATTTAATATTTGAAATTTGTGGTTTTTTGAGTCTTATTTAGTTAAAATCTGAGTAACATTATGTAAGTCACAAGTTGGATATTCATTTGCCTCTAAATATAAATTTAAAAAAAAAAAGAAAAAAATTATTGGGTACCCACGGGTTACCTGTAACCCGTGAGGACAAGTAACGGGTCCCCTACTTCGTACCTAATAAAAAATGGATAAATTTACCCGTGGCTAAATTTACTCAACCCATTGTTACCCATGATTGGGTTACCCACGAGTACCCAATTGCCAGGTCTACATAAGCACCGTAGCGTTTATTGACTTAACAATAGCATGTCAAAACCTAGCCACATTATTAATTTTATTATTAACTATAAAGTTAAATATTTAAAACTGAAAAAAAGGGGGTGGGGGGGTGGGGGGGGGGGGAGAGAAAATTTACCAATTGAACTGACTCGTAAGCTTTAAATTATCTATTTTGAATTTCAATGTGAAAAATTTAACTCAGATTAGTTCATCAAATTCAAATATATTATAAGTTAATTGGTCAATTGACCTAATAATATCGTCCAAATAAATATAAGTATCAACTTGTCGAATGGTCAAGTCTAATGGCATTATCCTTACACCTATACATACGAGATTCAAGATTCAAATTCTAACAAACATTTACTATGTGTATTTGTTGAAAAAAATGTTAAGCTGAAAATTTAAACCCTAATTAATTAGCGTGTATATAAATTAAAAAAATTATTATAAAAACAATTGTTTATGTAATAAGGTGAGTGATCGTATCAGTAGTATATGTTATGCCAATAAGTCAATATGTCGCCCTAAACAAGCTAATCTTTCTTCCTTCTTTTGAAATTAATATTTCTCAAACTAATAGATGACCATAAACATTAACCCACTTGGATATCTCATACTTGACCGACCTTCATTAGTGAGCCATTAGATTCCAAATATGGGCCATAAAAATCTAGGAAAATAGACCAAAGTTGAATTTTGTATTAGAAAAAGACAAAATGAACTTACTTTTACCCTTCTTGACTAAGAAGAGAAGGGACTGAATTTTCTTCTTAAGAGTTAAGAATGACCATTATTCTTCCTCAATTTCACAGTTTAAAGAATTGGTTTTTCATTTTATATCAAATAAAATTGTATTTGTAGGAAAATAATTCCACACAAAGCATGAATATGCTAATGGCACATGATTATTTAATAATTGCTACAAGGAATCAACTCTTTTATCAAGATAAGATAACTTTTTTCTTACGAGCATATTTTAATCTTTTAGCAAGAAAAATTTATTGCAAAATAAGAAATTATTTTTTAAAAAAGATCATAATTAATTTCTTAAGTACTCATTAAGGAATTCAAACATATGATCGACCCATTTGCAAACACGGGAGCTTACAATTAAACCATCAATACATCCCTAAAATAAGAAGTTACTTTCTACAACTTTTGTTCACAACTTTGAAAAATAGCTAATGATGTATCTCTTTTGATTAAGTGACTAATGAAGTATTTTGATTGATTATGTTCACACACACACACACACACACACACACACACACACACACACTCGCACGCACGCACAAGGAGAACCTAACTTTAGTAGCTTTTGAAGTGGCTGATTGTGGTGTAAATATCTCATCTTTTGAGATACACAAAAAGCAGTCTTCATCTTTCAACTCTGCTTTAAGTCACTTTAAGCCACACTCAAAAGTATATTTAACAATGGATAGCCCCACTACTTCCATCCACCCTCTCAATTTGAATTACTTCCTCAAGAATTAATTGGCCACTTATGGACAAACGTGTAAAACCCTTTTCACCAGCCAAAGAAAAAAGTGAAGAAATTTATGAAATATATATGAAAAAGATCAATGGTGAAAGTAGCAACATCACTCATCTTTTTTGTATTTCAATAATCTCCTTTTTGGATGTCATGCAAATTCCATGCTCTTTCCACTTTTCCTCTTTATTCCCTCTTTATTGGATCAATCATCAAGTCTTCTCTTCTTATTATGGAGGATTCTTTTTGGAATTTCCACTCCCTTTAAAGCGTTGGAGCTAGCTAGAGCTCCATTCATGAAGTTTACGAATTCTTTTTCTTTTTCTTTTTTTTTAAACTCAATATTCTAATTTAAAGAAATTTAAAAAAAGTTACAAGTTTAGAGGCAGAATAAATTCATGTCACCACAATACAATCCAAATAATAGTCCTATAAAGGAACTCGATAATATAGTAATCCACGATAATCTTGTTTCACGTACGAACACATAAATCCTCTATTTTATGTCATATCCATCATTTGGAGTAAATCGTCCACTCTTGCCAATTTCATAGATCTATTTCATCCCTTATTCCATCATTTAGAGTTGTCCATGTATTCCTACTCAAAATTTCAAATGAAAGAAGTGACTATAGAACACAAGGTGACAATCGACTTAGATTAAAAGACAAAAACTCCTTGAACAAACTTCAAGGAGCCGTGAATGACGAGCAAACCTTGAGCACTCTGAAGCCTACTTTTAGCCATTTACATCATGGGGTCACTATGTCTTCCATTAGTTTTCTGTATCTATAGTCAAAAGGCCAAAAAGAAGTACGCCATTTCTGCATTCTGCCATACGCACATAAGAAAGTTGACAAGAAATATGTGATCTTCCACTTTCTTGAAAAACAAAGGAGCCCTTATCATGTTGTGCTTAGAATCCTGTTTTTAGTCCAGTCATTTCACATAATTCCCTCTACCAAACAATTAACATTCAAATGAAGAAAGCAAACAAATTAGCTTCATCTCCCCATCTGCTGGGTCATCATAGGCATCTTCCTTAATAATTTTATTAGGACAACTTATATCCAATAGAAGTGACCATAAAACTACCTCATGAAATAAAAATCATTACAAAACTTTTGGGAAGGGGGGTGGTTTAGAGGGTATTTCATGCAGTAACATAGTGTCAAAATCCCTCTGGTAATTAGAAAAAGAGAAACAAATTAGCAAAAAAAAAGAACTCCAAAAACCTCTAGAGCCTCCTGCAGCAAAAAGTGTGAGAGATTTTGTAGGCACGACTCACTCTGGTAGTTTCAATCGATTGAAGAGGACAAGAAAACTTTGTTCAGGGACAACATAAAGAAAACCAAGGTCTGCACCTTTGACGTATGGCCCCAAACCCTGTGTCAATAGACAAGAGTGGTTGATGAATGTAGCAGCCATAAAAATAAAAATTGAATAAGCAATCCTTAATAAGATTTGCCGAGCATGCCAGCTGCTGTAATACCTTTCCGTTCAGTTGAATAAGCTCTCCCTCGACCCACTTAGGATTCCGGAACCCGAATTCTGCAATCCTTCCTTGACCTCTGTAACTTGCAACCTGGAAGATATCAGCTTCACTGTAAAAGTCACTTATTCTAATGCAATCATCACGCAGAGGAAGAGGAAAAAAGGGAAAAAAGAAATCAAAATCTAGCCTCAAATTCGAAGGGTGACTTCTATTGGCGTTTGGGACAGTAGGCCAGAAAATTCCCAGCTTCATAAGGAGATCAGCTCTCAACTTAATTGCCTATTTTCTCAACTATTCCAATATGTATATTTTCTCATTTGATTAGTTTCATTTTCTCTAGCTTCTTGCCTGGCAATCCTTTAACCTATGTTCGGATCTAGGATTTTAAAGAGGGATCTAGGATTTTAAAGAGTGCAACTAAGGAAAATATTTTTCATGGTTCAAATGATGTATCTTTATACTTTAACGTTTGCACAGTTACATTTTCCTTTCCTTTTCCTCACGAATTTCCTTGATCCAAAAGTAGCATTACAGTCATTCTCCTTCCTTCTGTCTCTCCATATATGATGCAGTATTTTGCTGTGTCAATGCAACAATAACTACATTAGTTTCTTATTTTTAGGAATAGAAATGTTAGCTTTCCGCATAAAATTATATACCATTCACTCGTCAAAGATCTTTCACTTTCCTGTATATGTACACCATTTTTGAATCATAAGCTCTCCAAATTCGGACATCACTACAGTATTAATTTCTTTTCCTATCTTACTTCAGAGGGAACCCCAGCTAAAATGGAGAATTCGATTCACGGATCAATTAACTGATGATGACCAATGTCCTTACTACTAATACTGACACTATAATTAAAGTTCTAAAACATAAATAATTTACATCCCACTTAGTCTGCAGCCATTTTTTAATCCCATTTACAACAACTTTCCTGGTGAGTTCTACTGCAAATCTATCTTTGTCAATTTGTGAAGTGCTTAATACATGGTACCTAGATTAAGTAAATTGCTGAATTCTCCTTCATGTTACCTTTCTGAAGAGTTCGAAACACTTCAAAAGAATTCCTTAATGCTTGAACCCTCTCACAGATACACTGTCTCTAAACTAAAATATCAGGTATAGCTTAATATCCAATCACAATGCCACGTTTCTTTCCCAATAAACTTAAATGTTTCAAAACCTAATGGCACCTGTAACAACTTGGTCCACACAACCACCCTTCCATAGTTCCATGTGCAGTTGAAAAAATATCCATGGCTCTAATGCATGCATAGAAGTAACAGAATAATTCTGACACGAGGGGTAGTTGGAGGGAGTTGAAGGTGGGGGGAGGGTGGAGACACATACCACTCCTAGTTCATGTGGGTACATTCCCCGGTTGGCAAGACGATTACCTTTCCCAACTTTAGCACGGAATGTTACCTGGAATGATGTAAGGCATAGGATTGGTAGGAATTCAACAAATAAACAACAAACCGTGAAATGAGTCAAAGCCTGCATACCTGGCCAGCAGGAACATTCAAATCCCCTGTCAGCTTGACAGCCTCAACATACTCAAAGAACTCCATATCAGACGATTTTTCATCATTATCCATATTCCAGTTGCCATATTTGCGCCTCAATTGTACTACCTCAGTGCCATAAGGGCCAAAAGCACCAACATATAGACCTACACAGACAAGAACACATAATAAGTGACGCAAATGTAGCTTATCCCCAGTCTATATGCATGTGATCACAATGAAAGAGGGATAAACTCACCATCAAATGGATCTAAATCACCTTCGGAGGTAGTAATACGACTAAAATTTGTGTACTCAGATAATCTAGTCCGCTTTTGTGCCTGACTGACTGCAAGTTTCACGAGTTCACGCACATCTCTGGACACCTGTCGGTAATCATTAAAAGCCAAGGTCAGAAATACAGACAATTAAGAGCTGAAAATTTCTAAAGAATGCATAGTTCGCCACATTTTGCAGCAAAAGACCCCTCATTCAGGAGGGGTGATCCTTTTTTTGGTGCAAAGTATCATGCAGTAAATTATTCACAAAATTGGTAACCTAATAATGCATGTCCAATTTGAGCATAGATTCCATAAAACAGAAAATAAGACTACAAAAATCCGAGCCTTTGCTTCAACCAAGATAAGGAAGAATTCAGAAAATTAAGATGCAATTCATCTCCGGGACAAGAAAAAAGATCCCCCGTTTTGGCTGGGTAACACTAAATTAGAACAAACAAGTCTCTCTGCTTTAACAAACAGAAAAATAACATGAAATTCAGATTTATTTGGTTCCTTAAAGGTGCTTGTTTGCATGCATCCAATGTTCTGACACATTTTTTCACAAAAATACATTCAGTGCACAAAATTCTAGTCAGTTATTTCCATATTATTTCATCATATAGGTGAGCATGTCAAAATTCTTTTTAATTTATACCTTAGGAGAAACTTTTTCAGAACTCCAGAATGCCTTGGCAACATCAGGAGGCATAAGTTCAGAAACACCTTGTGCAGCTATTGCAGCCACCTTAACTTTAGATGCAACATTTTCTTCAGTGTCATTATCTTGATACTTCTTGGGGATACACAACACAAATGAATCCCTCTCCATATCTTTAATATCGGCTGGGACACGAACAATCTCATCCTTTGTAGGATTATCTTCTTTATTATGTAAAACCCCTCCAATGTAAAGCTTCATATCTAAATTGTTTTCATCTGCCATTGCGTCACTATCTCCTTGGGCAGCAGCTCGATCTGGCTGACTGTTAACTATATCAGTAGCTTCCTCATTGGTATCCTTGTTGGTTGTGTTCTCATTATCTTCTTCAATAAACTGCTTCACGGTATCCTCAGTTATATCCTCAGTAACGTCAACTCTCATCACTTTAACCTTCAGTTCTGGGATTTTTTCTTTAAGAAAATTTATAACGCTTTTTATTCCTTCTTCAGCAGCTCCTTCCAGATCAATGCTCTTCCCTTCTCCTTTTTCCGCTTCACTTTCTTCCAGCTTAACATCAACTACAGATGAATTCTCAGTTTCACCCGCCAATGGTCCCTTTGTGGATTTATCAGATGAAGAACTTGACTTGGATGAATTTCCTTTAATTTGTTTTAGAAATACAACCTGGAAAGATGTATAATATCAGGAGCAATTATGGAGATATAGTTCATCTTTTCAATTAGCAAACAAATGGTGACAGGCTATCAAGGCAAAAGGGTAGCAATCATAGGACCTTTAGCAACTGGAAATTTGGAATTCATGTAAGAGAAACTTAAAAATGAAGAGAATTATAGAACAAGTACTTCCATCACCCAGGAAGTAGACTGCAAAAATGCTGCTTTAGTAAAGGTCAAAATCTTAACCCCCTTCCGTTTCATTCTCAACCCCGCTTTTCTCATTTTATACTATTTCAAAATTCTGAAACATCGAATTATTTTCCATTTTCACTTGACATCATTTTCATTTTTATTCTCAAAACATATTCACCGATAACCTATATATCTTTTCCTAATAACCTATATATCCTCTCTCTATTTCATTATTACCATCTCTCTCCACCGACAACCTACGAAACCCTATATAATCATTACTTGTCCAACAACCTATCCAAATATAAACTCATTTTGAACTCATTTTCACTAACCACTTTTTCAAATTTTGAAAATGATGAAAATGAAAAATGAGAATGAACAAAAAACCAAACGGCCCCTTAACTGCCAGATAGAACAGAAACCAAGTGACTGCAGATCACATTGCATCCTCGATATATTAGACAAAAATTCTTTATGCTAAGCACTGTAAGGGAAAAGCTCTTTGTCATTTGTACACTAAGAAATGAAGATGAACAATAAGGGGCAAAGCACACATAAAACTCAATGTGTTCAAAAGCTTCTGGATGGTAACAGCAAAAAGATTCTGACATTTTTCCTGAATGAATGCCTCAAACAAGCCCATACACATTTGTATTGAAAAATATCCAAAACTATTTTCAGCATCACACAGGGTCTAGACAAGGTTCTTATTTTGAATCAAAGTTTTTCAAGTGTAGTTAAAATTATATTATCGACTCAAACAGGCAGTCAAGATTTTTTACAATGAATGAAGTGAGTGCACATTCAATGGACATGTGTGGATAAGCATATTTGCTACTATGTTATTGAATCCCTTGAAGAGTTACAAAAAGCAGTAAATGGTAAATAAAGACACAAGAAGCTTGACTAGTTGACTTAATGCCCATGCTAATTATGTCTGAATGCATCCTAAGCAAATTGATGTCAAGGAGAAACATACTCAAATTTAGAACTCAATAACACCAAATAAGTTCAGATTTTAAACAGAAAACTTTCACTACTTATATTAATAAATAACAAAATGCAAATTATATAAAGATTCAATCACCTGCATGTTATATGTCTCATTGACATCTTTAACCACAAATATTTCAAAAAGTGGAGTTCCAGAGGATGATGTGACCAACTGCCTGCAACAATTACGCATTACTAGAGAATTTAAGCTTGTATAACAATGATAATTAAGAACAGATGACTGTTGCCCTCTTAAATTCTATCATTATTACCTTGGACTATAACTTTTCCCTATAAATCTGCCCGTTCCTGGAGTAATCCGAATTAATCTGCCAAAAGGATCATCTGAATCCTCTGAATAGCCAACCCACCAACCAACCTGCAGGAATGATATGAATTATGAACAACAAGGACTCCTCACTTTCAGGCAAGAAAGTGTAATGATGATATGGAAGAACAAGCAAACCAAGGAATAGCTTCCACGTTGTCCTCTCAGATTTGTTCCATAAAGAAAAGAAATCACAAATCAGTCCAGTCTTCTCTATCACTGTTATGGAATTATTCTCACATGGTCTCCATACAGATGTCAAGTTAAATCACTGACATAGGGCTCAACCAAAGCGAAGAAAGCTGATGTGCCTGATGATGATAGCCACCACCAAAGCTTAAATCGATTTGATGTTGGGAGAATTATCTCAAAAAAATAATGAAGCACTCTTGTATCTATTATGTGTGCTCTTGATTAATTGGATCTATAGCTTAACATAGATTGTAGAAAAGAAAATACTTTAATCCAATATCAAACAGGAAAACAGCTTTGAATAATCAAAATCAGAGGCATGCACAATTGCTATCAATAAATTACCAGTCCACTTCCCGTGCTTCGGCATAATCTTGAAGCATCCTGGTAACGCTCTTCATCAATTGCATTCTGAAGTAAACAGCAGAAGATTAATATCTGTAACGTTTTTATAAGAATGTTCAAATCACATGAGCATTGTCCCACCTTCAACTGCAACATAATATCAGCAATACTATCTTTTTCTGTTGCCTCCGCAATAGCTATTTTCAACTTAGCAGCTTCCTGGAAGTCTTCCTTCTCTATTGCTTCTTCTAATTGAAACTGTAAATTTATAAGAACCACTCATGATTCCGAAACATATAATCACATAGGCACATCTATTGCCTTGACTTGCTTAATACTGGTGAATATTACTCCACAAAGTTAGAGAAACCATTTTGGTGTTTCACGCACAATTTACTTTTAATTGCTCTTCTTGGAGATGATATTATAAGAAATTATCTACTTCCTTGATTCAGTTTTCAAAGTAGTTCACATTTTGGGATTCTCCAAATAATTCAAGTGGTTAAAACAAGGAGGAGATGAAATCAACCACACCACACATCCTTCTCTTTTCCTTTTCTTACCTTTCACTTTTATCATTATTTTACCACCCTGATCATGGATAGTTTTCTAATTCTTGGGCTACATAATATAAAATGGTTTACCACATGGAAATCAGTCATGTGTGATAGTTTGACGGCCCCCAAATATCCTAAAACTAAAAGTATAAGGTCATTTTTATTATAAAACTTGGAAATTTCCCAATTTGAATCCACTACAATACAACATCCAGTCCGCATAAGGCAATTTTGATAAATAACCTACTCTACTAAATCAAAAGGGCAAAAGTCACAAATCCTAAAAGAGTAAATAACAAGCCCCTTTTTTCATCAACTCAAAAGGATCCAAATTTATATACCAATTACACTTGTAAACCCTACAAGAACATATGCATATAAAAAGCTAACCTTGAGAACAGAAGCATAGTACTCAGCCTGCTCAATCTCAGAAAAATGGCGGGTCCACCTATTCCAATCCCAATCCGCAGGTGACAATGAAGATGAACACGTCGAAGAAGAAGAAATGATATCATTGCTGCCAAATTCACTATAATTCTTGCTGTTTTCAAAACTATTGCTGCAGCGGCAAGATAGCCCAGATTTCTTGCTTCTCCTGACAAGATATTTGTTGGGCAAATTGAGTGAGATTTTTTTCTTAAAAAGATGGCTCAGCGTCTCAGAGGAAGAGGCGGAGGAGGATGAGGGACGGAGATGTGGCCGTGGGACGGCGGAGTGTCCCGTGGCCCAAGCGTTGGCCACCGCCATCTTAGGAATTGGATTTTTTTTTTTTTTCTGGTGTGGAAAGAAAGCAGTGAAAGGAGTAATAGTAGTATGGATAGAATCAGAGCAAGGATAATTCTTGTGCTTGTTTGTAGGACAAAAGGATCTTTCATGACACATTGGTCCCTTGTTTGATTTTAATTTGGGTGGGTCAGGTGCGTCGGGTGCGTCTGAAGTGGGTTGAAGTATGAAGTATAATATTAATTTTCTTAATTCAAATTTAATTTAATCTGATGATAATCTGAAAGTATTTAATTCTAACCCAATTTGATTAGTATCAAATCAGATTGAGTCGGTCTGATTTTTATTGGGTTGACCCAAACTCATTCAACCTAACCTGCAAACTTGATTTAAAATAATTATTTTAAATATTTATTTTATTTTTTTGGTATTTTTTAATTTTTAATTTTATTTATTTTTAATTATTAATAAATTAAAATATGAATAAAGAGTTATCATTATAACTTCACAATAGCAATTTTCTAAAATAATTTTAATTGAACCACATAATAAATTAATTTTTGGGACTTTTTTCCCTTTCATTTTCTAGTATCTATCGACATCATAAAAATATTGAAATCATACAACATATCTTTTTTTTTTAAAAAATATCATACTTTTTCAAATTTTACTCACCCACTCTTTTTAATTTTTGAATCTTTTGTGTCCATTAAATTGTCTCTTTTAATTTTTAAAATTAATGCGTTTATTTTTTAACTTTATATTGATTTAATTAAGCAACACATAAATCAATAAAAATATATCATCAAGCAAATAAAATAAATCTTTTAATTATACACATAATTTATTATAAAAACTTGCTTAAGTCTTTTGAAATCTTTATAACCTCTCACAGAAAAAATTCATATATATTTATATGTCCAAAATCTTAATTTGTATAATGCCTAAGAAAAACTTCTAGGACAATTCACTAGTTAAAGCAACGTTTTGTTAAATTTTTGTAGTACAATTTTCATATTTGCTTGAATACAAAAATAACCATTAGAAGTAATTTAAAATTATAAAAATCCATCATATATGTTTGTGAAAATAAATAAGATCGAAAATTGTTAAAGTTCAAAATTTTCAAGCATTATGTTGTTATTTTATATTTTTACTCCTAAAAAAATTTAAAATTTTCTTTGTTTAATTTGTATTGAGTCGAGTTAATTCAGGTGGGTTTGGGGCGTTTATGACCCACAATCAAATTTTGGGTTATTCATGTACCTTGAAATTCAATCCAACCTAACCCATTTTCTTAAGGTCTTATTCGTGTTAATTTTGTCGGACCCGAACCCACAATAAGTCAACTCAAACCCAATTTTTCATACTAAACTTGTGTCGGGTTGAAAATTGTCACCTCTAAGTTTACTCTTCCATAATGTTCGGTTACATGGGTATTTTTTGCCAAAACAATAATTACTAATTTTCAAAATATCCCTTCAAATTAATTGACTTATTACCAAAAACTCTCTCTCTCTCTCTCTCTCTCTATATATATATATATATTATAATCTTTTATCATTATTTTTATAATTAGAAAATTATATCCAATCATCACATATACATTTATATATTTTATTATTTTTTTTATAATAAAAAATATTATTCAATTTTATTTTTACCTCAAAAATTCAATAAAAATACATTGATTTGACTGTTACAATAGAAATTATCTCTTTCCAAAATATAAACAAATATACCAAAACTTCTCAAAATAATTTTCTAAGTGCCCGTTTGGTTTTGTTTTCAAAGCCTCCTTTTCATTTTTTCCTAAAAATAAAAATAGAAAACCATCAATTTCTCCCCTATTTTTAAGATATTTTCATTTTGAGCACATTTTTCCAAACACACTATAATATTCTCTCTCCATTTTTACTTTTTGTTTTCTTCAATTCATATTTGCACGATTTTTAATACAAAAATACTATATTTTTCAAATACAATTCATTTTCTATCCTACGTAAATATTACATTTTAAACAAAACCTCTAAACAATATTTCATTTTTAAAAACACATTTATAACTAATTTTTCACTATTTATTTTCACTAAAAAATAAAAATGCCTCCAAAAAACAAATTCCCAATACAAATTTCACATTCTCCAATCCCATTTCCAAAACTCATTATCCCAAAACATACAATTCATATGCAAATATTATATATATATTTTTTAAATGACAAATAAATAAATTAAATGGACTGAATTATATTTAAAATTTATCTAAATTTTTTTAGTAATTTTTTTTTTTACGATTTACTAATTTAATTAAACTTATGAGTTTTAATCAAGTCGCCAATGTTTTTATTTTTGTTGCTAAATCTTAAAACATTTAGGCCTTGTTTGTTTGCATTTGGCCCAAACAAAATTTAGACCTTGTTTGTTTATGTTACACAAACAAACATAAACCTATTTTTCCACTAAAATAATAAAATAAATTTTCTCAAAATACCCTCTTCCACCCTTTATTATCCCCAAAATATTCCCATTTATAAATATATATATATATACATATGTTTTATATATATTTTATTATTATTTTTACAATAAAAAAATTACTCAATTCTATTTTCACACCCAAAAATTCAATAAAAAAGTATTGATTTAACTCCCCCAAACATAAACATATATACCAATACACTTCAAAATAAATTTCTAACTATTTTCCAAAATATAAATAAATATTCATCACGTTCCCCAACACAACTTTCACATTCCTCACTCCCACTTTCAAAATTCATTCTCTCAAAATACATAATACAAAACATATAAAATATAACCAAACATTACCTTAGCTTCAATGGCATTCGATCACAAAATTAGACTCAAATTCGAGTAATTTAATTCATGTTTTACTCCAAGTTACTTATTAGTTCTTTGTCGTTATAGTTTTTGTAAATAATTTATTTTAATTGATAAAAATATTGTATGCACATTGTTTGCTTGCTAACAACTATTTAAGTGTCAATTCATCAAAATTTGATGTTCAAAAAAGCATTCATTGTTTTCTCATCTTTTACTGTTTATTGAAAAAATTATTGAGATCTTCGACTTAACGTATAAGATAACTCCAAAAAAAAAAAATTTATTATTGAATTATAACACAAATTAACCTTCTATGTATAATATCATTCGAACCTAATTCATTATTAAAGATTTGATGGGACACTTTATAAATTTTCTAGATTTTGAGAATGTTGCTTGTTAAATTAAGCAACTTTGCTAAGCTCAATTATACTATTAATTCGATATCACTACAAATTCCAACCAAATTATTTTGACAATGGCATACAACTAAGCCTATCCGCCAGAAGTAGATAGACAATTAGACATAATGATAGATTGAACCATATCTAAAGTCTTTGTTTAATATTTTTCCTTGATAAAGTTGGTCCCATACAAAGTATAAAATTTCCGATGTCCCTATAATTGACAAAGAAGAAATGAATGGCTATTAAATTAGTTTAATGGGAACCATATTTTCTTGGAACCACGTGTGTGCTTGATGTTAATTGCTTTTTATTATTCCAAAGGATATTGTATATAAGTTAAGGTTGCAATGATAGGGGTTTTACTTTTATTTTTTAAAATTTATACACAAACATATTTGGAGCTCGTTAATTCGAACGTCTAACATCACATTTTATTTATGAATATTACGTTGTTGGACCAATTAAGAATAAGTTTTTTGAATTTAAATTTTAATTATTGAATTCAAATCTAACTTATTAGTATGTTCTATGTATATTTTTATTTGTTATGCATGTACTCATTTGATGTATGCCAGTTTATCCAACTCGTCCAGAACTCACACGGGTAGGAATAAGTTTTGAAACTATGATCAGATTTTAAATTTTAATTCTTGAATTCCTATACGAGTATATTTTTATTGGTTATGCACATACTTGTGATCTATATTTGCATGTTTTTGTATAAGAAAAATGTGTATAATATACATGCTTAAGTATAAAAATATAAATATACTCATAAGAAAAAAAAAAAAAAATTGTGTACACTAACAAATAGTCTATACTTTCAATATATATATATGATAGCAATAAATATATTTAAAATTAAAAAAGAAAAAAGAAAAAACTAAAACATGCATGTATAAGTGTATAAATAATTAATTCTTTGTCAAATAATATAATTTTTAAAGTAATAATTACAGAGAAAGAATAGATATAGGTTATTAGGGAATCTGGTTAATAAATTGTAAAAAGTAAATAATATAATTTTAACAAAGAAATAATTATTTATAAATATAATAATAATAGCAACATACTTGAGACAGAAAAAACATTCTGGATTAAGGTCCTACTCCTGCCTAGAATCTGCTGGATCTATCTGGCAAAACAAGGGAGTTGATATAAATAGCCCTTGTTTTTTAGGTCCACTAAGTGATCATCACTTCCACTGTTTTTATGGCTCCAAAAGTCAAGATTTAGTATGCTCTATTTTTCCATTGTAATCATAATTGCTAAGACTGAATCTAAGGACGAGAGTTCAAAAGAAGATGGTATAAAGTATACATAAGAAGAGACAGAATAGTGTACATTTCTACAAGGATTACATATATCCTCTGCTGGGCAAAAGCATTAGTCCCATGATTCCCTTGTTCAATTACATTAGTTGGACTTCTTAGTAATCACAAATGAGGCAACAAAAAATACTAGGCGGAGGCGTACCAGGCGGTTAGAATATTGAAACCAGTCAGAAGCCACAAAAATAGTTCAAGGCCGAGATGGAGCAGACTCTTGAACCACCACCTGCACAGGCTCCATATTTTCTGGCAGCCCTGTGCTTGGAGGTGTTTCTGCACTCTCTGCCTCACTGCCAGACCCGGCATTCTCTGTGCGGACTGGGCGGAGCAACCCCTGCAATCTCAAAAGATAGCTCTGGCTAGGAGGCTGGTTTCTCACATACTGGGTTGTCGTAGTAACAACGTTGGCAGGGGGTCCCTCTGTATCTGTGTGGATATTGGATAATGCGCTTAGGTCTAGGTTTGGGAAGACAGAACAACGGCATCTAGGGCATTTCACGTTTAGCCGGAGCCACTCATCAATGCACTCCACATGAAAATTATGAGCACATGGAAGGCCGCGAACCTGCACTGTGTCTAGTAAGAATCGTGCTCTTATAGACTAAACAAGAACATTTTTTTGTGAATTTTTTATCAATTTTAGAAATACGCAGAATCTCATAAATACTTACAAGTGGAAGTTAAAGTCTGCATAATATAGATATTGTTAAAGTCTGCATAATATAGATATTGTCCTTTGTGTTCGGATGGGATAAGATTGAATTTTCCTTGATTTCACCTTTTGTTACTCTCAAGTATTACCTTTATTGAACCAAAATAAGCCTACCTCATTTCCAACGTGAAACTCTTCCAAACATATAGGACATTCACTGCAATCAGTAGGAACTGCCTTCAGCCGGAACTTTGGAAGTTCTTGAATAAGTGCCTCCACTGCTTCTCTCTTCATGCCAAAATACAAATCTCAGAGATTTTGTTAATATGAAGTGAATGCTAAAATAGGCAGCACTGGATGAAAGAAGCAGGGACTTAGGTAGGGCAGCAAGTGGGGAAACTCTATCGTCAGTTCTAGAAGGATTTCAATTAACAATTTTCTCAACAATATGATGTCTATGCATAACTTGAACATCAATTATAGGAAATTAATATGGATAAACATGTTAAGAGCTACAAATGATTAATACAGTTTGTAAGTGAAGCAAAGTAGTTAATTCCATTGAATCCTAGCTCTAGATTTCAGAAATCGGTCAATTGTTACCTGAGCTGGGGTCAAGTAAAGTCCTGGGTGGTATGCAGCTGCATCTTGGCCCATCCCTCTCATTTCTTGGCCAGCAGCTTCAATAGCCCAATCTGGCACTCTAACCATGTCAACCAGAACCTGAAGGAGAAAGAGCTCCAGCGGGTCAAATTAGAGGGAAAATACGTAGCAAAAGTTAGCAGGTTAACCAAAATTCTTATCATGTAGTGAACTCATTACAAGTATGTCACAAGGAGATCAATGTGTCAATTAATATAACAACATATCTGTCTTTGATGGAAAGTAAATCAAAATTAAACTGAAACAGTATCTCAGAGAATCTTGAGTCCGGCGTGTTTGCTAAAAGAATATCTCCACTCTTCAAAGAGATGGTTCCCACTGCCCGACTTCATCATATGCATTAGTACTAAATTTTGATGTCCACTGAGTTTTCTAAGGAAATTTTGAGGAATCACCTTACAGTAAAGTACAAGTTTGTGTTTCATTGACAAAATATGAACTTATTACAGTAAACTGCAGAATATGCTAGCAAAATATAGTCTTAAAACATTCTCAACTCAGTATTACATAGTCATGCATATTAATGTACAACTATTGAAGGCACAATCAGTTCATAGAGCTTACTCCATATTCTGAAACAGGTATCCCTTGTTGCGCACGCAATAGATGTGCCTGCCTTCTTGTCAACCACTGCTAATAATAATACGTTCACACACATATGACAATTGAAGTCATGTTAGAGTCTTATCCCCATGCAAAAAGAAATAAAGAAAAACAAAAACAAGCTATCAAATGAAGCCTCTGCAATTTTAGAATCCCAGAACCTTCCCGGCAAATGGATTGTTCTCCTAAGAAAAGCTTGGAGGAAGTTCATCCCATTTTTTCTCATCCCCTTTTCTTTTCTTTCCCTTTTATTTTTTCTTCCCTCTCTTTTTGTTTGGTTGGGTGGTGGGCACAGGGGTATGATTAGTTCACTTCTACTGGAGATCCATAAAAGTAGAATAGAATAAAACCATAATAATATCCTCTGAAGTGTGAACTGAGAGAAAACACCACTAACCTTTCCCACACAGATGCAAGCAATGCATGCAAGTCCGCAATAGCTGAAAAGCAGCCAAATAAGGAAACCCCACTTCTGACCGTCTTCATACAACTGAAAATGGTAATAGATGTTATATCTACTTCAACTTTGCAGCATACAAGGCACTATCTCAAACTCAGAGGAGAGTAAAGAATAGAAACTTACACAAGTTTTTGCCCGAGTGAACCACATGGTACCAATGATAGTCCAAGCCAAAAGGAAAGGATAGAGTAGCACAACAAGAATGGACAGTACAACAATCCTTCCACAAAAACGTGCATATCTCTGCTGCCAACCAAGATCCCTGAAGCCATATCAAATAAGGTAAACAGGATAAGGGTGTTTGAAAAGGACAGAAGACAAAGAACGACAGGGAGAAAGACATCTTATAACTCTTATGTCATAAACTTTGGGCCAATCTATTTGGGTTGTTATCATTTGTGCCTAAGAGCACCATGTAACTAGATTCATTGCTAAAATATGAAATGCATACAACCAGATGATTCTCCAATAATTTGACCAAGATTTATATCAATCTATTACTTAATAAAAGACTGTAGTATTACAATATCTCACATGTTAACAAAATGCTGCCACAACATAAGTCTATACCACCAAAAGCATTAGATATTCTGGAGACTCCATAAAAATGACCTCAAGATCAAGAAGAAAAAGAGTCCTTACAATCCCATTCCAGCTGCCAACCCATTATCCACAAACATCAAGAGCCGGAAAATAAACACTGTAGTATAATCAACCTAACAATTGGAAAACCAGAACCCCATTGTAATCATTTACAACCTCAAAAATCACACCAAGAATAGATGAACTTCCCAAAAGCTTAAGGTTACTTACCACAATCCATATGTGCAACGGATACGTACATGAATGGTATCTCTTCCAATTAATTGCCACAATAATTCTAAAGAAATAGTTAAGAAATTGTCCAAAACCCAAGATAGCAATAATAATCAGATAGATATCTATAAATTTAACTAGCATCTCACTGTTGGAACAAAAAGCATAAAATGTTAAAAAAAAATAAAAATGCCCTTCAAATTTAGAAAATCCATTCGTTAAAAGAAAAAGAAATCTTGAGCATCCATTGAAAGGATACATACTTGTAGCGAGCATAGACAAGAAGAACCCATCATACCTGCAAGAATCCCACATTCAAAACCACAATTTTATGCCATAAAACCGAAACCCTTTATGCATAAAGCCCCAAATTCAAGAAATTTTACAATAATTACATGTGCATTATTTTTTCATTCCCAAAGAGCAAAACTTCAGTTTCTTTTATTTCTTGATGAAGCTTAAATACTTTCACGAACTTACCACTTGAAATCAACGCCTTTGATCGCCATTCGAAATCTTAACTCACAATCCAAGATTTAATTCTCATTTCACCAATCCAAGCACTCAATGGAACTGAGTCCACTCGCCAAGCATGAACAAAAAGGGGGGGAAAAAAACACAGGGGGAACTGTGGGCTAACCGCGTGTGTGAAGAACAAAACAAGAAAGCAATTATACTTTAGAAGGGAAGAAGGAGTAAAGATTTTCTGGAAGAATATTTCTGGATTTGCAGAGATAAGCAGAAGAGAGACAGTATTTGTTGCTTTGATTCTTCCTTCTGTTTGTAGAGGCGGACAGCAGAAGGGCTTCTTCGCCCATTTTTTAAAACGGAAAAGAAAGTTAAAAAAGAAAATAATTTTATTTTTTCCCATTGGCAAAAAATAGGTTATGTTTGGTTATGTCTTTTGTTTGATTTTATTATGTATTTATTGTATGTTTTGAGAGAATGAATTATTGAAAAATATGAAAGTTATTTTTTGGTATGTTTGTTTATGTTTTGGAAGTGACGTTTTTTACCGTAGCAGTCAAATCAATATTTTTTTATTAAACTTTTGGGGTGAAAGTGGAATTGAGTGATTATTTTAATATTAAAATAATAATAATAATAATAAATATATATATATAACATGTATATTGGAGAATGTGTATTTTGAAGAAAAAATGAGAATATATTTAATTATGTTTCCTCGAAACAATGTAAGTATGTAACCAAACAAAGCCTATAGTAATCCCCCTCATTTATCAAGCTGTTCTTGACTTTTAAATATTGTTATTTCTTACTAATTTTGATACAGCAAAAATTAAAATTATAAATTTGTAATAAAAATATGCTTGAAAGAAATGACTTAAGTTAGTTAATTTTTTATTAAAATCAACATTGTTTATTAGTTAGAATGCTGGATTTTTTTGAACCTTTTCATTTGATTATGAATTAAAACTCGACCCTCTAAATTTTTTATGTATTTGCATAATTGTATCTCCATGGTTAAGATAAAGAAACTAGTACAGCTTTTAAATAAAAATATCTTAAAAAATATTATTTTCAAGAAAAAATTATTGTTAGATATTTCAACATAAAAAAATAATGTATGCATAAAACATAGGAAATGTAACATAAAAAATATATAGTATCATGTAAATTCTTAGTATATTAAATTTATGTAGGATATTTATTATATTTTTTTCAACTTTTAAATATATCTGACAAAATAAAAAAGTTATACTAAAAAATTAAAACAAAATAATTAACACTATTAATTGATTAGTTGCATTGCTCTCATACTTAAAGTTTGATGTTCAAACTCAGTAAACCTCACGCGTGTATCTATGTGAACCAAAAAATAATTTTATATCAATTTCTCATAAGAACATAATAGCAACTATCATGCTTTAATGAAATATCTCAGATAATAATAAGAAAAAACTATTTTCAGACGTAAATAAAAACTAATTAGTATTATTAATCTAATTAATTGTAAACTTTTTTAATGAATTTATTAATCTTAATATTGCTTCCTTTTCTTCTTATGGTAAAGCATGCGTACTTTGTGGTATATAATATTCGCATCATTTATGGTTTATAGTTCATACCTAAAAGATTGAAAATAACATCAAGATTGAATCTATTCCATTTTAGAATTCTCAAGAGTTGGATAAACCTCTCCAAGTTGATTACACATCTTGACATTCCACATCTATATGTATTCCAAAAAAAAAAAAATTATTATTAGATTTTAGTTTTGAATTTTTTTTTTATATATTGAATAATTAATTAGCGAATGAAATTTTATTCTATGTCAGAAAAATTAAGAGGTTTATAAATAATTTATAAATTGTTTTTACTCTTACTAATTGCATCATCTCTTTGTAGGACAAATTTGTCTAAACATGTAGTGACAAACAATAAATTATTTTGACGATGAATATTTTTCTTTAAAAAGGAGGGATGATGGATCTAAACATTATTACCATAAAATTTAAATTTAATTAATTTAGAAAAAAATTGATTAATTGAAGTGGAAAATACAAATGCTTCATTTCTAAAGTAAATATATTGGTGGGTCGGTTGAGGTCGGCAAAGATGGTCATCCGCCAGCAACATAATTTCTACATTATTTAGTAATATAAATTAATTGGATGTCTAATAAAATGATAAATCAAATAATAAGAGTCATTTTCAAGAATGACCCAAAAAAGCCCAGTTGCCACATGTGGACATAGAGGGATGGACCACGTCAAAAAGAGTGTAGTTTGCAAAGGTCATTGTCCATGGAAGTTACAAGTTTTAATTAATAAATTAAGTACAATGTAATTATTGGCCAATCAAGTGTGAGATTTTCATCTTCAGTTTCAACTCTTAAAAGGGATTCTAATTGTGACTTTACACAAGTTTGGAGGGCCGCATTTACCTCTCTTTGGAGTCTTGGTATATAAGTTCAAATTATTCATTTGTATCATAATGACAACTTTAGTGGGGTTAATAAGACTATTTAGTAAGGTATTAAAAGTAAAAGTTATAAAGGCCTCTCTAAAGTCTAGTTTTATTTGTAACTTAAAATGATAGATTTATCCCTGAATTAAATATTCAAATCTCTCTCTCATTTCAAGAGTTGAAAAATATTTTCATAGCAAGTGGGAATTAATATTATTTTGGTATTTATTAAAATGCCCTTTGATAAATGACTCAATTATAAGATGGAAGTATGGCATCCTTTTAGACATATTTCATAATTTGATCCGAGTCTAATTGTGTTTGAGTATTTGAATTTTGGACTCAATAATGTTACGTGGATCTTTAATATATCCACTCATCCCATTTTGGATCAATAATGTCACATAAATCTTTAGTATATTTGCTCGTGTCATTGTAAGTACATTCTCCATTGTTCTTTGTATTTTATACATTATCAATGCCGTTCATTAACACTTTATTATTTTTACTCATTTTCTAATTTAGGTATCGGAAAATTTCTGACGGATTACTCCAGATGATTCTAATTTGTTCTGTGCTTTTAAATTCGATTAATGTATTCAATTGAAGACCGATTAAGCTTAAACTACCCAATCTTAATTACAAAAAAAAAAGAAAAGAAAAAGTCACAATAACTCACATCAAGTATCAATAATTCAAAAATCACCATGGACACTTTGAATTTATTATTTTGCTTATACAATTGACAATATATGTATATATATATTCAAATATCAACATCAATTTCTTATCTCAATCAATATTTAGAAACGGGTTTAGATGATAGAAGTTACACTTTTGCAGATTTAGTGTGGGTTGATTTTTCAATTACAATTTACATTTGAGTGTCTAATGATGTAATTGATAGTTTATATGAAGAAGAAAATGCAAAATAACCTTGTGATTTATTAGTAATTGAAAATTGAAGAGATCCTAAAGGGAGTGACTCAAACCCTATCCCTGGACCTCAAATTTCGATGAAGAAAATGTTAACAACTTTTTTACATACTATAAATGATATAACTTTATGTTTTAACGTTTGTACCATTGTATTTTTTTTTTTTTTTTTTTGCATAATTTCCTCATTGTGTAAGAGAAAAAAAAGTTGGAAACCTGTGTAGAAAATGTAGCAAAAAAGTTAGGTAATCCTAAATATGTGATATAGATGCAGAAAAATGGATCTTTCTTGTACCATCTGATGCATTCATGACCTTCATGAGAACAGTGAAAAGAATTTAAATTGATATGTTTGATTCAAAATCTTTGTAGATAAAATTACAAGCATGGATAAAATAAAGTGCTAATATTTACTGGAGATAATATGTACAAGGATCAGAGTGCTGGAGTAATATTCCCAATGGGAGAAACCTAATTGCAGCTTGGGGGATTTAAGCACTTGTAAACTGCAGATGCAGGTTGTTTGTACGTTGGTATACTAGCAGCATCAACCAACCTAACTTCACCAGGCCCGAAAGCAAGATCCCTATGCCTGCAAAACAATCCAAGTCAATATATCAAAACTAGTTTCAAACTTCAAAACTAAATTAACAATGACCAAATCTGTTGCCAAACATGAAAGCTCAAGCCGTGGAAATATTGTCCGGCTGAAGAGTGAGAAAGGAAGAACAACTTATAAACCATCTCAAAAACTCTCGATTCCACTGGTATTGGATAAGATCAGATATCATCACAAATAATGATATATATCTTCTTGAAACACTTGCCTTCGTAATTCAAGCCCTACCAAACCAGCTTGTAGCACAGACAAGTTGTCTGAATCTGGAGAAACTATAACAACCGTGTCCTCAGAATATTGGGTCTCAAGAATTGACATGAGCTGTGTGACACGAACAAAGACATCCTGGACACTTTCGTTTGGTGTTCCATCATCAATTGGGGGCGGCTTGATGTTTGGGGAAAGGCTGTCTGAGGCATAGACCTGAAAACATGGTTTCAAGAAGACAAGAAAAACTTTTAATAGGATTTGCTTTATTCTAGGACCATGTTTAGCACCAGATATTGATGACTATCATAAGATATAGTGATTTCTGACTTTCTGACTGTGGGCTAAGTTTGCATTACCTCAGAAATTGAATCCAGTTTTTTCCCTTCATATGCTCCCAATCCGCGAGCATCCAAGAAGCTGTACTCAGGGACTATATGACTGCAGCAATATAAAAACAGGCTTTTAGAAATTACTAAGGCATTTAACAAACAACAAGTTTAACCAAGTGAATTTGGGATGTCAGTTTTAAGCTCGCAACAGTATCTTCTCCAATTTTCAACATGGAAAATTGCTGATTGAGCTACCCAAATGATATTAAGCACACATAAGAAAAGAGACAGAGAATTTTCTGAAAAATCACAATTCCAGATTGATGGTTAAAGGATTCTAGGTTTAGAATCAAAGAGAATATTGGGCTTATATGTTGTAAGTATTGATAACGTTATTGTACATTTATAAGCCTAGATCTTGTAAGATTTTAAGGTTGTAATGGGTTCAAAATAACTTTCTATCTCTGACACAATTGCACTGATATCCAAATCAGCATCTCACTAAATTCATATTTAGTAAATCAAGCAATTGTCACCATTTTCAGTCCCTTTGGAGTTCATAGCTCAATAAAAGCTTGTGTTATGGAGATGACACCATGAACTTAAGAAAGCATATTGAAAACACTTTAAATTTTCACAACCGCTCTCTCAAAACTGCTCTAAAACAAAACTTGAAAATCCTAACCCCAAAATCAGAAACTAACAATTTCCATATTAGACCCGCAAGTTCAGCAATGTTGCGGTGAGTGTTCTGGACTGGAGGCACCCTTCTGGCTTAGTGATGCCGCGGCACAAAAGTCTTTATACTCTTGCTTCGGCTGGCAGGTATTGTGATCTTGGCAGTGGGTGCTGCAATGTCGAACACAGTATTTTCAACACTTGGATTTTGAGACATCCTAACAAATCTCCACTTTAGCTTAGAAGACCAAGTCACAAAATAAAAACACCTCTCCAAGACAAAACAGAACTAGTAACCTATCTCTCTTCCCCTCCATAAGGCCCCTAAAGGGCAATCAGCCAAAACAACACACACACCAAGTCTAAAACTTAGTATGTAATCACAAACAAAGTAGTACAAAATGTCAATATGCTTCATCCTTTAATGAAACATCAAATTCTACATATGGTGAATTGCACTTTGACTATCACAGAAATGGCTGCAGCCTCCACCTTGAATCCCAAACTTTGAACTAAACTCTCAATTACAGAGCTTTCTTCACTACCTTAATAATTGCCATACACTGTTTTCTCAATCGATACAACAACAAGAGGCTGTAGAACTGCCTTCCAACTGATAGCACTCTCAAACAAGGTAAAAATGAATCCAATAAGAGAATGTTTTTTATTTAAGTCCCCGGCAAAATCCGAATCAATGTAGCCAACAATTCCACCTATAGAGAAATCCTCTTTTATGTCAAATAGAATCCCAAAATGCGCAGTACTAATAGCTCAAAGTTCACTTCAGAGGTTCTCAATATTCTTTCCCAGATGAGTCATATACATACTCACAAATGGTGAAATGTCTTACCTAGTGGATAACATGGCGCACATCAAGCTCCCAACTGTACTACAATGTGGAACACGAGAGATGTGTTCCTTCTCATTGGATGGTGGTGACAAAGAATATGATAACTAAAAATGTAGTGTGAGTAGAGTATTCACATGCTTGGTGCCATGCATCTTAAGTCTCTCAAGAACATTCTTAGTGTGGTGGAGTACTCACGAGCTTGGCATCATGCATCTCAAACCTCTCAACAACATTCCCAATGTAGTGCCTCTGAGATAAGAAAAATTTTCTCGCATGACAAATCATGCTGTTTTTCCATGGTCAAAATTTTTTTCGCACTACCTAAGTTTTTCACCTCGGACTCACTACTCAACTAACTGACATTTAATATACTTTCCTAGTAATTAACATATCATCCACACATATGACTAAATAAATAAAAGAACCATCAAACAATCTCTTCTAATGTACAAAAGCACCATAATCACTTCTAACTACCTGATAGTGATCATAAATAAGTTAAACCGCTTATATGACTGCACAAGTGATTGCTTCTTACCATATAAGGATTTCTTCAATTCACCCATGATCCTAATTTCGTTTCATAATGGAACCCTCTGGCTATACCATCAAAATAGTCTCCTCAAGATCTCAATATAAGGAAGCTGTCGTCACATCTAATTGCTCTAACCCCAAATTAAATCGAGCGACCACCAAAATCATCAAGTATATGGAGTTGAATTTCACAACTGGTGAGAATAATTAACTGAAGTTAATTCCATTCTTTTGTGTGTGCCCTTTGGCGACAAGTCTTGCCTTGTACCTCACGCAATCAACACTTAATGTTCTCTATTTCTTCTTAAACACCCATTTTCTACCAACTATTTTCTTACCTTGTGGAGGCTTTCACCAACACCTAAGTTTTGTTCTTATGTAGTGATTCAATTTCTTCTGTCATAGTTCCAACCTACAGTGTTGATTTACTACAAGATATGACATTTGAATACAAGATTAACTTTTCATATACCGTCTCCTCAACAATAGTTAGAGCATACGCCAATAGATCTATTTCTACATATTTGAATGATGGTCTAATCTGTCTCCTTGTCCTATTTCTCGCAATAGAGTATGTCTCAAAGTGTTGTAGGGAATTGGTCATCTCGAGAATCCTCATGTGATAGGGAAAGAGCAATTTGAACCTCCAACTCCATCTTTTGGATTCATCCCTGTATATTTGTATGAACCACATTGTTCCCTTTCAGATTGATTATGGCTCATTCTTTCAAAAACTAGAACTTGAAACCCTTGCCACCAATAGTATAACCAATGAATATACACTTCTTTTGATTTGGGAACTAACTTTCCATCATTCACATGCACATGTACACAAAAACCAAATATGATAAGTATAGAATAATTAGTTACATTATCAAACCATATCTCATTCGGAGTTTTCAATTTAATAGTTGTGGATGACAATCGATTTACCAAGTAGCACATCATAGAAACTGCCTTTGGCCAAAAGTCCATAGGCAATCTAGCATTTCAGAAACATATAATGGCTCTCTATATCAGAGTTTGATTTATCTTCTCCCCATGCTGCTCTGCCAAGAGACATCACAACCACCAAGTCTTATACAAATCTCTTTGTGTATTGGCTACTTTATCTCCTTTTCTTTTGAATCATCATCCTCCACTTCACTTTTCTGCCTTAAAAATCAAACCCAACCTTCCTAGAGCAATCATCAATGGAAGCCAATATGTATCTAGCACAACCTCTTGAAGTACGTGGTTTGTTTCTACTTTCAAAATACATAGTGCTCACTAAAGTCTAACCCACTAGTGCTCTATCCACAGAGGAAACCCCGTTTGTAAAAATAGTAGGTCGCTCGCTCGCTCGCTCATGCGTTCCAACCACATATACCATAATTTTGTAGTGGCTGATTCAACATAGAGGATGATGAAACTGTAGCTCTAGCTGAAACTGTAGCACTCTACAAAATATATAAGTTACTACTGATGTCTAACCCGGCATTGCAACCAATACATCTTTGGAAATCTTTAAGGAATTATCTAAGCCACAAAACTTATATCACAGTAAATCTAGGCAACAATAGTAAGGCCAGATAAGGTGGCTGCTGCAGTCCCTTTGTAACAAGCATCGCCTTAATCCAATTTTAATAAATAAATATGCTTCCAAAAAACCCTAGTTTCTCAAGGCAAATAGCCCAAAAATATGACCCAGACTAGTTTCTTTGTGCTAAAGCTTTCCCTCCAGCATCTCAACTTCAACAACCTTGATTCTAAGGTCTTTTCTCTCATAATCTCTTTCATTTCTTCTCTTCCTTTCCACTTCTCTTCTCTAATGCTCTTATTGTTACTTCGTTTAGTTTTTGTTTGAAGAAAACACCTATCTAAAACTTTTTTTTGGTGTCTCCTCTTTTTTCTCTTCCATACTCTTCTCTTTATCTACGTGTTTCTTATTTTTGTTTTTGTTTATGTTCTTTCTTCAAACAAACAACACGCTTTATGTATTTATAACATGCTTTTAAATTCATTGTACTATGCATATGTTTTAATTTTTTCTTATTTGTTGTCTCATTTGCCTTTTAGTTGCCCACTTTTCGCTTTAAAAAAAAGTACCTTTAGCACGCCTCTTGCCTTTAACAATTCTGACCATGCTGTTGTTCATTCTAATCTCGACCGTCTGCTTTCCAACAACTTTCAAGGAGCACTGATGCCCATAAGAACCATTCCTGGATTTAACATGCAATGTCCATAACCCATACATCATCTAGCCTTAAATTGTTAGGACTCACTCACACAAGACTGCTGTCGCTGTCAGTCTCTGCTAATTGGCTTCAATATCTTGCTTTCTCCTTATTTTCTAGCTTCTTGCATGTTAACAATTTACCTTTCTATATCCTAATTACTACAGAAATAGCATCTAGTTCGTTTCCCTGACTATGAACTACTTCTCTATTTGTTATCACTGATATTTTCCTGTTTAGGTCTACTCCAACAGGAAGCTCCTCACATTGATTTTACTCATTGAAATGCTTCCTATAAGTCTTGACAAAATTATATCTCTATCATACAATATAGAGTCTCGAAAATTAAAATTAGCCAGTGAACTAATAAGAACGCAGATCTTCATCATCATATTTCACTTTTAGATTTTCTAAATCTGTAACTAGGGTTTTAAATGTGTCAATATGGGACTGAATGTGGGCACCTTCAACCATTTTGCAGGAATATAGTTGTTGTTTGTGCAAATCTCCTATGTTTTATGCCACAAATTTGTCGCATCTCTTCTTGTAGAAAATCTTGAAAAATCTCATCTGAGAGGTGCAATCAAATCTCTGCAACTGTTTTCTTGTTGATTGGATCTTCCTTCTCATCTGACCATTTTACATACTATTCTCTTTCCAAAAGGGCATCCTCTAGATCTATTTGTGTGAATGTTACAACCATCCTCATTCTCCCTGTCAAACTTCTCAATTTCGTCTTTCACAAACTTTATCTTAGGATCAAACCAATTCTTGGAACTCTTATACCACTATTTATGAAGATAGCACCACAAAATTAAGAATGCAATTAAAGAAAACAAAGAATTTGTGTGGTTCATCCAATTTGAGCTACATCCACAAAGGAGGAGAAGAGATTTTATTATTGTAATTGAAAAGAAGCTATAAAAAGATTTTCTCTTGACTTTTCTGCCATCAACCTGATAATGAAGAAGAAAAAACTTGTAAACCATCGCCACAAAACTAAAAAATAACAGTTTCCATATTGGCCTCGCAAGTTTGGCACCGCCTTAAGCATTTTCGCAACAATGCCATAATTGTAGAAAGTAGATGACTAGATGTCACAACAGCAAGTGTCAAAATTACAACCATCCTCATTTTCCCTGTCAAGCTTCTCAATTTCGTCTTTCAGAAATACTATCCTAGGATAAAAGATGCATGCACCAACTTTTCGGGCTCTTATACCACTTGTTATGAAGATAGCACTACAAAATTAAGAAAGCAAATTAAAGAAAACACATAATTTGCGTGGTTCATCCAATTCGAGCTACATCTACAAGTGAGGAGAAGAGATTTTATTATTGTAATTGAAAAGGAGGTAAGAAAAGATTCTCTCTTGAGTTTTCTACCCTCAATAAACTCTCAAAACTAACATATTGGACCTGCAAGTTCGGCACTGCTGCTTTAACAATTTCTACTGATGGCGCCATGGCCGTGGAAAGTAGGTGCCATAGCACTGAGTGGATTGGAGATGCAATGTTGCCTTTCAACGCTGCAGTCCAGGGAGCTGAATGCTGTGGCGCCAAAATCCCCTGACTAAGGGTGCTGCGACCTTAGAAATAGGCGTTGCATTGCTATACACACTATATTCGACACTTGAATTTTGAGACATCCTAACAGCTTAATCTATCATAGACGAACTATATTAAATCTTAATGCCTTGAAACAGTCTTCCATGCGAAGCCAGTCCTATTTCAAGAGCATGAAGTTTTTTCATTACATGTTGCAATGAGATTGTAACTTGGCTTTCTAATAACCATCTCATTTAAAAATATAAGCTCTAAGAAAGGAAAACTATTCTATATTTAGTGTGAATGTCTAACATCCATCCCTGTAAAACTATCAGGTGTATGCTACAACAATATCATACTTATCATGACAATCACAATACCAGTATATAAAATAATTTAGCAACCAAACCTATCAACAAACTCCACTTGTCATCTTCTATACCTGGATAAATACTTTAATTCTAATTTAAGACAGACCAAAGAAACCTATGTCTATTTTGGAAACTTGCAAGTAGTTTCAGGGGAACTGGATTCCGATTATATCACATACTCTTAGGAAACTGGAATTCCACTGAGATGATCACATGTTCAGCAAGTAAAACTTTTCAGCTATTACTTTGGCCAGAAATCTGGTTACTCACTTTAGGCACATATAAAATGCACAAAAAGTTCACTTGGCGGCATCCATGCACTTAAACCAATCAAATGAATAAATTGCTATTAATGAATTACCAGTTGAAAATACCTTCTACTGACCCCATTAACAGCAGCAATAATCTCAGCAGCCTGATAAGCCCTCTGAGTTATAGAAGGCCAAATCCAACAATTGCTTTCACATGCCCCCATTGACCTCAAGTCCAATGCAGCCCTCAGTGTCTGCTTTTTCCCTATTTCTGATAACCCATTATCCACTGATGTTTTAGCTACTGGATTAGTGTTAATTATACCCAAGCTCTCATATTCAGACTCCCCTGCTCTCACCAAATAGTACCTGCATCCAACCAACAAAATTAAAAGTTAAAACCACAAATTTTCAAACATGAAAGTATCCTAAAAGAACCAACCAAACAACCAAAACTAATTTTCTTTAAATTCTTTTACCTATGTTAGTTAACAAATCTTGAATATTGTCTCTCAAACGGAACTAAGAAACAAGAGAAACTTTGTAATAACTAAAAGGATAATAAAAGACAACCAAGATTTTAAAATTATTTTTCAGTTACAGGGCACTAAATTAACTAGAGAAAGTCTATCCTGAACTGGGTCAATCTGTCAAATTTTGCATGAATCACATAATGGGTCACTCTGTGTCACTGTAATAGCCGAGTAGACTATCACATACCCAAAGTTTTCCACAAACGAAATTAAAGAAGCACCTCTGGATCAATAAATGCAGACAATTACCTGTTGGTGAGGCGAGGGGGAGGCATTTGGAAGAGGCCACGGGCGTCGGACACTGGTAAAGAAAGGGAGTCCCCATAATGTGTGTGGTTCTTGATTTGAGGAGAAGTCAAAAATGGGGTCAGAGTGATGGAAAGAGAAGTGAGAAGGCTACGGCGGTTGATGGATATGATATGGGGTGGTTTCGAAGTCGATGAAAATGGAGGAATGGATGATGAACTGCTGTGGGTTGGATTAGGGGGGCTTGAGTTTGAGGCTGCAAAGGTTGTCGTGGCAAGCATTGTGATTGTAACGCTTAGAATTTGGGCTCCTGTCTGCTGACATCTTGAAGTTTTTCAAGGATGTGTTTGGTTTTTTGATCTGTGGGGGAAAAATATCTCTGGTTCAAGGCACGTGATGGCACGTGGGTTTGTGAAGTTGCTGTGTAGTTTGATCGAGGCATTCTTGTGGAATTCCCTTTCTATCTTAGGAAAAGAGTGTGCACTTTGCTCGTTTGTAAGTGGTTGATCATTTGTAAATTCTTGAGCTATTTGTGGTTCATGTGGTTTTGGCTTTTAAATTGTGCAAGGATGATTTTCATATCATATAACATTGTGATAATCCTATGTAAAACCAAACTGCTAAATTGGAAGAACCCACATCACATAAATGAATACTAATACTACATTCTCTCTCAAAAAAAAAAAAAAAAAAAAAAAAAGGAAAAAATGGAATACTAATACTACATGTTGAAACACGATTAGTCAAAATCATATAAACTCTACTTTAATATCCCATGTTACTCTTATATAAAATCCACAACATCATTTTAAAATAGTCTTAATATTCCATCGTATTCTGATAATCATGCAGTTGATTTTATGGTACCTTATTTTAGTTCCAAGCAAATGTTGTAGTATTGGATTTTCACTTATTGAAATATTACTACGAATTAATTACTAAGTTAGTTCCTGAAGTGGGGGGCCCAGTATCAAATAAACACTGCACTAGTATCCAATATTGAAGTCGAAGAGCTCAAGGCCATATAAACTATACCATACCCCATGAATGAGAGAGCCGAATAGTATATAAACATTATATTAGTATCTCATATTGAAATAGGAGATGCCGAGAGATATAAACTTTATATGTATTACTAATATACAAACCCTATATTAGTACTATTGAAACTCAGGAAAATTTATTGTGAAAACTTTGAAATAATAATAAAAAAATTCAATTAAAACTGACAATAAGATTTATCATGGTTCAGCGATGTGTCTAATCCACCCGACAAAGAAAAAAATTTATTGATTCCAAATCAATGTAGCAAGTACAAACTTTTGTCCCACAAATCTCACGCGAACACCAACACCCTTGTTTTAGACTCAATCTCAAGAAACTATCTCAAAAGCAGTCTAGGAACCATTGTGTTATGTCTGTCTCTGTTGATTAATGATTGTCTCAGAATGAAACTGATTAAATACCGGCGAGAACGTAGTACCTAGCCCATGGGCCATGCACCGCGGGCCGGGTAGTGCACGATTTGCGCCCTGGCGTGCGGAGTCTCTGTTTTGGCTAATCTTGGCAGAAGCTAATGTGCTAGGGCGTGCGCATCTTGTGCCCTGGCGCGGCATCACAGCGTGTCGCTCGCCCGGGTGTGTGTTGCGTCTTCTCGTGCCCATTTTGATTGCTTAGTTCCGTTTCGCTCCGTTTCTTCTAGGTCTCGTCAATTTAACCTAAATTTTCAAGGCAAAATCAACAATTCTCCACCTTGACTTGAAATTCACCATCCATCTTCTTTGTCCCTGCCCCCAAGAAGGCCTGTCATCTGAGTTTGCAAATGTTAATCAAATTTAAGCAATGTTTGAGTTTGATTCTAGGAATGGTCTTGGTCAGCATATCTGCCAGATTGTCCTTCATCCCAACTTTATCAACCAAAATGACACCTTGAGACACCATATCTCAGATAAAGTGGTACCTCACATTTATGTGCTTCGTTCTCTCATGAAATGCTTAATTCTTTGACAAGTGTATGGTACTCTGACTATCACAAAAATACTTTAGTAATATCAAAAGTCATGCCCACATCATCGATAAGCCCCTTTAGACAAATGCCTTCCTTGAAGCCTTCAACCAAAGGCATGCACTTGATGATTGCAAAGTCGCCTTCCAGCTAACCGTACAACTTGATACATAAAACACATAGCTTGTCATGGACCTTCTGTTGTCCAAATCTCCGGCATAATCCGCATCCACATAGTCAATAATTCCAACAGTAGAATTCAATTGACTATACCTCAAACATCTATCCACAGATCATCTCAGATACCACATGATCCATTTTATAGCCTGTTAATCGTCTTTCGTGGCTTGTGCATGTACCTGCTTACAACACTGACTGCATGTGAAATGTCTAGCCTAGTACATACCATGTCGTACATTAAGCTACCCACTGCACTAGCATACGACACATTAAACATGTGTTCCACCTCATCTTCAGTACTCAGTGATAGATCTAATGAGAGCCTGAAATGAGCTGATAGTGGCTTACAAACTGGCTTGGACTTATCCATCCCAAATAGCTCAAGTACTTTCTCAATGTAATATTATTAAGACAAGTATAACAATCCTGCGTGTTTGTCCCGGATGAACTCCATGCCTAATATCTTCTTTACACCGCCCAAATCCTTTATCTCAAATTCTTCACTTAATTGAGTTTTTAATTTGTTGATCTTAGATATGTTTCTTGAGGCAATCAACATATCATCAACGTACAACAACAAATATACGAGAAGGTTATCACTACATTTTTTATAATATACACATCAATCATAAATGCTTCTAGTATATCCTATCTTGGTTATAAAAGTATCAAACTTTTTATACCACTGCTTGGGAGAGTGCTCAAGCCAAAGACCTCTTTAAGAGACATGCTTGATTTTCTTTCCCAAAAATAATGAATCCCTCTAGTTGGCTCATGTAGATTTGTTCCTCCAATTCACCATGCAGAAATACTGTTTTCACATCCATCAACTTAAACTCCATATCAAACAAGGCCACCATGGCAAGTAAAACAAGAATGGAAGTATATTTTACAACTGGGGAGAACACCTCATGGAAGTTAGCTCCCTCTCTCTGAGTAAAGCCCTTAGCAACCAATCGTGCCTCGTATCTACCATCTTCAACCTCGAAAATCCCTTTCTTTTTCTTGTAGATCTATTTGTAACTTACAATCTTCTATCCTTTAGGTACACCAACCAGCTCCCATGCGTTATTCTTGTGTAGAGACTCCATCTCTTTACTCATAGCTACTGCCCATTTATCATAATTTGGTTGGGAAATAGCCTCATTGTATGTGACTGGATCATTACTCACAGACTCCCTGGCCGAACTCAAAGAATAAGCAACCAAATCTGAATATGCAAACCGCTGTGGTGGTTTGATCTGCTTTCTCTCTCTATCGCGAGCCAAACGATAGTTTTATAGTAAATTTTTTCCTGTTGCTGATTAGGTAATAATGAATTTTCATCAATTTCATCTATCACCTTCTATTTCCCCTTTGAAACCTGTGGAGTATGAATCATCAATTTCATCTATCACCTTCTATTTCCCCTTTGAAACCTGTGGAGTATGAATTTCAATCTCCATATTCTCCTTAACGCCTTGTTGACTACTTTCGGACTGCTCCACCTTATTTATCATAACAGACTAATCAAAAGTCATGTCTCTGTTGATAATCATTTTGGAACTCTTGTCATCATTACACCACAAATGATAACCTTTGACTCCACCTACATTGCCTATAAATATGCACTTCTTAGCCCTTGGCTCAAGCTTCCCATCCCAGATATGACCAAATACGCTCAGATTTGAGTAATCAGTAGGAGACCCAGACCAAACTTCTATTGGTGTCTTGTAGTCCAAAGCAGTCAATGGTGACTTATTTACCAAATAACAAGTAGTTTTAATCGCTTCTGCCTAAACATCCTTGGACAATTTGGTGTTAAAGTGCATCTAGCTCTTTCTAAGATAGTCCTGTTCATCCGTTCTGCAACTTCACTCTATTGTGGTGTATGTACAACTGCGCAATACCTCACAATTCCTTCCTTATTGCAGAATTCCTAAAATTCCTTGTTGCAAAACTCTAATACGTTGTCAGTCCTCAAACGCTTTATCTCTTTTCCTGTCTACTTCTCGATTAAAGTTTTCCATTACTTTAAGTTTACAAACACCTCACCCTTATGTTTCAGCATGTACACCCATACTCTCCGTGAGAAGTCATTAATGAATGTTAGCATGCACCTAGCACCTCTCTTTAAAGGAACCTGAGAGGCCCCTTAAAGATATGAGTGAATGTAATCTAAGGTGCCCTTAGTCCTGTGAACTACAGTGTCAAATTTTACCATGTGTTGCTTGCCAAGCACACACTGCTTGCAGAAATCTAGTTCTCTAGTCTTCTCTTCATGAAGTAAACATTGTTTGGTCAGTTCTCACTCATATGCCCAAGCCGCATATGCTACAATCTCGTATTATCATTGATAATGAAGAAACTACTGTAGTACCAAAAACTGTGCTGCCTTACAATATGTAAAGGCTATTTTGCTCATCTCCCTTCATGATAAGCAATGCACCTTTGAAAACCCGCAGAAATCTATCTTGAGCTCTGTACTTTGAACCAATCTTGTTCAGAGTACCCAGCGATATCAAATTTTTCTTCAGATCTGGAACATACTCACACCTATTAAGATCCTTACTATGCCATCATGTATTCTGATACAAACTGAGTCAATTCCTACAACCTTGCAAGAAGCATCATTTCCCATAAGCACTTTACCACCATCGTATCTTTGATAAGTGGTAAACTAATCTTCTCGTGGGCACATGAGGTAGGAACAACTACTATCTGAAATCTACTTAGAGCTTAGTAAACATTCGGCATTGTTGAGAACAACCCACCATCAAACTCATCCTCAACAATTCCTGCGACATCATCCAATTTTTAATCAAAAGTTTCATCTGCATCATTCGCCTTTCCTCGTTTTGGATAATTTCATTTTTAGTGCCCCTTTCCACCTCATCTAAAACACTTATCGTCAGTTCTAAGCTTGATTCAGGAATTTGATCAGCCTCTACTCCTTCCCTTTTCTCTCGGTCTCCCCTTCGCTACCAATCCCTCCCCACTTTCACCATCATTATTGCCCAGGACATGTTTTCTCAATTCGTTGGAATTCAATGAGGCTTTCACATCCTTCATTGAAATCGTATTTCTCTCGTACAATAAAGTAGTAACCAAGTATTTAAAGGATTTGGGCAGAGAACATAAGAGAATTAACGCTTGATCTTTATCTTCAATTTTAACAACTATACTAGTGATATCCAATATCACCTTGTTGAAATAATCAATATGTTGAGTAATAGATGTACCTTCTTTTATCCTTAGTGTGTATAACTACTATTTTAAATACAGTCGATTTGTCAAGGACTTTGTCATATAGAGACTCTCTAGCTTCTTCCACAAATCCGCTTGCGTACTTTTGTGGCGACTTCTCTCAGTACGTTATCTGCCAATGATAACACCAGAGTATGGTAAGCCTTCGCCATAAACTCGTTCATCTCCTCATCTATTAGTGTCTCTAGTAAGAAATCTCTGCCCTTTATCACTCTCTGTAAATCTTGTTGATACAGGAGGGTGTGCATCTTTATCTTCCATAGCCCAAAGTTTTTCTTCCCATCAAATATCTCTATCTCATACTTCATGGCTGACATCTGATCCAACTTGACTCTGATACCAATTTGTTGAAACTTAGGAGGGTCTATTGTGAAAATTATGAAATAACAGTAGAGGAATTCAATGAAAACTGATAATAAGATTTAACATAGTTCGGTGATGTACATAATCCACTCGACAAAGAAAAAAAATTATTGATTCCAAATCAATGTAGCAAGTACAAACTTTTGTCCCACAAATCTCACATGAACACCTAAAACTATCATTCTAAATTTTATCTCGAGAAACTTTCTCAAAAAGCAATCTAGAAACCCTCGTGTTATGCCTATCTCTATAGATTAATGATTGTCTCAGAAGAAAATTGATTAAATACACGCGGGAATATAGTACCTAGCCCATAGGCCTATGCCGCGCGCCAGGATCGCACGACTTGCGCCTCGGTGCACGGGTCTCTATTTCGGCGAATCTTAGCAAAAGCTGTTACGCTAGGGTGCGAACATCTTGAGCCTTGGGGCAGCATCATAGCATGTCACGCACCCGGGCGCTCGATTCTAGTAGCATGCGTGTCTGGGTGTGCGCTGCCTTGTGCCCGGGGTGCATCGCACCTGTCCAGCCTCTATTCCCATCATGCTGATTGCCTTGGCGTGCCCATCACGTGCTCCAGTGCTCAGCATCCTGTCGGCGTGTATCAGGGTGTTCACCTTATGCCCATTTCGATGGCTTAGCTTCGTTTCGATCCGTTTCTTCCATGTCTCATCAATTTAACGTAAATTTCAAGATAAATTCAATAAGTACTCAATATTATAACATTTCACCATAATCCTCAACTCTATGCTTGGTCCTTAGTGAACACAAATTACAAAAATTACTCTTATACCAACTGGTGTGACTATAGGACAATTTTGCCTCAAAAAGCTAATTTTTGAAGCAGAAGTTCTTAGTATCTTATATCATCGATCTATGATTCAAATCTCGTACCTTGCAACTGGATCTTAATATTATCACTGAATTTGTTTGAAGCTTGAATAACTTTTTAAGTGGTGGACAGATGTTTTATGACTTGTGTAAGCCAAAATTGAAAGTCATTTTTTTTTTTTTTGTATTTTACGTAAATTCAAGTATGGGGTTTGTTGACATTCTATATATTGAACTATTGCTACTTGTTGAAGAGAACTTTTTCCAAAATTTGGTAAAGAATTGCACAAAGTGCCTTTCTTCCTATCTAGAGAAGTCATATTCTCAAGATGAACTGTTTTATGCTAATGCTATAACTCTCAAGGACTGGTTTTCTTGGACCTTAAAGATGATATTCTTCTTCCTCTTGTATAGCTAAAAGTTCCTAAATTTGGACTCTTTTCCCTGTTGTTAAGAAAAATACTTGACATAGTTCATCTTCCTTTAGGTTTCTCAAAAAAAGCTTAGATTTAAAATTCATGAGTTGTAGACTTTCTTGTACTGAATGTATGAAAAAGACGACCCCATTTAAGATTAAAGCTTAATCATTGATGCATGATCTATGCATAAATTTTCTTGAAAGGAACTTGTTATTTTGATAGCCCACATAATTAATCATCTCAGTTGGCCTTGAAGAACCACTATGTCAGATGTGGCCCATGTGGGCCTTTATCAACCAATTTCTCTAGAAAATTGTGAATGAAAAGAAGTCACTATTAAAAAATTAAGAATTTGTTACAAAAGAATGGCAATAAAATAAACTATAAATTATAATTATAAATTTTGTATAATAAATTATTTTTTTAAAATAATAAATAAAAATTATTAACTATTAATCCATAGCCATGTTCATTGTGAGTGAAACAAATTAACTATTTATTATCCGTAGGAATATTAATATATGAAAAAAAGAACAATCATTATTTATGAATTGATTGTAGCAAGGGCTAACTACGAGAATATTTGCTTTGAATCAATTCAATTAGGTAAAAATAAATAAAATTCAATTAGTTCTATTTTATTACTAAAACAATGAATTTTTAGCACCTTTATTTTTTATTTTTTATTTTTTTTGTAGTGAGTAAAGAATTCTATATGCTCAACATAAAACTAAATATCACTATCACGCCACTCAGTTTAACAATTTGAATTCTTAACATGATAAAAAAAATTTATATATGAAAGATATTATTATATGATTTGTAACACCCCTGAAATTCAGTATTTTAGGAAAATAAGAATTGAAATTCAAGCAAATTGGTTGCTCGGATTTTTGGACTCGAGAAATAAATAAAAAGGACTTAATTGCAAGAATTTTAAAATCTTTGGGGGTAAATTTGTGATTTTCATAAACTCAATTGGATGACATTTTCAAAGTTTTAGGGTTGCATGGTATTTATTCTTGGTCAAAGGGGCCAATGTTAGGCACTCACTAAGTCCAGGGACCAAATTGAAGTTTGAGCAAACCTTTTTGGACTTGATTGAAAGCATAACAGAACTTTTGGGGCCAATTCGTGATTAAGCAAAAGTTTATTTTGTAAAAATAGGAATTTTCAGTTTTCTCCTTTCCATTTCTTCTTCTTCTTTTTCCCCATGTTCACCAACCTTTTCTCTCTGGCGATTTTTTTCCGGCAAGCCTGAAATAGCCAAACTAGCCCAAAAACTCTCACCCCCTCACCACAAGCAACACCCCAACACCACTGGTGCGGCGTTTCAGGCGGTGGACAGCCGGCAAATTGAAGCTCAAAGTGAGCTCCCGACAGTTGTTAGGTTTTTTTTTTCCGGTTACTATGGAGATAGAGCAAGGGTGTTTTGAGAATAGCTCAGCTCAAGGAAGCGTTTGGTGAGTTTCGTTTTGAGTTTCAACCACCGGAGATGGTGAAACAGGGGCGACAGAGCACGTGGCGTGAGGTAGCACTGTGACTTTCAGACCGTGATTGACTGGCTTCCCGATGGCTTTTAGTGAAAGTGATCTGACCGTTGGACAGCTCTTATTGAGATGTACATTCTGGTGGTGGCGCGACATTGTTCGGCGGTGGCGAACGGTGGTGCACGACGACAAGTGACGGCGTGGCAGCGATTTCGAGACAGTGTCTTCAGCTCGTCATAGTGATCATGGCGGTGCTCTCGGTTCGTGGCTTCAAGGCTTCATTAAGCATCTTGGGTAAGGGAGTTGATGAGATTATGTATATATATATGCATATTGTACCATTTCATTTATATAACCTTGTATTATGTTTAGAAATGAGGATTTAATATACAATTAGTGTATATACATCCCATGCATAGATGATGTTGGATTCATGGACTAAGATTCGTATAAAAAAAATGATAACTTTAGCATTAATTAGGTTAATTGAAGGATTTGAAACCCTAACTTGTGGATTTATGGATTTGGAACCAAATGATAGTAATTGGACCGATTATTTTGATTTGGAATACTGATATAAGGTTAAATATGTAATTAAGAACCATTTTATGCTCAATTATTAGACTTGATATCAAATCGAGACTATTTTGGAAATAATCGACTTTATTAGCCATTTTGGGCCGATAGTACAGTTTAAACTTAAAACCTATCACGCAATCGGCTAATTAGTGATTTTGGACTATTAATGGTTTGTTTGAGATTATTAAGGATTATTAGAGTTGAATGAAGATTTGATTGTAAGCCTATTCTTTTGAATTAGGTGACGTGGAATTTGGACCCACGGATTAGTTGACGGCAGATTGTGATAACTTTCTCTGTGACTACAGAGGTGAGGGTCTACCGCTCTAGGTTTTGGCTTGTATAAGCTACTTCTTGTTTGTTGAACCCTAGTAAGTTTTTGTGGTAAAAACCCTGTGAGGGTTACATTTGCTTGAATGGTACTTGCTCATTTCTATTGAGATTTGTACTTCATTATTACTTGTTTATAATTGGTTATTTGACTTGTAAGCCCCTATGAGGGTTAGTACTTGTTTTCACTCTGTTGAGTTAGTTCTTATTTGTTTTGGCGCCTAGAACTCTCGTCTGTCTTGATCAGTACTTGTCACTCTCTGGTACTTGTTTTCATCTTGAACTGTTATCAGATGCCTTGCCTGCATACTCACCTATTTGTATCCTATTATCTGGCCAGTTGGTTTGACTGTACTTGCTAGCCGTTCATATATTGCCTTGTTGGCAAATTTAATTGCTTGATTGGTACTTGTTGGAGATAGTACTTGGGCTGAGTATCAATCCTATGTTGAATGCTGGGATACTTGGGACACCCCTTGCAGTTCGCCTGGGTGTCCACGATACGCTAAGCAGCCTGCTTAGGTATCAGTAGTACGCTAAGCAGTCCGTTTAAGTATCCGCAATGTGCCATATAGTCCGTATGGGCACACCAATTGTATGCCAAGTTGTCACGCTATAAAAGCACTTATTTGATTGGTATAAGGTGACCTAATATGCATGTCTTAACTCATTTTTTTGGAATGAATATCCTATAAGGGTTTGCTGGCTCGTACTCATTTCTTGTTTGATTGTAATATGTTTTTGGAACAATAAGGCAAGAGAGTTTCCTGTTTGCTATTCTCGTTCTTGTTTGAATCGAAACTGTACTTGTATTGCTTGATAATTTTAAATCTGTTGAGATGCTCTTCTCTTGACAAGTTTCTGTTACCGCTTGATATATTATCTCTCACTAAGTCCATTGGACTTACCCCCATTTCCACTATTTTGGAGACAGGGTTGATTAAGAATGTAAAGTTTTGATCTAGAACGAAGAGATGCTCCTTTTGTAACAGAATTTGTGTTCTTATGTATATATGTGAACTTAGAGATGTTGAGATATGTCAGGGTTGACAGGGATACCTTGAGGTTGTGTACATATTTTTGTTGAACGTCTGAGAATTGAACCTTGGCATGAATACCAATGTTTGGTAACACTAGTTAAGTTGAAATTTCTGCTGCTTCTGATGACTTGAAATTTGAAAAGAAATTTTATGGGCCTATTGTTTGTATTACAGGTTCAGAATTTAAAATTGAAATGTTTTGATATCTCAGCTTAGGATTACCCTTAGTGGGGTGTCACATGATTACCCATGGAACACTTCAAAATATTAATGAATTCTTGATATGATGATTTTTCTACTAGCTCTTGAAAACCTAAATAACTTCATCTTCTCACATGAATTACTTGTGCTAATGAATTAATTTAACATAAGCCAATAAAACTGATTGACCTAAAATCTAAGATAAAAGGTATAAATAGAAAAAAATTCGTATATGATTCTAAAGAGTTGGAGTTACCAAATTTTAGAAAAGTTATCAATTTATGTCGAATTACTTCATATACATTTCTCAAATTAGATCAGAGACAATTCGAATTAATTTGGTATAAAATAAGAACGAGACTATAATTTGACCCCCTCTTCACGTTTGATAGTTTTGCAAGCTGAAAAACGTGGGAGTGACCGGAACGATGAGGCTAATTACAAGGAGCGAAGCACGAATTCTGAGGACTATCCATTAGGTGCTTGTCTCAAAGTATATGGCAAATTAAATGTGATAACATATACTATAGGGGCTAGTTTGTTTGGCTTAATTATGTATGATATGATCCATAATCCTACTTAATTGTTTTTGCTTCGATTAGTGAAGGCCCATGAAAAGGAAAGGGCCCGGCATGATATCCAACATAAGCTTGGTTTATGGATCAGGCCATGGAGGCTTGATCTGTTATCCAAAAGTTTTGAAACTTTAATATTAAATTGTATTTGAACCTTTTTGCCCCTTAAATTGAAATAAACCTTAATTATTCAATATCAACTAAATTTTCTTCATCAAAATACTGGGGAAAACCTTCCAAAAAAAATGGTATTTTTTTTGTTTATATTTCTAGAAGAGAGATTTTTTTTTACATATTTTTTTTTAGCTAAAAAGAAAAGAATGAAAAATTGAAAAAAGAAAATAAATTTTATAAAAGTTATGGCAACTGCATTCTTGTCAATTAATTAGGTTAATATAATTTAAATGTATTGAATTTCTTAATTTCACATTAGACTTATGAGCCTATTTTATTTTTTCATATTGAACAAATACAACTTGAATTTATAAGTCTCGGTTATTCTTTTGTTCCTAAGATTTTATTTACATTGATATTTTTTAAATTTTGAATGGCTTGAAATATTGATTAGTAATATTTTATACATAATTTATTAAGCTTCACGTGAAAATTAATTGGCATTTTTGATTTAGCTGTAAAAAGGTAAAATTTAGGTTTTAATAGTACACAGAACTATGCCAATCCAATTTTTTTTTGTTAGTTCCAAAATAAGAAATCATTTAATTTTTTAGCCAAAAAAGCATGTATATTTCTTTTTAATAAATGGTAATCGTGAGTAATTTTATTAATTTGATTGTGACAAATTAAAAAGATTGGGAGTAAAGACCAATTGGGGCAAACTAAAATACTAGGAACTATGCATTGATGGAATCTACTTTAGAACATAGATAAATTTTGTATATGTTATGAACTATGCAAAGAAGACAACAACTAACGAGGTTTTAGTTGCAATTTACCTTTCAAAATAAGGTTATTTTGGGCATTGCATCTTTAATCATGTTGAATAATTTTGCTAACCAAACTTTGTGATTGCAATAGATGCAATATTAAATACCTAAAAACTTCTAAGCAAACAAAAAATTACTAAGTCATGGATACGCATTCATAGCGTTATTATATCACTTGAGTACGAATTATACCTAATCTCATATGTCCAAGCAAACGAGCATTAGGAGTATAGGTTTGGGGGTGGATGGGCTTGGTGGCCCTTTAGCACACAGCATCGAATTTTGTAAACTTGATCTGAGGCTCAACATGTTCACTGCACTATAAACTTTGAAAATTCCTAGATAATAAAGTGATACCAAAACTGGAGAATGTCTCAAGAGATTGTTCTTTGAATTATAGCTGTAATTAAACTGGCTATGAAAAAGACAAATATCGCCCATGAAATTTCTCCTTTTAATTTGCTTTAGTTGTCTCTTGGGTTTTGTGCTGCAGTTTGGAATCTATTCTTTAGCGTCAATCACACTGGGGTTGGTCTTCTTTTCCACGCATGGCTCCGACAATGTGGTCATCAAGTAGCTAAAATACTGAGACTATTTCTCTCTCAGTTTTCCACGTCAAGCAAGTTTTTTGTAGTACTATGTACAATTTATGCAGTTAAAAAACATGCGTCTATTTTTGTACTAAAATTTTCGAGAATATTGAGCTTAAAGTACTCTATATATGTGTTGTATTTATGTTAATGTATCATGTAATTCACTTATATACGTACTTAATTAGGTGATAAATTACTATATCATATATGACAATAATAACACTTTACTTTATCAACATATTTTCATTTGATAATTCACATTTCACTTGAATATTTACCCAAACATACAACATGAATTTTCTTTATATATATATATATATAGATATATATGAACAATGACTGATTATGTCATTCAATTGAATATACACCCAATTGGGCAAATGAGGCATGAAATTCCCTTACACATATACGAGAATAACTCATGTTATGCCACTCAATTAGGTTTAACCAAATTTGATGATGACTATAGTTAAATCATAATTCGCACTAGGAATGATAATGGGTTGGATTTGCAATGAGCTTGTTGAAACTCGAGATCTGAACCATTAAGATTTTTATAGACTTCAAGCTTAACTAGCTAGCCTCAGATTCAAGGTCTGATGGGCTAAACCCGCTTTTTAATTTTAACATATTAAAAATATTAAAAAAATAATATCACCATAACTTTTTGGTATATTGTTAACGATAAATGATGTTGTAGTTTTTGAAAAATTATAAATTTTAAACATATATATTTCTTTTATATTTTGAATGCATAAACTATTTACTAATGCAATATTATTGTTGTTTTAATTTACAAAAATATTATACCTATATTTTGTATGTGTGTCATATACATGTTTCATATACATATATATATAATAAATGCGTATAAAGCAAGTATATACATACACAACAAATGAGGTCTCGTTATTTCTAATGATGGAGGCAGATGATATGAAGGCTCGCATCCATAAACATCGTTTGCATACTTAGAGCAATGATAACCGGATAGAAATTTGTCCCACCACTATTGAAGGATGTAGCCATTTAGATATAACATTATGCGTACACGGTGGGATGAAAAAGTTCAGGGTAAAATTGCATTTTTAGTTCCATACGTTAGGGGTGTGTGTAATTTTGGTCGCACGTTTTTGCCAAATTTAAAAAACATCCCAAAATCTCTAAAAAGTTACAAAGTTTGTCCCAAAGGTCAATTTCCAGCCAAAATTTAATAGAGAAAGTGCATGTGACGCGCATGGATGTTTGGTAATAGGATTTGGTGGCAATTTTAGTCCCATTTGTTAGGGAATGGTGCAACTTTAGTCCTATTGAAAATAAATTAATTTTAAGTCAATTGAGAAGTGATATGAGCAAAATAATATGTTAATCATTAATTGAAAATTTTCTATTTATTTTTTGGGTTTTATTAAATTTAATTCCAAAAGATAAATGGTCAATTTTAATTATTAATTTAGTATTTATTTTATATTCAAATCAAATATTGAAAAGTGTCAACGATAGAGTGTCTATATCTTTTAACCAATCAAATTAAAAATATTTGATATTATATCTTGATATTGATATTTGATATTGTCAAATCAAAGATATCCGATATTATTCCTCGAGAAGATAACTATCAAATATGTTCAAGATTATCTGGGATTTCCCACCAATAGGGGTGTTCACGGGTCGGGTTTGTAGAAAAAATCGATCCAAACCAATTAAATTTAATTGAGTTGGGTTGGATCGAGTTTCATAGAATTAGATCTCTAGACCCGAACCAAACCAATCCAATTTGGATCGGGTTGGGCAGTCAGGTATACCTATTCAATTTTATTTTTTTTATATTTTATTTTTTAAAAAATTAGATATTATTTTGATTATATATTACATTTCAATTAATGAAATAATTAAAAATTCAATTTAAGTAGGTAAAATATTGAAATTAGTATATATAATATATGACCAAAATATTGAAACAAGTGTACTATATGACCATTTAAATATATATATATAATTTTAATTTTTAATCGGGTAGCCGGGTTGGGTACGCAAAAGTTGAACCCGAGTCCAAATAAATTGTTAATTGATCGAGTTTTACTCGATTACCCGATCCAATTAAGTTGGTTTGGTTTGGGTAATCGGGATCATCGGGTAAATCGAGCTGAGTTCGAACCATTCGTAAATAGTCTTATCTCATTTACACCCTTAGTAATATTGAATATCTTTGATTTGACAATATTAAACATCAAAAGATAATGTCAATATCAAGAGATAATATCAAATATCTTTGATTTAATTGGTTTATAGATACAGACACTCCATCTTTGACACTTGTCAATATTTGATTTGAATATAAAATAAATACTAAATTATTAATTAAAATTAACCATTTATCTTTTGAAATTAAATTTAATAAATCCCAAAATATAAATAGAGAATTTTAAATTAATAATTAGCATATTATTTTAAAATTAATTTATCTACAATGGGACTAAACCCTCCCCATAACGTATGGGACTAAAAGTGCAATTTTGCCTGCGCGGCCACGCGCGTCAAACGGCCATGCGCATCACACGCGCTTTCTCCATTAAATTTTGGACGGAAATTGACTTTTGGGACGAACTTTGCAACTTGTTTGAGATTTTGGGATGTTTTTTAAATTTGGCAAAAACATGGGACCAAAATTGCACACCCTAACGTATGGGACTAAAAATGCAATTTTGCCAAAAGTCCAGAAAATTTTCCTTGGTGGGATGACAGGATATATCACCATTTTATCCTCAAGAACACAGTCCCATTTACATATTTATCCTTACTTATCTGTCTGAAGCCTGCGCAAACTATTTCAAATATTTCTTCTCCGATCCTATTTACTCAAAATATTCCTAATAAGAGTATTTGCAAATTTCTCAGTAAATCCTATTATTCTATACAACACATGATTTGCTTAAGTAAATGAACCCTAATACTATACGTACGTATAACATTATAATGAGTTCTATGCATACTAGGTTTCTATGGAATTAAAATTAGTTAAAATAATCACAAATGAGATGAGTTCGAGTAGTGAATCTAAATTACTTTAGATGATACCAATATTTTTATTTTATCTTATCATTGTACATAATGCGATTAAGTACATTATTGAAAGATGTAGCCGGACAAAACAAATTAAGACTATTATTGAAAGATTAAAGACCAAAACATTATTGTTATATACCATTATGCAGTGAGATTCAGATCTTTCTGACACACAGATATATTGCCTCGTTTCTTCTGAATAAGACAACCTAAACATTGGCAAACAACCTCCACCCCTTGAGAATCTCTGCCACTTGCCTTAATTAAGATGGAAACCTGCATCAATTTCTAAACAAATCTTAATTTGTCCAAAAAGTAAGAAAAACAGAAATCTAAAAACAAATCTTTCCCTATAATAATGGCCATTTTCCACCTCCAAACAAACCATCTCCTCCTTGTTCCTCTTTGTCTCTGTCTCTCTCTGAAAGACGAAAATGGACAGACCAAGAGTCAATCCCACCACCATTATTCTCTCCATTTTCTTGTTCTTATTAGTCTCATGTTTCAGTACTGCTGTAAGATTATACTCTTTTCTAGTCTTCTTCTGCTTTGTTTTTAATTTGGACAACAAAATCTCTTGTCTTTTTACAACTGTTTTCATTAATTTCTTGCAGGTTTACTCATTGGATGAACCAAATGCAAATTCTGCAACCAAGGAAAATCCATTTACAGCAAAAGCTTCAGTCATTCGGTATTGGAACAAGCACATTTCTAACAACCTCCCTAAATCTACATTTCTACTCTCCAAAGCCTCGCCACTATCCGCCGTGGGATCTGCATTCTTCGCCAAACTCGCCGCTGAAAAGGCCCTCTCCTCCCATCTCTCCGCCTTCTGCTCCGCCGCGGACTTATTCTGCCTCCTCGGCAAAAAACCGGTCCTTGAAAATCATAAAAGTGATGCAAATTTTGCCTTCTATACAAATAAGCAGTTTGGTAATTATGGAAACGCTCGTCTCGGCGGGGTTGATCAGTTCAAGAACTACTCCGACGGCGTCAACTTCGCCACCGGCTCTTTCGCCCAGTACAGCCGGGGCTCCACCGGCCACCACGAGGACTTCACAAGCTACGCCGATGATGCCAATGTGGGTAGCTCTAACTTCACGTCTTATGGCTCCACTGCCACCGGCGGCTCCGGGGATTTCAAAAACTATATGCCACGGGTTAATGTCCCCGACCTCCGGTTCACTTCCTACGACTCCGACAGCAATGGCCACAAACTCTCGTTTGCCAGCTACGCCGACGATACGAATTCCGGCAGCCAAGCTTTCACTGGCTATGGCAAGAATGGCAATGGGGTGCCCGTTGAGTTTACTAGGTACGGCGAAACGTCCAACGTTGTCGGGTCGACGTTCACGGGATACGGCGAACTGGGAAATTCTGCTAATGATTCATTCAAGGCGTACACCACTAATGCGAATAATCCGAGTAACAATTTCAAGAACTATGGCGCCGGCGGCAATGGAGGCGCGGATACATTCGCCAGTTATCGAGATTCAGCTAATGCCGGGACTGATACATTTCAGTCATACGGGAAGAATTCCAATTCTGGGAAGACAAACTTTGTCAACTATGGGAAGTCATTTAATGTCGGATTCGATACATTTAAGGAGTATGCAAAAGGGGCAGTGGATCAGTCAGTTGGGTTCAAGATTTATGGTCTGAATAACACATTCAAAGAGTATGCTAAAAAGGGTGTCACATTTGCTCAGTATATTAAACCAGGTTCAAGCCAAGAAGATGGTTCAAGAAAATCCAGTGTCAAAAATGTGAATAATGGCGTGGAGGAGGGCAAATTCTTTAGGGAAAGAATGCTGAAAGAGGGGACATTGATGAAAATGCCCAATATTCAAGATTGGATGCCTAAAAGGTCATTTTTGCCCCGAATTATTTCGTCCAAATTACCATTTTCTCGTGCTGAACTAATGGAGCTCAAACGAATTTTTCAAGCAGACGACAACTCTACTATGGAGCGTGCGCTCACAAACGCCCTAGCCGAGTGTGAGCGCGCCCCAAGCCCCGGTGAGACGAAGAGGTGTGTCGGGTCCGTGGAGGACATGATCGACCTTGCCGTGTCCGTTTTAGGACACAATGTTGTGGTTAGAACCACCAATGATATTAAGGGGTCTGGTCAAGTTGTTGTAATAGGGAAAGTCAAGGGGATCAATGGTGGAAGAGTGACAAAATCAGTTTCTTGCCATCAAAGCTTGTACCCTTACTTGCTCTATTACTGTCATTCAGTGCCAAAAGTGAGAGTCTATGAGGCAGACATTCTTGAAGTAGAGACTAAGAAAAAGATCAATAATGGTGTTGCCATATGTCATCTCGACACGTCGGCGTGGAGTCCAGGTCATGGTGCTTTCTTGGCCTTGGGGTCTGGCCCGGGACTCATAGAGGTCTGCCATTGGATTTTTGAGAATGATATGACATGGACTACCGCTGATTGATGCAGGAGTTTAGTTATTAAACTTAATAAGTATTCTTGATTTCAATTATTTTTGAGAGGGTTGTTTCCTTGCATGTTTCATTTTGGGAAAGAATTGAGTTTCAGCTTCATGATAATGAGAGTTTGTGGACAACTTCCCATCACTGGTTTCATTTGTTGTTAAATTTTATATTAGTAGCCAAATTTGACTATATAATCAACAAGGTCTTATCTCCTTCCCTTAATTAAGTGAAAAAGGAAGTGATGCCTTAATAACGTATTGTAATGGAGATGGTTTCTTAACATTTTAAATCCTTTATCTTAAATGTTATTTCATCATGTATTTCATTTCATAGATACATATTACAATTAAATATTCTTTTTAAAAAAAATATTTTATACACTTGAGATTTAATTATGATATATAGAATATGAAATGCTACCTTGGAATTAATGCTAAAGTCGGATTGGTTGTATTATTATTTTCATTCTTTATTTTCACTATTTCAAATGTGTTTTCATTTTATCATTGTTTTGAGTGTGGAAATAAAAATTTGATTGTATTTGTTGTAAAAATTTTAAAAATAGGTAGATTGAAAATAATATTTTAATGTTATAATATTATATACTTTAATGTAATAGTATTAATTATTACTTTTTAATTGATTATGTGTAGTATCCCATATTTTTCCTTGTTTTAAAATGTTAATTAATTGAGATTAGTCAATTATTTAGGAATAATTAAATCTTATTTATTAGAATTACCATGGATTCTTATTCAAAGATAAATTAAAGAAAAAGATGAAATTAATAATAATATACAAGCAAATATGTAGATAAAGATAGAATTTTAAGCAATTCTAATCTTTATAGAACTCCTAATTTATTATGTCCCCTTCACCATATCACATTCAAATCACTTCTTCTACTCTACAATACACATTCAAACCTTTAAAATTTCCAGCAAAATATTTTCCTTAATTAGAAAACATAAACTCATTCCTCTACTTTGAAGAAATCCCAAATAGTAGGGCAAGAAAATGTTCGCTAGGGAATCTCAACACTCTTGACTCTTGTTCACTTTTATTGGTAAGTATGATTCCATATTTAAACTATAATTAAATATAAATATTATTTAAATGATATTTTTTAACGTTTGTATTTTTAATCCATATGATATTTATGCAGTTGAAGTTGCTGCTGTTAGATTTCGATTGTCAGATTTTAAGGTTAAAAGTTTTATATCGGTCTGTGCACCAAATTTGGGTAGTTTTATTTCAATTTTGTTTTTTTGTATAATGTTCAATGTGTTTAGAACATACCTGTAAAATTTCACATTCAAATAAATTTTCTTGAATTTTAAAAAAATCCTGAAAATTTCCTGCCAAATTAAGTGGCGAGTCTAAATAGTTTCTTTTTAAAAATTTATTTAACCATTGAAAAGAATTTTTAGTTGAAAATTTTTATTGTGAAACTTTCATGTGTTTAGAATATTAGAGTAAAATTTTAAAGTCTCAGACCCTATAGTTATTTTTCTAAAAATCTTCAAGTATAACTGCCACAGACTTGTTGAGTTGGATCACTATCTTGAATTTGAAGGATTTGCTACATATGATAATTGAAATATCTTAATTTATTTTTATAAAATTAATTTCAAAATTATCCAGAATAATCCAGTAATACTAGAACCCAAAAGTTTTTATTTTATGAAATATATTGATGTGCCATGTTAGAAATCTTTCTACAAAAAATGCCCACTTGTTTTCATAGCAACATTATAATGCATTTTTCTCTTAGTTCCAAACTGAATTTGAAAAATCTTTCAATAGATAAATTATATATCTATCTTATAGGTTTTTATAGGATTTTGAATCACCTTTATCCGAATCATGTTGTGAAAGTTATAGCTTAAACACAATCAAGTGTCACATCAAAAAATTTCCTGAAAACTGAAAATCTATTTTTGCACCATTGCTGCCTCTTGAACTCGATTTTTCTCTCTCTCATATTAGCCAATTTAGACTGCATTATTAACATAAAAATTTTAGTACTCTTTCTTAGCTTTCTAATACCATAAGAATCGATCCAATCGGATATCTAGAAAGAAAGTTATGAGCGAATCAACAAAGTATGTATAAAAGGACAAATTCTTAATAAGTCTTGCGAGTATGTATGCACTAGGCTATGACTTATATTGACTCCTAAGAATTGACCCACCCTTGAAGTATTTAAATAGAATAGAAATATATTTATTATTAAAAATATAGTGCTATGATTAGTCTACTAAGTTTTTCCCTACTTCACTTTAATGTTATAGAAACTTTTTTTGTTAGTATTGGTTTTAGAGTTTTATTGATCATTGTCTTGATTTCTTGAATCAATTTGAGATTAGATTTCATGGATCGAATTAGAATATTAATTGAATTGAATACTACTTTTGTGCCAGCAGGTATTTTGAGACTTTTGATGTTAGGGTCGGCCTTTGAACCTATTAATAAGTACAGTGAGTGCCTAAACCTATAAATATTATATGATATTATATTTCAAACCCCAGAAGGATATATGCTATAGTATAATCTACTCATAACTTGTTTTCAGTGAAACTATACTATAATTATATTCCACTGTGCACATGAGTTTCTCTATTTTATTTCGTGATGCAAGAAAAACAGTTCCTTTTAAAGCCATTGATATTATGTTAGAATGTTTTTAGACTAGTAGTTAAATATGATGATCAACACTGATGACTGGATTTCCTACTACTACTACTACTACTATTACTACTACTACTACTGTTACTGTTAATTGGATCCAAGTTGGCCTATGTGTGTGAGGAACTTCACCGAGCGGCAGCGGGCTTGCCAGTTGAACCCCAAGCTCTCACTGCCTAATCCCCTTAGTGCACAACAAAACTCATTTGTGGCTAAGGTGGATCATAGGATTTTTGGAGGACCTAAGCTTGGGCACTCTTTGGTAAGGTCGCGCCTTGCCCAAAGCGATAAGGGATTGTTACGGTGGGAGTTATAAAATTGACTGGCTACAACAAACACGGTTTGATCATCGCATTTAACTGTTACATTATTAAAAGTGTTTACTGATATATTTTTGTCTTATTACTGTATAATGCATGACTGTCTTTCACTATTTTTCTCTAATGTTTATCATTGAGCATTATTTAGATCATGATATATTCTTGAACTCACATTGCACACACTTTGCATTCACTAAGTCCTTTACTCACACTCTATTTCTTTATCTCCTTCTAGCAGACTTAGACCCTAACTCTAGTTAGGATGTTGAACTTGCTTTTGACGAGAATGAGAATTGAAGGTTTTCTTTTTGTGATGAGGACTTTACAATAGCTTTAGTTTTATTATCGTGCAGGCAAATTAGTTCTTCTCCTTTAATGATTTTTAAGTTGAGGGGAAAATATTTGGCATTTTGAGTTCTATGTTGCAAGAGTTACTTGAATTATTATGAATATTGTAGTTTTTTTCATTTAAGATTATGATTTTGAGTAGGTGATATGTGTGTTTGAGATCGATTTTCACTCCCGAGACTAGGCCACCTAGTATGGTTTTGAGGCATGACATTATGGGCCCCACTTTTTTCTTTATGTCCCATCACTCAAATTATATTGAAATAAAAAATATTAATAAATTTGAAATGGACCCCACTGTCTTGAGAAAATATAAAAGGAAATAATTTTTAATAAGTTAGTTGATTATGCTATGATAACATATTATTATTAAAGTGGTAAGTATTATAAGTTTGAAAAATGATAGATATAGATATAAAAATAAAAATATTACAAATAATTGCATTTTCGATTTTAAAATAGTGTAAAATGAGAAAAAATTATTCTGGTGCACAAATAATTCAAGCCCTAGCTAGTTTCTTGGAAGGACTTGACATCCCACTGTATTTAAACGACCACCATTGGATTATATATGTGCAGTTCTTCCACTTAACATTCGACATTCATGTGGTTCCTAATTAATATTTATTATGTTCTAGTAATTTTTGTCGAATTTGACTAAAAAATATCATATTCTTAAAAAGAAAAAAATTTCAAGATTTCATAAGGAGAAAGAATAGGATCGACTTGTGCATGATCAATTTTCAATTATGATCATAGCATGATCAATTTTCAATTAATATAATGGAATAATATGATTGGATTAATCTGGCATCTTTCCATTTTTAAAATTTCCAAAGCTATACTTTCATATATATAGTATATATGTGTTTTGGAGTGTACAAGTATCAATGTTTGTCAAAAAAGTTGGAATTTGAAGGATGGGTAACAAGGGTTACATATGATGGCAAGGACTACTACAATTGAGGGTGCTACATGCCTTATTAATTACAACCTAGTCCATGCGCACATTATTTCATCGTTTTCAGAATTTCAGACCATTGGTGTCTTTCACTCTCATGCTCAAATGCGCATGTTGTGTTTGTTACTGTTTTACAGCAAAAGATAAAAGAAAAAGCAGACATTATGTCAAAAATTGATCCTATAAATGAGTGCAGATAAAGAAAGGAACCCCATAAAGCTTAGTTTCACTCCAAAAGCATTGATTTTCAAGTCTCTCAAATCATAAAGTAATTTAGTTCCAATAAAGATGTCAGAATCGTTATTTATGCAAAAATACTAAAATCGATGGTTTAACAATGAATAATTAACTACTAATTTTGTGGATTATGCAACAAACGGGCCCTTACTTGAGGGCGTGGAAAAATATGTTTTGGAATTCTATTTAAGTTGCTCTCTTTTTTGTACCTAACTTGAATTCGATTGATTTATAAATCGTTGCTGAAATCATTAAGTAATTAATTTGATTATATTAAAGAATGTTAGAATTGATCTTTCTACAAAAGTAGTAAAACCGATATTTTAGCGATGAATAGTTAACTATTTTTGTTGACTACCTAATCTTTTTTTATCTTTAATCTTAATTTAGAATGTTAAATGTGTTGATTATTCGTTGATACTATAAAAAAAATTCAATATTAGTTAGAAAAAGTAAGTGATAATATGAAATTTTCATTAAAGACAAATATTAATTAAGTGATAATGACTGTATAATATGATTATTTATATTTTTTAAGTTATAGTAATTTTTATTTTATCTTAATATAATAGTTATAAAAATTAGTGTTTAAATTGTCACTATTAATAATTAGTGCCACATGTATAATGACAATAAAAATTCCCATTATGATTTCTAATAAATTTTTTCACTATCACTATATTGTACTATAAATGCGTCACTAATTAATATGGACAACTTAAACATAATTTTAATCACTACTAAGTTCGTTGAAATCATTATTACAACAAAATAATTTTTTTCTCATTTACTATATATATATATATATATATATATTTAGTGACAACTTTTATATTGCTATTTATTATTTGGTCATTATTTTTTTTTCTTGAACTGTAAAAAAAATAAAATTTTAAGTCCTACAATGGATTAATGAAATTCTTTTTGGATGTCGATTATTACTTAACTTATAATTACATTGTTGCTGGGTTTGGCAACAGTTGGATTCAACTACTGAGTACTTTTTTTTTTTTTTGGTGAATAGAAAAGGCAGGGGAGGGGCGATCAGCATAGCAATCTTGCCTGGACCTAATCATATGAGTCCCCACTACTGTGGAATGTCTAGTTTGAGCCATTGTGACTGCCTAAAGGACGAACTTGTCACCACAGCCCTATCGAAGCGCAAATCAGTCGAGGTTCCTCCACCACGAAGGTGACTGTTTCACAAACTACTATTGAAAGAGGGTTCGAACCAGTAGAGCCATGTCTAACTAGTAAGTACTCTTAACCTATCCTTGCTATAAAATACTGGAATAAGCATAGATGAAGAAAAAATTAGGGTAAATTGCATTTTTAGTCCCACAACTTAGGTTATTTTCGATTTTGGTCCCATTCTTTTGCACTTTCTCACATTGCATCCCATAAGTCCATTTTTTTCTCAATTTAAGTCTTGAAAGGGGGTTCCGTCCAATAATTAAAGGAGAAGTCATGTGCCACTCACGTGACCGTTAAAATTGTTGCTTTCTTGGTCCCATAAGTTAGGCCCGTTTGCATTTTTGGTCCCAACGATAGTTTCAATAAATTTTTTGCATAAGAAGAAAGAAAAATAGCTGCAAGTGAATGTGCCATTTATTTTTGTGGCACATCCTCTTCATTGAAAACCTCATGGACAAATAAAAATCTCAATAGGAGGTTTCATGGTTGTACTTCCATGAATAATAGATGTGGTTTCTTTGTTTGGAAAGATCCTCAAATGTGTGAAAGAACAAGACAAATGATACTTGGATTATAGGATATTGAATGTAACAAACAAAAGTTGTTAAAACTTCAAAAAAATTATTGGAGCTATCATTGGGACAAAAAATGCAAACGAGCCTAACTTATGGGACCAAAAAAGCAACAATTTTAATGGCCACGCGAGTGACACGTGACTTATCCGTTAATTATTGGACGGAACCCCATTTCAGGACTTAAATTGAGAAAAAAATGAACTTGTGGGATACAATGTCAGAAAGTGCAAACGAATGGGACCAAAATCGAAAATGGCCTAAGTTGTGGGACCAAAAATGCAATTTACCCAAAAAATTATATACATATATGTGTGTGTGTGTATATCTATATATATATATATAAATGATTGCCGTTCTGTTGCTTGTGATTAAAGTGGGCTTTTGCACTGTAGTTGATGGAAAACTTTCGTTACCTTTTTTGCTGTAAGTAATAGACACTGACTTATGTTTCAAGTTTTCATTTCATCTTCTTTTATGGAAGCAACTTTGATTCCATCTTTTCAGATCTCAGAAGCTAACTTTTATTTTTCAGGAGTAGTGCTGTCCATTCTCACTAGTCCTTAGAGGAGACCACAAATCAGACATGCACATTATGTTGTAACCGATCGTTTGCGCTGCTATATTCGTCTATACTATATCAAAAAGAAAAAAAGTTATTTTATATATAAAAGTGGAAATAATTTTATGTTATACTAAATTTTGAATTATGATCAAATGCTATCTATACCCATGATTTTCATATTTCACAAATGACTCATTCAGTATGAAATGGCAAAACAAAAGAAATTGTGATTAAAACATAATAAAAGAAATTATGAATTGTGAAAATGATTGGATCCCATATTTTTGAAAGTTTGATGTAGGAATTCTTTGTTATATATGGTTTTATATTAATTGATAATTAATATTGTATATTAATATTTAGTGTGTCTGTTGTTAAAATTACATAATCATTTATCTATACTATATAAAAAATTGATTATTTTATTATATATGAATAAAATTAATATTTAATACTTTGGTAACTTAAATTTATATACATAACACGATATCTCACGATTGTGAATACATATATATATATATATATATATGAGAGAGAGAGAGAGAGAGAGAGAGAGAGAGAGAGAGAGAGAGAGATTAACGGTCAAAATGTTTATATATTAATTAAAAACACGATGCGGTAAAAGTTATGATTAAGTTATAATTTGAGCATGGTATTTATTATGTTTAATAAAATAAGATATAAAATTGATAATTTAAATATTCGTGTAGTTATTTATATTGATAAAATTTGTAGGCTCCCTTGCAAATTAAAGTAATCAAAGCATTATTCATTAAATCTATTTTATTGACCATCATTTTTGTGATGAAATACATTTAAAAAATGAGTTACATATTAATCTGTAGAGAAGTAATAACAATTTTATGACGGTTAAAAGGTATCAACATTGATAAGATTTTTGAAAAATTATCGTGACATGTTTTGCTAACAACTGATGTAGCCTTCAATGTATCTAAGGAAAAAGATTTAGCGATAAAATATTAAGTGAAAATGAAAAACAATTGTCACTAATTATAAGTATAAAGTGATAAAAGTTTTGTCACCATAATGATTTTTAAAAACTTAATACTGACAAGAGTATTGTTTGATTTCTCACCATTGAGTTTAGAGGCAAATGTCTACTGACAATAAACAGTTTTGTTGTAAATTATACTGAAAATTTTATTGTTATTATATGTGCATAATTAATTATTAATAATGATAACTTAAAATAACAATTTGTCATTCTTAAATTATATTGTTACAAAATAAAAATTATTATCACTTAAAATATATTATTGATGACAAATAAAAGTTATTATCATTTAATAAATTTGATTACTAATAATCTTAATTTGCATTATCATATACTTTTCGTAGTGATGTGCTGCCCTTCTGAAAAGAAAATGCAAAATATAAGAATTTTTTTTTTATACAATGGAACATTTTCAAGCTTAACAATTTGTGGAAAATATATAATCCATTGTTGTTATGACATATTTTTCTCTAATGCAACCTAAAAATATAACTCATGAGTTTCAATTCTATCTACGTGTGATATTAAGTTCCAAAAAAAATTGTGAATACTTGTTTCTATAGTTCAGAGATAATTTTACAATGAGACCAGGCCCAAGTCTTGGGCTCAAAAGGAAAATATGAGTTAATTAGATCATTTGTCTTCAAAAATCAATGATAATAACTAGGGTTTCTAAACAACATTTTATTATTATTATTATTTTTATTTTATTTTTATTTTTTTTTTACATGCATTCGAATTGATCGAAGACTAAGAATCTGTTAGGATTCGAATCTTGCACTTCACACTTATATATATGAAGACAATGTTATTGAACCTATTGACCACTTGGCACATTGTTTTTGAATTAATTTAGAGAGTGTTTGGCTAAATTTATTTAAAAATCTTATATGCTCTCAAATCTTATAAGATATTTTTAGAACTTATAAGATAATATATCTTATTTTAAAAATAACTTATTCAAGTATTTGGGTAAAATAGGATTTTGAAACTTATAAGATGTTAGTAATAATAGTTTTATAATTAAGATGATTAAAATTAAAAAAGTTTGTTAAAATATTAAAAATAAGTTAATGTGAGAATATGGTGAGTTGGCTAGTGTTGTATATATATAATTCAGTTGCATGGAATGGACAGTAATCAAGCAATACTAAAATATGTTAGTTTTAAGAAAGTATAATATATAGAGCATAACATGTAAGAGCAAACAAAATTCACACTTAATAAAAGAAAACAAATTGGAAACAACAAGTATTAAATTGAGAAGAAAGAAGTGAGTCGAGGCTTGCAAGGACACAACTTCTTTAAGGCACTATCCGCCTTCTATTGGTGTCTGAGGACTATTGGCGGACAATCTCTAAAAATACGACTTATGAACAACCTAAGGCGACACTCCTAAGGATTGAACTTCCAAACCTAATTGATTTGAATCTCTGTACCTAATGAAAATGTGTATGTATGTGAGTATGCTATTTTATGTGTAAGAATTTTTTATGATGATAAGACATTGGACATCTATATTTATAGGACCTAAGTGCCTGTTCCTATAAGATATATTTCTAATTTTGTCAGACTAAATAAAAATTATGGTCTGTACTCTTTATTTTGATTTTTAAAAGATATGGGTTGCAAATCTTTAAATATATTAGTTATGACTGTTCTAGGAATTAAGTTCAATCTCAAAACATGAAACAATTATTATCATTTTTGAATTTTTTATTTATTTATAAATAAATTTTCTCTGAAAAATAATATTTGAACCACAAGTGCACCTACACCTGTGCCTATGCCCCTGCCCCCGCCCTCGAGCCGAGCCAAGCCGCCTTGTTGGACGGGCTGCGTGTACGCGCGCGCCATTCTTTGAAATCAAACCCACACCTATGTAGGCCCCTCTTCCTTAGACTTGGGTACCCCCAAAGATGTCCAACCCTTGAGGCCACGTCTAAGTTATTTAACTAGCTCATTTTTAGCTTGGGATTCCAATGTGGGATGGACACTATCCACCCATTTCCATCTCTTAGTTGATCTTTAGCTCTAGCTTAATTTTAACTCAATCTGCTCATTCAATACTTCTTTAACTTTGGCACTTAGCTAATATCATCTCCTCAATGAGGTAAATTAGTTGATATAGGCTTAATTAATATTAACTTCATAAATCTCATTTTATTTTCTTTTAAAATTGGTGGGTCTTTCCTTAAGTGCCAAAATTCTAACACTTATGATTTCCTTACTTTTTTTAAAAAGAGTTTATAAGATACTAATATCTTATTTTAGAATTTTATAAACTCATTTTTTTAGAAAAATTTATCAAATACTTTTTGACATTTTATAAGCCCTTTAAATATCTTATAAGACGTTTTGATGATTTTATAAGCTCACCCAAACGCCTTCTTTGACTAAATTAAGTTAAAACTATAGATTACAAGGGAGTCCTAATTGGATTAGTCGGACTCCAAATAACATAGAATCTAAATTATATAAAGTAAAATAATATTTAATCATATTTAATTAAAAGATCAACATATTTCCATATATGATATTCTATCAATAGTTATCTAATCTAATCTCTCTCTCTCTCTGTGTGTGTGTGTATAAAGTAAAATGATGTTGACTCCATCTTTCTGTCTCTTTCTTGTATAGAGCATGATGTAGATAGTTTAATATTTCTTCTTTTGTATAAGTAAAATAATTTCTTGCATACATTTTATAATTCAAAATTTTCTAATTGATATTTTATTGTTAGATTTCAATTACTAATTATTCAAAGGATTAATTTTTCATTATTATCTTTCACAAGTTTTTATTCCGTACGAAAATAATCTTTCTGATTGATGAATTTAGTTGATCCTCTTTGCAACAGATGACTTGTTTGTCCGACTAACTACCCAAATTTAAATGCAACCCATAGATTTCTACAATATCATTATTTTGTGGGGCTGAAAATGTGTTACACATTTCGGAAAATATTGGATGTTCTGAAAATTATATTCCAATTCGGACAGCTAGCTTCTAAGAGGTCCTAAGAAATTGTATTTATGAATTATTGGGTTTCTGAGTTTTCAATAATGTGAATAGTAGCTTTCCATGCCCTCTTTTCAAATTTTGGACCACTTTGAGGTTTTCTTTTTTGTGGTGGAGATACATAACATAATTAGTTTTGGTTGTTTTTCTTTTTCAAAATATTAGTACAATTAATCAAAAATAAAAGTAGTTTTATTGTATATATAGTAGACAAGAAAAAAAGAAAAAGAACAATAGTGACAAAACGTGAAAGCTGTAATTGATTATACTATATTAAGTGACTAAAAATTTTATTTTGTCATAATTATAATCATTTTTACAAACTTAATAGTTACAAAATTGTGTTTAAATTGTCATAATTGATAATTAGCAATACATTTATAATGACAATTTAGTTTGTGACAAGTTGTTATTATAGATATATCACTAATCGTTAATTATAATAAGTACCTAATATTAGTTTTTTTATCGCTATTAAGCCATATTCTAGTAAAGCAACAATTATCATCACTTAAAAAACATAATTACTAAAAAGTAAAAGTTAAATTTATAATATATATATCATTAGTGACAATTTTCATATTATCAATTAATATTTTGTCACTAATATAACATCTTTTATAGTGTTTATCCAATCGTATGATGGTTTTACTTTGTAACTAAGTTTGATGACATTTTTTTAGTTTCAAGTATCATGAAACATTTGTCTTTAGTCAAAATAATATTTTTGGCCCTGTAGATGATAAACATACTCTTTAAAGCACAATATATTTTGACCAAAATTCTTTTATGCTCTTCTTATAGTACAATTCATATTCCTTATAAGGACATACATTTATTTAATGACAAGACCACAACCACCAACTTCACGAGTATAATGCAATTAGTGTATGTGTAAGCGCAAATTTCTTTGTCTATAATAAATAACATTACAAGATAAGAAAAATTGTACAAATAAAATTAAATTAAATTTATCAACTGTGGATTTAATCTCTAATCTAATCCTTTGATTTTTTTCCTTCCAAATATGATCTTAAATTTAATGAGCTCCACGAAGAACGCCTTGAACGCCGTAAATCTTCTTAAATTTGATTTGAAGAAAATAATGCTAATTTGAGGGGTTTGCACCTTAATCTCGAATCAAACACTCAAAATTTATGAGCTTCGCGAAGCATGCCTTGAACGTCGTGGATCTCCTTGAATTTAATCTGAATAAAATAATGCCAATTCGAGGCTCCACACCTTGAGCTCGAATCAAATGCCAAAATATGATGAGTTCAATGAAGAACGCCATGGATCTCCTTGAAATTGATTGAGAGAATTGCTGGACTCTTCCAAAACTCCTCTCGCTAGCTGGAATTTGTGTTCTGTGTGTTTAATGAGCTTTAGTTACCCCCTTTATATAGATGCTTGATGGAGACTTCTAGATTGACTTGAACTTTTTTGATAGTTATCTCTTTGAAGAGATAATATCAAATATCAAGAGGTAATATCAGATATCAAGAGATAATATCAAATATCTTTGATTTAATTGGTCCATAGACATAGACACTTTATCTTTGATACTTGTCAACATTTGACTTGAGCATAAAATAAATACTAGAGTATTAATTATTTAACTATTTATCTTTTGAAATTAAATATAATAAATTTCCAAGAAACAAATAGAAATTTTAAATTAATATCTAGCATATTATTTTACATGTGTCACTTCTTCATTGGCTTAAAATTAATATGCCTACAAATGCCCCCACTTCAAGACTTGGCGAAAGATGTGTTGATCATCCATGAAAGAGGCAAGGCTTGAAATATTTGAGAAATTTCCCCTTTCTCTCCATTTTTCACATGCGTCTGCAATAAGAACATTCTCGAAGCATTCCACGAGCTATGGTACCCAATAAAATGGTCAAGTTATAACATAACTAAAAGTAAATATCATTTTGAGGAGGGTGCCATACATAGTTTATACTCATGGATGCCAAGAGTAACATATAGTTTAGGCTCGTGTGTCCAAAAATATATTTAACTTGAATAGATATTTTATACTCATATCAAGGAGTTCACTTGAATTTGATTGACAATTTATACTCATATCAAGGAGTTCACTTGAGTTTGACTTAATAGGCAGTTTACACTCTTATCAAGGAGTACATGGGGAGAATTTGAATATTTAGATAATTTATGCTCATACCTAGGAGCCTTATTGAAAGTTTAAGCATATCTCAAGGAGCACATGGAGAAACTTTGAATATTTAAATAGTTTATGCTCGTATCTAGGAGCTTTATTGATAGTTTAAGCTCTTATCAAGGAACACATGAGAAAGCTTTAATTTAAAATTTTCAGATAGTTTACACTCGTATCTAGGAGCATTTGGAATTTGAAGACTTGAACTTTGGACTTGAAGACTTGGATACTTTGGATTTAGAGACTTGAAGACTTAATCCATGGATTTGAAGACTTGGAGACTTGATTTTTAGATTTGAAAACTTGGAGACTTGAGAAGTTTAGATAGTTTATACTCTTATCTGGGAGTATTATTCACAGTTAAGGCTCTTATCAAGGAGCGTTTGTGAAGATGAAAATTAATTGCCCCCAACATCTTCATCATCATCATCATTACTTGAGTCTTCTTGTTCATCAAAATTCATGCTCATTTCAATGTTATGTGCACGAGTTGCCAAATCTTTAAAAGTTTTTGGGTTGATTCCTTGAAGTATATAGCAAAGACTCGAATGCATTCCTTGGATACACATCTCAATTGTTGAAGCCTCCGAGAATTGATCTTTGCAATTAAGACTCAAATTTCTCTAGCGATTGATGTAGTGAATGACAGGTTCTTCTTTCCACTGACTAGAGTTGGTGAGTTCAATCATGCTGATTGTCCTTCGAGTATTATAGAAACGATTCAGGAACTCTTGTTCTAATTGTCCCTAGCTATTGATGGAGCTTGCCTCCAGGTATACCAATCAAAAGCATTTTCTTTTGATGATCAAACAAATTACTTGGCCAAATGATCTCTATATGTCCCAGCGTTATTACAAGTCTTAATGAAATGAGCCACATACTGATTTGGATTTTCTTTGCCATCAAATTGCTGAAACGTGGGGGTTGGTAATCGATCGACATCTTTAATCTATCAATCCTTTGAGTATGTGGCTTGGAGTAAGTCATAGACAACTTAGAACTTCCATCAAGCTTGTCTTTGATAGTCTCCATGATAAACTTCTTTAGTGGGTCGATGGGAATTAGTCTAGTGGAAACTTTTATGTCTTTTGTTGCAACCTCTTTATTTTTGGTTGATTATCTCCTTGTGAATGTTTCGCCTTCGTCCTGAGCGTCAATTTTTTTCTCTATCATGCAATTGTCATTAAAATTATCCACTTTGCTCATCAATGTGGAGATCTAAAAGTCTCGCTCATGGACATGCTTCGTGAGTTCTTCAATGGCCTTTGTCAAATTTGAAATTTGTTAATCCAATGTTGTAACACTTGTCACCATCACCATTGCTATGTTTGAAGAATTTGATGTTGAGTGGGGAATGGATGATGCGGATTCTTCCTTCAAGTTTCCACCATCTTCATTGATATCAATAAAATGTGGTAACTCCTTTTCCATAGCAAACGAAGGAGCCACCTCCGAAGATGATTGTAACTTCTTGGACATACTTCTTGTGATAATGCCAATATTTTTTGCTCCAGCACTTGAGGAATTTGAGGTAGTAATTTTCAATGCAACAATCTTGTTGGCAGTCATTTGATACTTTAATCTTGATGAAGGAAACAGATGAGAGGTAGAGATAGTCCCATTGGGCATGCCAAAATTTGTAAGCGCAAATTTCTTTGTTTACAATAAATAAATTTATAAGACAAGAAAAATTATACAAATAAAATAAAATTAAAATCAATCAACTATGGATTCAATATCTAATCTAATTCTTTGATTCTTTCCTTCCAAATATGATCTTAAATTTAATGAGCTCCACGAAGAACACCTTGAACACCGTGGATCTCCTTAAATTTGATTTGAAGAAAATAACGCCAATCCGAGAGCTTCACACCATCTCGAATGAAACGCAAAAATATATGAGCTCTACGAAGAATGCCTTAAACGTCGTGGATCACCTTGAATTTAATTTGAATAAAATAATGTCAATTCGAGGCTCCACACCTTAAGCTTGAATGAAACATCAAAATATGATGAGTTCCACGAAGAATGCCTTGAACGCCGTGGATCTCCTTGAATGTGATTGAAAGAATTGTTGGACTCCTCCAAAGCTCCTCTCACTTGCTGGAATTTGTGTTCTATGTGTTCAATGAGCTTTGGTCACCCCCTTTATATATATACTTGATGGAGACTTCCAAATTGACTTGAATTTTTTTGATAGTTATCTCTTTGATAAGATAATATCAAATATCTTTGATTTAATTGGTCCATAGATGTAGATACTTCAGCTTTGACACTTGTCAATATTTGACTTGAGCATAAAATAAATACTAGAGCATTAATTAATTAACTATTTATCTTTTGGAATTAAATTTAATAAATTTCAAGAAATAAATAAAAATTTTAAATTAATATCTAGCATATTATTTTACATGTGTCACTTCTTCATTGGTTAAAAATTAATATGTCTACAGTGTGCTTTTAATGATTAAAAACAAATGATGAATATATTTCAAATGTATTCTTTATGTGTGTCATGAATCTCACATAAACTTTTATTACATGGACTATTTATTGGATTCAATCTATCGAGGAAAAGAAGGAAACCATTGAAGGGTTACATTTATATTCAATCTTTGTCTCAATTATCACACACACACACACACACACACACATATATATATATATATAAAGGACTTACATTCTTTCTAACTCCCCGCTTCATTTCTATTCAAGCTTGGTTTTTTAGTTAAAAAAGGTTGATGTTCATGATGTACGGAGTACGGTCAATTCAAACTCGATTCAAGGATCCTTGGCCTTCCTCTGAATTCTTGGTTGAAGGCACTATTTAAAAAACCGAATCGGACCGATAGAACCATTAACCGACTGGTGAATCGATCCGATTTTCTCAAAAAATTAAAAAATTGAAAAAAAACCATATTTTATAAAAACCGTTCAGACTAGCCGGTTGGACCGTTGGACTGGTGAACCGGACCGATTTTTTCATTTAAGTTTTAATAAAATTAAAATATATTTTTTAATTTTTTTGGTCTAAATACAAAGTTTGAAGGTTAAGGTACATCTTACAAGCTATCTAAAAGTAAAAAAAAACCTTAATTTAAAGTTTAGAATTAACCTACACACTCTCAACTTTAAACTTTAGTCTTAATATATTTAAATTGTTATAATCATTTATAATATGAATTGTAAAATTTGGATTGTAATGTTAGATAATATTATTTAAACTCATTATGTTTTATATTTTGGCATTTATTAATTTTTAAGTAATATATAATATAAATATATATTTCGTAATTATGATGTTATAGTTCAATTGAGGTTCAATTACGGTCCGATCAACAGTTGAACCAGTGAACCGTGAACCGATAAGTTTTTTGATTCAATGAATGATCCGATTTTTCAAACACTGGTTGAAGGTGAAATATGGATCACGAGTGAACATATTGAATTATAAAATTACTTGAAAACTTTAAAAAAGGTCAAAATTTGAATTTTATAACGTTCACCAGTAATTGGATTCAAAACTTAAATTTTAGAACTTCTATGAATAATTTTCTATGAATAATTAATTCTTTCTAAGAATGCTTGAAGTATTATGACCCAACTAACACCTCTAAATTGACTAAAGAATTAAATTAAAGAATTAAAAACAAAAACTCACGTTTCTTCTTCTATTAACACGTGGGCAGCCAATTTTTCCATTTCCATTACCATTTTTTCAACAGATGCCATTTGGAACCAACATTGTACGGTTAAGAGTAGTTCCAACCACGGCGGCTTCTATATTGGCATGAAATTCTATGGGCTTAATAATAATAAAGAGTAAATTTTAAAAGCTCATGAGGAACTACCTAAGAACATGAACAACATCACTATAAGGAATAGAACACTTCATCCCAATATCCCTCCCCCGATATATTAATTATTTGACCCATCCAATCAAGAAAAATAAAAGCAGTCTTTATTTTTTCTCTATTTTCTCTTTAATTTTGGCTCGGAGTGTCTAAGGATAGATCGTTACCATTTAATACTTCTCTTGAGAATCTATATTATATTGGTACTATTTGTGAGAATTACAGGTCATGTGTATTTTTCAAAACTTCTAAATTGGTGGAGTTATAATGATACTTAGTCTCATATCATAGGATTAACCCAACATATTTTTCCTTTTTTCCTCATTATCCAATTGTTGCACAAAAGCAAACACACACACACACACACATATATATAGGGCAACCATCTAAATAAACAATACAAATTACCGATATGATTATTTATAAAGATTATTGAGTGCACAAAATTGCATAATCCTTTTATTTGATGTCTTCTCGATGGCCCCTAATAAGCAGGAATTGCAATTCTATTGATGCTTGAAGCAGTTGTATTGGTTAGGTTCCGATTTTAGAATATTAGCGGCCGTTGCATGCGGTCTTCACACACATAAGTACCTTCTATGTATAATATTTTTTTTTCCAATTTTTTTTTATTCAATATAACAAAAAATTAATTGATAAATTGTATAATAATAATTTTCTCTATCATCAAGATACAATTAAAAAGTCATATATAACTTTATAAAAGATATTATTAAATAAAAAAAAGTCAATATATAACAAAATTAGTATAACCAAGTAATACGTTGATCTACAATTCATTGGTTTCAACAGAGCAAAGTCCTTTCATGAGGCCAAAAGATTGAACCACACTTGTAAGCCCCTAGCTAGGTACCAAGTGCAGCAACTTTGTCACCCTATCAATTGTTTTTTTAACCTATTAAATAAAAAATATAATGCAATGAAATCATAATTGAAAAAAGTTAATCATGTAACTAATTTGAAAATGGAGCAAGCATTATTTTTCAAGACTATAGGTAGGGATTGCTAAGAGACAAGGGAAATTTATTTGGTTAATCGTGGGTTAAGAATTAAGATAACAATTTGCCTTGGACAAATCAAATTCTAAAGTAATTTTATGGATTGGATTGAATTAATTCCACCACTTGAAAGTTAACAGAAAAGCAATAGAACAGTACTTCGACTGAAGTACTCTTTTTTCGTCTTTTTCTAACATTTTTTTACTATCAATTAATGGTTAATATAAGAATAGAAAAAGGCAGAAAAGCAGTAAATTTATCAAACATTTTAATGTACTAACTTTTTTTTTATTTTCACTTTTTGATGGATAAGTCATGTACACATACTCTAAAAATATTTTATCCATTGTTAATTATGTATTAAATACAAATAAAAAAAGTTCCTACATACTCTTTTTCATATTTTATATTTTATAAAGCTCAAAGGTCCTAAAATCTATGAAAAGTAATACATTTTTAATATCAAATTGAAAATAATATCTCATTATCTACATTTACTTCCTTAGTCTTTGAGAAAACAATTAAACTTACTTTTGTTCCTCGTACTTTTATCCACACAAATTTGAGGATATTCGTAAAAATCTTAATTTAGACCTAAGTTAATTCCAAATTATTGTCAAATTGAATTAAACTTAGCATGTGGTTAATTCTTATTCATTCAGAGCACAGTCATAAAATACATTTATATATTTGTCATTTAAATAATAAACTTAATTGAATTAAAAAAAAATTACATTGAGATATGGTGTAGTTTGTATAATTAAAGGAAATAACTCAATATATAGGAGGAAAGTGGATTAAAAAATAAATTCCACGATTACTAATACATATTATGAAGAGCAATGCAGCAAAATTTTTCCAAAGAAACGTGTGTGTGTGTGTATATATATCATTACTAATGCATACCAAAAATTCTTCTTAAATATAGACATAAAAGATCTGAAATGAGAATATAGACGCAAGGGATAAGTGAGAAATCATCATTGAATATAGATGCAAAAGATCTTAAATTGGAAGGATTTGCATATGTAGAATAAAATAAATGAGAGATAAGCAAACATTTTTCAATGAACAGGAAACAAATAAATACCTAAAAAGATACTCCAATATTAATGGTTTTTATTTCATTTAGTGAAAGAGAAAAAAAAGAACACTTCAAATAATTATAGAGTGTAGAAGTAAGAGTCAAATAAAAAATGATCTCAACTAATTTTACTCGTATTGAAATACTATTTTTTTTCTTTTTCACAAAACTCTCAATGAAAATGCTAAATTTCTTACAAAAATGGAAGATATATTTCAGTCCGAAGTTGTGACCACAAATTCCGCATCTCTAACAATGAATATGAGAACATTAATTTGACTATAACAAAATGTAACACCCCTAAAAATTTAAATATCATTATTTTAATCTAATTTTTTTAAAAAAGTTTTGGAGGTAAAAAAAGTAAATAGGAAAAAACTTAATTGTTAGACATTTGAAGGATGTAGGGTTTAAATTGTAAATATTTTTTTGTCAAATAGGTTAATCTAAAGTTCCTTAATTTCTTGCATGCAAGCCCTTCCCTTCCCCTTTGGCAAACTCTTCCTCGACACTGGTGAAATTCGAAACTAGCCATACCAAACTCTTTCTCTTAGCTCAAGGATTCCATTGGTACCAAAATTCCACAGAAATGACCGAAGAATTGAATGAAAAACTCGAGCAGCGGCGGAGGTGGTGGGTGCGGTGTCATGGCCGGCGAAAGCTTGAGTTGGACTAGTAGGTTGTGATGGGTTTGGCTCAAGGAACATACATGTGCTTTCGATTTCTCAAATGGACCAAAGGGGGAGGAGAATTTCATGCGGCGGTGAGTGAGAAACCTAGTTCAATTTTTTGACGAATTGGATGGTAAATTGGCGGCAAAGCTTACAATTGACCTAGGCATTTGATTATGTGTGTTTGAGACGTGTTTGTGGGTTGTGGTAGTCAACAACTCTGGCGGCGGTGGACGGCGGCCCTGAGATAGAATTCTCATCTTGTCATGATGGTCGCATGTGTGGTATTAGTTTATGGTGATTAAGTTCCGAAAATAAAATCCTTGGTAAAAATCGTTGGAATTGGGGTTATTACCACTTAACTTGTATTATTCTTATTACCTTACCAATTCTTGTATTATAAAGTAATATAGAAGAATATGAATTGAGACCGAGCAATGAATGCATGGTTATATATGTAATGCTTAGTGAACTCGAATTTGTAATATATATATATATATATGTATGTAATCTTTGATTAATTAAGTAGGTGATTAAAACCCTCATTTTGTATATAAAGATGTATGGTGTTGAATCATTAAAGATTAATTTCTCGTTAACTAGATTTAATCACTGTAATTTTATATTTAACTTCATGTAATGTTGCAAGGACCAAATATTATACAAATCTGAGTTGATTATTATATTTTGACTAAATTACCGAGATAGGACTTAAATTGTTAAATTAGGAACTACTGACTTAGGAAAAGATTATTGACCGAAGCAAATATGACCCTCGTAAATATCGTAGCGTTAATGGCTTAATTAGCATCTTACCTTACAGTATCTTTGGAACCAAGCCTTAAAATATTATATGAATTGAAAAACAATCGATATTAAGATATAAATGGCTTAATTATTATTTAAAGGTCGATACAAACATTTTGATGTTAAGCAGGTTCGTTTGGATAGGTGACAAGGAGTCGGGATTGGTTGGATAGTAGAGCAGGGGTAGCATTTTCTATGGAATCTAAGGAGAGGGTTAGTCTTTCCCTTTTTAGGGAGTGAATGATCCTCAATACTTGTATTTCCTAGATCTATCTGTTGAATTTGACTATACTCGTTCTGGTGCCCAAAACATCTATTGTGATATCTGTTCTGCCCCATATACCCTACAGCCTTGCTGGCTTTCCCGATATATGTTGTTATTTCGATCTTGCCGACCAAATATCGTTCTATACTCCTATTTAATCCATCCTGTATACTGTTTATATGGCCTTGTCAGCCAATGTTCACGGATTATACTGTTACGTTTAGTTTCTCAGATATGTTTCTTGATCAGTTATTTGAGATATTTATTATCTTTTGGCATAATGTCAAGTCACCTTGAGGATGCTCTTGGGAGGGTTACGCTCGATGGGACACCACGGGTTGGGTTGGGCCTGGGATTAGGTCTGGAAAGATGACCGGGCGGCATAGGCCGATGACAGTTGGTCTCCCAGCTAGTACCCACCTAAGATCCTAATTTGCAGGTAGTTGGAGGATAGTTGTCTGCAAGTAGGGGGATCTGGCATGCAGTAGGCCATGCACCGAGCCAAGTGCTTGGATAATGGAGTAATAAGGAAAGTCCATTATGATTATTGTACTCCGTGAATCATTTGTTACCGTTATTACCGTTTATGTTTTGTTCTGGGAGCAATAAGGATGGAGTTGCCAACAGTCTGTTAAATTTGGTACCACATGTGCTTTGTTACATTATTGCTTCATATTGTAAAGTTTTGCTCGTCAATGAATCTGTTTATCAATTGTTGCACTTTCAATAAGTTTTTCTTTGATTATTGTCATATTTTCCCCCTCACTAAGTCCTTAGGACTTACCCCTTTTTCGTTATCCTTTATTCTTTTCCAAGATAGGACTGGATGAAGACTGAGGACCTGAGGAAAGACTTATTCTGTAATAGATTAGGTGTTATGTTTGTAGATATAGACTACACCTAATCGTGATGCTAAGACTTAAGAATGTTATGCAATGTTTAAGTTTGGACTTAAGACTTTTGGTATGTATATACGGTAGTCTATGAAATGATCCTTTGGGTGTTGTGTTAAACGACCATTTTTTCTTTTTTTGAGTTTGGTTAAATTTCGGCTTTCTTGGTTACCTTTTGAATTATATTTTAAGTTTGAATTGGTGGCACTTTAGTTTAGGAATTTCCCTAGCTGGGGCGCCACAGAGATGATATCGGAGCTTAAGTTTGATGATGACCTAGGTAAATGAGTATTATTGGGATTTGTAGCTAGTATGTGGGATAGAAGGTTAGTTAAGGTATGAACTCTGGGTATAGTGTTCGATATTAGGAGGTAGGAGATTACACTTCGGGCGGCTGACCAGTCTGTAATCTTCACTTCCAAAAATCGAACATTAGACTTTAGATTGAGAATTGAACCTTAGGTATCTTGTGAATAATTGAAAACTTTTATATAATTAATGAAATTGGAAATGAACTTCAATAGTATGGTTTTAATGAAATAAATTTATATATTGCAGGATGACAGGAGAACATAGGGAAGGAAAGGAACCTATGAAAGATGAAGGCAAGGAAGCTTTAGAAGATAGAATTAAAGCTTTAGAACAGGAAAGGGCAAGATTATTGGAGCAATGTCAACACCATGAGGATCGACTTTATGGCATGCATGAGGCATTGAGGGAAATGAGAGCGGAGACATATCATTTAAAAATAATTGTTTAGGTTAGAAGTGACACTATAGAGAGACTTATGGACGAAATGGAGCTAGAAAGTGAAAAAGTAAAAATAGCTGAAGGACAGATTGAGAGGCTTTGTATGGTACGAGCCCAAATAGAGAAGACTTTTGGAATTTTAGAAGCGGATTACTGTAGGATTTTTGCTACGACCCAAATGATTATAGATGAAGTCAGAATTATGTTGGCACATTATGGGAGTGCCATTGATCAGATCATTAGAGTTGTGGTAGTATCTGAGGCCCGACCCTTTGGAGTTCATCATTTCCTGAAGTCGGGACAGAGATAGGGTATTTGTATCGAGAAGTACCTGAAGGGAACCCAGAAGAGCCATCACAGGAGGATACTGAGGAGGACTTCTCACAGGAGCTCCCAATTGAGGTCCCGCAGGGGATTAATATAGAAAATGAGTTTTAGAATTTGAAGAAGACGGTGATGATATACATATAGAGCTGAATGGGGAAGAATAGGAGGATGAGGATGAAAATATAGAGTATGATTTTACTGATGTGGAAGACTAGAGGTAAAGCCTCCTGAACGTGTAATTACACCTGTAAATATGTATGCATGTATTAGTATTAGCTTTTAGTTGTTAAATTGGAATGTAATAAGCTAAGGTTAGCTAGACTAATAGGGTAATGTCTTAACTTAAGCCTTGTCATTTTGGTCCAAGACTAGGCGAATAGTTAGCTTAGCTAAATTTTGGGATTTTGACTTTGTATATACTATTATAAACAATTGCTAATGCTAACTCAGAATGGTAACGAAAGTTCTTATGATGATCTTTGAATGACTAGACTTTTGTTATAATGAATTTTACTTAAAATTTTAAAACATTTTATATGCAATTTTAAAGGACTTAAAGGAATTGATGATAACTTTAGATATCGCTGTACAAACTTGAAAATTGCAGGTTAAGAAGTATCCTAGGTCTAACCTGAGTATAGAATAATGGCATCACATGTAGGTTCTTATATACCCACTCAGACTCGAGCAGGACGACGAAGAAGACCGCTCGATAGACGGGCTAATGTACAAAATGTTCCTAAGCAAGGAGCACCCGTTTTATGACAACCACAATCGGAAGAAGAGGTCTCACCGGCCCTTTAGGATAATCAACAAGCTGTAAGTCAACTAGTAGATCCTATGTACGAAATGTGGCAAAGATTTATGCAATTTTGCCAGCAGCAGGGTTAGGGTGATAGAGTAGGAAATGCTGAAGAGCTTACTGAAGACCGGGCATTAGAGTTGTTCCTTCACTTTCAGCCCTCAAACTTGCGACACCCCACTCTGGGTAACCCAAACTGAGATATCAAAATGTTCCATTTAATAATTCTGAACCAAAAATTTCAATTCAATAGGTCCATAATCAGACATTTCATGCTCATCAGAAATAGCAGTGGATTCAAACTTAAACAAACCTGTAATATACAACATATAACTAAATGCATGCCACTAGATTTCCAATTCAACTTATCAAAAGCAGCGGAATTACAACCTTACCAAACTCGATAATCTATAAAACGAAGGCCAAGATTCATGTTCTTATATAACGAAATATGTACAACCTTTAAGTCATCCATATCATCATAACGTATCATAGATCTCAAATCCATACTTAGCAATCAGACGACTTCTATATATACATTCAACATCTGATCTATTACAAAACATACTCTTATCCAGCATGGAGTCCAAATCCCTTGCTTAGTCCCTGTCTGAGAGAATCAAAATAAACGGGGGGTTAAGTCCAAAGGACTTAGTGAGGGATAACTGTAAGCATAACAGAAGGAATCTGTTGAGGGAGAATCAACTCAACAGACTGTAAATCAACAGTCAGGTAAAATAGATCAGAATACGGTCAGACAATCGATCAGGCAGACAGTCAGTCAGTTGCATTCAGTCATTCAGTCAAGCATGGAATCAGTCAATCAGTCCGGAAACAATCAAAATCAATCAATAAACAGATTAGATCAATCGAATCAATCTAACAGATCATATCATAACAATCATATCAGTCCCTTAACAGCTCGTCCCGCTTTACAGTTGGGAACAACATATCAGCACGTCCTGAACTTAACAGCTGGGAACAACATATCAGCACGTCCCGCTTTACAGCTGGGAACAACATATCAGCACGTCCCGAGCTTAACAACTGGGAACAATATATCAGCACGTCCCGAGCTTAACAGCTGGGAACAACATATTAGATCGGTAACAGATAACAGACAGTCGGATATCAGATCAACAAATAACAGTACGGACGGATAACAGATGTCAATCAAAGCATAACAGTAGATGCCCAAGAATAGCCCTAGCACATCGCTCATACCTAGGAATAACCCTAGCATATGGCTGACAAACTGAATACCCAGGGAATAGCCCCTAGCGTATTGGACTTACAGAACGAATACCCAGGGAATAGCACCTAGCATATCAAACGTACAGATAATTCAGAACAGTATAGAAGTGACGACAGGGCAAACAGTAACAGTACTAGACAATACAGATATTAGAACAAACAAAAACAGAATCAGAACATAAATAACCCGCGCAGGGGTGTCCGAATCAGATAACAGAATATCAAAGATCTTAACAGATCACAGATTTCAATAACAGTACAGTCAGTTCAGAAACAGTAACCCGCACAGGGGTTTATCACAAATATCGATAAATGAAATGAAGTGCTAGATTGGCAGACCCTCACCTTCGTAATCTCAGAAGTGCTATCACGGTCAGAAGCCTATTGGTCCGCAGGACCCACTTCGTTGTTACCTATCCAAAAAGTAATATTTATAATCAAAATCCATACTTAATTCTATTAATCACAAGTATACCATTAACGATCCAGAATCACTAATTTATCAATTAATACAGTATCTCATTCCTATTTCAAGGTCATGAACATAATCCTTACATAATAAATTCCTAATCAAATGCCATTTAATCTTATAATACAATCCTTAATACTATAATAAGTCCAAGTTGGCATTATGCATGAGTCCAGGTCCACTAAATTCATATTCCATAGCATGGGAAACCAACACACACATATATATATAACATCTCAACATCCTCAAATTCTATTCTTGGCATGGATACAACTCAATAAGGAAAATATACATATGCATGCACATATATATATATATATAACAACTCTCCAATTCTCTACCACAATTACACAACGAGACCTCGGTTTCACGAACCAACCACGCCACTGTGTTCGCCACGTCGAGAAGAAGAAACTGCCCTGAGGTCGCCGGAGCACCGCTGGAGCGCCACCACCGGCCGCCAGAGCGCCGCTGCCGGAAAAATCCCTAACTTAGCATTCTTGCTCCTCTCGAGCTCCTGAGTCCAAATATGTTATTAGTTTTCTGTTTTGAGTTTCGAGGCTGCCGGAAAACTCAATTTTCAGTCCAAAAACCAACTTTCTTCTCAACTCCGATCACCGATTTTCTCTCCACTTCCACCGAGCCTCAGCCACATGCAACCACCTAGAACTCTTCCTCACACCTAGAACTTCCAAAACCATCCCTCAAACACCTAAACCACCGCCGAAAAAGTGAAAACCCATCACCACCCAAAAATCGGTCTCCCTCCGCCGGAAAAACTCCATCGTCCGATGAGCTGCATGTTGGAGGAAATGGAAACAATGTTGGTGGGGGAAGAGATTGGTGGGGTTAGATTGGGGTTTAGGTCGCCGGAGATGGGGTCACGGTGGTGGTTGACTCTCGGTTGAAGAAAAGGAAAGAAAATGGAATGGTGAAGAAGAAAGAAGAAAAAAAATGAGAAGAAGGAAGAAAAGAGGAAGAGAAGAAAGCTGCTAAATTTCCAAAATCCATTTTTTTACATTTTTCAATTAAGTCCCTGAATTTGTGAGACTCCTCAATTGAATCCCAAACTTTTGAAAATTACTCCCAAGCCCCTAAGTCAAGAAAATATGTCAATTGAATCCTTAAAAATTGCAATTCTCACCCCCAAACTTCTAATTTCCTTGCAATTATGTCCTTTTATTATTAATTCTGAGCCCTAAAATTCGATTAACCGAAATCTTAATTTCTAAATCCCAATTTTCTGAAAGACTGAATTTTAGGGGTGTTACAAAAATTCTTAGGGGGACCAGATGACAGAAAGGCAGAAGAGTGGATCGAGAACTTGGAGAAGATATTTGAAACCTTGCATTACATTAATATAATAATTTATCTATCTATATATTATTATATATATATAGAGAGAGAGAGAGAGTGTGTGTGTGTGTTATGTTGGAATAGTGCCCCGCAAACCAATTAGATTAGCATTGTAAACTATTTCACTTGTGATATAATTTTGATTGAATGATATTCATTATATGGCCATTTTTATCTTATGCTCATCATTACTTCACTGGTATTTGATTGAAGCCCTTAGATTACACAAGACTACGGAACTTGGTCACATACTGGGTGGTGATCATGGAATAAGTCTTATACGGTCGTGATCTTAAATCTTTCAAGTCATAAGATCTTAAGAGACAGGTATCTAAGATCCGGATAGACTTGCACTAACGATGCATAGATCTAAGGAGTTGGATATTGTTCTATTTTATGAGCAATCCCATATGAGATATGGATGCATGTTAGTAGGTACTTATTATGGATCAAGCACTAAAGGCCCGCCCGGAGAATCCACTAGACAGCCGAAGAGGCCAATCGGTAGGCAAGTTCTCCAGCGTACGCTAGTGCATATAATTAGTTCTTTAACCTGAGGATCCATGGTAACCTTGTGTTTAGGTTCTCATGCTTTGATTTCTCCCTGGTCACCTAGCGGCCCTTTCGGTGGTGATTGGGCAAGAGCTAGTAGACATGGAGGTTTGTGAAATCCAAGATGGAATCCAACTCCTCGTCTTTGTGAAGGGCGAGTGCATCTCCTATGTATTCTATAATGATCGATTCTAAGGAGTCATTGCGCAAGGCAGTATGACAATTTGGAAAAGGAGTGTTCCAAAGATGAGGTTATAAACCAGAATTGAGCATTGGGAAAAAAGACATAGTATCGAGGCTATTAGGGAACCAACAAATATCTTGCCCTAGGCCTCTTTTGGGAGATAGGAGACGGAAGGACTGTGTTTGGATGGCATGCAGAGAGCTAGAATGGTTCTCCAAAAGTATTCATTTTGGCTAATTAGTTAGGCTTTATGGGCTTGAGGTTGGACATCAACTATGGAGATTCCCAATTCTTCAATTAATGGAGATTAATTGAATTGAGTTGATTAGTTTAAAGGAATTTAAACTAAGATGAATATATGATATTCAAAAGTCGCAAAGAGTTGTGAGTCCATGTCTAATGAATGGTAGAATCTAATGGGGTACATACAATAGCCAATTGCATTTCCTACTTGATGGAGGAGAATTTTCTAACAGTTAGAAAAACACTCATAGTGGATTGATTTGAGGTTGGCGAAAATTGAGGTCATTTTTGGCTTGATCAATTTAATTGTTAAATTGATCAACTAATTTAAGGAGTTAAATTAGACTAATAATTAAAAAGTTAATTATTTGGTGCAACATGACCATCAATTGGTCAATTTAGCTTAAAGAGTTAAGTTAATCATGACTAACTAAATAGTTAAACTAATTGACTTAAGAGTTAAGTCAAAGGTTAATTAATTAAATCAAATGTTTAATTTAATTAATTAGAAGAATTATTTTTGGAGGGAAAATTCAAATGAAAGGTTCATTAGGTGTGGCATTTTAATTAATCTGAAATTAGATTCTAAATGAAATTGAAATGCATACAAAATTCAAATTTGATTTGAATTTGCTAACTTGCAAGCAAGTGGGCAGTCCCCCACCTTGAGGAAGGTGTGATGCCGAGCCATCCTTCCTCTATATATAGATATAGAGGTGAGAGTGGGCGGCACTATGTATTTCCATGTGAAGAATTAGATTCTTTCACATTTTCCCTCCAACTCACAAGTGTTACCTCACGTGTTAAAGCTCTACTTGTTCTCTTCTCCTCCTACCTCAACTCAAGCCTCTATCTCTGCAAATTTCCTTGTTATTTTCTAGCCAACACTAAGGAGATTGGGATCTAAGCATTGGTGTGTGGATCATAACAATTAGAGGCAAGACAATTGGATTGCTTGCTTTTGGAGATCCACTATCAAGGCAGTTCGCTTGGAGATTTTTTTTCTATTACTTCCTTATGGATTTTTGAGATGAATTTTTTACCGTAGCTTCATAAAGGAGTTTGGAAGACACTGTAATGTTTTTGGAATTTTTGGAGGAGTTTGGATAGGGCAAAAGTTGCTCTAAATTCGCTGCGCTACTATTTGACAGGTTCTAGACAAAAGTGTTCTTCATCTTTCCTTTGGATTTTGCTAATCAAGATAATTCTCCATTCAAATCTGAATCATAAGCATATTTAGATTCTTGTTTTCTTGTGAAGCACTAGTTAATTTTAGCTTTTGAAGTTTTATTATTGGATCTTAGTGTCTCACTTGCCTTCATGAGATGCCTGTTGTAGTTGAACAACAAGCACACAGCAACAACAAATCCAAATTTTGAGCAACTGAAATTATGCTTTCCAAGAAACATAAATTAGATTAGAAATTGAATATAAGGTGTGAAAGAGGAAGTTGGAAGGAGTTTTGAGATTGTGGGGAAGGGAGTGGAATTATGGATGGTTATAGGGAAGTTGTCATATGGAAGCTATGTGTAGGGATATTTTAAGCAAATAATATTTTGGTGTAACAATGTATGTAGGGCTATTTTAATTAAATAATATTTTAGTATAGTGGTTAGGGGTGTTCAAATTCAATCCAATCCACAAAAAATAAAAAATAAAAAATTGATGAACTAATCCAAAAAATCAAAATCGATCAAAATCGAACTTCTTTGGATTGAATTGGAATTGTTTTTTTTTAAATCGATCAATTTGGACTGGTTTTTAGTTCTAATCTAAAAAATCAATCCAATCCAAATCGAACCAAAATTTATATACTAATAGTATAAAAAAAATATATTAATTGTAAAATATACAAATAAATTAAACTAAACTAAACCTAGATTTTTTTTCACTTTCAAAAGTCAAATACATAGGAATAATTATTGTGGACTTATAACTTTATAGTTGTATGTTCTTACATAATTTAACTTTGTTCCACAAGATTAGTGATATTATTGCTAAATGAAATTTACAAATTGATTGATTAAATTAATTTAATTGTGGCACCCCACTCAGGATACCCCTTAGATGAAATGTCCCTCTGATTCAAACTTAATTCATAACCCACAAGACAATCAATAAGCCCAGAAGAAAAATTTCCAAACTTATCAGAGACAGCAACAAACTTTGACTTATGCAAACCTTAAGAAAAGTACTATATACATGCCATAGCTGATCCCATAACATACACCATAATATATACACACTACAAATATTTAATTCAGACCTTGCATATCACATTATCTCTAAGTTATAACAAAAGGAGTACACATAAGCAGATATAAACATATGTTCTATTACAAAATGTGTTCGTCAATCCAAACCTGGAGTCCAAGCCCATCACCTAACCCTATCTGAGAAAATCAAGAATGATAGGAGAGGTAAGTCCAAAGGACTCAGCGAGGGAAATTTTTAATAACAAGCAGTAGGGATCTTTCGAGGAAGATACAACTTAACAGATCATAAATTAACAGTCAGAACACGAACATATCAATATACAAGCAGTAACAAGTTTAGCCAATAGGAATCTCCCATTCCTTCTTGCTCTATGAACAATTTACAATAGTAAGGTAATAGTCAGAATAAAGCATGCCCGAATAACATATGCAATCCAACAGATCATACTAGGATAGGCATATTAGATTCTCCTTGATTCAGTCAGTTAAACTTACCCAAGCACGATAGTTTGGTACATGGTAGATGCCAATGCCCAGAGAATAGCCCCAGCTCATCCCTGGTACCTAGGGAATTACCCCTAGCTTAACGCTGACACCCAGGAAATAGCCAATTACATACGCAATCCAACAAACCATAACAAGAAATGTTTCCAATCAGTTAACCTACCCAAGCATGATAGCTTGGTATGCGACAGATGCCGATGCCTAAGTGTCAAGGGTTGTTCCCTCCATCGAGCCCTTTGACAATCTACAGGGCATCCAGGCCGCCTCTCACCAGTCTGCATTAGTGGACTTGCACTCTAGGGAGTTCATCTACTGTGTCCTAAGTGTAGGCTGTTTCTTTTGTTTTTCCTCTTGTAAATATGTAGCCAGGATGCTGCCATTCTGTTGTAATTTTTAGCTTTTTTGTATCTAGTGCTATCACAACATTTTTCTTTTTTAAGGCTATTATATAAGGGAATGAGTAGTTGAAGCCGAGTTATACTGAGCCTTGTTGGAGTCCCCCTCAATGTCTAGCGTTGCTCCAACGATTGTTGATATTATATTGCTGTTGTTATCAATGAAATTGAATTTCCTTTTCACTGGATTATACCTCTAAAGTGTTTCGATGTGTACGTGAGTGCTGTTGAACATGAGAACGATGCAACAATCAACCAACAGTTATTGAGCTCTTGACAGTTATTTTGCTATTGACAGTTATTGAGACAGCTGATGGTTATCGAGACGGTTGATGGTTATTGAGTTTTAGCGGACGTAGCTGACGTATGGCAAGCTACTAGACGCATAATGTGCAATTTCCAAGTTACTCGAGGAGTGCCTTTTGATAGGTGGCATCAGAGCCTCGGCCCTTGATCCACTAGTCGAGGCAATGGTGCTAGAACCTACAGCTTCTGCAAATGTGGCAGGGAAAAATAATGAAGCCTCGAGGTGGGTTGGTACTACAAAACAACAGTTGGACGCACTGAAGGATGAGAACTCCATGCTACGGTTTGTGGTTGAGACCTTAGAAGAGAAGGTTGAAAGACTAGAAGTATAGATCACGGATCTCCACTCGCAATTAAGTGAAAGCAGAGATATCTGTCAGGCCTTGATGGAGGCGCTGATGGCAAATAATACGGCCGACCTGAGATGAAAAATGGAAGTAATATCAATTTAGATTGGCTTGGTTCAGAGAGTAGTAAGTAATGGACCTGCCATTACTCCAGACCCGGTTGCTAGGCTTTGGATACCAGAGCCTAGAGCTCACGGGGGTGCAAGAGATGCAAAAGAGGTCAAGAGCTTTCTATTTGATATGGAGTAGTACTTCTTTGTTGATAATATTGAGGATGATGTGAGGAAGGTGGCGACGGCTACCATGTATTTGATGGGAGATACGAAACTATGGTGGCAGACCAAATATATAGATATCCAAGCACATTGGTTGTGAATGGATATATGGGATCAACTCCAGGAAGCAATCAGACAATAGTTCTTCTTGGAGAATATCGAGTTTAATGCCAGGCGAGCCTTGCAAAATCTGAAGCATACAACCTCCATCAAGGAGTATGTGAAAGCTTTTTCCACACACATGCTAGATATAAGGGATATGTCCTAGAAGGATAAGCTCTTCACATTTTTGGAGATTGAAACTGTGAGCGCATGCCAAGCTACAACGCTAGAGAGTGGCCAATTTGAATACCGCTATGGGAGCTACTGAACGGTTAATAGATTACAGTTTTGAGCCCCAAAAAGAGAAATAAGCAGCTTCCAACACTAATCAGTCAAAAGGGAGCGAGGTAAAATCATTTAGGCTGAGTTTGAGCAAGGTGGGGAAGAGAGGCAAACCCATACCCAAGGGAGCTCACTGGCGAGTTCGAATAAGGCAAAACTAGAGAAGAGGCAGGGAGCACCACAGAAGAACATCGGATGTTTCCTTTGTGGTTGTCCACACTGAATGAAAGATTATCCGAAGAAGTATTTACTGAATGCTTTGGCGTGCTTCATAGAAACGGGGAGGACGTCTAAGTAAGTTGAGACTAGAACTTCTGCTGCTGAGGAGCAGAAGCTAGATGAGGGTGAGGACAACATTGGGGCCATTTCACAGTGGTGTAATACAATTTCACAGGTGGCAGCTAAGAGAATAGTGCTACTAAGGGCGAGTAAGGTTACACCAGCCATGATAAAAAGCCAACCGGAAGAGAAATCATAGCTCCTAACTATAGAAAGAGAGGGCTGATATTTGTTGATGTGAAGATCAATGGCAAGCCAGTTCGTGCCATGGTTGACACTGGTGCCACCCACAACTACCTAACAAGTGTCGAAGTGGAGAGACTCAAGCTTGTACTGGAGAAAAGAATTAGACGGGCAAAAGCTATTAATTCAGCTACTTAGTCGATTGTAGGAGTGGCTAAATCTATGCTCATCAAGGTAGGGCCATTTGAAGGGAAGACCAACTTTCAGTGGGCATGATGGATGATTTCAAGCTTATCCTTGGGCTTGAATTTCTGCGGGACACAAGGATACTGGTTATGCCGCACGTAGATTCATTGATGATGATGAAAAGCAAGCCGTGTGTTATTCCCACATTGACCAAAAGATAGGAGACAAAAATCCCTTAGCCATTCAGCTTGAGAAGGGTTGCAAACAAAACGAGCCATCATTCTTGTGCACTTTTTGCTTTTAGGAAGTAGATGAGGCATCAGGGCCAATCTCTAGTGTGGTTAAGGAACTCTTGTGGGAGTTTGAGGATGTGATGCCAGACGAACTACCTCAGAAGCTCCCATCGAAGAGAGCAGTGGATCATGAGATTGAGTTGGTGCTGGGTACCAAACCTCCTGCCTGGGCACCATATCGGATGTTGTAACCTGAGCTTGAGGAGCTTAGGAAGCAGCTGAGGGAGATGTTGGAGTGTGAGATCATCAAGCTTGCTAAGTCATCGTATGGAGCCCCTATATTGTTCCAGAAGAAAACTGATGGGTCCTTATAAATGTGCTGTGACTACTGGGCATTAAACAAAATTACTGTGAAGAATAACTATCATATTCTGCTTGTGGCTGATTGCTTTGACTGACTTAGCCGGGTGAAGTACTTTACAAAGATGATATGAGGTCAGGTTACTAGCAAGTTTGGATTAAGGAGGGAAACAAAGCGAAGACTATAGTGGTCACGGGATATGGGGCCTTTAAGTTCCTAGTCATGCCTTTCGGTCTAACAAATGCCCCAGCAACCTTCAACATGTTGATGAACCAAGTACTCCATGGTTTTCTGGATGAGTTTGTGGTGGTGTATTTGGATGATATTGTGGTGTATAGTGGGACCTTAGCCGAACATATAAAGCATCTATGAAAGGTTCTCACTCGACTCCGTGAGCATGAACTGTATGCCAAGCCGTCGAAATGTTCATTTGCTTAAGAGAAAATTCATTTCTTGGGCCACATCTTGGAGCGAGGGAGAAATCATATGGACTTGAAGAAAAATTCATATCCTGTGTTGGCTCTCTCGAACTTAACAAAGATGTTCGAAGTGGAGACTGATACTTCAGACTTTGCACTTGGAGGAGTTCTGATTTAGGATGGGCATTTTGTTGATTTTGAGAGCTACAAGTTGAAGAAAGCAGAGAGGTACTACTCGGTGCACGAGAAGGAGTTACTAGCCATAGTTCACTGCTTCAGACTATGGTGGCATTACTTGTTGGGCTCTCCTTTTGTGGTCAGGATGGACAATACTGCAGTTAGCTATTTTACGAGCTATTTTAAACTGACCAGTAAATAGGTACAGTAGCAAGAATTGTTGGCAGAGTTTAACTTTTTGTTGGACTACCATGCTGGTGCGAGTAATCATGTGGCAGATGCCCTGAGCCGGAGGGTGGATCATACGAAGGTGGTGGTTGCTTCGTCCTCGAGTGCAGTTACCACTTCTATGAAGGACCGAGTATGAGAGCTTTTACCGAAAGATCCTGTAGGGCAATATTTGGTAGACCTTGTCGAGAAAGGCAAAACTCGAAAGTTTTAGATCGATGGAGGAATCTTGATGACCAAAGGAAACCTCATGCATATTCCAAAAGGCGGGGACCTAAGGAAATCATTGCTTTCGAAATGCCACGATACTCTTCGAGTGGGACACCCAGGAACAGAGTGCACCCATGCCTTGGTGTACAAATTGTATTATTAGCCACAAATGTGAGATGATATTGAGATGTATGTTTGCACTTGTCTTGTGTGTCAGCAGGACAAGTCGGACCATAAAAAAAAACTAGGCTTGTTGGAGTCACTTCCTATTCCCCAACGACATTGGGAAAGCATATCTATGGATTATATCATTGGGTTGCCTAAGGTGGGAGATTTGAGGACCATCATTGTTATGCTAGACCGATTTTCTAAGTATGCTACATTCAATGCCGCTCTTAAACATATTACAACAAAAAGGACAACTCATCTCTTCTTCAAGCATATTGTAAGTATTGGGGATTGCCAAAGGATATTGTCAGTGATCAGGACTCTCGATTTACTGGCAGCTTTTGGACCAAGCTCTTCAAACTCCTCGGATCCAAACTGAATATGAGCTCGATCTATCATCCGCAGTCTGACGGCCAAATCGAGCACTTCAATTCTATGTTGGAGAAATATTTTTGATACTTTGTGTGTGGCTCTCAAAAGGGTTGGGTGAAGCTTTTGGATGTCGCTCAGTTGTGCTTCAATGCCCATAAGTGCTCTACAACCAATAAGAGTGCTTTTGAGATTGTGACTGGGCAGCAACTGCTACTCCCACACACTTTGGACACCCCACAGGGTGTGTGATCCCCCCTCGTATGGAGTTTCTCGAAGGAATGGAAATAGAATGTTGATTTAGCCCGAAGCTACCTTGAGAAAGCTTAGAAGTAGATGAAAAAGAATGCATATTAGAATCACCGCTTTAGTGAATTCCAAGTGGGAGATATGGTATTGGTGAAGGTCCTTGATCCAAGATAGTCCAAAGCATCAAGAGGGAGAGACCCTCGTGTGATGCAGAAGTACATTGGACCGTAACGCATTGGAAAGGTAGCCTATAAGATAGCATTGCCTAACTGGTGGAAAATTCACAATGTCCTCCATACCATGCAGACCAAGAAAATGCATCCCGCAATAAACCTAGCCGCCCACAGTTGACGCTTATGAAGAAAGAGAAGAGGATGGCAGAAGTAATCCTAAATCACCAAGTAACCAGCGCAGGAAACGTAACTCAGATGGAGTTCTTGGTGAAATAGAAGGGATGGGCGTTCAAACCTCTATTAGAGGCGTATCAGACCTCAGTGTTACTGAGGACTTCACCATCTCAAGTGGGGGAGAATGTTAAGGGTCACTCTTGCCATCGGGCCCTTTGATCCTCTACAGGGCATTCGGGCCGCCCCAGCTGCCTCTCACAAACCTGTATCAACGAACTTGCACTCCAAGGAGTTCATCTACTGTGTCGTAGGTGTAGGCCGTTTCTTTTGTTTTTCCTCTTGTAAATATGCAGCCAAGATGCTGCCGTTTTGTTGTAATTTTCAGTTTTTATGTATCTAGTGCTACCATAATATTTTTCTTTTTTAAGCCTATTACAGAGGAGAATGAGTAATTGAAGTCGAGTTGGACTAAGCCTTGTTGGAGTCCCCCTCAATGCCTAGCGTTGCTCTATCAATTATTGATATTGTACTATTGCTGTTATCAATGAAATCAAATTTCCTTTTCACTGGATTGTGCCTCTAAAGTATTTCGGTATGTGCATGAGTACCTTTGGGCATGAGTGCGACGCAACAATCACGTAGCAGTTGTTGAGATCTTGATGGTTATTTTACTGTTGGCAGTTATTGAGATAGTTGACGGTTATCGAGACGATTGTAGGTTATTGAATTTTAGTAGACGTAGCTGACGTGCGACAAGCTATTAGCTGCATAGTACGCTGTTTTCTAGTTACTCGAGGAGCGTTTTGTGACACTAGGGAATAGCCCCTAGCACTTTGCTGATACCCAGGGAATAGCCCCTAGCGTTTCGCTGATACCCAGGGGATAGACCCTAGGGTATCACGGAAACCCAGGGAGCAGCCCTTAACATGTCTCATGTATCCAAGCATTCCGCTAGGATCGGCACTTGGCCTAATAGTTCTATTTACGTATCAAAGGTTAGTAAATGGATTTTCAACAAGGTAAAATAGTGTCAGGTAAATAGATTCAGATAAATAGTCAGATAAACAGATTCGGAGAAATAATCAAATTAATAGATTCAGATAAACAGTCAGATAAACAGATTTGGGTAAACAATAAGATAAACATATTCGGATAAGCCAATAAGGCCACATAATGTTGTATGGATAAACAAATGTGCCAGCAAGGCAACAAATAATAACACAAAATGGTACAAACCTGCCAACAAGGTGAACCAATAATGTATAGGACAAACTTAGACGAGCTAACAGGACTACACAGGTGATAAGCAGTACGAAATCAAACTGATCAGTATCATACAAGATAAGGAAACACAAAATGATAATAGATAACTGAACAGTAACCAAGGTGCAGTTATAGTACAGAAACTAGTTTAACCTTATCAGGGGTTTATCATAATGACATATAAGTGTAAAAAAGTGCTAGATTGGCAGACCCTCAACTCCGTAGCCTCGAAAAATGCAGTCACAGCTTACTAGTCCATGGGACCCAATTCCTCGTCACCTAACCAAAAGAATAGGTATGCTATCAAGATCCTCATTTGACCTTATAATCACAATTATACAAATAACAGCCTATAATCAATACTTAATCGGCTAAATTGATAGTCTCGGCTAAAGAGTTGCTAATTATGCCAGTCTCGATAAAGGAATATAATCAAGTACTTAATTATAAAGTTAACCTCGCAATAATATGCCTAATTAACAATAACAGTCCAATTATTCTTAATAACTCAATTTTACTACTTAGGTCTCAAGTCCACAAAATTAGGGTTTAATCTCTTAACTAATTCAATTATCCCAAAGTTATCATGTAATAATACAAATTCGGGCCTTTTAACCATATACAATCACACATGCATGGTCCATATATCCAAAACCCATATCAATTCCTTCATCTCTTGACATTGTACAAGTATAATCAAGAATTAAAAATACAAGGTTGAATCTCAATTTTCGATCTTTACCCAAAAATGTCTCAACCAAAACTTTGAAACCAAAATCCAATACCACCAACGTGATCGCCACATCGAGGAGAGAAAACTACCTTAACACCGCCACTGTGCCGCTGTCGATGGCTGCCTTCCACCACCTCCGGAACTTGTTAACACCACCACCACTGGACGTGTCTCAACACCATGAACCCAATGCCTAAAATAATTTTTGCATCCACCGCCGTATTAACCCTTAATTAGAGCTCCGATAAACTACACTACCTTACGCCACCGTCTCAATTTTTCCTCAATTTCGCTATTGCCGGTGGCTGGTTCCTGGAGCTAAAGCTACCAATTTGTTCATTAAGCTGAGGGCTACAAGACCTATCTTCCAGCCACTAGTTTCTGCCGTTACAGCCTTTGCTCCACCATCTGCTGCTAAAGCTTGGTTTTGGTCTTCAATATTTCGGTGATTCGCCAGAAAAGATAGCTTATATGTGGTATCAATGGGTTCCTAAGGAGGTAGGGAAGATAATGGTTGGCTTAGTCTTATGGTTCGGGCCATTGCCGATGGAGTTCGCTTGAGAAGGAGATGGTGGGTTTCAGTGTAGAAAATGAAGGAATTGGGAGGGGGAGCTATATAAAGGACAACTTTCAGAAACCTCAATTCGACCTCTAAAACTTCTGCCCAGCCTCTAATTGAGTCCTCTAGAATTCTTCCAACTTCAATTTCAGTCCCCTAACTCCTTAGAGCCTAACATTAGCCCATTTGACCAAAAGAAATTCCATTTTGACCCATCAAAATTCCAAATGTTGGTCAATCAAGTTTTCCTCAAATTGCAATTCGACCCCAAAACTTCCAAAAATAATTAAATAATTATTAAGAAATTTCTCACCAATCATATAATTTCTAGGGGTGTTACATTAATTATCAACTGTAACTTGTCAAATATTTCAATTAAAAATTTAAATTAAAAAATTGAATTAATCAATCCAATCCAATCCGATTTAAAATGGATTAGATTGGATTGGATTTACAATAAAAATCTAATCGATCCAAAACGATCCAACATACATTATAAAATTTGGATCAATTGGCTTTTTATCCCAAAATTGATCTAAATCGAACCGCAAAAATAGCAGTGTAAAAACTACATCTATTTGAGTTTAAGTTTTCTTTTTTAAATAGTATAAATATTAGACTACTAGATATTGTAACATGCAAGTGGCAGTAGTTCGCACGTCAAATTGTAGTCCGAGTTCCACTTACCATACTTAAGCAGTTGTTCATAATGTTTATCCACTCTAGGTAGTGGTGTTCATTCATTTTTTTGACTGGGATAATTGAAAATCAAACCTAATATAATTCGACTTGGTTCGGTTATAATTGATTCAAAATTGGTTCGGTTATAATGATTCAAGACCAGTTCATTTTTGATTAAAATCGAAACCCAATTGAAAGACATGAATTAAATATTAAGAAAAAAATGATAATTATTTTATACATTTATTTTACACAACTTCTGAATTTTACATGAACATTCCTATTATATCTACAATAATACAACTAGCAATTGGTGCATATTCGATGCATGTGCATCTAAATATTAGAGCACAATTTAATAAATATTTCTGAATGACACTTGTGTAAGATGAAGTAACATATTTCTATTGACACTTAAACACAAACTTCGTGTTTACAGAATTTTTCAAACTAATTAGGACATCACCTAAATTATAATATATTATGTGGAGATGTAGATGATAATAGTTCTTCAGGTGTGCGGGTAAAGTATGGCAAATTAAGCCCCACATTTGTTAACCCCAAATAATAAAGATACATAATAAATTCATTTATATTGTAGTTATAAAAGTAAAAAACTGACAAAATTGCGATGATGTAACTTCAAAGCCCAAATGATTAAAAAATAATTGCTATAAATGGAACAAAAAATCAATCAGTTAATATTCCTGACATAAAGATAACAATAAATTTGTTCATGTGAATTTGAAGAATAGGTAAAAAATTCAAAACAGCTATATGAGAGAAATCATATTTGATCAAGAAGATGTTGGCAAATACGAAAGAAAATAAAAGCTGCTGAGAAATGGAGTTAAGTATAGCCATGTATTAAATTGATGGAACTATTATATGATTGGTAGTGGGATGACAGTTATTTTAGGTAAAATGAGAATTTAAAAAAAAAAGAAAAAGAAAAGTATTTGAGGAAGATTATTGAAAACACACTAATAAAGGGCTAGAACCTTTATTGGGAAAATTACAAAACTAGTCCATCAACTATTGCATGCCGCGAAAAAAGGACTTTATTAATTTTCAATTTTAAAACAAGTCCACTATATTATGAAACTCAGCACATTGAGTACTTTTTGTCGCAATTTAAGTCCTTTTGGCCTGAGAATCGAGCTAATTGCGCTGGAAACCGTCATGCCTTTCTCATGTGATAGAAAAATTGTGCGAAAATTGACACATGTCATTGAAAATCCACCTCTCCATGCCCAGTTGGTTGTCCATGCCACATCATCCCGCCACATTTACACAAATCCACTATGTAATGCCACGCAAATAAAAAGATACACGTCAGTTGCAGGGTTGACGTTGTTGGCGGGAATTTATTAGGGCTCGTCTTCTTCATCTAATCATCTCATGTTCTCCATGCCTTGAAGACACAGAAATCCCTCACCTCAACCCATCTCCCATACCAAGTGGAAACCACATTTTTTTTTTACAAACTAACTCCTGCAAAATGGCTAGCTCTTCATCGACATCTTCCACTAAAGGTCATGAAGCTCTGGAATGCTACTGTAGGTTGAAGGCGAAGTTGAGGACATCATGGACCGACATCAATCCAGGTAGAAGGTTCCACTCTTGTCCACATCAGGTAACTTGTTGCTTAGAATCTGAAAAATGTGAGAGATTACTTCTGGAATCTAGGTGTAAGGTTAGTTGTAAATTTTTTCTTTTTATTTATTTATTATTTATTTATTTATTTTTCTTGGTTTTTTTGTAGAGAAATAGGTGTGGTTTTTTCCTATGGGCGGATCCACCTATGTGTCCTAGATCGAAAAATATTATTCCCGAACTTCTTCGTAGAATAAATACAATGGAGGCTAATGTTGCAAGGTTGGGAAGGAGGACCCAGATTTTGAAAGCAGTGGCAGTGGTTTCTTGGTTGTTCTGTGCAGTTGTTTGGCTTGGTTGTAAAATGGATATATTCTAGGTATTTGGTAGAATATGTATAATCTGTGAAGGTTCTGCATTATAGGTGCTTGATGGGTGTAGGAATGTGGAAGTTATTTAAGGATGATGGAGTTCAAAGTTGTGGATCTCCAATCTTTAGTGTTATGCATTTGTTCTGTATGGAGTAGTTGGTTGTAATGGTTAATGATGCCTGAACAAAAATTTTGAGTGTATGATGGAACAAAGTTTAAGTTAAATTGCTTTAAGTGAATTGAAATGTTTAATGTTTAAGGATAACCAAAAAGCATTTTGGTCATCCTTCCTTTCCAACATGTTTAAGGATAACCAAAAAGCATTTTGGTCATCCTTCCTTTCCATTTCGCCAGGCCATGGTAACAATTGTTTGCATTTTCATTTCGCCAGGCCATGGTAACAGCATTTTCATGAGCCAAAAGAACATGTTAAGAGCCTAATATCCAAAAAGAGATGCAAAAACTGAACACAAATCTGAGGTAGAATATCTCCAAATTACTAACAAATAGGTAGCCACAAATCATCATTCCTTTTCATTTCGCCACACCATCCAGGAGCATGTTATAATATTGTTTTACAAAAAGAAAGCCTTTCAGTTGTAAAAGGATATTAATCTAGACAAAAATTTAATTGTCAGTACATACAATGTTTCAGCCACAAAATATTGACCTCCATAAATCTAAAAACCTTTATCCCATAAAATCAATGTTCAGAAGACAAAAAATTTCCAATATCTAGTCTTCACTTTTTCTTGCTCTTTCCAGCTCCATTCTTCCTTCCATTTATGTTGTCCATTGTTGCATTGAGATCATTGATGGTCACATACTTCTTCCTCCCAGAGGTAGATGATTGAGTTGAAGTATCTTCAGAGGGTTGAGGGCCTATGTTTTGAGAAAGATGCAGCTGTTGGTACATACTAGGACCTGGAACCTTGGATGGAGCTTGCTTTGAGGTTCCCCTTGTGTTCCTCTAACAAAGTTTTCCAATAAAAATGTCAGATACTTTATACATCAATTGTAGATACATATACTTTAATTTAACATGCACTACCTTGCATTTCCTTTGTACATTTTTCCCCATTGTTGACAAATTGCTTTCTTCAATTTCTGCAACTCTTTTTCTCAACTGTAAAAAGCATGAAAAATATTAAACTTGTATTTAGAGTGCAACATAAACTTAAACTAGACATTACCTCCAGTTTTTTTGTAGCATTGCTAAAAAGTGCTCCTATCTCAAATCCACCATCTGACTCATCAACCTGGTTATCTGTCACAGGATTATCCCTAACCTGTACACAAAAAAGAATCAATTTATATTTAAAAACACATACTAGAACTTAAATTTGAAGCATGAAAAATATTAAACTTGTACCTCATCTATAGCAGCAAATGCATGTCCTTCAATTTCTGGCAACTCAACTAAGCTCTTTTTGCCCCTAACTTGTACAAAAGCATAAGAAGTAAGCCATGAGTATTTATTTTCAAATTTCTTGCTAAATATCCTAATGTATGTAAAGGTGTTTAAATACCTATCTTTCTTTCCTACTTCTTCCTACAGTTGTACCTTCCTTAAGAGGACAGGTTTTTGAGTTGTGTCCTTCAATCTTACAATGACCACACTTCACAGTACTTTACCTTCTTTTTACTCTGATTGGTTGCTCTGTCCTGGCCCTTCCTCTTAATCTCTTGTTCCCTTTTGTGGCTTCTTCATCCACATCCCTTCTTCTGCCCATACCTGGTCTTCCTACCTTCTTCCCAAAATTAGGTGGCAAAGGGGGTATATACAAGGTCTCACCCCACAGTTCTTGACTATTGATTCCCATTATGGCTGATTGACATACTTCCTTGTAGCACTGAACACTATAGCATTTATCCACATAGTGAATAGGATCTTCCCTCCTACTACAAATAGCACTGCAAGCATGTAGGCATGGGATACTAGTGAGTTCCCACCTCCTACAAGTGCAAGTGCACAACTCCAAATCCACACAATATTGACCTCCATAAATGTGTGTGATTTGGTAGTAGGTATCATCAGCCTTCCTGGGTATACAATCAGCAAGCTTTTTCACATTTTCATCAATTACGTCACTAATTGTAGGGCATATCTCACTCCTCCATGACTTGGCAGCTTTATCCCTATTGTTTTGAAGCCTTGTCATCAGATATTCCCTTATCCATTCTAGCATTGTAATTATTAGCTTCTCCCTAGCATAAAAAATAGCACTATTGAAGGATTTATAGAAGTTATTCAACACCATGTCACACTTTGACACTGGTGTGAAATGTGACTTGCTCCACTGTGATGGAGGCTTGTCACTAAACCAATCAGCTGCAGCTTGTTCTAAGTTAGCCATTTCTTTCATTACCTGTTTGAATTGGCCCACTGTTGTGCTGTTGGTAGCCTTCCAAAGAGCATCTCTGAACTGCAAACCTTTAAAACCAGCATTGTTAAAGTTTTTCATCAAGTGTCTGACATAAAACCTATGCTCTGATGAAGGGAACACATCTTCAAAAGCTTGTATGAGGCCTTTCTGCTTGTTAGACATGAAGGTAGACTCATCTAGCCTTTCAATGTTCAAGCTTTGCTTCAGTAGTGTTAAAAACCATATCCAACTATTACCTGCCTCCTTTTCCACAACTGCATGTGCTATAGGGTATGGATTGTTGTTGGGATCAATCCCAACAGCAATCAAAAGATCCCCTTTATGAGGTCTAGTAAGGTGGCACCCATCAACACCTATGATTTTTCTACAACCTGCCTGAAATCCCCTTTTCAATGATCCAAAACAGCAGTAAAAATGACTGAATGTATTAGACCATTAACAAACCTATAAACAAGGAAACTAACCATATGGGGGAGGAGGCAAACTAGTATGTCTCTGCGAACGTTGAAATACCATTTCGACTGTTCTTCCTCTGCTTCCTTCAACTTTCCTTACTTCAAAACAGTTGGGTCAGGTATGCGTTCACCTAAAGATGAAAACTTTACGCAACTCCAGCTCGATTTCGCATTCGATTGTAGATTTCAAAATAAGGATTTTGAGGAACGAGGGTTTTCAGACTTGGGATTTTCTTGTGCGGGTTTGATTTAGGATTTACACTTGTGTTTTTTTGGGGGGGCAAAAACATGAGTTTTTGTTTTCATTTTCTTTTTTGGGGTATTTTCTTTCATCCATTTTTACATTTGTTGAAAGCCCCGCAGCTGACATGTTTCTTTTTATTTGCGTGGCATTACATAGTGGATTTGTGTAAATGTGGCAGGATGATGTGGCATGGACAACCAACTGGGCATGGAGAGGTGGATTTCCGATGACACGTGTCGATTTTCGCACAATTTTTCTATCACTTGAGAAGGGCGTGATGGTTTCCGGCACAATTGGCTTGATTCTCAGGCCAAAAGGACTTAAATTGCAACAAAAAGTACTCAATGTGCTGAATTTGATAATATAGTGGACTTTTTTTAAAATTGAAAATTAATAAAGTCCTTTTTTCGCGGCATGCAATAGTTGATGGACTAATTTTGTAATTTTCCCAACCTTTATTAATAGTATCCATATAGATAGTTACATGAATAAAGAGATCAAATTATTTCAAATTAATTTAAAATTACATTAAAATAAAATGATACTCAAAATTTCCAAATTTCAAATACTAAATTACATTCAATGAAGTTTGAATTATTCAAATTGTATCTATTGATAATTTTGAAATAGAAAGTTTCACTATTTCATGCAAATTGAAATCGCCCAAATAATTTGAAGGGCTTCAACTCGAACTTTGCCCCTTCTCCCAACTTCTATTTATGTTAATATGTCATCATAATATCTTATTATAATAAGACATAATAAATATTAAATAACAATATTATTAATTATCAATTATAAATTAACAGGTTAGAAAAATAAAATACACGAACAAAACGAACCCGCAGCAATGCTTGAGAATCGCACCTAGAAATAAAAAAATAAATATACAAAATATCAAAACTTAAAATTTAATTAAAGAAATACATATTTAATTGATCATAGAATAATAAAGTTAAATAATAAAAGAATGGAACTGAGCACGATCAATCTAACCAAAATAAATTTTCTTTTCTTTTTGGTTTCCGGATCAATTTTGTGTAACATGTTCCAAAAAATCAAACTGTATACACTTTGGTTTGATTTGGTTCGATTCGATTAATTTGACTCTTGATTGTTATGATCAATTTTGAATTTTCTGCACACCCCTACCTCTAGGAGTTGATCGATATCCCTTTTGGAAGTCCCAAAAGTCTATCCTTTCTCCCTCCTGAGAGTTTGTCTTTCTCCTCTTTGGGAGTTTACTTATCTTTCAATTTCTATCAAACTACCTATAATTAATTTGTCTAAACTCTACAGATTAAAAAATTTAAGTTAAAAATTCAGGTAGTAGATGGAGATTTTTGTCAAACCACTATAAATTACTGTGTCATTTACTTTATGCCTTACTGGTATTATTAATTCTCTCATGAACTGGAAGCTTTGCTAGATTTATTTGTTCGATCTTGGTTGAGAAAAGACTATCAAAATTTTTGGTGTAAAAACATCATTTTCAATAAAACATAGTTTTTGGTCATACTGTCCTACTGGATAAATTTTTTTTATAAAAAGCCTAATTCAGTATCCTTTGAGGGATAGGTTCACTCTTACATTCAATTCTGAAGATCCACACAAGGATTAATCCACATCTCTTGCCTCGAAGTGTATTTAGACACTAATGGCCTATTTATAATCTTTAGATGCAAAAATTAGAAAAATACAATCTCTCAACTTTAAAGAAGAAAGAAGAAGGTGATAGAAAGAAAATTTATAGAAACTTAAGAAAAGAGAAGATAATAATTTGAGGGCAATTAAAATCCCAACAACCATTCTATAACGGACAATTAGGTAACTACGTCTTAATAACTTCCACAAGGGTAAGTCATTTGTATTACTCTCCTATAGGTCATCTACTTAGGCCATGTTCCCTTTTCTGGATCCAGTGGGATAGACGCCCATATCCCACTTCTATCATATGCATATTTGCATGAGGCTAGCTCAGTGGAATACTTTAAGCCCACTGTTATAGGTATTAAATATTGAATATCGTATCAGGGCTAGGGAGTGTGCTTTTTTTATTCTACTAGTTGGGCAATTTAGGATAATATCTAAAATGACTATTTAACTCTTATTATGTACATTTTCGAGTTTTTGTAGCTGTGTCCTATAAATTGATATCATCGCGTTAGACTCAAAACCGTGGACATTGTATGTTACTGCTACAACTTTATATTGCTTATGGGCAAGACACTCATAAGATAGTTTCATAATTTTTTTCACGCCATTGCATTATAAGCAATAATCCAATGATGCCAAAGCTGAAATTACTTTAAAAAAAGGAGTAAACGACAATATATTTCTCTTCATTTTTATATAAAAGGTATTATGGTCAATTCAATATTTATCCCTATTTTATCATTCGTTTAAGTAATAGCTAATAAAAATTTTCATTTTTATCATTTATCTTATTATACAAAGTAAATATAATTTCTCATGAATTAAATCATCCCAATTCTTAGGGCCTGTTTGGTTTAATTTTCAACACTCATTTTTATTTTCTCCTCAAAATGAAAAATGAAAGTTATCACTATTTACACTATTTTTTCAAATATTTTTATTTTCAAAACATTCTTTTATATATTCTCTATCCATTTTCACCTTATTTCAACCCTTTTTACTACCTATATCTACTTTTTATCTTCCCAATACTTCTCAATCATTATTCACCACAAAAATACTATTTTACTATACATTTTTACTAAAAAATGAAAATGACCTCAGAAAATGAAACCAAACGGACCCTTAACTTCATTCATCAATTTATCTTATCCACAACATCCCATTCCACAAAGGAAATGGCCTTCGGGTTTCCTAACCATAATTTTATGCTTCTAAAGTCTTTCAGTTTACTCTTACCATAGACTTCCAAAGTCTTCGATGGACTTGGAGGAAAATTCCAACAACTGAACTTGGACCTTTAATTCCAAGTGGGCCCGATCATTGTTCTTTATTTTTTTCTTTTTTGTCTAATGGCCCGATCAATTAATTGACTCGTGAATAAATTAATTTTTAAACCTGAATAGTTAGTCTAACTAACCAATTAATTTTACATCTAGGCTAGCTTCATCTCTTGGGCTCAATTAGTCAATTAAATTAAACTATTTAATTCCTTAAATTATTCAGCCTTAATTAGACTAATTAAGACTCATTAGCTTTTGTGTACGAGTGCTTAAGTTCACCATCTAGTCGCATGCCAACAAAACACTCCTTTGATTAACTACACTTAAACTGCTTCAATTAAGAGTACCTTACTCTTCAAAGTCGATATCTAGTAATAAGTCGATGGAGCCCAATCAATATATGGAGTACATATGTAAACTTTTTCATTAACGATTATGATGCCAATACTATTTATCCATTATTGTATCTGTAACAACAAATTTTCTTGTCTGCAATAATTAAAATCACAAAACAAGAAAAATTGTACAAATAAAATTAAAATCAAAAGCAATTAATCAACTGTTGATTCTATATATAATATACTCATCTAATTTTTCCCTTCCAAATATAATCTTGAATTTAATTAGTTCCTCGAAAAACGCCTCAAACGCCGTGGATCTCCTTTAAATTTGATTTGAATAAAATAACGCCAATTCGAGGGTTTTGCACCTTAATCTCGAATCAAACGCCAAAAATATATGGATTCCGTGAAGAACGCCTTAAATGTAGTGGATCTCTTTGAATAAAAATAACGCCAATTCGAGGGCTTCGCACCTTAATCTCGAATCAAATGCCAGAAATATATGAACTCCGCGAAGAATGTCTTAAACGTCGTGGATCTCCTTGAATTTGCTTGAGAGAATTGCTAGGACTCCTTTAGAGTTTCTCTCGTTTGCTGGAATTTGTGTTGTGTGTTGAATGAGCTTTGGTCATTCCCTTTATATAGATGCTTGATGGGAGACTTTCAGATTGATTTGAACTTTTTTGATAGTTATTTATTTGATAAGATAATATCAAATATCAAATATTTTCGATTTGATTGGTCAAAAAATGTAGACACTTCATTTTTAACATGTGTCAATATCTTATTTGAACTTAAAATAAATACTAGAGTATTAATTAAAATTAACCATTTATCTTTTGAAATTAAATTTAGTAAATTCCAAAATATAAATAGAAAATTTTAAATTAATAACTAACATATTATTTTACACGTGTCACTTCTCAATTCGCCAAAAAATGATATGTCTACAAATGCCCCCACTTCAAAAGTTAGCGAAAGATATGTCAATCATCCACGAAAGAGGCAATGCTTGAAGTATTTGAGAAGTTTTCCTTTTCTCTCAATATGTTTGGGACAAGAACATACTCCATGCAGTCCTCGAGCTATATCCAATCAAAGGGGCAAGTCATGACATAATTCAAAGTAAATATCCTTTTGAGGAGGGTGTCATACACAGTTTATACTCATGCCGGCCAGGAGTAACATACATTTTAGGCTCATGTGTCAAAGAGCATATTTAACCTGAATAGACATTTTATACTCGTGTCAAGGAGTTCACTTGAATTTGATTGACAATTTATACTTATGTCAAGGAGTTTATTTGAGTTTGACTTAATAGACAGTTTACACTCTTATCAAGGAGTACATGGGGAGAATTTGAATATTTAGATAGTTTATGCTCGTACCAAGGAGCCTTATTGAAAGTTTAAGCTCATATCAAGAAACACATGGGGAGACTTTGAATATGTAGATAGTTTATACTCATATCTGAGAGCCTTATTGGCAGTTTAAGCTCTTATCAAGAAGCACATGGGAAAACTTTAATTTAAAAATTTCAGATAGGTTATGCTCGTATCTAGGAGCGTTTGAAATTTGAAGAATTGAGCTTTAGACTTGAAGACTTAGAGATTTGAGTCTTTGATTTGGAAACTTGAAGATTTGACTCTTGAATTTGGACATCTGGAGACTTGAGTCTTGAATTTGAAGACTTGAGTTGTGGATTCAGAGATTTGCAAAGTTGAGTTTTGAATTTGAAGACTTCGAAACTTGAGCCTTGACTTGAATACTTGCGACATGATCTTGAATTTGAAGACTTGGAGACTTAAGTCATGAATTTGGAGACATGGAAACTTGAGAATTTTAGATAGTTTATGCTCTTATCTGAGAGCATTATTGACACTTTGGGCTCATATCAAGGAGCATGTGAAACTTGAAGATGAAAATTAATTGCCCCCAACATCTTCATCAGTGTTGGAATCACTTGAGTCTTCTTGTTCATCAAAATTCATGCTCATTTCAATATTATGTGTACGATTTGCCAAATCTGCAAAAGTTTTTGGTTTAATTCCTTGAAGTATGTAGCAAAGATTCCAATGCATTCCTTGGACGCACATTTCAATGGCCAAAGCCTCCAATAATTGATCTTTGCAGTTAAGACTTAAATTTCTCAAGTGATTGACGTAGTCAATGACAGGTTCTTCATCCTACTAGCAAGAGTTGGTGAGCTCAATTATGCTGACTATCCTTCGATTGCTGTAGAAATGATTGAGGAACTCTTGTTCTAGTTATCCCCAACTGTCGATGGAGCCTGCCTCCAAGTCAACATACCAATTAAAAGCATAGCCCTTCAATGATCGAACAAATTACTTGACCAAATGATCTCCATATGTCCTAGCATTATTACAAGTCTCAATAAAATGAGCCACGTGCTGCTTTGGGTTGCCTTTGCCATCAAATTGCTAAAACTTTGGGGGTTGGTAACTGATCGGCGTTTTTAAGTTATCAATCATTTGAGTATATGACTTGGAGTAAGTCATAGATGACTTAGAACTTCCATTAAACTTGTCTTTGATAGTCTCCATGATAAACTCCTTCAATGGGTTGCTGGGAAGTAATCTAGTGGAAACTTCTAGTTCTTTTGTTGCAGTCTTTTCATTTTCGGTTGGCAATTTCTTTGTGGATGTTTCGCCTTTGTCCTGAGCCTCAATTTATTTTTCCACCATGCATCTTGCATCAAGATTATCTACTTTGTTCATCAATTTGGAGATTTGAAAGTCTCGCTCTTGGACATGCTTCATGAGTCCTTCAACAGCCTTCGTTAAATTTGTAATTTGTTCCTCTAAGGTTGTAGCACTTGTCACCATCACCGTTGCCATGCTCAAGGAATTTGATGTTGAGTAGGGAATAGATGATGCAAATTCTTCCTTTAAGTCTCCACCATCTTCATTTATATTAATAAAATACAGCAACATCTGTTCCACAGCAAATGAATGAGCCACCTCTGAAGATGATTGTAGCTTCTTGAACATGCTTCAATCTTGATGAAAGGAAGAGATGAGAGGTAGAGATCGTCCTATTGGGCGCGCCAAAATTTGTAACAACAAATTTTCTTGTCTGCAATAATTAAAATCACAAAACAAGAAAAATTGTACAAATAAAATTAAAATCAAAAGCAATTAATCAATTGTGGATTCTATCTCTAATATACTCCTCTGATTCTTCCCTTCCAAATATAATCTTGAATTTAATTAGCTCCTCGAAAAACGCCTCAAATGCCGTGAATCTCCTTTAAATTTGATTCGAATAAAAGAACGCCAATTTGAGGGTTTTGCACCTTTATCTCGAATCAAATGCAAAAAATATATGATTTCGCGAAAAACGCCTTAAACGTCATGGATTTTCTTAAATAAAAATAACGCCAATTTGAGGGCTTTGCACCTTAATCTCGAATCAAATGCCAGAAATATATGAGTTCCGCGAAGAATGCCTTGAACGTCGTGGATTTCCTTGAATTTGCTTGAGAGAATTGCTGGACTCTTTCAGAGTTTCTCTCATCTGCTGGAATTTATGTTGTGTGTTGAATGAGTTTTGCTCATTCCCTTTATATAGATGCTTGATGGGAGATTTCCAGATTGACTTGAACTTTTTTGATAGTTATCTATTTGATAAAATAATATCAAATATCAAATATTTTAGATTTGATTGGTCAAAAAATGTAGACACTTCGTCTTTAACATGTGTCAATATCTGATTTGAACTTAAAATAAATACTAGAGTATTAATTAAAATTAACTATTTACCTTTTGAAATTAAATTTAGTAAATTCCAAAATATAAATAGAAAATTTAAATTAATAACTAGCATATTATTTTACACGTGTCACTTCTCAATTCGTCAAAAATTGATATGTCTACAGTATCTTTCTGATTGAAAGCTAGGATTCGAATATTACATTGGTCAATAAAACAACCTCAATATGCTCATTCATTTCACTTCACTCATTCACACACACACACACACACACACACTACATATATGAAAATATTAAAACTTTACTAACTATTATTATTATTATTATTATTATTATTATTTTTTTTTTTTTTTTTTTTTTTTTTTTTTTTTTGCATTTAGTTATAAATTTAACCAAAAAAATTAAATATAGTGTGACAATTCTTTAAATAATCTAAAATATTCGATAAAATATTAATCAAATAAATTTACATAATTACCCAAAAATATTTAAAAAGTTAATAGTAATTTGAAAATATTATTTTATTTATTCTTTTATTTTTGAGTAAAATATATTATTTATGAAAAACTAATTTATAATTCAATGTATTATTTACTAATTACAAAGTAAATATGTTAAGTATATCTCATAGTTAGGTTATCTTATTTAATAAGTTAATATATAATTTTATTGTTTTATTTTTTTATATATTTAATTATTTCTTTACTAGTTTTTATACTAATTATTGCATATTTACATTAATTTTTTAATTTAATAGTATTTATATTAATTATTACATATTTATATTTAATTATTTATTTAACAGTAAATATATTAATAATTACAAATATATCAAAATAAATATATTTTTGTTAACTCATATATTTACTAGTAAATAAATTATTAATTAAAATCTTATAAAATATTATTTAAATTAGTAAATATATTAATGATTACACCCTATTTAAAATATTATCAAAATTATTTCAAATTTTACTTAATTAAGTACTATTAATATTACTAAATGCAGAAATTTTAAAAAACTGTTTCATTAGCAGTGTATAACAATACATCTATCCATTTTTTTTTACTTAATTATCATTAAATAAAGTTTTATAATTAAATAATATTATTTTCACTTCATAATTTTTATTCTTTTCATCAAATTATTATGTCATAGTAATTTCCTTAATTACAAATTTTTTAAGTTTAAAATTAAATTAATTACACATCACTTCACCACTATCATAAATCAATTATTACAAATACATACATACATATATCAATTAATTATATATATATCCACATATATTTATTAAATTTTAAAATATAATTTCACCCTATAATCCTAAAAAAAAAGTTACTGATTTGACATTTACAGTAAAATTTATCTTCTTTAAAATAATTCCATTTTTGGTATTTTCCCATAATAAAACCAAATAATGGGACCATTATCCAATTTTAACTTTTAAAATACCTTTATCCAGAATATTTTCCAAAATTAACCCAAAACGCAACCAAACAGAGCCTTAGAATTGGTGGAGGTAAATAAATCCGATGACGCTCTCTCACCATAATAATTTCAAAAATCAAGAAGTCATGATTCTTTCCACAAAAAACAAAATATCGCATGTCAGAAAGACTTGTACCTCTATTACAAAGACTTGTACCCCTATTATACACGACAACTGCTTGTACTTGTATCGGTTGCCCGTCCTGTGATTGAAAAATCAAACCTTCATCTTTTTCTTTTTTTATAAAGTGATTAAGTATATTAACTAACAATGAATTATAAATTAATAAATTATAATTGTTAAATATCAACAAAACAATTAAAATAAAAGTCGTCACATGCTCACATATTATAATATAAGAATTTTGAGGCTATTTTTTTTAATTACCTTGAAAATTTTGAACATCGTGTCCAATATATGTTCATGCATTTGGACAACCCACCTAAAGATAATTTTTTGTTGTTTAAGAGCTATTTTATTATTATTTATAAATTATTCTAATATGTACTTTAATACATAAGCATCAAAAAATATAACAACACTTTATAAGAATAATTAATATTACATTTAACTTATTCTTGGTGACTACTGTTTTAAAATAAACTTTTATTATTTGCCTCTAATTATTTAATTTTGTTATAGTTTACACAGAGTTCTAGTCCAATTTGCAACCAAACTAGATAAATCTTTCTTATTTATATACCGTACATGTATTTAAAATTCAAATAATAGGATATTATTGTGCCAATTAACCACTATGCTGAATTAAATCTTATCAAAAAGTATTAATCGATCAAATATAATTCAAGTGGATTATATAACTAATTCCTTACAAAGACGTGGGCGGTTACGGAACTCTTTCGTCAAACTGAGACAGACAGAATGTAAACTACCGTCCTTTTCCTCATTAATCAGACAAAAGAAAAAATTGGAAAGATCCTATGCTCTATGATCGCTTGGTGATATATGCAATTACGTATATATATATACACGCCAAATTAGACGTACGGGTAAGGGAATGATAATAATAGTAATGACAAAATCTATATATCCTTAATAATCATGGAAACATGCGTGCATGCACATGTTGTCGGTGTAAGCGCGGCGGCACATCGGCATGAATAGTAGGGGTCAACTAATTAAACAAACAGCTTTTGCGTCTGACTTTATCAGGCCGTTCCACACAACCTTCTGCAGTGAAAGCACTGAGGGAAAAAAATGGAAAACGGACAATACAACGTACGTAGGATAAAAAGAATAGTGTGGAATCTGATCAATTTATGGGCCTGTTTAATGTTTGACAAAACCGCGGATTAATTCCTGTCAGCATCTTCTCTTCAGTCAACTATACATATATATATATATGCGCAGATATACACACAATTCGAACCTACTCTGATCTGCTAAATTCGTGGGGGGAAACCTTTTTCTGTTGATCAGGAAAATATTGAGTCATTTTTGGTGGAGCTGCTGGAGATGTATAGAGATATGAGTACTAAAGGAGGTGAAATGAGTAGTGGGAATATTAATAAACTTGAGAGAAAGATCATTGAGAAAAACAGAAGAATTCATATGAAGAATCTTTGCTTCAAGATGGTTTCTCTAATTCCTCCTCACCATCTCAAGACACCAAAGGTATGTGTGCTTGTGTGGGTGTGTGTATATATGGGTTGCTAAAGTTATTCTATGCTACATCAAGTGCTAAAAAATAATTGCTTAATTAAGAATCACGATATTTGCCAAGAGGCCTATGGCCCAATGGCTTAAATCTCCCACATAATGTTGAAGATTAAGAGTTTGAGTCATAATGAACTCCTAATATGTGTGGGTGTATATAAATTAAAAAAAAAATACAACATTTCTAAGGAATTCACTAATACTAAGAAATTATTAGTGACAATACAAATGTTATTATATATTTATATATATTAAGTGAGAAAATTTTTATTTTATTACATCAATAATTTCTATAAACTTAATATTGAGAAGAATTGTATTTAACTTGTCACTATTGACACTTAATGACAAATCTGTATGTAGTGACAACATAATAATAATAAAATTATCACAAATCACAGTAACAGTTTAAAAATTGTTATTAGATCACAATGTGTTACTAAATGCAGAAACACAAGTTCCTATCATTATTAAGGTATATCATGATAAAATGAAAATAATGCTCACTTAAAAAACTTCACTAATAAAAGTTATTATTACTTATATTAACAATTTTTATATTGTCATTTATTTTTGTAATAATATTATATATATATATATATATAATGATGTGAAAATTTTTTAGAAATAATTTATCATATTTCGGATTGTGCTATATATCAAGAAATGTATGTACCCTTATGTTTGGTATCATTTCCCCTTCTGAAAAGTATTTGGGAAAAGCAATACCAAAAGAAGCCGTTGGTTACTTGGTTTCTTGACCCAATTTTCTTGGATGAATCATCATCCGAGAATAGAATAGTACTTAAAGATGGACCACGAAACCTCGGATACCTACAAATACTTTCACATTAATTAACTTATGGTAGATTGCGTAGCAACGTTGAACTAACTGCATTAGCCTCCACTCCTCGATCGTCTCTATCGATTGTCACGTCTATTCCATCATTCAATTACATCGACCTACCTAACTTAATTAAATGAGTGTATAATTTTATTTTTATACATACACAAATTGAGAATTCATTTTAATTCTGTTAAATGTTGAAGCATATTCCATTGCACCGATTCTAATCAAATAAAGTTAAATTTTCGCAGCAAATATAACCTTTTAAATTACAAGCAACAAAAATAATTAGCTATCAATATGCAATCTTGTATGTTTAAAGCGCAATAGATTGGCTATGCATTATTCATAGAAAATTAAAATGTGTATGTGTGTAAATATAAAAGAATAATCATCAGATAAGGCCTGGTTGCAACAGGGCTGATTATTAGAATATCTACTTCAAATTTTGCTAGATCAAGTTTATAGTTAAAATTATGAATTTTTAATATTAATTACGAATTGACAGTAGTTAATGCCCTAAGGTTTTATAGTAAAAATTTTAAAATTATGCATGTTCCAGGTATATCATAACCAAATTTTCAGAATATATATACACCAATTATGAGTATGCGTAGCTGAGAATTCAACTGCGACCACCAAATTGATCTGTGTGGCACTAGCTACCTCCCTCCTTCCATGAAAGACGTCCTGGGTTTATGTAATTATTTCCTTCATTATAATTATTGTCCTAAAGTTGTTACTGTACATCTTACAAACATGCAGGAATATTTGTCTCAACAAGATCAGCTGGGAGAGGCTGCTGTTTACATTCAGCAACTGAGTGCAAGAGTAGAGGAATTGAGGAGAAGGAAGACACAAACAGTAACCAGTAGGAATCTTGCAACAAATAATATTACAACCAAGAAAACCTCTCCTGTAAGTAAATCAGACTTGCCAGTTCTTAAATTAAGAGAGTTGGGTTCAAAATTGGAAGTGGTTTTGATTGGTGGGCTAAGGAGAAATGCCATACTGCAAAAAGTCATCTTTATTCTTGAGGATGAAGGAGCTGAAGTAGTCACTGTTAACCTTTCCAAAGTAGACGACAAGATTTTCCTCACACTCCATGCTCAGGTGATTGTCAAAAATAACTTTTATACGTAATATTACACTTTTTTTATACATTAGAGAAAGTCTTTTGCAATTTGCTTTTATCATTAGTTCCATAAGATAATATAAGGTTCTTCATTAACTCTATGGCAGGTAAAAGTTTCTAGAGTTGGTGTGGATACTTCAAGGATATGTGGGAGGTTGCAAGAGCTAATTTTCTAAGGTTGTGATTGTTTGTGAGACTTGGCCTTATGTTGTGTTTTAGAGATTTTGAGGATGTTTTGGTGTTTTAAAGATATGAGAATGAGAAATGAGATTGTAATTGATTGTGGGATAAAGTGTAATGATTATAGTGACGTGATGGGATGTGAGGTTGTGATTGATTGTGAGATTGTTTTTGAAATATGTTTGAAAGGTTTGTTTGAAATATGAAGATTATTTTGTGAGTTTTGATTTTTGGATTTGTTTGGTATTTAAATAGTTAAAAAGTATAAATAATTAATAAATATATTAAATTGAATTTTTTTTTTTTTTGTTATTTTTTGAAAATAGACCATCAAATAATTTGATATTATGGAAGGAGGTGAAGAACAAAAATTTTCTTTTCTAACAAATTAATTTCTATATATTCTGTAATTAATTGGGTAAGGTGTAATTATATTTTTGGTAAAATATAATTCTGAAAATAAATAAAAAAATTGCATGACGTCCCAAATGAGAGCTATTAATCATGTTAATTTTTTATATAGTACTTTATTATTGGTAAAACATAAATAAAATTTTTAAAATTCATTTTCGACAAAATAAATTATAGTTTTAACAGATAGAATTTTTTTAATTTTATAGAGAAAGTGATGATAAGAATTGAAGGGGTGGTGATGGTTCAAGGATTGGACTAAATTTTGTTTGTTTGTGTGTGTAGAGAGAGTGAGGGAGGGAGGGAGGGAGAGAGAGATGTGAAATGAGATAAGGCAACAGAAGGTGTCTTTCAGACAGGCTTAAAGAATGTCCAAGAGACCTATTTTAAAGTTTCACATTCAAGCACGGCCTCTCTCCTCTCATGTTTTAAAGACACAAAAATGGGGTTTTACCCCACAAGCAATCACAAGTTAAAGTTTTGCGACTTCGTTTTTGTATTTTCTGTTGATGTCAAAATTTTCAGTTGTTGTTGTCGTCCCCATTTCATTAAATGAATAAATTTATTTTCATTTATTGTATTTATTGAAATTTTAGACATGCAAAAGAAAATATAATACCGTGATTTTTTCTATGGAGTTTGTTTTTGGACGTGGATTTTTGTCAAGTTATTTGATATGAAATGTGAAATTTATCTTAATAACTTTTTGTTAGATAGAAAAATAGGAGAATAAGAGATATATAAAATTATCAATAAAAAGGAGCAATATATATATATATATATATTAATATAGCATTATAGCTCAAAATTATGCATATAGTAACATGTTTAAGCTATACATGAAATACTTGGCCTACATTGCAATCATACTCATAGTCATACAAATCTATAGAAAAGAAATAGTCATGCTTGCTAATGATCTAATTCTTTGTGAGTGCCTAATTATTCAAATTAAGTTAAAAACTTTTTCTTTTGAATTGGATTTGGTTCGTATTGAAAAATATATAGTCAACACCCATTTGAATATTAATGCACCATTAATAAAATTGTAATTAATTTAAGACTAATAATAAAAGAGTTGTATTGTAAAATAAACTCTAGAAAAAAATTCTTTACGAAAAGCATTAAGAAACTTCTCCAACCCCACCTCCACCTCCATACATTCCTTCATAAAATAAATTTCTTATTTTAAAGAATATATTCAGTATATTTTCTAATATTTGATATATATATATTCTTTAATAGGTTTTTTATTTATAAAATAATTTTATTTTTCTCTTTTCCAATCTTTCACTAATGATAAGAATAATGATTGAAGCTCAAAAAATCCTTTTTTTATTATGCAATAGTATTCAAATCTTTTATTGATGAACATGCTAATTTTTTTATTAAGCACCAATAAATTGTAAGGAAGATCTATGAGATTAACCTAGGTGCATTATGTTCCAAAAAAATAAATGATTAGCAACTATGTCTTACCAAGAATTAGGAAAAAGAAAGCTTCAATTTACATCACAGGTGTTGCAAATAATAAGAGGATGAGCTGATTTTTCTACTTTACTTCCTTGAAATAATAGAAATACTTCACCATTCAGTATAACTGAAAGACAGCCAAGTAATAATTTTAGCAAATTAGTTAAGATTGGTGAAGTTAAAAGGATAAAATATAATTTAGTAGTACACATAACATTATAAATTATTGTAATTAAAAAGATTAAAAAATATTACTCTTTTCCTCGAGGCCTAATAAAGGTCTTTTGAGTAACATTCTGTATTCCTGATATTTGTAAATGCTGGTGTAGATGGGATAGATGAGGGATAGGTGATGTATGTAATGGAGAACTACCCGGCACAAAATCTGGATGAATGTGTGGAGGTATATACGACTCCGATCCACTGGTAGATGGAACAGTCTTATTTTTTCCTTTCCTATTACTTGACATCTATAACAAACACTAATTATTTAAATTATAATAGATAAATGACATTAAATAAATCACCATCATAATAGAGAAACAATCATAAAGATTGCAATCACTATATCACATCAACAATGAGTTTTGTTTTACATAAATTCACATTACATTACATTAAATTAAAATAACACATCATCATCATCATCATCGTTGTTGTTGTCATCGCCATCCTCATCCTCATCCTCAACCCCCAACTCTTCGTCATCACCTATCACTTAATTATTTTCTAGATTTATTTCTTCACAAGGTCCCTCAATATCAAGTAAGTCAACAGTTGGATCGGTATCAACAACTACATTGACTGTGGTAGGCAGTTCTCGTAAAGCTACCTCCACAGATGACATTTATCCACTCTACTTCTTAGTCTTATTTTGATCACAAACCGCCAATGGACTTTATCTTTTTTAGCACTAGGTTAAGGAATATAATACACTTGAGATACATGCTGAGCAATGATAAAAGGATCAAACTTTGGATATTTTTTATTTTCTTTGATCTCAATGATATCATACCCTTTATTTATCTTGATACCATGGTTAGACATTGAATTGAACCAATGATAGTTTAAGAGGAAAACTTTCTTTTCAAGGACACCTGGATACTCTAGTAAAATTACTTCTTTCAGTTTTCCATAAAATTTTGATAATCATTCACCTTTAAGACATACTCCACAATTACACGTCTTTTTATACTTTGCCAACGAGTCTGTATGAAATACATATCCGTTAACTAAAAAATGACACCATGTCTTTTGTCTCATAGGACCCCATGCTATATCCTTCAAATATTGATTTTGTACAATATTTTCTGGAGTGTGCACCGATAAATAATAGCAAAGAATTGAATAATTAATATAATTTTTACCCATGTAACAAAGAGAATTATTTATTTTAATTTTTTCTATGCTTACATAGTTTTGGAACCAATTTACAAAATGATCCTCGACAGATTGCTCCACTTAAAGGTCGCTAAGGAAAGGCCAATAATGTTGAAGAGATGCTTTATACATCCTCAGATATATTGAGTGTGAACATTGGCTTATTTATAAAAATATGGCAAAAAAAACTGAGTTTTACAAAACTACCACAGTCCTGAAATCTTCACAAAACTTTGGTAAGGGGCTTTAGCTATCTGAATTTTTTTTTAAATAAATAAAAAAGAGGCGTGGCACACGCTGTGTCTGCAGAATTTTTTTTAAAATAAAAATCAAGCCATGCCTCTTGGTGAGTTTTTTTTTTAAACATCCGCAATGCATTTTTAAAAAAAAAAAATCAGCAAGAGGCGCGGCCTACGGAAATATTGAACTAGATTAGGGCTTACATCAACTCTAATATTGTGTGTAATTTGATATAAAATATTTTATTTATATTTAACATTTAATTAACTGAATTTTTTTAAATATTTAAAATGAGCCAAAAAAAAGTATTATAAATTTTGAATTTTTTTTATAAATGTACTATTTTATAAAATGCAAGTGATTTCAATATGATGTAATATATTAGCTCGTGAAAGGATGCTTGTAATATTAAAACGTTGGCCAAAATAGGCATGTGAAACCACAGTACATGATGTAATCCCTATTAATACATTTTTTAAGAATTATTAAGTGATGCTTGTAATTTGAAGATATGTTATTATTATGGCATATGAAACTGTCACATAACATTTTTACCTACTCGGTCCTATTTATCTATTCCACTTATAAAACCCACAATTCACATAACTTTATCCTTTATTTTTTTAAAATCTTTTAGAAATGAACTCAAATGGGAGATGATTCATTTTTATAGCGCGGATATACATGGTTATTGAGATAAAAAAAAATAGTCATTGTCAATGCCAATGTATCTTGAATGAAAATGATTAATATCATGTATCATTTTTATTGATTCTTAAATTTGAAGTCCAAATTTGTATTTCAATTACTTCCTAAGACAGAGCCGAAATATTGGCTTATAATGCTAGATATATTTAATTTTTATGCGTCTAATATGTAACGCTCACTATTTAATTAAAGAACAATGTATGGGTTTTATTTTTTAAGTATGTAGTGAAATGTAACATAGATCAGAATTGTCTAAAATTTTTGAGAATTTCAACCAAATTTATTATTGATAAAGTTTGATACAAAGGAAAAACATAGAACATAAAATACAATTATAAAGTTGGAAGAATCAAAGATGTCGGGCTTGCTCTTGGGCTTCAGCTTCAGCTTGGGCTTGATGGCGGCCTTGTTGTCTCACACGTGCTTGGGGCCAATCCATTTCATTTTGGATATGAGTAGTGTAATCCCTTCCTACAACACGTCTATCTCTATGGGTTGAATTATGTACTAGTTCAAAATTAGGTTCATCCCAATAATCTTCGCCCCATATTGGCTCAAAGCTTCCTTGATATGTTGCGAAGTAATATTTAATGTTGTAATATGGCTTGACAAATGCTGTAGTATTTAACCCAAAATGTCAACATGCACTCTTCACATGGGAACATGGAATACCAAGTTCAGCCTATTTTCCACATGAGCACTCACGTCTCCTAAGTTTTTGAATTTGGACTGCAGCGCCGACTTTCTAACATAAATCTTTCAATTGAACATTTTTGAAATGTTTATTGAAGTTGGAGTAGACATGTCTTAGACAAAATCGATGTACTTCACGAGGGGGTGTGAAATCAGGTATGCATTCAATAGCAGATAAGAGGCCACGGTGACGATTAGAAATCAAGTACATACCTTCCGTCCCTATGACAGTGTGCTTGGACAACATCTCCAGAAACCACTTCCAAGACAAAAAGGTTTCTTCATCGACAATTGCAAAAGACAATGCCATAACTTGTTGATTTGCATCCATAGCCACTGCAATCAACATCTTGTGTCTATATTTCATATATAGATAAATTCTGTCCACACTGATAACTTGTCGGCAATATTTGAACCTATCTATATACGATTTAAAGGTCCAAAACACATACTTCAACATTTTTTGCCTCGGTATGCCTATTCATTGATGCTCCCACTCAACAATAGTGTCTGGATTCCGCTTTTGGAGAGTTCTCATATACTTGGCAACATTCTTACTGAAGTCTCCCATGTCCCAAAAAGGTGCTCCCTTGCACGTTTTAATGCATTCCATGCCTTAGCATACGAGATTTCATATCCATATTTGTCCTTCACATATTGTTGCACACTCTTTATCTTATATACCGGCTCGTCACAAACATGTCCCAACAAGTCCATAGCGATCATTTCTTGACTTAAGTTTCGATGATAAACCGAAACTTCATTCATCAAACAATATAATAGCGATCATTTCTTGACTTAACTTATACATAATATATTGTATATATTTTAATATATACAATATTATATATAATACATAAAATATATTATATTAAAATACATAAAATATATAAATATAATAAAAAATATATATTATATTATAATATAATATAATATATTATACATTGTATATTAATTATATAATTACAATACAATTAGTATACATAATTAATCTATAAAATGTGATGCACATAATTTATAAGAGATATATATTTTAAATTATTTCATTTAATATGGATTAATTTTATTATTTAGCTTTGAATTTCTAACTTAATATAAATAATATTAATAATTAATATAAATTATCAGCATTTCAATTACTTAATAACAAATAATGTAAAAATTGATACTCCATAATACGCTTTTATCTTCTGTTTTGTTTTGTATGAACTAATAATCAGGAAGAAAAGGCCACAAATATCAACTAATGTCAATGTCATTTCTATCAATTTTAAATTATTCAAACTAAATATTAAAATTAATTTTGGAATCACAAGATCATGTCAAACTTAATAGTAAATAAATTAAATTAAAATACTTTTAAAAATTTAAAAACCAACTTGATATATGTGTGTCAAATCTTCCTCCTCTGAAATAAGGTTTCTAATCAAACTGTAAAAAATTAAAAAAAGAGCAACATATTATTTTAACAATAAAAAAATAATAACATAAAATAACCAAAAATATAAAATCAAAATCTTGAACAACATGAATTAGATTTTACCTTATTTCAAATATTTAAAATATGGTTTCTTCTTCTCTGTTTTCTTTTCTCCCTTCTCTTTGCTTTTTCTCTTGAATTTTTTTTCCCACTTAGTGCAATCCACCAGCACCAAAACTTACTCCACTCAAATTAGCTTTGTTTGAAAATATGAATCATTTGTGAGAATGTTGGAAGGCTGGGTTAGGTATATATACAACTCTTGGTTGTATCTTGAAACATGTTTCCGCCATGCAAGTGGCGTGGCACACCTATCCACACCTCTTGCGGATGTTTAAAAAAAAATCAGCAAAAGAGGCGTGGCCTTAGTTTGCTAAAAATTTTCCATGCAAGAGAGGCCACGCCTCTTGGTGATTTTAAAAAAAAAATAAAAAAATTCCCAAAGCATAGCCACGCCTCTTTTTTATTTATTTAAAAAATAAAATTTCATATAGCTAAAGGCGTGGCTTCAGCCCATGCCTTACCATAGTTTTGTGAAGATTTCAGGACTGCGGTAGTTTTGTAAAACTTGAAATTTTTTGCCATATTTTTATAAATAAGCCGTGAACATTAGTTTTCTTTTTTTTTTTTTCAATTGGAACTTATTAATTAAAAATGAATTTATATTGAATTAGAAAGCTTACTTATGAAAAAGCACAACTTCATCACAATTTGAAAGAACTTGCAATGAGGTAGCTTTTAACTCAGCATCATTCAACCATCTACTAGTACACTTACCTGCAAGCTGTCTAGTTTGATTAAAAACTGATAAAGTATATGGTTGTTGATCATTGTATCCCTCTTTTTTATTTCATTTACTTCTCATACTCCTTGATTGAATGTGAGACACGAAGTAATATGATGAAAAATATGCTGATTCTTGGGCTACATATGCCTCACATATAGAGTTCTCAACTTTAGCTTTATTTTTTACCATGCCTTTTAAATCATGTAAGGATTTGAAAAATAAAAACATATAATTATAAATATTTAATATCTATGGAATATTTATAGCCTTTACACATTAGATTTGTTATTTACCTCTCAAAAGGATATAGACATCTATATTGTACAGGCCTACAAACAAGTGCCGCATATGGTAGGTGTACCATCAAGTGCTCCATTGAATCATAAAAACTTGGTGGGAATATGCGTTCCAACTTACACAAGATAACCGGGATATTTTTTTTTTTTCCAATTGTAATAAATTATCTTCACATAATTTTGTTGCGCACAATTTTTGAAAAAGTCAGTTTAATTCAGTTAATGGCCTCCACACATTTTGTGGTAGCAAATTGAAGGCACTTGGTAGCAACCGTTGCATAACAATCATGACTCTTTAACCCATTTAATTTCAATTTTGTTTTATCAACACATCTTGCCAAATTTGAAGCATACCCATCTGGCATTTTAAGATCATCTAGCCAAGTACATAACTCCCGCCTTTGGTCAATAGTTAAAGAGAAACAGGCTTTGGGTTTGACGTATTTTCCATTCAATAAAAGTCTCAAATGTAACCCCGAGCTCCTACAGTATTCCTCTAAGTCTAATCCTGCCTTCTCATTGTCCTTTATCTTACCTATGACATCCATTATGGTGTTAAGCACGCTTTCAAATATATTCTTCTAGATATGCATAACATCCAAATTATGGCAACCAAATTATCTTTCCAATAAGGCAACTCCTAGAATATACTTTGTTTCGTCTAATTATGTGATACACCGTATCTAGGTAATTTACTAGAAGTTATTGACAAGTTAGTGATTTTGGGAACATTAGAAATCCTTTCTCATATTTGTTAACCCGTCAATCTAGGAAGTGCCTCCGATTATTCAATCATTCCCTTATAAAATGCATCTCTATTCCTCCTAAACATATGATCTGTAGGCAAGAACTGATGATGACAACCAAACCATGACACTTTTCTACCATTCTTCAATCTAAATAACTTAGTTTGCTACATACAAATTGGACATGCTAATTTTCCTACACTCATCCAACCTAATAACATGCCTGAAGTAGGAAAATCATTGATCATCCGCATGAGAGTTGCCCTCAACTGAAAGTTTTGTTTTTCAGAAATATCATAAGTTTCTACGCCATCTTCCCATAACAGCTTCAACTTCTCAATTAAAGGTTGTAAATACACATCAATTTTGCTAGCTCTTAGGATTATGTGGACTAGGTATTATGCAAGTCAAGAATATGTAAGGAGTTGTCATGCACAATTCGGGAGACAAGTTATATGGATTTATAATAACCAGCCAACATGAATATGGTGTAGCAGATTGACTAAAGGGGTTAAATCCATCTGCACATAATCTAAGCCTAACATTTCTTGGCTCAAATGCAAAATCAGGATGAGTTTCATCGAAATGCTTCCAAGCAAACCCATCAGAAGGATGGCATAAAATACCAAAACTTCTTTTATTTTCAACATGTCACCTCATATGCTCGACTGATTTCAAAGATGCATATAATCTTTTGAGGCGAGGAATTGGGGGTAAGTAATGCATCTGTTTGTAAGGAATTCGCTTTCCTATTTGATGACCTCTTGTGGTAGGTTTAAAACGAGGATGATTGCAAAATTTATATTTATTCACACTGGCATCAATTATGTAAAACAACATACAACCATCAATAGAACAATCGATGTTCATAGAACTTAGCCCCAATTTTGAAACTAATTTCTTTGCTTGATAAAAGTTATTCGGGACACAGTTTTCTGAAGGATTTGAGGATTTAATAAGTTTTGCCATTCGATCAAAACATCATTAAGACATATTATAGTCAGATTTTAAGCACATCATTTTTAGAGTTATAAACAACTCACAATGAGTTTCACAACCTGACCACAACGGTCGTTGGGCAGCAGCCAACATGTCATAAAAAGCTTGAGCATCTATGTTTGGAGGTTCCTCTCTGTTCGGATTAATGCCTTCCTCATTATTAATTTTAATATAAAAACTAGTTCTCATAGCATCATAAACCATGTTTTCATACCTATTGTTTGCGGCATCAAAACCAAAGTGAGCATTACTAAGAGCTCCCCTTTGCACATTGAAATCCAAAGGTTTAGTCTCCCCATGTGCAATTCAATACCAATAATTAGGCTTAAACCCGTATTTCAATAAATGTACATATACTTCATCAGGTATCAAAAATTTTAGATTCTTACATTTTGAATAAGGACACCTTATTCCTCCATTTTTTGAATATTGAGGTTGGATAGATGCATAATCAATAAAATTTTTCACCCCAAGAACAAACTCTCTTGTGTAGTCTTTTTGATTTGGCAAGAGCCTATTATAAATCCAACTAAGTTCAGCTTGAATATCCATGTTCCGTAAAGGAGTAAATTCATTAAAAACGAGTTTAATTTGAATGATGCAAATGTAATTTTATTATAAATATTTCAATTTTGATAAAACTATTTGATTATTTACTTTATTAATATATGTTTGTTGGAAGTAATTACTTATATTATAGTATAGTATAGTATTATTTAGAGATAAATACATTTGACAAATAAAAGAAAAGAAGTCTAATCGACAAAAGGATGAGAGGATGAGCTAACAATTGAAATGAGTAAACAAATTATTTGGGGTATGTTTGATTTGGGATATTAACATCTACTATGACTTTTAATATAGGGTAATCTCTTATTTGATATGGAAGATGAGATTTGCGGGCCGGCCTGTAATTTATTGAAAGCCCGCACTGTAGATGAGATTAATTGCTATTGAAATAGTGGGTTTGGGGGGGGGGGGTGAGATTATGTAACTTTAACCCTCTTTGATATTTGATTAGGATGTAAATATCAAAATTATTCCTCAAATTCATGTATTATTCCATTTATGCATTTCATTATTCCTCTAGCAAGAATTTTTTACCAAGGACTATTTTGTCATTACAAAGATAATAATGTGTATCAAACACTTCCCTAAAATAAGATATCCAAATTGCCCAAAGAAGAAGACTCAACATAAGGAGTAGCATCATTTCAATTAGAAATAATTAATAATATTTATAAATACATAATGGCACATAAACACTCCCCCTTATACCCATCATCATCATGCAGGCAATTAAAAACCAATCAGTAACAAATGAGAAGGCTCCACCCCTTATCCCAATATCCCATCCTCATTCCTAATTCCACCAATTTTAAACATTTCTAATGTATCGTACTAAAGAAATATATAAGATCAAAATAAGGTATGCAAACTTACTACTAAAAGCTCCACAAAACTCAACACTCACAAAAGGTATCCACCACAATCAACATAGCCTACATCATTAGGCACATGTACAAGTGCACATATTTATTCATAAATCATAATTCCATAAACTAAATTAAACTTTAAAATTTTAATACAATTCAATTTATAGTACCATAAAATTTAACTCAATCAAAATTCTAATAAAATTTTTAATTCAAATAAAAACATAACTCTAACAAAATAACAGCATTTAAAACGAATATAAAATTTAACTCAAATTTCAATAAAATAAAACATAATCAAAATTTAACTAATGGAGATAACTAAAACAAAAATCAAAATTTAACATAATTAAGAAAATTACCTCAATTAATGGAGATAACGCAAACTATAAATTCTTCAAACCTGAAACAATAAACAACAACCATTAGCAGTTTTTAAAATTTAAAGCTAATTTTTTTAAAAAAAAAAAAATTAAAAATCATATTTAGATCTGGCTAGCGGCCAGCATTTGCTGTTCGCGCACTAGTAGTAGCTGGTGAGCCAGCAGCTTGCAGGCTGCACCAATACACGAACTGCTGCTGGGCGCAGCCAGCACCTGCTAGCGATGACAGCGCTGGCCGGTCAGCGATAGCCCTAGCTGGCATGCCAGGTTAACAAAGAAAGAAAGAAAAAAAAAAAAAAAGGGGAAAGACAAACCTTGGGGGAAAAATGGAATGCTGGTGTGTTAGGTAGGGGAGTTAGGGCTTAATTCCCCCACCCGACAATTTGTGACGGATATATATATATATTTTAATTTTTCAAATTTTGCAATGAAAAAATCTATAGCAAAATTTTGGAATTTTTCCAAATTTTTTGATGGATTCAAATTCGTCACAAAAGTTGGATTTTTGCAACGGGTTCGAATCCATCGCAAAACTTCACATTTGCAACAGATTTTTCCGTCACAAATGATTTTTATATTTTTTTTTATCTTTTTGCGATGGATTTTGCTACAGAAAAATTTATGACGGATTTTTTCCATCGCAAAATCCATCCAAATTGCGGCGAATTTTTTCCATCGCAAAAAATAGTTTTTTTAGTAGTGAAGGTGGTTTTGAATGTGTGTACAAAGGAACCATCAAGCCTATTGAGAGAAAGGGTTTCAAGTCAACTCATAAAGCCATCAGAAATTATATAATCTTAATTAAATTAATGTATATTATGTCAAAAATAACTATTACAAGTATTAATGGTTGGTGTGGGGTCAGCCCGTATGTATGGCCGGAAATGCCTTGGGAGTAGTTCGATGATCAAGCTATTGTTTTGGGTTGATGAGGCGGTTGTAGAATATGAAATCAAATTATTTGAGAAAATATTAAATAAATTATTTAATATTTACGTATAGTATGAAATATAAGATGAAACATCAATTAAAATAAAAAAAATTATCGAAATCTAAGATTTTAAAATGTTTGTCATGATTTTAGTTATTGTATAATTCGGAAAGTATTCGTATATAATGTCTATATATGCACTTGAAATTGACTTTGAGAGTTGCATTATTGGATTAAATAATATGTCATGAATTCAAATATGAATATTATTAATTACACGAAAGATTTGAGTGATAAATTACAATAATTTACATGATTTGATATATAAAGCATCATAAAAAGTCAGGGCATTACATGTTATAACAAATAAGTTATTATATTACTCTTACATATAAGTTAGGATGCAAGTGGCTACAATGCCACTGCGCATCCCAGTATTTTTATTTATTTTTTGTTCTGAGACTTAACATTGGAATGACACTATTTTGGACAATGGTTGCTACTTCGATTTGTACTTCTTACTTAATGAGTTGTGCTTTCTACAATAAAGTCAGAAGAAATGTGTTTTGTCTTATGTTTGTAGGAAGATAAGTGTTTTATGTGGATTTGAATGGCCAATGTTGAATTTAGCTCATTGATTTCTTTGAGATGGGACAGAGATATACGGAGGGATGGGTGAAGCGAATTTTGTAGATTTAGGGCGGAAGAGCATACGGTTTGCTCGTATGAGGGTTCTGGGAGTTATTTTGGTATGTCTTTTATGTTATTATCCATTGTTATCTCTATTTGTAGAGTTCTATAGTAGTAGTTGAAACTAGGATTTGTGGTATGGAGGCTAGAAGATTTTGAGGTTTTCTTTTGTGTCTTTGAAGACATTTGCTAAAAAACAAAAATTAGATCTTAAAAAAACAACAACAAAAAAAATGATTGTCCATTTTCTACTATTTACTTATTCGTTCAGGGATTTTTACTATTTTGGACTATTTTTTGATTATTTTTCCTTGCTCATTCTTTTGGTTAGGTGGGTACAATGATGAGAAATTTTATTTCTACTTTTCGGGCCGAATTGATATTGTTTTGCGGGTATTGTATTTTGGTTTAGTTTTCAAGCTGGAGAAGGGTAGTTTGACATTTCTTCTTCATCTTCTTTCACTGCATTTGTTTTTTTAGAGATTTTCTTTATGTCGGCCTTATGTTTGTGCATAATTGAATTTTGGGTGGTGAATATTTTCTTTTAACAAAGTACTAATATTTTGTTTTTGATATTTGCATTAATTTTCTCTTTAATGTGCTTTATACTTTTGATGTCAGAGGATTTTCGATTTAGTTTAAGTTGAAGAAGGTGGTTAAGGAAAAATATAGGTGCCTTTTCTCTCTGCTTCCACCTTCATCTCTCGTGAGTCCTAATAAATAAACATGCACTCTGAATTTCTCTCTGCAGTTACTCTTCATAAATACACAAAATCCCTATACAAACATACATGTTCATCTTGGTTTGGTGCAGTTTTGTGGATAAAGAAATCAAAGTCGACCTTCTCAAATAGGGAAGCGAGCAGGAGAATCAAGAATTTGAACCCTTGTTAAAGGGTGCTTGGAAAACTGTGCTATTGAAAGAAAAAGCCGCATCAGGGCTCAACAAGTTGGTTTATTTCTTCTTTTCTTGGTGTTTTGAAAAATGTTAATTTGAATTTTATGGTGAGTAATCATGGTTGAAAAAAATTAATCAAAATTGCTAAACTTCCCGATTAATATTGTTGAATTGTTAGTGAAAATTGATGTTGTTTCACTCTTTAATGACTCATAAATTTTGTCCTTCTTTTGGGTTTGCTCATTTTCTTCATCCATTTTCAGCAACTTATATGCATATTTCAACAATTGAAACATAAATCTCTAAAGAAGATGGATATCCTACTCTACTTGAGAGACTAGATGCATTCACATCTTCCATGAACTGCATTGGTGACACCATTGGGAGTGCTTTGGAGGTAAATTGCACCATATCTTCTCTGTCAGAATATTAGCTACTCCTTCTTCTTGGAATTTAAAAACCATATATGCCATTTTGTCTAACTTTTCCCATGAATATTGTTTAGGTTATTTGAAAAACTAGAGATAAATAATTTCTCATGAAAATTAGTGCCATCACTAGCACATATCTTTCCATACATCCCAAGGCTTAGTTCCGCGACATTATGCATTTCTATGTGGCCTTCATTATTACCAAACTTACATATTAAATGACTGAAGAAGAATAGCTAACACTGGATTTCCTGTGCACAAATTATTTTCACAATTTAAGTCATAGCTTCCTTGAAGTCTCAAATGATTTATGTTACAGCCTATCATCAACACCTATTTTAGCCATAAATTTTCAAGAAGGACATGCAAGTGTTGAAAATAAAGTTGATGGGTAGAAATATCTCAAAAAGCAAACATACAACTTTATCTGATTGCGTTATGAGTGGAAAATTATTCGGTACTTCGCACCCTCTTTGCCTAATGGTTTGGAAATTTGAAATCTATTATAGATTGCTATAGAGAATTAGAGCAAGTAGTTTATTGCCTTGAGCACAAGCTCGAAAATTAGGATAAATATTGGCTAATTAGCATGGATGGTCATGAAAAATTGCATGGAATTCAAACTATATGAAGAGGTTCAGACTATTTGAATGTAGATAAATGCTGAATTGTTTGGGGCGTATTTTTTGCTATAATGTCAACAGATTGATTTATTGGTTAGATAAAACTATGGTTTGGAATTTAGTTCTAAACTACGGCAAGCTTTTGAATAGAATACTTTTAAGGTGCTTTTTTGGTTTTTTATATGAATTCTTTATTTAACAAAGAAAGCAAAGAGATTTTTACGTCTTTCAATTTGTGGATCTTTGGATGCTAATATAATAAACTTTCTAGCATTAGTAGATAATTAAGTTGTCTCTTTGTTACAGGGGTGGGGAGTACACAGAAGATGATGCAAAGATGGTGATGACATAGGAGCTGAATATTGTTGCATTCTACCATCCCCAAAGGTGGTACATTGGGATCTTAAACCTAAGGTAGGAGCTTCTAGGATTTTCATCTTGAAATATGTCTATTTTCTTACGTTGTATTTGCAGCTATTGCTTGTACTGACTTTTTAAATGTCGTATTTTGCTACGTCAAAATTTGTTGCTTACATCCAAAGAAGAAACCTCAACATTTCATGTCATGAATTTTTGGATTGTCAGATTTTATGAAACCAGGTTTGTCCTATTATTGCATTCGATTGCTACCAAGTTTCTGCACTAGTGTAGAATAACATTGGTTCTATTCTTTGCAGATAAAAATAGTGCATACTATGTAGTACCTAAAGTTTTACATAGAGCGCACAGTACTGAGGCTGATGTTTGGAGTATTGGTGTAATAACATTCATATTGTCATGTGGTAGTTGTCTATTTTAGGCTCGAACTGAATCTGGCATCTTTCATGTCATTGTAAAAGTTAAACCAACTTCTGAGGAACAGCCTTAGCCAAGTCTGTCTTTTGAGGAAGAAGATATCATCAAAATTTTGCTAAATAAGGATCCAAGGAATGGAATGACTGCAGCTCAAGCCATGTGCGAATGTCTAATTGTCAAATGTCAATCCTCTTTGGAAGGCTGTTGTGCATACAATTTATTTTCCTTCATTTTGATGTTTGTGTGTGCCTCTATAAATCTTTAAAGAAAAATATATAATTGCTCCTTTATTTCTTACATTATATATGGTTTATATGAGAAAAGGCCACTGCTTTTTGAATCATGACCATTAACACTATATTTCTGAACATGATAATGTAATCATGCCTCATTGTCTGGTCATGTAATCCAAGTATGAAAGGACATCTCCACTTCATTCATCACACATGTTTCGTTTTCATGCTAAAGCTACCATTTATCGTAGAGGTTTTGGGTAAATCTATTTTGGTACTTAAATTATCATAACAATGACTGATTCTTCCTTTTATAATAGCCCATTGGCGCTCTTTTCCTTCCTGATCTAACTATAGAATTATGATGTATGATAGCTCGAACTATGTAGGGAACAAGGTGCTTTCATATGCAGTTAAAGTTGTGTTAATTAACATAAAGTAGTGCATTATATAAACATCTAAGGAACTTTTTGCTATTCATTAGGATTTAAGAGAAAAAAATACATAAAAGTGGAGCAACAATCTAATTAATGAGTATGAAAATCTTCAATTTTGCTGAAAGCATTTCTTGAAACTTTAGCAAAATAATATGATTTTGAGTTGTTCCTTGAAGTTTAATTCAGTGCCAAGGAAGAAAAGTAGTTATAGTCAGAATGCGCAAAATAGGGTCATAATTAGATAGTTGCAACATAGTTGCATGGTTGAGAAGGCTATAAGTATTAACAACTTTATCATGACTACATGAGTTTCAATGTGTGTGTATGTATGTTTATACATGTGTGTGTGTGTGTGTGTGTGTGTGTGTAGATGTGTTCTTTGAAAAGAAAAAGAAAAACTTGGAACTTTTTCTCCTTTAGCAGTTGTGAAAATATTTGACCTTTTTGCACAAAAATGTATGAGACCATGGGGGCGCAAAAACAAAAGACCATATGTTTTTATTGGTTTAAATTTGAGAATTTGTATTTTTTCTGCTTTCAGTTGGGTTTTTGCCAGATAGAAATAGTATGCTTAATTTGTTCCAAGAATTTAGTAACAAAAACTAGAAAAGTTAAATTTTACTTTGGTGATAGATGTAGAAACTAGCAATTGGATTTAGTTTGGGAGGAACTTAATTGGTTTAAAGTGTTCTATTCTCTACAATGAGACAACCACTTTGGTATTACTTAAGAATGTTTTAGGTTGAACGTTATAGACTAAGTCGATATAGCCTCGACTTCAAAAGCACAAAATTTTTATATGCCAGAAGCTAATGTCAACATAAAAAATTAGTCGAGCATAATCATAGGTTGATCACGTCATAGCGAACAATTACCAATTAACTAAACTAACAAGTTCGAACACTAAGATGAGAACACTCTAACTGAAAATATACAGGAAATGGCAGGTAGTGACGCCAACTCCTCATATCAACCTCAAGAATAGATTTGTAAGCAAGGATGAATGGGATAGAATTCTGTTTGTAGAGAAATGATAACTTGTGGTTTTTATTGACAAATGAGGTTAGGCCATTAATTTTTGAAAAATATCATAGAAGACCTTGTGAAAAACACTTTGAATGATTTCTTGGGTTTCATTCATCAAAGTTTATGAGAGGATTAACAAATTAGAACACAAGGGCATAGACTAAAAACGTGAAAAAATCGTTCAAGTATTGAGAATGAATTATTGATACAGACATGTAGGATAATTTTAAGAATAAAATGAGCCTACTTGAGTATGAGACTTAAATACCTTGCCCCACATATACTTGGTTTACTGCAAATGTCTATAGTTACTTAAAGTTGAGTCAAGATACGGATACTATCAATTGGAAACTCAAGGAAAGATACCCCCTATTCATGATATGGGTACCATGAGTTGAAATAATGTTATTTGGGTATCAATGCTCTCGCAGCATTACATATATGATATATAGGAAGTCCTGATTTGTTGGATCAATTCTAATGATTCTATTAAGACATTTGATATACTCGAAATTGATGAAATAGCTCATACCATACTTATGTTTGATGTTGTGAATACTTATGGGAATGCAAGTAATATGTCAAGTTAGTAATTTGAGTATCAATTGGGAAATAGGTATATTCGAGGGTGTGTAACCTCATGAGAGACAACACATTGATCCTACTAAAGTCAAGATTTTAAGTAATCGAAGATAGCCCATGGAATATGTTAGAAGTACAAAGTCCTTTAGGTTTTGCCCATTAATACCACAAGTGTATTAAAGATTTTTGCTAGGTGGTGGATTCGTTGATTGACTTAAGTAAGAAAAATTGGCGATCTTAATACATAGGGAAAGGTATGAAGAGGTTTGTGAATGAAGAAAAAGATTAGCTCTGTACTAGTAACTATTTTCCTTATAGAATGTACGAGATTGCTCTATGCATCTATGCTCTAACAAGAGAATAGATTACAAAAAAGTGATTACGGGTATCTCAAGAGAATTTAAGTCGTTAAAGCATGATTATCCCAATCAGGATATAAGATTTGTCGTCTTAGGTTGCCTCACTAAAATAAAGTTACCTTTCGTTAAATGACGGAATTTCTTTATAAAATATGGTTATAGTGTATCATCTAAATACAAACACTTGAACTAAAGGAACGAGAGGAATAAGATTATATGTTCCAGTTGTAAACGTGAGGTTCTATTAGGAAATTGAGATATTACGAAGCACATGATTCCTTGAGAGGAAATAAAATTTAATCCTACCAGAGTCATGGTTGCAGTAAGTTAAAGAAGATCAAAGAATATGTCATAAATAAAAGCTTCTTAAGTTTTGATAATTAGTATCAAAGATGGTCTTCCTAAGATCATAGATCCATAGATTGACATATTTGAAAAAGGACTAATGGTTGGAATCAATAAAGGTGTATAGAGAATTTAAAAGGTTGGAGAGACATATTGATCTTATTATTAGCACATGGGAAACTTAAGAAAATATCAAACACACCTATGCCTTGAGAGAAATAGTTGGTCATGAGGGAATGATGGATGTGGGATAAGTCGCAATAGTAATTGCATTAACATACCATATCTGGGCAAGTTTAAGATAATGGCAAACACTTTGGGTTGGAAGGATAAATTCTTATACTTAATGGATGGCAAAATAAGTGAAAAAGAAGTATTGGTATTACAAGGATAAAAATCTGACCATAGGTTATGTGACATGGCAGTTGACCCTAAACACATGATGAAATGTGAAATGCTTAAGCAAAGAGTAAGTAGATAGAGAAATTCACGATGGTGCTCCGACAAGGACAAATTCCACTTTTTTTTTTTTGTAACAAAGAAGGAATTAGTCGAGATAGGAGGAATGAATATGTGGGCCTAGTTGGATTAAAGGAGATAAGAAACCACAACAGAATTATCTTGGGAATAGTAAGATAGCGAACGATAACACTAAAGTTCTTTCAAATTCTAGATGAAAATCTGGGGACCAGGTTCTTTTAAGTCGGGGATGCCGTAATAGCCCCAATTTTGAATACAAAGAAAGTTAATTGACTAGAATTTAAAGGAATTAAATTAATTTAAACTTTGAGAAAAATTAAAATGACAAGAAAGAAGACTAGGCCTTAATAAAAATAAATTTAAAGTAACTAGGGTTTCTAGGGAATGTTTTGAAAATATGAGGACCAAAAATTTGATTAGGTTGGTCGTAATTGTCAAAATTTTAAAATTGAGAGGGGTTAATATATAAGAAACAAAAGCTAGAAGACTCAATTGATGTTTAATGGCCAAAGTGTAAGGTGGTCAGAAGCTCAGGGACTACATTGATGGGGTAGAAACATTCTAGAGTCAAATTGAAAAGGCTAAAAAGTATTTTCATATATATGGGATGAGGATGGAATTTAACCAAATTCACAAACCCACCCAAACTCTACCCCTACCTATGGATAGCCGAAAATTGACTGCAAAACCTGAAACTATTGTTGTAGTTAGCTTCCCCTAGTTAAGGTGAACAAAACCATGGCAAATATTCCTGGAAACAACCCAGAATCTGTCAAAAAATGAAGTTGATGACGGACAAGTGGCAGGTTCAGTAGTTTTTCAATGTACGGAAGTGCAACCAAGGTGGGCTTTAGAAGATTGCGGTTGGAATTGGATGTGTAAGCATTTGGTGGTGTTAATTTAATGAAATAACAGTCAGCAACGGCGTAATTGGAGATGGTGGCGAACGATGGTGTTAGGGTGGAGCTATGGTGTTCAACGGCCAATTAGACGGCCTAAACGATGGATTTTTTCAAAATTGATCTAGGGCTTTTGGTCAGTGCGATGAGGCGCACATACTAGTAGCACTGGTTTCAATCTTTGTTAGCGGCAACACGATGGCAGTTCGGTGGTAGCGTGGTGATAGTGTCCAGAATTTGTTCTGGGAGATCATTAGGGCTACTTTTGGGCTTGGAGTTGGGCCTAAGTCTTGCCCAATTAAGCTAAATTTCATAATTGAATGTCAATTCGATTACCTCTTTGAATTTAGTTAAAACTATTGATTGGAAAGTAATCATAAAATGAGTTAAAATTGAGAAAAGATATAGTTCAATTTAAGTTCTGAATTAATTCATAATTGAAAGATAAGAATTAAATTACAAGACTTTGACTTAATAAATCAAGGAATATGGATCTAACTCATGACCTTGGACCCCTCCATGACATGGTATTGCAAAAAAAGTACTAGAATTAAATTTGGAAAAATTAAATTAAATTACAAAGATAGTTGAATGAAAACGTTTTGATACCTCGGATTTGGTAAGCTGAAGAATGGCTAGTCTATTACAAATAGAGATTTTGGTAATGCACTGTATTAAGAGTATGACTTTTGAGTGAAATTGGGATGATATTACGAAGCAACAAACATGTTAATTGAATGAATAGGTATTTAAGTCAAAGAACTCAATATACTAGAAAATTCCAAAATTTGAGTTTAGGAATAATATAATTGTAAAAGGAAAATAAGTTATTAACCTATTAAGCATACTTAGAAAATTAAATCAATATTATTTTCAATCTCTCTTATACTGTATTTGGGATAACTATGTAACGAAGAGAGAAGCTATCGAGCTCACGAAGAAAAACCCTACTACTAGATACGTCTGGTGAGTTTATACTCGGTAGTACAAGATTTCTTTGCTAGATAAAGAACATATAATTTGTAAATATATCCTTGTTGCTTGATCCTTTCTATGTTGAGATTCAATAACTGTTTTTTGTTTGTTCTATGCTATTCTTCAACTCTTGTGTTTCATTTGACAGTCTGTCTGAACTACTCTTTTTTGTCCTGTGATTCATAAGCTACTATTATTTGAATTCCCAACATATCTTGATATGTTGGATTCCTAAACTAAGTGTTTAATTTGATTTACATTAATATGAGTTTTGGAAAAGTAAACGGATTGCAAAATTTACCACACATTGCCACTTTACACTGATTGTGGTTCCTGTTTGATCATAATTTATGTTATTTTACCTAAAATTGGCAATTATATTAAGGAAACTGAAAAAATAATTCAAACTGTATTTACTATCATCGCCTTGACTATTTACCTTGAAATAAGCCTGATATTGAGTGACTGATTATTCATTTATCATGACGAATTGATAGATTAATTCTACTATTGTTGGACATATTTCACTGTATTCAAAGAATATAGGACTACTTAATACCCTTTAGGTTGGCCTTTGGGATTGATTTTGAAAGACTATCGGATGGAATAGATCGATAGTGGTTGGTCTTCAGCTGATATCCTACTATTATAATCTTGTCTCACAGCCAGTTGGAAGTCATTGTCTATGAGCAAGATAAGGCATACGGCTAGCCATGCTTGGTATATAATTACTTACCGAGCTAATCACCTGGGGATGTGGAGGGATAAGGATTTTCTTGTTTTCGAAAATGGAGTGATAAGGTAGGAGAACCACAACAACAGAACCACAAAAGTGTTTATTAATTTGTTATCAATTAATTTTTCTAGCCAGTTGTATTCCTTTAAAAAGATGTCGACTCTTTGGTCATATTTGAGATTTAAACTTCTAAAAAAAGGCAATAAATTTTTGAAGTCTCATCATTAGTATGGAACAGTCGTGAGATGGATCACTTATAACTTTGAATGGAATCTTCTCTCATGGCTTCTAGTAATCATAATGCTCCTTCCTATTTCCTGCATAATATGTTCAGATAATTGTTGCTCTATTGTTGTTACCAGAATATTTCACTAAGTCATTTGAACTTAAGATATTGTGTTGTTTCCTTCTATTCTTTACCCCAAATAAGAACAATTAGCGAGGAAAGTCTAAAGCACGCGACACATGAGGTAATAAACCTAATGAATATATAGATCTACATATTGTATTTGTTGGATTTATCGACACAGATATGATAAATGGGTTTGAAGTGTTAAGTGTGACCTATGATATTTTAGTTACACGCAAAATTGTTGATGGATGATACATGTGAAAATTAATTATTTTGAATTTTAAAAGATTTATTTTCTCTTATCCAGAGAGCTTGTAGTATAGAATAAGTAGCACCTCGGCCGAGCAGGCACCTCCCAATCGGGGAGTTATAATCTTTCTTTAATAGTCAAAATGAAATCACCATGTTCCTATCAAACTACCTTTCTCAATCAAATTTAAAATAATTTCAAGGATAAGAATTACATGGTATTTTAATATAAAAATTTACATTGCATTTAATATTTTATATTCATCGTTTATAAATCCAAAATATGAGAAATTAATCTACATTTTTAAAGTTCTTTCTACACCAATATATATTATTATTGAAAGTGAATTTTTTCAAAATTTTAACGAGTTACTACTTAAAGTAATTGATAGTTAATATTTGCTTGCGTTTGACCCATAACAATAAGTGACAATTTATTTGAAAAGTTTAATTTTGAGGAACATACCCCTTTTCATGATTACCATTGTTATGTACCAGAAACATTTTTTTAATATTTTACAGATATAGTAAAAAGTTTCATGATTATATATTTATGTAATGTTTGACAAGTAAAGATTAATAAGTACTGAATTTTTCTAGTGGCTCTAGTTTAGAAGATCTACTTTTTCGCACAAAAAGAAAATTTTAAATATATCAGAGCAAGAATGGATTTTTCATGTAATTGAATTATGCTTTTTTTTATAAAAGTCCATACATTTGCCTTTTATTTATGGTTTAGTTAATATATTATTTGCAACCTCCCGAAGCTGCACCATGATACGTACTGAGGTTACCCTGCTCTAGTTGAGTGGGGGATAGGATGATGATGAGGAAAAAGTCAATTTTACTTGAGAGAGTGTTCGGGTGAACTTATAGCTATTCAAAACATTTTATAAAATGTTAAGTATTTGGTAAATTTTTAAAAAAAATAGTTTATAAGCTTTTAAAATAAGATGTTAGGAGCTTATAAGCTCTCTTTAAAAAAGTAAGGAGTTCTTAACTTATTTTTAAAATTTTAACAAACTCCATCAACTTTAATCATATTAATTACAAAATTATCATTATTGATATCTTATATGCTCCAAATTCTTATTTTGTCCAAACACTTTAACAATTTATTTTTAAAAAAGATATAGCATCTTATAAAATATAGAACTTGTAAGACCTTTTAAATAAATTTAGCCAAATATCCTCGTAACTGGGCTTATTTGTAGGAGTGCCAATGACGCAATGCGAGCTTACTAATTAAGCTGGGCCTCTGCCTGTACGAATCCATGGAAACATTGTATTGTAGTATGGACTAATAATTAATAAATACACATAGTCCAAGAGAAACCTTTTGAATCCATCAAACAATGGGCCTTAGTAGGGCTAGGAGAATGACACGGAGGCGTTGAGGTTCTAGTGAGATTAAATTATTGAAACAGCGTGGAATTGGGAGACAGACGGTAGAAACAGGTTGATTTCCAGCAGGACTTAACTTCAACAAGTAAATAATGCCAATAGGTAAATACAAGCAGCAGGATTACAACATTTTTGTTCATCTTCTTGATTTATTTTGGGCTCTCTTTGGTAATGATTTGGGCTTTATATGAATTTTTTTGGGGGAGAATGTGTTTTGAAAGAAGAATTAGAGAATGTGCCAAATGTTTGATTTTGTTTTGAGAAATAAAGAAAATGGTTTGAGGATGGAGTTATTTGTTTGGAAATATTTTTGGGAAGACAAATTTTACTGTAATGTCAAATCAATTATTTTTTTGTTGGATTTTGCAGGGTGAAACTAATTTTTTTATGACATATATTATGTATATTAATAGTTGGATGATTGATGTATATACTTATATATATAATGATTGATATATGATTGTAATGAAAAGATTTGTAACTAATTGAATTGGTAATTTATTTTGAAATATATATTTTGGCAAAATTAACATAATTAAATGATGTATTATTAGGAAGAAACTATTTATTAATAATGATTAATTATTTTTGAAATCATAATCATTTCTTATATAGTTATATAATTATTTGTTATTGATGACTTATATAAAAAAATATAATCACTATACATTAATTATAACATAATTATTTAACTATTTATTGTTAACAATTTATGTATGAATAAAACTTAATTATTCATCTATATATATAATTATATTTAATGATTTATATATAAATAAGACTTAATATCAATTTGTCAAACTAAAATTAAAAATAAATATTCCAATATTTTATCAAATTAAGACATCTTAAATTATTTATTAACTGAATAAATGTAATAATTAACTAATATATAAAATATTAAATAAATTAATACATTATTTAATTGATTAGTTATTTAATTAATTAATTAATACATATAATAATAATATTTGATTAAATTTAATTAAATTTTCCAATAATTAATTTAATTAAATTTGTAAACATAAATTTTAAAATTCTTTTAATTAGTAAAATTTTAATATTTTCATACATCTAAACACACACACACACACACACACACACACATAATGAATAAGTGAAGTGAAAGAGTGAAAAACGAATGAGTGATATGACGAAAAAAGAGAGAGAAAAGGAGGAGGTAGGTATGATTTTTAGTGTGTATGGCTTTTTGATTGTTTTGAATGGGGAGTTTTTGGGTAGAAAAATATATATTTTGGGAGATGTTTGATTTTGTTATGGGATCAGAAAATCTTTCTACAAAATATTACCAAATAATCTCTAATCTCTGACCATTTTATAACTTAAGCATTGAAGGATTTACATTGGACCAAACAATCCATGGTCTCCGACCATTCAAATGGACTATGATTATTCTACTTCATATACACATACAAAGAAAGGTTATAGAATTCCTTATAAATACAATTGAAAGGAAAAATAAAAAAGATGTCCAAGTTTCGAAAATCTCCCATCAAGTCTTTCAAATGCCATAACTGAAGAAGGAGAAATCACTAAGCACCTGCACAAGGATTCTTCCAAAGTTAGACAAATTTTCAAAATGCAGTTTCCAAATAAATGAATTTTCAAAATGTGGTTCCAAGCATTTAATCCAATTGCACATACTGTATTAATTCAAATTCCTCAAGTTCAAATAATCATTTTGCCCGAGAAGAAGAATCAATCAAGAGATATCATTCTTCGCAATTCATTTGGATTCTCCGGCGTCTATTCGTAACACTTAAAGCTTTTTCGTATGCATTTATCGAGATATCAAATTCTCAACGACTTTTTCAATAAAAAAAATATACTTTTTCAATCCTCAAGACAGAAAGTGAAAAGGGAGTTAAAAATTAGAGAAATGTATCTTGTAGTAGAAAATTTACAAAGAAATCAGAGTTGTATTCCTAAATTTTACTTAATAATGCATTTTTTTTATTTCAACATTTTTTTTATTTAAAAAACCCAAATATAACTTATTTTTTACCTTGCAAAAATGAAATAAATGCTAAAATCAAAGAAATAAATATGCGAATTAAAATAAATTTTGTTAAAAATTCAGTATGCAGCTATAATTTATTTGTAAATTTTAGTTACAAAATATCTCCCCCTAATTTTTTTGCTCTGTCTTTGTTCCTTGTCTCAAGGCTTGAAAAATGTATTTCTTGATTGAAGAATCAGTTGAGATTTTAATGCTTTGATGGTTGATTACCAAAAAACTTGAGGTTGTAATGAATAAATGTCAAATAATTTAAATGAATTAGAAAGAATGATAGCTTTTACTTGATTCTTTTCCTCGAGCAAAATCACATATTAAACTTAAGGAATTTGGATTTATATGATTGTGTGGTTTGTTTCAAGACTTGAAGAATACGTTTTGAACATTTATTAATTCAAAGACTTGGAGATCTATTTTGTAAATCAATTGAACTTGGAAGAGTACTTTTGGAAATGCTTAATGATGTCTCCATCTTCCAGTTATGGCATTCGGAAAGCCTTTTGAAATTTAAAGGAAAAATTGCGAAAATAGAACCATAAGTAAGGTTATTTTGTAAAAAAGGACTGAAATTAAGGTTTATACAAAATTAGAACCATACCAATGAAAAATAAAAAAAGGACAAGGTTTGCCAGAAAGCACAGTCAACATTGGAACATACTTGTCTGGTGCTTAGCTTAGAATTAGGCATTTTTCCCCCTTTCTCTTTTGAGGAGGCAAATTAGGAACTTTCATACTCTTTTTATAAGTTAAAAATGAAGTTATCAAGTTACCTTAACCAATTGAATTAGATTTCTCAGTGACCACCTAGAGCTTGAGAAGTGCAAAACTTGCAAGCATGGTAAAAGTAAGAGAACTATAATGCCCCACTCGGGATAGCACCTAAGCCGAGACGCCACTCAGTTCAATCTTAAATTGAACCCATAATTCAATCAATAGACCCATGATAAACTTTTCAACCTTATCAGAAATAACAACGGATTCCTGCTTAAGCAAACCTTCACAAAACTTTAAATTCTAGCCTTAGACGATCCCGTAACATACAACATACGTACTAAATATAAACCATCAGTGGTTCCACAATATTCAACGTACCAATTACATACCACAAAATCTCAAATTCAACTTATCAGAAGCAACAAAATTTCAAACTTAACTAACTCGACAAACCATTAAGTGTATGCCATAATTCACTTTATATCTAGCAAAACATTCACATGCCTTAGGTCAAAAATATCGACATGATGTGTCACAATATCTCAAGTCCATGCTTAGCATTCAGGTGATTCCATATATACATTCAAACACCTAATCTATTACAAAATATATTCATGTCCAGGTCTGGCGTCCAAGTTCTTCACTTAATCCTTATCTGAGAGAATAAAAAATAACGGAAGGGTATGTCCAAAGGACTTAGTGAGGGATAATTGTAAACATAAGCAGACAGGATCTGTGGAGGAAGAATCAACTCAACAGACCATAAATCAATAGTCAAGCTAAAACATATCAGAATACGGTCAAGCTGTCAGGAAACAATCGAGCAATCAGGAATTAATCAAGTAAACAAATCAGATCAATCAATGCAATCTAACAGATCATATCAAGAAAATCATATTAGTCCCTTATTTCTATCATTCCGAACATAACAGAACGTTCCAAACTCAACTGTAGGGAACAACTAACAGCTCATCCAACTTTACAGCTAGGAATAACTAACAGAACAGTAACAGATAACAGGACAATCAGATAACAAGATAGTAACAAATAATGGACGGGAGTTCTGGGCGCCAGAACGAACAAGAATTCAGAATCAATAACAACGATACCTTCACAGGGGTATGCATGCGAATTAACAGATAACAAACGAAATTACAAAGGAGTACGAATTCAATAACAAGTACAAGTACTCAAGCATGTACGGTGTCAATAAACAAGAGCAAGTACAGAACACAATCATATTGAATCCTCACATGGTCATTTCACAAGAACATATGTGTATAATTGAGGTCAGAATGGCAGACCCTCACCTTCGTAATCTCAAAAAACTGCAACCTCAATTAGCAGTCTACTGGTTTGCGGGACCTACTTCTTTTTCACCTAACCAAAAGAGCATATTTACAGTCAAAATCCATTTTCAACTCTAATAATCCTAAATAATTATAATTATACCATTAGCAGCCTATAATCACAATTTCTCGACTATTATAGTAATTTCGGCATAGTTGATAACAAGACGCTAATCAAGTCTCTCTCACAAGAACTACTAGGAGATTATGTCAATTCTAGTATCATAATGAAATTCATTCCTTAATTACCCAACTGTCCTTATAATGTTATCTAGAATCAATAATAATAGCCCAATTGTCACAATTAATCTAATTATTGCCACTAGGTCTTAAACACGTAAAATTATGGTTTTCTTTTTACAATACTCGAAATTTCCCAAAATCTTCATAAAATAATACTATCCAATTTTACTAAACTCATACTGGCATATGCATACACCAAGTGTTAGTCTCATATCATCTCAAATCACCCTAATTGTCATATCACAAGTTCCAATTTCATAAATCATAGTTAAATCACTTAATTATCTCAATTAATCCTAACATTACAAATATATTACAAATTCAGGCCCACTAACTACACTATAGTCCATGCATGGGAATATATGTATATATATATCAGTCTTATACAATTTCTCATCCTTGGCATATTACAAAGTTATGGAAATAACAGTACATCGCATGTATATGCACACACATATATAACAACATATATCATCTAATGCTTTTACCCCCGATCCGACTATCGTAACCTTAAAAACAAGAGCCAACGGTACCATCACGACCGTCGCGGTGAGGAGAAGTTTCTGCTTATGCTCTGTCGTCGGCTACCGAAAATATGCAAAATCACTACCAAAATACTCCACTTAGCTCCAGCAATACAATGCTCCAATCAATTTTGCCAAACCCCGCCGAGAAGATAGCTAATTTTCGCCTCAAAGTTGCTGAACCACCTCACACCACCACGGCTTGTCACGCCTGTTTTGTTGTCACCGATGGCCAAAATCCAAAACTAACTTCGCCAAACATTTTCTTAAGCTAAACCCATCCCAAAATACCCTTAGTCCGCCGCGGAAGGTCGCTGAAAACTAGAAACCTACCTAGCTCCCTGTTGCGTCCTTAGCCGTTACATTTTTCGATCATTTGCCAGAGATTTTGTGTGCATGTGGTATGGTTATAAAGCTGGGAGGGAGAAGAAGAGATTGGTTGGGTTAGATTTTGGGTTTGGTTGCCTCTAGTGGAAGATCGCTGGAGAAGAAGAAGAGGGCTTTGATTGAAGAGAAGAAAGAAAAATGGGGTTGGAAATGAAATTCTCCATATATATATAATCAACTTTTGCTTAATCATGAATTGGCCCCAAAAGTTTCCTTCAGTCAGCAATTAAGCCTTTCAAAATTTGTCAGTTTCTCAATTCAGCCCCCCAGCTTAAGGAGTGCTCTAATTAGCCCCTTCGACCTAAACTATTCACCATGCAACCCTAAAAACATCAAAATTGTGATCCAACCAAGTCTTGTTTAATTCCACTTTTACCCCAAAACTTTTAAAATTTTTACAATTAAGTCCTTTTTTTTTTCGAGCCCTAAAATCCAACCAATCAAAATCTTGATTTCTAAATTCTTAGTTTCCAAAATTTTGAATTTTAGGGGTGTTACAGACCTCTCATCTTAAAAGAATACGGTCCCAAGATTCTCATCTGAGTACCGTTTTGACCGATAGAAAATAAGTAGATTCGATTAGTTGATCTATATTCTCTTTTCATTAGATTATGCCAGAATTGCTTCTTCAAGTCCTAATACATCGTTGTGCTTCTCGGATGCATCGTGTATCTTGACTTGGGTGCCATATTTAACAATCTCTTTACCACTTCTTTCGGCACACTTATTTCTTATGGAAGAGAAGAATACCTTGGTTTGGTATTGAACTTAGACCCTCCAGAGCTTCCAATCGTTCTTTAAGTTCCAACATTCATATATCTGGCTTAGGATTCCTCGCATTTCATCCATCAGCGCTGTCTCCTATTCAAATTCTCATTTTGGTCAGTTGGTTGACCTTTATAAGTTAATTTATTAGAAAAGTTCTTTACAATCTTCATTAATAGCCGACAAGATATAGAAAACTACGAACTTCTATCATATTTTTCTGGTCTCTTCCGATTGACTGCCATCTCTATCTTATAGGGATCAATCCTTTACCCTATCCCCAATCGCCGTCTGGCAATCCCGACACATGGTGTCTATTATTAACCCTATTTCTAAGGGTGTTTGAACTTTTCTGCTAAACCATAGTCTCAGATCGCATATTTAATTCAAGAAAATGCAACAAGTAATATAATGCAAAGTATGAGTGTTAAAGGGGTGGGGTCGGGGTAGGGATAGCCCCCTCGTCTCCGCCCTCATCCTCGTGGTGGATACCCATCCCCACTTCCCTGCGGGGAGAAGGGTATCTACGGGTACCCACAGGTTTTATTTAAAAATTTATTAAATTTGTAAAAAAACTTTAGAAATAAAAAAAAAGTACTAAATTTTTTCAATAATATAAATTACTTCCAAAGTTAAAAAAATTTCAAACATAAGTACATAAGACACAATATTTAATTATGTTTTATAATAAAATATTAAAAGATAAATAATACATAAATATAAATTTCAAAAAATGCATAAAAAATTGTCAATTCCTCCAAAGAGTTGGGGGTGCCACAGACACTGGGAGAACGAAATGCAAAGGATGAAATAAAATGAGTAAAAATAGGGTTTGACATATATATATATATATGAAAATAATAATAATTTAATTATTTAAACGAGTAACAGGTACCTGCAGGGATGGGGACTGTGATCCCCACCCCCACCCCATTTAGCATTTTAGGGACTAAATTGTCCCAGTCCCCACCCCCACAGGGAGAAAATTTTCCCCGAATTCCGCCCCGCCATGGGGAATTTCCTACAGGGACTGGTAATTTTGCCATCTCTAATGCAAAACACCAAGATCATATATGTCATTATCATAGATTTCAGAGATAGAAACCATAATTCCTACAATCTCAGTAGGATCTGGTGTTTCTTCTTCTATCAGGGCATATGCGCAAGCTCGTATTTTCAATCTCCCACTAGCTTCCGCTACCTGTTTCCCTTTTCTTGCAGGTGTTGGCTCTTTTCTTTTGGGGAAATCTCTCAGGAAGTACTGGTCGCTATTGCAACCTATACATCTACCCTGCTTCTTTCAACATCCAGACTCGTCATGGTTAAGTCCTCCAAAAAATCCACATTATTTTCGAGTCATTCCTTGAGGCAAATTCGCAGTCTCACTAGATTGAGGGGCTCATTAGACAATACTTTTAACTTGGAGCCTCGGTTGCTTTCTTTGGATATCACTCTACTCCTTGAAGCGTATCCTTTCCTTGCGGCCCTTATTCTCAATCTTTCGAATTTCTTGCAGCTCTGACTCAAGTTGTAATGCTCTGCTTACTGCCATATTGAGATTTGGCAAAACACAAATGGCCAAGCCTTGCCTAAGCTCTGACCACAGCCTTTGTACGAATCGTTGAGCTTTTCGACCTCCATCATCTTATATGTAGGGAGCATATTGTATCAGTCGGCTAAAAGTAGCTTCGTACTGACTTACAGACTGTGCCCCCTGTACAAGGTCCATAAACTGTCTTTCTCTGGCTTGTTTCACCACTTCTGGCATAAATTTACTCATGAAGTCTTAGGTGAAATTCTCCCAAGTTCGGAGGGTTCCTTTAGCCGTCCATCTTCGATCTATCATCTTCCACCAACACCAGGCAGGACCTTCCAGAAGGAACGTGGCCGATCAAACCTTCCACTCATCCTAATAGCGTAGTGTCTCAAAAATATTCTCTAAACTTTCGATCCATTTATCTGTTTTTCTATCGACATGACCTCTTAAGAACTTCGAGGGATTGAAACAAAGGAATCGCTCCAAGGCTTAGTCTTCCGTAACTGCTTCTGCTACCCCCACTCTATCCGCTGGTTGGTAGTTAGGTTGCCTGCGTCTCTGTCTTTCTCGATGTTCAGGCCCTATCGGGGGATCTATTATGGGTTGATCCATAGGAGGAGTTTGAGAAACTTCATCGTTCGGTATCGGTTCTGGGTAGGTAAGTGCTTCCTGCTTAGGATATCGTCGGTTAATGACCCTTTGCCCAAGAGGTCTACCCCGTCATCCGGTTCTAGGTGGAACGAATATATCCAAACTTTCTTACGATGCCATAATTTTGCCAACTCTACTAAGTTCCTACGGATAAAAGAAGGAGAAAGAATTCGATAAAATCAAATCAGACTCATAAGACATACAAGTTTAATCATTCTACCATGCAACAAGATCTTATAGATATCATGTAGTAAGCAAATTTATCTCACTAATGTCAACTGATCAAATTCATGTTCAATCCTCAAATCACTTTTCAATAAGCAAAAATACCTAGAATTCATACTCAAACTAACCTAAATAAGAAGTCAGTCACAAATCCCAATGTTACCAAATGCTCAGGTCATCGACAAACCTAGGCTCTGATACGACCTCTGTAACACCCCACTCGGGATAACACCTAAGCCGAGGCACCACTCGGATCAATCTTAAATTGAATACACAATTCAATTAACAGACTTATAATAAACTTTTCAACTTTGTCAGAAATAACAACGGATTCCAACTTAAGCAAACCTTCACAAAACATTAAATTCAAGCTTTAGATGATCCCGTAACATACAACATACGTACTAAATATAAACCGTTAGTGGTTCCACAATATTCAATGTACCAATTACATACCACAAAATCTCAAATTCAACTTATCAGAAGCAGCAAAATTTCAAACTTAACTAACTCGACAAACCATTAAGTGCGTGCCATAATTCACTTTATATCTAGCAAAACATTTACATGCCTTAAGTCAACAATATCGACATGACATGTCACAACATCTCAAGTCCATGCTTAGCATTCAGGTGATTCCATATATACATTCAAACACTTGATCTATTACAAAATATATTCATGTCCAGGCCTAGCGTCCAAGTTCTTCACTTAATCCCTGTCCGAGAGAATAAAAAATAACAGAAGGGTAAGTCCAAAGAACTTAGTGAGGGATAATTGTAAACATAAACATACGGGATCTGTTGAGGAAGAATCAACTCAATAGACCATAAATCAACAGTCAAGCTGAAACATATCAGAATACGGTTAAGTAGTCAGGAAATAATCGAATAGTTAAGAAATAATTGAACAATCAAGAATTGATCAAGCAAATAGATTATATCAATCAATGCAATCTAACAGATCGTATCAAGACAATCATGTTAGTCCCTTATTTCTAGCATTCCGAACATAATAGCACGTCCCGAGCTCAACAGCTGGGAACAACTAACGGCTCATCCTGCTTTATAGCTGGGAACAACTAACAGAACAGTAACAGATAATAAGATAATCAAATAACAAGACAGTAACAAATAACAGACGGGAGTTCTAGGCGCTAAAACGAACAAGAATTCAGAATCAATAACAACGATAACCCTCACAGGGTATACATGCCAATTAATAGATAACAAATGAAATTACAAGCGAGCATGAATCCAATAACAAGTACAAGTACTCTAGTATGTACGATGTCAATAAACAAGATCAGGTACAGAACACAATCATATTGAACCTTCACATGGTCATTTCAAAAAAATAGATGTGTATAATTGAGGCCAGAATGGCAAACCCTCACCTCCGTAGTCTTAGAAAACTGCAACCTCAATCAGCAGTCTTCTGGTTTGAGGGACCTACTCCTTCGTCACCTAACCAAAAGAGCATATTTATAGTCAAAATCCATTTTCAACTCTAATAATCCTCAATAATTATAATTATACCATTAGCAGCCTATAATCACAATTTCTCGGCTATTACAGTAATTTTGGCATAGTTGATACCAAGACGCTAATAAAGTCTCTATCACAAGAACAACTAGGAGATTATGTCGATTATAGTATCACAATGAAATTCATTCCTTAATTACCCAACTTTCCTTATAATGTTATCCAGAATCAACAATAATAGCCCAATTGTCATAATTAATTTAATATTTCCACTAGGTCTTAAATACATAAAATTAGGGTTTTCTTCTTATGATACTCGAAATTTCTGAAAATCTTCATAAAATAATACTATCCAATTTTACTAAACGCATACTAGCACATGCATACACCGAGTGGTAGTCCCATATCATCTCAAATCCCCCCAATTATCATATCACAAGTTCCAATTTCATAAATCATAGTTAAATCGCTTAATTATCTCAATCAATCCTAACATTACATAATATAATTCAAATTCGGGCCCACTAACTACACTATAGTCCATGCATGGGAATATATGTATATATATATACATATTATTCTTATACAATTTCTCATCCTTAACATATTACAAAGTTATGGAAGTAATGGTACATCGCATGTATATGCACATATATAACAACATATATTATCCAACGCTTTTACCCCCGATCTGACTATTGGAACCTAAAACCACAAACCAAGGGTACCGTCACGATGTTGCGATGAGGAAAAGTTTATTTCTGTGCTCCGTCACTGTAACACCCCTAAAATTTGGTATTCTGAAAAAAAAATAAGGATTTAAAAATTAAGGAATTGGTTGATTGGATTTTTGGGCTCGAAAAAGAAATAAAAAGGACTCAATTGCAAGAATTTTGAAATCTTTGAGACAATTTACAATTTTCAGAAACTTGATGGGATCATTTTAAAAGTCTTGGGGGGTTTGCATGGAATAATTTTGGGTCAAAGGGGTCAATATGAGGCACTCATTAAGTTGAGAGACTGAAATTGAAGAAGGAAGAACTTTTGAGGACTTAATTGTGAAGGCTAGAATAAAGTTTTGGGGTTGAAAACATAATTTCCAAAATTAGGCCTTTAAATAGCAGCTCAGTTCCTGATTTCTTCATTTTTTTCACTAAAGCCCACTGTCTTCTTTGTCCAGCCATCTTTTTCGGCGAGTGGCAAAACCCAACATATTATATTTCATTTTACTCCTCTCATCTTAAAGAACTCAAAAACATCATTTCTCCCTAAAACTGACCGACGAGGCGGCCGAAATTAGAGCTCAAATTCATAGCTTTGGTAGTGGTGATGGGTTTCCATTTTTCGGCAATAGAAACTCATGACCAAGTACTGGGCTTTGTTTGGTTTAGCTCAAGGAGAAAATCAGTAGCATGAATTTTTAATTCGGCTACTGATGGTGATATAATTAAGAAAAAACATCACGGTGGTATGGTGGCAAGTTGGTGATTTTTTGGCCAATTGAGGACCTCCCGAGGGCGAACTTCAAAATTGACCTGGGCATTTAATTTCTAGAGCTAAATCATATCTTTCGGTGGTAGTGGTGACCATCTCCGACGGTGGAGGCAACGGGATAAAATCTTTATCTCATCGCGGTAATTACATGCACGCAAGCTAATCATACATTCGGAGCTTTGATAAAAAGATATTGGATAAAAATGAGAAACTTGTGTCAAAGTTGTATGCATGTATATGTATGTGCCTCCAAACCTTACGACGTATTGTATAAAATATATAAATTATATAAGTTAGTGGACTGGGATCTTGTTATATATACGATGGCTTTGGAATAATTGAGTTAATCAAGCGATTAAACCCTAATTCTATGGATTTGGAACCTAAGTGGCAATTGGATAATTGAGGTAAGATAAAACCAAGGTTGGGATCATGCATGTACCGTTCTAAGTTTAGAGAGCTCGAATTTGTATTATCATGTGATAAATTTGAGATAAAATTGGGATTTTTAAGGGATATTGGACTATTGTTATCAATTTAGTATGTTGTGGCAAGATCAACTGAACGATTTAAGATCCAATTATATATTCCTCTAACAAGATCAGTGCTATTAGTATGTCTTTATCGAGGCTATCGATTTAGTCGATTAAGTATCAATTTTAGGTCATTAATTTGTATAAATATGATTATATGATCGAATGAGGATCTTGACTTTGGACCTATTTTTTTGGATTAGGTGACGAAGAAATGGGTCCCACGGACCAATAGTTCGTGACTATATTTCTGAGAATACGAAGGTGAGGGTCTACCAACCTGGCACACTTATACCTATCGATTATTTTGATAAACCCCTGTGAGGGTTGATATTGACTTGATTATCGCACTCTATTATTTGTTGTACTCCTATGAGGTTCTGTCAATCGGCACTTGCTTTGTATAAACTCATTCCATAGCTATCATTGAACCAGGTTAAGTTCTGCTGATTTGATATCTATCTTGATTTTCATTATCGTTGCTATTGATTACAGAATCCTGTGAGGTTTTCCAAAACTCTTGTTTGTATTCTATATCGCTAGATTGCCTATTACTGTCTTGTTATCTGTATCATTATCTGTTGCCTTGCTGGTAACTTGTTTATACATACAACATTAGGTGGCCATATTGGCTAGTCTGAACTGATAGGGTTTCCTGTTTCTGTACTGTACTGAATTCTGCTTGTTCTGGCACCCAGAACTTTCATATTTTATATGTTATCTGACTGTTCTATCATCCATATCGTTATGTTATCCGACTACTTTGTTATTCAATCATTCCGTCATTTGATCGTTCTGTTGTTTGAGTTTGAATTTGATTGGTATTATGGATTTGTTTTATCAGTAATTTGTTGTGTACCAAGCTGATACACTCGAGTAAGTTAGTTCGATTAGTATATCATGGGTTTGTTCTGTCAACAATAAGTTATGTACCAAGTTGATATGCTTGCCTGGGTAAGTTACGTAACAAGCTATGCTTGGGTAAGTTTTGTACTAGGTTGTCACGCTCAGGTAGGTTTTGTACCTGGTTGTTACGCTCGGGTAAGTTTGCACCAAGTTGTCACACTCGGGTAAGTTCTATACCAGGTTGTTATGCCTGGGTAAGTTCAGTTTGATTGGTAAGATCTGTACCAGGTCGATAAGCCTGGGTAAGTCTAGTACCAGGTGGTTATGCCTAGGTAAGTTCGGTTTCAGTATAAGTTTGTTCTGATATGCTTTGGTAAGTTTTGTACCAAGTCGATATACTTGGGTAAGTTATGTACCAGGTTATCATGCTTGGGTAAGTTTAATTTAGATTGATTGGTATAAGTTCTGTACCAGGTTGTCATGCCTAAGTAAGTTTAATTCGGTTTGATTAGTATAAGTTTTGTACTAGGTTTTCATGCCTGGGTAAGTTTAGTTTGGTCTAATTGATATAAGATTATTATGATGTCAGACTCTATTATTATCATTCGACTGTATCCTGACCGATAGACTATTTCGAACTATCTAACCGTTTGATTGTATCCTGATATGTTTGTGTTTGAACTGTTAAACTTTGATCTATTGAGTTGATTCATCCTCGACAGATCCCCATTACATGTGATTATAATTATCCCTCACTAAGTCCTTTGGACTTACCCCCTTCCCTCGTTTATCTTTGATTTTCTCAGACAAGATTAGGTGATGGACTTGGATTTTAGTCTTGGATCAGTGAATGAAATTTTGCAATAGAATAGGTGTGTATATATATATGGGTTCCCTTGAATGCTAAACCTTATCTTGGAAATGTTGTGACTAGTAAAATGGAATTATGACTTAAGGCATGTAAATATTATGTTGGATGTTATGAGACCTTTGATGGTATGTACTTAGTATTTTGATAAGGTTGTTTAAGCTTGAAATCCATTGCTATATGTCTCTAATAAGTTTTGAAAAAAATTTCTGACTGGATATTAACTATATGGCTTATTTATGGATTAAGATTTAAGTCTGAACTGGAGTGACGCCTCAGCTTAGGTGCAATCCCGAATGGGGATGCTATAGCCGCCGCGCCACCGCCACCAGAAATATGCAAAATCACCACCAAAATACTCCATTCAGCTCCAGGAATACAATGCTCTTATCAATTTTGCCAAACGCTTTCGAGAAAACAACTAATTTTCACCTCAAAGTCGCTGCACCACCTCACGCCACCACAGCCTATCACCCTTGTTTAGCCATCACTGGGGGCCAAAATCCAAAACTAACTTTGCCAAACACTTCCTTGAGCTAAACCTATCCCAAAACACCTTTAGTCTGCCACGGAAGGTCGCCTGAAACTGGAAACCCACCAAGCTCCACCATCGCGTCCTCGACCTTCGCATTTCCTGGTGATTCGCTGGAGATTGTGTGTGCATATGGTATGGTTGTGAAGCTGGGAAGGAGAAGAAGAGATTGGTCAGGTTAGATTTTGGGTTTAGTCGCCGCCAATGGAAAATCGTTGGATAAGAAGAAGAGGGCTTCGGTTGAAGAGAAGAAAGAAAAATGGGGGTGGAAATGAAATTCTCCATACATATATAATCAACTTTTGCTTAATCATAGATTGCCCCCAGAAATTTCCTTCAGTCAGCAATTAAGCCCTTTGAAATTTATCAGTTTCTCAACTTTGCCCCCCAAATTAAGGAGTGCTCTAATTAGCCCATTTGACCCAAAATATTCACCATGCAACCCCAAAAACTTCAAAATTGTGATTCAATCAAGTCTTGTTTAATTCCACTTTGACCTTAAAACTTTCAAAAATTTTACAATTAAGTCCTTTTATTTCTTTTTCGAGCCTAAAATCCGACTAATCAAAATCTTGATTTCTAAATTTTCATTTTCCAAAATTCTAAATTTTAGGGGTGTTACAGGAACATTCTCGACGATGAAGTTGCTTTTCTATTCTTCTTTCTTTGAAAAGGAGACAAAAAAAAAAAGAAGCTTAAAGGGAAAATTACAAAAATAGGACCATAAGTAAACTTATTTTACAAAGAGGATCAGAATTAAGGTCTTTGCAAAACTAAGACCATAACTGTAAAAAAAAAAAAAAAATGGACAAGGATTGCTGGAAATCAAAGCCAATATCGGAATATACTTACGTAGCGCTTGGTTAGCACAACTTCGTGCCTTGTGATGTGCCACGTACATTCTAATCAAGAAAAATTGTAAAAATAAGACCATAAGTAAGACCATTTTGCAAAAAAGGATGTTCGAAACTAAGGAGCAGCAAGAAAGATAACCAACCTTAAGGAGCAAAACTTTGAGTAACAACAAAATAAGATAACCACATAAAATTGAAATTAAGAGCAGCAAAGAAAATAGAACAAAATTGAAACGAAACATAATATTTAGGGTAGCAAGATGTTGGTGTTGTTTCAATTTAATATGTCAAAATACTATGAAATTCTTTGAAAATCCATTAAACTTGGAAGAGTACTTTTGGAAATTCTTAACGATGTCTCCATCTTCCAATTATGGCATGAGGAGAGCCTTTTAAAACTAAAAGGGAAAATTGCAAAAATAGGACTATAAGTAAGGTTATTTTGCAAAAGAGGACCATAATTAAGCTCTATATAAAATTAGGACTATAACAATATAAAATTTTAAAAAAGGACAACGCTCACTGGAAAGTACAACCAACATTGAAATATGCTTGCATGGTGCTTGGTTGTCATAGCGTAGATATTAGGAAAAAAAAATTTCCCTTCTTTTCAGGAGGCAGATTAGGAACTTTCATACTCTTTCCATAAGTTAAAAATGAAGTTATGAAGTTGCCTTAGCTAACTGAATTAGAATTCTTAGCAACCACCCTAAGCTTGAGAAGTTCAAACTTTGCAAGGGCAGTAGAGATATGAGATCATTCTCGACGATAAAGCTACTTTTCTATTCTTCTTTCTTAGAAAAGGAAACAAAAAGAAAGCTTAAAGGAAAAATTGCAAAAATGGGACCATACGTAAACTTATTTTACAAAAGTGGATCGGAATTAAGGTTGTGCAAAACTAGGGTCATAACTATAAAGGCTAAACAAAGGACAAGATTAGTTGGAAACGAAATCCAATATCGGAATATACTTGCATAGAGCTTGGTTAGCATAGCTTCGTGCCTATCATATACCACGTGCATTTTGATAAAGAAGAATTTGCAAAACTAGGACCATAAGTGAGATGTTTTTGTAAAAGAGGACGACTGGAGCTAAGGAGTAGTAATTAGAAAGATAACCAAATTTAAGGAGCAAAAATTTGAGGACAACAAAGAAACATAACCACATAAAAACTAAAAGTAGGAACATCAAAGAAAATAGAGCAAAACTAAAATGAAACATAGCGATTAGTGGCAGCAAAATATTGATGTTGTTTCAATTTACAACGTCACAATGCTATGAAATTCACATGTTTCATCCAAAATGACTAATGATGCAAATTTGGGAGAAAATTAACGATATCAAATAAGAGAGTATGTATACTAGTAAGTTCCAATAGCCTTGCCTCCTGAGGTTGTGTTATTTTACTAAGGTTGTATGGGCGAAGGTTGATCAAGAAATTCTATTCCTCATGTGAGGTGAAGTAAAAAAAGTCCATCAGAAATGAACTTGAGATGGAAAAATGGATAAAACATATTAGTAGTGGATGATCCGCCAACATGGGCAACCACCACAGTGAAACCAACTATCAAACGAAAGAAATTGGGGACTAATTTGTACAAATATTGTGAAAAAAAAAAATTTACGAAACTACCGTGAGAAGGAATGTGTTACCAAACTATGGTAAGGCATGGCACTCACACCTTTCATATATATATATATATATATATTTTTTTTTTTTATGTCCGAAGTTAAGAGGTGTGGCTACAATTTTAATTTTTTTTAAAAATAGAACACAAGAGGCGTGGCTACATTAATTTTTATTTTAAAAAAAATAACACACAAGATGTTGCTTCGGAATAATCTTTTTTTTTTAAAATAGACAAGAGCCATGCCTCTTGCTCTGGAATTTTTTTTAAAAAAAATATATAAAAGAGGCGTGGCTTGTCTTGCTCTGGGTGTTATTTTTTAAAATGTCACACAAGAGGCGTGTAGCCAGGCCTCTAGGTTCAGCCACTATAAATATGAATGTTGGGGTTCCAACACTCACATTAGAGTTTAGGAAAGAAAGAGCTGAGAGATTGTCATGTGTGTTGTAAGGAGAGAAATAAGTGGAGGAAAAAATTGAGAGGAAAAACAAAGGGAATGAGAGACAAAAATTATTAATTGAAAAAAAAAAAAAAGAAGAGAAAAGAAGAAACAATTTTTCAAATAATTTGGAATAAGGTAAAGTTTAATTTATGTTGTTCAGGATTTAAATTTATTTTTTTGGTTATCTTATGTTATTATTTTTGTATTTTTAGAATAATATATTGCAGTTTTCATAATTTTTTACTATTTGATTAGAGGTCTCATTTCAAAAGAGGAAAGTTTTGACTCACAAATATCAAGCTGGTTTTTAAATCCTTAAAAGTATTTTAATTTAATTTGTTTATTATTAAGTTTGACATTATGACATGATGTAGTGATTCGGAAGTTGATTTTAATATTTAGTTTGAATAATTCGAAATTGATAGACATGACATTAACATTAGTTGATATTTATTATTTTCCTTTAATTATTAGTTCATACAAAAATAAAAAGAAAATAACAATGCATTACGGAGTATCAATTTTACTTTAGTGGTTATTAATTAATTGAAATACTGATAATTTTATATCACTACAAGAAAATGGGCATTTAGTGGCACTTACTTGATGACATTCTATAACATAATGACACAAAAATGTACTATGATGATAGTAGTAAAAGAATGCCACTATCATTTAATATTTTGTGGCATTTGATTATTAAATTACAGACAAAATAGTGACATTTGATTGAAAATACCAAGATAAATGTATTTCAAAGACATTTAACTAGTGTCACTAATTTTTTTTTAGAAAAATGCCACTTATATATAGTTATAATGTCATTTGAAGAAAAATGTCATAAGGTATTCAACAACACTAACTTAGTGGCATTTATAGTGTAATGACACATAAAAGTAATATGATGATAGTTAGAAAAAATGTCACTATAATAAAATATTTAGCGGCATTTGATTATGAGATGACATTTAAAATAGTGATATTTGATTAAAAATACCAACAAAAATATAATTTGAAGGCATTTAACTAGTACCACTAATTTTTCTTAAAAAGTGTCATTCATATTTATTTATGGTTCCATTTAGAAAACTACCACAAAATATTTGGTGACACTAACTTATTAACTTAGTGATATTCGGTAGTATAATGACACACAACAATAATATGTTGATAATTATTGAAAAATGTCACTGTAATACAATATATTAGTGGTTTTTGATTAATAAGTGACAAGAAAATAGTGACATTTGATTGAAAAATACCACTCATATTTATTTATGGTGTCATTTATAAAACGTATCGCAAATTATTTAGTGACACTGATTTGACGTCGTTTTACAGTATAGTGGCACATTGATATCAATAAAAAATGCCACTATAATATAATACTTAGTGGTAATTGATTAATAAACATTATAAAAATATAATTTATTAAAATTACTAACATAACTATATGTTAAAAACATTTAACTAGCATCATTACTTTTTTCTTAAGAAAAAATCACTCATAATTTAGTTATAGTGTAACACGAAATAAATATCACAAAAATAGATAAAGTATATATAGTTATTAATCATTGTAAAATTTATAAATTTATACCTTATCATAATATATTGATTAAATTAACCACTTAATATAACTTTAATGCATCAAGTAAATTAACCATATTTTTCAAGAAGTATAAAAAATTTAAGTTTTTATTCATTTTTTCTCCTCACCTATACATTATTTGTTTGAATATTTTTCCTATCTAAATTTAATGTCTCACACTTTTCCATATATATTATTTAACGAAATAATTTTGGGCATATATTCAAATAATTGATAAAATATGCTTTTAAAGTATAAAAATATAGTAATATTTTTAAAAATTTATAATGAATATTTGGTAGGTAGTTTGACGGTAAACTTATATCTTTCTAAGTAAGATGATGCAGGTTCGAGTTTTTTAGAAAAAAATTGGATCATGTTGGAGTCTCATATATGGGGTGCTGAGGCAAATTAAGGTGTCACTCAAAAAAAATCTTTTTGCCATTTAATTTAGCATGTTATTTAATAAATTTTATGGCATGTTGGTATGTCATCTAAAGGAATTTTTTGCAGTATTTTAATATCACTATATGCATTTTTTGTGGCACATTATCGTGTTATTTAAAAGTATTTTGTGAGATTTTAACATCCTATTTGTTGTATTTTTTATGGCGTATTACCTTGTCATTTAAATGAATTTTTGTAATATTTTAACCTGCCACTACATGCAATATTTAGTGGCATATTGGCATGCCATTCAAAATAATTTTTAATGGCTCTTTAATATGTTATCTAATGCATTTTTCATTACATTTTAACATGTCATTTGATGCAATTTTTGTTGCATTTTATTAATACTAAAGCAAAGATAACTTAATGAAATTTATACCTTTAGCTACACTGTTATAAGTGGCACTTTTAAAAAATATCATTAAATATAAAATTTCCACTATAACATTATTTAAGTGGTATTTTTTAGTATCTTTAACATTTTGATTTTTGCTGTAGTGTATTATTAATAATATTTATATTAAGTTAGAAATTTAAAATTAAATAATAAAATGAATCCATATTAAATGAAGATTTTTAAAAAATTATAAATTTTATTTATATATTTAAAATTTTTATATAAGCTATAGGTTATGTATATCTCATTTTACAAATTAATTATATTATATTAATTATATTTTAATTATATTAATATGTATATATAATTAAGGCGCTGAAAAGCGCCCTAATAGGAGTTGCACAACGCCTCAAAAGGCGCTAACCATCAACGTCCTTTGAGAAGGTACTACTATGCAGCGCCTCAACCAGGGTTGATGTCAGCCTTAACGAGGGAAGGCTGACATTAGCCTAATATTTAAAAATATTATATTTTTTTAAAAAATAAATAAAATTAAGTTAGAGTAATAAAGATTATGTTATAAAAATTTAAATATCTTAATATTTAAAATTTTAAAGATTATATTATAAATATTTAATTTAGAATATTTTACTTTATATTTAAAATTTAAATAATTAATTTTTTTAAAAATTAAAAATAAGCCCAAAAAATGTACTTTAATTTTTTTTTAATAAATTTACTATTTAATAAAATTCAAGTGTTTAAAGCATGTTTCTATTTTTGTTTTTGTTTTTATTTTCAGTAAAAATCTGCACAATCTTTGTTAATTTACATTGAAAATATATATAGATGATGACACAATTATTTTCTTTTCCTTTTTGTTTATAGGATGGATACTGCAAATGTGTATGGTTCATGATCCGATAGTTCTACACATACAATCTACTTATCGGTCAGAGGATGTATTTACTAGGGATGTCAACACCACTCTTGTTGTGAGGCAAGGAGATAATTCTTTTTGGAATGTCATAAGTAATGGTGAGCTGCATGTTCATGTTTTAAATTTGTTACATGAGATGAGATTTTATGGTGTATATAGTTGTGGGCACTTTGATATTAATTTACACTTGATCACTGTTTTAGTGGAGATATGGCGCTTTGAGACTCACACCTTCCATTTTCGTGTTGGAGAGGTTATAGTGACACTTCAAAATGTGGCAGTAATATGGGGCTTACCAGTACGAGGTCGGCCTATTATTGGTCTAGACTCTAACTTCATAGTTGGGCAGTGGCGGGATTATTGTGATCATTATCTTGGTTTCAGGCATGAAGAAAGACATTTTGGGGGATCTCACCTCCATTTGACAACTATTGCTAGGCATATTAGCACCCATCGTATTACAAATGACAGTTCTCATTTAGAGGTTGAACAGATTGCACGTGCATGTGCATTAGTACTTTTAGGATGTGTTATGTGCACAAGTTCTTCAGGTAATACGGTGCCATTAGTGTATTTGAAACATTTTGAGAATATTCGTGATGTTTATAACTTCATTTGGGGAAGTGCTATTTTGTCATTCTTGTACCGCAAGCTATGACTGCATGCCAATGGGGGAAACTTAAGATTAGTAGAGCGATGCAATTACTACAGGTAAAATAAACAAATTTAATAAATATTACATAGATGTATTTTTATTGTTATACGTCCCTTAATCACTTGTTCACTTGTTGATTTGGGCATGGTCTCGGATTAGAACTCTAGCACCTAGAGGACTACTACCCTGAGTTACTATGGCACCACAAGTATTTGAAGCCATGAACTGCCCATGCCTCTATATGGTGCTCAGTAATATAATGTTAATGTCATTCCTAATAATACATGTATCATAAATTAACTTGTAGCTTATATGTATAGGTGGATGCATTATTTCTCCTTTACACATACTGTAAGTCACTCTGTATGGATCATGCGATCCATGCTTGATAGAATATCAAAACATGAGGTGACTAAATTCATTTTTTTTTTTTTTTGGTTACGGTATTAAAAATAAGTCATTTTTCATTTGAATATGACTTAAATGTTTGTATTCAGTTTATATAGGAGCCTTATTCCATAGATTCACCAGATATTCAAAATTTATCACCTGAGTATGCCTCAGAACTTTGGACCGCAGCTTGTCCGTTGATTAACTATGCTATCGTTGAGATACATCATCCTGAGTTGGTTCTGCGAAAGTTTGGCATGCCCTAAAATATTCCTCCAGTACTAGCGGAACGTAGTTCATGATTACACAGTATATCCCATGGAGGTCGTCTTGGTACAATTTGGTACATATACCATATCTTATATGTTTCTCAATGGGATAATATAGAGCAACTCATTGTTCAACAACCCACCATCGTTGGATTTGAATCTATGGATATTGGATACATGGCATGGTATGATCGGATCAAATGCCGACTTATATCTCCATCCTTTGCATACATATACATGGAATACCATCCAGATGATGCACATGCATGGTATGATGTGGTATGTATATAATTATGCAGTAGAAAACTACAATAATTCTGATTTTGTACAATTAAGATTATTTAACATTAAATTAGTTGTTGAACATATTTCAGGCTGACAGAATGCAAAATTTTATGTTCAGTTGTGATTCAGTTGTCGATGATTATGAAATTACATCATTAATCCAAATAAGAGACTAACATAGGTAGATTGCTAAAGAAGTTCATCATATAGCTACACAATAGTTCCCATTCGAGGTGCCGCAGCAACCGCATGCTCCACATAACAAGAAGCGAGTCGGGGTAGAGATAAGAGAAGACAAAGGCACATCATCAGGTATAGCAGCTCAATAAAGGGTGATACCGAACTGAGGGATTCACCAATATACACGAGTAGTGCTTCGTTGAGTGGAGTTGATATAGCAGGTCCATCTCATGTCAATCCTAATTTATATTCAGACTACTACATATCTTAACTAGCTCAACCGGATGAAATAACACCTTTACCTCCATATATATCGGTATTCTATTAGTCATTCTCTGCATTAGTGGACACAGGTCTTGACTTAGGATGGGGGTCGACTGGACATAATTATTTAGAACTTGGACTAGCACACTACTCATTCCATGTATCACCAGTACCATACCCAGATATGCTAGGAGCATATCTTAATCGTGCTCCATCGAGCTCTGCTACTTCTTCACGATAGAATTTTAATTTGAATATGGATGATAGTTTTGTTGATAATCAGGTTGCGTTTGGAGGGGGCCAAAAAAAAAAAACCACATAAATTTGCACGAGATGAAAGGGGGTCGACGACAATGAAGAAATAGGCAACGATGTAGTTGTGGCACAAGGGAGCATTATTAGAATTGCATTGCTTAGTTTTGCTACAATTCTATTACTTTAAAAGATTTCGGTGCTATGTGATCATTTACATTGTTCAATGAATTATTTACCATAATTAGAGTTAAATTAAAATAAATTTAAGAATGTATGTAAAATAAAATTGCAATTAAGTTAATGTGTCCAATAAAAGTAGCAAATATAGTAAAAATAGATAAGCATAAGACATAAAGGACAATCTAGTTATTCTCCTCATCAAACATCTCAACATCTGATTGATAAATAGGACTTTCACTAAGTACCCATCGACTTCTTGCTTCATTAAGTAACCCTGATGACGAATAGTTTCTTGATATTTATTGAAAGTTAAAATGAGATATGCGCATAATCATCCTATTATTTTCTTCACGTATTTGACTGAGAGCTACTGTCTGCTCTTGTGGTATGCTTTAGGGTATGGTGATGGCTTTTCATCGAAGACAACAAATACCAAGATCATGACAATCTATTATAAGCCCATATTGTTCATATATACGGAGGCACCATTTCTCTTCCATTGTTGCTAAGTATGATGTAGAGTATCTTTGATTTGGATCTAATGAGTAGCAATAATCATCGTCTAAAAACCAACTATGATCCATTGCCTGAAAAATATCACTAGGAGTATAATATAATTTCGGTGCTATAAATAGCTCAATTTTAATGAACTAATAAAAAAATTTTGAAGCTACATATTTATAGACAATTTATTTTTGTAATGTCAGAAGGCATATGAAGTGTGGAGGGCCGACTATTACTACACTCTGCTAGAATAGGCACGTGAAATGGCAAACATAATTATATAAAGTCACACAAATACAGAAGTGTGCAGGGTCGACTATGACTACACTTTGTACTTATTTCAACTAATGTAATTATTTATGCTTTTGAATGGATGCTTGTAATCTCAGAACTATGGCCAGAACAGGCATGTGAAATGGCAGAACATGATTATATAGTGATACAATATTCAAGAATTATCATACCTCATAAAGTGATGCTTGTAATTTCAAGGTATATTCTTATGGCATGTGAAACCGTCACATAATATTTTTACCTACTCGGTCTGATTTACCTATTCCACTTACAAATACATAATGCACCATTCACATAACTTCATCATATATATATATATATATTTATCTTTTAAATTTGAACGCAGATGGGAGATGATCCATTTTTTGAGTGTGGATACACATGGTTATTGAGAGAAATAAATGATGACTCTCTATCACTTTATTATGAATATCCAATAGAAAATTATTGTGGACTTTGGAAGGAATGGGCATATAGAGCAAATGAATATGAGGAATTGGTAAGTGATCTTCAAAATTGTTGTGCGAATTCCATGATGTCGATCATTGTCAATGCTAAGGAATGGAGAAGAAAATTGTGCAATAGTTGTTGCAAGAATAAGAAAAGAAAACAACAGAATGCTTATGTGTCATTGCAGGTATCACATGCTCAAACTAGCAGCAGAACTTGCTTTTGCAAGAGGTCAAAGACTCACACATCGCGAAATTAATAATGTACTTAATAATCCTGTCTATAAGTGTGACTATTATATCTCCGATGAAGATGTTTAATATCATGTATCATTTTTATTGGTTCGTAATTTTAAATTTCTAATTTGCATTTCAACTATCTCTTAAGAAAATGAGAATATTGGCTTATAATGCTAAATATAATTAATTTTTATGCATGCAATATGTAACACTCACTACTTAACTAAATGTAATGTAAGTGAAATGAAAGTCTTTTATTTTAATTTTTATGGGTTTTAATTTGCGTTTCAACTATCTCTTAAGAAAATGAGACTATTGACTTATAATGCTATATATATTTTAATTTTTATGGGTTTTAGTCTTTTAGAATGTAAGTAAAATGTAACATAGATCACAACAATTTGAAATTGTTGAAAAGAAACAATAAATTTATTATTCATCAAGTTTGATACAAAAAAAAAAAAAAAAACTATAGATCATAAAACATAAATTACAAAGTTGGCACATTCAAGTATGTCAGGATTGGGCTTGACGGTGTACTTTTTTTCTCTTACGTGCTTGGGGCCAATCTATTTCATTTTGGATCCAAGTAGCGCAATCCCTTCTTGCAACACATCACTCTCTACGAGTTGGATTGTGAACTAGCTTAAAATTAGGTTCATTCCAATAATCTTCGCCCCATATCAGCTCAAAGCTCCTTTGATATTTTGCCAAGTAATATTCAAGGTTGTAATATGGTTTTACATATGTTGTAGCATTTATCCCAAAATGTTGGCAGACGTTCATCACATGTGAGCATGGAATACCAAGTTCTATCTATTTTCCACATGAACACTCATGTCTTCTAAGTTTGACAACTTGTATGTGATTTTCCTGACCTGTGTGCATTCGCATTATGATTGAAGCCGATTGTTAGGTGTACCCAAACTTTTGAACAATATGCTCAATACAGTGGTGCTGCTAGTTGGAATATATATTATACACATAATCGGCCCACAGTTGCTCTTTCTACATTATTTGATGAGCTTTGGTCATCCGAGTAAGAAATAAATTGACACAACGAGCAAATGTCTACTGTACAATAGCCGTAATTAATAGTTGATGAGCACTCTTCAATGTTCCATTGAAACACTCAGACATGTTCGTAGTCAAAATACTGCAATGCCATCCTCCATTATGACAGAAAGTCCATTGAGTTTTGTCAATATTTTGCAAATATGAATAGGCATTCTTATTAATTTCTTTTATTTTCTCCACATGCCTATCAAATTTCCAAATTTGGACTGTAGAACCGACTTTCCAACATAAATCCTTCAATTTAACATTTTGGAAATATTTATTGAAGTTCGAGTAGACATGCCTTAGGCAGAACCAATGTACTCTTCGAGGGGGGGTGAAATCAAATATGCATTGAACAGTAGATAAAAGGCCACGATGTCGATCAAAAATTAGGCACATGCCTTCCGTCCCTCTAATGATGTGCTCAGACAAGATCTCTAGAAACCATTTTCAAGACAAAAAGCTTTCTTCATCGACTATTATGAAAGCTAAAGGCAGAACCTATTGATTTGTATCTATAGCTACTGCAATCAACATATTGTGTCAATATTTCTTATATAGATGAGTTTCGTCCACACTGATAACTTTGCAGCAATGTTTGAACCCATGAATACACGGTTTGAAGGCTCAAAACACATACATCTTCTGCCTTAATATATCTATTCGTTGATGCTCCCACTCAACAATGGTTCTTGGATTCTACTTTTGGAGAGCTCCCATATACTTGGGCAACATTCTTACTGAACTTTCCTATGTGCTAAAAAATTACTCTTTTGCATGTTTCAATACATCCATGCTTTGGCATATGAGACTTCATATCCATACTTATCCTTCACATTTTGTTGTACACTCTTTATCTTATATGCTGGATCGTCACGAATATGGCCCAACAAGTCCATAGCGATCATATCTTGACTTAAGTTTAAAAAATTAACCGAAATTTCATTCATCAAACAAGTATGAGGGCCTCCATACCTTGTAATCTTCCACAAGCCCATTCACTCTTTTAGAATTGCATGGACACTCCAGTTACATCCCCGTTTGCGCACCATTTTTCATAGTTTGTTCTATTCTCAAATACGTGATATTCTCGTCTCACAACACATATAGAGAAATCCTTAACAATAGCCTTAACATGCTTCTTATCTTTGAAAACCATGTTCGCCTCAAGCTTTCCACGGCTATTGTCATAATAATTCCCTTACGCACCACATGGAATATCCACAGAGTCTCCGGATAGATCTTATTCTATTGTAGAGAATAATGGAATGACCGTATACAAGTGTAGTTGATCAGCAATAGAGGGCATTGTTGCTCCCCTAACCACTTGTGCTTGATTAGAGGTTCCCTCACCATGTGGTGATATTAGCTCTTTATCGAATCATTGACTAATTCATCCGTGTCATAATCGTCGAGCTTTGAATTATTAAGCTCTTGATCATGATAATTTTCAGCATATGGTTCAAGGGAGCTCTAGTCTACATGCGGACTCTCGAGCTCATATTGGTGTCCTTCCGAAAATTCTTGATGGGAAGTAGAAAGACCAACAATGGGATCTTGATGAGATATAGAACCACTGCCACAAATGCCATAGACCCCAAAATTTGCAAAGCTATCTGTTGTGGTGGGCAAGTTAGGAATCTTTGTCTCTATGTATGGAATTGTATGCCCATATTCACCACTAAATTGAGTGAAATATTGGTCTCCACCTAAGAAATTTTGGTAAGAAGTAGAAGCACCGCCCAAAGGATATTGCATCATAAATGACATGTAGGATCCATGTTCCCCTCACAATAACATGTCTTGCACATTATTAAGGAATATTAGTTCAGTTTCAGCAAACAACTCCACATTGTTCATGCCAGCCCTTGAATCTAAGAAGTTTGATAAATCAATATCATTTTCCACTTGCACAATTATGGATATTTGAGACTTCTTATCCAAATAAACATTTGCCAAAAATTTTAAGAAGTACTGGTTACTATAACCCAATACATCATATAACTTTGACAATAACACAAAAAAGGTTGCCGAATAGGAGAGTGGTAGATATCCATATGCATGACAATTATAACTCAAAGTTTTTTATAATCTTTCCTCCAAACTATATCACAATGTTAATCATGTTCATGTCCACCATACCTGCAAGAAGAATGTTAGTTATGTTCGTGTTCCTCCACGATTTTTCCTTTCTCTCTCTCTTTTTTTTTTCCACTTAACCTTTTTTTCCTATTTTTTTTTCTCTCTCAAATCTTTATTCTTTCACACACTTCTCCTACTTGGACCATACTATCTAGAATACTCAATTCATTTTTCTTGCTTTATGTATCATCCCAATACTCACATATATAGTACATGAGTGTTGGCCAACAGTCAACAATCATGTTTGTTGACTCCTTAGGAAGGAAATTTTTTCTTCCGATAAGTCAATTTGAATGGCTACTTATTTCAAAAGTGTAGTCATTCATTTCTAAATGACTACTCTTTTGAATTTTTATATTTTTAGTTAAAATAATAATAAACCAATACGAGGTGTGGCTACAAGTTACGCCTCGTGTTTTCTGTTTGTGAAAAAAAAAAAAAAAAAAAAAACGAAGGTGGGAATTCCAACAACAAGCCACGCCACTTGTGTGCTATTTAAAAAAAAAAATATATATATATATATATATACCGAAAATGAAGAGCCCTCTCATCTATTTATTTATTTTTTTTACCTTAAATTAGAAGGCATGGAGCCACACCTTCCAATTTGTGGTGTAAAAAAAAAAAAAAAAAACCACACCTTGTAATTTGTGGTAAAAAAAGAAAATAAATAAATCAATGATTTTAGCCACACCTTTCGTGTTCTTGTTAATAAAAAAAACAAAAGAAACAAAAAAATCTGAAGTCAGAGGCGTAGCTTGTCTTAACTTCGGCCATAAAGAAAAAATATATATATCTATATATATTTGAAAGGTGTGGCTTGTAGCTATGTCTCAGTCTTATCATAGTTTTACAACACTTTTCTACTCATGTTAGTTTTGTAATATTTTTTTTTTTTTTTTTGACAATATCTGTATAAATTAACCAAAATTGGGAGTAAGCTGACTTAAGAATATATCATACAAAAAGGAAATAGACAGATAAAGGGCTGGATTGGGAACATAACGCCACTATCTAAATAGACAGTGTAAAGCACAAAAAGGCGGGAGATGGGGGCTAATTATTGGGATGGCTTCTGCAAAAGGTACTAAAAATAATTAAGGATGGGCCTCGGCGTGTACGAATCCATGGAAACACAGTAGAATATATAGAATTAGTCCAAATCCAAGATAACTCTTTTGACTCCGTGTAACAAAGGGAAACACTGTAGAATATATAGAATAAGAAATGTTCCAAGTCCAAGAGAACCCTTTTGACTCCGTGTCACAAAGGGCGCCAGGAGAATGAAACGCAGCAGTTCAAGTCCTAGTTGGAATTAAAAGATTGAGACCCAGTGGAATTTGGAGGTGGATGGTTGAAAGACGTCGACTTCAGACAGCACTTAACCTCCGATATGTAGGTATGATAATATCACTAGATAAATATAGATAGCATACGATATTTTTATTCCTTTTGTTTTAAACTTCAATAATTTTTTGATTTAAGCATCGAAGAATTTATTTTGGGCCACCATCATCCCCGACCTTTATTTTTGCAGGAGATGCAGAAGTACTGCGGAAGTGGTTGAAAAGAATCAAGCATAGTTGGAAGGCACTTGATTTGTTCCGGATAAATTTTATTATGCATCGCCAGTGAATTATTATTCACAATAATTAATTCCATGCTAATTTCAAGGGGGATGAAAATTATTAGAAAAAAAAATGAAAAATAAAAGTGGGCGGTTAACTCATTCCTAAAATTAAGGGAGACAGAGAATGTGAATAACTGCCGTTCTTTCCCGGCCCTAATTGTTCAGAGAAAAGAAATAATTGAAAAGATCCCATATTTCTTGGTGATATACGCAATTACGTATGTATGTTGGGTATTTAATCGCATGGACATGTTGTCGGTGTAAGAGTGGTGACACGTGGACTGTAGGGCGTTCACTAAAACAAACAGCTAGCTAGCCTTTGTCCGAATAAGAGTACTAATCATAGGCCCCCCCGACCCCTCACATCTTCTGTTAGTTAGTAAGAAAATACTACGTTTGTGGCCCGTTTTACTGCTAGGCAGAACCGCGGATTCCAGCTTTTTACTGCTAGGCAGAGCCGCGGATTCCAGCTATCTTCTGTTATGCACATCGATGCATCCCCGGTCATCAGAATCTTCTCCACATGCAACTATATATATATGCATATATACACTCACAATTGGAACTTACTTTGATCGAAGAAATCTTTTTGGCGAGGCGAGAAAATATTGAGTCATTTGGTGGAGCTGCTGGAGATATATAGAGATATGACTAAAGGAGGTGAAATGAGCAGCGGGAATAATAAACTTGAGAGGAAGATCATTGAGAAAAACAGAAGAATTCATATGAAGGATCTTTGCTTCAAGATGATTTCTCTCATTCCTTCTCACCATTTCAAGCCAGCAAAGGTATGTGCATTTGTGGGATATGATATATCGGCTATAGTTGCAGAAAAGAAGCATCCCAGTTAACAAATTCAGCTATAAATTGCATATTTCTTCTTATTATTTGTGTTAAAAGTACTATAACGTTTTTGGGCATTATCTATTTCTTTTTTCTTTCTTTCTTCCTTTCTTTTTTTGCTTTTTTCCTTCCTGGATGAGATGCCAGGAAATCTAATGATGACATTATCTACTTTAAAAGCATTAATGACCACTAAGTTGTTTTATGAAACAATATTACTCAATTCATTTATCAAAATTTCTTAGAATGCTTTCAGATTTGTAAGAATATATGAAATAAGTCCTACTAGTATTGAATAGTATCGTGTTTGATATTGAAAACAAATGTGACGAGCCGGCATGAAATTAAAGTTAAGCCATGCTTCGGGCCCTTCCTATTTATATGACTATCTGCGACTTATCAAATTTTTTAGGTCTACGGTGAGATTGAGTAATTACCCATAGCATTTGAAATTACATTATGTCCTTTAAAAATCTTAAATGAGAGAATGGAAGCAAAAGAGCAAAGAGCCATATATACTTCTGTAGTACGTTAATGTTGCATATTAAAGATGATTTCAAGAGTAGGGTAATTACAAACTTTACCATAATCTCTAAAATTAAACAACCTAAAGGATTACCTAATCTCCACATTATTTTACGAACCGCAACTATGTAAGATTATTAATAGAACACATCGAACCCAACCTCAGTGAATTATCAAAACTTAGGATTCTTTGCTATATTGCATATGATTTTTCATCTTCTCTTTTTATATATGCTAAAGTTTGGGCTTTTCCTCTGTAAAACTTCAACAGTTCATTTCCAAACTACTCAACAAAGACTCACAGCAATATTTCGTTTCATGAGTACAAGTCTTTATAACCCAGTTTACTTGGATGATAGAACGCCACCCCTAAAATAGTTTTGGTTGATGCTGAGTGGGTACGCCCCTCACTGTAGCCCACACACACACATATATATGGACAACCAAACTTCCACTGTCTGCACTCTGCAGGCACTTGTCACATTTTATGGTAGACATGACTTTCGTATACTGAATTAATTGCACTAGCAGCACTGAACTGCGTTTCCCTCCTCAGTTCGAGTTCCGTCTCTGTCCATTGTCACGTCTGTTCCACCATTTGTCAATTCCATTAATTACGTCAACCTCCCTTAATTTATTGAGGTATAGAAATGAAAGTGTATCTCGACAGCGTTGTAGACTTATATATCTATTAAATCTCCCAGCATCATCCTAATGTGAGCTAAAATTGAACAAGCTAATACTAAAAGTCTATTGTCGAAAATAAGTTGTAGTTAAAAATTAATTTGCATTCATTTTTCAAGATATATATTATTATGCAAACATCTCATGTATATATTAACGAATTCTTTGTCAATATTAATTATGATATTGTCGCATAACTCTGAACAACCGCCACCAAATCGATTCGCATGGCACTACTGTCTCCTTACAGGGAAGATGTCCTTGATTTTTGTAATTATATATTAATGTCCTTCATTAGTTAATTATTGTCCTAAAGTTCTTAATATATGTGTGACAAGTGCAGGAATATCTGTCCCAAGATGACCAGCTGGAACAGGCTGCAGGTTACATTCAGCAACTGAGTGCAAGAGTAGAGGAATTGAGGAGGAGGAAGACACAAATATTGACCAGTAGTAATCTTGCAACTAATAATATTACAACCAATGAAAGATCTCATCTAAGTAAATCAGACTTGCCAGTTCTCAGATTAAGAGACTTGGGTTCAGAATTGGAAGTGGTTTTGATTGGTGGGCTAAGGAGAAATTTCATAATGCGCCAAGTCATCATCATTCTTGAAGATGAAGGAGCTGACGTAGTCACTGCTAACCTTGCCAACATCGAAGACAAGATTTTCCTAACTCTCCGTGCTCGGGTGATTGTCAACATACAACTACTTTATGTGTTAATATTACACTTTTGTTAATATTATTTTTATGGCAGGTAAAACTTTCCAGAGTTGGTGTGGATACTTTAAGGATATGTGGGAGGCTGCAAGAGCTGATTTCAGATGGTAATTTATAGTTTCTTTTTGTATTTCCTATTGATATACATATTCACATGTATGTGTGTGTATGTCAACAATAACTATATATTACAAGTATTAACGGATTGGTGGCATGTAGCCCTCGGTCATCAAGCTATTTTTGACTGATGAGGCGGTTGGAGATTATGAAATCAATTTATCTAGTTCTAGTCGTAGGTTTTGTAACAGTAGCTAAGTATGTTGTGTATTTTGTTCTGATTTACGTATTACCCTTCACGTGACAAAGTGACGGATATATGTTAAATGTATGTATTATGTTTCAAAATCAAATCATACAGTTCTGACTAGTCTCAAGGCGTGAATTTTTCAATAAATCATCAACTTAATTAAAACTATGATCTTAAATAAATAAGTTCCAAACATCCATGGTAAGCCAAATAAATTTGAAAATAAGAAATTAATGAAAAACCGACACCCTATCTTTAACTAAGAGTCAATTTATTTGAAAAAAAAAAAAGAAAAATTGCAAAACATGGCAATTATACTAATAACTATTGGGACAACTCGCATCTCAAAAAGGGTAAGCTCTAATCATCATTGAAAGAGGTTCCATAACCTCATTGTGGCTAGGTTCTTATTCCAGCTTAAGGAAACTTTAAAAATCACTACACAGAAATTAGCATTAAGTGGCATTAATTTAGTGATATTTTATAATATAATGACACAAAACAAAATAATATGGTACTAGTCATAAAAAATGCTACTACAATTTAATATTTGATGGCATTTGATTGTTAATGAACAAACAAAACAATGACATTTAATTGAAAATATTGAGATAACTGTATTTAAAATATATTTAACTAATGTCACTAATTTTGTTTAAAATAAAAAAAAAAACTAATGTCACTAATTTTGTTTGAAAAGACACCACTAGCGTAGTTATGGTACTATCATTTGAAGAAAAATATCAGGTGATATTTAGTGGCATTTGTAGTATAATGCCACGCAAAAGTAATATACTGATAGTAAAAAAAAAAAAAGCCACTATAATAAAAAAGTATTTAGTGGCATTTTACTATTAGTGACATATAAAATAGTGATATTTGATTAAAAATACCAATAAAAATGTAATTTGAAAGCATTTAACTAGTACCACTAATTTTTCTTAAAAATGCCACTCATATTTATTCATAGTGTCACTTAGAAAAAATGTCATAAGGTATTTAGTGGTAGTAACTTAGTGATATTCTATAGTGTAATGACATACAAATAAAAATAGTGACAGTTGATTGAAAACACTAACATAGATATATTTGCATGGCATTTAAGAAGTGTCACTAAAACTTCTTTTTTAAAAATATTATTCATTTCTATTTATGGTTTAATTTGTAAAAGATGCTGCAAATTATTTAGTGTAACTAATTTAGCGGCATTTTACAGTATAGTGACACATTAAAATAATGTAGTGATACTAATAAAAAATGCACTATAATATAATCTTAGTGACAATTGATTAATACATGCTATAAAAACGTGATTTTATTGAAAATGCTAACATTACTATATATTAAGAGCATTTAACTAGTATCACTAATTTTTCTTCGGGAAAAAAATATCACTCATAATTTAATTGTGGGTAACATGAAATAATTATCATAAAAATAGATAATATAATAGTCAATAACTGTACAATTTATAAATTTATATTTTAACATTATTGATTAAATTAACTACTTGATATACTTTTAATTTATCAATTAAATTAACTATATTTTTGACAAAGTATTCAAAATATAAGCTTTTGCCCATTTTTTCTCTCCTCACATATGCATTTTTTCAATATTTTTATCTCTAAATTTAATATCTCATACTTTGCAAATTTATTATTTAATATAATAATTTCAAGCATACATTAAGTAATTGATAAAATATACTTTCAAAATATAGAAATTGTGGTGCCCTAGCTAGGGGTTATTCTTAAGCTAAAGTGCCACCAATTTAAACTTAAATCATAATTCAAAAGATAAATAAAGAAGCCACAATTCATCAAAACCTCAAAAGATAGCAGCTTGACAAGAAACCCAAAAGATCAATCCAAAGGGTGCAAATATGTACATAAGTCCTAAATCAAACTTAAGCATTTACATAATATCCACAAGTCTAAGCATCACGATTAGGTGTAGTCCATATATACATCCATACCACCTAATCTATTATAAAATACGTCTTTACTCAAGCAAGCCTCGAGCCCTCACCCTTCATCTGTCCTATTTTGGAAGAGAATAAAAGAAAACAGAATAGGGTAAGCCCTAAAGACTTAATGAGGGGGAATGTGATAGATAGTCAAGGAAAAACTGTCGAAGATGCAGCAATCAATAAGCAAGGATTCAATATCGAGCATGTTATAATTTACAACATGAAGCAATGATATAACATAGTACATGTGATACAAAAATTTAACAAACTATTGGCAACTCCGACCTTATTGCTCCCAGAGCAGAACATAAATGGTAACACGGAGTACAATTATAACATAACAAATTTTCCTTATTACTCAATACCCAAGCACTCGACTCGGTAGACATGTGGCATGGCCGGTCGCATGCCAGATCCCGCCACTCGCAGACAGCTACCTCTAACTATCTACAAATTAGGATCTTAAGTAGGTACTAGTTGGCCTGGGAGACCAGTCATCGTCGGCCCATACCGCCCGATCATCTTTCCGGACCTAGTCCTGGGCCCAACCCACCATGTGGCGTCCCTATGGGCAGTGACCCCCTAAGAGCGTCCTCAAGGTGACTTAACATAGTACTAATAGATAAAGGTGACTTAACATAGTGCTAATAGATAAAATGTATTTCAAATATCTGATCAGAAACATATGTATGAAATCGAACGAAGCAATACAATCTGTAAACATTGATTGGCAATGCTATATAACAGCATACAGAACGATTTAACCAGGAGTACAAAATGAAATTGGTCTACAAGACTAAAATATTAACACATATAGCGAAAACCGGCAAAGCTATAGCGTATATGGGACAAAAAACAGATAACACAATAAGAGTTCTAGGCACTAGAACGAGTACAGTCAAATTCAACAGATAGACACATGAAATTCAAACATCAAAGATCATTCACTTCCCAAACTAAAGATAGGCTTTACCCTCACATTAATTCCCACAGGAATTGCTATCCTCGTCCTATTGCCCTGCAAATCCCAACTCCTCGTCACCTATTTCAAAAAAACGTACTTAATGTCAAAATGCTTGTATCGTTCTTTACATAACAACTAAGCCGTTTGTATCTTAATAATGATTGTTTTCCAATTAATAATATTTTAGGGGGCTGGGTCCAAAAATACTGTAAGGTAACATGGTAATTATGCAAATAACGCCATAATATCTACGAGGGTCATATTTGCTTCGTTTGATAATCATTTTCTAATTTAAAATTTTTAAGTCCTATATCAACAGTTTAGTCGAAATGCAATAATCAATTCAGATTCCTATTAATATTTGGTCCTTGCAACATTACACAAAGGTCAAATATAAAATTACAATGATTAAATCTATCTAATGATAATACAATCTTTAACAACTCAGCTCCATATGTCATCATACATAAGATTAGGATTTTAATTACCTAATTTAACTTAATTAATCAAAGATTATATATATTTTACAAATTCGGGTCCACCTAACATTATATATATATGACCATGCATCCATTGTTCGGTCCCAGTTCATCTAAAATCCCAACTCATCAAGATACATGAAATTATACACCAACAAGAATACTGAAAGCTCAAAGGTAGCAAATTCCATTTTCCACTGAATTATCAATTCACTCAATTTCATAATCAAACTACCTCAAAACAACACCGTGCATGCGATCACTGCAACAAGATGAAAATTCTATCTCAGGATCGCCGGAGCCTCCACCGCCAGCCGTCGTCCACCACCGTCGCCGCTGCCGGAATTCAAGTTTATTCATTGAATTGACCGTCAATTGGAGCCTGAATCTTTCTGCTCCGCAACCTCTACCGTTACCCATTTTGCTCAATTTCGCCATCATCGGTGGTCGAAACTGAAAATTGAAGACACCAAGTTGTTCTTTGAGCTAAATGCTACAAAACCCTCCTAAACACAAGCTTACACTATCGGTGACGCCACGTTCGAACCTTTGCCGCTGTCGATTTTCTCGCTCAAATTCCGCCCATTTAACCAGTTGTTTTTGTGAAATATTAGTACCAATGTAATCCTTGAGCTAAGAGGAGTAAAATGATGTGGATATTTTCAAGCTCCGCCGATGTCGGGGAAGAAGTTGCAGGAGAGGAGAAACGGGGGTTGCATGCGGGAAATTGGATAAAAATGGGGAGGGGGGAATTTGCTATTTATATAAGCACTTTTCATAATCACAGATTGACCCCCAAAACTTTTCTTCAGCTTTTGATTTAATCCCTCATTTAATGAGTGTCCTACATAGACCCAGTTGATTGAAAATAATTATAATTTGACCCTCAAAACTTTCAAATATCTTATAATTAATTCCTTTCCTATTTACGTTTTGACCCCTAGATTTTTTTTTTGAATTTTTTTTTATCAATTGGAATTTTAGGGGTTTTACAAAAATGACATAATATTTTTAACTGATATATAAGATTAAATTTGATGTGTAGCTTGATGATAAATTCATATCTTTTTAGAAGATGGTTGTAGGTTTAAGTTTTATATAGAGCAATTGGTGTATGTTGGAGTCTCATATATGGAGTATTGGAGGTAGATTTCCATGTCACTTACAAGATTTTTTTGTCATTTAATTTAGCATATTATTTTTTTTTTAATTTTTTATAGCAAGTTAGGATGTCATCTAAAGGGATCTTTTATGTCATTTTAACATCACCATATGCATTTTTTTTGTGGCATATTAGCATGCCATTTAAAAGTATCTTTGTTATATTTTAACATGCTATTGATTGCATTTCTTGTGGCGTGTAACCTTATCATCGGAAGGAATTTTTATGACGTTTTAACATGCCACTATATATATGCATTTGTAGTGGCATATTAGCATATCATTTAGGATTAATTACACAGACGCTTCCTAAGGTTTGACCTAATTACAACAAGGTTCATAGGTTTCACAAAATTACAAATACCCCCTGGTGTTGACGGAATACAATTCTATCAAACGATTTTTGCAAAAAGTCTAGTTTACCCTTGGCTAACTATATTAAAAAAAAAGGCAAAAAGAAAAAAAGAAAATGCACAAAGAGTGAAAAGACTTTGACATTACAACATGACTAAAAGCCCCCTGAAGTTTTGTGAAAATGATAAAAGTAACCCCACATTAATAAACATGACACTAAAATCATTAATAAAAAATATAAATTATAAAATAATTAAATATTTATATATATACCCACATATGTAATACAATATCATATATATTTGTATTTATACTTAATATATATAATATACATATATATAGTACATATATACACATACACACCCTACCCTATCCCCACACCACCGTACTCTCCCGACCCTCGCTCCAGCCCCCCTACTAGCCAGATCTAGTCTATGTAAGATTTGGCCATGGCGGCCACCATGGCAACGACAACCTATTGCCATGGTGGCTCACGGTAGTGGCAACCATGGGTTATGTAGCTCCCCGAGCCGGGAGGCACATGTTCCCGTCCAGAGTGCTACCTCGATTTGGATTTCACTGGTAACTTTTTTTTTCCCTTTCCTAATAGTCTCAATGCAAAACATAAGTCTAAATAATAATCCAAATGATGAACAAAACCATAATCAGAGACCCATGTCAACTAGTCAAGCTACGAATTGTAAACCAAACCCGAGTTCTGATAATTTTACAATTGCCCAAAGGCTCGCATCAAATACCACAAGCTCTAGCCTATTACACTTCATTGAAAAGATAAAACTTATAATCTACTGACAGGCACACTTTTACATTACAAGTATGTATACATATTGTATCTGTACCATTTATAGAGATCTTGATAACACTATATATATATATATATACTATCCACCATGTGGCCCAAGCTTATAGTACCTTCTAGTCCTTAATCTGGAGTAAAGAACAGAAGAAACAGTACAAAGAGGGTGAGTTCGAATAACTTAGTGAGGTAATGATCAAAATACATGAACAATAATAACAATGAATATTCAGAATATAACCACATCGGGCTAAATTACCACAACTTTAGTTATGTGTCAATAGAACAGGTCGTTAGATAATAATCAAATTTCACGGAATCAAGAAATAGATTTGAGTGACAATATGTTGGGTTATACAAATCATGAGCTAACTCCACACCGTCCCTTACCAGCGAAGAGGCATCTTAAGTTTTCATAATATTTTATGGTAAATCTCATAATTCAAAACTCAGAAGTTGGATTCATTTTAAAGAACCGCGTGTATAGGAACATTTTAGGTTTAAAAAGTTCAAATTCAAAATCCAAGATTTCATTTAGTTTAATAAAACAAGCTAGACAAGAGACATTTCACAAAACCAGTGGTACACAAATAACGTATAGGTTCGACCAGTTAACGGCATTTTCCCTTATGTCTCCCAATATACTATATAAAACGATCTGGCCATGAAATGGTCATCCTCATTATATTGCCTCGATGAGTAGCCAACTCACCAAACAACCAATGCAGTACAAATTAGTAAGACCGATCCTCAGCGTTCAAGTTTCAGGTCACAGCCACTCTCCAACTGCCCCAAAGTTAAGATAAAAAACTAGGTCAGCTAACACGACTAATTCTATCACAATATAACAGTACAAGTAAGCCAACATGACTGCATCTATCACCAACATAACAGTACAGGTCAGCCAATATGACTGCCTCTATCAGTGTGATTACCTCTATCACCAATATAATAGTATGGGTTAGCCAACATGACTGCCTCTATCAAAATATAACAGTACGAGTCAGCCAATATGACTGCTTCTATCACTAATATAACAATCTGGGTCAACCAACATGACTGCCCCTATCATAATATAACAATACGGGTCAGCCAATATGACTGCCTCTATCACCAATATAACAGTACGAGTCAGCCAACATGATTGCCTCTATCACCAATACAACAATACGAGTCAGCCAACATGATTGCCTTTATCATAATATAACAGTATGGGTCAGCCAATATAACTGGCTCTATCACCAATACAACAGTATGGGTCAGCTAACATGACTACTTCTATCACCAATATAACAGTATGGGTCAGCCTACATGACTGCCTCTAACACTCAAGTATAAATAGGTCAGTGTATCCACAATAATAATATGCCATGCTTGAAGCAATGCAAATGTGGAAATACATTGTAACAATATGCTATGTTCACAGTAGTGCATATATAACAGTATAATAAACTTATCAACTTACCAAGTTAAGCAGGAAATCAACAAGTTAAGGTCGAGTTTATAACAAAATAATAGTCCTGGCGATGATAGCAAAATATACTTCAAAATCCATATTCAGTTTCCCTAACATAATTGCCTATTTTAGGTAAAACAACCTATATCATAATTATTTAGAAACCAAAATCAGTGTATAATGGCGATGTGTGGTAACATTTCACAAATGGTTTACTTTTACAAAACTCGTGTGAACAGGATATTCAGCTCTGGGATTCAATAATTCCAGACAAGTAAGAAATTCAAGTATGTATAGTTCAAGAATCACGAGGGAGGAATCCAAATAGACTGTCAAGAGCGTAAAGTGATATTAGGTTGTTAAACAGGTCGATGCTTTGAATAATGATGGCTTAAGAATTACATGCCCAGAAGATTAATTCAAATGGACTGTCAAAGTTCAACACAAAGACCGCAGGATAGCATCAAATGACCAGACAATAGTAATTTATTCACACATATATATATTTATGTAACTAGGAACCCATGCCATAGAAAGAAATAGGAACCCATGCAATAGGAACCATGCCATAGAAAGAATCAAGCAACAAGTAGCAAGGATATGCTAACAACAAGAAGACTGATTCGACAGACTGATCGAATCAACACGAGCTAAATAATAGCTAAAATAAACCTCACCTGGTAACTCTAAATCAGCGATACTCCTCTATACGCCGCTATCAGTCGTGTCCTCGCCACCTAAATCCAAGAAAATCACAATATAAGAGAACTACTTTAAACGGTGTCATACGGTTGGCTTGGAGGTGTTTAAGGTTTTCCTAATCTCATCAATCCGATTTCCTAAATGTTGTTAGGTAGATTTTTAGGTTTGACTTTCTGTTTTATGCTTTCAATTCCTCAATCTTGAGACTAAGTTAATTGAATTTATTAGTGTATAGCGAGTCGGTGTCAATCTAAGGTAAAAGCTGGGTTCAAAATCAAAGATTTGGTAATTGGATTTAAACTTACCTAGATAGAAATCCCGTTTGACCCAAACATGTTCCAATTTCAATGCAATCGAATAAAACTCAAATTAATCGATAAAATTTGAATCTTACTTAAATTTGACAATCAGAAGTCCAAATCATAGCTCCAAACTAATCCCATAGAGTTTGGAACTAAGTTCTAGACCATAAACCCATCTACCACTGCCGCCCGCCCCCCATCGCCACCTGTGTGTGAATCGACATGACCAAAATGTGCACCTCATTGAGCTTGTCAAAACCCCTCAGTCCATTTCACTTTCCACCGCCTCCTCGTCGGTAAATTGAGTTAAAACCTCCTCAAAACCCTTAGTGCCGTTGCCATCTTGTTGTTGCAATTAGTCCATCGTCGGCCACCAAAATCCAAAATTGATCACACCATTGTGTTCCTCTCATCGAGCCCATCATCACGTTCACACATTAATTCCCTATTTCTGTTGCCGGAGGTCAGCAACCCATCACCACCGCCGTCGAACTCCACCGTCTTCAAAAATTCCAGCGATTTTCCAATTATTTTGGGCAGTTTTTGGTACCGTTGTGTTCGTTGAGCTTAGAGGAGACTAACCATAGTGTTGGTTTTCATTTTCTAGCTAAAATGGAGGAAAACTGAGTTTGAAAAGAGTAGAGGTCGAGTTTGTAAATTTGAAGAAATTTTGTCCTCAATTGTATTTACAGATATATTTTTCTAGGTCTTTCAATTTGACCCCAGCTCTTTTAATCGGCTTCAATTACGTCCTCAAGGTTTTAATCGCCTTACAATTATTTCACCCCTGAACTTTAATTTGGCCCTTTAAATTTTATTTTTCACACCTTGGCCCTTAACATTTTTAATTTCAGTCAATTAAGTCCAAATTTATTTATTTTAAAGCCCTTAAACTTTTAATCCTCTTACATTGACCCCCTAAATTTTTTAATTTTGGCAATTAAGCCTTTTTCTTATTTACAATTAAATCCCCCAATTCCCAATATTCATGCCTAAAACTTTATTAATTTAATTTTGAGCAATTACCAAATATAATTTATTTGATCAACCTATCATGTTATTAATTTAATCATTTACGACTTATAAACTAAAGTGGGGGTGTTACAGGCTGCCTACAACCATGGCAGCATAGTAGCGGCCGCTTGGCCATGGCACAACCACTACAATAAAATTAAGCATTAAAAATACTAAAAGGTACCAGTTAAACAATATTATAATAGTACTTTTATATTTAATGATATTTTTTAAAAGTGCCACTTGTGCGGTGTAGCTAGAGGTATAAATGTCACTAAATTACCTTTGTTTTATTATTAATAAAATGCAACAAAAATTGCATCAAATGACATGTTAAAATGTCACAGAAAATGCATTAAGGAGTGTGTCAAGATTCCACTAAAAATTATTTTAAAAGATATGCTAATATGCCGCTAAAAATTGCATGTAGTGGTAGGTTGAAATACTACAAAAGTTCCTTTAAATGATAAAGTAACATGTGAAATATATAATAAATGGCATGTTAAAATATCACAAAACTACTTTTAAATAACATGCTAATGTGCCATAAAAAATGCATATAGTGATGTTAAAATGCCATACAAGATTTCTTCAAATGACATGCTAACATGCCATAAAAATTAATGAAATAACATGCTAAATTAAATGAGAAAAAAATTCTTTCGAGTGACATCTTAATCTATCTCATTACAAGAAAGCAGGGCTTTAATGACCGAATTTTTGTGACCAACCAAATAGGTCACTAAAAATGACTGATTAATGACAACTTAATAGGTCACTAAAAGTCGCTAAGACTCCAACATACTCTAATTATTTTGTATAAGATTTGAACTTGTGATATTTTACTTAAAAAGAAATGAATTTACCATCAAGCTATCCACCAAATGTTCATTATAAATATTCAAAAAATATTATTATATTTTTATACTTTAAAAGCATATTTTCTCAATTATTTAAATATATGCTCAAAATTTTTATACTACATAATACATTTAAAAAGTGTGAGACATTAAATTTAGAGATACAAAATATTTAAAAAAATAATGTATAGTTGAGGAGCAAAATGGACAAAAATTTAAATTTTTTTTACTTCTTAAAAGATATGGTCAATTTAGTGGATTAAAATGATATTATGGTTAGTTTAGTCGATTAAAATGATATTAAGTAGTTAATTTAATCAATGCATTATGGTAAGATATAAATTTATAAATTTTACAGTCATTAATAACTATATATACTTTATTTATTTTTGTGATATTTATTTCATGTCACACCATAACTAAGTTATGACTGATACTTTTTTTTAGTTAAATGCTTTTAACATATAACTATGTTAGTAATTTAAATAAAATTATGTTTTTATAATATTTTTAATCAATTATCACTAAGTATTATATAATAGTATTTTTTATTACTATCACTATATTACTTTAATGTGTCATTATACTGTAAAACAGTGTCAAATTAGTCGCCCACTAAATAATTTGCGATATCTTTTACAAATGACACCATAAATAAGTATGAGTAGTATTCTCTAAGAAAAAATTAGTAGCACTACTTAAATACCTTGCAAATATATTTATGTTGTCATTTTCAATCAAATGTCACTATTTCTTCTGTCACTTATTAATTAAATGCCATTAAACATTATATTGCAGTAATATTTTTCAACAATTATCACCATATTACTCTTATGTGTCATTACACTACCGAATGTCACTAAGTTAGTGCAACTAAATATTTTGTGGTTTTTTTGGTTAGTGGCACCATAAATAAATATAAGTGACATTGTTTAAGAAAAATTAGTGGCACTAGTTAAATGTTTTCAAATTATATTTTTATTGGTATTTTTAATCAAATGCAACTATTTTATATGCCATCTAATAATCAAATGCCACTAAATATTTTATTACAGTGACATATTTTTTGATTATTAATATATTACTTTTATGTGTCATTACATTATAAATACTACTAAGTTAGTTCTAATAAATACTTTATGATATTTTTCTTCAAACGACACCATAACTACACATCAGTGGTATTTTCTAAAAAAAATCGTGACACTAGTTAAATATTTTTTAAATGCATTTATCTTGGCATTTTAATCAAATGTCAGTATTTGTTTTATCATTTAATAATCAAATGCCACCAAATATTAAATTATAGTGGCATTCTTTTACAATTATTACCATAATACTTTTTTATGTAATTATATTATTAAATATCACCAAGTTGGTGCCATTAAATGCTAATTTTCTTGTAGTGAGATATCGGCATGTGGCCAGCAAAACAAAGGGAGGGGTGGGGGGCGGAAAGGAGTGTTGTGCTTTTTAGAATATATGTATTTATTTTAATTAATTAATTAAAAATCTAATAAAAATATAAAAATTTTAATTATTTATTTTAAATTAATAAAGTGTTTTAAATTTTTCTTTATCTTATTTTTAATTAGATATATTCATTATTTAAATAATTTAGTTATTTTATTTTTTAATAATTCATTTAATTAAATTATCTCATATGTGTTTATTATTTCAATATTATTTAATATGAAATTCAATTATTAAACATATTTTCTATTTAATATAATTAAATAAATTTAATTATGTATATAAATTGTTTTAGAGATGTTTTAATATTTAATAATTTTCTTAAAATTTCTTATTTTTATTATTTTTTAATTAATTAATTATTAGTATGGTAGATATAAAGTTTTTATGTTTTCATTTTTTATTTTTTTATTAACAAATAAATTCAACTAAATTTAATTATATTATTTTAGATGTGTTTTTATTTCAATATTATACAATATATAACCTTAAATTATTAAATTGTGGCTAAATAAGACAATAGATTTTAAATTTTTTTTTTTAACATTTTATTTGTGTTTTTCTTTATTAATAAATAATTTCAACTTAATCTAATTATAAATCTATTTTTAATTTTTTACTAATTTTATTTTTTAATTAATAAATAGTTTAATTAAATTTAATTAGATTATTTAACTTGAATTTAAAGACTATTCAGTATTTATGAAATTTTATTAATAAGAAAATATATTTCAATTTATTATAAGCAATTTATATAATATTAAAATTATACCCTATGATATGAAAAATATTGCAAATAGGTTCAAGAATTTTTTTGTCTCAAAATAATCATAATAGCAACCACTGGGCATTTTTGGATTTTCAAACAAAATTTTCGATCACATAAGTATTTTTTGGACAGAGGCTAATGGACTTTAAAAAATGTAAGTCGAAGCAAAATATTAGAAAGGTATTTATAATTTCATCAAACATTTGAATTTTTAGGTAAATAAGCTAAACCTCAGGGGGGTTTGCATAATTACCCTATTATTTAAAAATATTTTTAATGGCACTTTGATATGTTATTTAATATATTTTTAGTGATATTTTAACGTATTATTTGATGCATTTTTTTATACAAATAATGAATTGAAATCAAGAAATAAATATGTCGAAATAAATTTTATAAAGTAGAATTTAGGGATACTGTAACATCTCTAAAATTTGGAATTTCGGAAAATAAGAATTCAGAAATCAAGATTTTGTTTGGTCGGATTTTAGGGCTCGAAAAAGAAATAAAAAAAGGACTTAATTGCAAAATTTTTGAAAGTTTTGGGGTCAAAGTGGAGTTAAACAAGACTTGATTTAACTATTTAAATTCTTGGGGGTTTGCATGGAAGAAATTTTGGGTCAAAGGGCCTAATGTCAAGCACTAACTATTTCTTGGGGCAAATTTAGAGGAAGGCCAACTCTGATGGACTCAATTGAAGGATGTAGAAACTTTCTAGGGTCAAATTGGAAAGCTAGAAAAGTTCATTACATATATATATATATATCCTATTTTCAATTCCACCCTCATTTTTCTTCATCTTCACCACTGAGAACTCCCCTTTCCCCCTCAGGTGAACTCCTACCGACGATGGCCAAACCACACAACTAACCTATCCATCTTCTTCCCCTCATCATGGCGATCACGCCGGCACCAACAACCATCCATTTTGACCGGTGAAACACCAGAGAAATCGAGGCTGATGTGATCTCACAGCAGGGCTTGGCGGGTTTCCAGTTTCAGTGACCTTTCGTGGCAGATTAAGGGTATTTCGGGATGAGTTCAGCTCAAGGAAGCGTTTGGAGAAGTTGGTTCTGGGATTCAACCACCGACGGTGGTAGAAACAAGAAGATCAGAGACGGTTGTGTGAGGTGGTGTTGAGGTTTCAAGGTATAAATTGAAGGTCAATTTGGCATAAAAATATGAAATTGAAAGGAGCATTGGGTTCAAGAGGAAGAAAGGCATGTTTTGGTGGTGAGATTAGCTTTTCTCGGCGGCGGAGCTGGGCCAGAATCTACAGCTCGTCGCGAGGATTGTGGCGGTGGTTTTAGTTCATGGTTTCGAGGTCCGATTACGTAAATTCATTGGTAAAAAGGGAGTTAGATTATATATATATATGTATATACATGCGATGTACCGTTATTTCCCTTGGACTTTGTAATACGCCAAGGATGAGGATTTATATTAGATTGATATATATATATATATATATATTTCCATGCATGGACTATGGTGTAGTTACTGGGCTTGAATTTGTATTATTTTTTGTAATGTTAGGATTAATTGAGTTGATTAAGATTAATCTAGGATTTCATAAAATTGGAACTTGAGAAATGATAATTAGGTGATTTGAGATGATATGGAACTAAAACTCAATATATGCATGTGCTAGTATAGGTTTAGTAAACTTGGATTGTATTATTTATGAAATGTTGGGAATTATCGAGTTAATTGGAAGAGAAAACCCTAATTTTGTGAATTTGGAACCTAAGTGAACAATTGGGATAATTAAGATAAATAGGGTTGTTATTGTTGATTTGGGATATGATGTAAGGTTATTTGGGTAGTACTGATTTTAGACAGTTAATAGTAATATTGTAATTATTGGAGGTTATTAAGGTCGAATAAAGATTTGATTGTGAATTATTCCTTTGGTTAGGTGACGAAGGAGTAGGTCCGGCAGACCAGAAGACTACTGATTGAGGACACAGTTTTCTGTGACTACGGAGGTGAGGGTCTGCCAAACTGATACTTTCTTCAAATATCTATTATTGGGATAAACCCCTGTGAGGGTTTTCTGTTCTATATAGTACTGAACTATGTTTATTGAAATCTGTGAATTGCTCAGAATCTGCTTATTATTGGTTGTTCGATCGTCTGTTATCTGTTCAATCTCTAATTGTCTGTTATCTATTCGATCTATTATTGGACTGTCTATTATCTGTCCATACTATTGGTATTGATTCGTTCTGTCAACAATAAGTTATGTACCAAGCTGTAATGCCTGGGTAAGCTATGTACCAAACTGGCATGCCTAGGTAAGTTATATACCAAGCTATGCTTGAGTAAGTTTTGTACCAGGTTTTCATGCTTTGGTAAGTTAAATACTAGGTTATCACGCTTAGGTAAGTTTAGTTCGATTTGTATAAGGTTAAGTTTTGTACCAAGCTATCACGCTTAGGTAAGTTTAGTCTGACTGGAATAAGATACGTTTGATCTGATCTGTTTTATCTAACCAATTTCTGATTGTTCGATTGTTTCTTGAATGCTCGATTGTTTCTTGACTATCTGTCCATATTCTGATATGTTTTTACCTAACTGTTGATTTACAGTCTGTTGAGTTGATTTTTTTCTCAACAGATTCCTTCTACTTATGCTTACAGTTACCCTCACTAAGTCATTTGGACTCACCCCCCCCCCCCCATTTTATTTTTGATTCTCTCAGACATGGATTAAGTAAAAAATTTGGACTCCATGCTAGATATGAGCATATTTTGTAATAGATCAGGAGTTTGAATGTATATACGGAATCATTTGAATGCTAAGCATGAACTCAAGACGATGTGATATGTCATGTGATGACTTAAGACATGTAAATGTTTTTTTAGATATAAAATGAATTATGGCACGCACTTAATGGTTCATCGAGTCTGTTACGTTTGAAATTCCACTGCTTCTGATAAGTTGAATTTGAGATTTTGTGGTATGTATTTAGCATATGTGTTGTCTGTTTTGGGATTGTTTAAGGTTTGTTTAAGTTTGAATCCACTACTATTTCTGATAAGCTTGAAAATTTTGATTATGAACCTATTAATTTGTATTGTAGGTTCAATTTAAGATTGAACTGAGTGGCGCCTCAGCTAAGGTGATATCCCGAGCGGGGTGCCATAGAGGTGGTATCAAAGCCTAGGTTTGTCGATGACCTAGGCATTTGGTAACATTGGGATTTGTGACTAACTTCTTATTTAGGTTAGAGGATTCTAGGTATTTATTGTTTATTGATAAGTGATTTGAGGATTTAAGATGAATTTGATCAGTTGACATTAGTGAAATGAATTTGCTTACTGCAGGATGTCTATAGGATCTTGTGGTACATTGTAGAGTGATTAGACTTGTATGTCTAGAGTCTCATTTGATCTTATCTAATTCTTTCTTTCTTTTATTTGTAGAAGCTTGGTATAGTTGGTAGTAGTAATGGCATCGCAAGGAAGTTTGGATACACTCGTTCCTCCTAGAATCGGATGATGGGGTAGACCTCTTGGGCAAAGGGTCGTTAACAGACGAGCTCCTAGGCAGGAAGCACCTACTCACCTAAAATCGATACCGAACAAGGAAGTTTCTCAAACTCTTTCGATAGATCTACCGGCAATAGATCCCCCGGTAGGGCCTGAACGTCAAGAAAGACAGAGACGCAGGCAACCTGACCACCAACTGGTGGTTAGAGCTGGGGTAGTAGAGGCAGTTACAGAAGACCGAGCCTTGGAACGATTCCTTTGTTTCAATCCCCCAAAGTTCTTGGGAGGTCCAATGATAGAAAAGTAGAGGAATGGATCGAAAGTTTAGAGATTATTTTTGAGACACTACGTTATTCGGATGAGCAGAGGGTTTGATTTGCCACGTTCTTTCTTGAAGGTTCTGCCTGGAGTTGGTAGAAGATGTGGATCAAAGATGGACAGCAGAAGGAACCCACCAAACTTGGGAGAATTTCACCTAAGACTTCAAGAGCAAATTTGTGCCAAAGTGGTGAAACAGGCCAGAGGAAGGGAATTTATGGACCTTGTACAGAGGGCACAGTCTGTAAGTCAATACGAGGCTACTTTTAGCCAACTGTTGCAATATGCTCTCTACATACAAGATAATGAATGTCAACAGGAAAAGATGCGCTTCGAAAGGCAAAGTGATACCGGAAGAAAGCAGCCGAGACTCCAGGTTGAAAGCACTACCCAACAAGTCCCTCAGTCTAGCGAGATGACATATTTAACTCAAGGGAGACCACAAAGGCAATGTGAATTCTGTTGATTGCATACCCAAGAAGTGTCAAACTATTGGAGGAAACAGGGTAGATGAATGGGTTATGGAAGCGATTGATATTTCTTGAAGGATTGTCCTAGAAGAAGAGACCCAATACCTGCAAAAAAAGGGAAGCAGATAGCGGAAACTAGCGGGAGATCGAAAATACGAGCTTGCATATATGCCCTGACAAGAGAAAAAGCACTAGATCCTACTGAGATGACAGAATGTACGGTTTCTATATTTGAAATCTATGATAATGCCATATATGATCTTAGTGTGTTGCATTATATTACTTGTTGCATTTCCTCGAATTAAATATGCAATCCGAAACTATAGTTTAGCAGAAAAATTCGTACACCATTAGAAATAGGGTGAATAATAGACACCACGTGTTGGGATTGCCAAATGACAATTAGGGATGGGATAGAGGATTGATCCCTCTAAGATAGAGACGGCAGTCAATCGGAAGAGACCAAAAAAACATGGTAGAAGTTCGCACTTTTCTGTGTCTTGTCGGCTATTAACGAAGATTGTAAATAACTTTTCTAATTAGCTAACATATTGACTAAATTAACTCAGAAAGGTCAATCATTTGACCAGAATGAGAATCTGAATAGAAGACAACGTTGATGGATGAAATGCGATGAACCCTAAGCCAGATATATAAATGTTGGAACTGAAAGAAAGATGGGAAATTCTAGAGGGTCTGATTTCAATACCGAACCAAGGTATTCTTCTGTTCCATAAGAAATATGTGTGCCACAAGAAATGGAAGAAAGTTCGCTAGTGAGGCGCATAAGTCAAGAGACACGATGCATTCAAGAGGCATGAAAATGCACCGGGACTTGAAGGAGCAATTCTGGCATAATCTAATGAAGGAAGAATGTAGATCGACTAACTAAATCTACTTATTTTCTATTTGTGGGAAAAGTACTCCAATGAGAATTTGGGGACCAGATTCTTTTAAGGGGAGAGGTCTGTAACACCCCTAAAATTAGGAATTTTGGAAAATAAGAATATAGAAATCAAGACTTTGCTTTGTCGGATTTTAAGGCTCAAAAAAGAAATAAAAAAGACTTAATTGCAAAAATTTTAAAAGTTTTGGGGTCAAAGTGGAATTAAACAAGACTTGATTTAACTTTATTTAAATTCTTGGGGGTTTGCATGGGAGAAATTTTAGGTTAAAGGGCCTAATGTTAGGCACTAACTATTTCTTGGGGCTAATTTAGAAGAAGGCCAACTACGAGGACTCAAGTGAAGGATGCAGAAACTTTCTGGGGTCAAATTGAAAAGCTAGAAAAGTTCATTATATATATATATATATCCTATTTTCAATTCCACCCTCATTTTTCTTCATCTTCACCATCGAGAACCCCATTTCCCCTCTCAGACGAACTCCCACCGGCAATAGCCAAACCACACAACTAACCCCATCCATCTTCTTTCCTTCATCATGGCGATCATGCCGGCACTAAGAACCATCCATTTTGACATGTGAAACATTAAAAAAATCAAGGCCGACGAGAGCTCACGACATGGTTTGCTGGGTTTCCAATTTCGGCGACCTTCTATAGCTGATTAAGGGTGTTCTGGGAGTGGTTCAGCTCAAGGAAGCGTTTAGCAAAGTTGGTTTTGGGATCCAACCACCGATGGTAGCAGAAATAAGAAGATCAGAGACGGGGGCGTGAGGTGGCATTGAGGTTTCAAGGCGTAAATTGAAGGCCAATTTAACATCAAAATCTAAAATTAAAAGAGCATTGGATTTAGGAGGAAGAAAGACGTGTTTTGGTGGTGGGATTAGCTTTTTTGGGCAACGGCCACATGGTGGCGGAGCTAGGCAAGAATCTACAACTCATCACGAGAATCATGGTTGTGGTTTAGTTCATGGTTTTGAGGTCCGATTAAGCAAATTCATGGGTAAAAACGGAGTTAGATTATATATGTTTATATATACACATGCAATGTACTGTTATTTCCCTTAGACTTTGTAATATGCCAAGGATGAGGATTTGTATAAGATTGATATATATACATTTCCATGCATGGAATATAGTGTAGTTAGTGGGCTCGAATTTGTATTATTTTATGTAATGTTAGGATTAATTGAGTTAGTTAAGATTAACCTATGATTTTATGAAATTGGAACTTGAGAAATGATAATTTGGTGATTTGAGATGATATAGGACTAAAACTCGGTATATGCATATGCTAGTATAAGTTTAGTAAACTTAGATTGTATTATTTATGAAGTGTTGGGAATTATCGAGTTAATTGGAAGAGAAAACCCTAATTTTGTGAATTTGGAACCTAAGTGAACAATTGGGATAATTAAGATAAATAGGGTTGTTATTGTTGATTTGGGATATTATACAAGGTTAATTGGGTAGTACTGATTTTAGACAGTTAACAGTAATATTGTAATTATTAGTGGTTATTAAGGTCGAATATAGATTTGATTGTGAATTATTCCTTTGGTTAGGTGACGAAGGAGTAGGTCCAGCAGACCAGTAGACTGCAAATTAAGGTTGCAATTTTCTATGACTGTGAAGATAAAGGTCTGCCAACCTGGCACTTCTTTCAAATATCTGTTATTGAGACAAACCCATGCAAGGGTTTTCTGTTTCTGGACCATACTGAACTATGTTTATTGAAATCTATGAATTGTTCAGAATCTGTTTGTTATCGGTTGTCCAACCATCTGTTATCTGTTCGATCTATTATCCAATTGCTTGTTATTTGTTCGATCTATTATTTGACTGTCTATTGTCTGTTCGTACTGTTGGTATTAATTCATTATGTCAATAATAAGTTATGTACCAAGCTGTAATGCCTGGGTAAGTTATGTACCAATCTGGCATACGTGGGTAAGTTATGTACCAAGCTATGTTTGGGTAAATTTTATACCAGGTTGTAATGCTTAGGTAAGTTAAGTACAAGGTTATCACGCTTGGGTAAGTTTAGTTCGATTTGTATAAGGTTAAGTTTCGTACCAAGCTGTCATGGTTGGGTAAGTTTAGTTTAACTGGAATAAGATACATTTTTGATCTGATCTGTTTTATATAACCAATTTCTAATTGTTTGATTGTTTCTTAACTTATCGATTATTTCTTAACTGCATGTCCATATTCTGATATGTTTCTGCCTGACTGTTGATTTACGGTCTGTTGAGTTGATTTTTTCTCAACAGATCCCTTCTGCTTATGCTTACAGTTATCCCTCACTAAGTCCTTTGGACTTACACACCCCTCCCCCAATTTTATCTTTGATTCTCTCAGACAGGGATTAAGTGAAGAATTTGGACTCTAGATTGGACATGAGCATATTTTGTAATAGATCAGGTGTTTGAATGTATATATGGAATCATTTGAATGGTAAGCATGAACTCGAGACGATTTGATATGTCATGTGATGACTTAAGACATGTAAATGTTTTGTTAGATATAAAATGAATTATGACACGCACTTAATGGTTTATCGAGTCTGTTAAGTTTAAAATTCCATTGCTTCTAATAAGTTGAATTTTAGATTTTGTGGTATGTATTTAGGATATGTGCTATCTGCTACGGGATTGTTTAAGGTTTGTTTAAATTGGAAACTGCTACTATTTCTGATAAACTTGAAATTTTTGATTATGGGCTCATTGATTTGTATTGTGGGTTCAATTTAAGATTAAACTGAGTGGCGCCTCAGCTTAGGTGTTATCCCAACCGGGGTGTTACAGATACACTCTATTTTTTTTTTCAACTCTAATAGAGTGAGAAATACTCATATATAATTAGGAAGCACTTGATTTGTTTTCAACGAATTTTTTTTATACATTAGAAGTGAATTATTATTCATGATTATTAATTTCATACTAAGTTCAAGGGGGTTAAAAAAAAGAGTACGGATAAAGCTTATCATTCGTAAAATTGACGGAATAGAGAATGTGTAAGTACTATTCTTTCTAGCGTAATTGATCAGAGGAAAGAAATAATTGAAAAGACCCCATGCATGCACTGTAAGTGCTTGGCGATATATGCAATTATGTAAATATATTAGTAATGATGGTATATTGGGCTCTGGCCCAATGTGATCGATCAGAATAGAAGTTTTAAGAAAGTGTTTAGGTGTAGTCAGATCGAGTCCTACAACCAATATAAAATGTCAGGCTTGCTAAGGAGCCCTCGGCTAGGGCACTCCAACGCTCAAGTTAGTACTTAATCGACTAGAAAAGAGAGCGACATAGTGAGGGCTTTGATGATAATGAACATACCTTACTGAAGGGTGGTAATAGGGTATTTATAGTCTCTCTTGAGAGGTTAAGATATCAATGATGCCCTTGCTTATACAGAGAGGGCCTTTGTCCTTACTTGAGGACCTTTAAGTCTTCTTCCTTTTGTGTACTTCTTCAAGTGGCGACTCATACTACTCTTTAGGACATGGTGGTATGGTGGAGGTATGCTCTGCAGGACGGTGGTACAATAGAGGTATGCATCATTAATACGGAGGTATGCCGCCTGTCAGAGCATTTAATGCAGCAAATTGGTGGTTATAGCGCATTCAATGCGACTGTGACCAATGGCATGGGACTGCTCTATTTTGTTCCAATCTACCTCCTAGAGTCGAGATGTTTTCTTGCCTGCAAATCATCTACCCACACTCTAGTCGAGATGATGGAACTCTGTAGGATCCAAAAAATTTTCTAGTTTAGGGCTGAATGGTCGTTCTTGAGATGATCAACCATACTCTGGTCGACCGGCAGAGTGTTGGTAATCGTGATGGAAAAATGGCTCAATGAGGATTTGGGCACTATTAGTGGGTTGGGCTTATTAGACTATCCCATATCATGAGTTTTCCCCACTCCTAAGTCCTAATCGAGTTGTTCGACGAAAAGAAATTGGGAGTAGCTGACTTGAAAAACTGAATTGAGTAGGGATCCCACGCACTAATAGCTTTTGAATTTCAAAACTCGACCAGGGTTTCAGCGTATATAATGCGTTAATTACATTAGGCAGTATAATTTTTGAACCAATGATTGCGAAATTAATAACCAGTAGCCGGTTAAGTTGCTGGGGCTTATAAATAGCACAGTGAAAAAATTTTATTTGCACATTTACAATAATTTGAGAGGTTGAGCTCTGCAAGGTTTTATTTCTTCTTTCCATGAATTGTGAATTCAGTCTTCTTATTCTCTTTGTAAGTTCCTTTTGACCCTGTCTAGTTTAATATCTCTTGCTTTCAAAAAATTGTTAATAGGAAGAAATGCTTAAGGCTTTTGGAGAGGGCAGTGGTAGAGATAGCTATTTCGAGGAGGCTCGGTCAGATATGGATTCGACCAAAAGGGTAGGCGACTCGACTAGTAAAACTAGAGAGTCTTCCAGTGTTAGTGATAGTTCTTTTGATAGTTCGAGTGATACTCGGGTTGATGTTGGGGTGGGGCAGGGCCATCTGGGCAGGCGAGTCGACCTTCAATATCTTGAGATAGACTTTCCACTGCTGATCACTATAGTAATGTAATGTTCGAGACTAAAAATAGGGATCTAATGTTGATTAGGCAATTTTATCACATTCTAGCAGAGTTCGAACTGATCGTCCTCGAACCTAGTGATAGGATACATCGACCTCTTACTGGTTGCATAACAATTTTTGAAGATGCCCTGAAGTGTAGGCCTAGTTTCCCTATAGCATAACTAATAGTCAATCTCCTAACTGGTGTTCAGCTCTGTATCACCTAACTATTCCCAAATTATTCTTCGACCTTGTATAGTTTTGTTATTTTAATGTTGATACACAACCAGCCTCTATTTTTCATGAATTTTAGCAGCCTATTCCACCTCTTAATGTCCCAAAAGTTGGGTAGCACTGAGGATCGAGCTTTTATTATGTGACAGCCTACCCTCATTGAAAGTTCTTAGTGACCCTCTTCTCTTCACATGGGCAAGCGTGAAAAAAATGCTATTTCTTTGTTCAAGCTCCGGGTGGGGTTAGATTTAATACCTAGGGATGGCTTCGAGGGTGGGTCAAAATATTCGGGAACGAGAATCACACTTGGCCTAATACATTTATTCAAGATATAGTCGAATTTGGACAAATAGAGTCATTCGGGTATGTCGAGGAGAGGAATCTGGTGCTAGGAGGCTTAATATTGCCTGCTCACCTGTATTATTGATTTATGTTGTGTTTTTTATTTTTATACTCTTCGGTTGATAATGATAATGATAATGATGTATTTGTTTTTGAGTCATTTCAAATCAAGCAGAAATCGTGAACTATACTCATCAGCAAATGGTGGCTATGCAACAGAGGGCGCAAGAGTGCCGCAAGCATCTGCTCGTCAGAAGGCTATCTCCTAAAGTGCGCCGCAACATATGCCAATACCAATACCTCCTCCTATTCAACCAGCTCCGGTCGAGGCTAGCAGTCAAGTGCCTTGAAAGAAAAGATTGACTACCAACAAGCAAGCTCCTCTTTGGAAGAAAACCATAGCTGAAAAAGGAAAAGGGAAGGCCGGCGATCCCTCACTCTTTGAGCCCTAACCGGACGATAATTTATTCCCTCTGCCTATTTTTCCTTCCCCAAGGTTCGGGCCTACTTCAAAGTTCAAAATACGGCCTTGATGCTACGAGCGGGGTTAACTGGAGTGGGTCCCTTAAAAATACTGATGGCTAGGTTGTTCCTGTCAGACCAGAAGAAGTTACTGGAGATAGGACAACTGGAGGCTTTAAAGGGGTTCACATACCATGCAAACATGGTAAGTGTGTAGTCGAGTTTTACTTGTTTTGTCCAGGTTTGCGTTTGAATTTTTGACCAACTTGCACTTATCGTAAGTTAGTCAAATGGGCTACCATTTTTATCGAATGGCTGAGCTGGCCCTGGGTGATCGTGAAGAGCTCCAAAAGGAGAGAGAAGACATTGAAATGGCCAAGACTCTGGTCAATTCAATGCAATTGAGGATCGACGAGCTGACTTAACAGGTCGAAGAGAAAGATACGTAGCTGCTGGCTGCTGTGACTGACAAGTGTTGCCTTGATGAGCTAGTGCGTAAGGCGAGGTTGAGGCAAAAATGGCCCACATTGCTAGTTGAGTACTAGGATACAACAGTGCTACCAAATATGCACAAGATAAGTTCTTCAAAACATTGTCAAGCATTTGCAATGAGGCAGTTCAACAGCTCATGATGTGCTCAGCATTGTCTTCGCTGTCGACGACGCGAAGGAAGCTGTGAAGCAGCTTGAGTTCCTAGGCTATCAATTTTGACCTGAGGACAAAAAATACCTTAATGAGCTATAGAATGAGCAACTCGAGGACTATCCGATGTCGTTCCTATCGATGAGAGTTTGCCAGTAGAAGAAGCTGCAACTTCAGTCCACCCAAGGGCTGTCGATGTGGCGAAAGAGTTCATTTTTGTGAATGACTTCACCTTTGATATCAAAGATGGCAAGGTCGATGCTGCAGCTTACTTTTCTCCTACTGAGCAAACATTTCTGATCTAGGAGGTAGGTCCTTCTCAACCTACGGGTGCAACCCATTCGGCGGCAGAGCAAAAGGTCGAGGGTCCCCCAACCGTCGTGTAGGTGAACTCTAGCGACAAGCTCAATCGTGTGATCAACAAGGTGGCGACTGCTCAAGGTTGTGGAGGGAAAGGAGCTAGGTCGAGTTGAAGCTGCTTCTTTTTGTTGCCTTATTTTATTTAGATTTGCCCTGTGAGGCGATATGGACTATTTGTAGCTTCTTTTTGTGATGGAATTTGACATTTTATTTTATAATATCAACTTTTTGTTTGCTTTTGTCAACCGCTTCCGTTTTATTACTTTTCATTCGATTCAATTCTTTAAACTGATTGCATAAATGAATGAAGAAAAACTTTTCTTCAATTTAACTCGTTGAATAATGCTATTTTTCAATGAAGAAATAAGTAATATTTAATGGATTTCAACCCAATTTAATGGTCGATGATAAAATTGATTATAAAAGAATTAATTGAATAGATCTAATAATTTTCCGTTTCAACCTGACCCATTCAAAGTTGGTTTTGAGATAGTGTTTATAGTTGACTACTGCGTCAACTTAAAATATTTTCGTCATAATGAGATAAATAGGCTTTAAGCTATAGTCAATCATGGGTTGACTTTAGTTGATTGATTTCAAATTGTATGCAATCTTTGTGCCGTGGCAAGTACATCCGCTAGGCGACTTGAAAATGATGATCGATTATAGGGTCAATTTTAAGTTGTGGTCGACTTTAAATGATTTTCTCATTTATTTAGTAGGTAGGCGATATGCCGTGATCGTGGTTTGAAATAAAATTATGGTCGACTACTTGGTCAACTTTAAACAATTTTCTCATTTATATGATTGGACTAAAAGCTCTAGTTGCAATTGAGAACAAATAGTTGATTGAATTTAAACTGCTTTTATTGGTTTGGAACCACATTACAAAAAGTTAAATGAGACTCAGGTCTTTTCATACATAGAACTTTTTCAAGTTTATTGCATTTCATGGTCGAGCGAGCTTGTTTCCATCCACAACTGCTAGTTGATAAGAGTTGTGCTTCACCACTTTGACTACCGGATAGGGGCCTTCCCATTTTGGATTGAGCTTTCCCATATTTTTTGAAACTTCGACTTTCTTGGAGATGAAGTCTCCCACCTTAAAACTTCTTGGTTGAACTCCTTTGTTATAATGCTGGGCCATCTTCAACCTATATCTCTACATCGTTGTGTTTGCCTACTAGTGTAACTCATCAATTGTTTCGAGGTCAAACTCTCTTTTTAATTCATTCCTTATTGGGTTATAATGAATTACCCGAGCTATATGCTCTATCAACTATATCGGGACTACTGTTTTTGATCCATATACCAAGCTGTAAGAAGTATGGCCTATGGCGGTTCTGGTAGTAGTTTTGTAGACCTACAGGTCCCCAGGTAGGTCGTCTGCCCAACTTGCTCTGGATCTTTCAAGCCAAATCTTGATGTGGTCCAGAATAATCTTGTTTGTGACTTCAGTTTGCCTATTGGCTTGGGGGTTTCCAACTGAAGTAAAATGTTGTCGAATTCCCAAACTTTCATACTAGTTCTTTGTGCTTCTACTTTGGAATTGCATCACGTTCTCTCATATAAGCACTTTTGGCAAACCAAAATGGTAGATGATATTTTTCCACAAGAAACTTCTGATGGCCATGTCGGTTATTTTCAGGATCGCTTCCGCTTCAACCCATTTCATGAGGTACTCAACCACAACAATCATGTATTTTCTTTAACTTATAGTTTTTGGGAAGGAACTAACTATGTCTATCCCCCACTAATCGAATGGCCATGTGATTTGAATTGGCACTAGCATTGATGCGCGCTGATGAAGGATGTTAGAGTAGATTTAACAAGATGGGCATTTTCTAGCGAAGTCCACTACATCTTTTAATAAGGTCGGCCAAAAATATCCATGTCCGATAACTTTCTCGGCTAATGCTCATCCTCCATTATGATCACCACAAACCTGAATAGACCTCCTATAAGACCTCTAGAGCCTGCTCTGATGCCAAGCACCTCAACGATGGTCCGAAAAGGGATCTCCTATAAAGCTTACCGTACTCATCGAGGGCAAACTTTGATGCTTGACCACTGAGCTTGCACACTTCTGTTTTATCTTTGGGCTCTCTTTTCGTCCTGCCGGGAAGGAGCTGACACTTGGATTTGCCTGGTCAGGTTCTGGTCAAGACCACCTATAGTGGGTTTATCAGAGATGAGAAATATAATGGTTTTATCTCTGGCTCCTTTTGTTAAGTTAGCAACTTGGATAGGGCATCTGCCCTCTCATTCTCTGATCTCGGGACTTGACTGATGGTGAACTTCTTGAACTGTTGTTGCAACTTTTTGACCTCGGCTAGATTTTTTGCTCATTGTGGTCTCCTTTGCCTAAAAATTTCCTTCGAACTATTTGGTGACCAACTGGGAATCTATTACGGCTACTAGCTGCTCGACTCTCCTATCAATGACCATCCTCATACCAGCAAAAAGGGCCTCATACTCAACTTTGTTATTGGTGATGGGGTAGTCAAGCTTGATGACAAAGTTATACTCCTCAGCCTAGAGGGAGCGCAGAGAAATGCCTATTCTTTCTTCTATATAAGTTACTGAGCCATCGACATGTAAGGTCCAAGTAGGAGAATCATGGTCGATTTCTCCTGGGAGGTTGAGACGTTCTACGATAAATTTGTTAATACTTAGGCTTTAGTGGTGGTTTGGAGTTGGAAAGTGATGTCGAATTCTTCTAGCTCGATAGCCCACTTCGTCAACCTTCCCAATGTGTTCAGTTTTAACAGTATTTGTTTCAATGGTTGTGTAACACCCCTAAAAATATATAGTTGGTAAAATTTTATTTTATTATTATTGTTATTAAAAAAAAGTTTGGGCGTCAAAAAATAAATAGGAAAAAACTTAATTGTTCAAATTTTGAAAGTTTTGGGGGCCAATCTATGAATATTCTAGGTCAAATGGCTCAATTCAAGACACTAAAAATATGAGGATTAAATTAGAAGCTGATTGAATTTATGGGGGACTTAATTGGAAATTGAAATAAAATATTTCAATTTACAATTACTGAATAATGTTCTTTAAATACATTCATCCCCAAAATTTCTTTCAATTCTCACCCACACACCCCTTCTCTTTTCTTCGGTGACCTTCCATCGGCGATGCCGAAACCTCATACTTTACCCATTAATCTCTTCCTCTCGTTGCGGCGGTCACAGCCATACCACATACATTGGGAATCAACCAATGAGACGCCAAAAAATTGAGTTGGAAATTTGGGCTGCAGTGAAGCTAACAGGCACAACGGTTTAGCGGCGAAAGCTGGAGTTTGAACGGTGGTTCTCATAGAGTTCAGCTTAGAGAGTGTTTTGGCACCTTCAATTTCCAGTTTTGACTGCCAGCAACGATGAATTTGGAAAGAAATCATAGCGGCGGAGGTGGTGGCACTATAGCATCGGAGCTCTAATTGACACTTAATTCGGCAACTAAACCAGATATTGAGTTGGCCATTCATTTGAGTGTGTTGAGAAACGCCGATTGGTGGTGGTGGTAGTTAGCGACTCTGGCGGCGGCCCTAACATAGATTTCTCATCTCAACATGATGATCGTAGGTGCAATATTTGTTTGCAGTAATTGGGTTCTGATAAGAAGATTTTGGGTAAATTGTTGGAATTGGGGTTATTACCGATTAAATTGTATCATTCTCAATTTATTTACCAAATCTTGTATTGTTAATGATGATAGAGTACACTTGAGATCGAGAAGTAAATGCATGTATGTATGTATATATATAATGTTTTGTGGACCCAAAATTGTAATATAATATGTAAATCTTGATTAATTAAGCTAAATTAGGTAATTAAAACCTTAATTCTATGTATATGAGACCTAAGTGATAAATTGGGTTCTAATAGTAGGTTTGATTGTTGTAATTTGATAATCGACTTTGTGTAACTTTGCAAGGATAATTGTAAAATAAGAATCTGAATTGATTTATTAACGGGAGCAAATATGACCCTAATAAGTATCATGGTATTAATGGCGTAATTAGTATGTCACCTTACGATATTTTTGAAACCAAACCTTAAAATATTGTATTAACTATAAAATAACCGATATTAAAAGTATAAATAGCTTAATTATTGTTTCAATGGTCAAAACGAGTATCTTGACAATATGTCCGTTCTTTTGATTAGGTGACGAGGAGCCAAGAATCGATGGACATTAGGACATGGATAGCATTGCCAGTGGAGGTTAAGGTGAGGGTTAGTCTAACTTTCCTTTGGGAAGTGAATGTCCCTTTGTTGTTTTAATTCCTTATGTTTCTCTGTTAAAACTGAATTATACTCATTTTGGTGTCCAGAACATCTATTATGATATCTGTTATCAGTCTCTTATACCGTACAGACTTGCTAACTTTCCTTACTCATATTTATATTGTGGGTCTTTTCAACCAAGTTCATTTCATGCTTCTGGTTAAATCATTCTGTATATTATTTATAAGGTCTTGCCAGTCAATAGTTACAGATTGAATTGTTATGTTTAATTTGACAGATATGCTTTTGATCAATTATTTAAATACATATCATCTATTGGCACTATGTCTGGATCACCTTGAGGATGCTCTTGGGGGGCTACCGCCCGATGGGACACCACAGTGTGGGATGGGCCCACGACTAGGTCCGAAAAGATGACCTAGCGGTATGGACCGATAGTGGCTAATCTCCCGGATAATACCCACTTGAGATCTTGATTTGCGGATAGCTAGAGATAGTTGTCTAGTAAGTGACGGGATCAGCATTTGGACCAGCCATGCTACTGACCAAGCAAAGTGCTTGGGGACCGAGCCAAGCTCTTGGGGATAGAATAATAGAGGAAAACTGTTATGATTTTGTATTTTTTACTCCATTTGTTACCCTTTTTGTTATGATCTTCGAGTAATAAGGACAGAGTTGCCAACAGTCGGTTAAATTTGATATGTGTGCTATGTCACATTATTTTTTTTCATAAAGTTTTGATTATTGTTGAACCTATTATCATTTGTTGTATTCTCGACAGTTTTCCTTATTTATTATCATGTTTCTCCCTCACTATGTATTTAGGACTTACCACTTTTGCTATTCTTTATTCTCTTCCCAGACAAGTCTAAATGAAGGCTGAGGACTTGAGGTTTGCTCCTGAAAGAACTTATTTTGTAATGATTAGGTGTTACGTATGTACGTACAGACTTTACCTAATCATTATGCTAAGACTTATGGATGTTATGTATAGCTTTGGGTTCATTTATTGCTCGATTAGCTGAAAAAAGCCTTCCATTTTTCAAAATCCTCAGGAATGCAAGGAAGTTCCAATTTACGGAGCAATGCGACTAGGCTCTGATCGAATTAAAGCAATATTTGTCAGCACCACTGATGATTGCCAAGCCAAAGGTCGAAGAGGTCCTCCATATTTTATCTAGTAGTCTTGTCAGCAGCAATCAACTATGTTCCGGTCTCAACTAGACATGGCACTCATAGGCCAGTATATTACAGCAACAAAGCATTGCAAGGCCTAGAACACAATTATCTGGAGATTGAAAAGTTTGCTCTTTCTTTGGTCACAACAGCCAAGAAGTTGAGGCCATATTTTCAATCTCGCTCTATTGTTGTCCTAACGAACTAGCTTGTGGCGCCCTACCTAGGGTGATCTCTAAGTTAAAGTGCTACCAATTCAAAGTTAAAATATATAACTCAAAAGACAACCACGGAAGCCAAAATTATCTAAACTCAAAAGATAGTCGCTTAACACGATACCCAAAATATCATATCATAAAGTACCACATATACATACCATAGGTCTTAGATTCACCAGACCAGTCTCTACATATGTCTCACAGTTTGGAGTGGTGAGATATCTAGAATGGCCTAAATCTTTTGTAGTTTGCCTCTATACCCTTATGGCTAACCATATATCCTAAAACGTTTCCGCCTCTCACCCCAAACGTGCATTTGTTGGCATTGAACTTCATGCCAAATGCCCTTAGGATTGAAAAGGTATGGCTGAGGTTAGTTAAATGGTTTTGTTCTTTTTTAGTCTTGACAATCATGTCATCAATATAGACCTTCATGGTCCGTCCGATCTCATTCTTGAACATAAAGTTCACTAGTCTTTGATAAGTTGCACCTACATTCTTAAGGCCAAAAGGCATACCAGGAAATAATATAAATCATTGGGGACCACAAAAGAGGTCTTATCCTTATCGTCATGGGCCATAAAGATTTGATAATAACCCTAAAATGTATCCATCATGTCAAAAGATCACAACCTATTGTTGAATTAACTAATAAATCTATTCGAGGCAGTGGGTAAGAGTCTTTAGCACAAGCTTATTCAAATCAGTAAAATCATTACACATCCTCAACTTGCCCTCATTCTTGGGGACAAGAACTACATTACAAAGCTAACTAGAATATTAAATTTCAACAATGTAGCCTATCTCTAAGAGTTTGTTAACCTCTTCCTTGATGATCTGGCATCTTTCGGCGTTGAAGGTCCTAGTCTTCTACTTGATCGGCTTGAATGAGAGGTCCACATTGAGGTGGTGGACAATGATGCTGGGGTCGATTCCCTAGAGGTCAGTATCTTTCCAAGAAAAGACATAAATGTTATTCTTAAGGAAGTTAACCATCAGAAATTCCATATTGCTTCCCAGATTGGTCCCAATCCTCTTAGTCTTGTCGAGATTTCTAAGCTCGAGCTCTATAGTCTTGAATTCTCCAACTGATTCGACCTTGGTTTCTTCTAATTTTCTCTTCTTACTTTGTTGTCCCTCTTCGGGTTCCGTTACTGGGACGTCCCTAGAAGGTTTCAACTTATGTTGAGTCTTCTGCTCACTTGCCTCGACCGAGATGGTGTAGCATCACTAGGCTTCCTTGATATTACAAAGTAGTTCACCTATCCCAGCGGCTATCAAAAACTTGACCTTCATGTGGTAGGTTGAGATAATTGCCCTGTAATTGCCCTGAAGTCATTCAATGCTAGTCGCCCAATTATGACAGTGTAGGCAAAAAGTGTGTCAACCACCAAATAGTAACCATGAGTGTCCTCTTACTGGGTAAGGTAGACAAATTTATAGATCCTTCAGAAATGATCTTAGATCCCCTAAATCCAACCAGAGGGATGTGAACTGGCCCGAACTTCAGCTTTCCCAGATTTATCCTCTTCAATGTTGACAAGAAAATTATATTCGTTGAACTGCCATTGTCGACCAAAACCTTTCTGACCTCAAAGTTTGGAATCTCAGCTGACACGATGAGGGGGCAATCTAGCTTATAGTAAGTTCCTTAATGCTCGGTGTGCGAGAGGTCAGAATAAAAAAAAGAGATGGGTTCTGCCGTAGTGGAGAGTTGGAAAACTATTTCGACTGAAGAAGATTTAGTTGATTCCAATCTCCTTTAGTTCTACTTTTTAGCTGATTTAGAGTCTCAACCTATCGATCCCCCTACAATAGTATCAATCACACCCCTGAGACGTGGGCGCAGGTCGTTAACTGGCTTCTTTCCCTTATCTTCCTTTCTTGGGCTGACAGACTTTTCTCTACAGGGAGGCTGATTGGTCGGGCTCGTCTCTTGCCTGGCTTTCTCATTGACAAACTTCTTTAGATGTTCTTGTTGAATAAGCCTCTCAATCTCATCATGCAGATTGAAGCAATCGTTATTGTCAAACCCTTTGTGTCTGTAGAAGTAACATTATTTCTTTGCTTCATGGCCTCAGTTTCAGTCAACTTTCTAGGCTTTTTTAAGAGGTTGTCATGCTGAATGGCAAACAAAACCTCTTTTATTGCAATATTCAATGGGGTGTAATTGTAAAACCTTTTGATAAGAGATTAATGATTGTCCTCGTGTTGCGCACCATCTTTCTCATTGGCCTTCTTCTTCTTATTGTCAGGGTTACCATACTTCACTCTATTCATGTCCTCCTAGGTCATATACCTCTCTGTGGGGTCGAGTAGCTCTTTCAGCAATCTCAGTCTCTCCCTGACCAGTGCATTGGTGCACTCCTTGTGTCTGAGACTCATGAACAACACATAGATCAGGAATTCAATTCGAGGATTGTCGATTTTCAACACTTCGGTGTTAAATCTAGTGAAGAAATCCCAAAGCGATTCTCCCTCCTTCTATTTCACTGTATTCAAATGAATGTGGGGGGGTTTTGCTTTCCTCATACTAGTAAACTGATGAAGGAATTTGTCACAAAATTGATCATAAGAGAAAATGGATGCTAGCTCCAACTTAACAAACTATCAAGTGCTATGCCCTGGAAAGTGGTGACCAATATCTTTGCATGAATGTACTCATTGTACCCATGGAGCTGCATCACACTACCACAAAAAAGGTCTATTGAGACTCTTAAAAGTGTCATTACATGTGAATCTTGTGACATTTTTTATTTTGAGATACTAGGCAAGAGTGTCACGCTGGTGGGTGCCTCAATAGCCTCTTTTGACATATTGTAGTGTCTCAAGAAATATTTTATTGTAACACTTGAAAGAGTCTCAATAATACTTATTTTATGACACTATTTTGTGTCACGAAATGCATTCTTAACTACTTTAACTACCCAATTACATGAGACAAAAAAATGTCTGCACATGTAGGTATAATGACACTTTACAATATCAAATTAACATGATAATTAGACACTTGTAAGTGTCTCTATATGTTAGATATAATGACACTCTTTTATGTCTCTTATGCTTTTAGATATGGTGACAATTTTGTATGTCCTGATAGTCAAATAATGTAAAACTTCTCTCTGTATGAAAATATATGACATGTATCTTGGTAAACTTATTTGGAAATATTTCCTAATAAACCTCTTTAAAAGCACCTGTTGTAGGTTGTTGCTATTAACTAGAAAAAAAATTAAAAATGAACACATCCTTGTCATTTCTTAAGAGACAGATACAAAAAACACTTTACATGAGTAAAAGATGCAAGCTGCTTAATCCCTACAAGAATAGATTGAGAGCTATATCATGGTATATCAGCTTTTAAAGTTGATTGCATAACAAACCAAAAGTAAGCTGGTAAATTTTAATTTCCCCATCTCATTTTAAGGTAAAGAAGAATCAATATAAGAAAAACTATCATAAAATATTTCTATCACAAAATCCTTATGAGATCAGAATAAATCCAAGCATTTATGCTAATTAAGGTTATAAAAACAATTAAAAAATGGGGCATCAAAGCAAGTATCTCATTTAAAAGCTAGCAACACCAGTTGTATTCAATTCAACTGAGTTCATGACAATATATTGTAGTGCATTACAAATCCAAGATCCAAAAGATATCTCTCTTTCGCAAAATAATTTCAGCCATCAATATAAGTTCAAAAATATAAGATAGAGCTTGCTGACAAACTTCAAAAATTGAGAGTTACATCATGAGTACTTGCTGCTATTGTCTCTTTAGACCATTAATTAGAACTTTTCACAAATCGTCATCTACAACAACCTAAAGCAAATCAAGAACATTCATTAGATAATCAAATTAAACCAAGAAACTTCAAAAAATAAAATGAATTATATAGAAATGAGTGTAGCAAACTAACAAGATGGACTAGCCAAACAAAATCCATGCCAACAACCTCTCCAACAGCTATGCATTCATAAATAGGCGAATCAACTCTTCACCCAACTCCAATGCAGCATTTGCTTTCACTTCACACCAATTTTTTCCTAATTGTGTATATCCGACCTATTTTGATAGAACACGACCAATTGCTACAATTTTTTATGGATCAAATATACTTCTCAAAGAGATTGTCGCACAAACCTGCATTAAATATATCAAGTTTAAAATTCTTTCATACATTAATCTCAAAAGGACATATCTAGTAGCTTATCTTTTTATGATCAACATCAAAATAGTCAAGTCTAACTACTCATTTTTAATTTCTTAAGAATGATATATATTTATTTTAATTATATTATTCTGTCAACAACATTGCATATAAGACTAAAGTAAATAAAGGATTGGTTCATAAAGTGATTACCCTTAGAGGCATTGAGTTGGTAGTTGAGTTTGCTTGATGGCTAGGGGCTGAGGCATGGTCAGATGATGATGAAGAAACTCTATGGACTTCTGGTGGAGAATCATTTCTACCTCTTTGCATATTCATCTCTCTCAACTCATTTATTTGTTTGTCTTGCTCATTAGCTCTTTTCTTCAACTTTTCAATCTCATTCTTGTACTCCATTTCATACGATGACAACCAGCTCAACTAGGCACATTTCCATGTATGTCATATGGAGCAACGCCAAAACCAAACATGAGTACTCTTCCACCTTTATCTTGTATTACTTGAGAAAATATGTCATTTGGACCTTTATCTTTTACACTGCATGGTAGGTTACTTCTTAATTCTTTCATTTTCCTCTACAAAATAAATAGATTGTAATTTACTTAAGTAATACCAAAGTTTAAAAAAATAAAAATAGGTAATTTTTCATTTTAATCCAAATTTTAGACAAATGTAAAATAGTTAGAGAAAAGAGAAACTATTACCAATGACTCTAAAACAACTGGATTAAATGTACTCCCACTTGAGTATAACATTTTCCAAAAAGATCTACTCTACTAGGCTCATAATCCATTATATCATCTTCCATTTCATCATCTCTATCTTCATCACTTCCGTCGTCCCTTTCTTCTCTTTCTTTATCAGCCATTACTATATTCTATAACAAAAAATTGCCATTAGAACACCATTTCAGCAATTAAATACTATCTTACACTTACCTTCATCCCATCAACAACTTGACCAAAACTTCTCTTTCCAGTATTGCGATCCATTTTCTTTTGTGCTCTATGCCTTTTGTTTTCAATGCTTCGTTTGTACATATACAAATACATATGAGTAAGAAAGCTTTTATTTTATTAGTAATATAAATTTGATAGTTTAGTTATTATAGTGCCTTTTGTTACTTGTGATTCAGTAGAACCCCAATAAACTACAAGGCTTTTCCATTGATCAGGGAAAATCCTTTCATCATCTAAATCTAGTCATCTACTTAAATTTTGTTCCAGAGATGCCTTTGGATCAAAATATTTTTTCTTTACTCTACTCTTCCAACTTCTCTAATTTTTACCTAAGTTTTTCAAAGCCCAAACTTCAAATCCTGGAGGAATTACAAACTTTTCCTCGATGTCATGCACAAAGTATAACAACTTTGTTTAATCTTATGAAGAAAAGTGAAAACAATTACTTGTAATAAGGAAAAAAAGGTTAAAGATTGTGTAGTATTACCTTAAGCAAGTCTATTGTTGCTCTTTTGAGGGATTGTGGCACTTTATGCTAATCTTTTATGTCAAGGGGTAGTAATGAGCCATTTCTAACTATGGTACCAAGAAATTCAACATACTCGCTTTTGTTCGAGCCAATAGGTCGTCCAAGCTTGTTAAAGTGGACTTCCTTGTGTGTTCTCCTTGCCCAAACATGTGCCATATGAGTAGCCCCTCGAGCTTTTGTTTTTCATGGGCAATACCTTCAAAATAAAAGGTAAGTTTACAAAATATTTTTTAAATATCACATGCATGAGAATAATTCAATACTACTTGGCACGTTATTCTTAATATTTGTTGTGTTGTTATCCCTATATCTTAAAAAATAATTGTCACAAATGAGGACAATTTTGTTTTAAAGTAGAGAGTTAAAACTTTTGTAACACCCCTAAAAATACATCGATTATGGTATTTTATTTAAGTATTGTTTTAATTAAATTATATAATTTTCAAAAGTTTTGTGGGTTAAAATGCGAATAGAAAAGACTTAATTTCACCTTTAATTAAAATTTAGAGGGCCAAGGTTTAAATTTTATAAGTTAGGTTGGCTAATGTGGAGAACTAATAAACTATGTGGCTAAATTGAACCCAATTAAAACCCTTGGACTCAATTGAAAGTAGAACCATAAATTTTGGGGGTCAATTTGAGAATAAGGAAAGATCATTTTTATAAATATGGAATTTTTAGTTTCACCCCATTTCATTTTCTTCTTCACCGATAACAACCATTTCTCTCTCTTTCCCCCCTCTCCCCAACGATCAACACTGCGATGGCCCGGAGCTAAAAACTAAACCGACCATCATCTTCCCCATCACTTTAGGAGCACGGCGACCCTACAAGCATGCAGAGATAATTGGTAAGTCACTGGGAAATGTAAATCAAAAACCTAGCCATGGTGGAGCTTGACGGGCGCAACGTTCGGATGACTTTTTGACGTGACCCATATGTGGTTTTTGTAGCTTCAGTTCAAATATCACAACGATAGCTTTGGATTGAAGTTTGGCACGGTGGCAATGGCAAAAATTGGAGAAAAATAGATAGGTGGCGAGTGAAACCCAACAATTTTGAGGCTTCAATTGGACTTCAATTCGACGGCAAATGGTGAAATTGATGTAGGGGTTGTGTTTGTTGAGTTGAGATGCGTCGAGCAGTGGTGGTGGTGACTATCTCCGACGGCGGTAAACAGACAGTTTTCTCATCTCGTCACAAGGATCACATGCACGGAAGCTGATCATGGAAATTCCTTATCGATATCAAGGATCTAGGTAAATGATCCAAATTAGGTTAATTTGTCACTGTATGCATATGTATACATGTACCAATCTTTACAACCTTGTAAGTCGAAAAGAATGAGTAGATCGATCGAAAAATCCAACCATGCATGAGAAATAAAGTATGCATATACGTCACTTGAGCTTAGATAACCCAAAATTGTATTATTTCATGTGAACCATGGATTAGTTAGCTAATTAGGTGAGGAAAATCCTAATTTTATGCAACCTCGACCTAAGCGACAAACTTGGATTATTAACGATAATTGGACTATTATAATTGATATTGTGTAATGTTATATGGTTAATTATGTAATTTAGGGATCCGACTATATTATCTTTTATTAGTATAAATGAATTTAGAATTTTTTTTTGCAATAATGGCAAGAATTAGCATATTTTGTAACAATGATAGCGGAACAAAATCCTAAATTACTGTATAAGTCAAGAAACTATAGAATTTGGACTATTACTAATATAAATGTAATTGTTAGAAATTACTAGGGTTGAATAGGGATTTTGACAATAAGTTTACTCTTTGGTTAGGTGACGAAGAATTGGGCCCCGTAGATCAGTAAGCTTTAATTTCATTACCGAGGCCATTAAGGTAAGGATCCACCAACCTGGTACTTGAATTGATTATCGTATTCCATTAGGTGTTGTACCCCTGTGAAGGTCTACCAATTGGTACTTACTTTGTATAAGCTTATTCAATATTTGTTGTTGAACCCTATGAGATTCATTTAATCTAATACCTGTATTGATTACAGTTACTGTTATTTGTTGATTGTTGAACCCTGTGAGGTTCCACCAATTTGGAAATCACTTTGTGCACCCTAGTGAGGGCTTTATCTGTCATTTCTTTGAAACTGACTGTCTCTTACTCTATTGAACTCTCTGCAAACTATTTGAACTCGTGAACTGTATCGGTTATTGAATCGTGCACCCATGTATAGGTTTGTTCTCCTATATCATTTCAGGTAAGAAATCGATTGTCCTCATTCTGGTACTATGAACTTTCAATGTTTGTTTGTTATCATCCAGATTGAATCCGTATTGTAAATTATTGATTTGCAGTGTTGGCTTCCATAATTGATTCCATATATCATTTTTCGCCTTGATGGCATATTTAAAACTATTTTGAGTGTTTATTGCTTTACCTTATCTGCAAATGATCGTTGAACATATTGAAAGATAATTGAACAGGAGAATTGATGGGCTAAGCGCCTTGCCAAGCTATTATGCTTGAGCTATTATTATTGTCAATTAGTTTTGCTTCAGCTATTGTTATTGCTGAGCTATTAAGCTAGAGCCAGTGCATTATCATATTGTTATGATTGAAAGATCGAATTGTTACGGAGGCATAAGGGTATTATGATATACATACTATGCTTGCTTTACTTGAGTTGCATATGTGGATTGGGTTTACCATTCTTATTTGTACTCTGCTCAAGGAGCAATAAGGCTGGAGTGAGTTTCCAGTCTAGATCGTGCTGATGTCCTGGGCCAAATGAGCAGTCTGTATTTCCTCATAAACTGTGATCGATTAAAACACTTTATACCTCTCGAATAGCATCGGTTGAAATGATCCCGAGCCTTTTGACCCGGCGGTTACAGCTCCTGACCTAGCATTTGCTAATAATTTGAGCCCTTTATTTTCTTTATTTTGGCATATCCATATTTTCTTGTATCACCATGTTAGTAAATATTTGGTTTAATTACTGATTCTTCGACGGACATATGTATTGCTTTACATTATTCCTCACTAAGTGCTTATGACTCACCCTTATGTATTATTTATTTCCTCTCTAAATAGGTATGAGGCAGAGGACGATGACTGATGGCAGGTCTAACAGGAGTAGTTTATATTAGTGTTTGGATGAATGTACGTATATATATGAATTCCTCGTTGGGTACTTTTGGTTTAGAGATGTTGTAATATGTCCTTGTAGCATGTATGAATTGTGTACTTGTGATGACATTTTGGATATGATCGTTGTTAGGTTATTAGCATGAATTATGGCACTCTAATATTATTGTATTAAGTTTGAAGCATGTTGTGAGTTCATGATCGTTGTGGATTATTAGAAATTATTAAAAAACATTATAGGCCTATCGAATATAATATATGTATGTCAAGAGATTGACTATGTGGCATCTCGGCTCATGGGCTATCCCAGGAGGGGTGCTACAAAGGTGGTATCAAAGCTTGGGTTTGGAAATCCGAGCTACACTGGGACAGGATCCTAAGATACAATCCCTAAGTATTTTGCATATATTGAAAAATTCTATTTGATTCGAAGATTTAAGATGAATATGATCTGTCTGATATTAATTAAGGAAATCATGCTCTGCATGATGGCTAATGGACATAGAAAAGGAAAAGAGCCCATAAAGGATGAGGGAAACGTAGAATCTTTAAAGGAAATGATTAGGGCTTTGGAGACAGAAAAGGATAAGTTGAGAAAAATATGTTAAACTCTCGAGGAAAGACTCTATGACATGTGTGAGGCTTTAAGTGATAGACAGACTAAGATTTACCATTTGAAATCAATACTGAGAGCAAGGAGTTATGTGGTTGAAAAGTAAAGAGAGAATTTAGAAAAGGAAGAGAAGCAAGTCTCAGTATAGCTGAAGCTCAAGTAGAGGGACTTCGAGCTATATGAACGCAGATAGAGAGACCTTTCGGGCATTAGAGCTTAACCACAGTAGGACCATAGACATGACCTACATCATTGTGGATGGCGTCAGGAGATTGATAGTTTTCTATGGCAGTACCATAGATCAGGTCTTAGAGGTTGGTGTAGGGATTAACACCAGAGTGGAGCCATCTGGGATTCACCCCCTCTTGAGCGGGGACTCGAGCAGGGTATTCGTATCGATGAGATATTTGCTAGAGATTAGATAAAGGTACTCGTAGTGGACCTCATTAGGGACGATGCAAGTGAGGATCCAGAGGAGGAATCAGCTGAGGAAGATCCTTAGATGGATCATGTGTAGGAGTTTTTGCTAGATATGCCACCCAATGACGACGTACCTGTGCAAGAGTTTCTAGTAGATGTGCCACCCGAAGACAACATAGCTGTGCATGAGTTTTTGGTAGATGAGCTACCCAATGATGACATATTTGTAGAGATAGTCGAGGACGACGAGGATGCAGAGTCGGTCATCACAAACGTAGAGGATCTAGATTAGGTGGCATGCTGATGTAGATACAGTGTGACTGTGTATATAGAATAGCGTGGCTTCTAACAACTAGGTTGACCATTCAGCTAAAGTTATTTAGATGCCATGGATGACGCCCTCATACTAACATTGTAATTTTTTTACGACTAGGCATACAGTTAGCATAGCTAATTTTTGGGAAATTTTGACTTGTATACAAATCGATGTAACCGCTAACGCTAACTCAACTATATAAATGAAACCTTATCTTCGATTATTAGATATACAAATTTTGGTTACTATATGATCTATGTAGCTTGATAGATTTATCCTTCGTCTATCTTTCTTTTGTAAATTGAGAATTTGAAAGAGTTGTTAATGATTGAGAAGTCGTTTACAACTCTATGGTCGCAAGCTCATAAACATCAAGGAAAGTTAGAAGTATAATGGAGTCCCACGACAGCGACTACGCATCCGCTTCAACGAGAGGAGGTCGTAGAGGGAGGCCTATCGACATGGGAACTAATGTACCCCAAAATCCTAGATGGGAGATGCCTGTTTATCAACAACCATAGCACAATGAAGAGGTTTCTCAAACCAACCCCATTGACCAGCCAGCTATGGGTCAACCGTTAAACCTAGAGATCCAGAGGGACAAAGGTATCGGTAGTATGGCTAAGCAAGGGGTAGTAGAGTAAGAGTAGCCAATGAAGTTACTGATGATCATGCACTGGAACGATTCCTACGTTTCAGCCCCCAAAGTTTCTAAGGGAACCCGATGATAGGAAAGCCAAGGAATAGGTAGAAAATTTGGAGAATATATTTGAGATATTATGCTACCCAAATGAACAGAAAGTCCAATTTACTACATTCCTCCTGGTAGGGCCTGTACATAGCTAGTGGAAAATAATTGATCGTAGGTGGACGATAGCAGAAATCCACAGGACTTGGGAGAATTTTACCAGAAAGTACATTCCTCTGGTGGTTAAACAGTCAAGAGAAATGGTGTTCATGAATTTAATTCAGGGAAATCAATCGGTTAGCCAGTATGAGGCGGCCTTTAGTTGACTGATCCAAAAACAACCCAGATTAAAAATTGGAAGCATTACCCCTCGAGCACCCCAGACTAGCAGGGCTACAAACCTGGCCCAGGGAGAAACACAGAAACAATGTGTATTTTGTGGAAGATCTGGTCACGAGGAAGTTGACTGTGGGATGAAGTAGAGTAAGTGTATAAGTTGCAGCAGCGACCAATACTTCTTGAAACATTACCCCAGAAAGAAAGGCCTAATACCTGTGGGGAAGAGAAAGCATGTAACAGGAGCTACAGGAAAGTAGAAGAAGTAGGCTCGTGCGTATGCTTTGACGAGAGAGAACGCACCAAACCCAAATGAGGCAGTAGAAGGTATGGTCTCTATTTTTGGTAATTATAGTAACGCCTTATATGACCTTAGTGCATCTCACTCTTTTATATCTACTACCTTCTCCCAAAAGTTGAATAAGCAACCGAAAACTATGGCTTATTGGATAGAAGTTCTAACGCCCTTAGGAATAGGGTTAATAACAGATATTATATATCGGGATTGCCCAATTACGATAAGGAATGAGATATATTTAGCCAATCTCACACAAATGCCTATTCAAGGATATGATCTGATTTTTGGAATGGATTAGCTGTATAAACATCAGGCATAGGTAAATTGTTACACCAAGTGCATTACGCTTGGAGATAAGATACCAATATCAACCCACCAATCTATGAATAATACTCCTTCGCCATCACTTATATCTGCTAGAGGCCAGAAAGATTCTGAAGGAAGGAGGACGAGGATTGAAGAAGTAGAAATAGTGGCTGAGTATCTTAAAGTATTTCCAGAAGAGTTGAATTCGTTGCCTCCTGATCGGGAGATAGAATTTGTCATTTATACTTTTCCAAAAATTATACATGTATCCAAAACTCCTTACAGAATGGCACCAGCAGAACTGAAAGAACTAAAGGGCCAACTTCAAGAACTATTGGAGAATAAGTTTATAAGGCCTAGCACTTCTCTTTGGAGAGCTCCGGTATTATTTGTTAAAAAGAATGATGGATCCCTGAGGGTGTGCATTGATTATAAAGAGCTGAACAAGATCATAATCAAGAATAAATATCCCCTACCACACGTGGAAGAGTTGTTTGATTTATTACAAGGGTCTACAGTCTTTTCGAAGTTAGACTTGAGACAGAGATATTATCAGTTGAATGTTAGAGAAAAGGATATCCCAAAGATTGCCTTCAATTCTCGATATGGTTATTTCAAGTTTGTAGTAATGTTGTTCAGTCTAACTAATACTCCAGTGGCATTTATGGATTTGATACATCGAATATTTCAACTATATTTGGATAATTCGTGATTATCTTCATTGATGACATCCTGGTGTACTCAAAGTTCTGAGAAGAACATGCCAAGCACTTACACATTATTCTCAGAACCTTTAAGGAGCATCAGTTGTATGCTAAATTTAGTAAGTGTGAATTCATGATAAAGAAAGTAGTTTTTCTTAGACACATTATATCCCATGATAGATTGGAGGTTGATCCCTCTAAGGTAGAGGCGATAGTCAATTAGAAGAGACACAAAAACGTGACAGAAGTTTGTAGCTTTCTGGGTCTAGCTGGCTATTATTTGAGGTTTTATAGGATTTCTCTAAATTATCTGGTCCATTGACTAAATTAACTCAGAGACATCAACTGTTTGACGTGGGTGATGATTGTGAGAGCAGCTTCCATGAACTAAAAAATAGACTGATAACAACCCTAGTTTTGGCCTTTCTAGATGGACTAGAAGGTTTCGTAGATTATACGAACGCTTCTAAAGAAGGACTTAGGTGTGTGCTGATGTAAAAGGGGCGAGTCATCGGTTATGCATCTAGGAAGCTTAAGTCACATGAGGAGAATTATCCCACTCATGACTTAGAGCTAGCCGTAGTAATTTTTACACTATCAAAATGGAGACATTACCTCTATGGAGCTACATTCGAGGTATACACCAACCACAAGAATCTCAAATATTTACGCTCATAGAAAGATCCAAATATGAGACAACGCCGATAGGTGGAATTCCTGGAGGATTATGATTTCTCAATTTCTTACCACCCAGGAAAGGAAAATGTGGCAGTGGATGCTCTAAGCTGTAGAGTTAGAATGTCCCACATATTAGGAACGACAATGTTAAAAGTCCTGAAGGCAGATACTGTGGTGAGAATGAGACAGAAAGTTTGGCTTGCTGGAGTAAATGTGCAACTCGAATTATATGCTGAATTATGATAGGCTCAAGCCAATGACAGTTGGATATTAAAATAGAAAGAAACGATCAAGAAGTCTGGGGAATTTGAGTTCAATGTCGATGGCCAAGGTACCCTTATATTGCATAAGAGAATTTGTGTACCCAAAGAAATAAAAAAAAGATTGTTAGATGAGGCACACAAGTCGAGGTTCACGATACATCCAGGAGGTATAAAGATGTATCGAGATTTGAGAAAGCAATTCTGGTGGAACGGAATAAAGAGAGACGCCGCAGACTATGTGCAGAAATGTCTAACCTACCTGCTAGTGAAGGCAGAGCATCAGCGACCGTCGGGGCTACTCCAACCACTTCCAATCCCTTATTGGAAATAAATGCAAGTTACTATGGACTTTTTAATAGGTCTACCGATGGCCCGAAAAAGATATAACAGCATTTAGATAATAGTAGACAGACTAACCAAGTCTACTTATTTCATGCTAGTCGGGACACAATACAAGGTTGAAAGCCTAGCAGAGTTATATATCAAGGAAATCATCAGACTGCATGGAGTTCCAATCAGCATTGTATCAAATTGAGATCCAAAGTTTACCTCAAGAATTTGGAAGACTCTGCAAGCACATTTGGGGACAAGGTTACAATTCAGTTCTATCGCTCATCCCCAAATGGATGGATAGTCTGAGAGGGTCATCCGGATACTTGATGATATGTTGCGGGCTTGTGTCATGAATTTTAGTGAAAGTTGGAGCCGACATCTACCCTTGATTGAATTTGCAAACAATAACAACTATCAATCCACTATCCAAATGGCATCGTATGAAATGTTATATGGCAGAAAATATCAATCTCTATTGCATTGGGATCTTGAGGAATACCAAAGTAACAACTACAAGTCACCCAAAACTATAAGACTAGAATTGGTTTAGGAAACTATTGAGAAGACACAGATTATTAAGCAGAGGATGCAAGCTGCTTAAGATTGACAGAAAAGCTATACAGATAAATGAAGAAAGGATTTGGAATTTGAAGTTGGACAAATTATTTCTTAAGGCATTCCCAAGAAAAGGTTTTCGAAGGATCGACAAAGGTGGAAATCTTAGCCCTAGATATGTTGGACCCCTACGAGATAAGTGAAAGGATCGGGCCAGTAGCATACCGTTTAGCGCTACCTCAAGGCGTAATAGGCATACATGATGTCTTTCACGTGTCACAACTTCAAAACTATTATCCTTATTTTTCCCACGTTATTCCTCATACCAGCATGTCACTGCAAAATAATTTGATGTACGATGAGCAGTCAGTTAGTATTTTGGATTGAAAGTTTTGAGAACTTAGGAATCGGAGGCTTTCTCGAGTAAAGGTTCTCTAGCGCAACCATAACATTGAAGAAGCGACTTGGGAACCAAGAGATCTTGTGCGTCAGCAGTATCCTTAACTCTTCCAGTATTCATGTGAGAATTTGGGGACTAGATTCTCTTAAGAGGGGGAGATCTATAACACCCCTAGAAATGCATTGATTATGGTATTTTATTTAAGTATTATTTTAATTAAATTATTTAATTTTCAAAAGTTTTGTAGGTTAAAATGCGAATAGAAAAGACTTAATTTCACCTTTAATTAAAATTCAAAGGACCAAGGTTTAAATTTTATAAGTTAGGTTGGCTAATATGGAAAACTAATAAACTAGGTGGCTAAATTGAACCTAATTAAAACCCTTGGACTCAATTGAAAGCAGAACCATAAATTTTAGTGGTCAATTTGAGAATAGGGAAAGATCATTTTTATAAATATGGAATTTTCAATTTCACCCTATTTCATTTTTTTCTTCACCGATAACAACCATCTCTCTCTCTCCCTCTCCAGCGATCAACACCGGCGACAGCCTGGAGCTAAAAACTAAATGAACTATCATCTTCCCCACGACTTCAGGAGCACGTAACCCTACAAGCAGACAGAGATAACTGGTGAGCCGTTGGGAAATTTAAATCAAAAACCTAGCCATGGTGGAGCTTGACGGATGCGACATTCTGGTGACTTTTTTATGCGACCCAAGTGTGGGTTTTGTAGCTTTCAGTTCAGATATCACGACGATAGCTTTGGATTGAAGTTTGGCGTAGCGATGACAGAGAAAATTGGAGAAAAATCAATGCGGTGGAGAGTGAAACCTAGCAAATTTGAGGCTTGAATTGGACTTCAATTCGGTGGCAAGTGATGAAATTGATGTGTGGAGTTGTGCTTGTTGAGTTGAGACGTGTCAAGCGATGGTGGTGGTGACTATCTCCGACAGCAGACGTAGGCAGTGAACAAACAGTTTTATCATCTCATCACAAGGATTGCATGCACAAAAGCTGATCATGGAAATTCCTTATCGATATCAAGGATTTGGGTAAATGATCGAAATTCGATTAATTTGTCATTGTATGTATATGTATACATGTGCCAATCTTTACAACATTGTAAATCGAAAAGAATGAGAAGATCGATCGGAAAATCCAGCCATGCATGAGAAATGAAGCATCCATGCACATCACTTGAGCTTAGAGAACCCGGAATTGTATTATTTCATGTGAACCATGGATTAGTTAGCTAATTACGTGAAGAAAACCCTACTTTTATGTAACCTCAACCTAAGTGACAAACTTAGATTATTAACGATAATTGGACTATTATAATCGATATTGTGTAATGTTCTAAGGTTAATTGTGTAATTTAGGAATTCGACTATTTTATCTTTTATCAGTATTGTAACATCCCTAGAATTTTATTTTAATAATAATTTTGAATTTTGTCAAAATTGACAATTAAGATAATATCTAAACTCATAAATATATATATGTATATTTTGTTAATTCGTGGGTTTAAATATAGATTTAGAGGATTAATTTCATCATTTTATTTTTAATAGGGGTTAATTTTGAAATTTTATTAGATTTGGATTCAATATAAAATTATCATTAAATTTTGGGTCCCATTTGAAGTAAGTTTTGAATTGAGGGTCTTAAGTATGGCCAACAGAAATTTTAGGGGCTCAATTGAGATTATGAAAAAATATAATAATAAAAATAAGCTTTTCCTTTTCCATTTCCTCCCCCTTCATTCATCATCTTCACTACCATGTACACACCATCTCTTCACCACCGGCAACTGAGATCCACCAAGAACCACCCCATTTCAACCAACATTCACCATCACCCAACCACCCTGATCTTGGAAACCACCAAACCTAGGCCATTTCCAGCGAGAAAATCGGCGAGCTTAAGGAGGGCTAGCAGAAATGGGAGAGAAAATGGGTTATTGTTCCGATGAATTTTGATGGCCAAAATGGATACCATTCTGTTAGGCTTAGCTCAAGAATCACACTGGTACCTTCGGATTGTTGAACGGACCACTATAGATGGAGAAACTCCACAAAAACCGCACAGTGATGTTGGTGGCTGGGCTACTATTTTCCTACGATTCGAGGGACTTCCTGGTGTTAGATTTAAAAATCAATTGGAGCATTGGATTCTTGGGGTTGAGGAGTAGCTTTTGGTGGCAGTTTCAGAAGTTTCTGGCAGCGGCGGCCCGACCGTGGTGACGGACAGAATGTTCGTCTCGTCGAGGAGAAGACATACATGAAGGTTGATTGTTGTTTCTCTTTTTCGATAACTCAATATTTGAGTAATTGTTTGGAAATGAAATTTAGCTTTTGCATGTATTTGTATACATGTATTCCTTATTCAAACCTTGTACTTAGAAGAATAATGAAGGAAATGATCGATCAGAACAGCGATGCATAAGATTTGAACGTTCATGCATGATAATTAAGTTTATTGAATCCGATATGGTATTATTTCATGTGAACTATAGGTTAGATGGCTTATTAAGTATAGAAAACCCTAAATTTGTGTTATTGCGACTTAGGTAACAAAATTTGGGATGTTATAAAAAGTTGGATTATTATTATTATTGATTAGCATATGTTATAAGGGTTAAATAGGTAAGTTAAGAACTCAATTGTATTATCTTATTAGGTGGCGAGGACTTGGGACGCGAAGACCAGTAGGATTCTGACTTATTACTGAGGTTGACGAGGTGAGGATCCGCTAATCTGGCAACCTCTGTACCTTTCAATTTCGTGATAAACCCCTGTGAGGGTTATTATTGCTTTGAATATCGTACCTTGTTGATTGTTGTTACCCCCTGTGAGGATTCGCCAATTTGGCAACCTTTGGACCTATCGTTTCCTTGATAAAACCCTGTGAGGGTTATTATTGCTTTGAATATCATACTCTGTTGATTGTTGTTACCCCTGTGAGGATCCGCCAATCTAGAAACCTTTGTACCTTTCAATTCCGTGATAAACCCCTGTGAGGGTTATTATTGCTTTGAATATCGTACCTTGTTGATTGTTGTTACCCCTATGAGGGTTCTACCGATTGGTTCTTGATTTGTTAAGCCTAATCTATAGCCTTCATTGAACCCGTTAGGTTCTGCTGATTTGATATCTGTCGTGATTTGTTATTGATTCTCGAACCCGGTGAGGTTCTCTTATTTTGAAATTGTTGATATTTGATTCATTTTATTGAAAATGACTGTCCAGATCTGCTTCTGTGAAGCTTTGTGAAAATTGATTTCTTTTTCTGGAAACTGAACTGTACAGCTGAGTGGCCAGTGTTTTCTTTAAAACCATTCTGAACGAACTGATTCACTATTCTGGCGCCATGAACTTTCACAGTATTACTGTATCTTTCCTATTGGATTGGTGTTTTAAGTGTCAAATATCATATTGATATTCCTTGATTGATCAGTATATCTTGGATTTGTCGTGTTGGCATCATTGTTCAGCTATTCTGCCATGTTGGCAATTGATCGTTCAAAATATTAATTGAAAATTATACAGGGGAATTGTTGGGTTGAGCCTTGCCAAGCTGTTATGCTTGTGCTACTATTTTGCCAAGCCATCGTACTTGTGCTACTGTTGCTGCCAAGCTATCATACTTGTGCTACTGTTATTGCCGAGCTGTCATGCTCGTGCCACTGAACTATTATTGATTAATCGACTGTACTTTTATTGAGGCATAAGGATAATCTGATACACATAATTATTTTTATTTGATATGCATAGTCTGTTGGGCTTGCACTCTTAAATTATTTTAGTTGTGGAGCAATAAGGCTGGAGTGAGTTCCAGTCTGGATCTGGCTAAAGCCAAGCCAACTGAGTCATCTGTATTCCCTCCCAACTGTGATCGGTTGAGATGCTCTAAACCTCCCGAATAGCCTCGGTCGAGATGATCCCAGGCCTTTTGAGCTGACGGTTACAGCATCCCGACCTGGCAATTGTTACTGTTTGAAAAAAATGTTCATTGTCTTCATTCTGACTTGTTTTGAGCTTCCATAGTTTCGTGTCATCGAGCTTTATTGTTATTATTGACTCTAGACAGCCATCTATTGTCTTGCCTTATTCCTCACTGAGTCCTTGTGACTCACCCTCGTACCATTTATTTCTTTACAGATAGGTATGAGACTGGAGGCTTGGACTGAGAGTTATAACCTGACATTTTGTATTATGTTTGGTGAATGTATGTTCATATATGAATTCACCATTTAATATGTATAAATATTAGAAATATTGTGATATGTCAGGAAGAACATGAGACTTTTGGTATGTATGTATAATATTACATATGTTGATATAGGTTTTGAATTAAGATGGGTTATTAGTATGACTTTAGCACTATGATATTATTGTATTAAGTTTAAAGCATGCTGTGAGTTGTGATCATTGTGGTTTATTGGAGAATTTTTGGAAAAAATTCTATAGGCCTATCGGATATGTTAGTGCATGCTATAGGATTGATTTGAGTGGCATTCTGGCATTTGGGTGATATCCCGAGTGGGGGTGCTACAGGTATAAATGAATTCCAAAAATATTTTCATAATAGCGGCAAGAATTAGTGTATTTTGTAACAATAATACTAGAACAAAATCCTAAATTACCATATAAGTCGAGAAACTATCGAATTTGGATTGTTACATATATGATTGTAATTGTTAGAAATTACTAGGGTTGAATAGGGACTTTGACAGTAAGTTTACTCTTTGGTTAGGTGACGAAGAACTGGGCCCTGCCAATCAGTAGACTTTAATTTCATTACCGAGGTTATTAAGGTGAGGATCCGCAAACCTGGTACTTGAATTGATTATCGCAATCTGTTAATTGTTGTACCCCTGTGAGGGTCTACCGATTGGTACTTGCTTTGTATAACTTATTCAATATTTGTTGTTGAACCCTGTGAGGTTCCTCTCATTTGATACCTATTTTCATTATTATTATCGTTATTTGTTTATTGTTGAACTCTGTGAGGTTCCACTGATTTGAAAATCGCTTTGTACACCCCAGTGAGGTTTCATCTATCATTTCTTTGAAACTAACTGTCTCTCGCTCTATTGAACTCTTTGTGAACTATTTAAACTCGTAAACTATATCTGTTATTAAATCGTGCACCCCTGTGCGGATTTGTTCTCTTATATTATTTCAGATAAGAAATTGATTGTCCTCGTTCTGGCGCTATGAACTTTCAATGTTTGTTTGTTATCATCCAAATCGAATCCGTATTGTAAATTGTTGATTTGCCGTGTTAGCTTCCATAATTGATTCCATATATCATTTTTTGCCTTGATTGCATATTTAAAACTGTTTTGAGTGTTTATTATTTTGCCTTATCGGCAAATGATCGTTGAACATATTGAAAGATAATTGAACAGGAGAATTGATGGGCTAAGTGCCTTGCCAAGCTGTTATGCTTGAGCCACCGTTATTGCCAAGCCGTTATGCTTGAGCCATCGTTATTGCCAAACTGTTATGCTTGAGCCATCATTATTGTCGAGCTATCATGCTCGAGCCAGTGCATTATCATATTGTTATTATTGAAAGATCGTATTGTTACGGAAGCATAAGGGTATTCTGATATACATACTATGCTTGTTTTACTTGAGTTGCATATGTGGATTGGGTTTACTATTCTTATTTGTACTCTGCTCAAGAAGTAATAAGGCTGGAATGAGTTTCCAGTCTAGATCAAGTTGATGTCCAGGACCAAATGAGCCGTCTGTATTTCCTCATGATCTATGATCAGTTGAGATGCTCTATACCTCCCGAATAGCATCGGTCGAAATGATCCCAAGCCTTTTGAGCTGACGGCTACAACTCCCGACCTAGCATTTGCTATAACTTGAACCCATTATTTTCTTTATTCTGGCATATCCATATTTTCTTCTATCACCATGTCAGTAAATATTTGGTTGAATTATTGATTCTTCAACGAACATGTGTATTGCTTTACATTATCCCTTACTGAGTACCCTCATGTATTATTTATTTCCTCTTCAGACATGTATGAGCCAGGGGATGATGACTGATGGCAGGTCTGACAGGAGTAGTTTGTATTAGTGTTTGGATGAATATATGTAAATATATGAATTCCCCATTGGGTACTTTTGGTTTTAGAGATGTTGTAATATGTCATGATGAACTTAAGAATTGGGGCATGTATGAATTGTGTACTTGTGATGACATTTTGGATCTGATCGTTGGTGGGTTATTAGCATGAATTATGGCACTCTAATATTATTCTATTAAGTTTGAAGCATGTTGTGAGTTCATGATCGTTGTGGATTATTAGAAACTATTAAAAAAAATTATGGGCCTATCGGATATAATGTATGTATGTCAGGAGATTGACTAGGTGGCATCTCGGCTCGTGGGCTACCTCGGGATGGGTGCTACAACTTTTGTCTCGTTCAATTCTTGAAATACTATTATTCTAATCTAATTTTTTTTTCCAAGAAATAATCATAGATACTCCAATCACACAAAACATTTGGTGCTTGAAATACTACTGATATTTAGCTTAGGGATATGGGATTGACAATAGCAACTTATTATTTCAAGATGAGGACCCCATCTTTCTTGTTGCCCAAAAACAAAAGAAAAATTAAAATGCAAAAACTCCAAGAAAGAATAAACTCCAGTGTTCCTTTCTTAATTCATATTCCTTTTGATATTATTCTGTTTCTTTATGATGATATCATAAATCAATACATGAAAAATCTAACAGTGTTCAAAAAGAGCTCAAGCTAACAATGAGCATATATTCAAAAAATATATCTGCTGGTCCAGGCTGGGGGGTAGCACTATCTACTGGTCCAGGTTGGTTATGCTTGTCAAGGACAGCTGACAACTGAGCTTATATTTGTTCACTGATTAATTGCATACATTAGGGCATGGTCAAAGTTACCACTTGTTCTGGTTGGGAACTAGGTCCAGCCACATCCTGTTCTTGTTGAGGATGAGGAGGAGAAGTTGGGGACCTTCTAGTCTCCTCTCTTTCTGAAACGGCTCACCTTATGTTTACTATTTTTCTTAATCATAGGCTCTAGAACCCACAACGGTTCCAAATGATGATAGCGTTATCTGTTTTGTGGTAAACTGGGCTCTGGCCCAATGTGATCAATTATAATAGAAGTCTGAAGGGAGTGTTCAGGTGTAGTTGAGTCGAGTCTTGCAACCAATAACAAATATCAGGCTTGCCGATGAGCCCTCAGTGAAGGCACTTTGACACTCAAGTTAGTACTTAATCGACCAGAAAAGAGAGTGATAGAGTAAGGGTTTTGATGATAATAAACATACCTTGCTGAAGGGTGGTAATAGGTATTATAGTATCTCTTGAGAGGTTAAAATATCAATGATGTCCTTGATTATATAGAGAGGACCTTTGTCCTTACTTGAGGATCTTTAGGTCTTCTTCCTTTTGTGTCTTTCTCCAGGTGGCACCTCTTTTACTCTTCAGGACATGGCGGTACTATGGAGGTATGCTCTGCAGGATGGTGGTACAGTGGAGGCATGCGCCATTAATTCAGAGGCACGCCACCTATCAGAGCATTTAATGCGACAGAGTTATGGTTATGGCGCATTCAATGCGACTGTGACCAATAACGTGGGACTGCTCTATGTTGCTTCGATTGACCTCCTAGGGTTGAGATGTTTCCTTTTTGCAAGTCATCTACCCACACTCTGATCGAGATGATGGAACTCTATTGGATCCAAAGGTCTTTCTAGTTGAGGGCTGAATAGTCGTTCTCAAGATGATCAACCATACTCTGGTCGACCGACAAGGTGTTGGTAATCGTGTTGGCGAAACAGCCCAATGAGAATTTGGGCACTATTAGTGGTTTGGGACTATTGGGCTATCCCATATCAGTTAGGAATTTCAATCTAACATACGCAATGTTAATAATAATAATGATAAAATCTATATGGTGAAAACATGCATGCACATGTTGTAGGTATAGGCGCAGCCCATGAGAATATGGTGAAAGCAAAAACAAATAGCTAGGGCTTGTTCTCCTACGTTTTGGGAAAAAAAAATGTCAACCCTAAAAAAAAAAAATTTAATGCAGACACATTCCTCAATCTTTCTCTCAAAATATTACACGTTTCTACTCAAAAACCTCTCACAATTCACTCAAAAAAAACCCAGCATCCTAAAAAGCATATCTACCCCCTTATTTTGTCACTCTATCTTTCACATCACTCATTCATTTATCACACACACACATATATGAAAATATATATATATATATATATATTTTACATATATGAAAATATTAAAATTTTACTACTTAAAAAATTCTAAAACTTATGTTTACAAATTTAATTAAACTAATCATCGAGAAAATTAATTAAATTTAATAAATAATTTATTTATGAAATAACATATTAAATTAATTAAATTATTTATTAATTTAATAATGTATACTTATATTTAATATTTAATGTATTAATTAAATATTACATTATTCATTCAACAAATAATTTAAGATGTTTTAATTTGATATAATAAATAAATAAATCTTCTTCAAAAAAATTAATCTTCATTACATATTAATATTCACATTTATTTAAAATTATTATAAAAAATTAATTATAATGTGATACTTATTTAATAATCTATTAAGTTAATAAATTAATATTAATATAATTAAAATAATTATCGAGAAAATTAATTAAAATTAAATAATTTATTTATTAAATAATGTATTAATTAGAAAATGAGTTAAAGTAAATAAATAACTTATTAAATAAATTAATTTATGTAATTATTTAAATAACTTGTTATGTATACATTAATATGTTTCATATTTCACGTATAATTAAATCTTACACTTATTTACTTAATAAATAATTTAAGATGATTTAGTTTTATATAATATAAAATTATTTATTTTTTTAATTGATGAATTGTTATTAAGTGTTATATATATTATTTTATTTAACTAAATTTTATTTATACATAAATTGTAGATAATAAATAGTTAAATAATTATATTTGAAGAATAAATAATAATTAGTTTATAATTAATGTACAACAATTAATTTTTTTTATATAAGCCGATATCAACAATTATAATATAATTAATATTAGCTATTTTTTTATAATTAAGGTATAATTATAATTTCATAAATAATTAATATTTATTAATAAATTCATAAAAAAATTTAAATTTTAAAATAAAGCACCAATTGAATTAATTATACATCATTTTACCACAACAATATATTAATTATTACATATACACACACACACACATCATCTAACTATAAATATACATACATGTATGATATATTACATAAAAAAAATTACTTTCACCCACCACATCAAAAAGCAACTTATTTGATATTAACAGTAAAGTTTGTCTCTTCCCAAAACAAAAACAAACAAACAACTCATTTTCAAATCATATTTCATATTTCCCCAAAACAAAAAGAAGCGCTTGGCACATTCTTTAAATTTTCTCCCAAAAACACATTCTCCCAAAATATTTTCTAGAAAATAGCCACAATATAGGAGAACAAGACCCTAGCCTTTCTCCAAGTACCAATCCTACATCTCCCTCCTTCCCCCCCCCCCCCCCCACCCCTCGAACATTTAGATACAATTTGGATATATTTTTTTAAATTTTTATTTTCTATTTTTAGTTTTTAAAATTTAAAAAATAGTTAAAAAAATAATTTAAAAATAAGTTTTTATTTGAATATATAGTTGTTTGAATAGTAATTATTACATATTATTATATAATTAAGTTATAATTAAAATATTTTGAGCTAATAAAAATGAGTTGTAATTTTGATAAAAATATGATGAGTTTGTGATAATTTATTTTTAAATAATGAAATATTAAAAAAATGGTTTTGGAAACAAAATCAAACAAAATGTTAGTTCTTAAGAAAGCAACTCAGGGAAGAACGGGAAAAAATACTACGTTTGTGGCCTTATTGACTGTTAGACAAATAACGAATTCCAGCTTTCTTTTGTTATGCAAATCATCAGCATCATATTTATAGTCACAATTCAATGATCATTATATTTGTGATAAAAAATTTATTGTCACTAGGCTGTCACTATATATATATATATATATGTTTTTAATTATAATCACGAGAATTTAAGAACTATTCTTGTTACTATTAAGTTTTAAAAATTATTAGAATGACAAAATAAAACTTTTTATCACTTAATATATGTAATTACTGATAACTTTCACATTATCAGTTACTATTTTGTTGCTCATTTTTTTTCTTTTCTTTTTTCTTTTTGTAGTGTTGTGGTCGTTTTCTCTTGATCACTTTTTTAAGCATTAATCATGGTTTCTACATGAAGACATGAATAGTAAGTGTGGATCATGAGACAATCTTAAAAATAGGGTAAACTATATTTTTGATCCTATATATAAGTTAGGGTTGTTTGGATTTTGATCTCATTTTTTGTTAGTTTCGTGTATTGCGTCTAATAAGTATCCTTTTTTCTTTTTCTTTTTTAAATTTGAGGACCGAAGAGGACTTTTATCCACAAGTTAACGAAGTAGCTAACGTGCTACTCACATGGCCGTTAAATTGGTATTTTTTTTGTCCTATAAGTTAAATCTGCTTGGACTTTGGTCCCAACAAAGTGAGGAATTATCAATCAAGAAACCACTAACAGATACATCAACATAGTTTGCCTTTTTTGAAGCTTTAACAACTTATATTTAATTGCATTCAACATTATAAGAAACACAAGAATCACTCGTTTTGCTCTTTCACATGTGGGCGGGTCTTTCCAATCAATGAAACCACATTCATTATTATTAGAAGCACAACCATAAAACCTCCTATCTGGATTTTCATTTATCTATGAGATCCTCGATAGAGCAAATGTGCTACAAAAACGTGAAATCTATTGGAGCTCTTGTTGGGACCCAAATTCAAAATGAGTCTAAACTTGTAGGATCATAAAAAGCCCAATTTAACACCACTTGAGTGGTACGCAAGTTGTTCCATTAATTTTTGGATGGAAGCCCTCTTCAGTCCTCAATTTTTCTTTTTTAATAAAAAAAGGAGGGGGCTTATTGAATGCAATGTAAGAAACTAATAAAGAATAAGACCAAAATCTAAACTAGGCCTGTAAATGGATAGGGTGTTACCCTAACCAGGCTCAAAATATAAATACTCGTACCCTACCCATACCCATATTTATTAAAGATAGTGTAATGGATATAGGTAGGGTTTGTATCCATAAATTACACATGTATCCATATTAAAAAATTACTCATTACTTTATACGTAAACCTAAAAATTGTTTATACCCAAATCAAATTTATATCAATGATAAACTTTTTATATATAAAAATTACAAATATGTGAATAAACAATAACAACTAAATAAATTTTCTTCATTAAAAATTAAACTAAATTAATAAAGTTAATATATTGGGATAGCAATTTTTTTTTTTTAAAATTGTAATAGCAATAGCAACAATTGAACATTTTTCATTAATAAAATTAACAATATTAAAATTAATAGTGGAATAAATACTTTTTATAAAAACAATTAATAAAATTAATTTTGTTAATGAATAAAGTCTATTAATATAGAAATTAATAGTTTTTATAAAATTAAATATAGAAAAAAGTTTTTGCTTTTAAACTGTTTTTATTAATTGTTTTTTTAATTATATTAATTTAATTAGCAAAAAGTTTAATTGTTAATTATATTAATAAACTTTTACTATTATGTCAATAAAACAGTTAATTTAATTAGCAAAAATTTTGAAATTAAATAATTTAAATTTAATGATTATATTAAATTAAATATAAAAAAATTATTTTTTGTTATCGTATGCCAAATAATATTTTTAATATATATTGAGAAAAATAAATATATATATTAAAAACATAAGTCCAATAAACTAGATCCAATGGGTCTTGGGTTAGATAGGGTAGGGTATGATTAGGGTCTCATCCTTTTAGGTATTTTAGAGTATGGTAGGATTAGGGTCTCATCCTTTTGAATATTTCAGGGTCTTATCCTTTTGGATATTTTAGGGTATGAATAAGGATAGGGTAATACCCTACTCATTTACATGCCTAATCCAAACAAACTGAACTTATATATGAGACCAAAAATGCAAATTACCCCTTAAAAATATAAAGGATAATTGGATGAAAGGGTATACTAATGAGCTCCAGCAGCCTTGCCGTCGGAAGCTGCACCATGGTACCAAGGTACCAAGGCTGTAAGGGCGAAGGTTCATGAAGAAATTTTATTCCTCATGTCAGGTGAAATAAAAGAGTCCTCGGAATTGAACTTGAAATGGAAAAATGAATAAAACATATCAATAGTGGATAAACCCCCAACATGCGTAACCACTATAGTGAAACCAACTATCAAACAAAAGGAATTGGGAGTAAGTTGACTTAAAAATATGTCGTGAAAATGGGAAATAGACAGATAAAGGGCTGGATTGGGAACGTAAGGCCACTATGTACATGGATGGTGTAAAAGCACAAAAAGAGTAAAAGACGGGAGATGGGGGCTAATTATTAGGATGGCTTCTGCAAAAGGTACTAAAATTAATTAAGGATGGGCCTCGGCGTGTACGAATCCATGGAAACATCGTATAATATTCAGAATAAGAAATAGTCCAAGTCCAAGAGAACCTTTTGACTCCGTCTAACAAAGGGCCTTAGTGGAGGAGAATGAAACACAGAAGCTCAGCCTGCGATTGCTTGTGAAAAATATCTCAAATCGTGTGTCTATGACATATGAGATTTTGAAAAGTTGCATTTGGATGACAGACTTATCTCAGGTCTTTAAAATTTGAGGAGTCACATGCCCATCTCACCTATCTGACCTTTTTGAGTACTTAGTCTCCTTTTTCTCTCTCTTGTCTCAAAATTCCTCTTGCCTCACAGTTCACCCTAATGGCTTTTTGTATATCATTTTCACTCGTTTTCTTGTTTCTTTGCTTTGCTTCCTGGTTGTAAAATATTATTTACAATTTTGTAAAATATTTTTTTTTAATTTTTAACTGATCAAACCTAAATTGCAAAAATAAATTTTTAATTATTCAACTATAAATAACTTATTACATTTTTAAAAATAAAATTTATAACTTTTTATGAAAAAAAATGAAGAATGAAAATTTGAATAATTTCTTTTAATTATTTTGCAATTAATTCAATTAATTTAGAATTTTTTAAAATTAAATTAATGAAAATCTACAAAAATATTTTTTAGTTGGCATTTATTTTCACTTGATCTACTAAGCATTTGTTTATGAAAATTTTAATATGAAATATATTAATTATATTAAATTTATCCTTTATTTATTTATTTATTTATAGCCAATATCAATTTTAAACAAACCAAAACCAAAATATAATAAAACAATCTCATTCTATCAAATAAATTTCTCAAACATATCTTACAAACAATCCAACAATCATTCACAACCTCACATCACATCAATCCATTAAATCACTATAATCATTACATTTTATCTCACAACCATTCACAGCCTCATTTTTTATTTTTCATATCACTCAAACACCAAAACAATTCTAAATTTTCTAAAATATGAAAAATGAGACATAGGCTCACAAACAATCACAGCTTCAAATCCTAGTTGGGATTAAAAGATTGAGAGACCCAATGGAATTTGGAGGAGGATGGTTGAAAGAGGTTCACTTCCGACAGCACAAAACCACCAATATGTAGGTATAACAATATCACTAGATAAATACAAATAATACGATTACGGTATTTTTATTCCTTTTGTTTTGGTCTTCAATAATTTTTTTATTTAAGCGTTGAAGAATTTATGTTGGGCCACCATCATCCCCAACCTTCACTTTTGCAGGAGATGCAGAAGTACTGCGGAAGAGTTGAAAAGAATCAAGCACAGTTGGAAGGCACTTGATTTGTTCCGAATAAATTTTATTATACATCTCCAGTGAATTAGTATTCACGATAATTAATTCCATGCTAAGGGAACGAAAATTATTACACAAAAAAAGGAAAAAAGAAATAGTGGGCGGTTTCGGGCAACTCTTTTACTGGTAACTCATTCCTAAAATTAACGGAGACACAGAATGTGAAGTACCCATTCTACCACTAATTGATCAGAGAAAAGAAATAATTGAAAAGATCCCATGCACCATAACTGCTTGGTGATATATGCAATTACGTATGTATGTTGGGGATTTAATCGCATGCCCATGTTGTCGGTGTAAGCGCGATGACACGCCGACGGTAGGGTGTTCACTTAGGAAAACAGCTAGCTAGCCTATGTTCGTATGAGTAAGACAGTTAACGAATCAAAACTCTCAATTCGATATTCGAATTTAAATAGTAGATTCAAATTCGAAATTTAACGAATTCGAATTCGAGCCTAGTATAATATTCGATATATAATCGAATTCGATATTCGATAAAATATTCGAATATATTTTATTATATATTAATATTTTTATTTCTTAAAACTTAAATTTTGATAATTTGTAATTTATAGTAATGAAGTCATTGAATATTATGTCAACTATTACATGTATTTAATATTTATTTTTTGGGTAAATCAAGTATTTTTATTTTATGACCATAATAAAAGGTGAAAAATTAATAAATAATTTAGTAAAAAATTGAGTTAATCAAACATTTGAATCGAATTCGAATATATCGAATAGTTACTCGAATCGAATTTAAACCTAGTTTAGAATTCGAGTCGAATTCGAATACGAATACGAACATGAGTAAAATAAATTGAATCAAATCCGAATTCTCATATATTCAGTTCAATTCAATTCGTTAACAGCCCTGCGTATGAGTTCTAATTGTCGGCCCTCATAGGATTGTAAATGGGTAGAGTAAAACTCTACCCAGGCCCACAGCAATAACATAGAGCCCAGGCCCAACAAATTTGTAATATACCCGGCCCAGGGCCCACACCCCCGACATATTCTGTTAGTTATTAATTAAGAAAGCAACCGAGGGAAAAAGTAAGAAAATATAATACAGCTGTGGCTCTGTTTATTGTTTCACAGAGCCGCGGATTCCAGCTATCTTCTGTTATGCACATCGATGCATCCCCGGTCATCAGAATCTTCTCGACATGCAAATATGTCTATATATATGTGCATATATACACACACAACCGGAACTTACTTTGATCGAAGAATTCTATTTGGTGAGAAAATATTGGGTGATCATTTGGTGGAGCTTGAGATAGAGATATGACTAAAGGAGGTGAAATGAGCAGTGGGAATAATAAACTTGAGAGGAAGATCACTGAGAAAAACAGAAGAATTCATATAAAGGGCCTTTGCTCCAAGATGGTTTCTCTCATTCCTCCTCACCATTTCAAGCCAGCAAAGGTATGTGCTCTATATATTTGCAGAAAATAATAAAGAAGCATCCCAATTTATAACAAAATCAGATATAAATTAACCATATATGTCTAGGGTTAGCTTGCTCTTCTGACACTATATATCTTCTTATTATTTGTGATGAAGTACTGTAACATATAAATTTGGGCATTATCTTTTTCTGGTTTTTTCCTTCTTTCTTTTTGACCTTTTTCTGGATAAGATGCGAGGTAGCAGGAGTTCACGCTGAGCAATCCATGACTTCTTCATTTTAAAGAACAGTTGTGCTACTTCGATTAACATTTTTTTTTTTTTTTAAACTTAATGATGAAGAACATTATCTACTTTAAAAGCATTAATAATCACTACGTTGTTTTGCGAAGAAATATTACTTAAATTCATTTATCAAATTTCTTAGAATGCATTTAGATTTTTAAGATTATATATGTGAAGTATTAAGGCTTATTAATTGTGAATAGTATTATGTTTGATATTGAAGATAAATATGATGAGCCAGCATGAAATTAAGGTCAAGTCGTGCTTCGGGCCCATCTTAGTTATATGATTACATGTTTATTACATCTTTTGAGTCTAAGGTGAGATTGAATAACCACCCATGTAAAAATTGCATTTAAAATTATCATTACGCTTTTTAAAAAAAAAAAAAAAAAAAAAAAAAGAGATCAAAATTAGTCCAAATGAGCAAAAAGCTGCATATACTTCTATAGTATACTTTAATTTTGCAAATTAAACGTGACTTCAAAATTAAGGTAGTAGCACATTCAACCACAATTTCTAAAATTAAATGATCAGAAGGATATATTACATAGTTTTTACCAACTGCAACTATATCTATAAAATTATTAGTAGAACGTATCCAACCCAACCGTAGTAAATCATCCGAACTTAGGATTCTTTGCTATATACAGCACTAGCTATCGTGTAAGATTTTTCCTCCTTCTAAGGCTCGTTTGGATTCATTTCAAATCCTATTTTCACAAATTCTACTATTTTAGAAATAAAATGCATAACTTTTTACACATTTCATAGAATATTATTTTTATTTTTATTTTTAAAATACATACTCTAATAATTTATGTGTTTTTTTTCAATAACTTATATATCTTTTCTCTGTTATATTATTTCTATTTCTCTGCCTACAATTTATTAAAACTAATATAATCATATACTTTCAACATAATCATTATATTTCTAAACATTTTATCCGAAAATATTTTTATTTTTGCATCATATCACATAATTAATTTTCATCAATTTGAAAATGCTGAAAATCGCAAATGAATCCAAATGGGGCTTATTTGCTTTTTCCTCCGTAAAACTCCATTTCATTTTCAAACTATTCAAAAAAGTCTCACAACATTATTTCTACTATATTTGATTATATTTCCCCGAAACAATATTATTTTGAGAAAATATAACTAAATATATCTTTATTTTTCTTTTTTCAAACTATACATTCTTCAATATATACACATATATATATTATATATTTTTTTATTATTATTTTAATATTAAAATAATCATTTAATTTCATTTTCACTCTAAAAATTCAACAAAAAAGTACTAATTCGATTGCTACAATAAAAAATGTCTCTTATAAAACATAAACAAACATACCAAAAAATAATTTTTATATTTTTCAATAATTCATTCTTTTAAAATACATAATAAATATATAATAAAATCAAACAAAAAATATAACCAAACATTACCTTTGTTTCTTGAGTACAAGGTATTCTAGCCCAATTCTTACTTGCATGATAGAATAGCAGTACCAATAAAGTATGTAAGGACCACCAAACTTCCAATGTCTGTACGTACTTTAACTGCCATTTTAATTTATGGTAGATATTTTCGTATACTGAATTATTGCACTGGCAACAACGAAGTGCCTTTCCCTCCTCAGCTCCGTCTCCGTCGCTGTCTGTTCCGTCATTTGTCAATTCCATTAATTACGTCGTACCATAGTTTAGTGATGCATAAAACAAATGTATCTCTCAACAACGTTGTAGACTTGTATATCTATTAAATTTCCAAGCATAATCCTAATGTGAGCTAAAATTGAACAAGCTAATACCTTAGATTTGTCGTGGATAATAAGTTGTAGTTAAAAATTTGCATTTGTTTTTCAAGATATGTATCATGCATTTATTTCATGTATATCATCATTCGAATTCTTTGTTAGTATAAATAATTATGATATTGTGGTATAACTCTGAATTGCTACCACCTAATGGATCCACGGGGCACCACACTATCTTCTTACAAGCGTGGTTTGTCGGAACATCGATTTATTGGTCAGAACATGTGGTTCGTAATTGGAACGGACGATTGTATTCTATTATTTTGAAAATTAATGGTTGGAGACTTGGCACGCCGATAAATTGGCCAAAAGAGTGTGATAGTTCGATAAATCGGACTGTTGCGGCGTTATCGAAACGAATTGCAATTGAACCGGAGAAGATTGGCGGCGGGAGTTTTGTGTTGTGGCAGTGGATACTGAGTTTGGGTTTCGGTGTTTGAAAGTGCTGGGGGTAGGTAGGTTGAGCCATGAAAATTATATGACACTCAACGGCCGTTTGTTTTCATTTTCAAGGTTCATTTTTATTTTCATGTGGGAATGAAAATTGAAAACAAATACATTTTTACACTTTTTAAAAAATATATATGTATACACATTTTCTTCTCAAAATTCATTTTTAAATTTATCATATCATCATATTATACGTCAATTAAATTCAAATTTGATTTGACATAAAATACCTATTATTATTTTTAAATTAATAAAAAATATATGTATTTTAAAAAAATAAATCTTTTTAAACATAAAAAAAATAAAAATTAACCTACTATTCAATCCTACAACTTATTCTAATCATTACTTTCCAAGATTTCATCCAAATATATCTCAATTTTGATTTTTATTTCATAACTAACTTTTTAATTTTTAGAAATGACTAAAAATAAAAATGACCTTTGGAAATAAAACCAAATGGGTTGTTAGTATTAGTAGTGTTTGTAGGCTTGTAACATATTTTTCGTCAGCAATACACTAACATGTGTGGTAGTAGCATATTTGCATATTATTGTATGACACTTAGCATTGGTAGTGTTTGTAAGTTTCTTATATCACATTTACTTTTATTGTGTTGCAAAATTGTTGAATGGAATATATATGAAGTATTATTGTTAGTGTTGTAACAAAGTTTATATAGTCTATTATATTAATTTATAATATTGAAAATTATGTTAATTATCTAATATAAGTAATAATAGATATTGTAAATGTTTTAATATTTTTTATAATTTATTTTGAAATTTTTTAATATTTTAAATAACAAAATATGTGGAACAGTCGTGACCATTCCATAATATTGCAATGGAACTAAAATGGTAATTTCATTCCGCTCTTTGCGACTGTTCTTGGGAACCATGCTTACAAGAAAGATGTCCTTGATTTTTGTAATTATTAATTTCTTTCATCAATTAATTATTGTCCTAAAGTTTTTAGTATATATGCGACAAGTGCAGGAATATCTGTCTCGTCCAGATCAGCTGGAACAGGCTGCAGGTTATATTCATCAACTGAGTGCAAAAGTAGAGGAATTGAGGAGAAAGAAGACACAAATGTTGGCCAGTAGTAATTTTGCAACTAACAACATTACAACGACCAAGAAAATCTCTCCTGTAAGTAAATCAGACTTGCCAGTTCTCAGGTTAAGAGAATTAGGTTCAGAATTGGAAGTGGTTTTGATTGGTGGGCTAAGGAGAAATTTCATACTGCGCCAAGTCATCTTCATTCTTGAAAATGAAGGAGCTGAAGTAGTCTCTGCTAACCTTTCCAACGTCGAAGACAAAATTTTCCTCACTCTCTATGCTCGGGTAATTGTCAATATATAACTATTTTTATGTAATATTACACTTAATTTTGTTTAGGCATTAGATGAAGATTTTTGCAATGTTTTCATCATTATAAGTTGCTTGAGATAGTTGACGAGTTCTTCATTATTTTATGGCGTGCAGGTGAAAATTTCCAGAGTTGGTGTGGATACGTCAAGCATATGTGGGAGGTTGCAAGAGCTGATTTGCGAAAGTAATTTATAATTTATTTTTTTTTTGTATTTCCTATCGATATACGTACACACACGTGTGTGTGTGTGTGTGTGTGTGTGTGTGTGTGTCAACGATTACTATATATTACAAGTATCAAGGGATTGGTGTGAGCAGCCCTCGGTCATCAAGCTATTTTTCACTGATGAGGCGGCTGGAGATTATGAAATCAAATTATTCCATCCAGTGCTGGGTGGGTTTTGTAACAGTATCTAGTGTTTTGTGTGTTTTGTTCTAATTTATGTATTGCGTTTCACTTGATGACATGATGGATGTATGTTAATTATATGTAATCCGCAATTAAGTATTTTTTTATGAAAATATTTAATGCATTTAGCATTTATTAATGATATAAAATAGGAAAGAATGTCACACTCCAAAAATCAAATCATACAGCCTTTATCTAGTCTTAAGTTTTAAAATTTTCAATCTAAAATAAATCATCAAATTAATACTATGATCTTAAATAAATGAGTCTCAAACATCCATGGTAAATCAAATAAATCTGGAAATTAGAAATTAATGAAATAACCGACACCCTATCTCTAACTAAGACTCAATTTATTTAAAAAAAAAATAAAATTGCCAAGCATGGTAATTATACAAATAACCATTGGGATAGCTCTCATCTCAAAAACCTATTGCCCTGGTCCTCATTGAAAGTGGTTTCATAGCCTCATTGTGGCTAGGTTCTCATTCCGTCAGAAGGAAATTTTAAAAAGCACTAGAAAGATTAAAGATTAGCATTTTAATAAGCATTTAGTGGCATTAATTTAATGACATTTTATATAATGACACAAAAAAATAATATGATGCTAGTTGTAAAAGAATGTCACTATAATTAATATTTGGTGGCATATTTGACTGTTAATGAACAAACAAAATAATGATACTTGATTGAAAATGTCAACATAAATGTATTTAAAAAACATTTAACTAATATCACTAATTCTGGTTAAAAAGCACAATAAATATATAGTTATGCCACTGTTATTTGAAGAAAAATGTCATAAAGCATTTAGTAGCACAAATTTATTGCTTTTGTTGTAATGATACACAAAAGTAATATAATGATAGTTGGAAAAAAATGCCAATATAATAAAATATTTGGTGGCAATTTGCTATTAGTGACATATAAAATAGTGGCATTTAATTAAAAATACCAACAAAAATATCAATTGAAGGCATTTAACTAGTGCCACTGATTTATTTATTTATTTTAAAATGCCACTCATATTTATTTATAGTGTCACTTAAAAAATGTCATAAGGTATTTAGTGACACTAACTTCGTGACATTTTGTAGTGTAATGACACACAAATAAAAATAGTACATTTGATTGAAAACATCAACATAGATATATTTGCAAGGCATTTAAGTAGTGCCATTAATTTCTTTTAACAATACAAAAAACATCCCTTCACTATTGAAAAATTCGTGACAAAGAGGGTTCATCACAATATGGAAACAACTATGATTGTTTTTTGATGGATTACTAATGAATTTAAAAAGATAAGCAAAAATATATATTAGTAATGATACTTGTGACGGATATGAAAAGTATATATTGATAGAAGAGTCCGTCACAAATTTTATAACTCTAAATATGATTATTCAATCCATGATGAGAATTCCATCACAATTAATTCTGTGACATACTTTATTTTTGTCACAGAACTAATAAGTGACAAATTTATGAAATGAGTGTCATAAATTTAATGAAATCTATCATTCTGTGAGATAGATTTATTTCACTTATGGATTAATTGTGTCATTTTTTATATCATTTAATTTAGCATATTATTTAATTAATATTTTTGGGCATGTTAGGATGACATTTAAAGGAATCTTTTTTGGCATTTTAATTAGCATCACCATATGCATTTTTTTTAGCACGTTAGCATGCCATTTAAAAGTATCTTTGTGATATTTTAACATGTCATTTATTGTATTTCTTATGGCGTGTAAGATTATCATTTAAAGGAATTTTTATGACATTTTAACACGCCACTATACACATTTTGTGTGCTATATTAGTATATCATTTTAAAATATTTTCAATGTCACTTTGATATGTCATTTAATGTATTTTTAGTGATACTTTAAAGTATCATTTGATGCATTTTTTTGTTACAAATAATGAATTGAAATCAAGAAATAAATGTCATGCCCCAAATTTGGGATATGACACGCACTATAAAAAAATATAATATTAGTGACAAAATAATAAGTGACCAAGTGAAAAATATCACTAATAACATGTATTGAGTGACAATAGATTTTATCTTATCACTAATAACCAATTTTTAAGTGACAAGAATTTTTCTCTTGTCACAACATTACTCAATAGTGACAAAAATTAATGTTTTAAGTTGTCATCGTTAACAATTAGTGACACCCTATAGTAACAACTTAGTGACAATAAAAATTGTCACTATAATTTGTGACAATAAAAATTGTCACGAAAAGATTTTTATTGTCACCATAGGTGTATCACTAATTGTTTGTAGTGACAACTTTAACACTATTCTTGTAACTATTAAGTTTGTAAATATCATTAAGGTAACAAAATTAAAAATTTTGTCACTTAATATACATAATTAGTGACAACTTTTGCATTGCCACTTACTATTTTGTCACTAATATATCTTTTTCTTGTAGTGACGGCAGTGCCCCTAAGCTAAAAGACTCAGAGACACTATGCCTAAAACCTAATAGAGCATGCTAAATTCTCAAAAATTTATTTAAATAATCCAAAAAAAAATTAGATCATCTCAAATGAATAATTAATTCAAATATTTATCTTAATAATCAGATTTGAATACCCAAGACCTCAAAGAAAATTTCCTAATCATCAATCGAACTGGAAAATTTAAGTTTCAAATGAACATCTTCTGTATCACTAATTGTTTGTAGTGACAACTTTAACACTATTCTTGTAACTATTAAGTTTGTAAATATCATTAAGGTAACAAAATTAAAAATTTTGTCACTTAATATACATAATTAGTGACAACTTTTGCATTGCCACTTACTATTTTGTCACTAATATATCTTTTTCTTGTAGTGACGGCAGTGCCCCTAAGCTAAAAGACTCAGAGACACTATGCCTAAAACCTAATAGAGCATGCTAAATTCTCAAAAATTTATTTAAATAATCCAAAAAAAAATTAGATCATCTCAAATGAATAATTAATTCAAATATTTATCTTAATAATCAGATTTGAATACCCAAGACCTCAAAGAAAATTTCCTAATCATCAATCGAACTGGAAAATTTAAGTTTCAAATGAACATCTTCTAAAAACTCCAATCTCTTGTCACCATTCCCAAAAAGTTGCTCATCTTCCTCGTTCTGAACTAAGTTATCTGCAAAATGATAAATCAATATCTTATGAGTGATACTTCACCTAGTAAATAAATCTCCTTCTTCTCCTACTGATTTTGAGCATGTGTAAATATCACAAAAGGAAGTACAACTGTTAAGGAGAAAAAAATTTAGATTTCACTTTTCTTTCTTTAATAAATTACAATTCAATGCAAAAATTAAGAATCATCTTGTCAGAAAAATTTCACCAAATATTTTCAGAATAATTCAAAACAAAAGTTAAACAACTTACTAGAAACTTTCAAGTTATTAATTAACCATGCTCATGAACTCTCGAATTCTAATTGGTTATCTTGGTCAAGATCTTAAGTACAACGCCGTTAAGTGGCTTCAAAATTCTTAACTACAATTCCATTAAGGGGCTTCAGAAATCTTAACTATAACATCATTAAGGGTTTCAAAAATCTTAATTACAGCATCATTAAGGGACTTTAGAAATCTTAACTACAATGTCGTTAAGTGGCTTGTAACATCCCTAGAATTTTATTTTAATAATTTTTGAATTTTGCCAAAATTGATAATTAAGATAATATCTAAACTAATATATATATGTATATTTTGTTAATTCGTGGGATTAAATATAGATTTAGAGGATTAAATTTCATCATTTTATTTTTAATAGGGGTAATGTTTGAAATTTTATTAGATTTGGATGCAATGTGAACCATCATTTCTATGACTCATTTGAGGTAAGTTTTGAATTAAAGGACTTAAGTGTGGCCATCACAAATTCTGGGGGCTCAATTGAGATTTTGAAAAATTTTAATAATAAAAAGAAGTTTTTCCTTTTTCAATTCCTCCCATTCCATTCATCATCTTCACCACCGTATGCACACCATCTCTTCACCACCAGCCAAACTGAACTCCACCGTGAACCACCTATATCAACCAACATTCACCACCACCTAACCACCAAACCTGGGCCATTTTCGGTAAGAAAACCAGCGAACTTAAGGAGGACCAACAAAAATGGAGGAGAAAATGGGTTATTGTTTCGATGATTTTTGAAGGCCAAAATCAGTACCATTTTTTCAGGCTCAGCTCAGGGATCACTTCGGTACTCTCGGATTGTTGAACGGACCACTGTAGAGGAAGAAACTCCACAAAAACCGCACAGTGGTGTTGGTGGTGGAGCTACTATTTCCGGCAATTTGAGGGTCTTCCCGGTGTTGGATTGAAAAACTAATTGGAGCATTGGATTCATGAGGTTGAGGATCAGCTTTTGGTGGCGACGACTGGACAGAATGTTCGTTTCGTTGAGGAGAAGACATGCATGAAGGTTGATCGTAGTTTCTCTTTTTTGATAACTCAATATTTGGGTAATTGTCCAAAAATGAAATTTAGCTTTTTTTTCATGTGTTTGTATACATGTATTCCTTATTCAAACCTTGTATTTAGAAGGATAATGAAGGAAATGATTGATCAGAACAACCATGCATAAGATTTGAACGTTCATGCATGATAATTAAGTTTATTTAATCCAATATGGTATTATTCCATGTGAACTATAGGTTAGATGGCTTACTAATTATAGAAAACCCTAAATTTATATTATTGCGACTTAGGTAACAAAATTTGGGATGTTATAAAAAGTTGGATTGTTATTATTGATTAGCATGTGTTATAAGGGTTAAATGGAAGTTAAGAACTCAATTGTATTATCTTATTAGGTGGCGAGGACTTGGGGCCTGGAGACCAGTAGGATTCTAACTTACTGCTAAGGTTGACGAGGTGAGGATCCGCCAATTTGGCAACCTTTGTACCTTTCGATTCCGTGATAAACCCCTATGAGGGTTATTATTACTTTGATTATCATACTTTGCTGATTGTTGTTTCCCCTGTGACGATTCTACCAATTGGTTCTTGATTTGTTTAAGCCTAATCTATAGTCTTTCGTTGAACTCGTTAAGTTTTGCTGATTTGATATCTATTGTGATTCGTTATTGATTCTGAATCCTGTGAGGTTCTCTTGAGTTGAAATTGATTGATATTTGATCCATTTTATTATAAATGACTGCCCAGATAAGCTTCTGTGAAGCTTTGTGAAAATTGATTTCTTTTTCTGGAAACTAAACTGTACAGCCGAGTGGCCTGTGTTTTCTTTAAAATCGTTTTGAATGCACTGATTTACTGTTCTGGTGCCATGAACTTTCACAGTGTTACTGTATCATTCCTGTTGAATTGGTGTTTTGAGTGTCAAATATCATACTGATATTCCTTGATTGATCAGTATATCGTGGATTTGTCGTATTGGCATCATTGTTCAGCTATTCTGCCGTGTTGGCAATTGGTCGTTCAAAATATTGATTGAAAATGATACAGGGGAATTGTTAGGCCGAGAGTCTTGCCAAACTGTTATGCTTATGCTACTATTTTGCCAAGCCGTCGTGCTTGTGCTACTGTTGCTGCTAAGCTATTATACTTGTGCTACTGTTTTGCCAAGCCATCGTGCTTGTGCCACTGTTGCTGCCAAGATGTTATGTTTGTGCTACTATTATTGCCGAGCTATTATGCTCGTGATACTGAATTGTTATTGATTGATCGATATGCATAGTCTATTGGGCTTGCACTCTTAAATTGTTTTAGCTTGTGGAGCAATTAGGTTGGAGTGAGTTTCCAGTTAGGATCGGGCTGAAGCCAAGCCAACTGAGCTATCTGTATTTCCTCCCGATTGTGATCGGTTGAGATGCTCTATACCTCATGAGCAACATTGGTCGAGATGATCCCGGGCCTTTTGAGCTGATGGTTACAGCATCCCGACTTGGTAAGTGTTACTATTTGAAAAATGTTCAATGTCTTCATTCTGGTTTGTATGAGCTTCTATAATTTCGTATTGTCGAGCTTTATTGTTATTATTGACTCTAGACAGCCATCTATTGTCTTGCCTTATTCCTCACTGAGTCCTTATGACTCACCTTCGTACCATTTATTTCTTTATAAACAGGTATGAGACTGGAGGCTTGGACTGAGAGTTATAGGCTTGGACCACAGATTAGCAATTAAATAATAGGGAATAACTATGATGAATTTTCGCATGAAAACATAATGGTACAAAAAAGGAGGTCTTAAGATTTTTATATGATTTTGGCTAACCAATATGATAAGATATCTTGTGGGGGTCAAAAGCAATCCAAATAGAGTTTAAAAATGGTTGGAAGATCTCTAGAATTATCCATCTATCCATAAATCCGAAAATTCCATAAAAGTTAATTTTCGCCATCTTTAACTTGATAATCATGGACCTAAGCCCGTAATTACTTCATAATAAATTTGTGGGCTTATTTCCTACACAACTTATGAGCTTAATCATAACTTAAAATGAATTAAATAGGTTGGGCTATTATTATACCTAACTTAGAAAACACAAATACCATTTATGGGCTCATTTATTTATTTTTTTAATAGTTATGGGCTAAACAACTTAAACTGAATTAAATAATTTGAGCTAACTAATACATCTCAAGTCACAAATTAAATATGGACCAAAGATTCATATTTCCTTCGCCATAAATTGGTATTCGTAGTCTCTAGTTGAATCCTTAACATATAGCTCAATGTATAAAGTTCCCATCAAATAATTGACTTGATAAATTCTACATTTTCAATCATCACTAAGCAATCCTAAAAATATTACTAAAAGGTAAAATCTATGTCCTTGAATTTGCACATAAAATCAAGATGAGTACCTAAAATAGGATCCTTAATAGCTCCAAGAGAAAGAATTTAATTTATATCCCATATTTACTTTTAATTAAAATTTCTTAAATGTTAATCGAGTCCCAAAATAAATTATATACTCAAATTCTAGGAGAAGAGCAACCCAAGAATATCAATGAAGATCAAAATCAACTATTATTACTCAATTATTTTTAACATCCAATATCATGTATATATATATATCCCCCCCCCCCCCCCAAAAAAAATAGAGTTTCACTGCTAACCACGCACTCTTTTATTCTAAATTGAAGCCTAGCTTTAATGAAATTCAAATACTTCTAGAGATATAGTTAATAATATTTTTAAGATAAACTATAATAATTTACCTAAAGACTTGGAGTATTACAATAAATATGTCGAAATAAATTTTATATAGTAGAATTTAGGGATGCGACTCGAATTTTTTTATTTCTCAACTCTAACAGAGTGAGAAATACATATATATAATCCAAGAGAACCCTTTGAATCCGTCAAACAAAGGGCCTTAATGGGGCCCAGGAGAATAAATCGAGAATTTCAAGTTCTAGTCAAGTTTAAAGATTGCCAATGGAATTGGGGGACGGATGGTTGAAAGAGGCAGATTCCTGGCAAGATCCAACCTCCAGTATTTATAAAAATGCCGATAGATAAATACCCGCAACACAATCACAATATCTTTATTCATCTTCTTGATTTTTTTTAATTTAAGCATTTGGGGTTGACAAAAAGTCAACACTTTATTTCTGCAGGAGATGTAGGAGTATAGAAGCAATCACACATAATCACACGTATTTAAGAAGCACTTAATAAATTCCCGGTAAATTTTATTATACATCATAAGTGAATTATAGTTCATGATAATTACATTTTATTTTACATCATAAGTCAATTATAATTCAGGATAATTAATTTCAGAATAAGTTCGAGGAGATGAAATTACATACTAAAGAGAAAAAAAGGGGGTGATTACAAGTAACTCTTCCCTAAAATTAAGATAGACAGAGAATGCGAAGAAAATTATTAAAGAGAATCCTTAGGGCCATTTGGTTTTGTTTTCTGGATGCTATTTTATGGCAAAAAAGAATAGTGAAAAGTTAGTTATAAATATGAGTTTGAGAATGAAATGTTGTTTGTATATTTTGTTAAAAATAAAATAATTATGTAGGGTTGAAAATAAATTGTATTTGGATATTTTTATATTTAAAGTCATGCAAAAAATAGTAGGAGAAAATAAAATGTGAAAATGAAAAGAAAGTATAAGAATGTATTTGAAAAAATGTGTTGAGAATGAAAATATCTAAGAAAATAAGTACCCGTTAGCTTTGTTTCCAAAACTCCTTTTCATTTTCTTTTGAAAATGAAAACAAAAACCTATCACCTTTCAAAATTATTTCATTTTAAACAAAATATCAAAACAACATTTCATTTTTAAAATAGCACTTATAACTAATTTTTTACTATTTATTTTCACTAAAAAATAAAAATACCTTTAAAAAATAAAACCAAACGGCTCCTAAGAAAAAAGTTGATAGTTTTATATTTTTATTTTTAAAAGAAAATGAAAATAAAATTTGAAAATAAAATCAAACGGGCACTTAATTATGAAAACATGCATGCGCATGTTGTCGGTGTAAGCGCGGCGACACATGCCAATAGGGTGTTCACTGAAGTAAACGGCTGACGTCTGTCTGTATAAGAATATCTGGTCATACAGACCAACTACCAGTCTTCTGTATCTGAGTCAGTTAGAAAGCAACTTAGGGGAAAAAATTAGTTGCAATTATAAAAGAGGACTGTGATGAATTTTGTGGGGCTGTTTACTCTTAGGCAAAACCGCGGTTTCGCGTTCCAGCTTTCTTTTGTTATGCACATCGACGCATGTCCTGTCATCAGCATATCTACACACACAATTGGAACTTACTTTGATCGAAGAAATCTTTTTGGAGAGAAAATATTGAGTCATTTGGTGGAGCTTGAGATAGAGATATGGCTAAAGGAGGTGAAATGAGAAGTGGGAATAACAAACTTGAGAGAAAGATCATTGCGAAAAACAGAAGAATTCATTTGAAGGGTCTTTGCTTCAAGATGATTTCCCTCATTCCTCCTCACCATTTCAAGCCAGCAAAGGTATGTGCATTTGTGGGATATGATATATCGGCTATATTTTGCGGACAGAAACATCCCACCATACGTTTAGTGTTAGCCAGCTCTTAATTCTAAAACTATATCATTTTATTATTTGTGATGATGTACTATAACATATTTGGGCATTATCTATTTCTTTTTTTTTTTTCTCTTTCTTTTTCTCTGGATAAGATGCGAGGACATAGGGGTTCAGCCGAGAAACCCATTACTTCCTCATTTTTTAAAGAAGAGTCTTGCCACTTCAATCAATTCAATGATATAAGAAGAATGTATATTATCTGCTTTAAAAGCATTAATCACTATTCACTGCTTTGTTTTGTTAAACAATATGTTAATTCATTGATGATCAAATTTCTTAGAATACATTTTGATTTGTAGGAATATGCGATATAAAGCCATTAGCAGTGAATAATACCATATTTAATATAGAAGATAAAGGTGACTAATTTAAAATTGAGCCAACTTCGAACTTGTCTTTTTCAAACGATTACAGCTTTTCACATTTTGTTTCCTAAGATGAGATTGAGCAATAACCCATGTGAGATTGTAATTCGACATTAACTCATATCCTTCATTTCGAAATTTCAACTGAGAAAATGAGAGCAAATGAGCTAAGGTACTTCCATAGTACAATATGTCAACTAGAGTACTCGAAATTCTATTCTAATCTTTCAAATTAAATGACAAGAAGAATTACCTAATCTTTGCATAAGTTTTACGAATCGCAACTATGAAACGTAAGGAACCGGCCGGCCCTAGTAAACTATCACAAAACTTAGGATTCTTCGCTATATATACTAGCTGTGGCATATGACTTTTCTTCTTCTTTTTTAATATATGCTAAATATTTGCCTTTTCCTATGTAAAGATATATATAACATTTCATTTTCAAACTATTCAACAAAGACTCACAGTTTTTATTTCGTTTCATGAGTACACGTTTATAACCCAATTTTCTTGGATGATAGATAGCACCCCCTAAATTATATATGAACCACCAAACTTTATAAGAAAAAAATGCAATTTTGGTCATTTAATTATTGCCAATTTTTTAAATGGTAATGCAATTTTGGTCTTTTAACTATTGTCAATTTTATAAATGGTCTATTTTCTACTGCAGCTTGAATATTTAGTCCATTTTCTTAAATTTGTCATCATATTTAGTTCATTTATATGCAAATTTAGTCCTTTGGGCCGCTTAATTTGAAACCGAGTCCAAAACATATCCAATCACCTTTCATTAGACCAAAATTTGGGATTTTTTGGACACGTGTACTTAGGTGTTATATCTTTGCCGTATGAGCTTAAAATTTAACTAAATCTTGAATTTGAAGAAGTAATTTCGGAAACAATTGCTGCAGTTATTTTTTAATTTGAAATAAACTAAAGTTAATAAAAATATTAAGAAAGATAGTTATTTGAAATATAATTTAGGAAAGTACATATATATGAAAAGTTGAAAATAATTATTATAAAAATGAATATTTATAGGTGAAAAATGTTGTCGGCTTTTTTTCTTATCTTTTTTAATCTAAAAAAATATAAGTGCAATAGTTATTTCTTAGATCACATCTTCAAATTTAAGATTTAGTTAAATTTTTAAGTCGATGCGGAAAAGATGTGGCACCTGAATACACATGGTCAAAAAATTTCAAATTTTGGCCTAATGAAAGGTGATTGGGCATGTTTCGGGCTTGATTTCAAATTAAACTGCCCGAAGGACTAAATTTGCAAATAAATGAACTAAATGTGATAGCAAATTTAAGATAATGTACTAAATATACAAATTGTAATAAAAAAATAAATAATTTAAAAAGTTAACAATAATTAAAAAACCAAAATTACAATTTTCCCAAACTTTCAATGTCTGCAGGTACTTGTCACATTAGTTTATGGTAGACATTTATGTGTACTGAATTAATTGCCACCAACACTGAACTGCGTTTCCCTGCTCAAGTCCTTGTCTATCAATTTCCACGTCTATTCCATTAATTACAATATCAACCTACCTTAATTTATTGAGGTATAAAATGAAAGTGTACCTCAACAACGTTGTAGATTTATATATATATATATATATATGTATTAAATTTCCAAGCATACCCTAATGTGAGCCAAAATGTGAACAAGCTAATATATACTAGACTTGTCGATATATAATAATTAGTAGTTAAAAATTTTGCTTTCGTTTTTCATGATATATATTACGCGTGGTTCAAGTACATCATTGTTGTGAATTCTTCATAATACTAATTATGATCTAGTATAACTCTGAACTGCCACCACCAAGTGATCTACGTACTTTCGCTCCTTATAAGAACGATGTCTTTGATTTTTGTAATTATTTCTTTCATTAGCTGATTATCCCAGTAATCTTGCAACTAATAACCTTACAACCAAGAAAACCTCTCCTGTAAGTAAACCAAACTTGCCAGTTCTTAAATTAACAGAGTTGGGTTCAAAATTGGAAGTGGTTTTGATTACTGGGTTAAGGAGAAATGCCATACTGCAAAAAGTCATCTTCATTCTTGAGGATGAAGGAGCTGAAGTAGTCACTGCTAACCTTTCCAAAGTAGACAACAAGATTTTCCTCACACTCCATGCTTAGGTGATTGTCAATTAATATATAGCTATTTTTATCACTACCAGAATTATATATCTGTTACAAAAAAAATATATATATATATATGAAATTAATTTCGTAACTATAGCTACAAAATATAGCTAAAAGTTTCGTAGCAAATATAATTTTTTAATTATAATCAACAAACACTATTGATTATTAATCCATAGTGTTGTACTTTCATCGTGTAACGAATTAAATTAATTATGCACTATCCGCATAAATATATAAAGAATGATCATCAGTTATGGATTGGTCGTACGGAGGATTAGCTAGAATAGCATTAGTTGCGAACTTGGTATCTACTATAAAAAAATATATATTATTACGAAATTAATTTCGTAGCTATAGCTAAAAAATTTCATAGCAAATATAACTTTTTTAATTACAATTAACAAAAACTATGAATTATTAATCTGTAGAATTGTTCTTTCAAAGTGTAACATATTAGTTATGCATTATCTGTATGAAAATTAATATATATATATATATATACATATATGAAGAATGATCATTAACTATATATGAATTGGTTGCGGGGGGAAAAATGCATGTTTAGTCCACTAACTATGGTCATCTATGGAAAAAGACATTATAAATTTGTGTTTTCCAATTTGGTCCACTCTAGCGACCAATTGCACACATTTAGTATACATTGCCGCAATTTCAAAACAAATCGCCTGAAATTACAGAAAATCTCACTAGAGAATGCCATGTGCTCCTCACATGATGAATAATTTGGGCGTTTTGCAACACGTGGCAATCTTCTCCATGTCAGACGCTTATGTATGCATGCCTTACCCATGTAGACTAGCCACATGGCATTAAATCCCATGTCAACATCCTAGTGGCAGACATAAGCCACGTTACCTACCCATTCCTCTAAATCTCATAAAATAACCATGGAAAATGTTGAAGTGTGGAGTCAAACCCTAGACCCTTGTCATCGTAATATGATGCACCAACCACCATACCACCACAAGCTTTGGCCATTTGGATTCATTTTATTTAATATGTCTATGTCTGAAAATGGAATAATTATAAATTGGTTAAAATAAAGATAAAAAACTTTTTGTAAATTAAATTTTGTTTTTGTTAAAAATTATAAATTTAAAATTTCATTAAAAGTTACAAGGTAATTTTTGTCAATTTAATTTTCATTATCTATAAAAAGTTTCTAGTGAAAATTAGCAATGGAAATTTTTAATGAAAATTATAAATCATTTTTAATTATTAAAAAAAATTCATTAGAATTTTTCATTACCAAATTTTCATTAATTTTTTTATTAGTAATGAAAATTAAATTTGAAAAAATTATTTTGTAATTTTTAATGAAAATTTTAAATTTATAATTTTTAACAAAAATAAAAATTAAATTAACAAAATTGGCAATTGAAATTTTTATTGAAAATTATAAATCATTTTTAATTATAAAAATTTCATTTATAATTTTCATTAAAAAATTTCATTACCAATTTTTCATTAATTTTTTTTATTAGTAATGAAAATTGAATTGACAAAAATTATTTTGTGATTTTTAATGAAATTTTTAACAAATAAAATTAACAAAAATTGGCAATGGAAATTTTCATTACCAATATTTCATTAATTTTTTTTATTAGTAATGAAAATTAAATTGACAAAAACTATTTTGTAACTTTTAACGAAAATTTTAAATTTATAATATTTAATGAATATAAAAAATTAAATTAACAAAAAGAATTTTATCTTTGTTTTAACCAATTTGTAACTATTCCATTTAATTTAGATTTTGTTCAAATTAAATTAATAAAAATGATCAAAAAAATTACAATAATTATACCAAAATTATCATTTTTATCATAATTTATGAAATCTAAAATTTATCCATTCAAAATATATATATATATATATATATATATATATTCAATCTACAATAATATATTTATACAGACTTGTTTCTTTCAATTTACAAATATTTTTTTATTCCCAAGTTCTTGTTGTAGTTTCAAATATAGACATATTAAATAAAATGAATTCAAATGGCTAAAGCTTGTGGTGGGCTGGTGGTTGGTGCATCATTTTAACATGCCAAGGGTCCAATGTTCGACTCCACGCTTCAATATTTTTCCATGGTTATTTTCTGAGAATAAGAGGAATGGGTGGGTGACATGGCTTATGTTTGCCACTAGGATGCTTACGTGGGATTTAATGCCATGTGGCTAGTCTACATGGGCAAGGTATATACACATAAGCGTATGACATGTAAAAATTTGTCACATGTTGCAAAACGCCCAAATTATTCATCACATGAGGAGCACATGGCATTCTTCAGCGGTATTTTCTTCAATTTCAGGCGATTTGTCCTGAAATCGCAGCAATGTGTACTAAATGTGCGAAATTGGTCGCCAGAGTGGATCAAATCAAAAAATGCAAATTTATAATGTCATTTTTCCTCAGATGGTCATAGTTAGTGAACTAAAAATGCATTTTTCCAAGTTGCAGGGAGAGTTAGCTACGACAGCATTATCTTCAAACTTGATAGCCGCTACAATTTTTTTATTTAATTTTTTTTTTTGGTAGTTTGTAGTAATATTAAAATTTTGGCATTATGGGAAGATTTTTTAAATTTGTTTCAATCATTAGTTCCCTAAGATTATGCAGAAAGTCCTTCATTAATTTTATTGGTGTGGATACTTCAAGGATATTAATAGCTACTGCAAGTATCAATAGATTGGTTTGGGGCTACTTTGGGTTATTGGTGAGGCAGTTGGAGATTTTGAATCCAAATTGTTCCAACTGATTCTAGGCAGGTTTTATAGCACCATCTAAGCAGGGATATTTTTATGAAAGTATTACTGTATCATATGTGTACTTGCTTTTAAGTTTGAAAGTTGCATTATGCTAAATAGTATGTGGTAAAGTCAAATATTAGTGTTATTAGTGGAAAGATAGTTAAATGATAATTAAATTCTAGTAATATGGCCTAATTAAAAGACACTGCCAACTTAAACTTCGTCCATCCTTGTCCACTGTGTTGTGTCGAGCTCTACGCTGCCTGCATTTCTTTCCATAGGGAGCAAAATAAGATCTGCACCTGCTGCCTACAGTCTTACTTCGAAATTCTATTGAAGGGATCGATCCTCCCCTACCCATTTGTTTTAGCAACTTATCTACATGATTAAAAAATTAAAGGACTGTGTGTGTGTGTATATAACAATTGCTTGATCAATGTGACATCACACTGTCTCCCCATTTTTGGTTATATTGATAAAAGTAGTTGCTTATTTTTGCATAGCTTAGTTATCAACTATTATTTCGATAAATTTTATATTTTTTTTGATAAAAATACATTACTAAAGGCAAAAAAATAAAATAACATAATCCAACTCTTTAAGTGAATAAATTAAATTTATTATATTTTTCAAACACACATTTAATAGATAGTATCAATCTATTTTCCTCATACATTCGATCTACTTATTAATATTAAAATATTAAAAAATATAAACATATGTGATTATTTTTAATATATTATTTTTTGTGAATTATTGTTGGTTTTATCCAAGTTTCATCTATTCACCTTTTTTTTGGCATTTTTTCCATCATATTTACCATTAGTTGCATTCTTATTTAAGAAAATTGCAGGTTTCTTTAATTACTTTTTCGCATACTTGAATCAAGAGGATTCACGAAATTTTTTGTAAATAAAATAAATATTGGATTTAAAAAATAACTATTGCTAAATAAATTTTGTTAAATAAAGTTATATGTACAACTTTAATTTTTTTGTAAATCTTTAATTACAAAAATATCTCCCTTATTCTTAACTCCTTGATGTTTTGATGGGTGAATAAGTAACAAAGAACTTCAATAGACAATTTTAAATTGTTCCCGTGTCTTACAATTTGATGTCTTTTCATATAAACAAAATCACTCACTATGTGAAAATTCATATTAAACTAAAATACGAAAATAAATGTATATGACACAAATACTAAAAAATGTAAAATTAAATAGTATACTGAAAAATATAAAGATTATATTTATTGGTTATTTTAAGTGTTCATTTATTAATTTTTTAAAAATTTCAACTACATCAACAATATATGTGGGGCCCCCCTCAGGATAATCTATGGCACCCCCACTCGGGATAGTACCTAAGTCGAGGCGCCACTCAATTCAATCTTAAATCGAACCTAAAGTACAAATCAATAGGCCCATAATCAAATATTTCGAACTTATTAGAAACAGCAATGGATTCTAACTTAAACAAACCTTAAACAATCCCGTAACAGACAACACATACACTAAATACATACCACAAAAATTTTCAAATTAACTTATCAGAAGCAGTGGAATTTCAAACATAACATACTCAATAAACCATTAAGTACGTGCCATAATTCACCTTTTACATTTAACAAAACATGTCTTCAGTCATCACATGACATATCACAACATCTCGAGTTCATGCTTAGCATTCAAATGTTTCCATATATACATTCAAACACTTGATCTATTACAAAATATGCTCATGTCTAGCTTGGAGTCCAAGTTCTTCACTTAATCCCTGTCTGAGAGAATAAAAAATAATGGAAGGGTAAGTCCAAAGGACTTAGTGAGGGATAATTGTAAGTATAAGCAGAAATGATCTATTAATGAAGAATCAACTCAACAGACCATAATTCAATAGTCAGGCAGAAACATATCAAAATATGACAGGCAATCAGGAAACAATCGAACAATCAGAAAAATAATTGAACGATCAGAAATCAATCAAGTAAATAGATCAGATCAATCGATGCAATCCAATAGATCATATCAAAACAATAATATCAGTCCCTTATTTCTGTTATTTTGAACATATCAGCTCGTTCGGTTTACAGTTGGGAACAACATCTCGGATAATCCCGAGCTTAACAATTGGGAACAACTTATCAGAATGGTAACAGATAGCAGGACAATCACATAACAAAACACTAACAAATAACGAACAGTAGTTCTTGGCGATCGGATAACAGATCGAACAGATGATAGAGAAGATGTTCTTGGCCAGAACGAACAGATAACGGAATCAATCGAAAGATAAGCCTCATAGGGGTATACATGTCGATTAACAGATAACAAGTAGATTCTAAACAGTGCACAGATTTCAATAAACATGGTTCAACACGGTACCAAAATAGAAAACCCTCACAGGAGTTTATCCCAATAATAGATAATTGAAAGAAGTGATAGGTTGGCAGACCCTTACCTCCGTAGTCTCAGAAAAAGAACTCCTGTCAACTATCTATCGGTCCTCTAGACCGGACCTACTCCTTCATTACCTAACCAAAGGAATAAATTCATAATTAGATCTTTATTCGACCTCGATAACCTTCATAATTATAATCTTACTATTAACTATCTAAAATCAGTAACTGCCCAATTAAACTCGTATCATATCCCAAATCAACAATAACAGCCTTATTTATCTAATTATCCCAATTATTTTCACTTGGGTTCCAAATTCACAAAATTAGGGTTTTCTCTTCCAATTAACTCGATAATTCCTAATATTTCATAAAATAAAACAATCCAAGTTTACCAAATTTATACTGGCACATGCATATACTGAGTCCTAAGTCCCATATCATCTCAATTCACCCAATTATCATTTCTCGAGTTCCAATTTCATCAAATCATAGTTTAATCACTGAATTAGCTCAATTAATCCTAACATTACATAAAATAACACAAATCCGGGCCTACTAACTACGTTGTAGTCCATTCATGGAAATATATGTATCAATCTTACACAAATCTTCATCCTTGGCATATTACAAAGTCCAATGGAAATAACAGTACATCGCATGTATATACATATGTATATAAACATATATAATCTAACTCCTTTTTACCCACGAAATTGCTTAATCGGAGCTCAAAATCACAAACCAAGACCACCATCACGATCCTTACAATGATCTACAAATTCTGTCCCAGTTCCGCCGCCATACTGCCACCATTCGTTGTCGCTGGAAAAAGCTAAAACCACCACCAACAGAAGCCTTTCAACCAGAGTTGCCCAATGCACACCTCAATTGCATGAATCATCATCGAAAAAGCCCTCAATCGAAGCTTCAAAGTTTCAGTGCCATCGTCTGCCGTCGCACGCCACCTCGCTTAGTTCTATTCCACCGGTCACCGTTTCGCAAAATTGATACCACCAGGATGTTCACCGAGCTAAGCCCGTTAAGAACCACTCCCTCGGTTGCTATGAAATGTTCTGGAACCATGAGACCCACCACCACCGCTGGCTACTTCCTTTTTAGCCATTCGTCGCCGCTAGTTCACCAGATATTGCTGACGAAAATGGGTACCAATGTAATCCTTGTGCCATGAGGAAGAGTTTGGTAAGTTTGTTTTCGGGTTTTGGCCATCGCTGGAAAGAGTTTGCCGGAATGGGAAAATGGGTTGCATGCGGGGAAGAATGAAGAAAAGGGAAGAAGGTAGTGTTCATACAAAATCTAATTTTTCAAAATTAAAGATTGGCCCCCAAACCTTTACCCCACTCTTCAATAAAACCCTCCATGAAGTTGCAAAACTTCAATTCCACCCCTAAATTATGTTTGTGCATAACATTGACCCCTTTGACCAAAAGAAATTCCATGCAAACCCCCAAAATTTTTAAAGGTTGCTCAATCAAATTTCTTCAAATTGCAGTTTGACCCCAAAACTTTCAAAATCTTTGCAATTAAGTCCTTTTTATTTCTTTTCGAGCTCTAAAATTTGACCAATCACAATCTTGGTTTTTCTAATTCTTATTTTTTGAAATACCGAGTTTTAGGGGTGTTACATAATGCCTAAGGTGAAATGCCACAAGTTCAAACTTAAATCATAACATACAAAATATCCGATTGGCCCATAAAATTTCAACTACATGCTTCAACTTTAAAGACCACTACATGGGTGCCATATTACATGCCAAGTATTCCAACTGTATTCAACGAACTCAATCCTAAGCCATGATTAAGCACAAGCCTAAAGTGTCATCTCATAAAACACAATATATACATGCCATAATCTTAGATTCAAAGTTGACATATCACAACATCTTTAAGTCAAAGCTTAAACAGTAGGTGAACCTATATGTGCATATATTAACCAATTTGTTACAAAACAGTTCCGTCAAGCCAAATATCATGAGCCTTCATTTTATTTTCATACCTACCTGGGAAAGAAATAAAGAATAACAATAGGGCCAGTCCTGAGGACTTAGTGAGGGATAAATCAATAAACAGTCATAAGGAATTTGTCAACGAAACAATAATTCAACATATTATAAACTAACAAGACATTTCAATCAGACCATAAATATACTAGAACATAAACATTATTAGATTCAACAAATGGAAACATCTCCATCCTTGTTGCCCCATGAACAAAGTACAAATAGAGTCAAACAAACCCAAAGCATAATATGTTTGTCACCTCCCAAAATTTAATAAGCAAACAACTTATTTTCAAATCATTTTTTTATATTTTTCCAAAATAAAAAGAATCACTTAACACATTCTCCAAATTTTCTCCCAAAAATTCATTCTCCCAATTTCTTTTTCTAGAAAATGACCAAAACATGGGAGAATAAGGCCGTACCCTCTCTCCAAGTACTAATCATACAGCCCACCGCCCTCCCCGAACATCTTTTGTATCAACAACCCAATTTGGATATTTTTTTTTAGTTTTTATTTTTTAAAATTTTAAAAATAGTTAGAAAAAATAATTTTAAAAATAAACTGTTATTTCATGAATATATAGTTTTTTGAAAAGTAATTATTATATATAAATTTTATATAATTAAGTTCTCAGTTAATATATATATATATTGAGCTAATAAAAATGAGTTGAAATTTTGATAAAAATATGATGAGTTTGTGATAATTTATTTTTAAATAATGAAATATTAAAAAACATGGATTTGGTAACAAAATCAAACAAGTTGTTAGTTATTAAGAAAGCAACTGAGGGAAGAACGGGAAAAAAATACTACGTTTGTGGCCTTGTTGATTGTTAGGCAAACAACGAATTCTAGCTTTCTTATGTTATGCAAATCATCAGCATCATATTTATAATCACAATTTAGTGCTCATTATAATTTGTGATAAAAATTTTATTATCACTAGATTGTCACTATATGTATTTTTCTAATTATTAATTGTGACAATTTAAGAACTATTCTTGTTACTATAGAAATATCAATTTTTAGTGAATGGAAAAGTGAGACATGTAAAATAATATGCTAGATATTAATTTAAAATTTCTATATGTTTCTTGGGAATTTATTAAATTTAATTCCAAAAGATAAATAGTTAGTTTTAATTAATGCTCTAGTATTTATTTTATACTCGAATCAAGTATTGATAAGTGTCAAAAATGAAGTGTCTATGTCTATGGACCAATCAAATCAAATATATTTGATATTATCTTTTGACATCTGATATTATTTCTTGATATCTGGTATTATCTCTTTATATTTGATCTTGATAATCTGATATTATCTCTTGATATTTGATCTTAATAATCTGATATTATCTCTTGATATTTGATCTTAATAATATGATATTATCTCTTGATATTTGACATTATCTTATCAAAGAGAAAACTGTCGAAGGAGTTCAAGTCAATCTAAAAGTCTCATATCAAGCACCTATATAAATGAATGATCCCAACTCATTTAACACAATACAAATTGCAGCAAGTAAGAGGAGCTTTGGAGGAGCCCAGCAATTCTCTCAATCAAATTTAAGGAGATCCACGGCTTTCAAAGCGTTCTTCACGAAACTCAGCATATTTTGGCGTTTGACTCGAGATTGAGGTGCAGAGCCCTCAAAATGGTATTATGTTATTCAAATTAAATTTAAGGAGATTCACGACGTTCAAAGTGTTCTTCGTGGAGCTCATATATTTTGGCATTTGATTCGAGATTACGGTGCGAGCCCTTGAATTAGCGTTGTTTTCTTCAAATCAAATTTAAAGAGATCAACGGCATTTAAGGCGTTCTTCGGCTGAGCTCATTAGATTCAAGATCACATTTGAAAGGGAAGAATCAGAGAATTAGATTAGAGATTGAATTGACATTTGATAAATTTCATTTTTATTTCATTTGTATGATTTTTTTGTGTAACATCCCAAAAAAAAATTGGTATTTCTGAAAATCGGGACTTAGAAATCAAGATTTGGGGTTAATCGAATTTTAGGACTTGATTGCAAAGATTTTTAAAGTTTGGGGGTTAGAATTTCAAATTTTAAGAATTGAATTGAATATTTTCTTGAATTGAGGGGTTTGCATGGAAGAAATAGAGTCAATGGGGGCTTAGGAGCAATTTTCAGAACTTCAAGGACGCAATTGAAGAGTGCTCAAAATTTCAGGGACTAAACTGAAAAAAAAAAATTGGATTTTTACCAAACAGGCAGCATTTCATTCTCCATTTTTTTCCTTTCTTTCTTCTTTGTTCTTCTTCCATTTCTCTCTTCATCGCAGCAGAAAACCCCCCGGCGGTCTCCTCCAACAATAATATTTCACCCAACTAAACCCATCACAACCTTCCCCACGTATCCGCCCACACTTACTCACCACCATGCACGGCTGAACTCGCTCCGGCAAGCCACCATGAGAAAAGATCGAGACTCAATTTCACGAAGGGGCAAATGGGTTCCCATTTTTCGACGACAATTTTGACTCCAGAGAGATAGTTTAGGTAGCACTTGGCCAGGAGAACTTCGCAGAGACCTTACATGGGGACGAAAGGTAGCAGTGGTGATGGGAGGCAACGATAGGGGCGCGGCGAAGGAAACCATTTTTGAGGGCTATTGAGCTCAATTTTGGTAGCTACAGGCCACGAAACTTTATATCGAGGGCGGCATTGGATAGCTTTCATTGAAAGGAGAAGAAAGGTGGTGGTTTCACAACTTTCCGGCTGCGGTGGCGGTGACGATGGGAGGAAAATCTCTTCCTCTCGACGTGACGAACATAGCGGCGTGGTTGGTTTATGAATTCGAGTCCTCGTTGAGGGGTTCGTGGTAAAAGATTGAAGAAAGTTTGTTGTTTACATATATGTACATGCATATGTATATTTCCTATTGAATTTGTAGCCATGCCAAGAATAGAAATTTGGGGATGATGATATGCTATATATACATGTGTTGGTTTCCTATGCTAAGGAGTATTGAATAGTGGACTCGGACACATCATGCAAAATGCCAAAATTGGATTTAATAATGATATTATGGATTATATTATAAGAATAAGTGAGATATGAATTGTGGATGATTATATAAGGTATTTAATTATAATTTGTGGTTTAGGATGATAATATGGCTTAACCATGACCTTGTGAATAAGAATGAGATATCGTAGTAATCGACAAAATTAGTGATTCTGGATTATTAATGGTATAATTGTGATTAATAGGTTTAAGTATGGATTTTGATTATAAATATTACTTTTTGGTTAGGTAACAACGAAGTGGGTCCCATCGACCAATAGGTTGCTAACTGTAGTAGTACTTCTGAGACTACGGAGGTGAGGGTCTGCCAACCTGGAACTTCATTTGACTTATCGGTATTTGTGATAAACCCCTATGAGAGTTACTGTTTCTGAACTGACTGTACTATTATTGAAATTCGTGATCTGTTAAGATCTCTTTGATATTCTGTTATCTGGTTCAGACACCCCTGTGAGGGTTATTTCTAATATGATTCTGTTTTCTTTTGGTTCTGGCGCCCAGAACATTTATCTGATATATGTTATCTGTTCGTTCTGTTATCTGTACTGTTCTGATATCCGACTGGCCTATTATTCGACTGTTCCACTATACTGTCTGATCGGCTATTTGCCTGATCTATTTGTATTATTTGTACTGTCTGACTTTATGTACTGTTAGTTGCCACCCTGGCACATCTGTCTGTTGTGATACGCTAGGGATACTCCTAGGTATCTATCATCTGTCTGCTATGATATGATAGGGATACTCCTAGGTATCTACTATCTGTCTGTGATATGCTAGGGATACTCCTAGGTATCGATGTGTCAAGGATACTCCTGAGCATCAATGATGTGCTAGAGATATTTCTAAGCATCGCCTATCTGTCAGTGATATGCTAGGGAGACTCCTAGGTATCAATGTGTCAAGGATACTCCTGAGCAACAATGATGTGCTGGAGATACTTTCGGGCATCGCCCGTCTATCAGTGATATGCTAGGGAGACTTCTAGGTATCGTTCGTATGTCAGTGATATGCTAGGGATACTCCTAGCTATCTACCGTCCGCTGTCAATGATGTGCTAGAGATACTTCTAGGCATCTACCGTCTATCTGTCAGTGATGTGCTGGGGATACTCCTGGGCATCTACCATATGTTAAGCCATCACGTTTGGATAAGACTAACTGCAATGTAAATGTTATTCAGAATTGTCATGTCTGACCATATTATGATTGTTCCTGAATGTTTGAACGTTTCTTGTTATAATTTTGTTAATTGTTGATTGATGATTTGTTAAGTCGATTTCTTCCTAATAGATCCCCATTATATATGTTATAATTATCCCTCACTAAGTCCTTTGGACTTATTTTCCCTTTGATCTTGATTTTCTCAGACAGGACTGAATGCTAAGCTTGGATTCGAGCATGGATTGGCGACTGCTTTGTAACATATTAGAAATTTCCACATTAAGTCTGAATTCTGGCATATGGAATGTAAATATTATGTTATCTGTTAAAGGACCACTCGTATGTTAAGTTTCAAGCTTAGAGATGCTTGATGTATCAGATGATGACCTTAAGGCTGTAGTATGTAAGATATACTTTTTGTTAAGGTTTGTTTTGGTTGGATGTTCCGCTGTTTCTGATAAGTTGAAATTAAGGTTTTTGTGACATGCATTTAGTTTATGTGTTGTAGGTTACAGGATTGTTTAAATTGGAATCTGTTGCTATTTCTAATAATGTTTTGATATCTCAACTTTGGATTGCCCGAAGTGGGGTGTCGTATTTCTTGTCTTGTAATTTTATTTATTGCAAACAAAGAAATTTGAGCTTTAAAAATTATTAGAATAACAAAATAAAATTTTTTATCACTTAATATATGTAATTACTGATGACTTCCACATTATCACTTATTATTTTGTTACTTATTTTTTTTATTTTGTTTTTGTTTTTTTGTAGTGTTGTGGTCGTTTTTCTTGATCAATTTTTTAAGCATTAATCATGGTTTCTGTATGAAGACATGAATAGAAAATATGGATCATGTGACAATCTTTAAAATAGGATAAATTGAATTTTTGGTCCTATATATAAGTCAGGCTTGTTTGGATTTTGATCCTAGTTTCTATTAGTTTCATGCATTGTATCTAATAAGTACCAACCCCCCCCCCCCCCACCCCCAATTTTTTTTCTTTTTTTTATTTGAGGACCAAAGAGGGCTTTTGTCCACAAGTTAACAAAGTAGCTAACATGCTAAACCTGCTTGGACATTGGTCACAACAAAGTGTGGAATTATCAACCAAGAAATCACCAATAGATGCACCAACATAGTTTGCCTTTTTAAAATTTTAATAACTAATCTTTTATTACATTCAACATTTTAAGAAACACAAGAATCACTTGTCTTGCTCTTCACATGTTGGACGGTCTTCCAATCAATGAAACCGCATCCATTATTATTGGAAGCATAGTCATGGAACCTCCTAACTGAATTTTCATATGTCCATGAGATTCTCAATAAAGCCAGTGTGTTACAAAAATATGAAATCCGTTGGCGCTCTTTTTGGGACCAAAATTCAAATTGAATCTAAACTTGTGAGATCATGAAAAGCTCAATTTAACTGCCACTTGAGTGGTACGTAAGTTGCTCCATTAACTTTTGGATGGAAGCTCTCTTCGGTCCTCAATTTTTTAAAAAAAAGGGGGCACTTATTGGATGCAGTATGGGAAACTAATAAAGAATAAAATCAAAATTCAAACCAAAATTTCTTTCTCTTTTCCCTTTTTTTGGATAAGATGCGAGGAAGTAGGAGTTCACGCTGAGCAATCCATGACTTCTTCATTTTAAAGAACAGTTGTGCTACTTCGATTAACATTTTTTTTTTTTTAACTTAATGATGAAGAACATTATCTACTTTAAAAGCATTAATAACCACTACGTTGTTTTGCGAAGCAATATTACTTAAATTCATTTATCAAATTTCTTAGAATGCATTTAGATTAATTTGTAAGATTATATATGTGAAATATTAAGGCTTATTAATTGTGAATAGTATTATGTTTGATATTGAAGATAAATATGAAGAGCAAGCATGAAATTAAGGTCAAGTCATGCTTCGAGCCTTTCTTAGTTATATGATTACATGTTTATTACATCTTTTAAGTCTGACGTGAGATTGAATAATCACCCATGTGAAATTGCATTTAAAATTATCATTACGTCTTTTAAAAAAAAAATTAAATGAGAAAATTAGTCCAAATGAGCAAAAAGCCTATATCTGTAAAATTATTAGTAGAACGTATTCAACCCAACCTTAGTAAATCATCCAACATTTTTTTTTTATTTTCAAAACATATTATTTAATAACTTATATATCTTCTCCCAATAATTTATATATATTCTTTTTATATCTTTTTACCTACAATATATTAAAATTAACATAATTATTATATTTTCAATATAATCATTATATGTTCAAATATTTTATCAAAATATATTTTCACATCGTATTATATAATTTATTTTTATCAATTTAAAAATGCTGAAAACTGAAATAAAAATACAAATGAATCCAAAAGGGGCTTATTTGCCTTTTCTTCCGTAAAACTCCATTTCATTTTCGAACTATCGAAAAAATCTCACAGCATTATTTCGTTTCTTGAGTACAAGTTATTCTAACCCAATTTTTACTTGCAAGATAGAATAGTAGACTTGTATATCCATTAAATTTCCAAGCATAATCCTAATGTGAGCTAAAATTGAACAAGCTATAATACCATAGATTAGTCGTCGATAATAATTTGTAGTTAAAAATTTGCATTTGTTTTTCAAGATATATATCATACATATATTTCATGTATATCATCATTCGAATTCTTTGTTAGTATTAATAATTATAATATTGTGGTATAATTCTGAACTGCTGCCACCCAATTGATCCGCGGGGCACCATACTATCTTCTTACAAGCATGATTTGTCGAAATATCGATTTATTGGTCGGAACGGGCAGTTCGTAATTGGAACGGACGCTGGTGTTCTATTATTTCAAAAATTAACGATTGGAAACTTGGCGCGCCGATAAATTGGCCAGAAGAGTGTGATAGTCCGATAAATGGGACTGTTGCGGCGTTATCGAAACAAATTGCAATTGAACCGGAGAAAGATTGGCGGCGGGAGCTTTGGGTTGTGGCAGTGGAAACTGTGTTTGTGTTCCGGTGTTTGAAAGTGGTGGGCGTGGGGGGGTTGAGCGGCGAAAATTGTATGACACTTAGTATTAGTAGTGTTTGTAGCATATTTTTCGTCAACAATACACTAACACATATAGTAGCATATTTGCATATTATTTGTACAACACTTAGAGGGTGTTTGGCTGAGCTTATTTTAAATATTTTATAAGCTCCTACATCTTATAAGATATTTTTGGAACTTATAAGATGTTAGATCTTATTTTTTAAAAAAATTGTTGAAGTGTTTGGATAAAATAAAATGTTGAAGTTTATAAGATGTTAATAATGATAATTTTATAATTAAAATGGTTAAAAAAAAAGAAACTTGTTAAGATCTTAAAAATAAGTTAGAGTTTTCTTACTTTTTTTAAAAGAGTTTATAAGCTCATAACATCTTATTTTAAGATCTTATAAGCTCTTTTTAAAAAAAATTATTAAATACTTTTTATCAACTTATAAGTTATTAAACATTTTATAAGATGTTTTGAGGAGCTTATAAATTCATCAAAACACCCTCTTAGTATTAGTAGTAGTTTCTTACATCACATTTACTTTTAGTGTTGTAAAATTGTTGAATGGAATATATATGAAATATTATTGTTAGTGTTGTAACAAAGTTTATATAGTCTATTGTATTAATTTATAATATTGAAAATTATGTTAATTATCTAATATAAGTAATAATAGATATTGTAAATGTTTTAATATTTGTCATAATTTATTTTGAAATTTTTGAATATTTTAAATAACAAAATTAGTGGAGCAATCATGACCGTTGCACAATATTACAATAAAACTGAAATATTAATTTTCATTCCGCTTTTCGCGACTGATCTTGTGAACCATGCTTACAGGAAAGATGCCCTCGGTTTTTGTAATTATTAATTTCTTTCATCAGTTAATTATTGTCCTAAAGTTTTTAGTATATATGCGACAAGCGCAGGAATATCTGTCCCATCCAGATCAGCTGGAACAGGCTGCAGGTTATATTCATCAACTGAGTGCAAGAGTAGAGGAATTGAGGAGAAAGAAGACACAAACGTTGGCCAGTAGTAATCTTGCAACTAATAACATTACAACGACCAAGAAAACCTCTCCTGTAAGTAAATCAGACTTGCCAGTCCTCAGGTTAAGAGAATTAGGTTCAGAATTGGAAGTGGTTTTGATTGGTGGGCTAAGGAGAAATTTCATACTGCGCCAAGTCATCTTCATTCTTGAAAATGAAGGAGCTGAAGTAGTCTCTGCTAACCTTTCCAACGTCGAAAACAAAATTTTCCTCACTCTCTATGCTCAGGTGATTGTCAATATATAACTATTTTTATGTAATATTACACTTAATTTTGTTTAGGCATTAGATGAAGATTTTTGCAATGCTTTCATCATTATAAGATGCTTGAGATAATTGACGAGTTCTTCATTATTTTATGGCATGCAGGTGAAAGTTTCCCGAGTTGGTGTGGATATTTCAAGCATATGTGGGAGGTTGCAAGAGCTGATTTCCGAAAGTAATTAATAGTTTCTTTTTGTATTTCCTATTGATACACACACACACACACACACACACACATATATATATATATATGTGCGTGTGTGTGTGTATGTCAACTATTACTATTACAAGTATTAACGGATTGGTGTGAGGCAGCCCTCGGTCATCTAGCTATTTTTCACTGATGAGCCGGTTGTAGATTATTAAATCAAACTTCCATCTAGTTCTAGGTAGGTTTTGTAACAGTGTCTAAGTGTGTTGTGTCTTTTGTTCTAATTTATGTATTACCTTTCACCTGAAGACATGACGGATGTATGTTAAATATATGTAATCCGCAATAAAGTATTTTTTTATAAAAATATTTAACACATTTAGCATTTATTTATGATATAAAATAAGAATGAATGTCACACTCCAAAAATCAAATCATACAGCCTCTAGCTAGTCCTAAGTTTTAAAATTTTCAATCTCAAATAAATCATCAAATTAATGCCATGATCTTAAATAAATGAGTCTCAAACATCCATGGTAAATCAAATAAATCCGAAAATTAGAAATTAATGAAATAACCGACACCCTATCTTTAACTAAGAGTCAATTTATTTCAAAAGAAATCATTGCAAAACATGGTAATTATACAAATAAATATTGGGACAACTCTCGTCTCAAAAACCTATTGCCCTAATCCTCATTGAAAGTGGTTTCATAGCATCATTGTGGCTAGGTTCTTATTCTGTCAGAAAGAAATTTTAAAAAGCACTAGAAAAATTAAAGATTAGCATTTTAATTAACATTTAGTGGCATTAATTTAGTGACATTTTATAATATAATAACACAAAAAAATAATATGGTGCTAGTCATAAAAGAATGTCATTATAGTTAAATATTTGGTGGCATATTTGATTGTTAATGAACAAACAAAATAATGACATTTGATTAAAATGTCGAGATAAATGTATTTTAAAAATATTTAACTATTGTCACTAATTTTGGTTAAAAAGTACCGTAAATACATAGTTATGGTACTGCTATTTGAAGAAAAATGCCATACAGTAGCACTAACTTAGTGGCATTTGTAGTAATGATACACAAAAGTAATATAATGATAGTTGGAAAAAAATGCCAACATAATAAAATATTTGGTTGCATTTTACTATTAGTGACATATAAAATAGTGGCATTTGATTAAATATATATACTAACAAAAATATAATTTGAAGGCATTTAATTAGTGCCATTAATTTTTTTTTTTAACAATGCCACTCGTATTTATATATAGTGTCACTTAAAAAATATACCATAAGGTATTTAGTGGCGCTAACTTTGTAACATTTTGTAGTGTAATGACACACAAATAAAAATAGTGACATTTGGTTTAAAAAATCAACATAGATATATTTGCAAGGCATTTAAGTAGTGCCATCAATTTTCTTTTAACAATACAAAAAACATCCCTTCGCTGTCAAAAAATTTGTGACAAAGAGGGTTCATCACAATATGAAAACAACTATGATTGTTTTTTGGTGGATTACTAACGAATTTAAAAAGATAAGCAAAATTATATATTAGTAATAATATTTGTGACAGCTATGAAAAGTATATACTGATAGAAGAGTCCGTCACAAATTTCAAAACCCTAAATATAATTATTTGATCCATGACGAGAATTCCATCACAATTAATTTTGTGACATTTTATTTTTGTCACAAAACTAATAAGTGACAAATTTATGAAACAAGTTTGTCATAAATTTAATGAAATCTATCATTCTGTGAGATGGACTTATTTCACTAATGGATTTGTGTCATTTTTTGTATCATTTAATTCAGCATATTATTTAATTAATATTTTAGGGCATGTTAGGATGATATTTAAAGGAATCTTTTTTGGCATTTTAATTAGCATCACCATATGCATTTTTTTTAGCACGTTAGCATGCCATTTAAAAGTATCTTTGTGATATTTTAATATGTCATTTATTGTATTTCTTATCGCGTGAAAGATTATCATTTAAAGGAATTTTTATGACATTTTAACATGCCACTACATACATTTTGGGTGGTATATTAGTATATCATTTTAAAATATTTTCAATGTCACTGTAATGCCCCAGAATTTTTCTTTGCCTTTAATGAATTAATCTAACTTATTTTATTTTATTTATTATTCAGAATATATATATATACATATATATAATGCCTTAGATTTTCTTAATCTTTTTTTATCCTATGTTAATATTAAGTATTAATTGCTATATAAGTTAGAAGATGATTTATACATATATATATAAAGTTATATATAGTTTTTAGGAACTAATATTATATCATCACTAGAAATTAGTAATTGAGATCTTAGGAATTAAAACAAAACAGTTAGATTAATTATAAGATTATTCTAATCCTAGAAAGAATTATAATTAGAGTTTCAGTTGAAATAAAACACTTATTCCACATATATAAGTCTCGCTCTCTAAAACCCTAGCCACTCAATCAAAACATAAGAAGAAAGACAGAGGTGATCGGAGACTGTTGCTAAGCGTTGACAGTGCATATCAAGCTCTATTGAAGAAAAATCTCCACTGTAGGTAAGGCTTAGAACACCTGTTACTTGACTACTACTTTTAACGATATGTACGTGTATAAATATATATAGGATGATTTGTGCCCCTATGTCTTGACAACTATGAATTCCAGGGTGTTTTTTTTTAAGAATTATTCATTGTTGCTTGTCTTCATGATACACAGCCGCAAATTTTGACCCCTATGGACCAATTTTGACTTTATTGTAATTCAAGGTTTGCTTTTTGGGTCTTTTAAAAAATTGAGATTTTAGAACAAGACAATATATATATACGTATATATGAATTTAGGAGGAAATTTAGGGGTGCAAGAGTGATTTCTTTGGCATGTGAGTACTTATGGGAACCGAAGGTGGAAAATTTTGCATCTATGTAGGTTTCTTGATAAATTTACTTAGGGTATGTGTGCTGTGAATCTATATTTAATAGAAATTTTATTCTGGTTCATGTAATATTAGCTACTAGCACCAAGGTTATCCTTTTAGTTATAATTTTGGTATGTTCAATGGAATTCAAATGAGAAATATATATATGTGTACATATATATATATAGTGTAAAATATTTTAGTACTAACCAGGATTGTTAGGTCTAAGATATCACATGCTTATGGTACCCATAAGGCTAGTCCTATGAGTTGTCTTTTAAATTGGTTGAATTGGTGATTGAAGTATTTAATAAATAAATCAGGCGACCCAGTTGTTGATACGATTGATTCTGAGATAGGAGATTGACGTCTAGGATTGATCTCAAAGGTAAGTGCCTAAACTTATAAATACTAGATATTGTTATGTTTCAAAACCCAGAAGGATATATGCTATTATGTAATTGCTCATGAATTGTGTTCAACTTACACTGCACTATATATTCCACTGCACACAAAAAGATATCCTTTTTCTTGTTTTATTTCCGCACAAAAGAAATAATTTTCTTGTTTTAATTCTGGAAAAAGAAACCCATGCTTTATGATTTTAATGCTTGTAGACTATTGATTAAATTCGGTGATCAATTTATTACTGTTACTGTACTGCTACTGTTATTGTTAGTTGGATCCAACTTGGTCTGGGCGTGCGAGGGACTTCACTGGGCAGCAGCGGGCTAGCCGGTTGAACCCCAAGCCCCTATGGCCTAATCCCCCCAGTGCACAACAGAAGCCGTTTGTGGCTGAGGTGGGTCGTAGGAATTCCCGGGGACGCTCGGGCACTGTTTGGTAAGGTCGCACCTTGCCCGGAGTAATAAGGGACTATTACGGTGGGAGCCATAAGGTTGACTGGCTACAACAAAACTGACTGATCATCGTATTTAAGTTGATAGTTTAGGAAATTATTTAACAAAGTTTTGATTGGATACTGCTTGATCGTTTATAGATTTCTCAACGGTTATTGCTAGACTGTTTTATGTGTTTCTTTTTATAATACTCAAAAATTTCTACCGTACAAAATTTCAATTCAATAACTCACTCCACACACACTTAGCACTCACTGAGTCTTTACTCACACTCTTTTCTTTTCTCTAACTTCCTTCTGGCAGACATAGACCCTAGTCCTAGTGAGGAGGTGGATCCTGCATGATGAGAACCAAGAGTAAAGACGTAGTTTTGGAATTATTTTAGTAGATTAGTATATCTTATATTAAGTACATTAGTTTCGTTTTATTTGTTTTTGGATCTCATTGTGTCTAGTTCCGGAAAGATTTTGATACTTGGAGTTTCATGTTGTGAGTTTGCTAGGAATTGGATGAGTTCTTATTTAACTTTATGATTTTGGATTGTTAGATTCATTTATTTGGGATTAAATTTCACGCTTAATTTCTAGTATAAAATGATTTAGTTTTTGGGGCGTGACAGTCACTTTGATATGTTATTTAATGTATTTTTAGTGATACTTTAAAGTATCATTTGATGCATTTTTTGTTACAAATAACAAATTGAAATCAAGAAATAAATAGATCGAAATAAATTTTATAAAGTAGAATTTAGGAATGCAACTCGAATTTTTTTACTTATCAACTCTAATAGAGTGAGAAATAGTCATATATAATCCAAGAGAACCCTTTCGAATCTGTCAAACAAAGGGCCTTAATGGGGCCCAGGAGAATTAAATCAAGAATTTCAAGTTCTAGTCAAATTTAAAGATTGGCAATGGAATATTTGGGGGACGAAAGGTTGAGGCTGTGCTTGCTTGTGAAAAAATCCTCACAAGCAAGCCTTCAAAAATGTGTTTTTGAGGGAGAAGTGTGGTTGCTTGTGGAAAATTTTTTCCACTCCACAGAAATTACTCCCCCCCTTATGTGCTGTCCCATCGCTCTTCTCTCTCCCTCGATTTCTAAAATGGTAGAAAAAAACAAAGGGCTCTCTCTCTGCTCCCTTATCTCCCATCTCCACCTCGGCCCTCGGTCCAAACAGTTTATAGAATACATTAGCATTTCTCTTGTGAAATGTTACTCGCCTCTTTCACGGTCTCTGATTGATGCTTTCTGACCGATGGTGGGCTCCCTCTATCTGTTCTCAATGCGATTCTTCTCAGCCCTCTCTCTTCGTCTCGCCTACCCGATGATGATTATTCAATTTTCCTCTGAAAATATGAAATACAATGGCAAATTGAGAGAGATTCTCTGAAAAAAGGGGGCAAAAATCTTGGGGGAATCTTGAAATCAAATTGAGAGGACTTGTCACTCCCACTGTTTATTGCACAAAATAGGTTCTAGGGCTTCAATCATACAGCATTTTGTTTGTCCATTTATGTCGATTGTTTGTGTATATACATACACCATGGGTCACACATACACCCCTTCACCACATCGCGCACACACACGACACTCCATTGATTGTTTGTATAGTTCGACGACATCATCCGTCACCTCATCTGAAAGCTTCTGCTCTGCCCCTCCCCCGAAATGCCTGAAGGTATTTTCGTTTGTCCTCTGCTGATTTTGTTGTGAAAAACGATTGGCTGATGTTATGTATTATGGAGATCGACTAACTGAACTTGGCCTAAGTTTTCTGTATTGCGTTGATTTATGCTGAGGAAAGATTTTCTATTCTCAGCATAGGTTGACCTAAGTTTTCTGTTTGAGGAAGATTTATGCTTAGTAAGGATTTTCTGTTCTTGTGTTGGTTGGCCTAAGTTTTTTGTTTTGTGTTGATTTATGCTTAGGAAGAATTTCTGTTTCTGTGTTGATTGGCCTAAGTTTTCTAATTTGTGTTGTTTATGCTGAGGAAGATTACTCTGTTGTGGTATTCATTGGCCTAAGTTTTCTATTTTGTGTTGTTTATGCTGAGGAAAATTACTCTGTTCTCGTGTTCATTGGCATAAGTTTTCTATTTTGTGTTGTTTATGCTGAGGAAGATTACTCTGTTCTGGTGTTCATTGGCCTAAGTTTTCTGTTTTGTGTTGTTTATGCTCAGGAAGATTTTTCTGTTCTTGTGTTCATTGGCCTAAGTGTTCTGTTTTTAGTTGATATAAGCTGAGGAAGATTTTTCTGTTCTCGTGTTCATTGGCCTAAGTTTTCTGTTTTCAGTTGATCTAACCTCAGGATTATTACTCTGTTGTTGTGGTCACTGGTCCAAGTTTTCTGTTTTCATGTTGATCTAAGCTCAGGAAGATTTTTCTGTTCTCGTGTTCATTAGCCTAAGTTTTATGTTTTCAGTTGATCTAGGTTCAGGAAGATTACTCTATTCTCGTGTTCATTGGCCCAAGTTTTTTGTTTTCATGTTGATCTAAGCTCAGGAAGATTTTTCTGTTCTCGTGTTCATTGGCCTAAGTTTACTTTATTCAGTTGATCTAGGCTCAGGAAGATTACTCTGTTCTCGTGTTCATTGGCCTAAGTTTTCTGTTTTCATGTCGATTTATGTTGAGGAAGATTGACTGTTTATACCATGAGGTAGCAAAGGCTAGGTTGAAGTATTGTCTATCTACTCTCTGTTTTTAGTTGAGTTATGTGGAGGGCTTTTTTTTTACTTCTTACCCATGCAAGCACAGCTTATGTGATTTTCATATGAACTGTATTTGTTCTTCTTGGCATGGTTCTGTGTGTGTGCATAAGGCATGCACAATTGTAAATTATGGACCTATGGTTTGAGGTCCACTTGTGTGGCATCTCATTTGTTGTGAAATAGGGGACGTTGGTATTTTCAATGTTACGAGTATTTGTTTTTCGCTTTATACCACATTATATATTAGTACATTCGTGTCCTTAAATTATTTGGATAGAGGTTTTATTTTAAAAGATGAGCAAAACTTAGCAACGGTTTTTTCTTTTGACATTGCAATTTGTGAACTATGACTTCCCATGTGGACTCAATCTGAGAGGTTCTGATATGCTATGCCTTTTGCACTTGTGTACTTGCTCATTTTAAGGTATGTTGACTGCAAAAAGTACATTCTTCCCTTACATTTGTTATATATGTTTGTAGTTTTTGTTTGTTGGATGTTATATGCGGCTTATAAATTATTCTTTCATTTTCCTTTCCTTACTGTTAACTAGTTTTGGTTATATGTTCCGATTCTTAGGTGTACCATGCTTAAGTTGTGTTCATGTTAATTTTTTTTCTATTGAAGTTGTATATTGGTGGCAAATTGGATATAGTTAGTATATATTATGTTCCTTATCATATTAAATTATTGTTCCGTGCATACACTACATTAACAAGGGGCCATGATTGGGGTTTCCCGGCCATGAGCGGGGAAGTAAGTCATTCCCCCGTGGTCACCTTTAGGACATACCTGCAGATTGGGGGATAATGATTCCCACTGGCCTAATATACGCTATATATGTCTTCGTTGATATATCTATAGTATGAGGCTTCAACCTCTATACCCCATGTGATTGGGTAAATTGGTTATTGTTTTATCTGGTTTGTCATTCATGACCTTGCATTGTTACACAGCCCCATTTGCATTCGGTCCTTATTCATGTATTGCATTAGGTTGATGCATATTGTGCATTGTTGGCTACAAATTATCTTTGTAGTCAACCTAAGTGGGGATGACAAATATTAATATTGATTTGGGTTTTGAACATAAGTGGACACAACTACATATTTATGTTCCACTATAACCCAAACCAGACTTTTAAAAATATTTTAGATAAACAATTTTAGCCACTATATTGGACAAGTAGATGTTATATGTAAATGTACTCGAACAGTTGCTTTAATATTTTACTTTCTTTAGAGTAAATGCCAGTTGGGGAGAAAGTTGTGATGTATGATATTGATAGAAATTTAGTATGGCAATATGTTCACATATTTCGGCAGTTCATTTGTATGATTGCAAGTTAAAATGGTATGGAGTAAAAATAAATATATATTGATTGTAAATTAGTCTTATATGTGTAAGATTAATTAAGAAATATAAAATATACTTGTTATGTATATATATATATACGTGTTTGAAATTGTTATATTATATTTAATTGCACAAAGAAATAGTAAATATATTTATTGACTATTTAAAATTAAAATAAATATTGTACTATGACCAACACGCTGCAAGGATATCTAGTATATAGGTAATATTGGAAATATTTTGTAAATTAGTATTATATGTGTCAGAATAAAAATATATTCCACTATATATATAATATATATACACACTATAGTATTTTAACTTATTATATTATATTTAATATGTATAAAGAAATAATAAATATTACAAATGACCATTTAAATATCACACAAATATGTTACTATCTTTACCACAACCCAATAATATTTAGTACATATGAAACAATGAAATTTTTTTTGTCAAATAGGTATTATATGTGTAAGATTTAATATGTTACAGTATACTTGTTATATATATATATATATATATGACAGTGTTTTAACTTGTTATATTATATTTAAATGTGTAAAGAAATATAATATATATATATATTGACTATTTAAAAATCAAACAAACATAGTACTATCCTCAACACACTTCAAGGACTCCCACTACATATGTAATATTGGAAGTATTTTGTAAATTAGTATTATATGTGTCATAAAAAAAAATATACTCCACTATATATATAATATATATATATATATACAGACTATAATATTTTAACTTATTATATTATATTTAATATGTATAAAGAAATAATAAATATTACAAATGACCATTTAAAAATCACACAAATATGTTACTATATTTACGACAGCCCAAGAATATTTATGTACATATGAAGCATTGAAAAAATTTTGTGAAATAGGTTTTATATGTGTAAAATTTAATATGTTACAATATACATGTTATATATATATTATAGTATTTACACTTGTTATACTACGTTTAATATGTGTAAAGAAATATTAAATATATTTTTAATATATTAAAAACCAAATAAATATAGTACTATCTTCAACACACTTCAAGAATATTTAGTACACATGTAATATTGAAAATAATTTGTAAATTATTATTAAATGTGTGATATTTACTATATGTCAATATAATATATATATACATATACGTATATTATAGTAATTTAGCTTATTATATTATATTTAATATGTAAAAAGAAATATTAAATATATTTATAGTACTATCTTCAGCACACTTCAAGAATATTTAGTACACATGTAATATTGAAACAAATTCGTAAATTATTGTCCAATGTGTAATGTTTAATATATGTCAACTACATATTATATATATGTATATTATAGTATTTTCACTTCTTATATTATATTTAACATGTATAAATCAAAAATAAATATATTTATGGAATATTTAAAAATCAAATAAACATATTACTATCTTCAACTCACTTCAAGAATATTTAGTACATATGTAACATTGAAAATTATTTGCTTACATTATGGTTAAATGTTTAATATTTAATATATATGCCATTATATACATATTTTATATATGTATATTATAGTAATTTAGCTTATTATATTATATTTAACTCGTATAAATAAATAATAAATCTATTTATGGACTATTTAAAAATCAAATAAACATATTAGTATTCTCAACTCACTTCAAGAATATTTAGTACATATGTAACATTGAAAATTATTTGTTCATTATGGTTAAATGTTTATTATTTAATATTATATACATATATTATAGTATTTTATCTTATTATATTATATCAAACTCATATAAATAAATAATAAATATATATGTGGACTAATTAATAATCAAACAAACGTATTACTATCTTCAACTTACTTCACGACTGTTTAGTACATATGTAATATTGACAAGTATTTGTAAATTAGTACTATACACGTAATATTATATATATATATTACAATATACTTGATATACTCGAGAAAATGATATAGAAATATGATTAGGCAATGGAGTTTAATGTGTCACCACACTAGGGCATTATTACATTGTACTATATATAAATACCAATTGATTGTCAAAGGTGATACGGTACACTGTTATGTCACGAGGTGTATCTTAAGTCCTTATCATGGTAGTGTTGTTTGTATTTTGTCATGTTATTTAAAAACAATATTAGTTACTTGTTGCAGTTTTTTTCATTTTCCCATTGAATGGAACTGCAATAAAGAATATCTCCTTGCACGTAGATGGAATCAAGTTCACAGCGTAGTCAACATAGCCATGGTGATGATGCTGTGTGGACTAGGCAAAACGAAACGGGCTTTATCATGCTTATGTATGATGAAGTGTTAAAGGGTGGAGTGTACGGAGCAAAATTCACCCCTTCTCACTGGATTGACATGATGGTAAAGATGGAAATGACGTGCCAGGGGTACACATACACAGTTAGGCAATTGCAAGGAAAAAGTCAGAGGTTGAAAGAGAAGTGAAAGAGGTACCACACATTACTTACTACGGATACGGGCTTTGGGTGGGACGACGAGAACATGGTCCCGACGGCCTCAGATGAGTGTTGGGCACGGTCGATAGTGGTATGCGTGTTTGTTTGCATATATTTCACCTTTGCTCTAAGAAATTATTCGTGCACTTTTAAGTTAACTTTGAACAATTGCTAAACTTTCTCTCCAAATGCAGGCTCATCCTAGAGATGCATCGCTTCGATCAAAGCCATTGTGCCACTATAAGGAGGTTACAACTATTTATGCACCGACTACTGCCACTGGGCGAATGGCGCGGGCGTTGACCCAAGGCACATTGCCTCGGGGTGAATGAAGCGTCCGAGAGGATGACTTTGTAGGGGTTGGTTCTGAGGCCGCCACAGACATAGGAGATGATTTTGATGACACCGGGTATTCATCACCTCCAATGTTATAGGTTCCCCACCCTCGTTGTAGGCCGACTTCCTCTACCTCCACATCCTCGCATCGAAAAAAGGGTCACAATCCAGTTGTTATATCTGCCATGCACTCTTTCACTCGAGCTAATGAGGCCATTGCCTCACAGAGTGATCCCACATCTGTGACAATAGTGGAGATGTGTGTTCAAAAATTGACCGAGATTCCCGACTTGCCTGATGATTTATTCGATACGGCCCTGACGAAATTAGAGGACCCTACCCATCGTAGGATTTTTCTTGCCTTCCCCTCCCCCGACCGTAGGCATGGTTACTTAGATAAGCTTCCATAATTGTCTTTCTGCCTACATTATATGCCCATTCGTTATGCTATCTTCATGTTTGTCTGAATGTATAACTCAGAACCGATGGTTTTCCTACTTTGTTATGATATTATTTTTATTTATTCATGTTTGTCTATGTGCATACTCGTTTTACCCATAATATCCTTCGTCTATAATTAGTTTGCTTAATAAATTTTCAGTAACAGTCATTAGCTACATGCTTCCACATACATGGTAAAATATTTAACGGGATTTCCATGCAAATTTGGTAGGAATGGACGACGACAATTTTGGAGGTGTATCAAATGATGTAGTTGACGACGTCATTGACGATGTGTTCGATGACGTGCATAATGAAAATACTATCAATGCTCGAATAAATCTAAATTGTTCATTCGGGGGTTTTCTGTACTTGTACCAGGCGTCGCCTCGCTCATTTGCAAACTAATTGAAAGTACCATTCAGGGATTCATGGTATCGAGGCATGGATTGGTTGACTGATTTGTTCAGAGGACACGAATGCCAATTCTTTGAACAATTGAAGATGAGTAAACATATATTTCGTACCCTATGTGGTAAGATAAAAAGACCGTGGACTAATTGCTGAACACCAACGTAGTCGGCTCGTGATTGAAGAGAGCGTTGCGGTATTTATTCAAACAGTTGCCATGCACCACCACCATAGAAATAGTGCCGAGAGATTTCAGTATTCCACTACGACTATATTGCGGCACGTGAAGCTTATGTGTGATGCGCTATGTGGACTAGCACCCGAGTACATACGACCTCCAGAGTTTAATTCGATATCGGACTACATACGACATAACACAAACTTGTATCCATACTTTAAGGTGTGCTTGAACCTTTTACCTCATGTTGCATGTTAACTATGTAGTTATGTGACTTCTTCTACCTTATGTCCACAATAGGATTGCGTGGGGGCAATTGATGGCACCATTGTTCCTGCATAGGTGCCCGAAAATAAACACGGTGCATACCAATGTAGAAAGGTTTTTATCGCACAAAATGTCATGGCAGCATGTGATTTCAACCTTATGTTCACATTTGTCCTTGCTAGTTGGGAGAGTAGCGCCAACGACTCTCAAGTTTTTCTCGATGCACTTACCAACCCAGAGTACAATTTTTCTTGGCCTCCTGCAAGTGATTTTACATTGTCTACCTTGAACCGAATAGTAAGCATTGACTGTTATTCGTTTAATGCATGATAAGTATAAATTATTCGTAGGTAAATACTACGTGGTAGATTCTGGATACATGAACTTCCCTGGTTTCATGTCACCATTTAGGGGTAAATGCTATCATATCCTAGAATGGTCCGGGGCAAATCATGGACCTCATATACTGAGAGAAATGTTCAATCGTCGACACGCCACGGTGAGGAACCATATCGAGCGATGCTTTGGCATTTTGAAGAAGCGGTTCCCAATTGTTCGTGGCATGATGCCCAGCTACCTTGTGCCCACGCAATCTGAAATTGTCCTCGCTTGTTGCGTCTTGCACCATTTCGTGCGTATACACAGTGCATATGATGATATATTTGATGAGCTTGCTGACTCGGACTACATGGCTGAGGATGGCCAAGCATCCGCAAAAGCACAGGCAAGAATCGTTGATATGTCTCCAGAAGCCATTTGGGAGCAGAATGTGCTGCGTGCCTCCATTGCCCAACAGATATGGAATGATGCTAAACGTGCTTAGATATCATTTACTTGCATCGAACTTCTGTTGAAGCTTTCTCCCAAATAAACATATACGGTACACCTTAAATATTGTCATGTAGCTTACATTGTGAATTTGTGATAAAGACCTTATCTTATTCCTAGACCTAATTTCGATGATTTGCATATTTGGTAATGTGATTGGTGATCATGGCCAGTGTTTCTTATGAATATGATGCATTTATATATGTTCATCTTTAATGATATTGTAATAAAACAACTCATTTCTTGTAAAGTTCAATTGTAATTTGAATCAACTACCATACCATGGTACCTGCACTACATCCTATGTGCTCTTGCGGCGGAGGACCGATGCTGTTGTTAATGGCGAGGATAGATAGGAATTATGGTCGTTAGTTCTACACATGTCCTTTACGTGGAAACCACCGAGGCAACTTCATTTGGGCAAAGGATTAGGAACGTCGGTCCCAACCCTCTAACTCACATTCCCGCACGACTGCATCGCATATGCATACGTCATCTATCGGTTCATCTTTCGTACTTGTAGATTTACACGAGAGTGCCCAGTTTACGGGTCAAACCCACCCGTCCACATCGATTGGCGAGACTAGACGTGCACAACATCATCTTCTGACTCCACTTGGATGGATAATATGTGCATGTTGTGAATGCACATGCATTTTGTTTGTCTTTCTTATTGTGGTGCTCATTATCTTTCTACTTCGTATTGTTGGATCTCATTGGTGATGCATATGTACTGTACGGTGGATAACGATAAGAGAGTTTGCACATTGCATGTAATTAATGATGTTATGCGTATCTAATATGGGAAGCTTTGTTCGATTTTTCGTGACTAGGGTATGTCTGGGGCACATTGTCACTTATGTTGTTGACCAGTTAGTAATGTATTATACATATTTTTTCCTCATTATTAGAGACAACCACACTTGCTTCTTTACTTTCACATATAATTATTTACAAATATTATGATGTTGCCATAATGTATGTAGTGGTGCATTATAGGTATGCCGCCACGTACGCGTAACCAACAGTTGGAGGAGTTTTTTTGTGAACCGTTTTAGATGGAGGCAGAGGAGACGGACTTAACGCGGCTCGTTATGGCTGCTGTGAGTACGCACGACCTATCCAACCGTGACGTCTTGTTGTCTTTGTGCGCACATATTTCATCACAGTTGTCACGACAGTTTGGGAGGGATGTGACGGCTAATATGGTTAGGATTAAGATCGGACAGCTACACCGTCGATATTACGCATTTATTCAGTTCACTGAGATTCCAGGGGTGCACCACAACCCAACTACGAATGTAATGACGGTCGACATGCAGTACTGGGAGCATATTCAACATGTATGTATTTTGATTTTACTATATGTAATTATACCGTCGTGCATACATATAAATAAAAATATGTAAAGATGATAGTGCATGCTTATCACCAGTGTAACACTCAAATAAGGTGTTATTCATTCAATTCCTCTTAACACTTTCAGGAGACCACCAGACAGCGACACTTTCGCGTTAGGGGAGAGCCGTTGTACATCCAGCTAGGCTACATTTTCACGTATGCACGGGCTGCTGATTTGGATGGCTGTGAGGGAGAGGCTGTCTTGCCTATCATCATATAAGATTCCGAGGACGACCTCGTCCTACCGCCTCGCGTCCCACCAATGGTTGCACCGCCACCACATATTCCACGTGCCACTTTGTGTAATCGGCTGCGACTGACACAAGTCATTCAGTTGAGTAACTCTCAGGGTAACACGGACATCAGTTACTCATATGATGGTACTTATAACAGTACTGGCAGGTCAACCCCCACTGACACTTCTCCTCCAGGTGGGCGTGGGGGATGGATAGATGATTAGGTCATGATATTCGGCCTCGTAGATGTATGATTGCTTATTATTATGTTTCTAAAATTCCTATGGACTGGACTTCATTTATTTTTATTGTATTATTATTACTGACTTCACTGTGTAATATTAAAACATATGTATCTAAACCATCATCTGGACTGTTACTTGTTATGTGTCACATAAGAATGTCTCTGATATAGGATGGCCCACAGTGGCCCAAATCAGCGAGGCCCAACACCCAGTCAACGGCCCAAGACCCAAGCGACTCGTCGACCCTGTTTGACCAATCCACAAGGCGCTCCATGGCCCTTGGAGCCGCTCGACCATTATCGACCCCTCTTATCGTCAATTCTCAAGTCGAGCCCTGCACAGTACTCTACCACCGCATTAAATGCATTGACTGGTAGCACGCTTCCGCATTAATGGCGCATGCCCTCCCTTCACCGTCTGACACAGCAGACGCCGCAACAGTGTACCATCTTGTCTTACAGCACAAAAGGACATCCAACTGGCAATATTCAAACGGGGGAATTGACCAATTACCCCCGGTAGGAGGCTGGAGGTCCTTGGGGTAAGCCAAGGGCTTCCCTGACATTTCCTACAAGGGGGAGAATATAAAAACCCCTCAACCTTGCCTCTCACAAGTATGCATTCATATACTCAAAAGCCCATATATTCCGTTGCTCGATTAAAGAGGTCAAATATATACTGACTTGAGCGTCGGAGGGCCTAAGCCGAGGGCCACTCGGCTAGCCTAATGTTTACTGTGATTGCAGGATTCCAATCCCAAATCAATCCAGAAGATCAATAGACCGGATCGTGATTCATACCCGGATCCATCTCCGTCATCGAAATCAAACACTCATCATTTGGCGTCGTCTATGGAAAAAGGAATCCTCTATCAAAAATGGTGAACACTAGGCGAGCCCCATCAAGGAGGGAGGAAAACTGGAGATCTAGCTCTCCCGCCCCCCGCCAGAACCAAGGACAAGACGAGCAAGCACCCAATATGCAGCCAGAACCTATGGTCACTCTCACAATGCCTCAACTGATGCAACTCATCAGCGAGCAAATCTCAACGCAGATTTCTGCCCAGCTCTCGGCCGTACTAAATAGACATGCTGTGCAACCGGGGCCGGCGGCCAGTGCCACACCTCAGCCGGCAGGACCGGAAAGGGCACGACCAGAAGAGTACGCATAGATACCGGAGTCCTCTAGACGTCTATCCTGGAAAGAAGGAAGCCCGGGCCATTTTCTAAGAGAGGCAGCCCGCTCACCGCCAAGAGAGGAGGTAGCAGACTCCGTAGACCACGACGTTCGGCCCCCTTCGAGCCCTACAGCGCGATAGGGCCGGGCGTTCCAGAGGCAGACAAAACCAGGACCAGCAAGAGTGGGAAGAAGTCTCTCACCAGGTGCAACAGCTAAATAAGCGCCTGGAGGAACTTTCGAAGAGGAATGCTGACAGGACAATGCAAACGGAGATGCCTTCAAGATTTCGGAGGGAACACAACTCCCCTTTTGTCCAGGAAATCATCGATGAGCACATTGCCATTGATGCGAAGATCCCCACCGGGCTCCCGAGGTATGACGGTTCCACGAACCCGAATGAGCATCTGATGTAGTTGCATGGGCACAACGAGTGTATACATGCAAAGATGCTCGTGACCACTTTCCAGGGCGTGGCCCTAGACTGGTTCCTGAAGTTGGAACCGGCATCTATCTTCTCGTACGTCCAATTATGTGACAAGTTTTTGCACCAGTTCGCCAACAGGAGGAAGGCGAAGCTACCGCACACCCACCTGCACACAGTAAAGCAGGCTGAGGGTGAGTCTTTACAGGATTTCTTCACCAGGTTCAACACCGAGGTGTTGAAGAAAGACAGCCCCAAGATAGAATTTTTGATCGATGTGCTATTTCTGGGACTAAGGCACAAGGAGTGCGCCAATGCTTTGGTCCACGCGCAGCCAAGAACGATGGAGGAGCTCCTGGACCTCGCCGAGAGGTACATGACCTAGGAGGAGATGAACAAAATGAAATATGACAGCATGGAGGCCGACAAGAGAAAAGGCAAGGAGAAAGAGGAGAAGCAAAACAGGGAGGGGCGCCGTTCCCCAATCAAACGTTTCCATGACTACACCCCACTCTCCATGCCGAGGAAGGAAGTACTCTTCGCCATACAACATGATAACCTGCTTAAAAAGCCTTGAAAAATCACAGAAACTGAGGTTATGAGAAGTCCGAAAAGTACTGCTATTTTCACAAGCAAAAAGGGCATGACACCGAGGACTGCTTCAATTTGAAGGATGAGATAGAGAGGCTGATTAGGCAGGGGCATTTGGAAAAAAATTTCAAGGAGAGAGGTCGACGAGAGGAGGGGGCGACCGACCGGACTCCCCGTAGAGAAAGGTCGGTCAGCCCGCGACGGAAGGACAAGGGAAAGAAACCAGCCCGTGCAACCCACCCGCCCATTAGAGGTGTCATCGACACGATTGCCGGGGGGCCTGCAGGAGGAGACTCCCGAAATGCAAGGAAGCAAACCGAAAGGCAACTTGACTCTACCAAACCTTCTAAGGTCGAAACAGTGTTCCAGTTGACAACCAGCATCGAGCCGATCTCGTTCACCAATGCAGACTTAGACCACCTTGAGGGTCAGGCCGCTGACTGGCAGCTCGACTGCCCGATGGTGGTCGCCATCGAGATCGCCAACTTCGAGGTGAGAAAGGTGTTGGTCGATAATAGCAGCTCGGCAAACATCATATTCCTGTCGACCTTGAACAGAATGAACCTGGGCAAACTGAAATTTGATCCAGTCAGGACTCCCCTAGTTGGATTCGAAGGATCAGACATTATACCAGAAGGGTCGATTAGCCTATCCACTACATTCGGGCAGGGACATCGCAGCCAAACTTTGATGATCAACTACTTAGTGGTCGATGCCCCATTTGCTTACAATGCCACTGTTGGTCGACCAGCCCTGAATGACTTCAGAGCCATCGCATCCACATACCACATGAAAATAAAGTTCCCAACCCCCGCGGGAGTTGGTGAGCTTTTATGCAACATCAAAGATGCTTGGCGTTGTTACACAATCTCCGTGGATTCCAGCGGGCAGAAAAAGAGACCAGAATTGAAGGCCTTGGGGGACGCCCTTGTAGCGAAACCCGAAGAGGGACCTTCATCGAAAAAGAGGAAGTTGGAGGACACCAGGGTCGAGCCAACGGGAGAATTCAAAATAATTGAGCTCGAGCCAAAGAACCCCAACAAGACAACAAGGATCGGAGCTGATATGGGGGATCGACTGGAATGCCTCATGGTCGACTTCCTCCGACGCAATATCGACGTCTTCGCATGGAAAGCTTCCGATCTGCAGGGCATCGACCCCAACATCATTGTCCACAGGCTCAACGTGGACCCCGCCCACAAGCCAATCCGACAGAAGAAGAGAACTTTCAATGCCGAGCGGACGCAAATCATCGAGGAAGAGGTTAACAAACTTCTAGAGGCTGGTTATATTGTAGAAATCCAATATCCTTCTTGGCTTTGTAATGTAGTCCTTGTTCCCAAGAACGAGGGAAAATGGAGGATGTGTAATGATTTCACAGATTTGAATAAAGCATGTCCTAAGGATCCTTACCCCTTGCCTCGTATTGCTTTACTTGTTGACTCCACGGCTGGTTGCGAATTGCTTAGCATGATGGATGCATTTCAAGGTTACTACCAAATATTCATGGCACCTAAGGACAGGGATAAAACTGCTTTTGTTGTCCCCAATGGGGTATATTGCTTTTTGGTCATGCCGTTTGGACTTAAGAATGCTGGCGCAACTTACCAAAGATTAGTTAACTTCATGTTCAAGAATGAAATCGGGAAATCAATGGAGGTTTACGTCGATGACATGATTGTGAAAACAAAGAAAGCAGAAACCCACTTGGTTGACCTGAGCCACACATTTTCCATTCTGAGAGCTTTCGGTATGAAGCTCAATCCTAACGAATGCACATTCGGGGTTCGAGGAGGAAAATTCCTAGGATATATGGTCAGTCATAAAGGTATCGAGGCCAACCCACAAAAAATTCAAGCAGTTCTAGACATTGTTCCACCGCGCACCGTTCAGGAAGTTCAACACCTTGTGGGCATAATTATTGCTTTGGGCAGGTTCATAGCTATGCTGGTAGACAAGAGCCCACATTTCTTCAAAATCTTGAGAAACACAAAGAAATCAGGATTCAAGTGGGACGAACAGTGTGACCAAGCTCTGATCGACTTCAAGCAACACCTCTCTTCGCCACCTCTCCTCGCCAAGCCTGAGCTTGGGGAAATCTTACAGTTATATCTGGCGGTCTCTTCGGCTTCAATCAGTTCAGTGTTAACAACGATGAGAGCTGGAAACCCTTGTCTAGTTTACTACTCCAGCAAGGCCCTTCAGGGGCCCGAACATAACTATTTGGAGATCAAGAAGTTCGCCTTGGCCCTAGTCACATCAGCAAGAAAATTGCGGCCCTATTTCCAATCGCATACAATTGTAGTACTAACGAACCAGCTGCTAAAGCAGGTGTTGTCGAAACCAGATACTTCGAGTCGACTCACGAAATGGGCTATCGAACTAGGAGAATTCGACATCCAATTCCAACCCCAAGCAGCAATAAAAGCACAGGTGCTGGCGGACTTCATCCTCGAGAGAGTCGATCTCCCGATTCAAGAGATGGAAGACACACCTTGGTGGGCCCTATATGTTGACGGGTCCGCGACATCTACTGGAGGAGGAATAGGCGTATCCCTCCGATCCCCGCTGCCCGAAGACTACGATTTTGCAGTAAAACTCAACTTCCCAGTCACTAATAATGAAGCTGAAATGAGGCACTCATTGCAGGAATGCGCATGGCCATAGACCGTGGGGTTTAAAGGATAGCGGCCTTTACTGATTCACAATTGGTCGTGGAGCAGGTCGAGGGAAACTTCGACGCGAGAGAAAATAAAATGGCACAATATCTCGCGGAAGTCCGGCAGCTGCGGCAGAGGTTCTGAGATTTTTCATTAAGCTAAGTTCCCCGATCAGAAAATACGCGAGCAGACGCGCTTTCCAAGCTGGCAAGCTCGACGAAAGGCACAAGATAAAGAACCATAACATTTCTTGTCGCCGACCAGCCTTGCATCTCGGCCCCCGGCCCAAGTTTGGTCGGGTGCCTCGAAGACGCAACACATTCTTGGCAGCACCCGATCAAGCTTTATTTGAGCCATGGTACCTTATCCGATGATGAGAAGCAGGCTCGTAAACTGAAGGGCTTAGCGCCCAAATATGCACTGGACGATCACGGACAGTTGTACAGAAGATCAATCGCAGGACCGCTGCTGAGATGTTTAAATCCCGAACAGGCGAAGAACATGCTGCAGGAAATACATACAGGCATCTGCGGAAACCACTCGGGAGGCAGGTCCCTGGCACATAAGATCATACGATATAGGTATTTCTGGCCCACTTTGTTGAAGGATTCTGTTGACTTTGCTAGGAAATGCCCATCTTGTCAGGTACATTCGAACATCCAACACCAACCAGCCGCACCAATGACAAATGTTGATATCGCTTGGCCATTCGACCAGTGGGGCATCGACATAGTCGGTGTGCTCCCAAAGACCACCAGCCAGCGGAAGTTTATCATAGTGGCCGTTGAGTACTTCACAAAATGGGTGGAAGCTGAAGCAGTCCCGAAGATCACTGATGCGGCCATCAAGAGTTTCATATAGAAGAATATTGTTTGCCATTTCGGGCTGCCTAAAGTCCTCATCTCAGATAACGGCACCCAATTCCAAAACAAAAATATAAGAAGATGGTGCGAGACCTTAGGCATTGCGCAGCATTTTACTTCAGTGGGAAATCCGCAAGCCAATGGACAGACCGAAGTGACCAACAGGACTGTCCTCGATCACATTAAGAGTCGAACAGCGGGGACGGGAACCAGCTGGGCGAATGACCTCCCAGGAGTCCTTTGGGCCTACAGAACCACCCCTCGAACAGCCACAGGTCAAAGCCCTTACAGCCTAGTTTATGGATCCAAAGCAGTGGTCCCGTCAGAACTAATCCAGCACACTGCTAGAGTGATCCACTACAATCCAACAGCAAATACATCGGAGAGGGCACTGGACCTAATAACTATAGACGAGAAGCGCCTAGCGGCTTACAACAGAATCCAGAGGTACTGCTCAAAGAATGGCGGACCGCTATAACAAATCGGTACGTCAACGAAATTTCAAGTTGGGTGATCTTGTCTTAAAGAAAATGGAAGTGTCAAGGCCCGTCGGCAAGCTTGACCCAAAGTGGGAAGGGTCGTACTCAGTCATCAAAGTGTCTAAACACAACGCCTATCGATTGGCGGCTGCTGCAGGTCGCGAGCTGCCTCGACCGTGGAATGCGGTAAATCTAAAAAAGTTCTTTGTATGAGCTGTTCATTGGCATCTTTTGTATTGAGTAAAGAACAATCCAGTTCCATTATGATTAAAAGGCACGTGACGACCGCAACAAAACCATAGTCGACCCCGTAGTCGACAAAAGACTTAATCTCATCAAGTCAAGGCGAAGAGCCGCGACCACCTTAGTCGACCCAGTAGTCGACGAAAGGCTAAAACGCATCAAGTCAAGGCGAAGAGCCGCGACCACCTTAGTCGACCCCATAGTTGACGAAAGGCTTAAATCTCATCAAGTCAAGGCGAAGAGCCGTGACCACCTTAGTCGACCCCGTAGTCGACGAAAGGCTTAAATCTCATCAAGTCAAGGCGAAGAGCCTCAACCACCTTAGTCGACCCCGTAGTCGATGAAAATTCTCAACAAACTGGCGTCGAAGGGCAGGATAGCAAAATCGACGTCACTCTCGCAGAAAAGCCGCTAAGGCTCGAAGTTGAGCCCCATCGAAAAATTCATTTACACTTTACTAATCATAAATGGCGACAAAGTTCAAGTTATCTTGCAATGGAGAAAAACAGCGTTCGAAATTGAACAGCTGGCAGATGAAGGGCAACAAATTTTATTTCATTCTCAAGAAGCCTCAACGAGGCATGTACATCAAAACAAAAACAAGTATTACAAGTCCTAGCTAGAACTGCCAGACCCTTCGAGGGGTAAGGCGAGAGCAGGAGCAGGAGCAGATCGGGGCTCAGGCGATGCCATGGCAACGGGCATTGCCGCGGTGACTGGGCGAGTGGGACAAGCGGCAGAAGACATAAACAGCCGCTCGGCGGCTGGGAAGAAAGAGGCAGTGTCGGCCTGGCCTTCGGAGATTTCATAGGCGAGATCACCAGCGAACTCGAACTCTCGACCCACAGCCTTCACTTTCTTTTGGAGGTCTGCCTTTTGCCTCTCTTCAGGAGTCATGTCGATCTCCTTCATTGCCTCTACCTCGGCTTCGGCCTCGTCGACATCTTCATCACCAATTGGGCACAACTGCTCGTCGAAAGCAAGACCCATCTTCGAGCGATCTTCGTCGCTAACCGCATAGTCCAGGTGCCGCATTTGTGCAATAGCCTTATTAAAGGCACTTCGGGCATCGTCTAAGGCGAGCACCACACTCGCATCTTGAAAGGCGGGGCTCACCATGAACTGTTGTACCGCCTCCTTGCGAATCTCCGGCACTACCCGCTCGAACTCTGTCCTGGCCTCGACCAGGGGCTCGCCTCGACCAGCCGCCCGACTAGATTCGTAGGCGACATGGATGTCCAGTTCAAGTTTTTTCAGCTTCGCGTCCATCTTTATCTGCTTCGTCACCGCCAGCAGGACTTGCCTATCTTTCGCCTCTATTATTTCGGCGTATTTGGCATTCTCCTTCTGCACTTCCTCGAGCCGCAGTTGGGATGACTCCAGCTGGGCCTTCAATGTTTCGGCATCGCCGCCAGCGTCCAACTATTCATGATCAGCGAGCGCCAGCTTGGAACGGCGATAAAAATTGTAGGCGATTTGCGCGACCTGAAACATAAAAATCATTACTATCCATGCAGGGAAAATCGATTACACAAGTTTACAGCTTAGGGGATCTCACCATGTTCGCGTGATATGCGACCTCGCACAGCGCCCCGGGCTGACTCAGGCCCATTATCCTCCTCTGGTCAGCCAAGAACTGACCAGCCAACAACCATTTCAAGGGGTCGACCCCACTTGGCCCAGATCCATGCATATAGGACGAGTCGTCCACAAGTAGGCTGGGGTCCGACCCGAAACGAGGAGACGGGAACTTTCTCAGGTTGAATAAGGTCTCCGCACCTTGATCCCTGTCTCATAGTCATCTGCAAAATTTAGAGGGGCTGGCGAAAACCCAGCCAGCACTAACTGCTGCTCCTCGAGGAATACAGTGGCCTCCACGGGACCAAACCCGACCAGATCCCTCACAAAGGTGTTTGGCCAAATAGGGGTGCGATTCCCTGGTATCTCAACCTGCCCCCCCAACCACTCTCGAGGAATGTCAAACCCCCCTTCACCCGAACGAAGAAATAACTTTTCTTCTACTCCTGCCCATATGAAGAGGAGGGAGCCACGAGAAACTTGTGGCGAGGTCGAGCAGTCAAATAGTAAAAGCCCGACTCCTCGGAACTACCAGATTTTTGTGACATGCACAGATAAAAGAGGTTGGAAATTTTTTTCAAACTGGGGGCCTGACCGAACAGATGCATCAAAACTAAGAAACTGTAGAGGGTGGCAAAGCAGTTGGGTAATAGCTGAGTTACGCACACTCGAAGACCCCTAAGCAGGCCTATCATACTATCACCTAAGGGGAACCTCAACCCACATTTTAGTGCATCCTCGAACACTGTTATGCAACCGGCGGGAGCGCGGTGCATTCGACTAGGAGGCCCAGGGGTTAATAGTTGATATTCGGGAGGAATATGGTAAAGCTCCCTCAGGCACACCAAATCCGTAGGAGTCATTACAGAAATTATCTCACTATAGTGGCCCGGGGTGAATAATCTCCCACGAGAATGGGGTACCCGGCTGGGCCCAGCTTCCGCACCACGCACGCCGTTCCAGCTCCCGGAGCTCGAGCTGCTCGTACCGGAACCACCGCCGAACAACCCACCAGAAGGAGCAGGAAACTCCCTACGCCCCTCAGATATGGTGGCCTCACTGTCCTCCCCCTGGCTACCCTCAGAACTGAATAACCTAAGCATCTTCTTCAAAAGAAAAATAAAGAGAAAGGATTCGGAGAAACGAAGAGGTGGAAGAGCACTTACTGGATACGAAGGTTAAGCCCACAAAATTTGAGAAGCGAATGCAAAGTTTAGGGAGTCTTGCAGAGAAAGATATCTCCTAAAGGCTCTCGGAAATTCTGAAGCGGTAAAAGCGAAAATGGGCAGAATCACATTGAGCTTTTATAGGAAGGAGGACACGGTTTCCCAAGCATCCAGGCGCGGTTACCCAAACATCCACATTAATGGACTGAGACGTCACGCCGCCCCACACGCGCCACGATGTAACCGCTCAGCAAGCGCGTAGTACTCTGGCAGATTTTCAAAAACCCTGGTCGATGATCGCTAATGTTTGCTACTTCCCAATGCCGCTCGTCGATTCCTTGTTCGGCCTTGCTAAGTGGGGGGACTCATGATATAGGATGGCCCACAGTGGCCCAAATCAGCGAGACCTAACACCCAGTCAACGGCCGAGGACCCAAGTGACTCGTCGACCCTGTTCGACCAATCCACAAGGTGTTCCATGGCCCTCGGAGCCGCTCGACCATTATCGACCCCTCTTATCGTCGATTCTCAAGTCGAGCCCTACACAGTACTCTGCCACCGCATTAAATGCGTTGACTGGCAGCACGCCTTCGCATTAATGGCGCATGCCCTCCCCTCACCGTCTGACACAGCAGACGCCGCAACAGTGTACCATCTTGTCCTACAGCACAAAAGGACATCTAGCTGGCAATATTCAAACAGGGGAATTGACCAATTACCCCCAGTAGGAGGCTGGAGGTCCCTGGGGTAAGCCAAGGGCTTCCCTGACATTTCCTACAAGGGGGAGAATATAAAAACCCCTCAACCTTGCCTCTCACAGGTATGCACTCATATACTCAAAAGCCCATACATTCCGCTACTTGATTAAAGAGGTCGAATATATACTGACTTGAGCGTCGGAGGGCCTAAGCCGAGGGCCACTCGGCTAGCCTAACGTTTACTGTGATTGCAAGATTCCAATCCCAAATCAATCCAGAAGATCAATACACTGGATCGTGATTCATACCCGGATCCATATCCGTCATCGAAATCGAACCCTCATCAGTCTCTATTCTCTTCGATCGTACAATATCTTTTGTTCTAATCACATAGCTGTGATTGAGAATGAAACAACTTCTCACAACCAATCCCCAAAGCATGTATCTTCAACACACTTAATGAGATTGAAAATTTCCACTAATACTCAATTTATATATTAATACATAATTTTGTATCTGTAATGACAATATCATTATAACTTTTTTTTAAATAAATAAATTAATAAATCTAGTGGAAGAATGTAATACAAGATCAATGAAAAATCTGACATCTATCTATCTATCTATCTATCTATCTATCTATATATATATATATATATATATTATATTATAAATAATAATCTAAATATATTAAATTTCATTTTTTATAAAGAAATAAGAACTATTGTTTGACTATTTAAAAAATAATAGTATTTTAAACATAATTAAATAATTTATAGTACACATTTAATATTTATATATGATTAAAATTTTATATATATTTCATGAATATGCATCAAGAATATATAAAGAATAACTAAATAACAACATGTTAACGGATAAATTATAGTATAATTTTAAAATAAATATTTAACAAATATGTAATATATATTTAGTATTTAATAAAGTTAATGAATATGTCCATCACATGTAATATTTAATATATGTTATGATAGTTAATATATACTTTTAATCGATATACATAAATAATTTATTTTTAATATATATTAATAAATAATTAATTATTATTTTTTGGCCACTATAGGAATATATTAAATATATTTAACAAACATTTGGTATATATGCAATCTTTACAGTATTATCAAACACTGAATCTATGTTTATCGAATTTACATGAATATATTATATTTATATTCAATGTATAAATTATTAAATTCTAAAAAAAAAATTACAAATTTTAATTAAATAAAAAAATAAATTTATTCCATATTAAATTTCATTATAATATACAAAATATTTTAGATAATAATAAATTAATGTTAATTTATTCTACAATATTGTATATATAAATAATATATAAATTTGCTTACGTTAAAATAACTCATAACCAATCACCATCTCTTTCTCACAAAAAATTGTCACAATCATTCATCACTCCACAAATTTCACTAAAAAAAAATCTCACAAACAACAACCACCTCACAACTTTCCCTTACAAAAAATTCTCACAAACAATCACCACCTCACTTTCTCTCACATGTCACATCAACTGTAATTATTACACTTCTACCTCACAGACAATCACTACCTCATAAAATTTTCTTCCACCTCACAGACAAAAAAACCTCACTATTTTCTCCAAAAAATGAGAAAGGAAAAATGAAAACACAATCAATCACAACCTAAAAGATTCCTGGCAATACTCAACCTCTAGTATTTATAAAAATGCCTATAGATAAATGCCTGTAACACAATCACAATATCTTTATTCATCTTCTTGATTTATTTTAATTTTTTATTATTTTTTTAATTTAAGCATTGCAGGGTTGACATAATGTCATCACTTAATTTATTTTTGCAGGAGATGTACATAAGGGTGCCAAAATTAGACCCAACCCAATGACTTGACAATGACCCACCTGAAAAAAAAATAAGGTCTGGGTTTGGCGTTTTTGAGTTTGGGTCAAATTGGGTCGGACTCAAAAATGATTTGAGGGGGGAAAAAAAAGTTGGGTTGATCTCGGGTCAACCCGCCTAACCTGAAAAAACAAGCGGGTGACCCAATAACCCAATAAACCTGACCCAACCCAACCCACCAGAAAAAAATTAATTAATTAAAATAAAATCTAAATAATATATATCCAAAAATTAAAATTTTTAAAATTTAATTACTAAACAATGGTTTGTTATTTTTTTGTATTCGGAGTATTCATGGATATGACAAGTTTTAAAGTTATTGTGTCTCTTTGACATTAATAATTATGCCGAATTTTAGATTTTATTGTCGATCAAACTTCAACTGGATTAAAATATTGGAATTTATAAATATGAAAAATAAAATAAATAGATTATGTTGGATCAGTTTCATCAGGTTGGGTTGGGTTGGGTTGGATCGGATCAGGTTTATTAGGTTATTGGGTGGCCTAACTAAAAATTAGGTCAGATTAGGATTGAGCCTTTTGGGTTTAACATCGGGTTGGGTTGGGTTTGAATTTGATATTTTTATCTTATACCCCTACCTCAACCCAACGAAAACTCACCCAATCCACCCAAATTGACACCCCTAGATGTAGGGGTGTTCAAAAAAAATCGGAACCGACCGAACCGACCAAAAACCGAAAAAAATGAACCGAACCGAACTAACTAGGTTCGGTTCGATTTTTTCAGTTTTTTTTATTCAGTTAACCGAAACCGAACCGAAAAACTGAAAAAACCGAATTTTTTTTTTATATACAAAATTTTATTATTCAATCACTACTAGTTTAAGTTTTATTTCACATTTTTATTAAATATTTTAAGTTTAAGATAAATAAATATAAATATTTAAATAATGTAAATGTTAATGTATTTAAAAAAATTTGGGATAAATAATATTTTTTTTGATAAAGTGAAATAATTGAGAAAAAAAGAAGTAAATAATATATCAAAATAGTTATTAAAAACCCTATGTTTTATAAAGAATATAAATATATAAAAACATGAATAGTTATAATATAAAGAGAAAAAAATTATATTTTTTCTAAACTCAAATGGTACAATTGCATAATTTTTTTATTATTATATGAACTAATACACGTAACATATAAAAACATAGATTATTATGATTTAAACATAAAAAAATGTTATATTAAAAGAAATTAATTAATTAATTAATTAATTAAACTTATATATATATTATAGGGTATGTTGATGAGTAAAATTAAAATTTCAACTTAAATTGCAAATTAAGGAATAAGGGATTGAATCCTATTCGGCTATTCCTGTGGTAGTACTAGTAGTATATTGTATTTGCTGACCAATAAAGATTTTATCTATATTATAGAGCGTTTTGTATCTAAAATAGAAGTTATTTTTGTTCATTTACATAATTTGTCCTTTTAATTATTTCAACAACAAAAATTGACAATATAGTTTGAAGGATAAATTTGAGAATTCAACATAAAAAAGATAGTTTTGATACAAATTTTATCAATATTTTATAATTGTCTTTTAGAAATGATGATTTAATAAGGTTATAATTGTATTTTTTACAAAATTTACAAATCCGCAATCTATATTATGATGTCATTGGATCAATTAGCTATTTAACTTTAGTAGATTGAGTTTAAGATTTAATTCGCTACTCGATCCTAGCAATTAAGGTTTAAATATACAAAAATTGCGTGCATCTGCCTTGGCGATTATAAGCTAGCAATTTTAGCATACTCAATGTGTATACTAAAATTTTGATAACATAAAATAATTAAAATATTTATTTATCTTCTTAAAGTTATAATATTTTAAATGTATTTGTTTAGAATAGATAAATTATAATTTTATCAAAACAAATATTTTCAATATAGAAGAAAAAAGTAATCTAAATCAATTTTTTCACCTAAAAATAAATATTTTTATCAATATACATATACTTTTATCAAATAATTTTTTTGGCACTAAAAGAATAAGTTATCCAATTCAAATTTTTAATTAAACTAACTTACTTTTGTCAAACAAACTTTTATAACACTTTCTTGGTAAAAAATTAAGCTTTTTTTTTCTTTTTTTTTTCCGGTTTGGTTTTAACCAAAACCGAAAAAAATCGAAAAAATTTTTAAAAAAAAAAGGTTCGGTTTCGGTTTTGCATTGTAAAAAATTGAAATTTTCAGTTAACCGACCGAACCGTTCGGTTCGGTCGGTAAAAACCGAATGTACACTCCTACCTAGAACGGTTCGGTCGGTAAAAACTGAATGTACACCCCTACCTAGATGTAGGAGTATAGAAGCAATCGCACATAATTAAACCTATTTAAGAAGCACTTAAGGACTGTGTGTGTGTGTATAACAATTGCTTGATCGATGTGACATCACGTTGTGTCTCCCCATTTTTGGCTATAATGATAAAAGTAGTAGCTTATTTTTGCATAGCTTAGTTATCAACTATTTTATTTCAATAAATTTTATATTTCTTTTGATAAAAATACATAACTAAAGGCAAAAAAATAAAATAAAATAATCCAACTCTTTAAGTGAATAAATTAAATTTATTATCTTTTTCAAACACACATTTAATAGATAGTATCAATCTATTTTCCTCATACATTCGATCTACTTATTAATATTAAAATATTAAAAAATATAAACATAAGTGATTATTTTTAATATATTATTTTTTGTGAATTATTGTTGGTTTTATCCAAGTTTCATCTATTCACCTTTTTTTTGGTATTTTTTCATCATATTTACCATTAGTTGCATTCTTATTTAAGAAAATTGCAGGTTTCTTTAATTACTTTTTCGCATACTTGAATCAAGAGGATTCACGAAAACTTTTGTAAATAAAATAATTATTGGATTTAAAAAGTAATTATTGCAAAATAAATTTTGTTAAATAAAGTTATATATACAACTTTAATATTTTTGTAAATCTTTAATTACAAAAATATCTCCCTTATTCTTAACTCTTCCTTGCTATTTCTCCCGATGGCTTGAAAAGTGTATTTTCTTATACAAAAACTAATTGAGATCTTGATGTTTTGATGGATGAATAACTAACAAAGAACTTCAATGGACAATTTTAAATTGTTCCCGCGTCTTACCATTTGATATGTCTCTTCGTATAAACAAAATCACTCACTATGTGAAAATTCATATTAAACTAAAATATGTAAATAAATGTATATGACGCAAATACTAAAAAATGTAAAATTAAATAGTATCCTGGGAAATGTAAATGTTATATTTATTGGTTTATTTTTAAGTGTTCGTTTATTAATTTTTTAAAAATTTCAGCTATATCAACAATATATGTGGCGCCCCACTCAAGATAATCTGTGGCACCTAGGCCGAGGAGCCACTCAATTCAATCTTAAATTGAGCCCAAAATACAAATCAATAGGCCCATAATCAAACATTTCAAACTTATCGGAAATAGCAGTGAATTCCAACTTAAACAAACCTTAAACAACCCCGTAACAGATAGCACATACACTAAGTACCACAAAATTTTCCAAATTAACTTATCAGAAGCAATGGAATTTCAAACTTAACAGACTTGATAAACCATTAAGTACGTGCCACAATTCACCTTTTACATTTAACAAAACATTTACGTGTCTTCAGTCATCACATGACATATCACAACGTCTCGAGTTTATGCTGAGCATTCGGATGTTTCCATATATACATTCAAACACCTGATCTATTACAAAATATGCTCATGTCCAGCCTGGAGTCCAAGTTCTTCACTTAATCCTTGTCTGAGAGAATAAAAAATAACGGAAGAGTAAGTCCAAAGTACTTAGTGAGGAATTGTAAGTATAAGCAGAAGGGATCTATTGAGGAAGAATCAACTCAACAGACCATAAGTCAATAGTCAAGTAGAAACATATTAGAATACGGTCAGGTAGTTAGGAAACAATCGAACAATCAGAAAAACAATCGAATGATTAGAAATCAATCAAGTAAATAGATTAGATCAATCGATGCAATCCAACAGATCATATCAAAACAATCATATCAGTCCTTTATTTCTATCATTCCAAACATATCAGCTCGTCCCGCTTTACAGCTAGGAACAACATCTCGAATCATCCCCAGCTTAACAGCTAGAAACAACTTATTCAAACAGTAACAAATAACGAACGGTAGTTCTAGGCAACCAGATAACAGATCAAACAAATAATAGATAAGATGTTCTTGGCCAGAACGGACAGATAACAAAATCAATCTAAAGATAATCCTCATAGGGGTATATATGTCAATTAACAGATAACAAGTAGATTCTGAACAATTCACATATTTCAATAAACATAGTTCAGTACGGTATAGAAACAGAAAATCCTCATAGGGGTTTATCCCAATAATAGATAATTAAAAGAAGTGACAGGTTGGCAGACCCTCACCTCCATAGTCTCAGAAAAAGAACTCCTGTCAACTATCTATCGGTCCTCTGGATCCATTACAACAAATTGCACTTCGCGTAACAAAAATTTTGGTAACAAAGGTAAAATTCGTTACATATGTTAGATTTATTGTAACAAAATTGATTTTTTGTTACAAATAACATTTTCTTGAGTAACAAAGTAAAAGTTTTGTTATCTTTAACTCAAATTCGTTACCTTAAGTTTTTATACTCGTAACCAAATAATAATTCGTTACGAAAAATGTTATTTTGTTACATATAAAATTTTTCGTCATATAAGAAGATATATTTGTAACAAAATTTGGTACCTTTTGTAACAACAAAATATTTGTTACAAATAAAATATATTATAACAAAGTTTTTAGTTACTAAACTTAAGTAACTTCCCTCTAAAATTCATTCCCTCCAAATATCAATTGTACACATATGGTAACAATGATTTTTGTTACTAATTATAAATGAATATTAAATTAAACTTTTACTAAGACTTGTGGGTTGGGCTTTTGTTCAAACAATGGACTTCACAATAATATAAAGAATTTGTTAATTTGGCTTAACCAATTTTTTAGTGAATTATTGCTGAATTGGATTTTATTTTTAAGAATGAGCTTGAAGAAATTTGAAGTAAATAATCCATTAGTTGGGCTAATTTCTTTAAAATATTAGGCGTTATAACTTTTTTGTAAATTATTCAATAAATTAGGAGTTTTCATTTATGAAATAGATTTGACCAAATTTATAGTAAATTAAGTGATGAATTAGGCTTCATTTTAAGAGTTGGTCTTGAACAAATTTGAAGTGAGGTAAATGATGCATCAAGCTTTCTTCAAGGAACTGAGTTTATTTTTTATTAATTGGGCTTCACATTAGTTCAAATAATTGATTACTTTAAGTTGAACAGCTTATTATTATTATTATTATTATTATTATTATTATTATTATTATTATTATTATAACTAATTGGGCTTAACTAATATTTTAGTGAATTGGCAAATTGGGCTTCATACTAATTTAAAGAATTCATTAATTGGGCTTTACCAACTTCCTTTTCATTAATTGTGCTTTTACAACTTTTCTTTTATTAATATGAGTTCACCAATTTTTTAGTAAATTAATGTCATTTGGTAAATATTGGGTTTGACATCAAATTACAGAGTTGATTAATTGGGCTTTAGCAACTCCTTTCTTATTAATTGGGCTTCACTATTTTTATAATGAATTGGTGTCAATATAGGGGTGGCAATTTAGGTGGATCGTGTGAGTTCGGATTGGGTTGAAGTAGGTGTATAATATTAATTTTCTCAACTCTTTCCCAATCCAACCTGATGACAACTTGAAAATGCTCAATACTAACCCAACCTGAATCACATTAGGTTAGGTTCGGGTCGACCTAATTTTTATTTGGTCAACTCATCAACTCAAATCCACTCAATCCAACCTGCCAATTTGATTTAAAATAATTATTTCAAATATTTGTTTTAATTTCAAACCCTACTGTAAAATATATATATATATATATATATATACACAAAATAACTTCTTTATATTTTATAAAACCACGCACATCATCTCCCCCTCCATATTTGTTGCCCATTTAATATAATTTTAATATAAAAAGACCAATTTACACTTAATCATTTCACATATTTACAATTCAATTTAAATAACTTTTTATTTTTTTATTTTTTTTCTTTTTTTTCTCAATTTTCTCTTCTTCCATTATTTCATATATTTCTCATTTTATACATATATATAAATTTATCATTATTTCTCATTTCTCATTATTTCATATATTCTCATTTTGTAGATATTTATATATATAAATTTATCTATAAAATTTTAAATAATTTTTATTTTTATCTTTTTTCTATCTAATTATTCATACATTTATACTTATTTTTTCTATTTATACTTATTCACATATATATAATAACCATATATATAAGTTTATAAATAAAATTTAAATTAATTTTATTTTATCTATTTTTTTCTATTTATTCATTCCGAATTAAATAATATTTAATATTGATAAAAATATATATAATATAATTTTTTATTCATACTTATATACATATATAGTATATATATACATATAGATAAATTTCAATAAAATTTAAAGAAAATTCATCATATATTTCTCATTTTATACATATATAAATTTATCATTATTTCTCATTTCTTATTATTTCATATATTCGTATTTTATACATATCTATAAATTTATTTAATGATTTGGATGGCAATGCAATTTTGTTTCCCTCCAACTTTGTATTCCCTCCAAAATTTGGGCCATAAAAATGTTAACAATTGTTTTTATTATTAGTTTGACATAATAATTTAATTTGATTTCTTTCAAAAATTTGATTCCCACTAATAATAATGAATTCTCTTAATTTTTTCAATTCCTCTAAATTTTAGATCCTCCATTTTTTTTTGTATAAATAATTTATAACAAACTTAATTTTATTTTTTTTATCTTAGATTATATGATGAATTGACATATAATTTTTTAAATTATTAAATAACTTTCTATTGTAATTAAAATAGTTAAATAACATATGATTTGGACTTATAAATTTTGGTGCTTAAGAATTTAATTTTTTATTATAATTTATTACAATATTCTTTTAGAAAAATTCTAAAAGCTCCTTAAAATAAACAGTTAAAGGTTACATACTTGAATAGCAAAAGAAAAGAAAGAAATCTAGTTTACCATAATACTTAGTGAAAAGAAAACAATCCCTAAAGTTAGGCCTGTTAATGTTACATTTCAATTTTTAATCGTTGTATTGGACGGTTAAAGATTTTTATAACTTATAGATATCTATATGTTAATTGTGTGTATGTTTTACTATATAAATTGCTAAAATGAAAATAACTTTCATGGTCTAATATAGTGTAAAAAAGTATTAACATAAAGTATATTATTAAATTTAATGATTATTAACTTTTATCGATCTGAACAAGTTGTTTTTAAAATTAGTGGTCTATGTATTATATTTCTAATTTCCTTCAAAAAAACAAGTTTCCCTCAAAAAATGAATTCCCCTATTATTTTTTTATTCCCTCCAAAATTTTGCTCCTCCCTCCATTTTGTGTATAAATAGTATATACAAAAATTATTTATTTTATCTTATATTATAAGATGAATTATGACGTATTATTATGAGAGTTAAAAGTTTAATTCTATTTTTTGTTATTATTTATTAGAACATTGTTTTTGAACAAAAAGATTTTAGAAAAATTGTTTATAAATTCTAAAAACTTTAGTCTTTATGTGTAATTAATTTTATTTTAAAAATTAAAATACTTTGTACTAATAATATATTGATGTGGACAATTTGAACATGCATTTAGTGAAAATTTTCTACACTTAATTAACGCAAATTGTTTCAAAATTGATCAACTTGTATAACTTTAATATGGTTGGAAATTTTAAAATTATTTTGAAATACTTATGCTATTGTAATATAAACTTAGTAATAAAGTTATAAGTTTAATAAAATTATTTTTTATCCCCATATACTTAATTAAATTTTTGAAGAACTGTTAGTATCCTTAACAAATTTGTAGATATCGTTGAAAATTTATATTAAAATTCAAAAATATCCTTTAAAAGTTGCTTTGATTATTTTGTAGACAAAAATACCCCTGGACTTATTTATAACTTTAACATGGGGTTTTAACTTCAATATTATTTAAATTATTAAAAATAAATTTAAATAATTTTATTAATAATTTTTTTAAATATTTAATAATCTTTTAATTGAAGTTGAATTAAAAAAATAAAAATTTAAAATCATCAACATATCTAAAGTAATTTAATCAAATTTAATTAAACATATTTATTAATTATAAAATAAGAATAAAAATCAAATCCATCTCTTAATTAAATATAACTTTGTTTTTTAATTACATTTTTAAATTACATCTCAATATTATTAAAAAATAATCATATCTAAAACAATTTAATTAGATTAAGTTGAATATATTTATTAAATATAAAAAACATTTATTAGCTAAAATAAATAATTTAAAAATAAAAATAAGATCTAAAAATATCATACTAAAAATAGTAATTTCAAAATGTCAATTTCACCCTACCAACCCAATAAAAAAGTTATTGATATGATATCTTGTTCCCTCCTAAAACACAAATAAATAAATAAATAATTCTCAATTTATTTTCTATCTATGATCCAAAATACAAACAAACAATCTTAACATTCCCCAACCCCACTTCTGAAATATTGTTTTGATGTTTTTGTCGAATAAACCTCTGAATCTCATCATGCATATTGAAGCAATGTTTAGTGTCATGCGCTTTTTGTCTGTGGAAGTGACAGTGTTTCTTTGATGTCTTCATGGCCTCAATTTTAGTTAAATTTTTTGGGCTTTTGTAAGAGGTTGTCATGCTAGATGGCGAACAGAACCTCCTTCCTTGCAATATTTAATAGGCTGTAGTTGTGAAACCTTTTGATAAGAGATCGATGACCGTCCTTATGCTGCCTATCATCTTTCTCCTTCGCCTTCTTCTTCTTATTGTCAAGGTTACCGTACTTCACTCTGTTCATGTCCTCTTGGGTCATACACCTCTCTGCGAGATCGAGTAGCTCTTTCATCGATCTTAGTCTCTCCCTGACCAGTGCATTGGTGCACTTATTGTATCTGAGACCCACAAACAACACATTGATCAGGAATTCGATTTGAGGCTTGTCGATTTTCAGCACTTCGGTGTAAAATTTGGTGAAGAAATCTTGAAGAGATTCTCCTTCGTTATATTCCACTGTATTCAAATGAGTGGGGGGGAGTTTTGCTTTCTTCCTACTGGCAAACTGATGAAGGAATTTGTCGCAAAGCGGATCATAAGAGAAAATGGATGCTAGTTCCAACTTAACAAACTAAGCAAGGGCTATGCCTTAGAAAGTGGTGACCAATATCTTTACATGAATGTACTCATTGTGCCCACGGAATTGCATCACACTACCACAAAAAAGGTCTATTAAGACTCCTAAAACTGTCATTACAGGCGGATCTTGTAACACTTTTGATTTTGAGACACCAGCCAAGAGTGTCACGTTGGTGAGTGCCTCAATAGTCTCTTTTGACATATTGTAGTGTCTTAAGAAATATTTTGTTGTAACACTTGAAAGCGTCTCAATAATACTTATTTTGTGACATTATGTTGTGTCACAAAATGCGTTCTTAACTACTTTAACTACCCAATTACATGACACACAAAAATATCTGCACATGTAGATATGATGACACTTTACAATATCCAATTAACATGATAATTCGACACTTGCAAATGTATCTATATGTTGGATATAATGACACTCTTTTATGTCTTTTATGTTTTTAGATATGATGACAATTTTATATGTCGTGATAGTCAAATAATGTAAAACTTCTCTCTATATGAAAATATATGACATGTATCTTGGTAAATTTATTTGGAAATATTTCCTAATAAACCTCTTTAAAAGCACCTATTGTAGGTTGTTGCTGTTAACTAGAAAAAAAAATTAAAAATTAACATGTCCTTATCATTTCTTAAGAGATAGATACAAAAAACACTTCACATGAGTAAAAGACGCAAGCTGCTTAATTCCTATAAGAATAGATTGAGAGCTATATCATGGTATATCAGCTTTTATAGTTGACTACATAACAAATCAAAAGCAAGCTAATACTTTTTAATTTCCCCATCTCATTTCAAGGTAAAGAAGAATCAGTAACAAGAAAAACTATCATAAAATATTTCTATCACAAAATCCTTTGAGATCAGAATAAATCCAAGCATTGCTGCTCATTAAGGTCATAAAAATAATTAAAAAATAGGGCATCAAAGCAAGAATCTCATGCAAAAGCTAGCAACACCAGTTGTGTTCAATTCAACTGAGTTCATAACAATATATTGTGTTACATTACAAATCCAAGTTCCAAAAGATAGCTCTCTTTCACAAAATAATTTCGGCCATCAATATAAGTTCAAAAATATAAGATAGAGCTTGTTCACAAACTTCAAAAATTGAGAACTACATCATGAGTACTTGCTGCTATTGTCTCTTTAGACCATTAATAAGAATTTTTCACAAATTGTCATCTACAACAACCTAAAGCAAATCAAGAACATTCATTAGATAATCAAATTGAACCAAGAAACTTTAGAAAATAAATTGAATTACGATATAGAAATGAATGTAGCATACTAACCAAATGGATTGGCCAAGCAATAGCCATGCCAACAACCTCTCTAACAGCCAAATCAACAACCTCTCTAACAGCCAAATCAACTCTTCACCCAACTCCAATTCAACATTTATTTTCACTTCACACTATTTTTTTCCTAATTATATATGTCCGACCTGTTTTGATGGATCTAAACTTTCAACACGACCAATTGCTACAATTTTTGATGGATCAAATATACTTCTCGAAGAGATTGTCGCCCAAACCTACATTAAATATATCAACTTTAAAATTCTTTCATACAATAATCTCAAAAGGACATATCTAGTAGCTTCATCTTTTTATGATCAACATCAAAATATTCAAGTCCAACTGCTCATTTTTAATTTCCTAAGAATGATATATATTTATTTTAATTATATTATTCTGTCAACAACATTGCATATAAGACTAAAGCAAATAAAGGATTGGTTCATAAAGTGATTACCCTTAGAGGCATTGAGTTGGTAGTTGTGTTTGCTTGATGATAAGGGGCTGAGATGTGATTAGATGACGATGAAGGAACTTTATGGACTTCTGGTGGAGAATCGTTTCTACCTCTTTGTATATTCATCTCTCTCAACTCATTTATTTGCTTGTCTTGCTCATCAGCTCTTTTCTTCAACTTTTCAATCTCATTCTTGTACTCCATATTCATACGATGACAACCAGCTCGACTAGGCACATTTCCATGTATGTCAGATGGAGCAACACTAAAACCAAACATGAGTACTCGTCCACCTTTATCTTGTATTACTTGAGAAAATATGTCATTTGGACCTTTATCTTTTGCACTGCATGGTTGTTTAATTCTTAATTCTTAATTCTTCCATTTTCATCTACAAAATAAATAGATTGTAATTGACCTAAGTAATACCAAAGTTTTAAAATTAATAACAGGTCATTTTTCATTTTAATCCAAATTTTAGATAAATGTAAAATAGTTAGAGAAAAGAGAAACTATTACCAATTACTCTTAACCAACTGGATTAGATGTACTCCCATCTTGAGTATAACATTTTCCAAAAAGATCTACTCTACTAGGCTCATAATCCATTGTATCATCATCCATTTCATCATCTCTATCTTCACCACTTCTGTCGTCCCTTTATTCTATTTCTTTATCAGCCATTACTATATTCTATAACAAAAAATTGCCATTAGAACATCATTTCAGCAATTAAATACTATCTTACCTCAATCTCATCAGCAACTTGAGCAAAACGTGTATTTCAGTATTGCGATCCATTTTCTTTTGTGCTCTATGCCTTTTGTTTTCAATGCTTCGTCTGTACATATACAAATACATATGAGTAAGAAAGCTTTAATTTTATTAGTAATATAAATTTAACAGTTTAGATATTATAAAGCCTTTTGTTACAACCTTGTAAATCGAAAAGAATGAGTAGATCGATTGGAAAATCCAGCCATGCATGAGAAATGAAGCATGCATGCACATCACTTGAGCTTAGAGAACCTGAAATTGTATTATTTCATGTAAACCATGGATTACTTAGCTAATTAGGTGAAGAAAATCCTAATTTTATGTAACCTCAACCTAAGTGATAAATTTGAATTATTAATGAGAATTTGACTATTATAATTGATATTGTGTAACGATTTATGGTTAATTATGTAATTTAGGGATCCGACAATATTGTCTTTTATAGGTATAAATGAATTTCAAAAATATTTTCATAATAACGGCAAGAATTTTCGTATTTTGTAAATAATACCGAAATAAAATCCTAAATTACCGTATAAGTCAAGAAACTATCGAATTTGGACTATTACTGGTATGATTATAATTGTTAGAAATTACTAGGTTTGAATAGGGATTTTGACAGTAAGTCTACTCTTTGGTTAGGTGATGAAGAATTGGGCCCCGCAGACCAGTAAGCTTTGATTTCATTGCTGAGGTTATTAAGGTGAGGATCCACCAACCTAGTACTTGAATTGATTATCTCACTCTGTTAATTGTTGTACCCCTGTCAAGGTCTACTGATTGGTACTTGCTTTGTATAAGTTTATTCAATATTTGTTGTTGAACCCTGTGAGGTTCCTCTGATCTGATACCTGTCTTGATTATCGTTTGAACCCTGTGAGGTTCCACCGATTTGGAAATCACTTTGTGCACCCTGTAAGGGTTTTATCTATTATTTCTTTGAAACTGACTGTCTCTCACTCTATTGAACTCTCTGTGAACTATTTGAACTTATGAACTGCATTTGTTATGAATCATGCACCCCTGTGTGGGTTTGTTCTCTTATATCATTTCTGATAAAAAAAATCAATTGTACTCGTTCTGGCGCCGTGAACTTTCAATGTTTGTTTGTTATCATCTAGATCAAACCCATATTGTAAATTGTTGATTTGTCGTGTTAGATTCCATGATTGATTCCATATATCGTTTTTCACCTTGTGGCATATTTGAAACTGTTTTGAGCGTTTATTGTTTTGCCTTCCAGCAAATGATCATTGAACAAGAGAATTGATGGGATAATTGAACAGGAGACTTGATGGGTTGAGTGCCTTGCCAAGCTGTTATGCTTGAGCCACCATTATTGCCAAGTTGTTATGCTTGAGCCACCATTATTGCCAATCTATTATGCTTGAGCCATCGTTATTGCCAAGATATTATGTTTGGACCATCGTTATTATCGAGCTATCATGCTCGAGCCAGTGTATAATTGTATTGTTATGATTAAAAGCTCGTATTGTTACGGAGGCATAAGGGTATTCTGATATGTATACTATGCTTGTTTTACTTGAATTGCATATGTGGATTAGGTTTGCCATTTTTATTTGTACTCTACTCAAGGAGCAATAAGGCTGGAGTGAGTTTTCAATCTAGATCGAGCTGATGTCCCAAGCTAAATGAGTCGTCTGTATTCCTCCCAAACTATGATCGGTTAAGACGCTTTATACCTCCCGAACAACATAGGTCGAAATGATCCTGGGCCTTTTGAGCCGATGATTACAACTCCTGACCTAGCATTTGCTAGTAACTTGAACCCATTATTTTTTTTATTCTGGCATATCCGTATTTTCTTGTATCACCATGTTAGTAAATATTTGGTTGAATTACTAATTTTTCGACGGACATGTGTATTGCTTTACATTATCCCTCACTGAGTCCTCATGACTTACCCTGGTGTATTATTTATTTCCTCTCCAGACAGGTATGAGACAGGGGACGATAACTAATGGCATGTCTGACAGGAGTAGTTTATATTAGTGTTTGGATGAATGTATGTATACATATGAATTCCCCGTTGGGTACTTTTAGTTTTAGTGATGTTGTAATATGTCATAATGAACTTAAGACTTGCGGCATGTATGAATTACGTACTTGTGATGACATTTTGGATCTGACCAGTGTTGGGTTATTTGCATGAATTATGGCACTCTGATATTTAAGTTTGAAGCATGTTGTGAGTTCATGATCGTTGGGGATTATTAGAAATTATTAAAAAAAATTATGGGCCTATCAGATATGATATATGTATGATCTCAGCTCATGGACTATCCCGGGAGGGGTGCTACAGAGGTGGTATCAGAGCTTGGGTTTCGAAACTCGAGCTACAGTGGGATAGGATCCTAGGATACAACCCTTAAGTATTTTACATATATTGAGAAATTCTATGTGATTCGAAGATTTAAGATGAATATGATCTGTCTGATATTAATAAAGGAAATTATGTACTGCAGGATGGCTAATGAACATAGAGAAGGAAAAGAGCCCGTAGAGGAGGAGGAAAATGTGGAATCTTCAAAGGAAAGGATTAGGTATTTGGAGGCAGAAAAAGATAAGTTGAGAGAAATATTTCAAACTCTCGAGGAAAGACTCTATAACATGCATGACGCTTTAAGTGATAGACAGGCTGAGATTTACCATTTGAAATCAATACTAGAAGCGAGGTATCATATGGTTGAAAGGTTGAAAGAGAATTTGGAAAGGGAAGAGAAGTAGGTCAGTATAGCTGAAGCTCACGTAGAGGGACTTCGGGCTATACGAGTGTAGATAGAAGAGACCTTTCAAGCATTAGAGCTTGACCATAGGAGGATCGTAGACATGACCCACGTCATTTTGGATGAGGTTAGGAGGTTGATAGCTCTCTATAGCAGTACCATAGATCAAATCTCAGGGGTTGGTATAGGTATTAACACAGAAGCGGGGCCATCTAGGATTCGCCCCTCTCCTGAGTAGGGACTCGGGTAGGGTATTCGTATCGAAGAGATACCTGCTAGAGATCCGGTAGAGGTACCCATAGTAGACCTGATTGGGTACAATGCAGATGAGGATCCAGAGGAGGAGCCGACTGAGAAGGATCCTAAGATAAATCCTGTGCAGGAGCTTTTAGTAGATATGCCACCCAACGACGACATTTCTATGCAGGAGTTTTTGGTAGATGTGCCACCCGAGGATGACATAGCTGTGTAGGAATTTCTAGTAGATGAGCTACCCGATGATAACATAGACGTGGAGATAGTTAGGACGATGAAGATGTAGAGTCGGTCATCATGGATATGGAGGATCTAGATTAGGTGGCATGCTAATGTAGATACAGTGCAACTGTGTATATAGAATAGCATAGCTTTTAACCACTAGGTTGATCAATCGGCTAAAGTTATTTAGATGCCGTGGATGACGCCCTCATACTAGCCTTGCCATTTTTTTACAACCAGACATATAGTTAGCATAGCCAATTTTTGGAAAGTTTTGACTTGTATATAAACCAATGTAATGGCTAACGCTAACTCAACTATATAAATGAAACCTTATATTCGATTATTAGATATACAAATTTCAGTTACTATATGATCTATGTAGCTTGATAAATTTATCCCTTGTCCATCTTTCTTTTGTAAATTGAGAATTTGAAATAGTTGTTAATGATTGAGAAGTCATTTACAACTCTATGGTCGCAGGCTCAAAAACATCAAGGAAAGTTAGAAGTGTAATGGCGTCCCACGAGAGCGACTATGCACCTGCTCCAGCGAGAGCAGGCCGTAGAGGGAGGCCAGTTGGCAAGAGAGCCAATGTACCCCAAAATCTTAGACGGGAAGGCTTGCTTACCAGCAACCATGGCACAATGAAGAGGTTTCTCAAACTAACCCTATTGACCAGCCAACTATGGGTCATCAACCCGTTAAACCTAGAGATCCAGAGGGACAAAAGTATCAGCAACATGGCCAAGCAAGGAGTGGTAGAGCAAGAGTAGCCGGCAAAGTTACTAATGATTAGGCACTGGAATGGTTCCTATGTTTTAGCCCCCAAAGTTTCTGGGAGAACCCCACGATAGAAAAGCCGAGGAATGGGTAGAGAATTTGGAGAATATATTCAAGACATTACGCTACCTGGATGAACAGAAAGTCCGATTTGCTACATTCCTCCTGGCAGGGCCTGCGCATAACTGGTGGAAAATAATTGACTATAAGTGGACGGCAGCATGAATCCACAGGACTTGGGAGAATTTTACCAAAGAGTTCATGGATAAGTACATTCCTCTGGTGATTAAGCTCAAGGGAAAAAGAGTTCATGAATTTGATTCAGGGAAATCAATTAGTTAGCCCGTATGAGGCCGTCTTTAGTCAACTGATCCAGTATACCCCTTACATCTTAGAAGATGAAAGTAGACAGACCCGACAATTCATACAAAGACTGTAACCAGAGCTCAGATGGGGATTAGCTATTTACAATCTGTCGAACTTTAATCTGGCAGTAAGCAAAGCACTGTAGTTAGAATTAGAACTATAGGAGATTCGAAAAATTGAAGATAGAAAACCAAAAAGAAAGATCGTACCCTGAAGGGCAAGGTAGTGCTGGGATGAAACAACCCAGACTACAAATTGGAGGCACTACCGCTCGAGCACCCCAACTAGTAAGGCTACAAACCTACCTAGGGAGGAACATAGATTTAGTATGGATTTTATGGGAGATCTGGTCACAAGGAAGTTGATTGTTAGATGAAGCAGAGCAAGTGCATAGGTTGCGGCAACGACCAACACTTCTTGAAAGACTATCCCATAAAGAAAGGCCTAATAACTGTAGGGAAGGAAAAGCAGGTAACAGGAACTAGGGGAAAGTAAGAGGTGCAGGTCCGTGCATATGCTTTGACGGGAGTGGACGCACTAGACCTAAATGAGGTGGTAGAAGGTATGGTCTCTATTTTTGGTAATTATGGTAATGCCTTATATGAATGACCCTAGTGCATCTCACTTTTTTATATCTACTACCTTCTCCCGAAAGTTGAATAAGCAACCCGAAACTATAGCTTATTAGATAGAAGTTCTGACGCCGTTAGGAATAGGGTTAACAACAGATACCATATATCGGGATTGCCCATGTACAATAGGGGACGAGATATATTCAGTCTATCTCATATAGATGCCTATTCAAGGATATGATCTGATTCTTAGGATGGATTGGCTGTATAAACATCAGGCACAGGTGAATTGTTACAACAAGTGCATTACGCTCGGAGATAAGATGCCAATATCAACCCGCCAATCTACAAATAATACTCTATCTCCATCACTTATGTTCACTAGAGGCCAAAAAGATTCTAAAGGAAGCCGAACAAGGATTTTTGGCATATCTTATCAATAAACTTCAAGACACAGCCAAGATTGAAGAAGTATAATATTGGCTGAGTATCCTGAAGTATTTCCAGAAAAGTTGAATTCGTTGCCTCCTGATAAGGAGATAGAATTTGTTATTCATACTTTCCCAGGAACTACACCAGTATCCAAAACTCCCTACAGAATGGCACCAGCAGAACTAAAAGAACTGAAGGGCCAACTTCAAGAACTGCTGGAGAAGAAGTTTATAAGGCATAACACATCTCCTCAGGGAGCTCTGGTATTATTTGTTAAAAAAAAGGATGGATCCCTGAGGATGTGCATTTATTATAGAGAGCTGAATAAGGTCACAATCATGAATAAATATCCCCTACCACACGTGGAAAATTTGTTTGATTTATTACATGGGTCTACAGTTTTTTCGAAGTTAGACTTAAGGCAGGGATATTATTAGTCGAAGGTCAGAGAAGAGGATATCCCAAAGATCGCATTCAATTCTCGATATGTTCATTTTGAGTTTGTAGCAATGCCATTCAGTCTAACCAATGCTCCAACGGCATTTATGGATTTGAAGCATCGAATATTTTGATCATTTCTAGATAAATTCATGGTTATCTTCATTGATGACATCCCAGTGTACTTAAAGTTCCGAGAAGAACACGCCAAGCACTTATACATTGTTCTCAGAACCTTTAAGGAGCATCAGTTGTATGCTAAGTTTAGTAAGTGTGAATTCAGGATAGAGAAAGTAGTTTTTCTTGGACACATTATATCCTGGGATAGAGTGGAGGTTGATCTCTCTAAGGTAGAGGCGATAGTCAATTGGAAGAGACCCAAAAATATGACAGAAGTTCGTAGCTTTCTCGGTTTAGCTGGCTATTATCGGAGGTTTGTATAGGATTTCTCTAAATTATCTGGTCCATTGATTAAATTAACTCAGAAAAATCAACCATTTGACTGGGGTGAGGACTATGAGAGCAACTTCCAAGAACTAAAGAACAGTAGGCTTTGAATAGGGATTTTGATAGTAAGTCTACTCTTTGGTTAGGCTCTGATCATTGTTGGATTATTAGCATGAATTATGGCGCTATGATATAATTGTATTAAGTTTGAAGCATGTTGTGAGTTCATGATCATTGTGGATTATTAGAAATTATTAAAAAAAATTATAGGCCTGTCGGATATGATGTATGTATGTTAAGAGATTGACTGGGTGACATCTCGGCTCGTGGGCTATCCCAGGAGAGTTACTACAACTTTTGTCTCATTCAATTCTTGAAACACTACTATTCCAATCTAATTTGTTTCCAAGAAATAATCACACATACTCCAATCACACAAAGCATTTGGTGCTTGAAATACTGCTGATATTTAGTTTAGGGAGATATGATTGATAGTAACAACTTACTATTTCAAGATGAGGGCCCCATCTTTCTTGTTGCCCCAAAACAAAAGAAAAACTAAAATGCAAAAACTCCAAGATAGAATAAACTCCAATGTTCCTTTCTTAATTCATATCCCTTTCAAATTATTTTGTTTCTTTATGATGATATCATCAATCAATACATGAAAAATCTAACAACATTCTGAAAAATGATTGAAGAGGAGCATATATTCAAAAAAAGAATAGAGCATGCAATAGTTCTTTCTTTAGCTTTAGTGCAAAAAGCTCAAGGTCATCATAAACTATTGAGATATCATGTCAATAAATATGTCATTGCTATTATTTTTGAATAAATGTTTTCTCTTAACAATTGATTAAGCAATCAATTATATTGGAGCACATTAAGCACTTTTTTATCCTTTGTTTTACTCATTCATTTTATATCATTCTAAAGTCTTAGATTTCACAAAGCATAATATTTCCATTTCATTTATCTTCAAAGACTAGCAGATCTAAGTTTCATAGTTCGGAAATAAGTAATATTATCCCAACATATTTGTAAATTAATAATAGTGATTATTACAATGTATTGAGTACTTACTTCCATTTTCTCCTTGCTGACTATCACCCATCCCCATCAAATTTGAGCCAAGTTCCTCGTTGCTGCATTGATTCTTCTTACGTCCTATATGTTGATTGCTTGCATCACTATAAAAAAAATACCATATTTATTAATAAAAAGAAATAAAAACAATCAATATCTAGCCACAACAAACTATGCAATAGGTTGCAAATATTATGAATAATAATAAATAAATGCATGAAATATAAGAAGAATATTACTTCATCCTAAAACAACATCATCTGCATTTTTCCTCAACGTAACTTGTAAAATTATAGTCCAGTTAGCAACATACAACAAAAGGAAAGGAAAATCTAGAAGACGAGTCCATTTTTTGAACTTAAAAGTGCAAAATCTAGAAAATATTGCACTCCTTTGAATTCCGAGCTTGACCTTGGGAGATTCATCCAACTCTTGTCCATATTGTTATTTTGAAAGCAACATGCACTTGAATAAGAATTTCACGCAAAAAAGAGTATATAAGTAAAGATAAGTAATATTTAACAATTATATCAACATAAATAAATAGCTAATACCAATCACTCACTCTATGTTCATGAAAAGAATAAATATACAAAGAATTTTTAGTATGAGCCAAAAAACTTTTAGTTGATAGATATATATATATATATTATGGACAAAGATAGAAATATCAATGTTCTTATTACTTGTAACTATATCAGGAAAAAAAAATATTTTATCAACGCTCTGTTCTTCCATTTTTTGGGTGCTTTGTAGAAAAGTTTTTGGAGGAATAGGTTTTTGAGAGAAAATTTGGAGAATGTGCAAATTGTTTATTTTACTTTTTTTTGGAAAAATATGAAAAATGATTTGAGAATGAGTTGTTTGTTTCTTTATATTTTGGGGATAGACCAACTTTATTGTTCATGTCAAATTAGTTATTTTTTTGTTAGATTTATAGGGTGAAAGTAATTTTTTGTGTAATATATTATATATGTATGTATGTTATAATTAGATAATGTGTGTATATATATGTAATAATTGATATATTGTTGTAATAAATGATGTATAATTAATTTAATTGGTGCTTTATTTTAAATTTTATATTTTTATGAATTTAACATTGGCAAATGATATATTATTTGAAAATATTTGTTAATAAATTTAATTATTTATGAAATTATAAATATATCATAATTATAAAAAATCCACTGATATCATAAATATATCACAATTATTAATCTCAACTTATATAAAAAAATTTAGTTATTGTGTATTAATTATAAACTAATTATTGTTTATTCTTAAAATATAATTATTTAACTATTTATTATTTATAATTTATGCATACATAAAACTTAATTATTTATTTAAATAAAATAATATATATATATAAGACTTAATACCAATTCATCAAATTAAAAAAATAAATTAAATTATTTATTAAACAAATAAACGTAATATTTAATTATACGTGAAATATAAAATATAATTAAATATATACATAAAAAGTTATTTAAATAATAAATTAGTTAATTTAATTAATTTAACAAGTTATTGTTACGTAGTAACGATAAAAAAATTAATTAATTTTGTAACACCCCTGAAACTCAGTATTTTCGAAAATAAGAATTTAGAAATTAAGAGAATTATTGGTCGGATTTTAAGACCTAGAAAAGAAATATAAAAGGACTCAATTGTGAGATTTTGGAAGTTTGGGGCTTAAATTTACAAAATTTTAAGGACTTGATTGAACATTTTCTTGACTTAAGGGGTGTGCATGGAAGAAAAATAGTCAATAGGGGCTTAGGCGCATTTTTTCAGAACTTCTTGGACTCAGTTGAGGAGTGTTCATTTTCAGGGACTAAATCTCAAAATAAGAAATTTTGATTTTTAAGAAATGGGCAGCAGGATATTTTTATCCACTTTTCCTTTCTTCTTTCTTCTTTCCTTCTCCAACCGCTACCACCATCTTCTCTGCTCCGGCGACCATAATTCCGGCGACTTTCTCCCATACCCAACCTCACCAACCAACTCTCCTCACCCTAGCACCCTATCTCCACCATTGCATGTACACACCACCCGGTGAGCCACCCGAGTGAGAGGACTGAGACACCATTCACGGCAGGCAAGTGGGTTTGCACTTTTTTAGAAACGAATTCGACTTCTGGGAGGTGGTCTAGGTAGCTCTCAACAAGGAGATCATCATAGAAGTGTTGCATGTTAGTTTTACGCGCCGATGGTGACGATGGACGAAGATCGAAGTACGATGGAGGAAGAAAAGTTTTAGGCTGTTGAGCTCATTTTTGGTGGCTATAGACCTCAAAACATTAAACCGAGGGCGGCATTGTAAAGCTCTCGTTGAAACGAGAAGAACGGTGGTGATTTCATAACTTTTCAGTAATAGCAGACGGCAGTGCTCCGGCGGCCGGCAACGACACTCCCATGACCTCAGACCAGTTTTACCTCCTCGACGCGATGGTCGTAACCATGTAATTGGTTTGTGGTTTTGGTACTTTGGTAGCAAGCTTTGGCATTTGGATTTAGTTGTACCTTTAATATATATGTTGCATGTATTGTACCTTTCCTAATTTAGCATTGTACCTTGCCAAGAATAGGAATTTGGGAAGAGATGATATGTTTATATATACGTATGTTGATCCCTATGCCAGGAGTATGGAATAAGTGGACCTGAACTTATGAAATGCCAAAACTTGGATTTAAAATAGTATTAAGGATTATATTATAAGATTAAATGGCATTTGATTAGGAATTGATTATGTGAGGATTAACCATATTGTGTGATTTAAAATTATGATCATGACCTTGAAATAAGAATAAGATACTGTATTAATCGATAAATTAGTGATTCTGGATTATTAATGGTATAATTGTGATTAATAGGATTTAGTATGGATTTTGATTATAAATATTACTTTCTTGGTTAATTGACGGAGAATCGGGTTCCACAGATCAGTAGACGGCAGATTTTAGTAGCTTTTTTTGAGACTACGGAGGTGAGGGTCTGCCAATCTGGCACATCATTTCACTTATCGGTATTTGTGATAAACTCCCGTAAGGGTTACTGTTTCTAAACTGACTATATGTTATTGAAATATGTCTGTTAAGATCTTTGATCTTCTATTATCTGATTCAGACACCCCTTTGAGGGTTATTTTTGTTATTATTCTGATTTCTATTGGTTATAGCACCCAGAACGTTTTTCTGATATATGCTATATGTTCGTTCTATTATCTATCCTGCTATCTACATTGTTCTGGCATCTGTACTGTCTGGCACTGTTACTGTTTGCCCTGTCGGCATTTTTGTACTATTCTGAACTGTCTGTACGTTTGATATATTAGGGGCTATTCCCTGAGTATTTGTAAGTTTGATACGTTAGGGGCTATTCCCTGGGTATATGTTCTATAAGTCTAATACGCTAGGGGCTATCCCCTAGGTATTCAGTTTGTCAGCTATATGCTAGAGATATTCCTAGGTATAGGCGATGTGTCAGGGCTATTCCTAAGCATCAACGATGTGCTGGGGCTATTCCTAGGCATCTACTGTCTGTTTCTCTGTGATGTGCTAGGGCTATTCTTGGGCATCTACTGTCTGTTTGTCTGTGATGTGCTAGGGCTATTCCCAGGCATCTACCATCTGTTTGTCTATGATGTGCTAGGGCTACTCCTAGGCATCTACCGTCTGTCGGCGACTGTTGTGTACCAAGCTATCACACTTGGATAAGACTGACTGAAAGGTAAATATTATTCGGGACTGTTCTATCCGATTGTAATCTGACTGAACGACTGTATTCTGCCTATTAGACTGTTTCTGACTATTTGAATGTATCCCGTTGTATTTCTGTTAATTGTTGATTGATGATCTATTAAGTCAATTTCTTCCTCGATAGATCCCCATTATATGTGTTACAATTATCCCTCACTAAGTCCTTTGGACTTTCCGCCCCGTTTATCTTGATTTTCTCAGACAAGTATAAGTGAAGAATATGAGGTCCCAACTTGGAGTGAAGAAATACCTTTTGTAATAAAATGGGTGCTCAGATGTTTAATAGGGTTCACTTGAAGGCTGTAATTAGATTTAGTGACATTGCGGTATATCAGGATTGATGTCGGTGACGTGATGCCTGTATATGTTTTGTTAGATGTAAGAAGTTGAATTATGACTTATTTAACGTTTTGAAGAGTTAGTGAGTTTGAAATACACTGCTATATGTCTTTGATAAGTTTTAAAAAAAATTTATGATGGGATTATTGATTGTAGAGTTTACTTCTTGGCTTGAATTAAGATTGATTTGAGTGGCTCCTCAGCTTAGGTGCTATTCCGAGTGGGGGTGCTACAAATTTTAATTAATTTTCTTGATAATGATTTTAATTGTATTAATATTAATTTATTAAACTATATAGATTGTTAAATAAATATCACACTATAATTAATTTTTTATAATAATTTTAAATAAATGTAAATATTAATATTTAATGAAGATTAATTTTTTGGAGAAGATTCATTTATTTATTATATCAAATTAAAATATCTTAACTTATTTATTAAATGAATAAATATACTATTTAATTAATGCTTACATATTAAATGTAACAAATACATTATTTAAATAATAAGTAATTTAATTAGTTTAATATGTTATTTAGTAAGTAAATTATTTGTTAAATTTAATTAATTTTCTCGATGATTAGTTTAATTAAACTTGTAAACATAAGTTTTAGGATTTTTTAAGTAGTAAAATTTTAATATTTTCATATATATATATATATGTGTGTGTGTGTGTGTGTGTGTGTGTGTGTGTGTGAAGTGAGTGAGTGAAAATTGAATTAGTGATGGGAAAGATGAAGTGAGAAAATGAGAAGGTAGGTGTGCTTTTTAGGGTGTAGTGCATTTTTGGGTCAATTGTGAGGGGGGTTTTGGGTAAAAAATTATAGTGTTTGGGAGAAAAATTGGGAAATGTGCTTGTATTTTGAAATTTTTTGCGGGATTGGAAAATTGTTTTCCCAAAATGTAGGAGAACAGGCCCTAATAGATTGCCTAATCTTGCTGCTAGTGTATGTCATCAAGGGGCTGGAGTTTTGGTAGAAAATCAAGATCATCATATGGTGTTTTTTGCAAGGAGGCATGTGTGAGATGTTAAAGAGGACTTCAGCAGATAAAAAATGTTAGTTCTTGTTGTAACTTGCTCTATGATTTCATATCCAACTTTCCTCTCTCTTTTTATATGTCAAGTACAAGGATTTAATATGTTTTAGATTCATAAATAGGAACAATTGCAACAAGGAAGCTCCATAAGTAATTCTTTTTAAGGTTTCTTCTCATGGACATGCCATCAGTAAAATGTACAAAAGATATTCTTTTTAAAATGTACACATCAACAACCTTATTAAGCTACTGAAGTCTGCCAATTTAATTATGTGATGAACAAATGAGATGAGTTAATTGTTAATAAATAAGCAATCATGACATATGAGCTAACATGCTAGTTTATGATGTATAACTTACATTTTTCTAGGTTCTTGTGATTGTGACTGGATTAGTGATTGCAATGGTAGTCAAGGTTATGGCTCAATATCCTTAATTGAAGAGTGAAGCACCCCGGCAAAGAAAGCTTTGTCTATATTAGCTATAAACCTTGTCAAACATATTTGTTGAATTAAATAAATCATAGTTATTCTTTTGATAAATCACCATACAAGATAAGGCATTAATTATTTGCTTCATATTTACAGTTAATGCACAAGTTGAACATTTATTTTTCTAAAAAAAATTAAATTATGGTGCATATTTAAAGTCAATTAAGCAAGTTCATTTTTTTTTTTTTTTGGCTTTGCATTAACCAACCATTCTTTTAACAGTCACCCTACATTTTATAAGTATGCTTAAGAGTTTATATAGCATGTTGAAACGAAAATGTAAAAATTCCAATTTTGCAATTAATAAATAGGTGGGTTTCTTTTGAAAAAAAAATGAATAAAATTTTCTGTAGATTACCACCTTAAAACTTGTAACTATGGTTTCATTGATTCTAGCCTCTATATGTGCAAGATTAAATTATATGCTACATTTGTTGAGAAAAGGTCCCACCATATTTTGCTTATGTGCTCAGTGGGACTATTTGGGCAAACTATTATACTAATATTATAATGAATTATGCTAACTCACTAGTGCAAAAGTATGCTACTTCAGATTCTAAGATTATTCTCATTCTCACCTTTACTTCTATTGTGATTATAATCCACCTTTCTAGTGGTTATATCTACAGCAAGATACACAAGAAAATTTGCAAGCCTTTAGCGGTTATATTTATAGCAAGATAGATACACAAATTTGCAAGCCTTTGTCTAGCTCTGTACATACACTCCTCTAAACAATAAATAAACAAGTGAAAAGATGATGCAGCAATAAGAAACAGTAGGAATTTGAAGTTTATGGGTGAGTTAACTTCATTATCACCTCTATATAGTTTATGTTTTTTTTTATTAAGAAGTAACTGAACCTCTATACAGTTTATCAGATGAGTGTTTTCTAGCTATCACCTTTCTTTTGCTGCAAAAATAACTTCTTCAAAAGACTTCTTCCCCCATTTTTCCTTCATAGGGACAATAGTCATGGAAACAATTGCATCTTTTTCTGCATTAGAATAAACTAAAATCACTGGAAAAAACTCAATCCTTACACAATTGCTATTTCTTAAAGCTCATTCATTTGCATATAAATTAGAATGCGCAAAAAATATGAACCTATAAATAGATATGATCATTTCTTTTTAAAATCAAATTGTTGAGATTAAACTAGAAACTATAAGACAATACATAATTAAGGAGCAAATGATGAGAACAGAGAGAAGGAATAAGAAAAGAAACTTGCGAGCTATAATATCGATTTCAATAAATTATCAAAGAATCATATCAGACATATAGCTTACATTCCTTTTCAGTTTTTTCAATAAATTAAACATATGTAGAAAAGCCAACCTAAATGCTAAATTAAATGCACAAACATATTTATTTTGTAAGAGAAAGAATCCACATGATTTCTCAAAATGATGCAAGTTACAAAAAATACAGAGAAAGAGTCAGAATATGCAAAAGAAAGACTCAAACATTTCCAGAATGTCTGGCAATTAAACATTACCCGATTCAACACTACGGTGTATATTATTCCTACCTGGTGATACAGCCAAAAAGAGAATGCTCAAAGGCAATAATCCTTTTTTGGAAAATCAATCGAAGACCAAGGCTAAGAAAGAAACAAAATCTTTCATTTTCTAGTTAATAATAGTGACAATATAACTATAAAAATTATCCCATAGCCATATAATGAGCAATAACGCACACTCACATTAAGAGAGAAAGTGGAATTTGATTTTTCTCTATGAAACCCAGCAAACCCTAGGTTGAGAAAATGATTGCTCCATGTAATTTTGCAACTCCAAATCAGATTTTGAATGGTGATTATTGGTAAGAATAGGGAAATAGTAGAAAATGGAGAAGTGAGATACTATTTTTGCCGTCTTCTTCTGTCATTCTTATCGATGGTTCTTTTGCTAGGTGAAAAGCACAATGGGATGAAAGAGCTGAAATTTGGGCGGGGAAATATACCGCATAAAAGTCCAGTATATATATGTAATGTTTTGTTAATTGTTTTACAAGTGCCGTTTTTTATAGAGTGTCTCAATTGATGTATTATTGAGACACTTTTTGTAGTAGTGTCATGTGTTCAAACTAGAGCAAGTGCTCATTCGGGTCAGTTGAGCTGTCATATCAAGGCAAACTAGTGGGAACTTTCGCATCAATCGCTATGCGCTCGTCGATTATCTTTTGGATAAATGGTTATTCTCGCTCATGGAGAAGTCATGGCACGCTGTCATGCTGAAGTTTCCTTTCTGTGTTTCTCCTCTAAATCCCCTTGAGGCATCTGTTCAGCTGTTGCACCTGGTGAGATACTTCTTCCCATTTTTCTCAATTATCTTGCGACATATTTCTATTCGATGGAGGTCTCTATCGCTCAACCCTATCGCGCTGCTAGGCTTAATGGGTCGAGTGAGGTGATCCACAGAATTAGCCACTTCTTCACGGGGATGCAGGTGGGTTTCTTTCTGTGGAAACCGATCTGGACTATCATCACATCGAATAGGGGCGTCTTGTCTCACTCTATCCCCCTTCGAGGAACTCTCCTCATGCTATGAAGGATAGGGGTAGCACTAGCTGCTAGTCTAAGCTGGTTATGCTTGTTAAGGGCAGCTAACAACTGAGCTGATATCTGTTCACTAATTAATTGCATAAGTTGGGGCATGGTAAAAGTTACCACTTGTTCTGGCTGGGAATTGGGTCCAGCCACATCCTATTCTTGATTGGGACGAGGAGGAAGAGTTGGGGACCTTCTTATCTCCTCTCTTTCTGAAATAGATCACCTGGTGTTTACTGTTTTTCTTAGTCGCAGACTCTAGAACCTACAGAAGATGCTAAATAATGATAGTATAATCTATTTTGTGGTATACTAGGCTCTTGCCCAATATGATCGATAAGAATTAGAAGTCTGAAGGGAGTGTTAGATGTAGTCGGGTTGAGTTCTACAACCAATAACAAACATTAGGCTTGCCAAGAAGCTTCAGTTAAGGCACTTCGATGCTTAAGTTAGTACTTAATCTACCAAAAAAGAAAGCGACAGAGTAAGGAGTTTGATGATAATGAACATACCTTGCTGAAGGGTGGTAATGGGTATTTATAGTCTCTCTTGAGAGGTTAAGATGTCAATGATGCCTTTGCTTATACAGAGAGTGCTTTTGTCGTTAATTGAGCATCTTTAGGTCTTCTTCCTTTTGTGTACCTCCCCAGGTGGTGCCTCCTCCCACTCTTCAGGACATGGCGGTACTGTGGAGGTATGCTCTACAGGATTGTGGTGTAGTGGAGGCATGCTGCCTGTCAAAGCACTTAATACAGTAGAGTTGTGGTTATGGTGCATTCAATGTGACTGTGACTAGTAGCGCGGGACTGCTCTATGTTGCTTCGATTGACCTCCTAGGGTTGAGAGTTGAGATGTTTCCTTATCTGCAAATTATCTACCCACACTCTGGTCGAGATGATGGAACTCTATTGGATCTAAAGGTCTTTCTAGTTGAGGGTTGAATGGTCGTTCTCAAGATGATCGACCATACTCTGGTCGACCAGCAGGGTGTTGGTAATCATGTTGGTGAAATGGCCCAATGAGAATTTCGGCACTATTAGTGGGTTGGGCCTGTCGGACTATCCCCTATCAATTAGGAATTTCAATCTAACATATGCAATGATAGTAATAATAATGAAAAAATCTATATGGTGAAAATGTGTATGTACATGTTGTTGGTCTAGGTGCGACGTATGAGAATATGATGAAAACAAAAACAAACAGCTATGGCTTGTTCTCCTACGTTTTGGGAAAAAAAAAAAAAATTCAACCCTAAAAAAAAAAAAATTAAATACAGACACATTCCTCAATCTTTCTCCCAAAATACTAAATTTTTTTACTCAAAAAAGCACACCTACTCTCTTATTTTGTCACTCCATCTTTCACATCACTCATTCATTTATCACACTCTCACTTCACACACACACACACACACACACACACATATTTTACATATATGAAAATATTAAAATTTTACGAGTTAAAAAATTCTAAAACTTATGATTACAAATTTAATTAAACTAATCGTAGAGAAAATTAATTAAATTTAATAAATAATTTATTTATGAAATAATTTATTAAATTAATTAAATAATGTATTAGTTATATTTAATATTTAATGTATTAATTAAATATAACATTATTCATTTAATAAATAATTTAAGATGTTTTAATTTGACATAATAAATAAATTAATCTTCATTAAATATTAATATCCACAATTTATTTAAAATTATTATAAAAAATTAATTATAGTGTGATATTTAATAATCTATTAAGTTAATAAATTAATATTAATACAATTAAAATAATTATCAAGAAAATTAATTAAAATTAAGTAATTTTTTTATTGTTACCAAATAATTTATTTATTAAATAATGTATTAATTAAATAATGAGTTAAAGTAAATAAATAACTTATTAAAGTAATTTATTTAATTATCTAAATAACTTGTTATGTATACATTAATATGTTTCATATTTCATGTTTAATTAAATATTACACTTATATGTTTAATAAATAATTTCAGATGGTTTAGTTTCATATAATATAAAATTATTTATTTTTTTAATTTGATGAATCGTTATTAAGTTATATATATATATTATTTTTTTCAATAAATAACTAAATTTTATTTATACATAAATTGTAAATAATAAATAGTTACATAATAATTAGTTTCTAATTAATGTACAATAATTAATTTTTTTATATAAGCCAATATCAACAATTATAATATAATTAATATTAGCCCATTTTTTATAATTAAGATATAATTATAGTTTCATAAATAATTAATATTTACTAATAAATTCATAAAAAAGTTTAAATTTTAAAATAAAGCACCAACCGAATTAATTATACATCATTTTATTACAACAATATATTAATTATTACATGTATATATACACACATTATCTAACTATGTTGTATATTAATTATTACATATATATACAAACACATCATCTAACTACAAATATACATACATGTATAATATATTACATAAAAAAATCACTTTCACCCAACAAATCCAATCAAAAAGCAACTGATTTGATACCAACAGCAAAATTTGTCTCCTCCCAAAATATAAAAAAATAAACAACTTATTTTTAAATTATTTCATATTTTTTCAAAACAAAAAGAAACGTTTAGCACATTCTCCAAATTTTTTCCCTAAAACCCGTTCTCCCAAAATATTTTCTAGAAATGGCCAGAACATAGGAGAACACGGCCCCAGCCTTTCTCTGAGTGCTAATCATACAACCACCCCCCTACTCCTCGAACATTAAGATACAATTTGGATTTTTTTTTTAATTTTAATTTTTTTTTATTTTTTAAAATTTAAAAACTAGTTAGAAAAAATAATTTAAAAATAAGTTTTTATTTGAATATATAGTCGTTTGAAAAGTAATTATTACATATAATTATTATATAATTAAGTTATCAGTTAAAATATTTTGAGTTGATAAAAATGAGTTGTAATTTTGATAAAAATATGATGAGTTTGTGATAATTTATTTTTAAATAATAAAATATTAAAAAAAATGGTTTTGGAAACAAAATCAAACAAGCTGTTAGTTATTAAGAAAGCAAGTCAAGGAAGAACGGGAAAAAAATACTATGTTTGTGGCCTTGTTAGGGATTTTCTAGCATCCTATTTCATTTGTTTTATTTATTATCATATAATCAAGTATTTTTTTTTTGTTTTTGACAAACACAATAAAGCAAAATTTAAACAATTATCCCTTTTTAGATTACATACCCTAAATATCCTTTTTCTTATTTATTTAATTTTTCATTCAACATATAATTTTATTTAATATCTCTCATATTTTATGATAATATTTTTTATTCATATTTTAGTACCCACCTATTAACCAAGTAAATGATAGTAATTCTAAAATTTACAATTACAAACTGTTCTTAAAAATTAATAGAAAAAATTAATCCTTATTAAAAAATTTAAAAAATCAATTAAAACATAAAAATTAAATAACACAACAATTTTTTTTCAAATATGTATTAAAAATATTTATATGTATACATATACATGTGTATTAGAAACACAAATATACATATATAAATCTATATCCCACTTTTCCCCCAAAAAATACATACATATAGATAGATATATATCCCACCCACCAAAATTCGGTGCCTATGGCCGAACTGTTTGGGTTGCTGGCCGCTGGCCATGGTTAGCTCGACTACGGTAGGGAAGGGTGGTCTCTCTATGTGTGTGTGTGTGGGGGGGGGGGGGGGGGGGGGGTAAGTGGGGGTGGGTGGAAGGGGGGGCGGTTATGGGGATTGGGGAAGAAGAAGAAGATTGTTATGGGGATGAAGAAAAGATTTTTTTCTTTTTATTTTTTATTTTTTATTTTTTATTTTTTATTTTGTTTTAAATTTTCTATTTATTTTATTTTTAGTTAATATATAAAATTGGTTAAATTATTTTACATTTGTTTAATCTTATTAGTTATATATTTAAAATTATTAAATTATATCATTGAAAAATGATAACTTTAAATTTTTATTGTTTTAATTTTTTATTTATTTTATATTTAGCTATCAAATAAATTTATTAAATTATTTTAAATATATTTGTTTTAACATTATTGAGGACATAAGTTAAAATTATATTGTTCGGAAGATAGATTTAAATTTTATTTTTATTTTTTAATTTTTATCTTAATCAACAAATAAATTCAATTAAATCTGTTACATATCTTAGATATGTTTATTATTTAATATAATATAATATGTAAAATCTAAACAATTTAAGATTTTTGTTTGTTTTGTTAAAACAAAGAGTATAACTTAAATTAAAAAAAGGATAAATTAAGCATTTAAATAGAACAAAATAAATATCAAATTGTTTGAATGGAACTATATACTTCTTAAAACAAAAATATCATACGGTTGAGATTTAGTTGTTTGAAAATCAATGAATTGCAAAGTGTCTACATGACAATAGATAAAAACAAAATGATTAGGACCATAGTAAAGCCCACCTTGTTGACTGTTAGACAAACGACGAATTCCAGCTTTCTTTTGTTATGCAAATCATCAGCATCATATATATTTATAGTCACAATTTAGTGATCATTATATTTATGATAAAAATTTTATTATCACTACATTGTCACTATATATATGTTTTTAATTATTAATGTTGACAATTTAAGAAATACTCTTATTACTATTAAGTTTTAAAAATTATTAGAATGACAAAATAAAACTTTTTATCACTTAATATATGTAATTACTGATAACTTCCACATTATCAATTACTATTTTGTTACTAAGTTTTTTTCTTTCCTTTTTTCTTTTTTGTAGTGTTGTGGTCGTTTTCTTTTGATCACCTTTTTAAGCATTAATTATGGTTTCTGTATAAAGACATGAATAGTGAGTGTGGATCATGAGACAATCTTAAAAATAGGGTAAACTATATTTTTTATCCTATATATAAGTTAGGCTTATTTGGATTTTGATCCCATTTTTTATTAGTTTCGTGCATTGTATCTAATAAGTGCCCCCCATTTTTTTTTAATTTGAGGACCTAAGAGGGCTTTTGTCCACAAGTTAATGAAGTGGCTAACGAGCTACTCACGTGGCCGTTAAATTGGTATTTTTTTGTCATATAAGTTAAATCTACTTGGATTTTGGTCCCAACAGAGTAAGGAATTATCAATCAAGAAACCACTAACAGATACACCAACATAGTTTACCTTTTTTGAAGTTTTAGCAACTTATATTTAATTGCATTCAACATTATAAGAAACACAAGAATCACTTGTTTTGCTCTCACATGTTGGTGGGTCTTTCCAATCAATGAAATCACATCCATTATTATTGGAAGCACAACCATAGAACCTCCTATCTGAATTTTCATTTGTTTGTGAGATCCTCGATAGAGCCCATGTGTTACAAAAACATGAAATCTGTTAGAGCTCCTATTGGGACCAAAATTCAAAACGAGTCTAAACTTGTGGGGTCATAAAAAAATCAATTTTAACAGCTACTTGAGTGGTACGCAAGTTGCTCCATTAATTTTTTGATGGAAGCCCTCTTCAGTCCTCAATTTTCTTTTTTTATATATAAAAAAAAGGGAACGCTTATTAAATGTAATGTGCACAACTAATAAAGAATGAGACCAAAATTCAAATAAATTGAACTTATATATGGAAAGTTGCATTTGGATGATAGACTCATCTCATGTCTTTAGGGCACGTTTGAAATGGAATTTGCATAATAGCAGCCATTGTAATCTGTACATATTAGGTGAGATTGCCACTGCTATTATCATGTTTGATATGCAAGAATGGGTATCAATTAATATGCAATGCAGTCTCTCTTAATCAGGTCAAAATGCATTTGATAGAATATAATATTCTTATAAGGACAAAGTTGCACTTGGGAAGAAGGGCCCTCCTTAGTCGACGTGATGATAAAAGAAGGGTGAGTTGGTCTTTTTATCACACAAATGGAGTTCACTTGCTCCCAAATTCCTCAATCGCAGCCCCATACCCAAAATCTAAATAGGGTGAAATACGTTAAACAGTAATGGGCTTCTCCTTTTTTGCGGGCTGGCACGTGGATTTAATATTCCACATCGAACAGACAATTAATTAAGATTGGCCACCACTATACCTGCTATTAATGAGTATCAAATGTGCCCTTAGAATTTGAGGAGTCACATGCCTCTCTCACCTGTCTCGCCTTTTCGAGTACATAGGCTCCTTTTTCTCTCTCTTGTCTCAAAATTCCTCTTGCCTCACTGTTCACCCTAATGGCTTTTTGTTTATCATTTTCTCTTCGTTTCTTGTTTCTTTGCTTTGCTTCCTACCTGTAAAATATTATTTACAATTTTGTAATATATATATTTTTTAATTTTTAACTCATCAAGCCTAAATTGCAAAAATAAATTTTTAATTATTCAACTATAAATAACTTATTACATTTTTAAAAAAATAAAATTTATAACTTTTTTATGAAAAAAAATGAAGAATGAAGATTTGAATAATTTATTTTAATTATTTTTCAATTAATTCAATTAATTTAAATTTTTTTTAAATTAAATTAATGAAAATCTACAAAAATATTTTTTAGTTGGCATGTATTTTCGCTTGATCAACTAAGCATTTGTTTGTGCAATTTTTAATATGAAATATATTAATTATATTAAATTTATCTTTTATTTATTTATTTATAGCTAAAATCAATTTCAAACAAATTAAAACAAAAATATCATAAAACAATCTCATTCTATCAAACAAAATTTTCAAACATATCTTACAAACAATCCAACAATCATTTACAACCTCATATCACATCAATTTATCAAATCACTATATATAATCATTACATTTTATCTCACAACCGTTCACAACTTCATTTCCCATTTTTTATATCTCTCAAACACCAAAACAATTCTAAATTCTCTAAAACATGAAAAACGAGACATAGCCTCACAAACAATCACAACTTCAAATCCTAGTTGGCATTAAAAGATTGAGAGACCTAGTGGAATTTGGAGGTGGATGGTTGAAAGAGGTTGACTTCCGACAGCACAAAACCTCCAATAGTTGGAAGGCACTTGATTTGTTCGGACAAATTTTATTATACATCGCCAGTGAATTAGTATTCACGATAATTAATTCCATGCCAAGGGGACGAAAATTATTACACAAAAAACCAAAAAAAATAGTGGGCGGTTTCGGGCAACTCTTTTACTGGTAACTCATTCCCACGGAGACAGAGAATGTGAAGTACCCGCTCTTCCCCTGATTGATCAGAAAAAAGAAATAATTGAAAAGATCCCATGCACTGCAATTGCTTGGTGATATATGCAATTACGTATGTATGTTGGGGATTTAATAGCATGCCTATGTGGTCGGTGTAAGCGCGGTGACACGTCGACAGTAGGGTGTTCACCAATGAAAACAGCTAGCTAGCCTCTGTCCGTATGAGTAAAACTATTAACGAATCAAACATTTATCAAATAATTTAAGATTTGAATTCAAAATTTAACGAATTTAAATTTGAATCTAGTATAATATTCGATATATAATCAAATTTAATAATATTCGAATTTGATATTCAAATATATTTTATTATATAGATTATTATATATTAATATTTTTATTTCTCAAAACTTAAATTTTGATAATTTATAATTTAAAGTAATGAAGCCATTGAATATTATGTCAACTATTAAATGTATTTGATATTTATTTTTTGGGTAAATCAAGTATTTTTATTTTGTGATCATAATAAAATGTGAAAAATCAATAAATAATTTAAAATTCTGGTAAAAAATTGAGTTAATCGAACATTCGAATCAAATCCGAATATATCGAATAGTTAGTCGAATCGAATTCAAGCCCAATTTAAAATTCGAGTCTAATTCGAATATAAATACGAATACGAGTAAAATAAATTGAATCGAATCTGAATCCTCATATATTCAGTTCGATTCGATTCATTAACAACCCTACGAATGAGTTCTAATTGTCAACCCTCATAGAATTGTAAATGGGTAGAATAAAATTCTACCCAGTTTATTCTACCCAGACCCACAGCAATAACATAGTGCCCAGGCCTAGACCCAACAAATTTGTAATATACCCGGCCCAGGCTCCACACCCCCGACATATTCTGTTAGTTATTAATTAAGAAAGCAACCGAGGGAAAAAGTAAAGAAAATAAACTACTGCTGTGGCTCTGTTTAGTGTTAGACAAAACCGCGGATTCCAGCTATCTTCTGTTATGCACATCGATGCATCTACGGTCATCAGCATCTTCTCGACATGCAAATATGTCTATATATATGTGCATATATACACACACAACCGCAACTGACTTTGATCGAATAATTCTATTTGGTGAGAAAATATCGGGTGATCATTTGGTGGAGCTTGAGATAGAGATATGACTAAAGGAGGGGAAATGAGCAGTGGGAGTAATAAATCTGAGAGGAAGATCATTGAGAAAAATAGAAGAATTCATGTGAAGGGCCTTTGCTCCAAGATGGTTTCTCTCATTCCTCCTCACCATTTCAAGCCAGCAAAGGTATGTGCTATATATATTTGCAGAAAATAATTAAGAAGCATCCCAATTTATAACAAAATCAGATATAAATTAACCATATATGTCTAGGATTAGCTTGCTCTTCTGACACTATATATCTTCTTATTATTTGTGATGAAGTACTGTTAACATATAAATTTGGGCATTATCTTTTTCTGGTTTTTCCTTCTTTCTTTTTTAACATTTTTCTGGATAAGATGCAGGTAGTAGGAGTTCACGCTGAGCAATTCATGACTTCTTCATTTTAAAGAAAAGTTGTGCTACTTCGATTAACATTTTTTTTTTTTAACTTAATGATGAAGAACATTATCTACTTTAAAAGCATTAATAATCACTACCTTGTTTTGCGAAGCAATATTACTTAAATTCATTTATCAAATTTCTTGGAAAGCATTTAGATTTGTAAGATTGTATATGTGAAGTATTAAGGCTTATTAATTGTGAATAGTATTATATTTGATATTGAAGATAGATATGATGAGTCAGCATGAAATTAAGGTCAAGTCATGCTTCGAGCCCTTCATATAACCTTCTTAGTTATATGATTACATGTTTATTACATCTTTTTGAGTCTAAGGTGAGATTGAATAATCACCCATGTGAAAATTGCATTTAGAATTATCATTACACTTTTTTTTTAAAAAAAAAAAAATGAGAAAATTAATCCAAATGAGCAAAAAGCTGCATATACTTCTATAGTATACGTTAATTTTGCAAATTAAATGTGACTTCAAAATTAAGGTAGTTGCACATTCCACCACAATTTCTAAAATTAAATGATCAAAAGGATATATTACATAATTTTTACCAACCGCAGCTATATCTGTAAAATTATTAGTAGAACGAGTCCAACCCAACTTTAGTAAATCATCCAAACTTAGGATTCTTTGTTATACACAGCACTAGCAATTGCATAAGATTTTTTCTCCTTCTTCTATTATATATCCATTTGGATTCATTTTCAAATCTTATTTTCACCAATTTTACTATTTCAAAAATAAAATACATAACTTTTTATATATTTTTATTCAACATCATCTTTATTTTCAAAACACATTCTCCAACAATTTATATATTTTCTCCCAATTATATATATATATCTTCTCTCTATTCTATTATATATATATATATATATCTCCCTACAACATATTAAAATTAACATAAATTTTATATTTTCAACATAATCATTATATTTTCAAATATTTCATTCAAATATATTTTTATTTTCACATCACATTACATAATTAATTTTCATCAATTTAGAAATGTTGAAAACTAAAAATAAAGATGCAAATGAATCCGAACGGTGCTTATTGGCCTTTTCCTCCTTAAAACTCCATTTCATTTTCAAACTATTCAAAAGAATCTCACAGTATTATTTCGTTTCTTGAGTACAAGTTATTCTAATTTTTACTTGCATGATAGAATAGCACCATTAAAGTATATACGGACCACCAAACTTCCAATGTCTGCAGGTACTTGTCACTTTAATTTATGGCAGACATTTTCGTATACTGAATTATTGCGCTATACTTGTCACTTTAATTTGCGGTTGGTATATTGAATTATTGCACTATCTTGTCAAAGAAAAAAAAAGAATTATTGCACTGGCAACAATGAACTGCCCTTCCGTCCTCAGCACTGTCTCAGTTAATTGTCCCGTCGGTTCCATCATTTGTCAATTCCCAACGTCGTACCATAATTTAGCGATGCATAAAACAAATGTATACCTCAACAACGTTGTAGACTTGTATATCTGTTAAATTTCCAAGCATAATCCTAATGTGAGCTAAAATTGAACAAGCTAATACCATAGATTTGTCGTGGATAATAAGTTGTAGTTAAAAATTTGCATTCGTTTTTCAGGATATATATATCATACATATATTTCAAGTATATCATCATTCAAATTCTTTGTTAGCATTAATAATTATGATACTGTGGTATAACTCTGAACTGCTGCCAACCAATTGATCCGCGGGGCACCACACTGTCTTCTTACAAGCAAGTTTGTCGGACCGTCGATTTATCAATCGGAACGGGCAGTTTGTAATTGAAACGGACGCTGGTGTTCTATTATTTCAAAAATTAACAATTGGAGACTTGGCATGCCGATAAATTGGCCGAAAGAGTGTGATAGTCCAATAAATCGGACTGTTTGTAACTTTCTTATATCACATTTACTTTTATTGTGTTGCAAAATTGTTGAATGGAATATATATGAAATATTATTGTTAGTGTTGTAACAAAGTTTATATAGTCTATTGTATTAATTTATAATATTGAAAATTATGTTAATTATCTAATATAAGTAATAATATTGTAAATGTTTTAATATTTTTATAATTTATTTTGAAATTTTTGAATAATTTAAATAACAAAATATGTGGAACAGTTGTGACCGTTCCACAATATTCCAATGGTAATTTTCATTCCGCTCTTCGCGACAATTCTTGCGAACCATGCTTACAAGGAAGATGTCCTCAATTTTTGTAACTATTAATTTCATTCATCAGTTAATTATTGTCCTAAAGTTTTTAGTATATATGCGACGAATGCAGGAATATATGTCCCGTCTAGATCAGCTGGAACAAGCTGCAGGTTATATTCATCAACTGAGTGCAAGACTAGAGGAATTGAGGAGAAAGAAGACACAAACGTTGTCCAGTAGTAATCTTGCAACTAATAACATTACGATGACCAAGAAAACCTCTCTCGTAAGTAAATCAGACTTGCCGGTTCTCAGGTTAAGAGAATTAGGTTCAGAATTGGAAGTGGTTTTGATTGGTGGGCTAAGGAGAAATTTCATACTGCGCCAAGTCATCTTCATTCTTGAAAATGAAGGAGCTGAAGTAGTCTCTGCCAACCTTTCCAACGTCGAAAACAAAATTTTCCTCACTCTCTATGCTCGGGTGATTGTCAATATATGTACAGATTATCACTCTACTGAAAGCTGTTAGTTTGTTTCATCCGTTTTGCTGTTACAAATTAGTTCCACTAGTTTGTTATTCAGTTAGGGATAGTTTGGTAAATTCTCACATTAGCTAGCTGAAAAACCTCCAGCTATAAATGTGTAGTCCCGTGTGTACAGATATAATTTTTCTTTGTTGAAATATAGACTCTGGAGAGTATCTTTTCTCTGAAAATAAGATGGAGTAGTTTTCATTTTCCTTCGTGACTGGCATCAATCTACAAGCCCTAGGATCACCACATGGTATCAGAGCAGTACTGATCCTATAGAAGTAAGGTCAGAATCCAAGAAGTAACCACTAGATCGACGGTGAAAAGGTGAGCGCCGATGGACAGAGGGAGAAGAAATGTTGCGGGAGGAGTATGGAATATTCCGGAGAACAGAGCGGGAAACAGCGAAGGAAATCCACTGCACCTATAGTCCTCAGATCACCCAGGCATGAACCTTGTATCCATGCCACTAAATGGCAACAATTACTTGGCATGGAGTTGAGCGATGAAGATAGCACTAGAAGCAAAAGTTAAGTTAGGCTTCATCGACGAAAGGTGTGTGATGCCGGACGAAGAGTTAGAAGAGTTCGAAAAATGGAATAGAGTGGATTGCATGGTGCAATCATGGATCTTGAACTCGATATCGAAGGAAATAATTGACGCATTTCTCTTCACCTCGACTGCGAATGATTTGTGGTCGGAATTGGAGGAACGATTTGGAGAATGCAACGGACCACTTCTGTACCAACTACAGAGGGAAATAAGTTCAGTTTCGCAGGGAAACCAGTCGGTGGTACAATACTACACCAAGTTAAAAAAATTATGGGATGAATTACAATGTCTGCTTCCGATCCCATAGTGTAACTGTGGAGCGGCCAAACAGGTAGCAGACTATAACTCCTCCAGCAGGTTAGTTCAATTCCTGATGGGATTGAATGATGTGTATGATCACATTAGGAATCAAATCTTGGTGACGGAGCCATTACCGACTGTGAATAAGGCGTACTCGATGGTGTTGAGAGTCGAAAAATAGAGGAAAATACAGACTGTGTTTGGTGATAAAGTGGATAACATGGCTATGCTAGTTGGAAATAATCAGATTAAGAAGTTTGGTGGAGAGGGCCAAGGATCAAGGAAAGGAAAAACAGGACAGAAAAAGGTTGATAAATCGAGCCTTCATTACTCACACTGCAATTACAGTGGTCCTACAAAAGAAACGTGCTTCAAGCTTCACGGCACACCGGAATGGTATAAAGAACTCATGGAAGCGAGGAGAAAATCGGGGCCTAGACAGACAGTTAATATGGCTGAAGTGGCATCTAGAACTGATTTGGGAAAGGAGAGCAGATTCCCAGGTGAATGGAATGATAAAATACAAGAAATGATACAAAATGAGGTGAACTGAATGATGAGAGGGAAAAGTGTGATGGAAGATGTTGTTGCCAATGTCATTCACTTTCATGATTTTGCAGGTATAAATTTACAATATCTTGCTCTCAATGCTTTATGTTTGTTAGAACCCAATAGCTGGATCATAGACACTGGGGCCTCAAATCACATGTGCTGCAACTTGAAACTCATGAACAAATCAATGCCTGTGAAAACCTCTATCAACATACACTTACCTGATGGATCAATGAAAAGGGTCCAAAGGATGGGACACGTGCACCTTGGAAATAAACTGACCCTAACCAATGCCCTATTCACTCCTCAGTTCAAATACAACCTACTGTCGGTCAGCAAACTATTAGAATCTTCCTTACACAAATTCACATTCTACCCTACACATTGTTTGCTGCAGGACATACGGACTGAGCAAGTAGTGGCCGTTGGAAAGATAATTGGAAGGTTGTATGTGCTTGACTCTAGGTGTTTTGAGGCCAACTTATCTCAAATTGCTAAGATGTCACCCTCATCTTCGAAGTCTAGTTCCTTTTTTTTTATCTCCCAATTGTAACAATAATGTTGCCACGTGCTATGATGGCAAGAATTCCAATGAACGTACTGTTGTTTGGCACAAGAGACTTGGCCATGTTTCTTCTACTGTTACATCTCATTTAAATTTCATAAATAAAGACAGTCTTGCCTCTCTATTTCCTTGTGATGCCTGTCAACTTGCTAAACAACAGAGATTAGCCTTTCCTTCTAGCCAAACTAAGACCGATAAAAAATTCCAACTACTACCTACATGTAGACCTTTGGGGGCTGTATCATCAATCGTCCCTAACTGGAGCACACTATTTCATTACCATAGTAGATGATTTTAGTAGAGCTACCTGGACATATCTCCTAACTCATAAATCCCAAGCCGTTCAAACCCTATCCTAGTTCATTAATCTTGTTGAGAACCAATTTGAGATAAAAATCAAGATTATAAGGACAGACAATGGAAGCGAATTCACAAGCTACACTTGTCAAAATCTATTTTCAGAAAAGGGAATTTTGCACCAAAAAACATGTCCTTACCCCCTCAACAAAATGGAGTGGTTGAGAGAAAACATAAACACCTGCTGCAGGTTGCCAGAGCCCTATTGATTCAAGCTAAACTACTAAAGAAATTCTGGGGGGAAGCCGTTTTAACAGCAACCTACATCATAAACAGACTCCCTACACCCATTCTTGATTGGAAAAGTCCCTATCAACTATTATTTGGTCGTACCCCTACATATGACATTCTTAAAGTTTTTGGATGTTTGTGCTATGTGACCAACACCACACCCCAAAAGGACAAATTTGACCCAAGGGCAATAAAAGCCATCTTCTTAGGCTACTGTTATGGTCAGAAGGCCTATAAGGCTTATGACCTCAACTCTCACAAAATAGTCATATCTAGAGATGTGATATTCCATGAGAACATCTACCCATACCAATCTAATTCCACTATAGAGGGGACCCCCCTACCTACTTTTGAGCCCGAAAATAAACCTTTCATTCAAAAGTCCTCCGTACTGACTACTCTTCAACATGACCCACCACACATTTAAAATCTTGATTCTAATCCTTCTCAAGTTCATGCTCCACCTACTGAACAACCATTTACTCTCAGAACAAGCTCTAGAGTCAAGCACAAACCAATGTGGCTGAAAGACTTTGTTTCAAATACTGCTCAACATGCATTACCTGTTGCAACAAATCAACACTTACCCGTAAATAGCTCAAAGAAAAACTACCCTATTGAAACCTATCTCTATTATATATCACCAAAATTAAGTATGCAAGACATGGAATTTCTGGCCAATGTGTCTAATGATTCAGAACCAAGCTCCTACAAACAAGCTAGCATTGATCCGAGGTGGATGGATGCCATGAGTAGCGAGCTAGATGCTCTCGAGAGAAACCATACATGGGAGTTAATGGAGTTGCCGGTCGGGAAAAGAGACATTGGCTCGAGATGGGTTTATAAAATCAAGCATAAGCCAGATGGGTCTGATGATAGATTCAAAGCCAAATTGGTTGCCAAGGGTTACAGTCAAGTGGCTGGAGTGGGTTATTTTGATTCTTTCTCTCCAGTTGCCAAGCTGGTCACAGTAAGAGTCTTCTTGGCTCTAGCTAGTGTGAGGGGATGGCCCATTCAACAATTGGATATTAACAATGCATATCTACATGGCTATTTACACGAAGAAGTTTACACGACGCCACCGGAGGGCTATACTAAGGCGAAACAAGGGCAGGTTTGTAAGCTAATAAGATCATTGTACGGGTTAAAGCAGGCCTCCAGAGAATGGAACCATGAACTTAGCATCAAGTTGCAGATATTCGGCTTCAAGCAATCTGCATATGACCACTGCCTCTACATTAAAACAACAGGGAATTCCTCACAGTTCTTGGTTGTGTATGTGGATGATTTATTGATAACGGGTGATGATGAAAGGGAAATCACAGCAACTAAAGTGTTTCTTGACCAAACATTCACTGTTAAGGATTTGGATCAGGCTCGGTATTTTTTGGGAATGGAAATTGCACGGTCGAAGAATGGTATGTTTCTTAATCAAAGAAAATACACGTTAGATATCATTAAAGATGCTGGTTTACTAGGGGCCAGACCGGCTAAAACTCCGCTGCTAAAAGGACTGATTCTCAGTATAGATGGAGGTTCACCAATTTTAGAGCCAGAGAGGTATTGTAGGTTGATTGGGAGGCTATTATACTTGAATTTAACGCGGCCAGATGTCACTCACGCTGTCTAACAGCTAAGCCAATTTGTCAACAAGCCATGCCAATCTCACTGGGATGCTGCAATACATGTTCTGAGGTACCTGAAAGGGACCCCATCCAGGGGGCTGTTCTATGCTTCAAATGGCGACTTGAAATTACAGGCTTATTGTGATGCAGATTGGGCAGCCTACCGGGATACGAGGAAGTCACTTACTGGATTTTGTGTTCTCCTAGGATCCTCTCTTATTTCCTGGAAGACCAAAAAACAAAGCACGGTGTCCAGGTCCTCTGCCGAGGCGGAATATCGAAGTATGGCTTCCACCGTATGCGAACTGCAGTGGTTATCATATATTCTCAGCGACTTTGGGGTCCAAATAGCCTTACCCATACGGCTGCATTGTGACAACAAGGCGACATTGCATATCGCCGCAAATCCCGTGTTCCATGAGCCCACAAAACATCTGGAGATTGACTGTCATTTGGTGCGAAATCAGTTGAAGGAGGGCTTCATCGAACCATGTCATACTGCAAGCAAGGAACAGCTGGCTTATTTATTCACTAAATCCTTGGCATCACCTCCATTCGAGCATTTGTTGTTCAAGCTGGGGTTGTTCGATCCTCATCAACCTCCAACTTGAGGGGGGCGTGTACAGATTATCACTCTACTGAAAGCTGTTAGTTTGTTTCATCTGTTTTGCTGTTACAAATTAGTTCCACTAGTTTGTTATTCAGTTAGGGATAGTTTGGTAAATTCTCACATTAGCTAGCTGAAAAACCTCCAGCTATAAATATGTGTAGTCCCGTGTGTACAGATATAGTTTTTCTTTGTTGAAATATAGACTCTGGAGAGTATCTTTTCTCTGAAAATAAGATGGAACAGTTTTCATTTTCCTTCGTGACTGGCATCAATCTACAGGCCCTAGGATCACCACAATATATAACTATTTTTATGTAATATTACACTTAATTTTTTTTAGGCATTAGATGAAGATTTTTGCAATGCTTTCATAATTATAAGTTGCTTGAGATAATTGACGAGTTCTTCATTATTTTATGGCATGCAGGTGAAAATTTCCAGAGTTGGTGTGGATACTTCAAGCATATGTGGGAGGTTGCAAGAGCTGATTTCCGAAAGTAATTTATAGTTTCTTTTTGTATTTCCTATTGATATACATTCACACACACACACATATATATATATATATATGTGCGTGTGTGTGTATGTCAACGATTACTATTACAAGCATTAATGGATTGGTGTGAGGCAGCCCTCGGTCGTCAAGCTATTTTTCATTGATGAGGCGGTTGGAGATTATGAAATCAAATTATGTTCTAGGTAGGGTTTGTAACAGTATCTAAGTGTGTTGTGTTTTTGTTCTAATTTATGTATTACCTTTCACGTGATGACATGATAGATGTATGTTAAGTTTATGTAATCCGCAATTGGGTATTTCTTTATGAAAATATTTAATACATTTAGCGTTTATTAATGATATAAAATAGGAATGAATGTCACATTCCAAAAATCAAATCATACAGCCTCTAGCTAGTCTTAAGTTTTAAAATTTTCAATCTCAAATAAATCATCAAATTAATACTATGATCTTAAATAAATGAGTCTCAAACATTCATGGTAAATCAAATAAATCTGGAAATTAGAAATTAATGAAATAACTGACACCCTATCTTTAACTAAGAGTCAATTTATTTCAAAAGAAATAGTTGCAAAACATGGTAATTATACAAATAACTATTGGGACAACTCTCATCTCAAAAACCTATTGCCCTAATCCTCATTGAAAGTGGTTTCATAGCCTCATTGTGGCTAGGTTCTCATTCCGTCAGAAGGAAATTTTAAAGCACTAGAAAGATTAAAGATTAGCATTTTAATTAGCATTTAGTGGCATTAATTTAGTGATATTTTATATAATGACATAAAAAAATAATATGGTGCTAGTCATAAAAGAATGTCACTATAATTAATATTGGTGGCATATTTGATTGTTAATGAACAAACAAAATAATGACATTTGATTAAAAATATTGAGATAAATATATTTAAAAAATATTTAACTAATATCACTAATTTTGGTTAAAGAGTACCATAAATGCGTAGTTATGGTACTGTTATTTGAAGAAAAATGTCATAAAGGATTCAGTAGCACTAACTTAGTGGCTTTTGTAGTAATGATACACAAAAGTAATATAATGATAGTTGGAAAAAAATGCCAATATAATAAAATATTTGGTGGCATTTGATTAAAAATACCAACAAAAATATAATTTAAAGGCATTTAACTAGTGCCACTAATTTTTTTTTAAAAATGCCACTCATATTTATTTATAGTGTCACTTAAAAAATGTCATAAGGTATTTAGTAGCACTACATTTTGTAGTGTAATGACACACAAATAAAAATAGTGACATTTGATTGAAAACATCAACATAGATATATTTGCAAGGCATTTAAGTGGTGCCATTAATTTTCTTTTAACAACACAAAAAACATCCCTTCACTATTGTAAAATTTTTGACAAGGAGGGTTCATCACAATATGAAAACAACTATGATTGTTTTTTGATGGATTACTAATGAATTTAAAAAGATAAGCAAAAATATATATTAGTAATGATACTTGCGACGGATATGAAAAGTATATTGATATAAGAGTCCGTCACAAATTTCCTAACTTTAAATATGATTATTCGATCCGTGACGAGAATTCCATCACAATTAATTATGCGACATACTTTATTTTTGTAACAAAACTAATAAGTGACAAATTTATGAAATAAGTCTGTCATAAATTTAATAAAATCTATCATTCTGTGTGATGGATTTATTTTCCTAATGGATTTGTGTCATTTTTTGTATCATTTAATTTAATATATTATTTAATTAATATTTTAGGGCATGTTAGGATGACATTTAAAGGAATCTTTTTTGGCATTTTAATTAGCATCACCATATGCATTTTTTTTTTAGCAAGTTAGCATGCCGTTTAAAAGTATCTTTGTGATATTTTAACATGTCATTTATTGTATTTCTTATGGCGTGTAAGATTATCATTTAAAGGATTTTTTATGACATTTTAACATGCCACTACAGACATTTTGGGTGGTTTATTAGTATATCATTTTAAAATATTTTCAATGTCACTTTCATATGTTATTTAATGTATGTTTAGTGATACTTTAAAGTATCATTTGATGCATTTTTTTGTTACAAATAACGAATTTAAATCAAGAAATAAATATGTCGAAATAAATTTTATAAAGTAGAATTTAGGGATGCAACTCGAATTTTTTTACTTCTCAACTCAAATAGAGTGAGAAATACTCATGTATAATCCAAGAGAACCCTTTTGAATCCGTCAAACAAAGGGCCAGAATGGGGCCCAGGAGAATTAAATCGGGAATTTCAAGTTCTAGTCAAGTTTAAAGATGGCCAATGGAATTGGGGGACGGAAGGTTGAAAGAGGCAGATTCCTGGCAAGACTCAACCTCCAGTATTTATAAAAATGCCTATAGATAAATGCCCATAACACAATCACAATATCTTTAATCATCTTCTTTATTTATTTTATTTTTTTAATTTAAGCATTGGAGGGTTGACATAATGTCAACACTTAATTTATTTTTGCAGGAGATGTAAGAGTTTAGAAGCAGTCGCACATAATCAAACGTATTTAAGAAGCACTTAATAATTCCCAATAAATTTTATTGTATATCATAAGTGAATTATAGTTCATGATAATTAAAATTTTATTTTACATCATAAGTGAATTATAATTCAGGATAATTAATTTTAGAATAAGTTTGAGGGGATGAAAATTATATACTAAAGAGAAAAAGAATGGGGTGGTTATAGGTAACTCTTTCCTAAAATTAAGATAGACAGAGAATGTGAAGAGAATTATTAAAGAGAATCCTTAGGGCCATTTGGTTTTGTTTTTTAGAGGTTATTTCACTCTTGGCAAAAAATAATAGTAAAAAGTTAGTTATAAGTGTGAGTTTAAAAATAAAATATTATTTAAATATTTTATTTAAAATGAAATAGTTGTGTAGAATTGAAAATGAGTTGAATTTGGATGTTGTTACATTTTTTATATTAAAAGTCGTGCAAACAACAATAAGAAAAAATAAAGTATAAAAATGGAGAATGTGTGTAAGAGTGTATTTTGAAAAACATGTTGAGAATGAGAATGTTTGTAAAAATAATGAAGAAATTAACAGTTTTCTAATTTTATTTTTTTCAAGAAAAAACAAAACCAAAGGGGCATTTAATCTTAAAAACATGTGTGCGCATGTAGTCGGTGCAAGCGCGGCGAAACATGGCAGTAGGGTGTTCGCTAAAGCAAACTGCTCACGCCTATCCGTGTAAGAATATCTGGTCATACAGACCAACCACCAATATCTGTAGAGGGAAAAATATTTAGTTACAATTATAAAGAGTACTGTGATGAATTTTGTGGGCCTGTTTACTGTTAGGCAAAACCGCGGTTTCGCGTTCCAGCTATCTTTTGTTATCCACATCGACGCTTGTCCTGTCATCAGCATCTTCTCCACATGCAAACTATATATATGTATATACATATATACAAACATAACTGGAACTCACTTTGATTGAAGAAATCTTTTTGGCAGAGAAAAAATTGAGTTATTTGGTGGAGCTGCTGGAGATATATAGAGATATGACTGAAGGAGGTGAAACGAGCACTGGGAATAACAAACTTGAGAGAAAGATCATTGAGAAAAACAGAAGAATTCGTATGAGGGGCCTTTGCTCCAAGATGATTTCTCTCATTCCTCCTCACCATTTCAAGCCAGCAAAGGTATGTGCATTTGTGGGGTATGATAAATCGGCTACAGTTGCAGACAGAAACATCCCACCATGCGTCCACTGTTAGTTAGCTCTTAATTCTAATATTGTGGCTGTGTTTGGTTATGTTTCTCCAAAATAACATTATTTTTTGATATATAATACATATATTATATATATATTTTATTATTATTTTAATATTAAAAAAATTACTTAATTCTATCTTTACCTTAAAAATTCAACAAAAAATAATAATTTAACTGTTACAGTAAAATAATATATCTCCTAAAAATATAAATAATAATACTAATTAAAAAATAATTTTCACATTATCTAATAATTTATTATTTCAAAACATATAATAAACACATAATAAAATCATAAAAAAAAAATAACCAAACATTCCCTATGTCTTTTAATTATTTGTGATGATTACTATAACATATTTGGGCATTATCTATTTCCTTTGTTTCTTTCTTTTTCTCTGGACAAGATGCGAGGAAATAGGGTTTCGGCCGAGAAACCCATTACTTTTTCATTTTTTAAAGAAGAATCTTGCCACTTCAATGAATTCAATTATATATGAAGAATAGATATTATCTGCTTTAAAAGCATTAATCACTACTTTGTTTTGTCAAACTAATTCATTTATGATCAAATTTCTTAGAATACATTTTGATTTATAGGAATGTGTGAAATAAAGCCATTAGCAGTGAATGATACCATATTTAATATTGAAGATAAAGGAGACCAATTTAAAACTGAGCCAGCTTCGAACCTGTCTTCTTCACACTTTTACAGCTTTTCACATTTTTGTTTCTAAGATGAGATTGAGCAATAACCAATGTGAGATTGTAATTCGATATTACCTCATGTCCTCATTTCGAAATTTCAAATGAGAAAAAGGGAGCAAATGAGCTAAGGGTACTTCCATAGTACATTAATGTCTACTAGAGTACTTGAAATTCTACTCTAATCTTTCAAATCAAATGTCATGAAGAATTACCTAATCTCTGCATAAGTATAAGTTTTATGAATGGAACCCATTAGTGCCCGTTTGGTTTTGTTTTCAAAGTCTCATTTTATTTTTTCCTAAAAATAAAAATAGAAAGTTATCAATTTTTTTTTATTTTTACAGATATTTTTATTTTCAACACTTTTTTTCAAACACACATATAACTACCACTTCATTAAATTTTAAAAAAATAAAACAATAAATTAAACATAAGTATTCATATATAACTACCACTTCATTAAATTTCAAAAAAATAAATTCACGTTTCAAAAAATTACATATTCATTTAATCATCATCTTTCAACTCATAATTTATTTATTTTACATATTTCATTTTTTTTTAAAACTTAATTTTTAAATTTTCAAAAAACAAAAGAAGTGAATTGATCTAAAAGTGGTCAAACTGGTATTCGTTTAATTGGTTTTTGATCGATTTTAACCTGTTCGATTGGTAACCTATTTTTATGCTTGAACCAGATCGGATTGGTCTCCGATCACCGGTCCGATTCTGAAAACACTGGACATAATATTTCGTTTTCAAATTATTTAACAAAGACTCACAACTATTATTTCGTTTCATGAGTACAAGTTTATAACCCATTTTTCTTGGATGATGCATAATACCCCCTAAAATATACATGGACCGTCTAAGGGTGTCAAAATCAAACCCAATCCGATGACCCTACAATGATCCACTTGAAAAAAATCAGGTTTGGATTTGAGTCAAATTGGGTCTGATCCAAAAATAACCCGAGAATAAAAAATAAAGTTGGGTTGATTTCGGATCAATCTGCCTAACTTGGAAAAAACAAACAGATGACTCAATAACTCAATAAATCTGACCCAACTCAGCTGAAAAATAAAATAAAATTTGACTAATTAAAATAAAATCTAAATAATATATATCCAAAAATCAAAATATTGAAAATTCAATTATGAAACAATGGTTTGTTATTTTTTTGTATTCGGAGTATTCATGAACATGGTAAGATTTAAAGTTATGTTTCTTCAACATTAATGATTATGTCGAATTTTAAATTTTATTGTAGATCAAACTTTCACTCAATTATAATATTAAAATTTATAAATATAAAAAATAAAATAAATAGATTAGGTTGGGATAATTTTATCAGGTTGGGTTGAGTTGGGTTGGGTCTGATTTATTAGATTGTTGGGTGATTTGACTAAAAATCAAATTAACTCGAACCTGACACAATTTTTTATAGATCAAATTAAGATTAACATTTTTAAGTTTAACATTGAATTAGATTGAATATATTTTTATATTATGCCTCTACTTCAATCCACTCATGTTACCTGAATTGACACCCCAACTCTTCCAATGTCAGCGGGTACTAGTCACATTAATTTATGGTAGACATTTGGGTGTACTGAATTAATTGCACTAGCAACACTGAACTGCTCTTTCCTGCTCAGCTCCTTCTCTGTCAATTGCCACATCTATTCCATCATTTGTCAATTCCATTAATTACATCAACTACTTAAATTTATTGAGGTATAAAAATGAATGTGTACCTCAACAACGTTGTAGATTTATATATCTATCAAATTTCCAAGCATACCCTAATGTGAGCTAAAATTTGAACAAGCTAATATATACTAGACTTGTAGTCGTAGATATATAAAGATTTGCTCTCATTTTTCATGATATATATTATGCATGGTTCAAGTATATCACTGTGAATTCTTAATTATGATCTAGAAAAACTCTGAACTGCCACCATCAATTGATATGCCTGGCACTATTCTCTCCTTACAAGAAAGATGTCTTTGATTTTTGTAATTATTTCTTTCATTAGCTAATTATTGTCCGAATTAAAGTTGTTACTGTATATGTAACAAGTGCAGGAATATTTGTCCCAACAAGACCAGCTGGAACAGGCTGCTGGTTACATTCAGCAACTGAGTGCAAGAGTAGAGGACTTGAGAAGGAAGAAGACCCAAGCACTGAGTAGCAATCCTGTAAGGGAATCAGACTTGCCAGTTCTTAAATTAAGAGAGTTGGGTTCAAAATTGGAAGTGCTTTTGATTGGTGGGCTAAGGGGAAATGCCATAGTGCAAAAAGTCATCTTCATTCTTGAGGATGAAGGAGCTGAAGTAGTCACTGCTAACCTTTCCAATGTAGACGACAAGATTTTCCTGACGCTCCATGCTCAGGTTGTTATCAATTAATATATAGCTATATATTTTTATCATTATAAAAAATTATGTATCAGCTACAAAAAAATAAAAAAAAAAATTCTGAAATTAATTTCATAGCTATAGCTACAAAATATAGCTAAAAGTTTTTGTAGCAAATATAATTTTTTAATTATAATCAACAAAAACTATTGATTATCAATCCGTAGTGTTGTACTTTCATAGTGTAACTGATTAATTATGTATTATCTGCATGAAAATTAATATATATGAAGAATGATCATCAGCTATGGATTGATTGTAGGGAGGGTTAGCTATGATAACATTAGCTTCGAACTTGGTATCTGCTAAAAAAACAAATTATTATAAAATTAATTTCGTAACTATAGCTATAAAATATAGCTAAAAAATTTCGTAGCAAATATAATTTTTTTAATTATAATCAACAAAAAACTATTAATCATCAATCTTTAGCGTTATACTTTCAGAGTGTAATATATTAACTATGCATTATCTGTATAAAAATTAATATATATATATATATATAAAGAATATTATCAGCTATGAATTGGTCGTAGGGAGGATTAGCTACGACAATATCATCTTCAAACTTGGTATTTGCTACAAAAAAAATTATTACGAAATTAATTTCGTTGAGCTAAAAATTTTCATAGCAAATATAATTTTTTTAAATTACAATCAACAAAACTATTAATTATCAATCTATAGCATTATACTTTCAGACTGTAACAAAATAATTATGCATTATCCATATGAAAGTTAATACATACATATATATATATATATATGAAGAATGATCATTAGCTATGAATTGATCGTAGGAATTGTTAGCTACGAGAGTATCAATTTCGAACTTGGTTATGACAATTTCATAGCCAAAGCTATAAATTTTTAGTATCAGCTATGGAATGATCGTAGTTGGTGCCTAATTTTTTGTAGTTAATTTGTATTAATATTACACTTTTGTTTTGGCATTATGGGAAGATTTTTGCAATTTGTTTCAATCATTAGTTCCATAAGATAATTTATGTAGAAGGTCCTTCGTTAATTTTATGGCAGGTAAAAGTTACCAGAGTTGGTGTGGATACTTCAAGCATATGTGGGAGGTTGCAAGAGCTGATTTCGGAAAGTAATTTATAGTTTCGTTTTGTATTTCCCATTGATAATATATATTAATAGCTACTGCAAGTATCAATAGATTGGTTTGGGGGTTAGCCCCTTTATTATCAAAGCCACTTTTGGATTGTTGAGGCAGTTGGAGATTATGAATCCAAATTATTCCAACTGGTTCTAGGCAGGTTTTATAGCACCACATATCTAAGTAGGGATATTTTTATCTTGGAATGTTTAGAGTGATTATGAAAGTATTCCTGTATCATATGTGTACTTGCTTTTGAATTTGAAAGTTGCATTATGTTAAATAGTATGTGTTAAAGTCAAATATTAGTGCTATTAGTAGAAAGATTCTTAAATGATAATTAAATTCTAGTAATATGACTTAATTAAAAGACACTGCTAACTTAAACTTCATCCATCCTTGTCCACTGTGTCGAGCTCTAAGCTGCCTGCATTTCTTTCTATAGGAGCAAAATAATATCAGCACCTGCTGCCTACAGTCTTACTTCGGAATTCTATTGACGGGATCGATCCTCCCCTCCCCATTTGTTTTAGCAACTTATCTACATGATTTAAAAATTAAACGACTGTGTGTGTGTGTGTATATAACAATTGCTTGATCGATGTGGCATCACATTGTGTCTCCCCATTTTTGGTTATATTGATAAAAGTAGTTGCTTATTTTGGCATAGCTTAGTTATCAACTATTTTATTTCGATAAATTTTATATTTCTTTTGATAAAAATACATAACTAAAGGAAAAAAATAAAATAAAATAATCCAACTCTTTAAGTGAATAAATTAAATTTATTATATTTTTCAAACACACGTTTAATAGATAGTATCAATCTATTTTCCTCATACATTTGATCTACTTATTAATATTAAAATACTAAAAAATATAAACATATGTAATTATTTTTAATATATTATTTTTTGTGAATTATTGTTGGTTTTATCCAGGTTTCATCTATTCACCTTTTTTTGGCATTTTTTCCATCATATTTACCATTAGTTGTATTCTTATTTAAGAAAATTGCAGGTTTCTTTAATTACTTTTTTGCATGCTTGAATCAAGAGGATTCACGAAATTTTTTGTAAATAAAATAAATATTGGATTTAAAAAATAACTATTGCAAAATAAATTTTGTTAAATAAAGTTATATATACAACTTTAATTTTTTTGTAAATCTTTAATTACAAAAATATCTCCCTTATTCTTAACTCCTTAATTCCTTGCTATTTCTCTCGAGGGCCTGAAAAGTGTATTTTCTTATTCAAAAACTAATTGAGATCCTGATGTTTTGATGGGTGAATAAGTAACAAAGAACTTCAATAGACAATTTTAAATTGTTCCCGTGTCTTACAATTTGACATGTCTCTTCATATAAACAAAATCACTCACTATGTGAAAATTCATATTAAACTAAAATATGTAAATAAATGTATATGACACAAATACTAAAAAATGTAAAATTAAATAGTATACTGAAAAATGTGAAGATTATATTTATGGGTTATTTTAAGTGTTCATTTATTAATTTTTTTAAAATTTCAACTAAATCAACAATATATATGGCACCCCGCTTAGGATAATCTGTGGCATCCCCACTTGGGATAGCACCTAAGTCGAAGTGCCACTCAATTCAATCTTAAATTGAACCTAAAATACAAATCAATAGGCCCATAATCAAACATTTCAAGTTTATCAGAAATAGAAGCGGATTCCAATTTAAACAAACCTTAAACAACCCCGTAATAGATAGCACATATACTAAATACATACCACAATTTTCCAAATTAACTTATCAAAAACAGTGGAATTTCAAACTTAACAGACTCAATGAACCAATAAGTAGGTGCCATAATTCACCTTTTACATTTAACAAAACATTTACATGTCTTCAGTCATCACATGACATATCACAACGTCTCGAGTTCATGCTTAGCATTCAAATGTTTCCATATATACATTCAAACACCTGATCTATTACAAAATATGCTCATGTCCAGCCTGAAGTCGAAGTTCTTCACTTAATCCCTGTATGAGAGAATAAAAAATAACAGAAGGGTAAGTCCAAAGGACTTAGTGAGGGATAATTGTTAAGTATAAGCATAAGGGATCTATTCAGGAAGAATCAACTCAACAGACCATAATTCAACAGTTAGGTAGAAACATATCATAATACGGCCAGGTAGTAAAGGAACAATCGAACAATTAGAAAAGCAATCAAACGATTAGAAATCAATCAAGTAAACAGATCATATCAATCGATGCAATCCAACAGATCATATCAAAACAATCATATCAGTCCCTTATTTCTGTCATTCCGAACATATCAGCTCGTCCCACTTTACAGTTGGGAACAACATCTCGAATCGTCCTGAGCTTAACACCTGGGAACAACTTATCAAAACGGTAACAGATAACAGGACAATCATATAACAAAATAGTAACAAATAACGAATGGTAGTTCTAGGCGATCAGATAACAAATCGAACAGATAATAGATAAGATGTTCTTAGCTAAAACGGACAGATAACAAAATCAATCAAAAGATAACCCTCACAGGGGTATACATGTCAATTAACAGATTTCAATAAACATAGTTTAGTACGGTACCGAAACAAAAAACCCTCACAAGGGTTTATCCTAATAATAGATAATTGAAAGAAGTGATAGGTTGGCAGACCCTCATCTTCGCAGTCTCAGAAAAAGAACTTCTATCAACTGTTTATTGGTCCTCTGGACCTACTCCTTCGTCGCCTAACCCAAGGAATAAATTCACAATTAGATCTTTATTCGACCTTAATAACCTACAATAATTACAATCTTACTATTAACTATCTAAAATCAGTAACTACCCAATTAACCTCGTACCATATCCCAAATCAACAATAACAACCCCATTTATCTAATTATCCTAATTGTTTTCACTTAGGTTCGAAATTCACAAAATTAAGTTTTTCTCTTTCAATTAAGTCAATAATTCCCAACATTTCATAAAATAATACAATCCAAGTTTACCAAATTTATACTGATACATGCATATACTAAGTCCTAGTCCCATATCAACTCAATTCACCCAATTATCATTTCTCGAGTTCCAATTTCATCAAATCATAGTTTAATCACTTAATTAACTCAATTAATCCTAACATTACATAAAATAACATAAATGCGGGCCCACTAACTACACTATAGTCCAGGCATAGAAATATATATATATATATCAATCTTATACAAATCCTCATCCTTGGTATATTTACAAAGTCTAATGGAAATAACAGTACATCACATGTATATACATATGTATATAAACATATATAACCTAACTCCCTTTTAACCACAAAATTACTTAATCGAACTTCAAAATCACAAACGAAGACCACCGCCACGATCATCGCGATGAGCTACAATTTTGTCCCAACTCTACCACCGTGCTGCGGCTGGAAAAAGCTAAAACCACCACCAACAGAAGCCTTTTAGCTAGAGTTGTCCAACGCACACCTCATTGCATGAATCGCCATCGAAAAAGCCCTCAATCGAAGCCTCAAAGTTTTAGCACCACCTCACCTGATTCTGCTCCACCGGTCACTGTTTCGCAAAATTGAGACCACCAAGATGTTCACCGAGCTGAGCTTGTCAAGAACCACTCCTTCGGTTGCCATGAAATGTGCTGGAACCATAAGACCCACCACCACCACTGGTTGCTTCCTCTTTAGTCGTTCGTCGCCGCTGGTTCACCGAATATTGCTGAGGAAAATGGGTACCAATGCAATCCTTGTGCCATGAGGAAGAGTTTAGTCAGGTTGTTTTTGGGTTTTGGCCGTTGCTGGGAGAGTTTGTTAGAAGGGTAAAAATAGGTTGCATGCGGGGAAGAATGAAGAAAAGGGAATAAGGTTGTCATGCCCCAAAATTTGACCATACAATCTAATCTCGAGGCGTGAAACTCAATCCCAAATAAAAATATATCACTTCTCTAAAATCATGATCTTAAATAGCAAAACTCTAACAGTCATAATAATTCAAATAATTCTAGCAACATAGAAACTAAAGATGCCCAATGCTCTTCCCTCAACTGGAAAAGAATCTTTAAAGGAGAAGAACTAATTTGCCAACACGGCAATAAAGCTAAGCCTACTGAAAAGTCCTCATTCCAAAATAAAACCTTTAATTCTAGTTCTCGTTAGAAGCAGGTTCAACATCCTCACTAAGGCTAGGATACAAGTCTGGCAGAATGAAGCTAAAGAAGAAAACAAGTGTAAGTAAAATACTCAGTGAGTGCCAAGTGTGTGCAATGTGAGTTTTGGAATTAAAATCATTTGTACAATGAAAATATTCAAGAATTCGTACAGTGAAAATATTTGAGGAAAAAAACATAAGTGGAATTCATAAAATAGTTTAGCAGTAACAGTCAAAAAGTTTATAAACAGTTAATCAGTAACAAGTCAAGAATTTTATAAACGGTCAAGCAGTATCAAGTCAAGAGTTTAACAAACGATTTTCCTAGACTAACAACTTAAATACGGTGATAAGATAGTTTTTGCTGTAGCCAGTCAACCTTATGGCTCCCACCGTAATACCAAAATAGTGCTCGAGTGTCCTCGGGAATTCTTACGACCCACCTCAACCACAAACGACTTCTGTTGTGTGCTGGGGAGATTAGGCCATGGGGGTTTGGGGTTCAACCGGCTAGCCCGCTGCTGCCTAGTGAAGTCTCTCACACACCTAGACCAAGTTGGATCCAACTAACAGTAACAGTAGCAGTAACAGTGATCAGTTGATCAACGAATTTAATTGATAGTCTAAAAGCATTAAAAAGTCACAAAAGTATAGGTTTTCTTTTATCCAGAAATAAAACAAGAAAAAAATAATTCTTTTTTGTGCCTAATGGAATACATATATGGTGCAATGTATATTGAAAAGAAGTTTCCAACTTCTTTACTATATATATACGCTTCTGGGTTTTGAAAAGTAACAATATATAATAGTTATAGGTTTAGTTACTCACCTTCAGAATCAATCCCATAAGTCAATCACCTATCTCGAAATCAATCAAATCAAATATTGAGTCACCTGAATTCATTTAATAAGCTCATCAATCACTAATTTAACTGACTAACTAGATAGAATTTATTTAAGACTAGCCCTATGGGTACCACAAGCGTGTAGTATCTTAAGACGCAACAATTTTATTTGATACTAAATAATTTTACTACATATATATATATATTTATTTTATTAAAGTCCATTCACAATCCTAAATTATAAAGAAAAAAAATTATCTCAATATATTCTAGAATCTCAACCCAAAATAATCGAGCAGACATATTCAAAATCCAACAATCAGGTCAAGTTTTATCATCAGAAACTCAAAATCTGAATTTATAAAGTCATCAACCAAAATCCCTAGCATCTAGTCAGAAAACAACAATACAAAAGAATATATTCCCAAAAAACAAAACTGACCATATTGTCATACCTTCAGTCAACTTATCAAAATCCATTTACTAATCCATCATATCCCACATATATAAACACTTGTACATAAAATTACACACCCACTGTTTTAACCCATCAAAAATACAAAACATAAAAAAAAAAAAACCACTTGCCTAAAAGTTGCTCACCTTCTCGGTTTTTCTCTAGGCTTGGCAATGGGGCGGGGTGGGGTGGGTTTTTGTTAAACCCGAACCCGCCCCGCACTCAAAAAAATATTTTAAAACCCGCCCCGCGGGTTTTAGATCTAAAAATCTCAACCCGCCCCGTATTAAATATATAAAACCCGCACCCGCCCCGCTCCACCCCGCCTCTGCCAAATTCACAACAATTTAATACAATTTCAAACAAAACAATAACTTTATCTTTATAAATATCATAGCCACAAAAATCAAACGCAAATTTTGGTGTCTTTCAATAGTCCATGCAATATGTCAATTCACAACAATCTCAAAAAATTTAAAATAATTTAACATAACAATATCCAAACACCAACAAAAAACTGGAATATAAATATATATATAAATATAATTAAGTTATAAACACCCGGGACGGGGCGGGATGGGCGGATTGGTATTGAACCCGAACCCGTCCCGCCCCGCCCCGCCCCGCACCGCACAAATTTTATATTAAAATCCGCTCCGCCCCGTGCGGATCGAATTTTTACCCGCTCCATACGGGGTGGGTCGGAGCGGGTACCCGCGGGGTGGGTTGAAATTGCCACCCCTATTTTTCTCCCTATTCTCCCTTCTTTTATTCTTTTTATTTTTATTTATTTTTTTATATTACAAGTCAACAATTACAGCTGGGAATAATGATAGCAAATTCAAATTTGCCTTTTAGTCAAAATTGACTGCTGTGGCAATTTAATTGAAGGAAGGAAAATTGACGTTGTTTAATGAAAAATTCATGAGGGAATGGAAAGCTTCGGTCAGCAAAAATAATGGGAAGAAGGAAAAAAAAAAAATACTCCCAACCGTACCTTGGCAATTTCTACGGCAGAGTCGGTTTTCCTCCCTTTTCTTTCTTCTTTCTTTCTACCGCCGTTTTTCTTTTCCTTTTGATTTAGTTGGGTGTTGTTGACTAGAAACATTAGGGTTTTATTATATATCTATATATACACACACAGAGACATATAATGAAAGAAGTATTTCACCCCAATGAGAATTCTATTTGTTCTCCTTCTATGACTAGGAGGATATTTATTAAACCTTAATTTTAGTATATTTATTATTAAATCCTAAAGTTTAATAATTTCACTCCTGCATAGCATAATATTAATTTAATTAGATTTATAATTTATACAACTCAATATAGAATATCTACCTTTATATATAATATTTATATATGAATCACTATTTAAACATTAGACAAATCTAGTGCTAAATATATAAACACACATGTTCTCCTGACTATTATAATAAGAAAAAATAAATTAAAATAAATATAGGATAATATAATTAATCAAATATTTAAGGAATTTTAAGGCATTACATTTTTTAAATAGAATAATAAATAAGATAAAATAAGGTAAAGTGATTAAATACGAAATAAAATTTTGGGGTATTACAAAGGTGGTGTTTATACAAAATCTAATTTATCAAAATTAAAGATTGGCCCCCAAACCTTTACCCCACTCTTCAATTAAACCCTCTAGGAAGTTGCAAAACTTCAATTCCGCCCTTAAATTATGTTAGTGCATAATATTGACCTCTTTCACCAAAAAGGAATTCCATGCAAACCCCCAAAACTTTTAAAGGTTGCTCAATCAAATTTCTTCAAATTCCAGCTTGACCCCAAAACTTACAAAATCTCTGCAATTAAGTCCTTTTTATTTCTTTTCGAGATCTAAAATTCAACCAATCAAAATCTTGGTATTTTCAATTCTTATCTTTCGAAATACCGAGTTTTAGGGGTACTATATAATCCCTAAGGTGAAATGCCACCAATTCCGACTTAAATCATAACATACAAAATATCCAATTAGCCCATAAAATTTCAACAAATGCTTCAACTTTAAAGACCACTACATGGGTGCCATATTACATGCCAAGTAATCTAACTGTATTTAACAATCTTATTCCTAAGCCACGATTAAGTACAAGCCTCAAGCGTCATCTCATAAAACACAATATATACATGCCATAATCTTATATTCAAAGTTGACATATCACAACATCTTTATGTAGTAGGTGAACCTATATGTGCATATATTAACCAATCTGTTACAAAACAATTCCGTCGAGCCAAATCATGAGCCTTCATTTTATTTTCATAGCTGTCTGGGAAGGAAATAAAGAATAGCCATAGGGTAAGTCCTGAAGACTTAGTGATGGATAAATCAATAAACAGTCAAAAGGAATCTGTTGACAAAATAATAATGCAACATATTATTAACTAACAAGACATTTCAATCAGAGCATAAATATACCAGAACATAAACATTATCAGATTCAACAAATGGAAACCTCTCCATCCTTGTTGCCCTATGAACAAATTACAAATAGAGTCAAACAAACACAAAGCATAATATGTTTGTCTCCTCCCAAAATATAAATAAGCGAACAACTTATTTTCAAATTATTTTTCATATTTTTCCAAAACAAAAAGGATGGCTTAGCACATTCTCCAAAATTTCTTCCAAAAATTCATTCCCCCAAAATTTTTTCTAGAAAATGACCAAAACATAGGAGAACAAGGCCGTAGCCTTTCTTCAAGTACTAATCATACAGCCCACGCCCCTTCCCGAACATCTTCTATATCAACAACCCAATTTGGATATTTTTTTTTGTTTTTGTTTTTTAAAATTTAGAAAATAGTTAGAAAAAATAATTTAAAAATAAACTATTATTTCATGAATATATTGTTATTTGAAAAGTAATTATTATATATATATATATATTATATAATTAAATTCTCAGTTAATATATATATATATTGAGCTGATAAAAATGAGTTGTAATTTTGATAAAAATATGATGAGTTTGTGATCATTTATTTTTTAATAATGAAATATTAAAAAAAATGGTTTTGGTAACAAAATCAAACAAGTTGTTAGTTATTAAGAAAGCAACTGAGGGAAGAATGGGAAAAAATACTACATTTGTGGCCTCGTTGACTGTTAGGCAAACAACAAATTCCAGCTTTCTTATGTCATGCATATCATCAACATCATATTTATAATCACAATTTAGTGATCATTATAATTTGTGATAAATTTTTTGTTATCACTAGATTGTCACTATATGTATATTTCTAATTATTAATTGTGACAATTTAAGAACTATTCTTGTTACTGTAGACATATGCTTTCTTATGTCATGCAAATCATCAGCATCATATTTATAATCACAATTTAGTGATCATTATAATTTGTGATAAATTTTTTGTTATCACTAGATTGTCACTCACTACAACAAAAATAGGCTATAACCACATTTTTATGTGTAATAATAAATAGCCTACTGCCACACTTAATCATATACTACGGTTCTTGTAAGCGTGGCGCTGTCCACCGTGGTCTATTCGTCACACCACGCTTATAAGCGTGGTGCTTGAAAAAGCTATGATTTCATACACAAATGTAAGAATAGAAATCTTACACCACACTTATCCGTGTGGTCTAACATTTTGAAAAATTAGTTAAAAACTTAAAATTACATTATAAACCGTAATATTATACCTATATTATCACACTTTGTAAGTGTAACATAAAATAGAAAATGATACATTTTAATTTATCACTAGAAGTCTGATTACTTATGTTTTAATGTGTAACGTAAGACATATATGATTACACTTATTAACTGTAGCATAAAATAAAAATCACCACATTTTTGTTTGTTAAAAGAACTAAAATTACTTACAGATAAAACTGCAATGCCAAGGACATATAACCATGCTTCCTATATGTAACATAAAATTGCAATCACCAGATTTCAACTGATTAATAAAAACTGAACTGCTTCATTTCAACGTGTAACAATAGGATATAGCGCTACAATGCTGTGAACTTTCACCACATATGAAAGTGCAATAGAAGACATCTATTGCTACACGAAATTTTACCAGACATTAAAGTGCAAAAATAGATATACATTCTTACAGTTTGTGATTGTAACACTAACCTTGCATTCAAACGAAAAAGATAGTGTTTACATCTTTCATTCAAACCAAATTAATCAAAACAATCCATCCATTTCATCCAAATAGGAGCTATATATCCACAAAAAGCTCCTTGAAAATACCATCACAAAGTAATTAATCCAACATCTAACTTAATAGCCCAATATGCTAGACAAAATAATATGGTGGTTGAAGATGGACCATTCAAATAAAACCTCATATGTGCTTGTTTATCTAGAAGACCCAGCAACTTCATCATATTAATCATGCTCCACTCCGAACCACCTGTATGCAAAGTAGAAAAATACAAGTTAAACAGAATGCAAAAATAACTATGTAAACAAAAAAAAAATGAAATTTAAAACAACTTAATATGCCTAACTTTCTCAATCTTATCCCCAATTTCCATAGAACACTAACATGTTCATATTTATCAAGTTGCAACTGATACATTCAAGTTCCACAAGCTACAATAAGAAATTTATCAAAATAAGATTGATAATCGTCATATTTTTGCCAACTATACTCTTTCAAAGTTCCAAAAAAAAAAAATCATTTTATAGGAAACATGATCATATCTAGTAACAGAAAGAGTATCAAGTTTAAACATCTCAGATTCATTTTTATCATAACAATGCCACAAACACTATGTCACTATTCTTCACATATAAAATGTGAAAGTAACAAAAGTAGAAACAAATTTTGAATCTCTAGTAAAATATAAAATATTCATATTTAAGAGAACTTACCAATGGTATTGGCCAAGCAACAGATAGACCCTGAGCATCTGTAATGGTGCTAAAGTGCATGTAAGGTCTCACTAAATCCTCATCTCCCTTCACTGCCATATTTAAGTGAACTTCATAATAATTTTTCCCCAACACTTGTCCACCAACCTCTGTGCTAGGATCCATGCTTTTCAAATATCCCTTGGCCACAATTTCTTGCCGATCCATGATACTCAAAAGTGAAACTGAACAGTTAACCTAAAATTAAATTTACAAGTAGTAAGTCATAATCTTCGAAAAGCAACATTATTTATAATAACAAATTTTGTATGCAATTTATGGAAGTGATTGTATTTTAAGTATCTACTATCAACTTTATATTTGCAGATACCCAATCTTTAAATTTGTTACTTACCCGAAGAGGTCGACGGGTATCAGTTGAATTTGGGGTTGAATTTCTATCTTCATAGGCTTCGTAGGATTCAGATGACGGGCCACTAGTTACATTAACTTCATTTTTGTTCTGCTCAAGTTTATCTAACCTTTCTTGAAGTATTTGAATCATTCGAAAGCAACTTTTACGAGAAGGTATCTCCTCAAATACATCTTGTTGTGTCACCCCTCGACCAAGCATTCGTACTCGTCCAGGCTTCTCTGGGCCAACAACTCTGGCATAAACATCATCTCGGGAAACAACATCTTCTGATTCTCCAAGTTCATTAGTGATTGCTTGCATCTGATCCTATAAAGTAAAAGTCAAACTGATTATAGTCCACTCTACTTTAAATTTGAGTTTATGTTTTATAGCTCTTACCCTTAGTTGCCCAGCATCTCCCCCTTTTTCCACTGGATAACACAGGCTGAATGTATCTGCTCGAGAAATACGATGTCCCTTTTTTTTTTCCTAATTCAACATATATTAACATCATACTCTATATTTCTCTAAGATAAATTAAAGTTGTAATCCATACCTCATCTGCTCGAACTTGAGCAAAAGACTTTCTCCCCGTAGGGTGATTTAGTGTCTTTTTCTTTCTACTTTCCTTTCCCCTCATACTTGCTTTCTGAAAAATGTAAAAAAGAAATTATTACTTAAAAAAGAATGACTATTTTTTTGTGAAAAAATATTATCCTATACTTTACCTTTCCCTTTTCAGATAACCAAAACATAACAAGTCCTTTATATTGCTCTCGAATGACCCTAGTCTCTGGTATGTCTATTAGATCTTCCAATGGTAAGTTAGGGTCAAAGTACTTTTCTTTCAACTCTTTCTTCCAATTCCTCCAATTGTTTCCAAGATATCCGTATCAATTCCAGGAGGACAGACAAACTTTGACTACATTTGAAGTGTTAGCATTTGAATGCAATAATGAAGAACAATAACTGAAAATTTAAATAAATAAATGTTTAGAAATTGTGTAGTAAATTACCTTCACTATGCCTAGTAGCTCATTTTTGTTAGATTGTGGAACTTTTCGCCAATCAAAAACGTCAATTGGACAATACGTGCCAATCCTAGCCAACACACCTAAAAAATTAGCATAATCTGAACGATGGCTATGGACTACCTGACCATGTTCATTGCACTCAATTTGAAGCTTTTGTCCAGGAAGTAAACCCCAAATTTTTGGCATCAAAGTGGGTCCTCTTGTGCTTTTTTGTTTGCTTTCTTCACCTGTTTGAAGATATAATGATATAAATATTTGCAAGCCAACTATTACAATGATCAAGTAAATAATGATATATTAAGTACATATATCATTATATTATGTATTGCTATTAGATCTAAAACTACATTCAGATTAGGAGCTTACTTGTTTCAACTTCATGTGATGGAGAATTATGTGATTGATGCTCCTGTTCTTCCTTTCCCCGGTTAGCTTGAGGTAGCGTGTTTCTATTATTGGGATGCCCAGTTTGAGTCCTCTCTGTTGCAATCACAAAAAATAAGTCATAAGTAACATCACCTCATTTAGTTCTAAAAAAGATAAATAGATTGGAACAAATGAAAGCTAAATAAAGGCTCTCTGTTTCAAAATTTAATTCGACACGGATGAAAATGCATAAAGATAATTTCAAACTTGAGCTCATAAAATAGGATTCCCATTACATGATTCAAGTTCTAATTAAATACCAAACAAAAGCTAACAACTATCGATAACTTCAGAAATCATGTTATATTAGCGGCCTTCATCCGCTATAACATCTCTAATTCTTTCCTCTGTCGTATCAACTCTTGGATCTTTGATAATGGCATATCAACTTTGGTTCCACCAATGTCCTCCCTCACCAAAACAACATATTCGTCATCATCAGGTAGTTGTGTTGTACCCCATTGTTCCATCTCAGACTCATTCTTTTCTTCCATATCATAGTAATCTCTAGCTATTGCTTTCAGCACAAGCTGCCACTTATTCTCCACAGGGTCTTCAACATAGAAAATTTGTTTTGCTTGGGAAGGAAGGATGAAAGGCTCGTTATGACGTTTGACGTTTGTGAAGTTGGTCAGTGTAAATCCTTCATCATCTTGCTTCAATCTCGAACCTTTCGAAACCCAGTCACAATCAAACAACACAACTTTTCGCCCATCTAAGTAATCTAACTCAAGCATATCCTTTACAACTCCATAGTAATTCAACTCGCTCAATATAGGATGATTATCTTTCCTACTTGCAAAACTTGAAGTCCATGCTTTTACCATAAGCCCACTATTTTGAGTCTTTTTGTTTTTTTCACGATCTTTTGTGTGAAATCTGAATCCATTGACCATGAATCCACTAAATCGTTTTCCAATCATATTAGGCCCTTTAGCTAACAACTTCAAATCTCTTGAACAGACATCATTATCATCCAATTGCATGCCTTGAACCTAAAAATAAAAATACAAAAAAAAGAAGAGAGAGAGAGAGAACATGAATCCTTTAACTTAAAACAATTCAACATATCAAAATATTAAAAAATTAACCCCACTAACAACTTACATAGTCTCTGAACCAAGATGTAAAGGTTTCACTATGGGTACGATGGATTTCATGCTCTGATGCAGAAGGATTCCCATTGATAATTATGGTCTTATGTTCACTGCAAATATCAAACTATATTTATGACAAATCACTTGGTCAAACCAAATAATCATGTATTAAGACAACTTACTTGACATATTGCTTGATGTCTTTGCAATTGAACAATACATATCTATGTGCCTGTGCTAATATGTTCTCATCCAACCTTATACTGTTTGTCTTTCCAACTATCCTTCCTGGAATTGAAAAAATATCAAACCCTTCTCTAGGACTTTCATTAACAAAATCATTCCTTCCAGTCCGGTTGAATCTTGTCTCGATATTATCAGATAAATACATAGAACAAAATGTGAGACATTCATCTACTATATAACCTTCCGCAATTGAACCCTCTAGGCGACTTCTGTTTCGAACATATGATTTTAGAGTAGACAAATACCTAATGAGATTAAGAATTTTCTATTATTAAAATGAAATCATAAGAAGAAATTGAATAGAGTACTACTAATAAATAAGCCTCACATGTACCTTTCAATTGGATACATCCAACGATAATGAACCGGGCCCGCAATTCTAGCTTCGGTAGCTAAATGAATAGATAAATGCACCATAATGTCAAAAAATGAAGGTGGAAAGATCATTTCCAGTTGGCATAATACCTCTGCAATATTCCTTTCCATTTTGATCAAATGCCCAGGCTGAAGAACTTTAGAACATAAATCTCTAAAGTATCTACATAATCGAATCAGAGGAGAGCGCACCGATTTTGGCAAAACTTTTCTCAAAGCTAGTGGAAGTAGTTGTTGCATTAAGATATGATTATCATGACTTTTCAACCCAAAAATTTTTAGTGTTTTCAACTTAACACATCTCAATATGTTAGATGAATATCCATCTGGAACCTTTACTTTCTTTAGGACTTTGAAGAATATCTCTTTTTCTTTTTTATTCAGTGCAAATGAGGCCGCAGGTAAATAAGTTTTATTGGACTCCCCTTCTTTTGGATGAAGACTTGGTCTGATGCCCATGTCTTGCAGATCCATACGGGCACATAAATGATCTTTTGATTTTCCTGGTAAACCCAACAAAGTTCCAAGAAGACTGTCACATATGTTCTTCTCAATATGCATGACATCGAGATTATGACGAACCAAATTATCCTTCCAATATGGTAGCTCAAAAAATATACTTTGTTTTCTCCAACCATTAGGCAACTCAGGATTACCTGTCATGGCTAGCTTTCCAAATTGAATTGGATCACAATACTTCAACTCATCAAGTACCATAGAACCTGTTAATAGGGGAGGAGCATGTCTTAATTCTTCTGTACCATCAAAGGACCTTGAATCCTTTCGGTAGGGATGATTATAAGGCAAAAAACGACGATGGCCCATGTAGCACTCTTTTTTAGAAAAGTGCAACCGTAAAGATGACACTTCTGTGTGGCAAAGTGGACAAGCATAATAACCCTTAGTCGTATGACCAGACAAATATGCATGTGCAGGAAAGTCACTGATGGTCCACATTAATGCAGCCCGCATCAGAAAATTTTGCTTTCTTGCTGCATCATATGTCACCACACCAACATCCCATAATTCTTTCAACTCTTTTATCAAAGGCTGCAGGTATACATCAATATCATTTCCAGGTTGAGTCGGGCCAGGAATAAGCAATGATAACATAAAGTAAGATTTTTTCATGCACATCCAAGGAGATAGGTTATATGGTATCATAACCACAGGCCATGTACTATGATTAACATTCATGGTTCTGAATGGGTTAAATCCATCTGAAGCCAACCCCAATCTAACATTGCGATGGTCCTTTGCAAATTCAATATTCTTGTAGTCAAAAGTATGCCAGGCAGGAGAGTCAGCCGGATGTCTCATATTACCATCGTTAGAACGATTTTCAGCATGCCATGTCATGAAAGATGCTATTTTCGATGACATGAACAACCGTTGTAATCTCGGTGTCAAAGGAAAATGCCACAAAGACTTGAATGGAACACATTTGCCTCCTATTTTATCAACCCACCTTGAATGATTACATGTTTTACATTCATTTCTCCACTCATCAGGCCCCCAATATAACATACAATCATTTTGACAAGCATCAATTTTTTCATAATTCATTCCTAATTCTTTTAAAAACTTCTTTGCATCATACCAAGACTTTGGTAGTTGGACACCTTCAGGGAAAGCTTCATTTAACAAATCAATCAGCATATTAAAAGACTTGTCTGTCCAATTTCCAAGACACTTAATGTGAAGCATTCTTATGAGAAATGAAAGCTTGGAGAACTTTTTACAACCTGGATATAGGTCTTGTTGAGAATCTTCTATCAACTTGTAAAATCTTTCGACCTCAGCACTAGGCCTTTCATTTTCAGAGTGTCCCGGATCATTTATGGCATAATCTTCATTAAGCATCCCAAATGCATCATTTAATAGACCTTGCATGTCATCTGAATGATTCACATCTGATGCATAATCACTACTGCGAAAATGCATTGAAGCTGGACTATTGACATGAAGTTCACCATGCGCCACCCACTGGGTATAGCCTCTTATGAAACCTTCACAAATTAAATGTTCTTGTACAACTTCTCTTTTTCTGCATATTCCATTCTTGCACTTTTTGCAAGGACACAATATTATTCCTGGAATATTTGAGTTTCTAAATGCAAAATCTAAAAATCGGTTCACTCCAACTCTGTATGCATTGTTTGTCCTAGAAAGGTTCATCCAACTCTTATCCATTTGAAGGCACACGAATTAATATCAATGAAGAGGAATTCAGAATCCTAGACCAAGTAAAAGTAATGAGTTCACTGCACTTTGCTAAGCTGGTTCACTCGTACAAAATAGATATATAACAATAGTTAGAAATATTCATGAAATTGACATCAATGAAGAGAACTTATATAATATATAAAAGTTATTATGAACAACTAATAAGAATTTAGATATAACCTATAATACAATTTGAACAAATATACAAATTGTACAATTAATATATCATACAAATTGGCAACTATTTGTACAGAAAATATCTAAAAGTTCAATTCTCAATACTTTTGTAACTTACTCGAAATTGAGGTACCATTGGATTGAGAATTTTCCAACTCCTGACTCAAGGATTCTTCTAACAATGCTCGTTTCAAGTTTCGAGTTCTCACCATCTATGATGAAGAAAACACAACAAAGAATCATTAATATCTTAAAAAATTGTTAGTGTAAGATTAAAACTACGAATGGAGAAGCTAAAGCAATGTTAACTCTTGCATATCTTTAGAAATTATTTTCATTATTTTTTTTCTTGTTTAAAATGATTTATTCCCTTTTCTCAATCAATGATTTTCTTGTCTATACGTACTTTAAATACTTCATTAGTGGCAAAAGTTTAAATGCTATACACACAGTTTTGTTTTGTTTATTTATTTATTTTTTTTTAACTTGGAACACGTTCGGGAATATTAGATATCAAAAGGAGAATTACTAAATTTCAGCAATTTCCCTTTTTGGCATGCGATTGTAAGTGTTTTAAAGTATTTTAAGAAATTTATAAAATATTCTATATGGTGCAGCCAAATGTAGCAATAAATCATGCACACTGCTCGTCTGAAAAGCTCAAATAGAAAATGGAACGACACTAAAATTTCAAATGCTAACCTTAGTAGCAGCCAGTTGATTGCCAAATGCGTCAATTAAGTTTGAAAATTCAGCATACGAAAGATTTCCAGCTTTCTTGTAATCCTGTACACAGTCAAGAAGGAGCATAATGCAATTAATCTGCTGATTAAGAAGCTTTGCATAACAGTTTTAAGCAAATGACAGGGTATAATGCATCCATAGCTACATTAAAGTTAATTCTTGAATCCTTACATGTTTATGTTCTTTAGTTAAGAAGTCATAACCCTCAAATTTCCAATTAATACCATTACAAAAATACTAATTGACACGTATCGTCATATCTCAGCTTTTGGGACAAAGACAGGAAAAGCAAGAATGTCTCAAGACAGAGTCAAATCTCAAATGCATTTAAATGAAGAAAAAGGAAAGAAGAGCAACAACAAAAGACAACTCTTGAACTAGTATGTTATAGTTGTTGTTGTTTTTTCCCCAAAAATTTGTTGCAAGAAAAAGCCTTGCATACTTTTGTAGCTACTGAAACCAACAGAAGTGCAAGATATCCACAGACTTGCTGTTCAAAAGAGTTGCTGTCACACAGAGAGCATCACAGTCTGTGGTGGATTTGTGCTTGGTTTTATGACATCATTACAATTGGTGGCTTCCCATCATTCATTGAAGAAATGAAGGTAAATGGTCTCTCCTAGGGTAACAAATATTACTATAGAAACAGATCATATGAACAAAAAGCAGCAGCAACTGGACTGAAACAAATATCCCAAAAGAACCTACCCAAAATTGCAACAGGTTCAGGAGCTTAAGCATAAACAAACTGATCATAGAACCTATTCTCAAATCAGCTTCCAAAAGTCCAGCCACATTTTTTAAGAGAAACAAAATTGCCAGATTTCATGGTAAAATGAACAAATTCCAGCAACATCAAGGTAAACCAGCATCAATCTATCTCAAGACACCACAAATTTGCATATTTCAGCTAAGGTAAGAATTGTTTAGATCTTCAGATATTATTTATCAATAATAATTATTCTCATATGCCTTCAGCTCAAAGATTATATGTAAAAGTACCAGCTTATTAAATCAAAAAAACCAAATCTAACATGCCATGAGAACCAAAATAATTTTTCTAATTTACAAATAACAGGGACAAGGATCACCTTCCAAACTGAACAGGGGCAAAGATCACAGCCTTTCTACTTAGAAGATCCAAAAAGATGATCAGGTTGAACCACTCTGTGGATGGAAAAAGGTAGGTGCTAATGAAGTTGTTAGATTATACTAAACAAGAAAGAGCTTTCTGCTCGAATCTGTATTTCTAAGAGCATATGTATAGCGAATGAGAAAGCACGTCAATCATGAGAAATTTACAGCCATTCAATCCAGTGAGCAATTTCAGAATAGAAGAAAATCACTGCAATATCAACTTTATAGATCAATTGAATCTTTTGGAAAAATGACTGCATTAAAGAATAAGCATGACACAATAAATATATGGAGAACACTGACATCATCAAATACTCGCAAAATAAGCATGAATTCAAACAGCAAATATAGAGAAAAAATTAACCAAAGTTTTCTCAGTCATTTTGGTAGGCTGTTTCCAGTGGCAATACCAAAAAGAACACCTTAAAGTATCTGAGAATGGTATTTAAAGTCAAGCTGGTCTAACAAATAAGGCAAAACATCAGTGGCAAGTGCCATGGAAGTGCATAATAGAAGATTCAACCCATGCACAATCTAACCTGGTTGTTGTAATTTTCTACCTTAATGTTTGTTATAGACCATTCAATATTGTTGTTTTCTTTCAATCTGTAATGATCATAGAACTTTTTGTTTCACTTAATTAATTTCCTTGACTCTTTCAGGTTAGTAAGAGTGATCCTTCTTTCCCTATCCAGAAGAAATGGTTCAGCAGAGAGTTTTTAAGAACTAAGAATCATCTTCGTCCAAGAACAAATACCTTTGGTGCGGTAGGATCCCTCTTCTTTTTAATTTACACATATGAAGAACCCCTACCCCCCCAATTGAGGACCAAGAACAATAGATTCTCTTTTTCTTCTTTTGGCCCTCAATTCCCATATGTTACTCCTTTGAGGCAGTTTTTAGCATAATAAATCAATTTCATTAGGGAACAAAATGAGATTTACTGCTTCATAAATGGCCTTTGCCATGAGCATCTTAATATTTTGCATGAGAAAGAGGTAATGTAATGAATTATTTTCTTTGTTTGCTTATTAGGCAAAGACTGTCAACTGAGACATCATTGTGTGAGATTATTTGCTTTTATTAACTCTACCAGCCTTTATCCTGTGACTAGATTATCAGATTTCAGCTCTCCATCTCCAGAAACATTATGATCTCCCTTCTATAGGTTATTTCCATGCTATATATGGGTGCTTATGCTACTCTTTTACATTTTTTCTTTACAGAAATTTTGGCCTCAATACTAACAAAGTTACATAATTCATTTTATGTGCCAAATCAAACCACAAGAGGACTCATACGCTAAAATTTATCTAACAGTTGAAGTAACTAGCATAACAACAAGAATTGGCATTGCAAATAATTATAATTTAATAATATTACTTACCAAAAATATGAGCAAGGCCACACTGAATTCCTGATAAAGCCTGCCCAATCTCCTTCAGAATCTGAGACAAGCTGAAAAGCAGTAAGGCAACAGCAGAAACACAGGGACAATACTAGCAAAGGAGAAAATCAACTCTTAATTGTAGACTTGTGTCATTCAGCAACAAAACAATAGAGGAATGTTGCAGTTTCTGTTTTTTTTTTTTCTATTAAGTCCATATCGTTCACATTCACAGAAAAAAAAAACAGGCTGGAATTCCACATTGGGCTACATAATTTGGCTTAGAGATGTCAGGGTATTATATATATGCTTCAGAAAAAAGTTATAGAGAGAGAGAGAGAGAGAGAGATTACCTAAGTTTGGTTGTCGGTATCCACTACTCCATCGCCGTTCCAGTTGGGTTCGGAAGAATGAAATTTTCTCAAGATATTGGAGAATGAAATCTGCACTGCTCTGTTATGAGATGAAAAGGTTTAAAGCTTTGATAAATCAATATAGGTTTTGAGGGTTTTGACAAGAAAAAGGCGTAAGAAGTGAGGATTTTGAAGCTTTCTACATGAAGAAGACGGACATGAGCTTTCTGATTTGAGACCAAGGGTTTTGCCGGGAGAGAAGACGTCCAAAAGGCTCTGGTTAGGAGAGAGTGTTTTTTAGATTTTAATTTCAACGTATTTTTCAGCCAAAAAAATGGTGCTTTTCTTACCGCCCGGATCAAACGACAGCGTTTTTTGGGGAAAAGAAATTATCAAAATTGAGCAATACTAACTAAGACCACACTTTTTCAAAAGTGTAACAAAAATATATTTATAGTTACACTTTTATAAAAATGTAAGGAAAAAAACTGTAACAACACCTCTTTTTTGTTGTAGTGACTATATGTATATTTCTAATTATTAATTGTGGCAATTTAAGAACTATTCTTGTTACTATAGACATATCAATTTTTAGCCAATGAAAAAGTGAGACATGTAAAATAATATGTTAGATATTGATTTAAAATTTCTACGTGTTTCTTGGAAATTTATTAAATTTAATTTCAAAAGATAAATAGTTAATTTTAATTAATAATCTAGTATTTATTTTATACTCAAATTAAATATTGATAAGTGTCAAAAATAAAGTGTCTATGTTTATGGACCAATCAAATCAAATATATTTGATATTATCTTTTGATATTTGATATTATTTCTTGATATCTGGTATTATCTCCTGATATTTGATCTTGATAATCTGATATTATCTCTTGATATTTGATATTATCTTATCAAAGATATAACTGTCAAAGGAGTTCAAGTCAATCTAAAAGTTTCCCATCAAGCACCTATATAGAAGGATGATCACAACTCATTTAACACAATATAAATTGCAGCAAGTAAGAGGAGCTTTGGAGGAGTTCAGCAATTCTCTCAATCAAATTTAAGGAGATCCACGGCATTCAAAGCGTTTTTCACGGAACTCATAATACTTTCGCGTTTGATTCGAGATTGAGGTGCGGAGCCCTCGAAATGGCATTATCTTATTCAAATTAAATTCAAGGAAATCCATGACATTCAAAGCGTTCTTCGCAGAACTCATATATTTTAGCATTTAATTCGAGATTACGGTGCGAGCGCTCGAATTAGCGTTATTTTCTTCAAATCAAATTTAAAGATATCCACGGCGTTCAAGGCGTTCTTCGGAGGAGCTCATTAGATTCAAAATCATATTTGAAAGGGAAGAATTAGATAATTAGATTAGAGATTGAATTCACATTTGATAATTTTCATTTTTATTTCATTTGTACGATTTTTCTTGTCTTATAATTTTATTTATTGTAGACAAAGAAATTTGTGCTTACAGTTACTATTAAGTTTTTAAAAATTATTAGAATAACAAAATAAAAAATTTTATAACTTAATATATGTAATTACTAATGACTTCCACATTATCACTTATTATTTTGTTACTTTTTTTTTTTTCTTTTTGTTTTTTAGTAGTGTTGTGGTCGTTTTGCTCGATCAATTTTTTAAGCATTAATCATGGTTTCTGTATGAAGACATGAAATAGTAAATTTGGATGATGAGACAATCTTTAAAATAGTTCCTATATATAAGTCAGGCTTGTTTGGATTTTAATCCCATTTTTTATTAGTTTCATGTATTGTATCTAATAAGTACCCACCCCCACCTCCCAGTTTTTTTTTTTTTTTTTTGAGGACCGAAGAGGGCTTTTATCCACAAGTTAACGAAGTAGCTAACATGCTAAACCTGCTTGGATTTTGGTCACAAAGTGAGGAATTATCAACCAAGAAATCACCAATAGATACACCAACATAGTTTGCCTTTTTTAAATTTTAATAACTAAACTTTATTGCATTCAACATTTTGAGAAACACAAGAATCACTTGTCTTGCTCTTTCACATGTTGGAGGGTCTTTCCAATCAATGAAACCACATCCATTATTATTGGAAGCATAGTCATGGAACCTCCTATCTGAATTTTCATTTGTCCATGAGATTCTCAATAAAGTTAGTGTGTTACAAAAATATGAAACCTGTTGGAGCTCTTATTGAGACCAAAATTCAAAATGACTCTAAACTTGTGGAATCATGAAAAGCCCAATTTTTGTAAGTTGGGAGTAAAATTCAAAATTTAACTGCCACTTAAGTAGTATGTAAGTTGCTCCATTAACTTTTGGATGGAAGCTATCTTCGGTCCTCAATTTTTTTTTTAAAAAGAGGATCACTTATTAAATGCAGTATGAGAAACTAATAAAAAATAAGACCAAAATTCAAACAAGCCAAACTTATACATGGGACCAAATATGCAAATTGGCCCTTAAAAATATAAAGGATAATTGGATGAAAGGGTATACCAATGAGCTCCAACAGCCTTGTTGTCACCATGGTACTTATAAGGCTGTAAGGGCGAAGGTTCATCGAGAAATTCTATTCCCCATGTGAGGTGAAATAAAAGAGTCCATCGGAAATGAACTTGAAATGGAAAAACGAATAAAACATATCAACAGTGGATAATCCCCCAACATGAGTAACCACCATTGCGAAACCAACTATCAAATGAAAGGAATTGGGACTAAGCTGACTTAAGAATGTATCGTACAAAAAGGGCATAGACAGATAAAAGGTTGGATTGGAAACGTAAGGCCACTCTCTAAATAGATAGTGTAAAAGCACAAAAAGGCGGGAGATGGGGGCTAATTATTGGGATGGCTTCCGCAAAAGGTACTAAAATTAATTAAGGATGGGCCTTGGCGGTGTACGAATCCATGGGGGCCTTAATGGGGCCAGGAGACCCAATGGAATTTGGAGGTGGATGGTTGAAAGAGGCTGACTTCCGACAGCACAAAACCTCCAATATATAGGTATGATAATATCACTAGATAAATACATATAACATGATCATGGTATTTTTATTCCTTTTGCTTTGATCTTCAATAATTTTTTTATGTAAGCATTGAAGAATTTATGTTGGGCCACCATCATCCCAAACCTTTACTTTTGCAGGAGATGCAGAAGCACTGCGGAAGTGGTTGAAAAGAATCAAGCATAGTTGGAAGGCACTTGATTTGTTCCGGATAAATTTTATTATACACCGCCAGTGAATTAGTATTCACGATAATTAGTTCCATGCTAAGTTCAAGGCGGACAAAAAATTTTACACAAAAAGAAAGAGAAAAAATAGTGGGCGGTTTCGGGCAGCTCTTTAACCGGTAACTCATTACTAAAACTAACGGAGACAGAGAATGTGAAGTACCGTTCTTCCCCTAATTGATCAGAGAAAAGAAATAATTGAAAAGATCCCATGCACTGTAATTGCTTGGTGATATATGCAATTACATATGTATGTTGGGGATTTAATCGCATGCCCATGTTGTCAATTTGAGCACGCTGACACGTCGACTCACTAAAAGAAAACAGCTAGCTCGCCTCTGTCCGTATGAGTTCTAATTGTCGGCCCCCACACCCTCAACGTATTCTGTTAGTTATTAATTAAGAAAGCAGCCGAGGGAAAAAGTAAAGAAAATATACTACTGCTGTGGCTCTATTTGACCAAAGGAGGTGAAATGAGCAGTGGGAATAATAAACTTGAGAGGAAGATCATCGAGAAAAACAGAAGAATTCATTTGAAGGGTCTTTGCTTCAAGATGATTTCTCTCATTCCTCCTCACCATTTCAAGCCAGCAAAGGTACGTATGTGCCATACTATCGGCTATATATATTTGCAGAAATTAATTAAGCATCCCAATTTATAACAAAATCAGATATAAATTAACCATATATGTCTAGGGTTAGCTTGCTCTTCTGACACTATATATCTTCTTATGATTTGTGATGAAGTACTGTAACATATTTGGGCATTATCTTTTTATGGTTTTTCCTTTCTTTCTTTTTGACCTTTTTCTAGATAAGATGCGAGGATGTAGGAGTTCACGCTGAGCAATCTATGACTTCTTCATTTTAGAGAACAGTTGTGCTACTTCGATTAACATTTTTTTTTAACCTTAATGATGAAGAACATAATCTAGGCTTTTTTATAAAAAAAATAGTAAAAAAAAAAAATTACAAAAATACAATACTATTCACAACTTTTACATTTTTATAGTAAGTTGCAGTCACATACTGCAACTTTCAACAGTAATGAACAGTTATTGTTTTTTTTTTTTAATAAAATTAGTAAAATAGATAAATAAATAAAATGATTGTTTGGTGTATACTTGTATATTATTTCGCTTGATTGAGATAAGTTTTTTAATTATGCTAAAATTTAATTATGTTTTAGTTATGTTCATTATGTTTTGATTAATTATCTCTATTAATTAAAGTTTGATTTATATTTTAGTTATATGAAATATGTATTATATAATTTGTCTCAATTAGTTAAAATTTATTTATTTTTTAGTTAAAATTTGATTTATGTTTTAGTTTTATGAATTATATTTTATATAATTTGTCTCAATTAGTTAAAACTTAATCATGTTTTAGTTGAAATTTGGATTACATTTTATGTTAGTTTTATATGTTGTTATATTTGTTAGAGTTATGTTTTTATTTGAATTACAAATTTTGTTAGAATTATTATTGAGTTAAATTTTGTGGTACTACATATTGAATTGTATTAAAATTTAAATTTTCATTCAGTTTGTGAAATTATGATTTATTAATAAATATGTGTCCATCCTAGTAACATGTGCCTAATGATGCAGGCTATCTTGACTTGGTGGAAATCTTTTGTCAGTGTTAATTTTAGTGGAGCATTAATATACTAATAAATATCTTAACTTGGTGAAAAAAATTAGTTTTAGTTAATTATTTCAATCCTCAATTTGTTTGTTATTCACATTAATATACCAATAAATATTTTGGATGTACCTAATCATATTTTTTTATTTATTTTTTCAGCAAATATTTTAGGATGGATATAAGAGATATATATGGTCTACATGATCCCAGTGTCTTATACATGCAAGATGGCCATCGATCAGAGAGTGTATTAGCTGGAGATATAGATGATACTTTACTTGTTAGACGAGGAGATAAAAGATTTTGGAGAATTATAGGACACCAAGCTCTACACCCTCGTGTATTATCTTTATTAAATGAGATGGGATTCTATGGTATCTACAGTTGTAGAAATATTGAGACTGATGTTCATGTGATTACGGCTCTGGTCGAGAGGTGGCGCTCAGAGACTCACACATTTCATTTACGTGTGGGAGATGCTACAGTTACGTTGCAAGACATAGCAATTATTTGGGCATTACTGATAGACAATATTGCTGTTACCAGTATAGACTATGTTCGCAACCTCACGCAGTGGCAAGATTATTGTCATCGTTATCTCGAATTTATTCCGGAAGAGCGAGACCTTAAGGGGTCACAGCTTCATCTTACTGCTATTACAGACCATGTACATAATAATAGAATTACGGATCATAGCACAGTTTTGGAGGTCCAACAATACGCACGTGTTTGCGCGTTGATACTTCTTAGAGGTCTTATGTGTCCAAGCTCATCAGGTTCTGCAATATCATTGTTTACTTACAGCATATGGAGCAAATCTATGAAGTCCGTAACTTTAGTTGGGGTAGCGCAGTTTTGTCGTTCATGTATCGTGAGCTTTGCACTGCATCACGTAGAGGAAGATCAAATATTGGTGGAGCGATGCAGTTGTTACATGTGAAGTAGTATTATTTTGCCTTTATGTTAATTCTAGCAATTATGTACGACGCCTAAAAAATTATTAATTGTAGATTTGGGCATGGTCACGCATTACAACATTGACACCTATAAGATTAAGTTCTCGTGTCGATGACAATGAAGCTCCAGAAGTAGTTGATGGATTGTCAATTCCTCCATATGGTGCTCGGTAAGATAATATATGTTATAGTTTATTAACATTTTCATGCAACTTTTTTGGGATGCGACAACATATTCCTCCACCACCGGCTGAGAGAGGTTCAATATTACATGACGTATCACATAGAGGTCATCCTGGACAAGATTGGTCCATTTATCACATGGATTATGTTGGTCAATGGGGTAACAGAGAGCAGCTTATTGTGCATGGGCCTCCTATTGTCGGATCAATCACTATGAAAAATGGATACATGTTATGGTATGATCGAATTACACGTCGAATAATAGGTCCATCATATGAGAACACACGAACGGGGTACCATCCAGAGGATCCACGCGCTTGGCAACATGTGGTATGTATAGTAATCATGCAATACATCCTTCATTTATTTAAATGATATTTAACATTATGATACATTTATATTTTTTATACCTCAGATCAAATGCACAATTTGATTATCAGTTGTGATTTTGTTGCCGATGATGCTGAGGTTATGGACTTCATTCAGATGAGGAATGATCATCGATTAATTGCTGATAACGTTCATCAGTTGGCATGTAGACAATGCTTTCCCAGCCAAGTCCCTCAACAACAAAAAGTCAGTGGTAGTACACATACGAGAAGGAGGAGACGCAACATTAGATCCAACAACACGACTGATGATGATGCTCATTCTTTTAGGTCAGGTGGTGTTAGTGATGTGGGAGGTCCTGTTAATAGGCTGCATAACTTGTTTGCCGACTACTACGAATGTCAACCACTAGGAGATCCGAAATTAACACCTATACCACCATATATGTCAGCAAGCAGACAGTCAGTATCCGAACTAGTAGCTACTGATCTTGGTTTAGGATGGGGATCAACGGAGTATGATTATTCATCACTAGCACGCCATCAATTTCATATCTCGCCATTACCTTTTCTAGATAGTATAAATCATCGTAATCACCATGAGGCTGGTCCAAGCCATCATCAGTCACATGATGCTACACATAATGAAAGGCCACGACGACCACGAAGGCATCGGCAACGCCGAGCTTGTGGCACTGGAGGACATTATTAGGACTACCTTTTAGAATATTGTGTATCAATATTATTGGTTCATAAAATACAAATTGTAAAATTGTATTTCGATGCTTTGAATCAAGATCAGGATAACGACTGTAAATATTGGTTCCACATAACAAGTAACAAAGAATACAAAAAAAATTACAATGGACGCGCACAATAATAAGTAATAAAGAAGAGACACATAAATTACAAAGACAGCATACAAAAATTGGTTCATATATTTTGCTTACAACTTACTAACTACAAAAAAGCTAGGGATTGAGTCTTTCAGGGCCTTGTTGTGCATTTTGAACTTCATCAATGCGACGTGCTCGTTGTCTTGCTCTTGCTTGAGGCCAATCCATTTCATTTTGAATTCGATTGGTACGGTCTCATGTGGATGTATGTCTTCTCGTCTCATGTGATAGTTGTTGAGAAGATGTTACCTCGCCGTGTGAATGCAATAGCTCTTCCATTGTATCAATATCTACCTCATCATTGTCATTATCACTAAAATCATCACTATCATTTTCATCTGGTTCTGAATCCCTCAACTCTTCATCACGAAAACTATCTACTCGTGGCTCTGGTTCACCATCATGAATGAAATGCGTTGGGTTATCTTGCTCTCCTTCAAAAACTTGATGAGAGGTAGAAGGGCCTTCAGGAAAATCATGAATCCCAACATTTGCAAACCCTTGTGTGACCATAGGAACATTTATTTCTGTTTGAGTTGGGTATTGTTGATCCCATCCAAAATCTTGGTAAGAGGCAAATTGACATTCGGGTTGCATCAAAATCTCTATGTAAGACGCCACTCCAACAGTATTATCAACACCAGTCTAACTTATTGCTTCTGTTTCAACAAATAATTCCACATTATCAAGTTGGCACTGTGGACCAAACAATATAAATAAACCACCATCATTCTGTATTTTCACAAGTGTAGATATCCCGTACTATTTATCTAAATAGAATTTTGCTTGAATTTTCAGTTTATAGCTACTGCTATCAATAGCTGTCGCTCCATAGATTTCGTGGCACAGATCAGAATATGTTATTTCACGAGATACTCTAATAATACTGCATGCTGGACGATCATAATCCACTAAGCGAGAATCTCTAGTAATATTTCCGCTAAAGTATATTAGAACAACAATGGTACTCGAAGTCGACATACCTTCCACAAATACGCACATAAATTATATTAATTAATCAGTCTAATAAATAATTATCATAAAAATTTATATTTTTCAACATTTCTACAGTACACAAAAAGTAAATTTACATATACTAACAAAAATTTAATTAACTCATAAAAACACAAATCTATGAAAATATAACAACATTTAATACATTAATCAAATTTAAACTAATATAATTTAATCTAATTCATAAATTAAATTTAAGCTAACATAATAAATCATATTTTAAACTAGCATTTATAATTAATAATATTAATAAACACATAATGACATATAAACACTCCCCCTTATGTCCATCATCATCATGCAAGAAATTAAAGACCAATCAGCAACAAATGAGAAGGCTCCACCCCTTCTCCCAACATCCCATCCTCCTTTGTGAATCCACCAATTCTGATCATTTCTAAAGTATTGTATTATAAAAATATTACAAAATTAAAATAAGATATCCAAGCTTACCGTTAAATGCTCCACTAAAATTAACACTGACAAAAGATTTTCACCAAGTCAAGATAGTCTGCATCATTAGGCACATGTTACTAGGACGGACACATATTTATTAATAAATCATAATTTCACAAACTGAATGAAAATTTAAATTTTAATACAATTCAATATGTAGTACCACAAAATTTAACTCAATAATAATTCTAACAAAATTTGTAATTCAAATAAAAACATAACTCTAACAAATATAACAACATATAAAACTAACATAAAATGTAATCCAAATTTCAACTAATACATAAATCATTATTTCTGTTAAATCAAATTATTGTACCAAAAATAATAAATCATTATTTGAGTTTAACCAACACGTAAATCAAATTTCAACTAAAACATGATTATGTTTTAACTAATTGAGACAAATTATATAAAATATAATTCATAAAACTAAAACATAAATCAAATTTTAACTAAAAAATAAATAAATTTTAACTAATTGAGACAAATTATATAATACATATTTCATATAACTAAAACATAAATCAAACTTTAATTAATGGAGATAATTAACCAAAACATAATGAACATAACTAAAACATAATTAAATTTTAGCATAATTAAAAAACTTACCTCAATCAAGCGAAATAATACACAAGTATACACCAAACAATGATTTTATTTATTTATTTATTTTACTAATTTTATTAAAAAAAAAAGAGTAACTGTTCATTATTGTTGAAAGTTGCAGTCTGTGACTGCAACTTACTATAAAAATGTAAAAGTTGTGAATAGTATCGTATTTTTGTAATTTTTTTTTTTTACTATTTTTTTTATAAAAAAGCCCATAATCTACTTTAAAAGCATTAATAATCACTACGTTGTTTTGAGAAGCAATATTACTTAATGTTGGAGCACAACGGAAGCAATTCAGGCACGAGATTTAATTATCAGGAATTCACAAATTACACTCACAAATTTAATGACAAAATTAATAACCAACAGATAGAAAAATAAAACAGACACAGATTTACATGGTTCGGCAAATTCCGCCTACCTCCACAAGAGTTTTCTTTCTTCAATTATGATATAATTTTATCAGTACAAGCTAATCCTTGAATTTGACATGCCCAAATTCAAGTCAAAAAAATCCTTATACAACCACTATCATAACTGCCAAGGAGATACTTACTCCACCCTTTTGTATTGCCCTACTCATTCTCACAATAACTACCACATTAATATCATATCATGAGTTCCACAAGTGTATTCTCTATAAAAGTAATCAAATAAATATCTCTATTTATAATAGAAAATTGTTTAACAACTTTACCTAAAGTTAGAAAATTCAATACAAGAAGAAGTCCTAATTCTAGTCAAATTTGGTCTTTCGATAACTAAGTCAAATCCTAACAATCTCCACCTTGATGAGGTTTCTCATCTCAGCAATTGTTCATGACTCCATCGCAAACCAAATTCCATTAGCCTTCAAAGATACCACTGCACATACTGAATTAGTAAGGTCCTGGTTCCAACTAACTCATCCCGGCCAATGCACATGTACAGCTTAATGTGTGAATTTCAGGACTCCATCTTCAGTAAATATTCACAACCTTAGGAATCCAATTGGCTCAAGACTCCACATTCAGTGAATATTCACAACCTTTGGAATCCAACTGGTTCAAGGAAATTAGATTCTTCCATATCTTTAGGACATAGGTCACACAACCTAAAGAACGAACCACTCCAACAACTACTTTGATTTTCCTCACTTCAATACCCATGACTCTCCAAGTAGAATCATCGCATAAAGACAAATTACATGTCTTCCATGATTAAAGTGAATCAAAAATAATTCTCCATGGAGCAAACATGCATTACACATCTGGAATCCAAAATCCATTTATCGCCACAACATTAATGATAATGTTATCCGTAATATAAAATCAAATCTTCTTGCTGTAAAACCGTCATATATGTCGGCTTCTCCTACCTTTCCTTCAACGCCACTACTAGGCCTTGTTGAATTAGGAGATCCTCCACTCTTCCTTGCCAAAAAGTGAAATTTTCTTTGTCATCAAAATTTTGAACCGTGAAGTAATTTGCTAATAACACTGCCTATCCCCGAAAAATTAAATCTCAACTTACAGCCCCAACCAAAAGCTCCGATACCAGTTTGTTGGAGCACAGCGGAAGCAATTTAGGCATGAGATTTAATTATCAGGAATTCACAAATCACACTCACAAGTTTAATGACAAAATTAATACCCAACAGATAGAAAAATAAAACAGACACAGATTTACGTGGTTCAGCAAATTCCGCCTACCTCCACGGGAGTTTTCTTTCTTCAATTATGATAGAAATTTACCAATACAAGCTACCCTTGAATTTGACATGCCCAAACTCAAGTCAAAAAAATTCTTGTACAACCACTATCATAACTGCCAAGGAGATACTCATTCCACCTCTTTGTATTGCCCCACTCGTACTCACAATAACTACCCCATTAGTACATATCATGAGTTCTACGAGTGTACTCTCTATAAAAGTAATCAAATAAACATCTTTATTTATAATAGAAAATTGCTTGACTACTTTACCTAAAACTAGGAAATTCAATACAAGAAGGAGTCCTAATTCTAGTCAAACTTGGTCTTTCGATAACCGAGTTAAATCCTAACACTTAAATTCATTTATCAAATTTCTTAGAATGCATTTAGATTTGTAAGATTATATATGTGAAATATTAAGGCTTATTAATTGTGAATAGTATTATGTTTGACATTGAAGATAAATATAATGACCCAGCATGAAATTAAGGTCAAGTCATGCTTCGAGCCCTTCTTAGTTATATGATTACATGTTTATTAATCTTTTAAGTCTAAGGTGAGATTGATAATCACCCATGTGAAAATTGCGTTTAAAATTATCGTTACGCTTTTTAAAAAAAAAAAAATTAAATGAGATCAAAATTAGTCCAAATGAGCAAAAAGCTATATATACTTCTATAGTATACGTTAATTTTGCAAATTAAATGTGACTTCAAAATTAAGGTAGTTGCACATTCCACCACAATTTCTAAAATTAAATGATCAAAAAGATATATTACATAATTTTTACCAGCTGCAACTATATCTATAAAATTATTAGTAGAACGTATCCAATCCAACCTTAGTAAATCATCCAAACTTAGGATTCTTTGCTATATACAACACTAGCTATCGTAAAAGATTTTTTCTCCTTCTTCTAAGGCTTGTTTGGATTCATTTTCAAACCTTATTTTCACAAATTTTACTATTTTAGAAATAAAATACATAACTTTTTACATATTTTAATTGAACATCATTTTTATTTTTATTTTTAAAATACATACTCTAATAATCTATATATCTTCTCTGTATTATATTATTTTTATCTCTTTCTACTTATAACCTATTAAAATTAATATAATCATTATACTTTCAACATAATCATTACATTTCTAAATATTTTATCCAAACACATTTTTATTTTTACATCACATCACATAAATAATGTTTATCAATTTAAAAATGCTGAAAACTGAAAATTAATCCAAACGGGTCTTAGTTGCCTTTTCCACCGTAAAACTCCATTTCATTTTCAAACTATTCAAAAAAATCTCACACCATTATTTCGTTTCTTGAGTACAAGTTTTTCTGGCCCAATTTTTACTTGCATGATAGAATAGCACCAATAAAGTATACACGGACCACCAAACTTCCAATGTCTGCAGGTACTTAACTGTCACTTTAATTTATGGTAGATATTTTCGTACACTGAATTATTGCACTATCTTATAAAAAAAAGAATTATTGCACTGGCAACAACGAACTGCCTTTGCCTCCTCAGCTCCGTCTCTGTCAATTGTCACGTCTGTTCCATCAATTGTCAATTCCATTAATTACATCAACGTCGTACCATAATTTAGTGATGCATAAAACAAATGTATGCCTCAACATGTAGACTTGTGTATCCTAATGCGAGCTAATACCATAGATTTGTCGTCGATAATAAGTTGTAGTTAAAATTTTGCATTTGTTTTTCAATATATATATCATACATATATTTTAAGTATATCATCATTCGAATTCTTTGTTAGTATTAACAATTATGATATTGTGGTATAATTTTGAACTGTTACCACCCAATTGATCCACGGCACACCACACTGTCTTCTTACAAGCATGATTTGTCATAACATCGATTTATCAATCGGAACGGACGGTTCATAATTAGAACGGATGCTGGTGTTCTATTATTTCGAAAATTAATGGTTGGAAACTTGGCACGCCAATAAATTGGCCGGAAGAGTGTGATAGTCCGATAAATCAAACGAATTGCAATTGAACCAGAGGAGATTGGCGGCGGGAGCTTCGGTTTGTGGCAGTGGATGCTGAGTTTGGGTTCCGGTGTTTGAAATTGGTGGGCGTGGGTAGGTTGAGCGGCGAAAAAGAATAGTTCTTTTTTCTTTTTCCTTTTCTTTTCTTTTTATGTTTTTCATTATTAATTTATTATTTTAATATTTTTATTTAAAAAATTGTATTTAAATCAGATGTGTATTTCTATAGTTTTAGATATGAAATCTATTAAGAATTAGATATTTATTTAATAGATAATTTAAATATGATTATTACATTAGCTTAAAATATATTAAGTTTGTATTTTTCATGTAATCATTTTTAAACATTATATCTTTAATTATATGTAAATTTTATTTATAAATTTTTAAAGGAGAAGGAAAATATGTAAAGAATTGATTAATACATTTTATTTTTGTTTGAATTTAAAAATCTTATTGGAAAAAATATAACATTTTGGTAATGTTTGGATATGAATTATGCGTTTTGGGAAAATGGGTTTGGTAGTGGGGGTGGGGAATGTGAAATTTGTGTTGGGGAATGTGATGTATGTTTGTTTATGTTTTGAGAATAATAAGAAAATTACTTTGGAAAAATTTGGTATGTTTGTTTATATTTTGAGAGGAAACAAATTCTACTGTAACAGTCAAATTAATGTTTTTTTGTTAGATTTTCTGGGTAAAAATGAAATTGAGTGATTTTTTTATTGTTAGAATAATAATAAAATATATATAATGTATATATAATAAATATATGTATATATTAAAAAATGAGAAAGTTTAGGGGATAATGAAAGATAAAAGAGCATATTTTAAAATTTTTAATTTGATATTTTGGAGGAAAATTTTTTGTATGTTTGGTTACATTTTGGGGAAATAATTTTATTTCCCCAAAATGTAACCAAACATAGCCAAATTATAATTAAATTATACACTAGTTATATATAATGAATTGAAAAACTTTTACCATTACATCCCAAGAAATCACAAGTCATTATAGTTGGTTGTCAGAATATTTTGTATCAATATTTTTCGTCAGCAATACACTAACATATACAGTAGCATATTTGCATATTATTGTATGACACTTAGTATTAGTAGTGTTTGTAAGTTTCTTATATCACCTTTACTTTTATTTAATCGCAAAATTATTGAATGGAATATGTATGAAATATTATTGTTAGTGTTGTAACAAAGTTTATATAGTCTATTTTATTAATTTATAATATTGAAAATTGTGTTAAGTATCTAATATAAGTAATAATAGATGTTGTAAATGTTTTAATATTTTTTATAATTTATTTTGAAATTTTTGAATATTTTAAATAACAAAATATGAGGAACAGTCGTGACCATTCCATAATATTGTAATGGAACTGAAATGGTAATTTTCGTTCCGCTCTTCGCGACTGTTTTTGCGAACCATGCTCACAAGAAAGATGTCCTCGATATTTGTAATTATTAATTTCTTTCATCAGTTAATTATATTGTCCTAAAGTTTTTAGTATATATGTGACAAGTGCAGAAATATCTGTCCCGTCCAGATCAGCTGGAACAGGCTGTAGGTTATATTCATCAACTGAGTGCAAGAGTAGAGGAATTGAGGAGAAAGAAGACACAAACGTTGGCCAAGAAAATCTCTCCTGTAAGTAAATCAGACTTGCCACTTCTCAGGTTAAGAGAATTAGGTTCAGAATTGGAAGTGGTTTTGATTGGTGGGCTAAGGAGAAATTTCATACTGCGCCAAGTCATCTTCATTCTTGAAAATGAAGGAGCTAAAGTAGTCTCTACTAACCTTTCCAACGTCGAAAACAAAATTTTCCTCACTCTCTATGCTCAGGTGATTGTCAATATATAACTATTTTTATTCCATCTAGTTCTAGGTAGGTTTTGTAACAGCATCTAAGTATGTTGTATTTTTGTTCTAATTTATGTATTACCTTTCACGTGATGACATGACGCATGTATGTTAAATATATGTAATCCGCAATCAAGTATTTTTTTATGAAAATATTTAATACATTTAGCATTTATTAATTAATGACATAAAATAAGAATGAATGTCATACTTCAAAAATCAAATCATACAGCCTTTAGCTATTCTCAATTAATTTTAAAAATTTCAATCTCAAATAAATCATCAAATTAATTAATACTATGATCTTAAATAAATGAGTCTCAGAAATCCATGGTAAACCAAATAACTCTGAAAATTAGAAATTAATGAAATAACCGACACACTATCTTTAACAAAGAGTCAAATTATTTCAAAAGAAATAATTGCAAAACATGGTAATTATACAAATAACTATTGGGACAACTCTCATCTAAAAAACCTATTTCCCTAATCCTCATTGAAAGTGGTTTCATACGTCATTGTGGCTAGGTTCTCATTCCGTCAGAAGGAAATTTTAAAACGCACTAGAAAAATTAAAGATTAGCATTTTAATTAGCATTTAATGGCATTAATTTAGTGATATTTTATATAATGACACAAAAAAATAATATGATGCTAGTTATAAAAGAATGTCATTATGATTAATATTTGGTGGCATATTTGATTGTTAATGAACAAACAAAATAATGAGATTTGATTGAAAATGTTGAGATAAATGTATTTAAAAAATATTTAACTAATATCACTAATTTTGGTTAAAAAGTACCATAAATACGTAGTTATAGTACTGTTATTTGAAGAAAAATGTCATACAGTATTTAGTAGCACTAAGTGGCATTTGTAGTAATCATACACAAAAGTAATATAATGATAGTTGGAAAAAAATACCAATATAATAAAATATTTGGTGGCAGTTTACTTTTAGTGACATATAAAACAATGGCATTTGATTAAAAATATCAACAAAGATATAATTTAAAGGCATTTAACTAGTGCCGCTAATTTTTTTTTTTCAAAAATGCCACTCATATTTATTTATAGTATCACTTAAAAAAAGTCACAAGGTATTTAGTGGCACTAACTTTGTAATATTTTATAGTGTGATGACACACAAATAAAAATAGTGACATTTGTGTGAAAACATCAACAGATGTATTTGCAAGGCATTTAAGTAGTGCCATTAATTTTCTTTTAACAATACAAAAGACATCCCTTCACTATTGAAAAATTTGTGACAAAGACGGTTCACCACAATATGAAAACAATTATGATTGTTTTTTGATGGATTACTAATGAATTTAAAAAGATAAGCAAAAAATATATTACTAATGATACTTGTGATGGATATGAAAAATATATATTGATAGAAGAGTCCGTTACAAATTTCATAACTCTAAATATGATTATTCGATCCAAGACGAGAATTCCATCACAATTAATTCTGTGACATACTTTATTTTTGTCACAAAACTAATAAGCGACAAATTTATAAAATAAGTATGTCATAAATTTAATGAAATCTATCATTCTGTGAGATGAATTTATTTCACTAATGGATTTGTGTCATTTAATTTAGCATATTATTTAATTAATATTTTAGGGCATGTTAGGATGACATTTAAAGGAATCTGCTTTGGCATTTTAATTAGCATCACCATATGCATTTTTTTAGCATGTTGGTATGCCATTTAAAAGTATCTTTGTGATATTTTAACATGCCATTTATTGTATTTCTTATGGAGTGTAAGATTATCATTTAAAGGAATTTTTTATGACATTTTAACATGCCACTACATACATTTTGGGTGGTATATTAGTATATCATTTTAAAGTATTTTTAATGTCACTTTGATATATTATTTAATGTATTTTTAGTAATACTTTAAAGTATTATTTGATGCATTTTTTGTTACAAATAACGAATTGAAATCAAGAAATAAATATGCCGAAATAAATTTTATAAAGTAGAATTTAGGGATGCAACTCGAATTTTTTTACTTCTCAACTCTAATAGAGTGAGAAATATATAATCCGATAGAACCCTTTTGAATCCGTCAAACAAAGTGCGTTAATGGGGCCCAGGAGCATTAAATCGAGAATTTCAAGTTCTAGTCAAATTTAAAGATTGCCAATGGAATACTTGGGGGACGAAAGGTTGAAAGAGGCAGATTCCTGGCAAGACTCAACCTTCAGTATTTATAAAAATGCCTATAGATAAATGCCTGTAACACAATCAAAATATCTTTATTCATCTTCTTGATTTATTTTAATTTTTGATTATTTTTTTAATTTAAGCATTGGAAGGTTGACATAATGTCAACACTTATTTTTATTTTTGCAGGAGATGTAGGAGTATAGAAGCAGTCGCACATAATCAAACGTATCTAAGAAGCTCTTAATACATTCCCAATAAATTTTATTATATATCATAAGTGAATTATAGTTCATGATAATTAAAATTTTATTATATATCATAAGTGAATTATAGTTCATGATAATTAAAATTTTATTTTACATCATAAGTGAATTATAATTCAGGATAATTAATTGTAGAATAAGTTTGAGGGGATGAAAATTATATACTAACGAGAAAAAGAATGGGGTGGTTACAGGTAACTGTTTCCTAAAATTAAGATGGACAGAGAATGTGAAAAGAATTATTAAAAAGAATCCTTAGGGCCATTTGGTTTTGTTTTTTGGAGGATATTTCACTCTTGGCAAAAAAGAATATTAAAAAGTTAGTTATAAGTATGAATATGAAAATGAAATATTGTTTGAATATTTTGTTTAAAATGAAATAGTTGTGTAAAATTAAAAATGAGTTGTATTTGAATTTTGTTGCATTTTATATTAAAAGTCGTGCAAATAATAGTTGAAAAAAATAAAATATAAAAATAAAGAAAGTGTGGAAGAGTGTATTTCAAAAAACATGTTGAGAATGAAAATATTTGTGAAAATAATGAAGAAATTAACAGTTTTCTATTTATTGTTTCTTTCAGAAAAAACAAAACCAAAGGGGCCCTTAATCATAAAAACATGTGTGCGCATGTAGTCGGTGCAAGCGCGGCGAGACATGGCAGTAGGGTGTTCGCTAAAGCAAACAGCCCGCCGTGTAAGAATATCTGGTCATACAGATCAACCACCAACATCGGTAGAGGGAAAAATATTTTGTGGGCCTGTTTAGTGTTAGGCAAAGCCGCGGTTCCGCGTTCCAGCTATTTTTTGTTATACGCATCGACGATTGTCCTCTCATCAGCATCTTCTCGATACGCAAAGTATATATATGTATATACATATATACACGCATAATTGGAACTCACTTTGATTGTAGAAATCTTTTTGGCGAGAAAATATTGAGTCATTTGGTGGAGCTGCTGGAGATATATAGAGATATGACTGAAGGAGGCAAAATGAGCAGTGGGAATAATAAACTTGAGAGGAAGATCATTGAGAAAAACAGAAGAATTCATATGAAGGGTCTTTGCTTCAAGATGATTTCTTTCATTCCTCCTCACCATTTCAAGCCAGCAAAGGTATGCGCATTTGTGGGATATGATAAATCGGCTATAGTTGCAGACAGAAACATCCCTGCCATACGTCGAGTGTTTTGGGGAAATATAATTAAATATATATATTTTTTTTCTTTTCAAAATTTATATTTTTTAATATATACATGTACCTCACATATATTTTTTTATTATTTTAATATTAAAAAATTCACTCAATTTTATATATATTTTAAAAACTTAACAAAAAAATATTGATTTAATTATTACGATAAAAAAATATTTTTCAAAAAATATAAATAAATATACCAAAAATAACTTTCACATTTTTCAATAATTCATTCTCTCAAAACACATAATAAATATATAATAAAATCATACAAAAAAAATAACCAAACATTCCCTATATCTTTTTATTATTTGTGATGATGTACTATAACATATTTGGGCATTATCTATTTCCTTTTTTTCTTTCTTTTTCTCTGGACAAGAGGCGAGGAAATAGGGGTTCGGCCGAGAAAAAACCATTACTTCTTCATTTTTTAAAGAAGAGTCTTGCCGCTTCAATCAATTCAATGATATAAGAAGAATATATATTATCTGGAGTAAATTGCAAAAAGAACCCTGTGTTACTTCTAATTATTAAAACTCCCGGAATATGAATTTAAGTCAAAACCCCCTCATGTTACAATATTAATTGCTCATTGCCCTCCACAATCATTTATTCGTTAATTAGGTGCATTTTGATGAAAATAACCCTATGTAAAAAGCCCCTCCTAATATTGAAATTAGCAAAAAAAAATCCTTGTGTTGGTGTTTTCTTTATTCACCGCACCCAATTATGTTTTATTCATTGACTAGGTGTAACTTGACGTAAATACCTTTTGTATACTTATCAAATGTAAATGCATGCAACAAAAAATTACTTCATGGTCAACTAATAATTCTTTGGTCGAATCAATCATCTCATAATAGGTTTTTCTGTATTTATCTCAACAATAGATTAATCTCAAAAATTGATCCAATCCAAATCAAATCGAAATTTATATATTAATAATATAAAATATATATGTTAATTATAAAATACACAAATAAATTAAAATAAACTAAACCTAGAATTTTCACTTTCAAAAATTAAATACATATGAATAATTATTGTGGACTTATAACTTTATAGTTGCGTGTTACTTACATAATTTAACTTAATTCCACAATATTAGTGTGATATGATAGTTAAATGAAATTTACAAATCGATTGATTAAATTAATTTAATTATCAATAGCAACTTGTCAAATATTTCAATTGAAATTTTAAATTAAAAAATTGAATTAACCAATTCAATTCAAACATATTTAAAGTTGATTGGATTTGATCGAATTTACAATAAAAATTTAACTTATCCAAATCGATCAAATATACATTATCTAGTTTGGATTTGTTAGTTTTTTATTCCAAAATCAATTCGAACCAAACTGCGAATACCCCTACATTTTATGCAATGCCTCATTGAGATCAAGATATCTAATTGCTAGTTGTTTCCTATCAAAAAATTTCATCTTTAAGTATTAAACATGAGTTTAATTTGAAAAAAATCCATAACATAGAAAATAATAATTCCTCGCAAAATATTATTATAACTTCTAGCATAGATGAAATGAGCTTGAGCCATCAGATTCCACTTGGCTTTGCAAGCTTAAATTGCTTGAGGACAACTTTTGCTTAGATTCATAACTCAGGGGGGTTTAGTAATTCGAAATAACATAATGGGTTTTTTGCAAAGGGTAAAAATGACTTTTTGGTTGACAAATACAACTATCAATCGCATATCAAGCACATGTATAACACCAATGATCAAGAAGGGCATAAATGCCTTTGGCTATGAAACACAAGGGGTTTTTTTATAATTAAAATTACATAAGGGGATAATTGCATGCGAGACATTTCACAGTGGGACTTTTTGCAATTTACTCATATTATTTGCTTTAAAAGCATTAATCACTACTTTGTTTTGTAAAACTAATTCATTTATGATCAAATTTCTTGGAATACATTTTGATTTATAGGAATGTGTGAAATAAAGCCATTGGCAGTGAATGATACCATATTTAATATTGAAGATAAAGGTCACTAATTTAAAATTGAGCCAGCTTCGAACCTGTCTTCTTCAAACTTTTACAGCTTTTCACATTTTTGTTTCTAAGATGAGAATGAGCAATAATCCATGTGAGATTGTAATTCGACATTACCTCATGTCCTTCGTTTCGAAATTTCAAACGAGAAAATGGGAGCAAATGAGCTAAGGGCCTGTTTGGTTTCATTTTCTAGTGAAAAGTTAGTTAGAAAAAATATTTTTGAAAATGAGTTGTATTTGGATGAGTTGTTTAAAATTATAGGTTTATATAGGTGTGAAAATGAATTGTATTTGGACGTTGGGTGTTTTTGTATTAAAAAATGTTTAGTTTTTTTAATTTGAATTGATGATGTGATATGTAATTATTTGAAAAAATAATATTATAATTTGAATTTAAATTTTTGTAGTGAATGTTGTTTGAGAAGGTATTGAGAAGATAAAAAAGTATATATAGGTAATAATAAGGGGGAAATAAGTATAAAAATGGAGAGAGAATATAAAAAATAATGTTTTGAGAATGAAATGTATGTGAAAATGGTGTAGAAGTTGATAGTTTTTTATTTTTATTTTGAGGATAAAATGAAAATAGGGTTTGAAAATGAAAACAAATGGGCTCTAAGGTACTTCCATAGTACATTAATGTCAACTAGAGTACTTGAGATTCTAGTCTAATCTTTCAAATCAAACGTCAAGAAGAATTACCTAATCTCTGTATAAGTGTAAGTTTTACTAATGGAACCTGCCCATTTGATTTTGTTTTCAAAGTATTTTTTCATTTTCTCCTAAAAAAAAAAAAAAAAAATTATCAATTTTTTTTTCATTTTTTACAGATATTTTTATTTTCAACATATTTTTTCAAACACACTATAATACTCTCTCTTCATTTTCACTTTTCATTTTCTTCTATTCACATTTACACGATTTTTAATACAAAACACTATATTTTTCAAATACAACTCATTTTTAACCTGACATAATAATTACATTTTAAACAAAACCTCCGAACAATACTTTTATTTTCAAAAACACATTTTTAACTAAGGGCTTGTTCACTAGCATTTTGGCCATTTTCTAGAAATTTTTTTGGAAAAACGAGTTTTTGGGAGAAAACTTGAAAAATGTGTCAAGTGTTTGTTTACGTTTTGGGAAAATAGGAAAAAATGATTGAGAATGAGTTGTTTGTTTGCTAATATTTTGGTAGGGGGACAAATTTTATTGTAGACGTCAAATCAATTACTTTTTTGTTGGGTTTGTAGGAAGAAATTATTTTTTTTATGTAATGTGTATATATATATACTTTGATGGTGTGTGTATATATATATACACACACTTGAGTGTTAGGTTAGGATTAGGGTAGTGTGTAGGGTCTTTTTGAGATTGAATTTTGAGGATTTTTTGGATATAATTTTTTGTGTTTTGAGAAAATGATTGAAAAATGTGTATATTTTTTGGGATTGTTTTGGGAGTTGGGAAAAATTTCCTCAAAATGCTAGTGAACATAGCCTAAGTTTTTAATATTCCTTTTACCAAAAAATAAAAATGCATCCAAAAAACAAATCCAAATGACCCTTTAGGATTCTTTGCTATATATACTAGCTGTTGCATATGATTTTTCTTCTTCTCCTTTTGTATATGCTAAAAATTTGCCTTTTTCTATGTAAAGATACAACCAATGTTTCTAAAATTGGACCGAACAAAGAATTGGCGACGTTACTGGTTCAACCGGTATAACGTCATAATGACGTAATAATTATATTTAATTTTATAAATATAATAATATTTTAATATTAACAAAAAATAAAACTTTCAATGATATAAAAAGAATATTATTTAAAAAAATTTCAACTTACTTATTTTTAAGTATTTTTTTAGAAAGAAAAAAAATACTGCTTCACAATTAGTCAACTATAAATAACTAAAAACTAATATTTCATATTAATTTAAGTAATAATTCATTTCATGTTTCAACTCCAAGTAAAAATAAATTCTTCAATGCTAAATATTCAATATAATGTAAAAGAGATTAAACAAAATAAAACAACAAATTAAACATAAGCATTTACATATAACTACGACTTTATTAAATTTCAAGAAAATAAATTCATGTTTCAAAAAATTACATGTCCAGAATCTTTAATCATCACATTTCAACTCATATATATATTTTTTACTTCTTTAATTTTTGTTTAAAAAAATAAATTTTAAATTTTCAAAAAAAAAAAGAAAAGAAAAATAAGTGAATCGATAAAAAATCGATCTAACTAGTACCGGTTTTATCGATTTTTGACCGATTTTGACATGTCTGACCGTAATCGATTTTTATACTTGAACTGGACCGAATTGGTCTCCAATCACTGGTTTGATTGGTCGGACCGACTGGTTTAGTCAGTTCTAAAAACACTGGATACAACATTTCATTTTCAAACTATTTAACAAAGACTCACGGCTATTATTTTGTTTCATGAGTACAAGTTTATAACCTAATTCTCTTGGATGATGTATAGTACCCCCTAAAATATACATGGACCACGTAAAGGTGTCAAAATCAAATCTAACCAGATGACTTGATAATGACCCACTTGAAAATTAAATTTGGATTTGATGTTTTTGGGTTTGGATGAAATTGGGTTGAACCCGAAAATGACCCGAGAATAAAAAATAAAGTTGGATTAATTTTGAGTCAACCTGCCTAACTTGAAAGAAACAAACGGGTGATACAATAACCCAATAAACCTCACCCAACTCAATCCAATCCAGGCCACCTGAAAAAAAATTGATTAATTAAAATAAATCTAAGTAATATATATCCAAAAATTAAAATTTTGAAAATTCAATTATTGAATAATGGTTTGTTATTTTTTTTGTATTCGGAGTACTCATGAACATGGTAAGTTTTTAAGTTATGTTTCTTATATCTTAATGATTATGCCAAATTTTAAATTTTATTATAGATCAAACTTCTACTCAATTATAATATTAAAATTTATAAATATAAAAAATAAAATAAATAGATCAAGTTGAGTCAGTTTTATCAGATTGGGTCGGGTTAGATTAAGTTTATCAGGTTGTTGGGTGACCTGACTAAAAATCAGGTTAATTCGAACCTAACACGATATTTTATAGGTCAAATTAAATTGAGCCTTTTGAGTTTAATATTAAATTGAGTTGGATTTAAATTTGATATTTTTATGTTATGTCTCTATCTCAATACAATCCAAACTCATTCAACATACTTGAATAGACACCTCCACTCTTCCAATGTCAGCGGGTACTAGTACCATAACTGCGCTTTCCTGCTCAGCTCCTTCTCTGTCAATTTCCACATCTATTCCATCAGTTGTCAATTCCATTAATTACATCAACCTACTTAAATTTACTGAGGTATAAAAATGAAAGTGTACCTCAATAACGTTGTAGATTTATATATCTATTAAATTTCCAAGCATACCCTAATGTGAGCTAAAATGTGAAAAAGCTAATATATACTAAACTTGTCAATATATAATAATTAGTAGTTAAAAGATTTGCTTTCATTTTTCATGATATATATTATGCATGGTTCAAGTATATCACTGTGAATTCTTAATTATGATCTAGTAAAACTCTGAACTGCCACCATCAATTGACATGCCTGACACTATTCTCTCCTTGCAAGAAAGATGTCTTCGATTTTTGTAATTATTTCTTTCATTAGCTGATTATTGTCCGAATTAAAGTTGTTACTGTACATGTGACAAGTGCAGGAATATCTGTCCCAACAAGAACAGCTGGAACAGGCTGCTGGTTACATTCAGCAACTGAGTGCAAGAGTAGAGGACTTGAGAAGGCAGAAGACCCAAGCACTGAGTAGCAATCCTGTAAAGGAATCAGACTTGCCAATTCTTAAATTAAGAGAGTTGGGTTCAAAATTGGAAGTGGTTTTGATTGGTAGGCTAAGGAGAAATGCCATACTGCATAAAGTCATCTTCATTCTTCAGGATGAAGGAGCCGAAGTAGTCACTGCTAACCTTTGCAAAGTAGACGACAAGATTGTCCTCACACTCCATGCTCAGGTAATTGTCAATTAATATATAGCTTTTTTATCACTACAAAAATTATGTATCTACTACCCACAAAAAATAAAGGGACAAAATTGTTATGGAGTTAATTAATTTCATAGCTATAGCTACAAAATATAGTTAAAAGTTTTCATAGCAAATATAATTTTTTAATTACAATCAACAAAAAATATTGATTATCAATCCGTAGATACTTTCATAGTGTAACAAATTAATTATTATACATTACCATCATGAAAATTAATATATATGAAGAATGCTCATCAGTTATGGATTGGTCGTATGGAGTGTTAGCTACGACAACATCAACATATAGCTAAATTTTTTTGTAGCAAATATAATTTTTATAATTATAATCAACAAAAATTATTAATTATCAATTCGTAGCGTTGTACTTTTAGAGTGTAACAGATTAATTATGCATTAGCTACGACAACATCAGCTTCAAACTTGGTATTTGGTACAAAAAATACTATTACAAAAATAATTTTGTTTAGCTAAAAATTTTCATAGCAAATATAATTTTTTTAAATTACAATCAACAAAACTATTAGTTATCAATCTGTAGCGTTATACTTTCAGAGTGTAATAGATTAATTATGCATTATCCGTATGAAAGTTAATATATATATATATATATATATATATGAAGAATGATCATTAGCTATGAATTGATCGTAGGGATAGTTAGCTAAGAGAGCTTCAACTTTGAAAGTGGTTATGACAATTTCATAGCCAAAACCATAAATTTTTAGTATCAGCTATGGAATGACTGTAGTTGGTGTCTAATTTTTTGTAGTTAATTTGTATTAATATTACACTTTTGTTTTGGCATTATGGGAAAATTTTTGCAATTTGTTTCAATCATTAGTTCCATAAGATAATTTATGTAGAAGGTCCTTCGTTAATTTTATGGCAGGTAAAAGTTACCAGAGTTGGTGTGGATACTTCAAGCATATGTGGGAGGTTGCAAGAGCTGATTTCCGAAAGTAATTTATAGTTTCGTTTTGTATTTCCTATTGATAATAAATATTAATAGCTACTGCAAGTATCAATAAGATTGGTTTGTGGGTTAGCTCCTTTAATTTCAGAATTTATAGTTTCGTTTTGTATTTCCTATTGATAATATATATTAATGGCTACTGCAAGTATCAATAAGATTGGTTTGGGGGTTAGCTTCTTTATCATCAAAGCTACTTTGAATTGTTGAGGCAGTTGGAGATTATGAATCCAAATTATTCCAACTGATTCTAGGCAGGTTTTATAGTGATTTTAATTTTAGCTATAGTAATTATGCAAGTATTCCTGTATCATATGTGTACTTGCTTTTGAGTTTGAAAGTTGCATTATGCTAAATAGTAAATAGTATGTGGTAAAGTCAAATTTTAGTGTTGTCCACTCTGTCGAGCTCTACGCTGCCTGCATTTCTTTCTAAAGAGAGCAAAATAATATCCGCACCTGCTGCCTACAGTCTTTCTTTGGAATTCTACTGAAGGGATCGATCCTCCCCTCCCCATTTGTTTTAGCAACTTATCTACATGATTTAAAAATTAAAGGACTGTGTGTGTATATATAACAATTGCTTGATAGATGTGACATCACATTGTGTCTCCCCATTTTTGGTTATAACGATAAAAGTAGTTGCTTATTTTTGCATAGCTTAGTTATCAACTATTTTATTTCGATAAATTTTATATTTTTTTTTATAAAAACTACATAACTAAAGGCAAAAAAATAAAATAAAATAATCCAACTCTTTAAGTGAATAAATTAAATTTAATGTCTTTTTCAAACAAGCATTTAATAGATAGTATCAATCTATTTACCTCATACATTCGATCTACTTATTAATATTAAAAAATTAAAAAATATAAACATATGTGATTGTTTTTAATATATTATTTTTTGTGAATTATTGTTGGTTTTATCCAGGTTTCATCTATTCACCTTTTTTTTTGGCATTTTTTTCCATCATATTTACCATTAGTTGCACTCTTATTTAAGAAAATTGCTGGTTTCTTTAATTACTTTTTCACATACTTGAATCAAGAAGGTTCATGAATTTTTTTGCAAATAAAATAAATATTGGATTTAAAAAATAATTATTGCAAAATAAATTTTGTTAAGTAAAGTTATATATACAACTTTAATTTTTTTTGTAAATCTTTAATTACAAAAATATCTCCCTTATTCTTAACTCCTTCCTTGCTATTTCTCTCGAGGGCTTGAGAAGTGTATTGTCTTATAAAAAACTAATTGAGATTTTGATGCTTTTGATGGATGAATAAGTAACAAAGAACTTCAATAGAAAATTTTAAATTGATCCCATGTCTTACCATTTGAGATGTCTCTTCATATAAACAAAATCACTCATTATGTGAAAATTCATATTAAACAAAAATATGTAAATAAATATATATGACATAAATACTAAAAAATGTAAAATTAAATAGTATACTAAAATATGTGAAGATTATGTTTATTGGTTATTTTAAGTGCTCATTTAATAATTTTTTAAAAATTTCAACTACACCAACAATATATGTGGAGCCCCGTTCAGGATAACCCCTAAGTTGAGATCCCATCAATTTAGATTTAAATCATAGCGTACAAAATATTCGATAGGCCCATAAAAGTTCAACAACATGCTTCAACTTTAAAGATCACTACAAGGGTGCCATATTACATGCCAAGTATTCCAACAGTATTCAACAATCTCAATCCTAAGCCACAATTAAGTGCAAGCCCAAAGTGTCATCTCATAATATACAATATATACATGCCTTAATCTTAGATTCAAAGTTCACGTATCATAACATCTCTAAGTCAAAGCTTAACCAGTTGGTGAACCTATATGTGCATATATTCACCAATCTGTTACAAAATAGTTCCATCGGGCCAAATCATGAGCCTTAATTTTATTTTCATACCTATTTGGGAAGGAAATAAAGAATAACAATAAGGTATATTCTAAGGACTTAGTGAAAGATAAATCAATAAGCAGTTAGAAGGAATCTGTCGACGAAACAATAATTCAATAGATTATTAACTAGCAAGACATTTCAATCAGAGCATGAATATAACAGAACATAAACATTATCAGATTCAAAAAAATGAAACCTCTCCATCCTTGTTGCCCTATGAACAGAGTACAAATAGAGTCAAACAAACCCAAAGCATAATATGCACAATTGTAACACCCTTAGAAAAACATTTATTTTTACAATTTATTATTTTATTTATTTAATTGATTTTTCAAAAGTTTTGTGGGTTAAAACGTAAAAATAAAAGACTTCATTGCATCATTTTTAAAAATTATGAGGGACAATACGTAATTTTAATAACTAGAGGATCCCATGTGAAGGTTGTTAGAAAATGGTGGCTAAAATGAACTTAATAAAATTGACGGGGGTCAAATTGTAATTTTGAAAAGCCTAAATCTATAAAAATGAAAAATTTCAATTCTCCCCCCATATTTCATTTCTTCCCACCGAAACACCCTCTTCTCTCTCTCTCTCTCTCACACCGGCGAACCTCTGGTCATCACCCCAACCTTCGAACCAACTTCATAAATGTCCTCCCCACTTCACCCTGAATACAAATATATCCTCCACCACTTCCATCTCTGGTGAAACCATCTAGAAATGTGAAGTTCGAATGGAGATACGGCGAAACCACCGAGAAATGCAACTAGTGGGATCAATAGGGCGCAGCTCAAGGATGAAGATGATGGCCTCTGATTGAAGTTTCCGACGACGGTGACAACGAAGGCGAATTTAGGACAAAATAGTCATGGTGGCGTGGAGCTTCCAGGCTGAAATTGAAGGGTAATCCAGCTGCGAAGGTTGAAATTGAATTGGGCGTTGGGTTTGTTGAGCTGAAACGCTCCTTATGGTGGTGTTGGTCGTAGTCCCCAGTGGCCTCAATGTGAGGAATGCATGCACAAGGTTTGATCGTGGAGATTTCAATCCGATAGTGAGATATCGATAATTAACCGGAAGAAAATGATTTTTGTATTTCATGTATATATATACACGTTCAAATCGTATCTAACATTGTATAATTGGAAAGAATAAATGGATCAACCAAAAAAATATAGCCATGCATAGGAATCAAACATGCGTGCATGTATTTGAACTCGAAAAAGCCCAAAATTGTCTTATTTCATGTGATACATGGTTAGGCAAACCTATTAAGTGAAGGAAACCCTAATTTTATGTAACCATGACTTAAGTGACAAAGTTTGGATTAATATATATATTCTGGGTCATTAAAATCGAAATTATGTAATTTTATAAGGTTAAATATGTAAATTAGGGGTTAATTGTATTATTTACCAGTATAGGATGAACTCCGTAAATAATTTATATATCTAGTGTGAATAGCATGTTTATGGCGATAATACCAAAGCATAAACCCTAACCATAATATTAGGTGGATAACTACCGAAAATGGGATTATTATTAGAATGATTATGAATATTGCAAATCATTAGGGTTGAACTAGGGTTTTGATAGAAAATTACTTTTGTGAATAGGTGACGAAGGAGTTTGCCCCGAGGATCAGTAGATATTAATAGGGATGGCAATGGGGTGAGGCCCCGAATGGGACAGGTTTAGGGCGACTTAAGGGGGTATGGGGTGGGGCATGGGGCATTATTTTTCTAACCTGAATTATTTGGGCGGGGTATGGGGTTTACTGATCTAGCCCCAAACCCGCACCGCCACCCCCAAATAATATAAAAGTTATATTTTTATATTATATATATAATAATATATATAATAATAAATAATATTATATATATAACAATAAATATATTATATATAAATTATTTTACTTTTTCTAATTAAAAATAATGTCCAAACCAAATAGTTTATGGTTCCATACTTCCACTTCCCATCAGTTTTTTTCTTCATTCCCACCCGCTGTTCATTTCCCACTGGTATTAGGCGGGTATGGTGGAAATTTTTTGGACTTAAAAATTTTGAGTTTTTTTTATTTCATTGTATAAAAATTTGGATGTTGTATTGATTATTACTTTAATTCTATTCTTATCGATCTCCTATTTTTCTTTTAGAAACTTATCTTGTTTGCATATATTTTTCATTTTTGTACCTAAAATTTGAATTTTAATTGCTATCAAGTGGTTTTGATTTGATACTTTTATTAGTTTATTCTAATTTTTCTAATTCTTTTCGGGTTGGCGGGTTTAAGTTGGCGGGTTAAACCCACCAACCCGATGGGACTAGGTGGGATAGGGTATGGGGAGAGCCTAACCTGCCTCGTTGCCATGCATAGATATTGACTTCACTGTCGAGGTTTATAAGGTCAGGATCCACCAATCTGGCAACTCTTGGACCTATCGCTTTTCTTGATAAACCCCTGTAAGGGTTGATATTGATTTGATTATCATATTTTGTGAATTACTGTTGCCCTTGTGAGAGATCTGTCAGTTGGTGCTTGCTTGTATGAGCTTATTCCATATCATTGAACTCGTTAAGTTCTGCTAATATCTGTCTTGATTACTGTTATTGGTTATCAAATCCTGTGTGGTTCTCTTGATTTGAAAATGATTGGTATTTATCCGTGTTTCTTGAAAATGACCGTTTGAATCGAACTCTGTGAAGTTCTCTGAATTATTTTGTTTGAAACTGAATTGTACGCTCGAGTGGCTATGGTTTCAAAACTGTTTTGATCACAAATTGATTTACTGTTCTGGCCATGAACTATCTTAGTTTTATTGTATTGATCTCATTGAATTGAAATTGTTGTTGTCAAATACTGTATTGGTTTTATTGATTGTTCAATGTATCGTAGATCGTCTTGATGGCATAATTGTTTAGTTATTCTTCCATGTTGGCAATTGATTGTTCAAAATATTGACTAAAAATGATACAAGAAAATTGTTGGGCCGAGGGCCTTTCTAAGCCGTTGTGCTTGTGCCACTGTTTTGCCAAGTTGTCATGCTTGTGCCACTATTATTGCCTAGCCGTTGTGCTTGTGCCACTATTTTTCCAAGCTATTATGCTTGTGCTAATGTTATTGCCAAGCCGTCGTGCTTGTGCCACTGTTTCGCTAAGCTGTCATGCTTGTGCTACTATTATTGCTGAGCTGTCATGCTCTACAACTGAACTGTTATTGATTGATCGATTGTACTGTTATGGAGGCACAAGGCTATTTTGATATGCATATTTTGCTCTTTTATTGAAATGCATATTCTGTTGGATTTGTACTGTTAAATTGTATTTTGCTCTTGGAGTAATAAGGCTGGAGTAAGTTTCTAGTCTAGATCGGGCTGATATCCCAGGCCAACTGAGTCGTCTGCATTTCATTCCGAACTGTGATCGATTGAGACGCTCTATACCTTTTGAATAGCATTGGTCGAGATGATCCTGGGCCTTTCGAGTTGATGGTTATGGCATTCCGAACTAGCAATTGTTAATTATTTGAAAACTATTCCTTTTGCTTCATTTTGACATACGATTGTGCTTCCATAGTTTCAACTGTTGAACTCCATTGATATTGATTGATTCTTGACAATCGTCTATTGTTTTGCCTTCTTCCTCACTGAGTCCTTATGACTCATCCTCGTACCGTTTATTTCATTTCAGATAGGTATGAGATCGGAGGCTTGGACTGAGAGTTTTCACTTGATGTTTTGTATTAGTGTTTGGTGAATAGACGTTTATATATGAATTCACCACTTATTATACTTTGGTATTAGAAATGTGTAATATGTTGGGACGAATGGAAGACTTTTAGTATGTATGAACTATGTTGCTTATGTTGATATCATGGTTCTCATTTGGATGAATTATTAGCTTGAATTGAATGCTCTGCTATTATGATATTAACTTTAAAACATGCTGTGAGTTGTGATTTTTGTGGTTTATTGGAGAAATTTGGAAATTTTTTTGTGGGCCTATCGGATATGATATTGCATGTTATAAGATTGAATTGAGTGGCATTTTGGCTTTTGGGTTATATCCCAAGTGGGGTGCCACAACAACAAATTCTCCTTATTCCTTCGTCGGGCATAATAGTCAAAACCTTGCACACAACAGAGATTAACGTCCCATAGATTATTCTGAGAGTTTCAAGCATGCAGCTTATCCCATGCACACAACAGGGATTAACTTCCCAATATTTAACCAAGAGTTCTGGGCATATGGCTTATTATTCTTAACATAACTACACGTCCTGTGCATAATAGCTGGGATCAACATAACCCGTAATTTATTCCTATATGACATAACAAAAGATATACATATGCCAGCAAGGCCAAACATATGATATATAGAACTACAGAATAATTCAGATATGCCAACTAGGCCAAATAGATAATATACAGAACTGTAGAACAATTCGGATATGCCGACAAGGCCAAACAATGATATACTGAACAATTCAATTGTGCTAGCAAAGCCAAACATATGATATACAGAGCGATTCAAATATGCCAACAAGGCCAACAAACATTATACAGAATAAAATCAAATAGAAAAGCTAACACAAATATGTCGACAAGACTAGATATCAATGAAATAAATAGGAAGCCGACAAGGCCATGGATTACACAATACGGTAACAGATAGAACAAATGAATTTTCTTGGTGCCAGAACGAATACAATCAACTTTAACAGAAGCAAAATCAAGGAATTCAGTTGATCAAAGAAATTCGAGCAAATCAGGAAACAATTACTTCCCAGAGAGACAGATAGGTTAAACCCTCACAGGGTATACAAAACAAACAACCGGTAGATTAGACCCTCTTAGGGTATACAGAACAAATAATGGATAAACAATGAAAGAATTCAGAAGACCTAGGAATTCAAACAATCATAGAACATTTACTTCTTAGAAACAAAGTTAGGTAGACTTTCATAGGGTATACAAGGCAAATACTAGATAAAAGTTCAAGACAAATATCAAATCGGTAGACCCTCACCTCAATAGCCACCGATATGCTGACATATTCTACGAATTTGTGGGACCCATCTCCTCGTCACCGAACCAAAAGAACGAATTTACTGTCAAAATCCTCATTTTGACCTAATATTTAGAATTGCATTGATAGTAGTCTAAAATCAATTGTTATATAGTTAATATGGTATTTTAGGGTTTTCTTTTGACATTATCGATATGGAACATGCTAATTACGCCGTTAATACCGAAATATTTATGAGGTTTATATTTGTCCTGATAAAGGGATATAATTAGATCCTTAAATTATATACTTAACCTTGCAACGTTATACAAAGTAAATAATAATAGTCCAACTATCACTGATAATCCAATTTTGTCACTTAGGTCTCAAATCCATATAATTAAGGTTTTAATAATCTAATTAACTTAATTAACCTTGGTTTACATATAATAATACAAATTCGGCTCCACTGGACTTATGTATATTTCCATGCATGTAATTCATTTCTGGATCCTATATCATATTCTTTCATTTGCACTAAATAATACATAATTAGTAGGAATAAAACAATACAAGGTATTAAACCCCGATTCCAGCTATTTACCCAAGATCTTCTTATCCGAACTCTGAAACCATGAACCAACGCCACACATATGATCACTACAATGGGGCGAAGAAACTATCTCATCGCTGCCGCCGGAGAAGGTCACCACCACCATCGTTAGATGCTCATCAACACCAGCAATCTAACTCCCAGGTCAATTTAAGGTTTAGATGGGATAAGACCCTCAATTGAAGCCTTAAACCCTTAGCCCCACCACTCACCGCCGCTGCTTGTTTTGTCTAATTTCGCTACCGTCGGTGAACAATTTCAGGAGCTGAAGATACTAGTCTGTTCCTTAAGCTGAGAGCTACAAAACCCACTTTCTAACCACCAGTTTTCACCATCGCAACCTTTGCTCTGCTGCTCACCGTCAAAGTTTGGTTTGGGTCTTAATTTTTTGACGACCCGTCGATTATCTCAAGCTGTATACTACTCCGATAGGTTCTGAACGAGGTAGGGAGTGTTTTGGCTGGGTTGGTTTAGAAGCTCTTATCATCATTGGAGCAATCGTCGGAGGAGAAGAGGGGGGATGCGCGGGTGAGAATGAGGACAAGTTGTGGGGAAATTTGTGTTTAAAGGAAATTTTCAAAAATCTTAAATTCACCCCTAAGATTTATCTCGATCTTTTGATTTGACCCCCTTGAATTAATTTAGCTTTCAATTAAGTTCCTCACGATATGAGTGCATAAGATTGACCTAGTTGACCTTAAATAATTTCATTTTAGCCCCCAAAAACTTTCAATTATTCTTCAATTAAGTTTTTTCCTATTTATGTTTGACCTGCAAGTTTGTCATATATATATATATATATTTTAAATATAATAAAATTATAAAAATAATGGTAATGAAATTCTACTAAATTATACATTTTTAGAGGTGTTGCAAACCTCTCCCTTAAAAGAATTTGGTCCCCAAATTCTTACCTGACCACTAGAAAGATTTGGGATACTGTTAATGTATGAGATCTTTTTGTTCCCAAGTTGCATCTTCTATGTTATGGTTGCGCTATAAGACCTTTATTTGAGGAATCTTTCGATTTCTAAGCTCTCGCAATTTCCCATCCACGACAGGGATTAGTTGTTCCTCGTATGTTAGGTCACTTTCCAATGGTATGTTTTCATGAAAAATAATGTGGGAGAGATCAGGTTAATATTTTTGAAGTTATGATACATGAAAAACGTCATGTATCCTTGAGGTGCATTGGGGTAGTACTAGATGGTAAGCTATTGGTCCTATTCTTCCATAGATTTCATAAGGACTAATATGCCTCGAACTGAGTTTACCACCTTTTCTAATGCCTCATATCCTCTTTCTTGGAGATACTTGAGACTTTTATGGTCTGTGTATACCTCAAACGTGGTCTCATGGAGATGATGTCCCCACTTTGTCAATGCAAAAAATGACAATAGCTAGCTCCAAATCATGAGGTGGGTAATTCCCCTCATGTGGTTGTAGTTTTATGAATGCATAGGCAATAACTTACCCCTTTTGTATCAGTACACATCCAAGCCTTTCTTTAGAAGCATCCGTATATACATCAAAACCTTCTAATCTTTCTGGAAGGGCCAAAATTGTAGCTGAAGTCAATCTATTCTTCAATTTTTGGAAACTTCTTTCGTAGTCCTCATTCCAGTCAAATGGTTGATCTTTCTGAGTTAACTTAGTCAATGGGTTAGCTATTTTAGAGAAATCCTGTATGAATCTTCGATAATAGCTGTCAAGACCTAGAAAGCTACAAACGTCTGTCATGTTCTCGGGTATCGTCCTGTTGACTACTACCTCTATCTTAGAGGGATCAACCTTTACCTTATCCTGGGATATGATATGCCCAAGAAAAGCTACTTTTTCTATCTAGAATTTGCACTTACTGAAATTTGTATACAACCGATGCTCCTTTAGGGTTCTGAGAACTATGTGGAAGTGCTCGCATGGTCTTCTCCAGTTCTCACCCAGTAATACCCCTGTCTCAAATTTAATTTTGAGAAGACCATAGATCCCTATAAAAGATCAAATAATTCTTCCACATGTGGCAGGGTATTTATTCTTGATAGTAACTTTATTTAACTTCTTGTAATCAATGCACATCCTCAGAAATCCATCATTCTTCTTGACAAACAACACTGGGGCTCCCAAAGGGAACGTGCTATGCCTTATGAACTTCTTCTCCAATAGTTCTTGAAGTTGGTCCTTTAGCTCTTTAAGTTCTACAAGCACCATTCGATAGGGAGTTTTGGAAAAAGGCATGGCTCCCAGGAGAGTGAATAAAAAATTCTAGCTCTCTGTTAGGGGTAATGAGTTCAACTCTTTTGGAAGTACCTCTGGGTAATTAGCCACTATTTCCACCTCTTTGACTTTGGCTGTGTCTTGGGATTTATTGATAAGATACATTAAGAATCCTTGTCCACATTCCCTCAAAATCTTTCTGGCCTCAAGCGTAGATATAATTGGCATCGAGGAAGTATTATTTGCAGAATGATGTGTTGGTATTGGTATCTTATCTCCGAGAGTTATGCACTTAGTGTAACATTTCGCCTGTACCTAATGTTTATACAACCAACCTATTCCAAGTATCAAATCATATTCTTGAATAGGCATTTGTATAAGATTGGAGGGATACTTCCCATCCCCAATCATAACTGGGCAATCCCAGTATGTGGTATCTGTTATTAACCCCATTCCTAAGGGTGTTTAGACTTCTATTTGGTAAGACATGGTTTCGGGTTGTATATTTTATTTTTCAGAAAAAGTTGTAGATATAAAAGAATGAGAAGCATCAGGATCATTTAAGGCATTACCATTAATTTCAAAAAAATAGAGATTGTACCTTTAACCACCTCATTAGGATCCAGCGCATCCTCTCCATATAGAGCATAAACACGAGCTCGCACTTTCTGTTTTCCATTGGCTCCTGCTATCTATTTTTTTTTTGCCCGTGTGTGCTGGGTCTTTTTGTTTAGGGCAATCTTCAAAAAGTCCTAATCGCTACCACAATCCACATATTTGCCTTGCTTCCTCCAACACTTTGTCTCCTCATGGTTGAATCCCCCAGAGTATCCACATTGCTTCCATGCCACTTCTTAAGCCAAATTGACAGCCCCACAAGCCTGGTGGGTTCATTGATTAGAACCTCCAAGATACAGTTTTGGTTGTTTTCTCCTAGGGTTACTTTAACCATCAGAGTACATTTTCCCTTTCCGGCCCCTATCTTTGATCTTCCAGATTACCTACAATTCTGACTATAACTGCAGTGTTTTACTCATTGCCTGGTTGAAGTTCGGCAAATCACAAATAGCTAGACCCCTTCTTAGTTTAGTCGTAAGCCATGTACAAATCGGCGGGTCTTTTGACTTTCATCCTCTTGTAAGTAGGGTGCATACTGTATTAATCGGCTAAAATTGCCTCATACTAGCTAACCAATTGTGCTTCCTGTATCAAATCCATAAACTCTCTTTCTCTTACCTCTTTGACTATTAAGGGCATATACTTATCCATAAATTACTTGAAATTTTTTTCCAAGTTCGACGAGTTCCCTTGGCTATCCACTTGCGATCAATCATCTTTCACCAACTACGTGCGAAACCTCCTAGAAGGAACGTGGCATACCAAATATTTTGCTTGTCCGGATAGTGCGGGGCTTTAAATATGTTTTCCAAACTCTTAATCTATTCATTAGCTATTCTATCATCTTGGCCTCCTAAGAACTTCATGGGTTGAAGTTGTAAATCAATACTTAAAATTACCAACAATTCATCAATTCTCTTAAACTGATAAAAACATTTAATAAATTAGTAAATCATTGTAATAAAGAATCTACTGATTCACGATTAACGATTAACTTCAATAACATGCCAAATTAGCATTGGCAGAGGTTACATTAGTCTATATACAAGTCAAAATTTCAAAATTTTGCTATGCTAACTATACGCATAGTCGTATCCCAAAATGACGAAGCTTGTTAGGGCATTACCCTATAGTCTAGTTAACCATAGCCGATTCTATCTATTTTAATGGTCGAAGGCTATTACTATACATTCATACATATTTACAAGCACAACCACATACATAAGGGCCAACCAACTCTGATCCTCAAAGTCGGTAATGTTAGACTCTGTATCTTCATCTTCATTTTCCCCATTCATTTCTAGAACCATGTTATCATTTTCAACCTTCATAGATACTGCTCACTTGATGCCATAATTTCCCAACAAAATCATCGTTACTAATAACTATACGTTCGTATGCCTGATATACTAGAAGTAAGAGGTTATACACTGGTTGACCATCCTGGTCATAACGTTTCACTTGCTTAATGTCGAGCCTTATCCAAAAAACTTATATTCCACAACTAAACCTCATTTTTGCTTGTCCAAAAACTTTCACATTCCAAGAATCATATCTGGACATAGCTTAGGCATTCTTTAACTCAAGTACACATGTCTGAAGCATTTCCAAAATCAAGCTTATTTCCTACAATTCGAGAATTCCATACTCCGAGAATCATATCCTAGGATAGCTCAGGTTTTTCTTAACCTGAGTGTTTATATCCTAATTGATTCCCAATTCAAATTTAATCTCTAGTAAATCCATTGATTTCAGGCTCAAAAATATTCCCATATTAACCTAAGTCGTCGAAAACTTATGCTCTAATACCACCTATGTGGAGCCTCACTCAGGATAACCCCTAAGCTGAGATGCCACCAATTCAAACTTAAATCATAACATACAAAATATCCAATAGGCCCAAAAAATTTCAATAACATGCTTCAACTTTAAAGACCACTATAAGGGTGTCATATTATATGCCAAGTATTCCAACAATATTCATAATCTCAATCTTAAACCATGATTAAGTACAAGCCCAAAGTGTCATGTCATAAAAAGCAATAATACATGACATAATATAAGATTCAAAGTTGACATATCACAACATACATCTTGTCCAAGCATATGGCTTATTATCTTAACATAACATCACGTCCCAAGCATACAGTTGGCATCAACATTACCGCACGTCCTGAGCATAACAGCTAGGACTAATATAATAGTATGTACCAAGCATAATAGCTGGGATCAACATAACCCGTAATTTATTCCCATATGATAGAACAAAAGATATATATACGCTAGCAAGACCAAACAAAGGATATACAAAACTACAAAACAATTTAGAAATGCTGACCAAGCTAAACAGACAATATACAGAACTATAAAATAATTCCAATATGCCAACAAGGCCAAACAACGATATACTGAACAATTCAATTATGTTGGCAAAGCCAAACAGACGGTATACAAAGCGATTAAAATATGCTGACAAGGTTAACAAACATTATACAAAACGAAATCAAATGAAAAGCTAACACGAATAGGTTGACAAGACCAGATATCAACAAAATAAATAGAAAGCCAACAAGGCCGTGGATTACACATTACGATAACAGAAAGGACACATGAAAGTTCTTGGCGCTAGGATAGATACAATTAATTTTAATAGAAGCAAAATCGAGGAATTTAGTTGATCAAAAGAAATCCGAGCAAATCAGGAAACAATTACTTCCCAAAAGAACAGATGGATTAAACCCTTGCAGGGTATACAAAACAAACAACATGTAGATTAGACCCTCACAGGGTATCCAGAACAAATAACAGATAAATAATAAAAGAATTCAGAGGATCTAGGAATTCAAATAATCACGAGATTTGAACAATCAAAGAACATCCACTTCCTAGAAACTAAATTACCCTCACAAGGTATACAAGCCAAATACTATATAGAAGTTTACAAGACAAATACCAAATTGATAGACCCTCACCTCAATAGCCACCTATATGCTAGCACAGTGTACGGATTTGTGGGATCCAGCTCCTCATCACCTAACCAAAAGAATGGATTTATTGTCAAAATTCTTGGTTTGACCTTATATTTACAGTTGTATGGATAATAGTCTAAAATTAATCGTTATATAGTTAATGTGGTATTTTAAGGTTTGCTTTTGACATTATCAATAAGGAACATGCTATTTACACGGTTAATATCAGAATATTTACAAGGTTCATATTTTTCCTAGTAAAGGAATATAATTAGATCCTTAAATTATATACTTAACCTTGCAACATTATACAAAGTCGATAACAATAGTCCAACTATCATTGATAATTCAATTTTGTCTCTTAGGTCTCAAATTCATATAATTAGGATTTTAATAATCAAATTAACTTAATTAACCTTGGTTTATATATAATAATACAAATTGAGGTTCACTAGGATTATATATATGTCCATGCATGTGATTCATTTTTGGATCCCATATCATATTCTTTCAATTGGAGTACATAATACAAGAATTAGTAGGAAAAAAACAATACAAAGTATTAAACCCCTATTTCGGCTATTTACCCAAGATCTTCTCATCGAAACTCCAAACTCACAGACCAACTCCACAAATACGATCACTGCAATAGGGCGAAGAAATTGCATCAGCGCCACCATTGGGCGCTGTCTGCCACCACCGAATAAGGTCACCACTACCACCATTAGATGCTCATCAACACCACCAATCCAACTCCCAAGTCAATTTAAGGTTTAGATGTCGATAAGACCCTCAATTGAACCCTCAAACCCTTACCACTCGGTGCCGCTGTCTGTTTTGTCCAATTCCACCACTTTTGGTTAATAGTTTTAGGAGCTGAAGACATTAGTCTGTTCCTTGAGCTGAGAGCTACAAAACCCACATTCCAACCACCAACTTCCGCTGTCGCAACCTTTGCTCTGGAGCTCGGTCTCGAGTCTCAATTTTTTGATGGCCCGCTGGCTATCTCACACTGCATGCTACTCCGGTGGGATCCCAACGAAGTAGGGAATGTTTTGGCTGGGTTTGTTTGGAAGCTCTCTCCATTGCCGAAGCAATCACCGGAAGAGAAGAGAGGGGGATAGGCCGGTGAGAATAAGGAGAAATTTTGGGGAAATTTTTATTTGAAGGAAATTTTCAAAAATCTTAAATTGACCCCTAAGATTTATCTCCATCTTTTGATTTCACCCCCTTAAATTATTTTAGCTTTCAATTAAGTCCCTCATAATATGAGTGCATAAGATTGACCTAGTTGACCTTAAATAATTCCATTTTGACTCCCCAAAAACTTTCAATCATTCTTCAATTAAGTTTTTCCCTGTTTATGTTTGACCCCTAAGTTTATCATATATATATATATATTAAATATAATAAAATTATAAAAATAATGGTAATAAAATTCTACCAACTTATACAATTTTAGGGGTGTTACAATATATTTATGTACCCTAAAAGGAATTTGTTTAAAATATTTGAGATTTTTTTTTTTGTTATTGTTTTAACTATCAAAAAACTAAATTTTTTTAATATTTTTTTTTGACAATATAGAAAAGATCGAGAGATTATAGAAGTTGTGGAGTCAGTCTCTCCTATTCATAATACTAGTATGTCTCCCATGCTATGCACGGATCAAATTCATTAGAATTGAAAATGTGATTTATACACATTATTTTAATTTCATGAAAAAGTAAGTTTGATTAATGATATATTTTTTAATAAAATGGTAAAATATTGAATTTTTTTCACAAAATCACAGAGGAGGAATATAAAAAATAATGAAAATTCATACTCACCACATGTCATCACATTTGTAAAGATGAAATAGAAAAGTGAAAAAAACACTTATATTTTTCATAACAGAGAATAACTCTCAATAAATTTAAGGCAACTCGAACAAAATAAGAATAATATAATACATGAAAAGATAAAAAGGTAATGAACAATATTAAGAATAATAAAAACTTACTGCACTATAGAAAAACAACTCCAATAAAAGGTAAAAATTATGTTAAATTATTTTGAAAAGTAAATATTATATAAATAAAAATTAAGTTATATTTATAGGACAAAATATGACCAAATATCAATATTTTTTTTCCACGTATCATTTTATTTTAACTGTCTAATTTAAAAACGAAAAAAAATCTCAAAATCTTGATTTATGGTATAATTAATCTTGATTTGTCAAAATGTTTATTATATTGTTTTTTTTATAATTTTTTATAATTTTTTAGCTTGTGAATATCAAAAGTAATAAGCCAATACAAAATATATGTGACCATTTTTAATCTATTAATTTTTGTAAACTGTTTTCGCCTTTATCCAACTTTCATTTGTTCCCTATTCTATTTTTCAATTATATTTACCACCAATTTCATTTTTTTCCTTGAGAAAATTGTAGACTATTTGTTTATTTATTATTATATTGTTTGTTTGATTCATAAATGTTCCTGAAAATTTTGTGCAAATAAAATAAATATTAAAATTAAAAAATAAATACACCAAAATGATTTTATTAAATAAAATTCAAAATAGAAATTTATTTTTTGTAAATTTTTAATTAAAAATATATATCCTTTATTCTTGATTTCTTTCTCATTATTTCTCTAAGGGACTTGAGAAGCGTATTTTTGATCCAAGAATAGTTAAGATCTTGATGTCTTGATTGATGAATAATGAAGAACTTGAATAGACAATTGAGAATTTAAATTAATCGTAAAATATTTATTCAAAAATTTGATTTTTGAAATAATTTACAAATTATTCTTCTGGTTCACCATTGAGATATATCTTCATTTAAACAAAAAATATGCCTCACCATGTGTCAAGTTCACTAATAATAAATTTAATTATTCAAATATGTTTATTTTTTAATAGTTTTTATTTTATTTTATGTAATTAAATAACATAAAATATCTTTTAATATTTCAAAAGAGAAACCTTATTATTTAATACTATAAATTCAATATTTTAAAGATAATTTATATAAATTGACTATATAAATGATAGAGTATCAAGAGTTGCTAACTTTTAATGTATAGATTATATACAAATTTTTTGTAGTACTCCACATGGGAGGTGCCTACTTCGAGCAGAGGTGCTACTCTAGTCTTATTCATAATAATTCAAAAAAAAAAAAAAAATACGCACCTCCAAAATCCAACTTAAATAGCTCATAATGTCCCAAAACCATTCATTTCAATTCATTGTAGCTTCCGGCCACACCTATTTTCACAAGCGCTACAAACTATTATATAGTCACTAATACCATAAACCCACATTTGCGTAACATTTAAATCAATAATAAGTGAAAGCAAACTTAACATTCCCAACACATAACATTTACCATCCAACATCAGAATACGTAACTTAGCAAGTTTCGGTAAGCCAAACATAATCCTAGCTTAGCATATAATAATTTACATATCGGGTTCGGCTATACTATACAAATGGAGGCTTTCTTACATAACTATGTACACTATTTACAAATGTGCAATTGGAATATTCGTCATCTATTAACACCTGTTTGGGAAAAGGAATCAAGAATATGCAGGATGTGTAAGTCCTAATAACTTAGTGAGGTGAAAAATGCAATAAAAGTTAAAAGGAACTTATTGCAATTGAAACCAGTGGTGAGCAAAAAAAAAAAAACAAGAATTCAACTAAACAATCATGACTAACAATGACTTGACATGACAGTTCAATAAAACATATACCATAGACCATTTTCAACTGGACTATTGGCAATTCCATCCTTATTGCTCCCTGAATAAAATATAAACAATAACATGGGGTACAAATATAGCATGACGAATTCCCCCTTTTACTTCGTTACCCATGTATTTAGCTCGGTACCCAAGCACTAGGCTCGGTCTATTAACCCAAGCATTCAGCTTAGTACCCAAGCATTCGACTCGGTAGACATATGGCATGGTCGGCCACATGCCAGATCCCGCCACTCGCAAATAGCTAACCTCCAACTACCAGCAAGTTAGGATCTGAAGTGGATACTAGCAGGAGACCAGCCACTGTTGGCACATACCGCCCGATTGTCTTTTCGAACCTAGTCCGGGCCAACCCAACTTGTGGCGTCCCATCAGGTAGTAACCTCCCAAGAGCATCCTAAAGGTGACTTAACATAATGCCAACAGATTATACGTATTTCAAAGTAACTGATAAAAAATATATATGTGAATAGATCAAAATAATTGATCAAAAACATAAATGAGAAATTGAACGAAATGGTACAATCCATAAAATATTGGCTGGCAAGGCTGTATAAATAGCATATATAGAACCGAAGGTATACTCCACTAAACATTGGCCGGCAATGCCGTGTAAACATCATGTAGAATGATTAACCATGAGTACAAAATGAAATTGGTCAGTAAGACCAAATTATCAACACATATAGGAAAAGCTGGCAAGGCTATAGGGTATGAGGGATAGGAAATTGAAAACATGATAGTTGCTCTGGGCACCAGAACAAATAAAATTAAACACCAACGAATAGAAAAATAGAGAGTGGCACTCGAACGAGCATAATCTAGTACAAACGAATAGGCACATTGAACATGAACAACGATGATAATTCATTTCCCAAAAGAACAAATAGGTTAGACCCTCACCTTAAAACTCCACAGATGTGCTATCACATCTTACGGTCCTGGAGACCCTAGCTCATTGTCACCTATTCCAATAGAACGTATTTAATGTCAAAACATTTGCACCGTATCCTTTAAACAATAATTAAACTATTTTTGCCTTATTATCAGGTGTTCCTGTTTACGAGGCATATCCACCTAATTCGATTTTTGCTCTATTTTTGGATATAGGTAACTTAAGCTAGAATATTCCGTTTATCTAAATTATTCTAACAAAATCATCATGTTAATGTCGCTATAGTATTACAAGGGTTATTTGGTCTGAGTCACTGATCATTTCTTAAATTAATGCTCAAGCATGTATAATTATTCAATTAAATTGAAAGGAAGTATCATATTCTATTAATAATTAATCCTTGCAACATTACACAAAAGTTAGGGTTTTAATTACATCAACTAGCTTAATTAATAATGGCTAAGGTCCAATTTAATAATTCGAGCCAACTAAGCAATGCATACAACTTATATATCCAAATTTTCAACTTGACATCGTCAATCTTATCCTGATCATTTCGATCCATAATTATTTTTTTGATGCAATTAACTTCACATCAATAATCAACTTAACATTCTAACCGAACTAAATCAACGGACATTTAATCATTTGAACAAAAATTTACCCATAATTTGATTTGAATGTTCTAAGTCCATGATAAATAAATCTAGGCTATCCGTACAAATTTTACTTGTTTTTCTAATAACATTCAATCTTCGCAACATTACATAACATAGATTCCTCAATTACATCAACTAACTAGATTTAATGATAATTAGCTTCTAATTTATGATCTGAGTCCACATATATTTGCAATCGAATTCCAATCCAATCATTTTAGTCTATAATCACAATTCTTGGTCCAATTTACATAAATTTACAATGAAAATCAACTTTACAATTTAATCGAACCAAATTAGGAATCATTTAACCGATTAAACAGATTTTTATCAAATTGATTGAGTTTTACGTCAATTCACTGCGGGCTGCATGCACCCGATTGTCGTTACGAACAAATTGGTGGTTGGTTGTCAGCTCGTCGCCATGCGCCGGTGTCAGAGTTGGAAGCTAGACGCACCAAAATGTGAACCTTGTTGTGCTGATCAAAAACCCCAAAATAATTTTTTGTTTGGATGTTGTTTGGCCAGTCAATTTGTGGAAAAATAGCAAATTGCTACCAAGGTCCTCCTCCATTGCCGCTATTGCTATTGTGCCGTTTTCTTCAGTTACTTCTTCGCCCATTGTCGATTCCTCAAATTGAAGATACTGTTATCTTTCTCGCGCTGAGCTCGTCGAAACCCACTTCTTGGTTGCCGCCAACAGCTGCTGGAATGGTTGCGCCTGCCACCTCCACCACGAGCTCCGCCTCAATTTCCAATTTTCGTTGTTTCGTTGGTGATTTTGGAGAGTTTTTGGTATGGGAAAGTTCGTTGAGCAATAAGGAAGGAGATGATATATTTTGTTCCACGGTTCGCCGGCCGTAGGTGGGTAATCATTGGTGAGGGTGGTGAGGGGTGGTTTGTGAGAATTTGATAAAAATGGGCGCTATTTATATAGGTAGTTTTCAAAATTGCGAATGACCTCCAAAACTTTTCTCCCAACTTCAGTTAAGTCCTCAATCTTGTTAATGCCTCTTTTGATTTCTTGCATTTAAGTCCTTCTTATTTATATTTTGAGCCCCTATTGTTTTTTAAATAAAATTTTAATTTTTAAATCTTACTTTATATAGTTAAAATTTTTAGTGGTGTTACATTTCTAAAATTAATAAATTCTAAAAAAATTAATAAGAAAAGATGATGAACGATGGGGTAAAATATTTTTATTTAATATACTTATAAATTGTTATATAAAATATATATTTAATATCGTATATAAGCAAAACTTTTTTCCCCCCAAAATATGGAAAATCTTTAATATGATCTTGCTAATAATGCAACAATTATAATAACAATTTTGATAACACTTGAGGATTTAAAATGTTAATTATTTGTTAATATAGCAAGATTTATATACTTTTTTTTATTGTAAATTATTATAAGTTTTCAACATTTAACTTGAGATATAACACTTATCAGTATCTCATTAAATGTGAAATGTACTGGTAGTTTAATATGACTTTTTGCTTCAGTTAAACTATATTGATCTATCACTATTTCTACCAAATAGTATGTATAAAATATTCTTCTAAAAATCCTATTAAAAAAATATTAAAATAAAATATATATAAGACATAAATATTAAAAAAATTGGAAATAAATGTATTAAAAATTTAAAGATTGACGTCACTAGCTATTTTAATTGTTTATTTATCAAACTTTTAAAATTTTTAACTACACCAACAATATTTATGTATCCTAGAAGAAATTTACTTCAAATATTTGAGAGTGAGTTTTCTATTATTGTGTTTGAAAAACTAGAACTCTTTTAGTTGAAAATAATCTTGATAATATAATATAAAAATTGGGATTATAGAAGTTGTGGGAAGTAATCTCTCATATTTACAATACACTTTAAATTCAAATTAAATATTAATTATATTGTAGCGCCTAGACCAGGAGGTGCCTGCTTCGGGTTGAGGTGCTACTCTAGTCTTATTCATAATAATTCAGACAAAATACACACCTCCAACATCCAACTTGAATAGCTCATAATGACCCAATATCTTTCATTTCAATTCACTATAGCATCCGACCATATATCATTTCATAAGAGCTACAAACTATTATACAATCACTAATACCACAAATCCTTATTTGCGTAACATTTACATCAGTAATAAGTGAAAGCAAACTTAACATTGCGAACACATAACATTTACCATTCAGCATCAGAATACATAACTTAGCAAGTTCTGGTTTACATAGTAGCTGCAAAAGCCCTGTATAACTTGTTGCTCAAGTCATTCAAACCAAACATAATTCAAACTTAGTATATAATAATTTATATGTCAGGTTCGGCTAGACTATATAACTGGAGGCTTACATGTAAAACTATGTATACTATTCACAGATGTGCAATTGGAATGTTGGTCGTCTATTAACACCATATGGGAAAAGGAATCAAGAATATGCAGGAGGTATAAGTCCTAATGACTTAGTGAGGTGAAAAATTCGATAACAGTCAAGAGGAACTTATTACAGCCAGTGGTCAGTAAAGAGCGAATAAACAAGAATTCAAGTAAATAATCATGACTGACAATGACTTGACGTGACAATTCAATAAAACATGTACTATATACAAGATTCAACTGGACTGTTGGCAAACCAACCTATAGAACATAAACAATAACATAGAGCACAAATATAACATAACAAATTTCCCTTATTACTTTGTTACCCAAGCATTCAGCTCGGTATCCAAGCACTCGACTCGGTAGGCATGTGGCATGGCTGGCTGTATGCTAAATCCTACCACTTGCAAACAACTAACCTCCAACTACCTTCAAGTCAGGATCACAACTAACCTTCAACTACCTTCAAGTCAGGATCTTAAGTGAGTATTAGCTTGGACACTTGCCACCGTCGGCCCATACCTACTTGATCTTCTTTACGGACCTAGTCCCTGGCCCAGCCCCAACCTGATCCGTGGCATCCCATTGGGCAGTAATCCCTCAAGAGCATGCTCAAGGTGACTTAACATAATGCTAATAGATAATACGTATTTCAAAGTAACTGATCAAAAATAAATATGTGAACAGATCAAAATGTACGTTCGTAAAACATTGGCCAGCAAGGCCTTATAAGAAAGATTCAAAACGATTTAGCCAATGATATGAAATGGAATTGGCTGGCAAGACCCAAAATATTATCACGAATAAGGAAAAGCCGGCAACGTTGTAGGGTATACGGGACAGAAATAGACATCACAATAGGAGTTCTGGGAACTAGGATGAGTACAATTAAACACCAATGGATATACAAATAGGGAATATCATCAGAACAAGCATAACCAAGTACAAACGAATAGGCATAGAGAGCATGAACAACGAAAATAGTTCATTTCCCAGAAGAATAGATAGGTTAAACCCTCACCTTAAAAGTTCACAATAGTGTTATCTATGTCCTATAGTCTGGGAGACCCTGGATCCCCATCACCTATTCCAATAGAACGTATTAAATGTCAACACTTGCATTATGTCCTTTAAACAATAATTGAACCATTTATATCTTAATATCAAGTGTTCCTAATTACGAGGCATATCTACCTCTTTCGGGGTTTCACTCCATTTCGGATATGGTAATTTGGGCTAGGATATTCCGATTATCTAAATTATTGTAACAAAAATAACACATTTCCAACTAGTATGATATTTAGAGATTTGGTTCCGAAAATAACTCATGGTTAATCCACTAATCGTGCTAATGTTGCTTTAGTATTAACGGGGTATTTATTTGTTCCAAGTTACTTATTACTACTCAAATTAATAGCCCAAACCCATGTATAATAATTCAGTCAAACTGTAAGAAATTATCATATTCTATTAATAATTAATATTTGCAACGTTGCACAAAGATAGGCCTATTTTTACGGTGATTATCTTAATTTATGATAATTAAGTTTTAATTAATAGCTCAGGCTTACATATCACTGTATACAACTTATATATCCAAATATTTTGGCTTGACATGACAAATCGTGCCCTGATAGTCCATATTTATAATTCGGTTCAATTGTCCATTTAATTAATGATAATTACCTCCTAATTAACAATTCGAGTCCACACATCGCATATAGACAAATTTTTATGTTCAATCGTACACCTTAAATTGCATATCTCGGTCTAATAATGGATATTTCATATCAAAATTTACTTAATAACTTAACCAAATCAAATCCAGGAATTGCTTCAATCCATCAACTGCAGTTTTACCCAATTGACCAGATTCAAGGCTAAATCATCGCACGTTAACAACCTGTATGCACCCGGATCGTTGCCCTAATGAAGCTAGTGGTCAGTCAATGGAGTGCTACCATCGGCCGTCGAAGCTCCACCGCACACCGCCGTCGGAATTGAGTTCTACTGCCACCAAAAGGTGCACCTTACTGTGTTGATCAAAAAACCTTGGTCGATTCTGTCGTTGTGTTGCCGGTTAATTTCTTGAAAATGCTACAACACCACCGTCTCATCACTGTGTGCCGCCACCTTCGATTCTCTATCTCTTATGGTTAGATCATGAAATCGAAACCACGATTATACTCATCTTGTTAAGCCTATCAAAACCTATTAGTTGGTCTTCCTTTTTTGTTGCTCGTTGCTGTGGAATGGCCACCTTTGAAACTTGTCATCGTAAAACTCAAATTCTTAACGTTCCACGAGTCCGTCGAGGTTTAAATTGGTACCATCATGTTCACTGAATTGAGAGGGAGGCGATGGTATGGTTGGTTGCGAGCTTGACAGTGCTGGACAGAAACCTTCGGTGATGGGGAAGACGGGTTTGCATGTGAGAATTAGATAAATAAGGGGGGTGGGTTTGATATTTATAGTCAATTTCTAGAAATTTCAAATTCACCCCTGAAACTTCTCTCAGTTTTCATTTATGAAAACTCCCAAAAGTTTCAATCAGTTTTCAATTTAGCCCTAAGTTTGTTTAGTTCCTTACTTCCTTAGATTGACCCAATTGACCATTTTTAATTACAAATTGACCACCATAATTTTTAAGTTTCTTACAATTAAGTCCTCCTTATTCATATTTTGAGCTCCAAAATTTTTGTCAAATTAATATTTTGATTTTTTTTTAATTTTACTTTCTAAAATGCTAAATTTAGGGGTGTTACATATATTTAGGATATATGATTTTATTTAAAAATATTTTGCATATTTAAAAGATATCATCTTAAAAGTAATTAAAGTTGAAAAACTTTCAATAAGTTTAGGAATTATATACTTATCAAACAAGGCCAAGTTATTCATTTAACAAATTTTAAACTCTTTCACCAAAATAATAATAATAATAATAACAACAACAACAACAATAATAACAATAACAATAATAACAACAACAATAACAGTAACAACAACAACAATAATAATAACAATAACAATAATGATTTGATATGTCAACAACAATAATAAGAATAACAACGACAACAACAATAGTAACAACAATAATGATTTGATATGTAGCCCCCCCACTCGGGATAGCACTTAAGTTGAGGTGCCACTCAATTCAATCTTCATTCAAGCCAAGAAGTAAACTATACAGTCAATAATCCCATCAGAATGTTTTTTCAAAACTTATCAAAGGCATATAGTAGTGGATTTCAAACTCACTAACTCTTCAAAACGTTAAATAAGTCATAATTCAACTTCTTATATCTAACAAAAACATATACAAGCATCACGTCACCAACATCAATCATGACATATAGCAATGTCACTAAATCCAATTACATCATTCAAGTGAACCCTATTAAACATCTGAGCACCCATTATATTACAAAAGATATTTCTTCACTCCAAGTTGGAATATCATATTCTTCACTTATACTTGTTTGAGAAAATCAAGATAAACGGGCGGTAAGTCCAAAGGACTTAGTGAGGGATAATTGTACCATATATAATGGGATCTGTCGAGGAAGAAATTGACTCAACAGATCATCAATCAACAATGAACGAAAATAGAACATGATACGTTCAAACAGTCAAGAACAATCTAATAGGCAGAATACAGTCGGTCAAGTTAGATTGCAGTCGGACAGAACAGTCCCAAATAACATTTACATTTTAGTCAGTCTTATCCAAGCGTGACAGCTTGGTACACGATAGTCGCCGATAGACAGTAGATGCCCATGAGTAGCCCTAACATATCACAGACAAACAGACAGTAGATGTCCAGGAATAGCCCTAACACATCGCAGACAAACAGACAGTAGATGCCCAAGAATAGCCCTAGCACATTACTGATGCTCAGGAATAACCCTGACACATCACCCATACCTAGGAATAGCCCTAGCATATGGCTGACAAACTAAATATCCAGGGAAGAGCCCTTAGCATCACAGACTTACAGAACATATACCCAGGGAATAGCCCCTAACGTATCCGACTTACAAATACTCAGGAAATAGCCCTTGACATATCAGATGTATAGACAGTTCAGAACAGTATAGAAATGCCGATAGGGCAAACAGTAACAGTACCGGACAGTAAAAATATCATAACAATACAGATAACAGGACAAATAACAGAACGAACATATAACATATGTCAGAAAAATGTTCTAGGCACCAGAACCAATAGAAAACAGAATCAGAACAGAAATAACCCTCACAGGGGTGTCCAAATCAGATAACAGAATATAAAGATCTTAACATATCACATATTTCAATAACATACAGTCTGTTCATAAATAGTAACCCTCACAGGAGTTTATCACAAATATCGATAAGTGAAATGATGTGCCAGATTGGCAGACCCTCACCTCCGTGATCTCAGAAGTGCTACCACAGTCAGCAGCCTATTGGTCCGGGGGATCCACTTCGTCGTTACCTAACTAAAAAGGTAATATTTATAATCAAAATCCATACTTAATCCTGTTATTCACAATTATACCATTAATAATCCAGAATTACTAATTTATCGATTAATGCGGTATCTCATTCTTATTTCAAGGTCATGGTCATAATCCTAAATCACACAATATGGTTAATCCTTACATAATCAATTCCTAATCAAATGCCATTTAATCTTATATTATAATCCTTAATACTATTTTAAATCCAAGTTTTGGCATTTCATAAATCCGGGTTCACTTATTCCATACTCCTTGCATAGGGATCAACATACGTATATATAAACATATCATCTCTTCCCAAATTCATGTTCTTGGCAAGGTACAATGCTAAATTAGGAAAGATACAACACATGCAACATATATATATATTAAAGGTAAAACTAAATCCAAATGCCAAAGCTTGCTACCGGAGTGTCAAAACCACAAACTGATTACACGGTTGTGACCGTCACGTCGAGGAGGTGAAACTGGTTTGAGGTCGCCGGAGCACCGCCGCCGAAAAATTATGAAATCACCACTGTTCTTCTCCTTTCGATGAGAGCTTTCCAATGCCACCCTTGATTTAACATTTCGAGGCCTATAGCCACCAGAAACAAGCTCAAAAGCCCAAAATTTTCCTTCCTCCGCCGTGCTCCGATCTCCATCTACCGTCACCGTCGCTGTGTAAAACTCGCATGCAACACTTCAATGATGATCTCTTTGCTGAGAGCTACCCAGACCACATCCCAGAAGTCGGATTCATTGCCAGAAAAGTGCAAACCCACTTGCCCACCGTGAATGTTGTCTCAGTCCTCTCACTCGCGGTGGCTCGTCGGATTGTGTACATGCAATGGTGGAGATAGGGTGCTGGGTTGAGGTTGTGTATGGGAGAAAGTCGCCGGAATTATGGTTGCCGGAGGAGAGAAGATGGTGGTCGTGGTTGGAGAAGGAAAGAAAGAAAGAAGAAAGGAAAAGTGAAGAAAAATCATGCTGCCCGATTCTTAAAAATCAAAATTTCCCATATTGCAATTTAGTCCTTGAATTTAAGCACTCCCAATTGAGTCCATGAAGTCCCAAAAATTTCTCCTAAGCCCCCGTTGACTAGTTTTCTTCCATGCACACCCCTTAAGTCAAGAAAATGATCAATTTAATCCTTTAAAATTTCAATCTAACCCCAAAACTTCCAAATCTCGCAATTAAGTCCTTTTATATTTCTTTTCCGGGCCTTAAAATCCAACCAATAGTTCTCTTAATTTCTAAATTCTTATTTTCAAAAATACTAAATTTCAGGGGTGTTATATGATATGTCACTAGAAAATGTATGTGTTCCTTCTTATAAGAACACTGTTAAGTAGTAAGATTTTTTAAATGAATTATAATATGCAAAAGATGATCATGGTTGCTAATATTTTTGTACTTGTGAAATAAATTAAATATAAATTATTTAAACAATACATATATATATATTTAAATCCTAAGTTGTTGAGTAGACAATTATTTAGTTAAGATATAAATATGAATCAAATATATATATATATATACACACTTCAACTACAAATAAAGTGATTGTACATCTGAAATATAAAAATATTATTAGATATAACAAATTAATTTTTTTTTCAACTTAACATAAAATATCAACTATTTTGTTTGGATAAATTTTAAGTTGTTCTTGAAATAAAAAAATATTTTTAAATTAAAAAATAAAAATGTCTAACATTTGTTGATGAAAAATTCATTTTAAATAGTATCGCAAACATAGATTTCACTAGACTTTGATTTAAAAATAAAAAGGAAACACCATACTTTACAATTTAACAAAAATCTAGAACAATAGATGCTATAGTAATGTGAAAATAAAATGAGGAAAAAGTTACTTGTAAATGACAAAATTTATATATATATATATATATATATATATATAACGAATATAAGATTGTTTGCCATCTTGCAATAGGTTAAATTTATAGGATAAAATTTTATTACATGAGTACTGAATTTAGTGCTGTTTGAACTCATTTTAAAATGTAAACTTATTTGATAAAATAAAAATATATAATTATAGATATTTTAACAATACTTGATGATATTAAAATTCATACTGCAATACTATGTTTAATTAGCTATAATAAATAAGTTGGTTATATTAAAACATAATTGAAAAATCAAATTGACTATCAATAAGAATTTTTAATTTAATTAAAACTTTTAAAACTTTAAAAATTTAGTATTTGATCGGAATTACACAATTATGATGAAATATTGTTGTGCTACGTATAATATATGGTGTAGATTCCATGCAATTGTCAATGAATATTGTCTGGGACACAATTTGCAGGGATCTCAATACCCTGCCCAATCCTTCTAATTAATTATGAGACACCGGACATATATATTATAACCAACAGGAATCCTTAAGAATTATATTATAACCACAATTATTACATCACGAATTATACACATAATTATATATATGTAGTTCATTAAGAATCATTTAGTTCGTATATAGAATAATTCTGAAACTGCGACAATGGATCTATAACTTCACTTTTTGCTATTTATTGTTATTACATATTGTTTGAAAAAATTAGCTTCTATATAATTCCAATGGAAGTCATTTTCCTGTGCATAATTGTGATAAATACGAGTCAAAAGAAGTAGGCTTCACATTGGAGAAATTATTCTTATCATATGATTACAACCTTCTTAATTTGTCCAATAATGATTATGATATCATTCATGACGTTTCCATATATTACATTGTTTAGTCATAAAATATTATCCAAATTCTAGCTCGATCACTACCAAGTTGTAATCCTTCTCTTGAAACCAAAAAAATGAAAAAAAAGTAGAAGTCTTCCCTTTTTCAATTTCTGCAACTTAGCTTCTCTCTTCACTATCTCATTTCTCCCACCCCATGAAATGGGACAAGGGGAGTTGATAAACTAATTTATGTGAGTATCTATTTTATTTTTAATTATATGTAAATTATAAATAAACTAATTTCGGTAAGTTTAGAATCATATATACACATTATATTTTTAATGATAATTCATTGAATTCATGCATAACAACAGGCATCACTACCAAAAAACAGGGCTTTAGTGACCGCCAAACAATGATTGCTCCATGCGGTTACTAATCAGTGACCGATTTGTGGTTTATTTTATTTGAAATTTTTTTAAACAAATAGTAACGGATTAGTGACCAATTGGTGACGGAATTAGTGACCTCAAACTTGGCTGTAACTACTCAGTCATTAAATTAGTAACCAAATTTTCTTGGATCACAAAAGTGATCATTAAATCCTCTGATTTCTTTAACTTGGGTCACTGATTAGTGATCACATGCAAAGCAGTCATAAATTCTTAAATAAAATTTGGAAAAAAATTGGAAAAAGCAGGAATTAAGCCCGCGACATCAATAAAAAATTTATTTTTACAATCCATTAGATCATAAGGCAACTTTGTGTTCTTTTTGTTTGTTTAATTTTTTTATCCAACACATAAACTCCTTGTCAGGCTGTATATAAATATTCAAAAATTCATTTACCGTTCACATTCGAATCCATTTATAGGGCATATTATCCTTATTCGTTTAAAGTGGATATTATCTGTATTCGATTAGTAGATACTCGATTATAAATGGATACGAATATGATAAATGCCTATTCAATCTGTTTAATATTTGCTTCGAATTAGGGATGTAAACGAATCGAACCAGCTCACGAGCCTGACGAGTTGGCTCGAAAAGTGTTCGAGCTAGAGTTTGAAGAATTCCAGCTTGAGCCGAGCTTGTGTCAGTTTCGAGCCAAGCTCGAACCAAATAATTCTTGTTCGCAAGCTTGCGAGCCTATATTTTTTATTTAAAAAAATATTTATATATATAAAAATATAATAATATATACTAATTTTAATTTTTTTTATAAAACAATTTAACTTTTGGAGCTCGAGCCGGAGTCGAACTCAAGCTTATAGCTTGATTATGAGTTCGAACCTAATGAATCAAGCCGAGCCAAGCCAAGCCCGAACAAGTGCTAGAGTCGAGCTCGAGCTCGAGCTCGATTCATTTGATTCAAGCTCAAGCTCGAGCCTGAAAAAATGGTCAAAGCTCAGCTCGACTCGGCTTATTTGCATTCCAACTTCGAATACATATTCGTGGGATATATCCATTTATATATTCAATTATCCGTAATTTAATTAAATCCATTATTTGTATCCAATAAATAATATTAAAAAAATTATTATATATAATATATTCTAATTTTTCATGTATTTTAATATATAAATAATATTTAAAAAAATTGCCATATATAATATATTATCATACATAATAAGTTATTTTTATTTTTTCAAAATGAAATCGCATAATCTATATATAAATGAATACAAGTAGAAATTAGTAATTAAAGAATTAATAAAAAAAATTAGTAGGTGAGGATTATGAAGTATCGATAGACGGTAATGATAATAATTAAACAATACTAAATCAAGAAAAAAAAATTGAAAAATGAATATAAAATTATTATTGCTTTACTTTATAACTAATTTATATTGGTGTCATTTTATTAATATAATTAATCATAAAGTCAATCAATAATTAGAAAAAATTAACTAAATCAAGAATATTTAACTTTTATTCTAAAATAAAATACTAAAATACTAAAATTATTAACTAGCTAAAGGGACATTAAGAATGTATTTGGTTAAATTTATTTAAAAGGTTTTATAAGCTCCTACATCTTATAAGATATTTTTCAGTCTTATAAGATGCAAGATCTTTTTTCAAAAATAAATTCTCAAAGTGTTTGGATAATAAGATGTTAGAGCTTATACGGTATTAATAATAACAATTTTATAATTAATATAATTAAAATTCGGGGAGTTTGTTAAGATCTTAAAAATAAGTTCAGAACTCCTTACTTTTTTCAAAAGAGTTTATAAGTTTCTAACATCTTATTTTAGAATCTTTATAAGCTCTTTTCTTAAAAAGATTATGAAATACTTTTTAACATCTTATAAAATGTTTTGAGAAGCTTATAAACTCACACAAACAACTTTTAAATGTTTTACAATATCTAACTATACTCTATACATATAATATAAGATGAATATATCATTTCATAATTTTATTTTGTAGATATGTACTATTATTAATTTAGAAAATTAATAAAATTTATCTAAATATAAAACTTAAACTTTAAATCCTAATATCTCACAACTTTATAAATTTTAAACCCAAAAATATTAATAATAGAGAATATTTTTATTGATTAACATTATTATATCTACATATCTAAAACTAAATGTCAGTATTCAATAGCCATCGTAAAATCTAATTTTTTAAAATTACATTATAATATAATATGTAAAAATATTAAGTATCAAGATATGAATCAGAGCCATATATAACAAACAAGTGAATAATTAAATTTTGAATTTAAAATTTTTAAAATTAAAAACATTAATTACTATAATTAAATAAAAATTATCAAAATAAAATCTAAAACAATAAAAGATGTTAAAGATAAAATTGACCAAATGATTAAACCCTAGCTCCCATTTACATTTCAATTTCAATTCCTTCCCACCCATTTACTAGGTACTCTCTTTTCTTCCTTTTTTTATTTTATTTTATAAAATTTTCCTCTTACTGTAACATTCTCAACGGCACTTTTGCCAGCGAGATGCTCGTCGTGGAGGCCGACGCCAAACTTGGGAGCCATCAGTAGCTGGCTCTATGACTTGCGAGGCCAACAGATCTATTGGTTCTTGCCCGAAGGCTAACTGCTGCTGGCCTCCCCACTCGCGAGACCCAGCATTAGCTAGTGTTGGCCTCGAGTCCAGCTGCTGATGGGTCTCGAGAGGCGAGCTGGTGTTGGCCTCTCCATCACTGACGACGGGAAGGGGCCAGCAGCTGTTGGCCTCCTTACTCATGGACCTAATAGCAGCTATACTCATGCTAGGTCTTGAGAGGTCGTTGGCGACGGGAGGGTCCAACAACTGTTGGCCTCTCCACCCCTCTTTTTTTTTGAATTTTTTATAATTAGAGTGATTTTTTATTTAATTGTGCAGGTTCAAAAATTTGCATTTTGGGGCATTGTAAAAGGTAAATTATTTTAGTGTTAAGTTATAATTATATAAATTGTGTTTATGAATTATGTAGTTAATATTCTGTTTATTATGTTTCCTTACACATGTACAACAATCTAGGTGTATATTCAACGTTATCTTGTAATAATTCTTGTTTTTTGTTGTTGTCTAAATTAGATAAAGTCCATTGTTATTTGTAATTTAATAGTTAATAACGCATCTGAATATATGCTAAATAGTATGACCTGATTAATAAAGTGAAGGTTTTAATTTGTCAATTATGATTTGTGTGATAGTTATTTGGATTAAGAATGGATAAATCTGGTTTAGTGGAAATGCAATATTTGTAAGCATCTCACTTCTCTACATTTCAGTGGGATGATGTTGAAGAAACAGAGTAGATGTGGTTTGGGAAGTTATTTATTCTTTTATATGGTTTTGAAAGTATAGAATTTAACTCAAGTGGTTATTTTTTTATTTTTTCATTTTTATTTCATAGATGATCGAAAGTTCGATTTGTCACTTACTTTGGTCTCTTTTTCTTTTCCTTTTCTCTTTTGTGATATTCGTATCAGTTGTATTTTGACCCTAGAAATTGGGAAATTATATATTTGTTACTGACTTGTGACTGATTAGTGACCCCAAAGGCAGTCACAAGTCAGTAACAAATGGAGTAGTTGGTCACATGGCCAACTATCTGTGACTGTTTGTGCAATTAAATTAGTGGCTGAATTTAAATCGTTAGTGACCACGCTGGCGGTCACTATTTTGTGATCCCGTGATCCAGCGGGCACAAACTTCAATTTGTGATGAGGTTTTTTGTGACCGCTATGATCAATCACAAATGCTGCCACTGACAGTGTCAGTGATTGATTTTTTGTTAGATTTGTGATCAATTTGGCGATTGCTAAAGCCAATTTTTTTTTGTAGTGCATATGCTAATTAAATATATTGGCCAATAACTAATTAATAAACATGAGTATTCTTATAATTTCAAATAATCATTCGAGTTGTCATCTCACTAGGCAAAATAAATATGGTACATAATAAATTAATATCACTAATGAGAATGATTAATTGATAATTTAATAATCTTGTTCTTTTTCAAAAAGCCCTTTACCAGATAAAAACTAACTCACTAAAGGAGTTCATGTTGGCTCAAAACTCAAGAGAAAATGATAATATTGTGACTAATGAAACAATATTAGGCACCTTGTATTTAATCCACTAACCACAAATTCCATGCCAATTTTTCTTGTACATTGGGTCTAAAATCTTTCCCTTTTTTAATTATCTATAAGTCTTACACGCACTATATAATACTATGTTCGAGTTTATCTTATGATCTTATTTTATAGAAAAATCATATTGACACCTCTCTCTGTTAATTAATAGTTTTTCCCTTGAATATATATATATATTTTCCTTTTTCAACTTTTGGCATGTATTAGTTACAAGTCTTATTCCTCTTTGTTATTACCTTTTTTAAAATAAGATTTCTGTTTCTCACACCTCAGCATCACTTGCAAAGAGTCTTCAATATTTATTGGGTTGTTTTTATGAACCAAAATGATTGTAGCTTGGAAATCAAACTTTCACCATTATTTTTTATTATCCTTTTATAAAGTATGAGAATGATGGAGTTACTACGTAACAAATTTTTTATTTATATAAATTAATAATTATGTTTAAACAAAAAATTGCTAAAAAAAGATTTATTTATTTTTGCTTTTTTCTCAACTCTTGCGTGTATATTTTTTCTCTCTATTATTTTTCCAACTATAATACTCTTTTCTTTCTCTCCAAATTTACTCCCTAATTATTTTAAATGTATCATTTATAATAAGTTAACAAAATACGCTTAAATAATTGAGAAAATATGTTGCCATTTAAAAATTTGAAAAATATTATATATATTAAAAATCTAAACATATGCATCTAGAATATAATGACTACTAATTATTTAGTGATTTGGTATCAAATATTTTGTGAGATACGAAAATAATAGGTATTATATGGACATCTGTAGCACCCCAACTCGGGATATAACCCAAATGCCAGAATGCCACTCAAATCAATCTTATAGCATACAACATGCAATAACATATCCGATAGGCCCATAAATTTTTTTCCAAAATTATCCAATAAACCACAGTGATCATAACTCATAGCATGTTTTAAACTTAATATAGTAATATCAGAGTATGGAAGTCATACTAATAACCCATCGCCATTCAAAACAAATATCAACATAAGCAATATCATACATACGTGCCAAAAGTCTCATATTCTTCCTGATATACCACAACATTTCTAATACCCATACATAGTCAATGGTGAATTCACATATGATTACATTAACCAAACTTAATACAAAATATCAAGCCACAACCTTTAGTCCAAGCCTCTAGTCTCATACTTGTCTGAAAGGAAATAATTGGTACAAGGGTGAGTCATAAGGACTTAGTAAGGAATAAGGCAAAGCAGTAGATGGCTATCTGGAGTCAATGATAACAATGTAGCTCGATAACACGAAACTATGAAAGCTCAAAACAAGCGAGAATGAAGATAATGAACATTTTTCAAACAATAATAATCGCCAGGTCAGGATGCTGTAACCGTCAGCTCAAAAGGCCCAGGATCATCTCGATCGATGCTGCTCAGGAGGTTTAGAGCATCTCAGCAGATCATAGTCGGGAGGAAATACAGACGGCTCAGTTGGCTTGGCTTCAGCCCAATCCAGACTGGAAACTCACTCCAGCCTTATTGCTCATCGAACTAAAATAATTTAAAAGTGCAAGCCCAACTGACTATGCATATCAAATAAAAACAATTATGCATATTAGATTATCCTTATAACTCCATAACAATACAATTGGTCCACAATAACAGTTCAATAATCAAAATGGCACGAGCATCAACTCGGCAATAACAATAGCACAAGCACGACAACTTGGCAACAACAATGGCATAAGCACGACGACTTGGCAAAACAATAGCACAAGCATAACAGCTTGGCAAGGCTCTCGGCCTAACAATTCTCCTGTATTATTTTCAACCAATATTTTGAATGATCAATTGCCAAAAGGGCAGAATAACTGAACAATGATGCCAACATGGCAAATCCACGATATACTGATCAATCAAAGAAATCAATACGATATTTTGACAAATAACAACACCAATTCAATAGGAATGATAAAGTAACACTGTGAAAGTTCATGGTGCTAGAAAGGTAAATTAGTGCATTTAGAACGATTTTAAAGAAAACACAGGCCATTCGACCGTACAGTTTAATTTTCAAACAAAGAAATCAATTTTCACAAAGCTTCACAGAAGCTTACCTAGACAATCATTTCAATAAAATGGGTCAAATATCAATCAATTTCAAATCAGGAGAACCTCACAATTTTCAAAATCAATAACGAATCACGAAAGATATCAAATTAGTAGAACCTAACGAGTTCAACGATGACTATAGATTATGCTCAAAAAAATCAAGAACCAATCGGTAGGACCCTCGTAGGGGTAACAATAATCAACAGAGTACATTAAACAAAGCAATACTAACCCTCATAGGGGTTTATCAAGGAAACGATAGGTCTAGGGGTTGCCAGATTGGCGGATCCTCACTTTATCAACCTCGATAAGAAGTCAGAATACTACTGGTCTCCAAGGCCCAAATTCTCGTCACCTATTAAAAAGATAACTTATAAATTAAACCCTCGTTCAATCCTGAATATCTATACATGCCATATTTAATTATAATCAAATGCAATAATCCCCAGATAACATAATGGTTAGGGTTTTGCTTTAGCATCAATGCTGCAGGATATATTATACGTACCAGTTTTATGACATATTTACGGATTTCAACCTATATCGGACAAATAATAAAATTGAGTCCTTAACTTACCAATTTAACCTTATAATAAATACTAGGTTGATAATAACAATCCAATTTTTGTAAAATCCCAAAATTTGTCACTTAAGTCGCAATAACTTGAAATTGGGGTTTTTTGTACTTAATAATCCATCTAACCTATAGTTCACATGAAATAATACCATTTCGGATTCAATAAACTTAATTATCATGCATGAACGTTCCATTATGATGCATGACTGTTCTGATTGAATCATTTCCTTCATCATTTTTTGAAATATAAGGTTTCAATGAAGAATGCATGTATACAAATACATACAACAAGCTTAGTCCCAATTCCGAATATTTGCCCAAATATTGAATTATCAGTAAGGAAAAATGACGATCAACTTGCATGCATGTTATCCTCTCGACGAGATAAATAAATTGCTCGGTCACCGCCGTCAAAAAATTCTGAAACCACCACCAATAGATGCTCCTCAGCTCCAGGAATCCTTTTCCCCAATCAATTTCTTATTCCGACGCCTAAAAGGTCTTCAAATTGTGAAAAAATCAAAATCCTGCCACCAACATCGCCGTGCGATTTTTGTGCAATTTCTTCTACCACGGTGGTTCGTTGGAAAATTTGAAAGCTCTGAAGTAATCCTTGAGCTAAGCCCGTCAAAATGGTACCCAAGTTCGCCATGAAAAGTTGCCGAAACAAAAACCTACCAAAAGTTCCACTATGGCCAAAACTTTCAGTCCTTTTTCTAGCCGTTCCACCGGTGGCTTATGCAAGAAATTGGTACCTTTGTGTTATACTCAAAGAGAGGAAAAGAATGGTATATAATTTGAGGTATTTTCGTCACTGGTGGAGGTTTTCAAAAAGGGAGAGGAAAACAGGAAGAAGAAAGGAGAAAATGGAGAAGAAAATGGGGAAAAGAAATAGGAAGAAAAGTGAAAGTTGGCCTGCAAATTAAAATGCAATTTTTAGAAATTGCAGTTCATCCCCAAACCTTTTCCTCATCCTTTAATTAGGTCATCTAGAAAATTGCAACACTTCAATTCGGCCTCTAGAAATAGTTAGTGCATGATTAGACCCTATGACCCAAAATAAATACCATGCAACCCCAAAGATTCTAAAATATGATCTAATTAAGTCTTGCCGAATTGCATTTTTACCCCAAAACTTTTAAATATTTTACAATTAAGGCCTTTTTCACTTATTTCGAGTCCTAAAATCCAACCAATTAATTTTCTTGATTTTATCAATCTTATTTTTCAAAATCCTGAATTTTAGGGGTGTTACAACATCCATCTAATAAGGGTAGCTCAATAATCAAGGGGTAACACAAGTTAAGTACTAGATCCTCTTGTGAATTATGTGAAATCTGGGATATTATAAGACCTTCTGAAAATTTGCATAAGTAAGGATTTTTAAAATTATATTTACTTTATTTATTATAAGATTTTGTTTAAATATAATATATGGATCTCTTTTCTTTTTAAGAATCTCATTTCATATTCTAGAAATATTGTGTAACACCTCTACAATTCTAATTGGTAAAATTTAAAAATCATAATTTTAATTAAAAAAAAATTTGAGGGTCAAAATGTAAATAGGAAAGGATTTAATTGTATGGAATTTGAAAGTTTTGGGGGTCAATTTATAATTACTTTGGGTCAACTGGGTTAATATAGGGCACTCATAAAATGAGGGATTAAATTTAAAACTGAAAGAAAGTTTTGCGGGTCAATCTGTAATTATAAGAAAATTCCCTTTAAAAAGCATTTCCCACGTCCCCTACCATTTTTGTTTAATTTCTGTATGCAAACCCGCCGGCATTGGTGAAGCTTGAAGATATCCATGCTAATCTCTTCCTCTTAGCTCCAGGATCACATTGATACCAATCTTTTATAAAAACAACCGACAGAAAGGCCAAAATTTGAGCAAGAAAATTGGGCAGTGGCGATGGGTGGCGGACGTAGCATCTTGGCGGTGAAAACTTGTGACTGGAAGGTAGGTTTTATAGCATTCAGCTCAGAGAACAACTTAGTGTCTTTAATTTCCAATTTCGACCACAGACGGTAGAGGAATTTAGCAAAATGAGCGATGGCGGAGGTGGTGGAGTAGCGTGATTTAGGCTTCAATTGACGGCCAATTCGACAACAAAACTTGAAATTGGTTGGGGCATTTTACTGTACATATTGAGATGCGGCGATTGGTGGTGGCAGTAAGCAACTCCGATGGCGACGGTGATACACGTAGTCCTAAGACATAATTTTCATCTCATCATGGTGATCGCATGCATGGTGTTGTTTTGAGGTGGTTTGGTTTCGAAAATTGAGTGAATTGATAAATTCAGTGTGAAATGGAATTTGTTACCTTTAAGCTTTTGATTATTTTTGTTGGTGTATAATTTCATGTATCTTGATGGAAGTTGGAATTTCATATGAATTGGGACTGAACGATGGGGTGCATGGATATATATAGAATGTTAAGTGGACATGAATTTGTAAAATATATATAATCCTTGATTAATTAAGTTAAATTAGGTAATTGAAATCCTAACCTTATGTATTATGATATATGGAGCCAAGGTGTTAAAGATTGGATTATTATTAGCTAGAATTAATTGATGTAATTTTATATTAGACTTTTGTGTAATGTTGCAAGGACGAAATATTAATAGGAGTCTGAATCGATTATCTTGTTTCGACTAAATTATTGATATAGGACTTAAATTATTAAATTAGGAAATATTGACATAGGAAATGTTTATCGACTGAAATAATTAAGACCCTCGTAAATATTATAGCGTTATTAGCATAGTTATCATGTTACTCTTATGGTATTCTTGGAACCAAGCCCTAAAATATTGTATTAATTAGAAAAAAATCGATATTAAGATGTAAATGGTTTAATTATTATTTAAAGAATGATACAAACATTTTAACATTAAATACGCCTTTTTGAAATAGGTGAGATGAGGAGTTGGGATTTACAAGTCAGTAAGATAAGGATGCTCTTGGGTTGTTACTACCCGTAGGGACGCCATGGGTCGGTTGGGTGCTGGACTAGGTCTAGAAAGACGACCAAGCAATATGGACCGATGGTGGTTGGTCCCCAACTAGTACCCACTTAAGATCCTGACTTACAAATAGTTGAAGGTAGCTGTCTGTGAGTGGTGGGATCTGGCATGTGGCCAACCATACTACATGTCTACCGAGTCAAGTGCTTGGGTAATGGAGTAATAAGTGAAGTCTGTTATGTTATATTTGTACTCCGTACTACCATTTATGTACTGTTCTGGAAGTAATAAGGACAGAATTGCCAACAATCTATTGAATGTGTTATCACATGTGTTATAGTATATCGTTAGTTTATGTTGTAAATGACTTACTCAATGTTGATTTTTCCTTCTTAATTGTTGCACTTTCAATAGTTTTTCGTTGATTATTTGTCATACACACCCCTTACGAAGTCCTTAAGACTTACCTCATTCTGTTATTTTTTATTCTCTTCCCAAATAGGACTTGATGAAGGTTGAGGGTTAAAGGCTTGCCTGAGTAAAGATGTATTTTGTAATGGATTAGGTGCTATGTATGTATATATAGACTACAATTAATTGTGACACTTAGACTTATGGATGTTATGTAAAAAGCTAAGTTTGATTTGGGACTTTTGATATGAACATATTTGCACACTATGGATTGATCTTTTGGGTTTATTATTAAGTTGCTGTCTTTTGAGGTTTTGGGTGGATTTTGGCTTCTACAGTTTATCTTTTGAATTATGTTTTAAGTCTGAATTGGTGACACCTTAGCTTAGGATTCACCTCTAGCTGGGGCGCTACTACAATGGTATTAGAGCCTAGGTTTGCCAATGACCTAGGTAAATGAGTGTCGGTGGGATTTATGTCGAGTATGTGGGATAGAAGATTAGTTAAGGTATGAATTCTTGGGTATGGTGTTTGATACTAAGAGGTAGGAGATTATACCTGGGATTGCCGACTAGTTTGTAATCTTCACTTTTGAAAAATTGAATATTGGACATTAGATTGAGGAATTGAACCTTGGCTATCTTGTGTGTGATTAAAATTCTTTTATGTGATTAAGAAAGTTGGAAATGAACTTGATTAGTATGTCATTAATGAAATAAACTTATATATTGCAGTATGATGGGAGAACATAGAAAAGGAAAAGAACTTATGAAAGATGAAAGCAAAGAATCCCTAGAAAAGAGAATTAGAGTTTTAGAACATGAAAGAGCAAGATTATTGGAGCAATGCCAACACCATGAGGATTGAATTTATAACATGCATGAGGCATTGAGGGAAATGAGAGCAGAGACATATCATTTAAGAATGATGGTTCACGTCAGAAATGACACTGTAGAGAGGTTTATGGATGAAATGGAGTGGGAAAGTGAAAAGGTAAAAATAGCTGAAGGATAGATTGAGAGGCTCCACATGGTACGAGCCTAGATGGAGGAGACTTTTGGGACTTTAGAGACAGATCACCGTAAGATTAGCAGTACGGCCCAAATGATTATGGATGAAGTCAGAATGATGCTGGCATATTATAGGAGTGCCATAGATCAGATCATTAGAGTTGGGATAGCATCCGAGGTCAGACCCTTTAGAGTTTGTCCCTTTCTGGAGTTGGGGGAAAGGTAGGGTATCTGCACTGAGGAGGTACCCGAAGGAAACCCAGAGGTGCCACCAGTGGAGGATCCTGAGGAGGACCTTGAATGGGAGCCCTTGATTGAGGTATCACAGGGGATTACTATGAAAAATGACTTTTCAAAATTTGAAGAAGACGGTGATGATATGGATATAGAGTTGAATGGGGAAAAACAAGAGGATGAGAATGAAAATATAGAGTTTGACATTACCGATGTAGAAGACTAGAGTTAAAGACTCTTATACGTGTAAATATGCTTGTAAATATGTATGTATATTTTAGTAATAACTTTTAGCCGTTAAATTAGAATGTAATAGGCTAAGGGTAGCTAGACTAATAGGGTAATGCCCTAACTCAAGCTTCGTCATTTTGTTTAACGACTAGGCGAATAGTTAGCTTAGCTAATTTTGGATTTTTACTTTGTATATACCATTGCAAACAATTGCTAGAGCTAACTTGAATTGATATTGAAGGTTTTTATGTTGATTTTTGAATGAATAGACTTCTGTTATGATGAATTTTACTTAAATCTGTTAATTGTTTTATCTGCGAATTTAAGGGATTAAGAAAGAATTGATGATAACCTTAGATATCATTGCAATCTTGATAATTTACAGGTTAAAAAGTATCCTAGATTTAAATTGATTTAGAGAAAAGAATGGCATCACATAAGGGTTCTCAAATACGTAATCAGGTTCGAGCAGGACGACGAGGAGGCGGGCCGGTAGACGGGTTAATTTACCAAATATCCCTAGATAGGAAGCCCCTACAACCATTGTCGGAAGAAGAGTTTTCATATGCTCCTTCAATTGATCAACTTGTTGTAGGTCAACATGGAGACCCCATGTTCCAAATGTGGCAATGATTTATGTAATTCTGGTAGCAACAGGGACAGGGTGATAAAGTAGGAAATGTGGAAGAGCTTGCTAAAGATCAGGCATTGGAGCGGTTCATTCGCTTACAGCCTCCAAAATTCTTAGGGGAGCCGGACGACAGAAAGACTAAAGTATGGATTGAAAACTTGGAGAAGATATTTGGGACCTTGCATTACTCGGACGAGTATAAGGTTTGATAAGCTACGTTTCTACTTCAGGTGGGCTGTTGAAGGGATTTAATGGACTTGGGAAAAACTTTACCCTAGAGTTCATGGAAAAAATATGTACCGTTGGTGGCCAAACTTGCAAGGGAGAGAGAATTTATGGATTTGCTACAAGGAACGTCCTCTGTCAGTCAGTATGAGGCTACTTTTAGCTGACTAATTCAGTATGCACCCTACATACTTGTAGATGAAGAGCATCAAACCAGCAAATTCATGGAAGGATTGTGGCCAAAACTCAAACAGGCACTTGTCACATGTGATCTTTCGAGCTTTAACCATATTGTGAGTAAGAAGCTGCAAGTAGTGGCAGAACTATGGGAGATTTGTAAAATTGAAGACAAATGGCAAAAGAGAAAAATACCCAAGTAAACAGAATAACCTTGGAAAGAAACACAAAAAAATTTAGAGTGGGGGTGCTAATTAACCAACTCACCAGGCCATTGGGGTCGCAGATTCGACTCAAAGGGCAGCACTGAAGAAATGTGAATTTTGTGGAGGACTAGGCCATGAAGAATCTGAGTGTTGGAAAAAGGGGGCATATGTGCGGGTTGTGGTAGTGATCAGTATTTTATTAGGGATTGCCCCGACATAAGGAAGCTAGCACATGTAGTGAAAAGAAAATAAGTAGCAGGGACCAGTGGGAAATTGAAGGTTCGAGCTCTTTACATATACCCTAATAGGAGAAAAGGTGCCAGACCCTAATGAAGTGGTTGAAGGTATAGTTTCTATTTATGGAATTAATGGTACCTCTTTTTATGATCCCGGAGCTACTAATTCCTTTATATCTACATCTTCCTCTCTAAGTTGAATGTACATCCTGAAATCATGGCTTATCAAATATAGGTACAAATACCTTTAGGGATAGGGTTCTTAGCGGATTTTATGTATCGAGCATGCCCAATTAGGATTGGTGATAGGGAGTACCAACCGATCTTATAGAAATGCCTATTGAGGAATATGATTTAATACTTGGAATAGATTGGTTGTACTGGCATCAGGCACAAGTGAATTGTTACACCAAGCATATCACTCTTGGGGACAAGGTAGCAATACCCACACGTTGATCCACATATACGACTTCCCTGATACCTATTATATCCAAAGTAGAGGCTAGGAAAATTCTGAGAGAATGATGATAGGGGTTTTTAGCATACCTTGTCAATAAACCCTAGGACATAGCCAGAATAAAAGAAGTGGAAATAGTGACAGATTATCCGGATGTATTTCTGGAGGAGCTAAACTCATTACCACTCGATCGAGATATAGAGTTCGTTATTCGCATTCTCTCTGGTGCCACACTTTTTTCTAAAACCCTATACTAAATGGCGCATATAGAATTGAAGGAGCTAAAGAATCAACTCCTGGAATTATTAAAGAAGAAATTCATAAGGCCCAACACTTCTTCGTGGGGAGCTCCAGTGATGTTTGTTAAAAAGGAAGATGGGTCCTTGAGGATGTGCATAGATTATAGGGAGTTGAATAAGTTCACTATCAAGAACAAATACCTCTTTCCACATGTGGGGAATTGTTTGACCTTCAATAAGGATCTACGGCCTTATCAAAGTTGGATTTGAGGCAGAGGTAATATCAGTTGAAAATTAGGGAAGAAGATATTTGAAAGACTAAGTTCAATTCCAAGTACGGTCATTTTGAGTTTGTAGTAATGCTATTTAGTCTGACTAATGCCCTGGAAGCTTTCATGGATTTGATGCACTAGATTTTCCAACCATATCTAGACTAATTTGTGGTAATATTCATTGATGATATTTTAATGTATTTAGAACCAGAGAGGAGCATGCAAAGTACTTACACATAGTTTTAAAAACTTTAAGGGAGCATAAGTTGTATGCAAAGTTCAGAAAGTGTGAATTTTAATTAGAAAAAAGTAGCTTTCTTGGGTCACATTATATCCTAGAATGGGGTAGAGGTCGACCTTTCTAAGATAGAGGTAATAGTGAACTGGAAAAGACCTAAGAATATAATAGAAGTACGCAGTTTTTTGGGACTCGTCAACTATTATAGGATGTTTTTACAAGATTTTTCTAAGATAGCCGGCCTGTTGACTAAGTTGACTCAGAAGAATCATCTATTTGATTAGAACAAGGAGAGCAAGAAGAGTTTCCAAGAATTGAAGAAAAGATTGACTTGAGCTCCAGTTTTAGCTCTTCCTGAAGGATTAGAAAGTTTTGTTGTGTATACAGACGGCTCTAAGGAAGGGCTTGGATGTAACACCCCTAATTATTTTTAATTTATGAAATTTTAATTAATTTAGAAAGTTTTGGGTCTAATTGAAGATTTAGAAAATCTAATTGAACATCTTTTGGAAGTTATGGGGTCAATTGTTAATTATTGAAAACTTAAGTGAACTAAATTTGAAAACTTTGGGGTTTGCATGGAAGGGTTGAAGTCAACCAGGTTAAAGTTGTATTTTATATAATTGAAAGGGCCTAATTGATTTAAGCAGATTCTTTTAGAGGCTAATTTATAATTTTCGCAAAATAGCCTATATATATATATCAAAATTCATTTCCACCCATTTTCCTTTCGTCTTCTCCGCATCACCTCTCTCTCATTTCCATTGGTAATTCCTCTATGGTAGTCAATTTTTCCAGCCAAAACCCTACCATTCTCTTCTCCTCACTCCTAGTTTCACTTTTATACTTCATGCACGATGGTTGGACGGCGGGTCACCAAAAAATGTGAAGCTTGATTTTTAGCCAACAACAACCTTGAAGGGCGATGGTGAAGCATGGTGGAAGGCATCTTCTGGGTAGTTGTTCTTGAAGTTCTCGGCTTGAGGAAGCTTTCAGTACCTTTACCTGGAGGTTAGACGCGGCGGCGATGGCGATAAAGGGAGATTGGAGGTGGTGGCAAATGGTGGCGTTGTAACTTCGGGGCGTGTTTGGCGAAGATTTTGCCTGCAAAACTTCGAAGGGGTGGCAACATTGAGTTTGGGAGGCTGAGAAAAGCATTTTGGTTGTGAGTTTGGTCTGCTTCGGTAGAGGTGGTGGAATGATAGTTTTTTCCTCTCGACGCAACGAATGTAACTGCGTAATTGGTTCGTGAATTTGGGGCCTCATTGAATGAATCTTGGGTAAAGAATTGGGAAAGGGTTTTGCTTATATATATACATGTACACTTGTTGTACCGATATCTCATTAAACCTTGTATTATGCAAGAATGAAAGATTTAAAATGTGATTGATATGTATATTTCCCCATGCATGGAGTATTGTAGTTAATGGATCCGGATATGTCTCGTTACACGCCTAAATATAGACTAAATGAGTTTATTAACCGATTAAACCTTAATTTATGGATTTAAGACCTAAGTGGCATTTGTTGGGATTGATTATGAAGAGTTAAGCTATTATTGTGATCTTAGGAGGATATTATGATGATGAGTAAGTAATTGAGGACTAGTCTGTGTTTCGTTATTAAATATGATATGAACTGGGATTATTTTGGGAATAACAACTTTATTAGTCATTTTGGGCCAATAGTACCATTTAAGCCCTAAAATTATTATATTAGTCGGTTAACTAGTGATTTTAGACTATTAATGGTTTAATTGTGATTATTAGGATAGAATGTGAATTTTGACTTTGAAAATATCATTTTTGTTAGGTAACAACGACGTGGGTCTCGCAGAGCAGTAGGTGGTGACAACTTTTTGGGATTTCGAAGGTGAGGGTCTGCCAATTTGGCGCTTTCTTACACTCTTCGGTATTTGTGATAAACCCCTGCGAGGGTTACTATTTTTGTACTGACTGTACTGTGTTATTGAATTCTGTGATCTGTTGAGATCTCATTGATTATTTGTTATTTGATCCGAACACCCTTGTAAGGGTTACTTTCTGTTATAACTCTTTTTTCTGTTTGTTCTGGCACCCAAAACTTCTATTTGTTATATGTTATCTATTTGTTCTGTTATTTGTCCTGTTCTGATGTCCAACTATCTGTTGTATGATTGCTTTGTTAACTGACTGTTCCGCTATCTATCTATTATGCTATCTACCCATTCTGATATCAGTATTGTCCTGTACTGTTATTGTTTGCCTTGCTGGCATACTTGTTTATTTGGTATCCGTGATGCGCTTGGGATTTCCCCTCGTCATCTGCAAACTGTTTGTTAACCTGTTATTGGTATGGAGAACTATTAAGTGCCTATTCTAGCAAATTGTTTGGTTATATGGGACACGCTAGGGATTACCCCCTGGGTGCTAGCCGTACGCTAGGGATTTCCCCTTGGGTACAAGCGATAGGCTAGGAATTTCCCACTAAGTATCAGCGATGCGCTAGGGATTTCCCCCTAGGCATTGACGGTGTGCTATACAGTCTGTATGGGCATCTGCCATGTGCCAAGTGGCCATGCTTTGGTAATACTGAATGATTGTCTGGCATAAAGGGAATCTGATATGCATGTCTGGTTATATTTTGTTGAAATCCATATACTTTAGGTTTGCTTTACTTGGCTATTCCCTGATTGCTTGTAACCTGCTCATGGAGCAATAAGGTAGGAGAGTTTCCTGATCGCTAAATTATCACTATTTGTTTTCTTGATATGTATTCGCCTGATTGTAAATTATGATCTGTTGAGTTGATGTTTTCTCGATAGATCTCTACTATTATCCTTGTGATTATCCCTTACTAAGTCCTTTAGATTTACCCTCTTGCACTATTTTATTGGTTCAAACAGGTATAGGTGATGGATAAGAACATTTTGAGCTGAAGGCATGGAAGATATATTTTGTAATAGCACCATGGATATATATATATATATAGATGCATAGGTCTCTTTTGAACTCTATCTTTTCTTAACTTAGGGAGGTTGTGATATGTAGGTCTGAATTGTGATCTCGAGTATGCAAATATTATGAATTGTGTCTCGAGACAGTTTATGGTATGTACTTAAAGATTCGTGAAACTTGCTAAGTTAAGCTTGTTGATGATCTTGATAGGTTCTAAATTGTTACTATAGGCCTTTTCTGATAAATGAGTTCATAGGTTAAGACTGAACTATGTGGTGTCTCAGCTTCAGGGTTAACCTGAGTGGGTTGCCACATTGGGTGTGTGCTAATGCAGAGGGGGCGAGTTATCACCTATGCATCTAGAAAGTTGAAACCACATGAGAATAATTATCCAACTTATGACCTGGAGCTAGCTGCAGTGATTTTTACATGGCAAAATGGAGATACTATCTCTATGGGGCCATTTTCAAAGTATATACTAATCATAAGAGTTTCAAGTATTTGTAGTCCCAGAAGGATTTGAACATGCGACAACGAAGATGGATGGAATTTCTGGAAAATTATGACTTCTCTATCATTTACCACTCGGGAAAAGTGAATGTAGTGGTAGATGCTTTGAGCCGAAAGGCCGGGATGGCCCACATCTTGAGAATAGGAGCATCAAAAAGTCTAAGAGCAGATGCAGTGATAAGAATGAAACAACAAACTTGGATCATAGGAATAAATGTGCAGTAGAAGTTATATGATGAAATACGACGAGCTCAGGCTAATGATAGTTAGAATTGAAAAAGAAAGAAATTGTCGGGAGTTCTGGAGAGTCTGAATTTAGTACAGATAGTCAACACACTCTTTTATTCCGTAGGAGAATATATGTGCCTGAAGAAATGAAAGGAAGATTATTAGAAGATGCACACAAGGCAAGATATGCGATACATTCGGGAGATATGAATATGTATCAAGATCTAAAAAGCAGCTTTGGCGGAATGGAATGAAGAAAGATGTTGCAAACTATGTGTAGAAATGTTAACCTACCAGTTGGTAAAAGCAAAGCGCCAACGACCCTCAGGGTTGCTACACCCACTTCCGATCTTTGATTGGAAATGGGAACAAGTAGTTATAGACTTTGTAATAGGTCTACATATGGCTCATAAAGGTTATGAATGCATTTGGATGATAGTAGACTCGTTAACAAAGTCCGCACATTTTCTACTATTCGGAACACATTACATGGTTGAAAAACTGACAGAGTTATACATTAAGGAAATAGACAGATTACACAGAATCCCAACCAATATTGTGTCAGATCGAGATCTAAAGTTCACCTTGAGATGTTGGAAGAGTTTGTAAGAACACCTGGGAACAAAGTTACAATTCAGCTCTGCTACTTATCCATAAACATGTGGTCAGTCAGAAAGGGTAACCAGGATATTAGATGATATGCTAAAGGCTTGTATCTTGGATTTCAGTGGGAGCTGGAACAGACACCTTTCTCTGATAGAATTTGCTTACAATAACAGCTATTGGTCTACTATTCAAATGGCTTCGTATAAAGTATTGTATGGTAGAAAATGTTGATCTCCGTTACATTGGGACCTCGAAGAGCATAGGAACAATGATGATAAATTCTTGGTAACCTTAATGCTAGAACTAATTCAAGAGACTATTGAGAAGGTACAGAAGATTAAATAAAAAAAAATGAAAGCAGCCCAAGATCGACAGAAAACTATGCAGACAAATGGAGAAAGGACTTAGAATTTGAAGTTGGTAACGAAGTGCTCCTTAAAGTATTCTTGAGAAAAGTTATCTAAAGGATTGGAAAAAGCGGAAAGCTTAGCTCGAGATATGTTGGCCCTCATGAGATATATGAAAGAATTGGCCTAATAGCTTACCGATTGACACTACCCCAAGGAATAACAGGAATACATGACGTCTTTCATGTATCATAGCTTCGGAAGTATCATCCTAAGCCCCCCACGTTATTTCACATGAAGACATAACACTGGAAATCAACCTAACCTATGAAGAGCAACTGATTCACATCTTGGATCAAAAATTTCAAGAACATAGGAATCGAAGGATTCCTCGAGTGAAAGCATTATAGCGTAATCACAACATAGAAGAGGTTGCCCAGGAACGGGAAGATTATATGTGCAAACAGTATCCCAAACTTTTTCAATGGCTAGGTAAGAATCTGGGGACCAGATTCTTTTAAGATGGGGAGGATTGTAACACCCCTAAAATTCTAATTGGTAAAATTTAAAAATCATATTTTTAATTTGGAAAAAAAAATTTAAGGGTCAATATGTAAATAGATAAGGATTTAATTGTAGGAATTTGAAAGTTTTGGGGGTCAATTTATAATTACTTTGGGTCAATTGGATCAATGTAGGGCACTGATTAAATGAGGGATTAAATTTAAAACTTAAAGAAAGTTTTGCGGGTCAATCTGTAATTATAAAAAATTGCCCTTTAAATAGCATTTCCCTCATCCCGCCATTTTTGTTTAATTTATGCATGCAAATCCCTCATTCCTCTCTGACAATTTGCTCTTTGGTGCCGACAAAGCTTGAAGATATCCATACCAATCTCTTCCTCTTAGCTCAAGGATCACATTGGTACCAACCTTTTATAAAAACAACCAACAAAACGAAAACTTGTAAGTGGAAAGTCGATTTTATAGCACATAGCTTAGAGATTGATGTCTTTAATTTCCAGTTTCAACCATTGACGGTGGCTGAATTTAGCAAAACGGGCAATGGCAGAGGTGGCAGAGACAACCGACGAAACAGAAACTTGTGACTGGAAGGTCGATTTTGTAGCACATAGCTCAGAGATTGATGTCTTTAATTTCTAGTTTCAACCATCGACGGTGGCTGAATTTAGCAAAACGGGCGATGGCAGAGGTGGTAGAGCAGTATGATTTAGGCTTCAATTGACGGCCAATTCAACCGCAAAACCTAAAATTGGTTGGGGCATTTTATTTTACGCATTGAGACACGTTGATTAGTGGTGGTAATTGGAAACTCCGGCAGCGGTGCACGATAGTCCTGGGACAGAATTTTTGTCTCGTCAGGGTGATTGCATGCATGGTGTTGTTTTGAGGAGGTTTGGTTCCAGACATTGAGTGAACTGGTAAATTCGATGGGAAATGGAATTTGTTACCTTTAAGCTTTTGATTATTCTTGTTGGTGTATAATTTTATGTATCTTGATGAAAGTTGGAATTTTAGATGAATTGGGATTGAACAATGGGATGCATGGATATATTTATATAAATATATATAATGTTAAGTGGACCTAGATTTGTATAATATATACAATCCTTGATTAATTAAGTTAAATTAGGTAATTAAAATCCTAATCTTATGTATTATGATATATGGAGCCGAGGTATTAAAGATTGGATTATTATTAGCTTGATTTAATTGGTGTAATTTTTATATTTGACTTTTGTGTAACGTTGAAAGTATAAAATATTAATAGGACTCTAAATTGATTATCCCATCTCAACTAAATTGTTGATATATGACTTAAATTGTTAAATTAGAAAATATTGACATAGGAAATGATTATCGACCGGAACAAATAAGACCTTCATAAATATTATAGTGTTATTAGCATAATTAGAATGTTACTCTTACAGTATTCTCAGAATCGAGCCCTAAAATATTGTATTAATTAAAAAACAATTGATACTAAGATATAAACATTTTAATTATTATTTAAAGAATGATACAAGCATCTTAACGTTAAATACACCCTTTTGAAATAGGTGACGATGAGGATTTGGGATTTGCAAGCCAGTAAGATGAGGACGTTCTTGGGGGTTTACCACCTATAGACGCCACGGGTCAGGTTGGGCCCGAGGCTAGGTTTGGAAAGACGACCGGGCGGTATGGACTGATGGTGGCTGGTCTTCCGGCTAGTACTCACTTAAGATCTTGACTTGCAGATAGTTGGAGGTAGTTGTCTGCGAGTGGCGGGATTTAGCATGGGGCCGACCATGCCACATGTCTACCGAGCCAAGTGCTTGGGTAACGGAATAATAAGGGAAGTCTATTATTTTATATTTTTACTTCGTGTTAACGTTTTTGTATTGTTCTGGGAGCAATAAGGTTGGAATCGCCAATAGTTTGTTGAATGTGGTATCACATGTGTTATAGTGTATTTTTACTTCATGTTGTAAATAACTTGCTCAATGTTGATTCTTTGCTTATTAATTGTTGCACTTTCAACAGTTTTTCCTTAATTATTTGTCATACACACCCCTCACTAAGTCCTTAGAACTTACCCCCTTCTGTTACCTTTTATTCTCTTCCCCGATAGGACTTGATGAAGGTTGAGGGCTCGTGGCTTGCTTGAGTAAAGATGTATTTTGTAATGGATTAGGTGCTATGTATGTGTACATAGACTACACCCAATCATGACACTTATACTTGTGGATGTTACGTAAATAGCTAAGTCTGATTTGGGACTTTTGATATGTACATATATGCACACTTGTGATTGATCTTTTGGGTTTATTATCGAGCTACCATCTTTTGAGATTTTAGGTGGATTTTGGCTTCTATAATTATCTTTTGAATTATAATTTAAGTCTGAATTGGTGGCACCTTAGCTTAGGACTCGCCCTTGGTTGGAGCGCCACATATTGCTAGTTCAAACACTACAAGAAAAGAGAAATTTAGTGAGAAAATAATGAGTGACAATGTATAAATTGTTGCTAATTATATATATTAAGTAATAAATAGTTTTGTTTTATTATCCTAATAATTTTTATAAATTTATTGTTGACAAGAATAGTGTTTAAAATTGTCATTATTGACAATTATCTACAGACTTAAAGTGACGACATAGTGACTGTGAAAATCTTACTATAAATTATAGTTATAATTTTTTTTTTGCCATTAGATTGTCACTTATTGTGAAATATGGTAATAATTAAAAATATTAGTATTTGTCATTTTTAAATCATATTGTGATGAAAATAAAAAATATCACTAGTGACAAAATAAAAACCATTGCCATTAATATATAATATTACAAATGACAATTTTTACATTTTTATTTATTTTTTTATGACTAATATATATATATATATATATATATATATTAATAGTAAGAGCCCCTCAAGTGATTTTTTTTCAACCCTTCTTCTACTTCTTTTCTTTTTGTTTTGACTTGTGGGCATAGAACAAGTACTTATGAGCATATGCTTGAATCTATTCCAAAGTAATTATAGTCTTTTTGTAATCATTCTACACAATTTAGAGGTGTTTGGGTGAGCTTATAAGCTCCTTAAAACATCTTATAAGATGTTTGAGAACTTATAAGCTATTAAAAAGTATTTGGTAATTTTTTTAAAAAAGAACTAACAACCTTCTAAAATAAGATGTTAGGAGCTTATAAGCTTTTTTAAAAAAAGTAAGAAAACCATAACTTATTTTTAAAATCTTAATAAGCTCCTTCACTTTTAATCATTTTAATTATAAAATTGCCATTATTAACATATTATAAGCTCTAAAATCTTATTTTATCAAAACACTTTAACAACTTATTTTAAAAATAAAATTTTACATCTTATAAGTTTCAAAAATATCTTATAAGATGTATAAATTTATAAAATGATTTAAATAAACCTAGCCAAACACTCTCTTAATCATCGTCCAGAAAAGAACGAAAAGAAAAAGTAGGGACTCAAGTTGTACGCTTCACGCATTCCATCTTCAATCGTGCAATATACACCATAAGATATACTTCTTCTGTCAAGAAATTATAAATCATTAGACATCATTTCAAGTATAGCGAATGTTGTTGTTTTCATCATCATCATCATCATCATCATTATTATTATTATTATTATTATTATTGTATATATCCAATTGAATGATGTTAAATAGCATAACGATATAGAGATTTGAAGTTTTTGTAATATTAAGATTATAAGAAAAATTAATATGATATGCCAGCTCCAATATCAAACAGTTTAATTTCTAACAAACGTTACAAGAAAAAGGATCGTTAGCGATAAAATAGTAACAATATTGCAAAAGTGGTTTATATGAAATAATAATAAAAAATTTATTTTTGTCACTCTAATAATTTTTACAAACTTATAGTGAAAAGATTAGTTTTTTAGTTTTTAGGTTGTCACCATTGACAATCTATTGACAATAAAATTTTTATCCCAAATTATAATAGCAATTTTTCATGTCATAGTAAGTGTCATTAAATTGCCAACAGTGACAACTTAAAACATTAGCTTTTGGTACCTACTATTAAATCATATTATGACAAAATAAGAATTATTGTCGTTTAAAAAATATTATTAGTGATAAAATAAAAGTTATCGTCACTTAATATATGTTATTAGTGATAAATTTTATATTGTCACTCATGTATTTTACTTTTCTGTAATGAAAATATCAATAATTTTGAGATATATATATGTATACGTAAGCATACGTATAAGTAGCGTCCCCTCTCGGGATAGCACCTAAACTGATGCACCAATCCAGTTCAAACTTAAATCTCAATTTATAATACAATCAATAGGCCCATAATATGTTTCAAACTTATCAGAAATAACAGTGGATTTCAAACTTACTAGCTTAACAAAACATTAAATACTCATCATAATCCAACTTCTTAACATCTAATTAAACATATACAGGCCTCAAGTCATCAACATCGGTCCTGTCATACCACAACGTCTCTAAATCCAAGTTCAATATTCAAGAGATCCCACATATATACATAAGCACCTGTTTAATTACAAATTGTATCTTCTCTTCAAGTTAAGCCAGAGATCCATTTCCATCATTTAATCCTATCTGAGAAACATGAATAACACCGGGGGGGGGGGGGGGGGGTAAGTCCAAAGGACTTAGTGATGGACAATAGTAGCCATAAGCAATAGGGATCTATCGAGGAAGAATCAACTCAACAGATCGAAATTTAACAAGTAATCAGGTACATTTCAAAATGCAGGCATTAACAAGTCTGGTAAACAAGCATTATCAAATTCAAGACTTTTAGTAGGTACTAGCTCGGGGCTTGTGACTGCTGACTCGAACGGTGCAGCTAGCTCAACCGCTTTACTACGGGAGGTATCATCGCTAACTCATTCGGCCCGGACAATAGCCCGAATTAGACCAGGAACTACACCATCATCCTTATTGCTCCAAGAGCAAGTTTCAAGCGATCAAGATACAAGTACGAACAAGCAAACCCGTACAATATATGCATTTCAATAGATCAGGACGAAACATGCATATCGATTCACCTTATTCCATTCAAACAAGTACTTCCATAGCGTGACAGCTTGGTATAAATTGCCCATACAGACTGTATAGCGCATTACGGATACTTAAGCGGATTGCTTAACGTACCGTGGATGCCTAAGCGAACTGCTTAGCGTATCGTAGACACCCAAGCGGACTGTAAAGCATGTCCTAAGTATCCCAACATTCCGCATAGGATTGGCACTCGGCCTAAATACTATCTCCACACAGGTACAACAAGTATGACAAGTATCAATCAAGCAATTGGATTTGTCGACAAGGTAATATATGAATAACCAACAAGTACAATCAGGCCAACATGGCTAGATAACAGGATACAAATGAGCAAGTATGCCGGCAAGGCATCTGATAACAATTCAAGACGAAAACAAGTACCAATCGAGATAAGTACAATACAAGACAAAATGAAGTTTTGGGCGCTAGAACAAACAAAAACGAACTCAATTGAGTGAAACAAGAACTAACCCTCATAGGGTATACAAATCAATAATAGATCACGAGCAAGTACACTATCAAGTACACAATCAAGTACGGATCTCAATAAACCCGTGCAAGTACAATTTCAAGCAAATTTAACCCTCATAGGGGTTTTTCCACAATTACAGATAGAATAATTGAGGCCAAAGTGGCAGACCCTCACCTTCAAAATCTCAGATACAACAACCAAAATTATCAATTTAATGGTCCAAGGGACCCACTTCCTCATCACGTAACGAAAAAGTATAATTATAGTCAAAATCCATATTTGACTCCTAGTACATCACTATCATGCTTATCATTAATCCAAATTCACTAATTAACTTATTAACGTGATAGTTTAAAGCTTCAATGGCACTATCGTCCCTAATAATGGCTAATATGGTTAGTAGTGCCAAAGTAACGCTCACTTTTTATATCAATTCACTTATCAGGATATAGACTAGTCCTTAATTACATAAGCTTTTCATAATATCAACCTAAAGTCACAATAATTGCTTAATTCTTCATAATTAATCCCAACAATTGCCATTTAGGTCTTAAATCTCCAAATTAGGGTTTTTCACTTAAATAATTACAATAAATTCCAAGATTATCATAAAATAATATAATCCTAGTTCACCAAGCTTAATATGGCACATGCATGTTCCGAAACCTCAGTTCAATATTGCCTTAAATAACTTAATCGCCATTACCTAGGTTCCAATTTCATAAAATAAAAGTTTAATCACTTAATTAACTTAATTATTTCAAACTTATTATATAATAATACCAGTTCAGGCTCACTAAGCCATACCATAATCCATGCATGGGGAATACACATCTCAACCATATATTAATGCTTCATTATACAAGGTTTATGGAAATTATGGTACAACACATGTATACATACATATATATATATATAAGCATATTCCCATCCAACTCCTTTACCCATGATTGGCTAAACCAAACTTCGAACTCATGAACCAAAGACACCACTGTGACCTCCGCGATGAGACAAGGAGACTACCTTGGAACCGCCGCCGCCGTGCACCACTGCCGAAAAAGCTCAACAATACCACCACAAGATGCCTTTCAGCCCCCTGAACCGAATGCCACAACCAATTGCCCCCCGGCCTCTGATGTCCATATAAAGGACACGACGAGCATAAATACCCTCTTTAACTTCTATTCTAACGAATTGAATATCTTTTATAAGGAATCGGAGGAATATGCGACGATTTTTTTCCAGGAAATCCTTGAGTTTTGTTGCCAAGAAGGCCGTCAATTGAAGCTTCGAAGTTTGCTGGGTCTCACTGGCCACCATCTCCGATCATCCTCGTTTTGCTGTTGCCGGTGGTCGGAGCCCAAAATTAACTTTGCCAACTACTCTCTTGAGTTGAACCTGTCGCGAAACACTTTTTGTCCGTCGGAAAGCCTCAGCCCGCCACTTTCGCTGCGATTGACCTTGAAGCTTTGTTTTCAATGACCCGCTGGTGGTTTGTGTGTGCATGTGGTATCAACGTGAAGCTGGGAGGAAGAGGAAGAAGGTAATCGGAGCAGATATGGGAGACGGGCTACCGCTGGAGGGGGTTGACGGAAGGTTGAGGATGGTGTTTGGTGAAGAATGGTGAAATGTTGGGGTGGAAAATGCAAATGCAATATTTATAGGGAGCCCTTTTTAAAAAATTCAGATTTAGCCCCTAAACTTTTGGTCAGTTCAATTAGGTCCTCTAAAGTTTCCTCAAAATTCATTTAAGCCCCTAACAAAACTTAGTGCCTAACATTGATCCCTTTGACCAAGAATATTTACCATGCAACCCCAAAAGTTCAAAATTGTGGTCCAATCAAGTCTCGTTTAATTCCATTTTGACCCCAAGACTTTAATTTTTTTTACAATTAAGTCCATTTTATTTCTTTTCGAGCCCTAAAATCTGACCAATTAAAATCTTGATTTCTAAATTCTGATTTTTTAAAATATCGAATTTCAGGGTATTACGTATAAACTAAATGCACTGGCACCCATATTGCAAAGTCAAAATATTTCTAGATTGAGTATATTTACCTTTCGAGTTTCTACTTAGCAAATGAGCATAGAGCACAGGAGAAACAATCCACATGATTGCTCTAATGAACATTTACTAGGCTCCACGATTAGGGAACACGGCGTCAGATATATAGTACAAGTTCAATCATGCATCTTTAGATGACCCTAAGAAATAGGCCTACAAAGTATATAATTAATTGAGCAATAAATTGTGTGACATAATTGTGAAACAAGAATGCATGCTTGGCGCCTACAAAATAGATTGCACCTTCTCAAAGCATGCATTTGAGGTGAGATTGAAAATATCGCAAAGACATGATTTTAAGAAAATTTACACTAACAAATTATATTATGTGAATCTCTTTGATCGAAAATTTTTATGTTAGGATTGCCTGTCATTAAATCTTACGTTAGGATCAATCAAATTACCGATGAATTTTCATAAGTAAGTACTTATCAAGGTAACGTTTTACTTATTGAAATTTTTTACATATATTATTTTTGAATTTTTTCTATATCCTTTTAAATTTCCATGTTAGAGACATAAGTGGTGAAGTATGAAATTAAAAACCCAACTCAGAAAATAAAAAAATAAAAATTAAAACAAAAATTCAAAAATAAATTTAATATAATAAAAAACCCATAAAATTAGCACTAGGAAAATAACTTGATAATAATAAGAAAGAAATTTATACCAAACTTAAGAAAATAAATTAAAAGTCAATCAAAATTTTAAAACCCATACTCAAGGACAAAAATTAACACTAGAAGAAAATTTACATTTAGTACCACTAATTTAGTGATATAATGAGACAAAAAAGTAATATAGTGATAGTTGTAAAAAAATACCTCTATAATTTTAATATATAATGGTATTTAATTATTAAATGACAAATAAAATAGTGACATTTGATTGAAAATATCGAGATAAATGTAATTCAAAGGCATGTGACTAGCGTCACTAATTTTTCTTAGAAAATACTAGTAATATATAGTTATATATGGTGTCATTGAAAAAAAATGGTATTTTATGGTATAATGACACACAAAAGTAAAATAGTCATAGTCGGAACAAATGTCATTGTAATAAAATTTTTAGTGGTATTTGATTATTAGATGACATGTAAAATAGTGATATTTGATTACAAATATCAACAAAATATAATTTGAAGTTATTTAATTAGTGCCACTAATTTTTCTTAAATCACTCATATTTATTTATGATGTTATTCAGGAAAAACGTCACTAAATTAGCAAATGTCACAAAATATTTAGTGGCACTAATTTAACAACATTCTGTAGTATAATGACACACAAGAGTAATATGGTGTTGTAGAAAAAAATCACTACAATATAATATTTAGTGGCGTTTGATTAATAAATGACGAACAAAAATAGTGACATTTGATTGAAAATACCAATATAAATGTATTTGCGAGGCAAAATAGTGCCACTCTTTTTTTCTTCTTCTAAAAGTATCACTTATATTTATTTCACTACTAGAAAATTGGCATTTAGTGGCATTAACTTAGTGACATTTTATAATACAATGACACAAAAAAGTATCATGGTGGTAATTGTAAAAGAATGGCACTATAATTTAATATTTGGTGGCATTTGATTATTAAATGTAGACAAAATAGTGATATTTGATTGAAAATACGAAGATAAATATATTTCAAAGACATTTAACTAGTGTCACTAATTTTTTTTATAGAAAAATGCCACTAATATGTAGTTATTGTATCATTTGAAAAAAAAAATGTCATAAAGTATTCCTTGACTCTAATTTAGTCGCATTTATAGTGTAATAACACACAAAAGTAATATGGTAATAGTAAAAACAAATGCCACTATAATAAAATATTTAGTAGCATTTGATTATTAGATGACATATAAAATAGTGACATCTAATTAAAAATGTTAACAAAAAAATAAGTTGAAGGCATTTGAATAGTGCCACTAATATTTTTTAAAAACTGCCACTCATATTTATTTATGGTGTCACTTAGAAAACTGCCACAAAATATTTAGTGACACTAACTTAGTGATATTCGATAGTGTAATGACACATAAGAGTAATATGGTGATAATTGTTGAAAAATGTCACTGTAATACAATATATTAGTGCCATTTGATTAATAAGTGACAAAAAATTAGTAACATTTGATTAAAAATGCCAATATAACTATATTTGCAAGACATTTAAGTAGTGCCACTAATTTTTCTTAAAAAGTGCCACTTATATTTATTTATAGTGTCATTTGTAAAAAGTACTGCAAATTATTTAGTGGCATTGATTTGACGCTATTTTACAATATAGCGTCACATTATAATATAGTGATAGTAATAAAAAATACTACTATAATATAATATTTAGTGGTAATTGATTACTAAATATTATAAAAATATAATTTTATTGAAATTACTAACATAACTATATGTCAAAAGCATTTAACCAGCATTACTACTTTTTCTTTAAAAGAAAATCACTCATGATTTAGTTTTGGTGGAACATGAAATAAATATCACAAAATAGACAAAGTATATATAGTTATTAATAACTGTAAAATTTATAAATTTATATCTTATCATAATGCATTGATTAAATTAACTACTTAATATAATTTTAATGCATCAACTAAATTAACCATATTTTTCAAAAAGTATAAAAAATTTAAGTTTTTGCCCTTTTTTTCTCCACACCTATACATTATTTTTTTGAGTATTTTTTCCTCTAAATTTAGTATCTCACACTTTTTCAAATATATTATTTAATAAAATAATTTGGATCATATATTTAAATAATTGATAAGATATGCTTTTAAAGTATAAAAATATAATAATATTTTGGAAAATTTATAATGAACATTTGATAGGTAGTTTAACAGTAAATTCATATATTTCCAAATAAGACGTTGCAGGTTCGAGTCGGATCATGTTGGAGTCTTATGTATGGAGTGCTATAAGTAGATTAAGATTCCACTCAAAAGATCTTTTTGCCATTAAATTTAGCATGTTATTAAATTAATTTTATGGCATGTTAGTGTGCCATCTAAAGGAATCTTTTGTGGTATTTTAGCATCCCTATATGCAATTTTTGTGGCACATTAGCATATCATTTAATAGTATTGTTGCGACATTTTAACATGCTATTTATTTTATTTTTTATGACATATTACCTTGTCATTTAGATGAACTTTTGTTGTGTTTTAACCTGCTACTATATGCAATTTTAGTGGCATGTTAGCATGCCATTGGAAATATTTTTTAATGGCACTTTAACATGTCATTTAATTCATTTTCTATGATATTTTAACATGCAATTTGATATAATTTTTGTTGCATTTTATAATTGCCAAAACAGAGGTAATTTAGTGACATTTATACCTTTAACTACATCGCTACAAGTGGTACTTCTAAAAAATGTCATTAAATATAAAATTTTCACTACAATATTATTTAAGTGGCATTTTTTAGTATATTTAATGCTTGATTTTGTTGTAGTATTTATAGTATCATTTGTAAACATACTACAAATTATCCAGTGACACTAATTTAGAACCGTTTTAGGTATAGTGACACATTAAAACAATGTAATGATAGTAATAGAAAATACCATTATAATATACTAATTAATGGCAATTGAGTAATAAACGTTGTAAATGTATAATTTCTTGAAAATACTAGCATAATGTTAAAGGCATTTAACTACTATCACTATTTTTTTAAAAAAAAAAAATACCTCTCATAATTTAGTTATGGCATGACGTGAAATAAATATTATAAAGGGCAAATAACATAATTAGTCCCTAAAGTTTTACTTTAGAATCACTTTAGTCCCCAATCTTCAAAATTTCATCTTTTAGTTCCTAACGTTAATATATCGTTTCACTTTAGTCCCCAAAACCATTTTCTAGCAATTTTTGGCCCAAAAATTAACCAAGTTTGACATTTTTAAGGGCAAAATTGTTAATTTATAGTTACATTTTCCACTTTAGTTCCTTATGTCACTTTTTCTTTCTTTCTTTTTCTTTTTTTTCTTAGGAAAAATTGCATTTTACCCCATATGAAAATGGAAAAGCGCCTTCTGAATAAAAAAAAGGCAAAAAATCTCCTTGTATTTTGAAATTATGCACATCGTCTCCTGCTCTTGATTTGCTTTAATTTAACCCCAATTTTAACATATAAAGACTATATTACCCTTAATTATTTCATATATTTTCAATTTTATTTATTTATTTTTTAAAATATCTTCTTTCATCCCCTTTAAATTTAAAAACTATTTTTTGTTTTTGTATTTTCATTGCTCTAATTTATTCTATATTTTTCATTTTTGTATATATTATATATAAATCTATATATTATATACATATGTATAAATGTATAATATATTTATGCATTTATTTTATGTTATATGTGTATATTATATATTTATAATATATTATATTTGTATATAATATATATTAATAAATAAAAATAAATATATAAAAACACTATATAACTATATTTTTATATTAATCCCACCCACCCCTGCACCCCGCACCCTCCAAGAACCCCATTGCCATCCCCACCTTACGGTGCCCCAGTAAATGGAAAAATATTTCTTTTTTTCATCCGATAAGATTTTTCGATTTTTAATTTTGTCCTATATGTTATGCAATTTCAAATTTAGTCCTATGAACTAAAAAAAATTGCACATTTAGTTCGAAAGTTGTCGAAATCTCATAAAATGGCCAGAAATGCTGATGTGACATGGCAATTCTTTTGTCTTGTTGGAAAAAGTCTTTGCTTGCTTGAATTTTTGTTAGTAATATTATTATTAATATATTATTAACAATATTATTAATAGTAATACAAATAATATTAGATAATTATATTATCATAATAATACTATTATTATTAGTGACATTATTAATCTTATTATTCTTATGATTTATTATATTAATAATAATAAAATTAATTTAATATTTATTAGTATCATGTATTATTATTAATATAATAATTTATTATATTAATAATATTTATAATATTATTAATACTACATATTATGGATATAATTAAAATTATTATAATATAATCTTTATTATTATTAATATATTCTAATCATAGAATTAATATTATTAATTATAATAGTATCACAAATGATATTAATATATCATTAATATATTATTAAATATTAATAATAATATAAGTATATGACTAATATTAGTATCAATTATATATACACATAAATATACACACATGTACATATATTTATAAAAGGAAAAAAAAATAAAAAAATAACATAGAGACTAAATTAGAACATAAAATCTTAGATAGGGAATAAAGTAGAACATAAAACTATAAATTAACAATTTTGCCCTTAAAAATGTCAAATTTGGTCAATTTTCTGGCCAAAAACTGCCGGAAAATGGTTTTGGCGTTAGGAACTAAAAGATGAATTTTTGAAGATTAGGGACTAAATTGATTATAAAGTAAAACTTTAGGAACTAATTATGTGATTTGCCCTATTATAAAAGTAGATAAATTATATCAACTAAATTAACCATATTTTTAAAGAATTATCAAAATTTTAATTTTTGCCCATTTTCTCTCCTCCCCTATATGTCATGTTTTTTTATAAATATTTTCTACCTCTAAATTTAATCTTTCACACCTTTTCAAATGTTTTATTTAATATATAAGTTTGAGCATATATAAAATAATTGAAAAAATATACTTTCAAAGTATAAAAATAAATTAATATCTTTGACTGTATAATTTGAACATTTAATAAGTAGCTTGATAATAAACTCATATATTTGCAAATAGATGGTTGTAGATTGTAGCACCCTTTTCGGAAGGTGCTTGCTTCAGGCCGATGTGCTAGTCCAGTCTTTTTCATAATAATTCAAACAAAATATGCACCTCCAAAATTTTTCAGTTTAAGTAGTGGCATAACAACATATAACCATTCATTCCAACTTACTATTATACTCCATATATCATCCCACAAGAGCTATGAAACTATTATACAATCACTAACATCACAAATCTGAATTTTAAAAAAGATTTACGTCATCGGTAACCAAGTTCAACCTAACATTCCTGATACATAATATTTACAATCCAACATTATAACACATAACCTAGCAAGCTTCGATTTACATAATAACTGCAAAAGCCTTGTACAACTAGCTACTCGAGTCATCGAAACCAAAACATAATCCAACTTAGCATATTATAAGTTACATATTGAGTTCGGCTAGACTATACAACTGGAGGCTTACCTGCAAAACTATGTATACTATTTACAGATGTGCAATTGGAACGTTCGCTGTCCATTAACACCTATCTGGGAAAAGAACCAAGAAACATACATGAGGTGTAAGTCCTAATGACTTAGTGAGGTAAATAGTAAATAATTTAGATATAAATATCTAACAAGAAGAAGGTACATGAGATACTTTTGAAAGAGACTAAAATAAGCAAGATACTCGTAAATGCTTGCATGAGGCTAAGTACAACTCAAGTGACAACAACTGTTACTGATAGACTCAAATAACAGAAGTTTAAAAATAAATTAACAAAAGATGAGACAAAGACATATCATATGGAGCTGTTGGGGAAAGGTCTCCAACCCTATGACTCCCACTACAACAAAAATGGCCTTTTATTACGTTTTAAGTGGTGTAGCAATAGGCTGAAATTTGTAGCAAAAGATCTTTTGCTATGAATTTGATCCCGTAGCAAATATGGCCGTGACCAATACTTTGCTACGGAAAGAGCCCGTAGCAAAAGCTTTTTGCTACGAAATTTTTATCTTTTGTTACGATATGTTCTTCGTAGCAAATAAGTGTCAAAACCTATTTTTTGGTATGTTAGTATATATTCATAGCAAAAACTATTTTTATTACAGTTAATACTTGTAGCAAGTATTCAAAAATGAGTTCAAAATTCATTTGTTAGGGTTGTCTAGGAGTAGCAAAAATCTTTCATATAATTTACCTATACATAATATTATTATAATTGTTATTTATAATTTAACCTTGCATTTGAAATAACTATTTCAATAAGAACACCTAAAAAACAATAATAACCACAACCAACTAATCATCAAAATATCAAAATTATGAGCATAATAAAAAAAATTCTAAGACAAAAATAATATATGTTCATATTTATAACCAACAATTCCCTAATTAATACATAATTGCTAGGCATTAAATACATTGTTTCCCATATTCAAAAAATTACTAAGTTGATAAGTATTAGTACCAAAATTTAAAAGCTAGAGGGAAATACATGATATTCCACAAAAAGTTTAGAGGAGAATATATCATCATTTACAAAAAGCTACATGTACTACTTCTCAAAATACGGCCACATGCATGTGAGAATTTTATCTTTACATTTCCATGACCTACAACAAAATCAAATAAATGATAAATAGATTAAATTATAATTTTTCCAGGACATATTAAAATGTTGGAACAAAAAAAAGAGAAGTAAAGTGTCATACGTACATCAACCAATTCCCAACTAATGCATTTATGAACAACTTCTCCAATAGTCTTTAAACCACCTGGAGGGATCAATAATTTGGCATTTGGTACCAAAGCCTTGTCTACATAGACTTTCACATGAGTAGGCTTTTCTTCTTGTTCAACAAATATCATATCAACAACGACGCCGTGTGCCACAAATTTTTTGGTATTTCATGGCAAAATATGTGCACACGAGTCCCAACCTAAATGAACATCAAGCATAAGTATTGAATGAAAATAAACATTCAAATTAAACAAAACAAAAACCAAGCAAAGCAATAAAGTTGTTCAAAATGTATGCTTAAGGTACAATAATTAACTTGCAACAATCAGAAAAATGATAATCTTATAAGACATTATTCCAAGAAGATGAGTGTTGATGCCACAATCTAAAAACAATATATAGATCAGATTCCAACAAGAAAAATAAGTAAGTCATTAGTAAACTAATTTAAGGTACAAGGAGTTTCAACGTATTTTCTTATTATTCTATTCTAACACTAGCTTTTGCAACTCTATTCATTTTGTAATTCAATGTGAATCAAATATAAGCCAAAATCTCATTTAGTAAAGTATCAAATTTATGCCCTCATCTTGCATCACACACATGCTTCACCAAGAATTAATCGTTCATGATATATATAACCAATTATATAAGCCTTGATTGGAATATTATTAATCAAATAATGCGCGATGTTTTGTCCTTTATGCTAGTCACCCTCAACCTACAACCGTGAAATCAAATCTTGCCAACAACATATAATATATCTCATACTAATATTATATTTGATAAAAGAATAATAAAGGATACATGAGGCACTTTTGAAGAAAAAGCATCTTGTGAACTCGAAGCTGGTTTAGGAAATATTGAAGCATTCTGAACCTGCACTTTTTTTTGCTTCTCACGCTTTTCATTCAGAGGTTGCATTAATCATGAAGTCTATGCTCAACAACGTGTGATGTGGTTGTAGATACATTACCTTGATGAAAGAGTAAGTAAGAGTACAATCTTTTGATATTGCACCTGTTTCTCTTTAGATGATGGAACATCTTCTAATCCATTTAGGGTTTGTTTGGGCAAGTTATCATCCTTTAAAAATTGCAAACATTTGTGCTTCTTAAACTTTGTATTAACAACCTGCATTTTTATCCAATTACTATTAGTAGAAATGAGTCTACTTAAAATTAATATCAAAGTCAAACAAAAAGATATATACCTTGATTGGATCAGAATATCCCTTGCACAGTTTTTTGCTTCTTGGACTTTCCATTGATAACCTGGATTTAACAAATTATAATAAGCAAAGTGTATGTAATAAGAGAAGTCATAGTCTGCAATATGTGGAAAAAGTCTAATTTTGACTTTTTGGTCATTTAAGCAAAAATACCTCATGGTCTTTATTTCTAAGTGAATAATCCAACCCATTCAAGTTCAATTCATGAGAGCTTGATGCATCTTGAACTTACAAGTTTCAATGTATTAATGGAATAGAATCATAATAAATTTTACACTAGACAAATCACTCACTTACTTGAACACTATCCAACAAGGACATTAATGTTGGATATTGATTTATCAACTTTTGAATCTTTTTGGATGCATAGCTTATATTTTCTTTCACCCTGAGCAATTCCTCCTTCTCACGTACAACTTCATCTTTTAGAGTTTGCATTTGTTGCTTTTCCACAACCATTTCATCCTTAAGTTTTTGTATTTCCTCAAATTCTTGCTTTCGGAGATCATGCAATGCATCAGTAGCATGTTTCTTTCTTGGTGTAATTCCTCTTCTGAGACATCCCACTTTACCATGATTGCCATTTCCCATAGCAGCTCTAAAAATTTTCATCTTAAATTCTCCTGTTCTCTTAGACTTTGGCTTTTTTGACAATTCTTTAGTAAAGTGTGCTTGCAAAAAGCAAAAGTCAAAGTATAGAATAAATTAAAAAGCATTATCAGCTTCCACTTAAATGAAGTCCTAGTTTCTTCTTTTCTTTCTATCATTAACTAGCCCATGGTGCATTAACATGTGGTTATGCTTGTATTTACCTTTTTAGTATCTTTCTTTGTTTTAGTCTTTATCCAACCTATGGTGCATTAAAATGTGATTAGAATATTTTCACTTTTCCAGTTTCATTTTAATGGTGTTTTTTTCTTCTTCTCTCTCTCTCTCTAGGTACCATGTTAATATGAGATGAATCTATGTAAGACTACTTTCATGTCTTATATACTTGCCTCAACATCTAAAATTCTTCTCTCTGTCATCTTCCTTGTGAATTGTAATCAAGAAAAACTAAAGAACAAAAGTTGACAAAGGAAAAATGCCAAAGGCATGTGAAAATATTAAAAAAGGCAGTAAACATTAATTAGAGAAGTAAGACAACTCAGAAAAGGAAAGCAAAGTTTAGAATGACCCAAAGTACAACATGAGCTTCTAACTGAACCCCCCCACTCAGATTAGGATTTCAACGCAGCTTCTTAAGTAATATTAGGATTTTAATCAATGTTCATAATCATCTAAAGGCACTCCATCTGCAATAGAATCCAAAAATGAAAAGTTGAACTCAAGGCAATGTATAAGGAAGCATATACTTACATGCAAATCTGATATGTTATAATCATCATTGATCCCATTTCCATGAGATCGGGACTCCATCCATGTATTAAGCTCAGTAGAATCTAGACCTTGCTTTATCAACTGAGATATATAATTAAATAACTTGATTAGAAAACTAAACATTTCATAATTCTAATTATTCAAACTACTGAATCAATAAATAAGTTATTCTATACCAAACTTACCTCTTGATCTACAATAGCGAAAGAAGTCCTATCGGTCCTATGTAGGCATTATTTCTTCCCAACATTTATTGCATTTTTTCGTGCAACCTCCTATCATAGGTTAAGTATATATGCATGTAAATTAAACATTTCCATCAAAAAATGTAGTGTTAATACGCGAATGATATGCTACAAACTTGAACTTCATCATCTTTCCAATACTCTACCAATTGTATCCATTGATCAAAGTCTATGCGATCATCAAGTGGTGGTTCTCTTAGCTTTTCTTCATTATCCTGGTAGGGTAGAAGATACTTAACTTTGACTCTATATCTCCACTTCCTCTACGCATCAGCGAGAGCACACATCACTATATTTTTGCTTCAGGAGGAAGCATAGTATTGTACTAAAGTAAGTAAATAAATAAAAGTTAGTAACTATCATATATGTGAAAAATATATCATAAATTAAAATTTTAAACAATGTCTCCTCTTACCTCTACCTCATCCCATGCCATATCTCTCAAGTATTGGGGCATATGAGGAAACTCTACAAAGTTCAAGGGCAACTTAACCCATATCTTAGCTAAACACCCTACTGTAGTACTGTACTTATTGACATCAGGTCCAATCACTCTACCATGTTTATCTAACATGACTTCGAGTTTCTTTCCTGTGCCCTACTCCTTTGGAAATTTTGCAGAACCTCTTCCCTTTTTAATCTTTGCTGCTTCGTTCAATTTTGAGTTCATTGCACCTGTGATTAACCACAAAATTCATTATAAGAAAAATCTAGAAACTTTAGAAAAAGAAGAATTAGCTTTCAAGTGCTTGCATGATAGTTTTACATGTGGTAATACTAGGAATAGGTTCAGAATATATTAAAAGCCAATGGAAAATTACAAATTTAGAAAATTTGAGCAAAATATAAATACGAAAGTACTTACTTCCCGTACGACATATTCAAGATTATGCTAAGTAATTACTTCCTTAACAATGAACCTCAAAAATGTCAATGAACAATAACCAAAATTTGTTGAAGCAACAAAAAGTCAATTGCATTAGAATAAATAGATCAAAATTGTTGTAGCATCTTCAAAACTGTGGTAGCATCTCCAAACCAGAAGCAACAAAACTTTGATGCAAGGAAAGTATATTAACATAAAAGGCTCCAACTCAACCAACTAATAACCCCAATCAAAAACAATACAGGTTCCAGAATCCATAGAAATATTGTGCAATCGCAAAGCAGAAAGTTCCCACCACTTCAAGCAAAACCAAACAGTCATACATTAACCCCTTGGACAGATTTAAAACCATTATTGAGATGAAAATACAATACAACTGATCTTCAACCACTTGACCAGATTTTGACAAAACTACTGAAGCACATAGCTTGCACATAGTCTGGGCACAACCACAGAGTAGATCTAAACCAAAATCATAATTATGAGATATCACTCCTCAAACATTTACATATAGATGATAACCAAATAAACTTCAAGCTAGGAAAACAACATATTTCAGTTCTGATAATTCTACCATTGCATCCTTAAAACAAAAGCAAATAATGCATCCAATAGATTTTAGTATACATATTCTTGAAGTACCTCGAGTTTTTGCTTGGGCAGCTCGCTCTTGGGCAAATTCTTGCTCTATCTCACTAAAAATTGAATGGTTACCAAGTGATTGTGATTGAGCTTTATCTTTCAAGTTGTTTGCTTTCTTTTTCACGTCACAGATCTCAGCCATTGTAGCACCAGATTGTCTTTTCTTTCCTTTTCCAATGTATAGTTGTGAAGAAGTTCCTTTATTTGAGACAAGTCCTTCTTTTGAGTTGCTTACCGGTTTCTTTTTTTGTTCAAGAATTTTAGCTATTGTTGCACCAACTTGGGCTTTCTTTCCTTTTCCCATTTGTATACATATTAACAAATGATAGCTATGGTTAGCAAACACATAAACAATAAGATAATATACACTAATATTACATGCCAAATTACTTACATTAAATACTCATATAATCAGGATGATATATAATACATTTAAATAAGGTGGAAAATTTATGATTTTGAAGCACTAATTTCAAACACTCATACAGATACAGAGTTTCATATAATATGAGAAGAATTATAGTATAATATCAAAATAGTCTTCAAGTACTAGTATACATAAACATTCTTTTAATGAAATTTGGAATCATAAACACAAACTTAATTGACAGCCCCATCTTCTACTTCAATTTCAACAGCTACTTCGACATATCTTTGGGTTGCATCTAACTTGTTAGCCATAAATCCTTCCACTCCTTGCCTTAAATATGTATCCTCATTCTGAATTTAAAAGCTTTCATCTAGTTGCATCCTACTGTGAGGTTCAGCTTCAATTGTTGAATAGATGTCATAATTGTCTCTTTTTGACATCACCACCACATTCCATTTTGGCTCCAATGGATCAACAATATACCAAACTTGTTGAGCTTGATTTGCTAAGATGAAAGTCTCATCAAAAGGTAGATCTTTATCATACATCCTGTGATTAAAGTTCACAAGTGTATACTTGAACTCATCTTGTTTCACTCCCTTTTCATTGTCAGCCCAATCACATTTAAACATCAAATATTGAATATCTTTTGTGATCTCAATCATGATGATTTCTATTAAAATGCTATTGGAAGTAACACTTCGTACATGAGGATTCTTGTCTTTTGCATTAACAAAACTCAATGTATCTACATTTACAAGAACTCCACTACATTGAGTTTTTTTAGTCACATCCCTTGTTTTCACATGGTATCGATATCCTCCAACAATACATGCACTGTATGCTTTTGCATTCTGAATAGGGCCATTAGATAATGCAATGATTTCTTTTCTAAGTTTTGATTCGACTACTTCTCCTAAGTTTTGAACCTATGATTTAATGTCATACGTTACTTATTAAGTTTAAAAGAATTATTATGAATGAAGATATACAATCTGATTATACTTATATAAGCGTTGAACCATTTGTGAAAAGTTTGGCTATGAATATGTTGGATTTCCCTAGGAGTTGCTCGTAGATTACCCCTTTTGATGGTAGCTTCATGCATGCTGTAAATTTTTAAATATATTATGATTTTTAATTATAAGTCAAAAATCAAACTTATTGATAAATGAACACTTATTGGCGATATAGAGCTACACTTTCAACATTTGCCAACACATAGCGATGCATTTGAATCTATCTATCCTTATTAAGCATGCATCATTGTCCTATATATAATCCTCTACCCATATCAACGTCTCCATTGTAATTTCGTGGTATTCGATTCTCCTTAGTTTCAACATCATTGAGATATCTAGCACAGAAATTCATACATTCTGCTGTCAAGTAACCTTGTGCAATTGAACCTTCATGATATGCTCGATTATGAGCATATTTCTTTGAGGTACATAGGTACCTACATCATTTAGAATATCATTCAGTTGAATCCAACTTATGTGATCAAAATCATTATTTCAATGAATGCACCAAAATTTACCTCTCAATAGGGTAGATCCAGCGAAATTGAATAGGGCTACTTATTAATACCTCCTCAGCCAAATGCATGGGTAAATGCTCCATTATGTCAAAGAAAGATGGTGGAAAAAGTTTCTCAAGATGACAAAGTGTTAAGGCGATACGATCCTGAACATTTTCCAAATGAAGCTTAGAATTCACCTTAGAGCATATTAGCCTAAAGAAGTTGCTTAGCTCTATCAAGACATCAACGATATCCTTAGGTAATGCTCGATGTGCTGCAATTGGAAGTATTTTTTGTATAAGAACATGGTTATCATGGATTTTTAGACCCTATATGGTAAGCTCTTCTAATTGTACATGTCGAGCTAATTGGATGCATATCCATCAGGAGGCCTCAAACTCTTTAATACACCAAGAATATTTTTTTTCCACTTTTGCTCATTGTAAATGATGTGGCAGGGCAATAAAATCCTCTAGAAGGTCGAGGAATAGAGTGTAAGGGCTTCATAATTTGCCATTCTTGAAGATCATGTCTAGCATTCAAGTTATCTTTTATTTTACCCTTAATACCTAATAATGTAAAGAGTATGTTGTCGCACACATTTTTTTCAATATTCATGACATCAAGGTTGTGGCGTACAAGATTCCCAGCTCAATATGGCAACTCAAAAAATATGCTTTTTTTCTTCCAAATAGATCCAGTCAATTCACTAACTTTTCTTTTCTTGGCTAAAGAGTTCATGTTCTGTTTCATTATCCTCTTTCTCAAATCATCTTTTTTGTATTTTGCAAGCACACCCTCTAATTGTTGCAGTAGCTCTATCTCTGATGGTGGAGCTGGCTTCTTTCGGAATTCCATTGTCCCATCAGATGATACTTTATCCCTCCAAAGTCTATGTCTAGTTTGTAAGAAACGACAATGACCACAATAACAATATTTATGGCATTTATTCAATTAGGGCAAGCAAATTTCCCCCGTTTACTCCAACCTAATACATGAGCATAGCCTGGAAAATCACAAATTGTCCATAACAATGCAGCACGTAATTGGAATAACTAATCTCTTGAAGCATCATAAGTTCGTACCCCGATATGCCAAAGTTCTTTTAATTCTTCAGTAAATGGTTTTACATACACATCAATTTTATCTCCCGATCCTTTTAGGCCATCAATAATGATTGATAAGATAAACGAAGGTTGCTTCATGCAAAGCCAAGGGGGCAAATTATATGTCATAAGCACAATGGGCCAAATACTATGAATGATATTCATTGTTGCATATGGGTTGAATCCATCAATTGCTAAGTAAAGTCTAACATTGTGTACATTTGATGCAAAAGTTGGATTTCTCTCATCAAATTTTTTTCCATGCTTGGCAATTAGCGGGATGCCTAAGCACTCCATCATCTACATGCCATCTCATAAGAGAAGCTATTTTCGATGACATAAATAATTTTGCAACCGTGGCTTTAGAGGAAAGTACCTCATCCGTTTCATTTCTATCTTCTTGGCCTCATCCTTATATCTAGCCTAACCACAAATCTCACATTTATCAAGCTTTCCATCTTTACCGTTAAATAACATACAACTATTAGGGCATGCATCAATGATCTGACATGTAAAGCCTAATTCTGTGGTTATTTTGTTGGCCTCATAATAGTTGACTAGTAAATTAACATCATTAAGGAATGAGTCTCTCAACAATTCTAGTAGCAAGTCAATTGACTTGTTAGACCAATGACATAACACCTTTAGATATAACAACCGAGCAATAAAATATAACTTTGTTCACTTTTTGCATCTTGGAAACAACTCAGTTTCAGCATCTTTCAATAGTTTAAGGAACCTTCTAGTTTTTTCATCGACACCATTGAGATGCTCAAAGAAGGATTGTTGATCATTATCTACATTAGTATTTTCTAGATAAATTCCCATGGCATCATAAAGCATACTAGCCATATCATCCCTAAAATCTGATCGACTAGATTTACCATCTTTATTCTTGTTAAATGGAACATAAGTTTCACCATGGCAAGTGGTTCTTATATGTAGTATCAAATCCATCACGAAGGCAGTGCAATATAACATCTTCATGAATTTTGGTAAATCAATTTCGACATTTTATACATGGGCAACAAATTCTTGAGCCATCTTGCTTGCTCAAATATGCAAATTTTAAAAATTGAGCAACTCCATGAACAATTGCAGCAGATAGACGATTAGGTAAATCAATCCAACTTTTATCCATTTTGAAGACTTACTACAATTCAATCGATATAAGAAGATACTAGATAGTAATGTGATTATAGTGACTATAACATAATTACTTAATGAAAACATTTAGGAACAAAGAAATAAATATAGAAGTAAATCGAGAGACATTTAAATTAAATATTTTTCTATTTTAAATTATATTTTTTATTGAGAGAAATCAAAAAAATTTATGCTGCTAAACTTATTAATTACAGAGAGCCGATGTACATATTAAAGTGACTTTTTATGTATAGCGTGTAACAACACACATCATGGTCTAGCAAAAGAATAATTTATGCGTGAAGATTCTTTTATTTATTTTTACTATTATGGTCTAGCAAAAGAATAATTTATGTGTGAAGATTCTTTTATTTATTTTTACTATTATGAGTGCTTCAACAATAAATTAATCTAAATCCAAATGGGTAATAAGTATCCATGGAATGGAAGCATCCAAAGGAATCCTTTTTCCCTTTCTATAAAGTGTGCAAATCTTCTTAAAGATTGCTTTCCTGTATGTGTAAGGGTGGGGAAAGACACAATGGATTCATACACTAATAATTCCCAACCCTTAATAAATAAATTCATGTACCAGTTAGTTATACTATGTAAATGTTTTGCCTATTTATGAGAAAGCAATGCATCTTTTAAGAGAATAGCTCAACTGTATCTTCACTGAGAGAGATTGATAAACTTGTCTAATACCTCTATTTGTGTCATCAAGGACAAAATGAGACATTTTCATTAAACAAATGATACAAGTGACAACCATAAGGCATACACCAGAAGTGTAGAAAGTTCACTGCTCTATGAGAAAAAAATTTGAGACAAACATCACTGGGTACTAGCTCCAAGATTTTACTTTTGATTGGAGAGTGCAAGGTCGTCAGATAAAAAAAGAGATCAGAATGCATGTAGGTATGTACGACACATGCTTGTAAAGAAAATTTTAAAGCAATGGGAACGTACAGAATCAGAGAAGAAATTTTTTCATATAATCTCTATTCACAAAGCTATGGGCTGGACAAATAAACATCATGACTGAAAAATATTAATTGATTGGTAAAAAACGACCATAACAAAAAGTAGACAAAATAGGACTAACTAGCGGAAGATTATTGAAAGTTTCTAGAAGATCATATTGCAAGCTGCTGACCACAAAACTAGATAGAATGAAGAAGGTTATGCTTTGTGAAGGGAAAAAATACATAACATACTTGAGTGTTTTTTCCAATGGAGAGAAATCCTGTCTCATCCACTTTTAGTAATGAATCTACCTTACCATTTGTTTCCAAAAAGCCATAGCTATATTAGATACTGATAGTATTCTACACCACTTTATAAGGAAAGCAAACAGAAAAAACCATGGGAATTGATATATGAAATGTGCAAAGACAACCATAAACCATGAAGCAGCCAGTTGACTGAGGGAAGTAGCAGCCTATCCTTGACATTTGAAAGCCATTGAGTTTTTATTTACAATCCGGATTTATTGTAATAAGCAAATAATCACCTCAAAAATAAATAAATAAATAAATAATGGAGACCTATGGTTTGCTTTTTATTATTTAGGTTTCTCGACCCATCTTGGCTGCCAAATAAACTAAAGTAATACATGTTTTTCTAATTTTTAGCATCTGATTGTTGATAGTGAATTCAAGGGTATTTGACAATATCTAATAATAGCACAACAAGGTTAACAGATAAATAATGCGGAAATTAAACTTCACTTCGAATAAGATATAGTAAAGCATACCACTGAAACCAAGCAGTGTTGATTTTGTGGATCAAGACCACGATAAAGCACACTGATATCAACGTCAGTAGATAAAGTAGCTAATGTCGCCTTTATATCTTCAATACTCTGACTAGTATTCTGCCATCCCAATACTACAAGGCACAAAACATATTAGCTTCATACCATTTCAAAACAATCAAATAGAAAAATGAGGAAAAAGAAAAAGTTGCCCTGTACTTTATTGCTTTCTCCAATTTTCACAGTTACTCCTCATTCATTGCACAATTTCATTCACTACAACTCTACAAAACACAAAATAATTCATATTCGTAAAAAATAAACACCACAAGATTATTCATTTCATATCTTATGGCATTTGAATGATAAAATAAGGGTTTATTGAAACATTAACAACATCAAAAAACAATATTTTAGAAATTCTAAAAGAAAAATAAATCATTGAAAACCTAGTTATTTGAATGATAAAATTAGGATAGAAAAATAAAAACTTGCCAAAAAAGCATGGGTTATAGATCGAGTTTTGCCATTTCATACTTATATTATATGGGTGTTTGTAGGTATGCCAGAAGGAGCATATCTGGGTATTTGGCATTGATGGGTTCGTGTGTAAGAGTGATGGTTTGACAGGTTTGTGAGTAATAGTGGTAGTGGCGGTGTGAGAGAGAGAGTTGGTGATGTTGTCATGTGAGTCTGGATACGATAATCGAGAAGCACTCAGTACAGAGAAAAGATGAGGGCAAGAAAGGAGAAATGAAGAGGAAAAAGGAAAGCATTAAAAATAAAGAGGGAAAAAGGGAAAGGGGAAAAGAATTAGGAAAAAAAGAAAAAAAAATCAAAAAACTTATTTCACAAAATCCTATAATTTTATCCTACAAAGTTCTTCTTAATTAATCTTCTTATTTCAAATTATTCAATTTTTTGTAGTTATTTATTTTTTTCCATGCCCTCCACTACCAACACAAACCTCCATTTTTATCCCAAATCAGGTTGCACCGCAAACTTTTCGAATCAATTAATAATTTTAATATACCAAATTCAAGACCTATTAAAAAATGTAATGGAGAAACAAAAAGAAAATTAAAGGAAAAAAGAAAGAAAAAGAAATTGGAAATTTTTTAAAATAAAAAGAATAGTAAAGTTTGGTGTTATAAAATATGGCTAGAAATATTTTGGCTACATAAAGTACAACTTTTATTATGAATCTCATATTGTAGCAAATAAATATTTTTTTGTTACGTTATTCAGACGTGGTAAAAAATAAATACGACGTAGTTTTAGTATTTCTTTTGCTACGCAATCCTTTTTGTGGCAATTAAACACTTTTTGGAACAATATTTTGGACGTAGTAAAAAAAATTGTAATAAAAAGCCATTTTTCTTGTAGTGTCCCAAAGATAAACCTGGACACAAGTCCCTTATCCCTCCATGTTCTGAACACTCAGCTCGAACAAAACACACGCACACAAACCAGCTAACACGTAGTATAAATATAGCATAACAATTTTCCCTTATTACTCCATTGCCTAAGCATTCAGCTCGGTACCCAAACACTTGGCTTAGTAGACATGTAACATGGCTGGCTATAGGATGAGCCCTCACTCATAGACAGTTAACCTCTAATTACACGTGAGACAGGATCACTAGTGGGTACTAGTTTAGGAGACTTCACCATCGGCCCATTCTGCCTAGTTGTCTTTTCGATCCTAATCCCGGGCCCATAACTTCCCACGGCATCCCAATGGGTCTGAACTTCCCATGGCATCCCTAAGGGTCTGAACTTCTCGTGGTGTCCCTACAGGTCTGAACTTCCCATGGGCGTACCCAAGGGCCTGGTTAACAACTAGTTCCAATAGTAGATTCATATTTAAAAACAATTGGCCATGAACAAATGTAAAGACAACTTAACTCAAATAACCTAACATATCGGTTGACGTGACAGTCTCAATATCTTAGAATAGTAATAAAGTTAGATTTAGAATTTGGCCAACAAGGCTAAAGGATGCAAACAACAAACACAAGTAATTCACGAACAACAAGATAATTGGTCTACAAGACCAATAACATCGCACGATAACAAGTTAACAAAATGGTCGAATAATCAATTGGCAAAATGGTTTAAATAACATTTCAAAATGACGAGGTCAAAGAATGATAAATAATCGATCGGCAAGACCATCTCAAGTAAAAACAAACATATCAAAAACTCAAGCCATTGCCCATTAGCACCATATTATATGACAACATAAGAATTATGAAATGAGTTAATGGGAACAACACAATTAATGAAGGTCCGAAAGAATTTCAAGTAATGAGCCTTGGAAATAAATAGGCCAATAAGTCGACAAGACCTTTCCAATAACAATTCAAATGATGAACTCAAAGAATGATAACTATCGATCGGAAAGACCGTTGATAACTTTCAAAAGAACAATATGACTAACTAAAGAATTAGCAGGCAAGGCCTAAGAATACAAAGAAGCTAGGAAACCATTAGAACTCAATAGGTAGACTAGGATGCCATGAAAAGTACAACCAAATTGGAGAGTGGACGATCAAATGGACATTCACATAAATGAACATATTCTTTTTTCGTCCTAGCAAGAATACAAAATATAACCTCACCTTGAGTCCTAATGCTTTGCCAAAAGCCCCCTTACTGGTCCAGGATGCCTGGATCTTCATCACATATTTTCATTCAAAATGCTATATAAATATCAATGGCACATTATAGCATTTACTAACAATAATTATGGCTAATCGCACATTCTAATTACTCTAGCCCACTTATCTTCTCATTTATCGTTCTATCTTATCTTTTTATCGAAATCCTTAGTTATATGGTCTATTTTCCCTGATCATCTAATTCATATTACTAGATTCGCTACCTATCTGGCTCGTTTAATCAAACAAGGGTTTTACTCTGACTTAATTTACCATTTGTTTTCCTAAACATGCCGGTTTTGTCAAATCTCTTCAATCAAATATTTTATCAATCCCAAGCCAGTACTTACTTTCATTAATTATATTTAATTAATATTCTTGGTCCATAACTAATAAAATTTAGCCCATATCTATGAATTTAATATGTATATTTATAATATTCAAGTCTTATTTCCATTCCAATTTCAACTTCCCAAGTGCTTCAATTAACTAAATTGATAAATATTAATCTTTTATTATTGAATTCAGGTCCATGTATCACTTACAACTGAATTCTTATACAATCATTTCACTTAATAATCACAATTTTCATCTAATTAACCTAAATTTACATAAAAAATTAGCCTAAAAATTTAATCAGATTAAATCAGGAATCAAATTAACCAATCAATCAAGATTTTACCAATTTGACCAAGTTCAAGGTCAAGTCACAATCCAAAACCCATTCACATCTGCTCAGATCATTGAGTTAAAGATTTTATCTTGACATCGTCAGACTACTGCCGTGTGCCACCGTCGGAGCTGTGCGCAGCTGCCACTATCCAATGCACCTCGATGAGGGGAGAAAAATGCACAAATCAATTTTTGAATTGGACGTCCATTGGCCTGTCAATTTGCTAGAAAATCTCACAATGCCACCACCATCCGCCGTCTTGCCGCCTCGATCTCTCTTTCTCTGGTCATACAAATTAACAATCGAGGGTACCAACGTGCTTCTCTAGCTGAGCCCATCAAGACTCGCCTTGTGAACCTGACCAACAGCCTTAGGAACTACCACAATTGCCACATCCACTGTGAGCTACCATTGGCCTTCAATTTTTCGGCACTCCTCTAATTGTTTCATGGTAAACTTGGTAGCAGTGTGATCGTCAGGACGAGAAGAAAAAGATGGTTGGGTTGTTTCTTTGGTTCACTGGCATTGGTGGGAAATAGCTGGTGGAGGAGAGACGGTGGTTGCATGTGAAAATAAGGAAAAATCGGAAGGGGAAATCTATATATATTTTTCAAGTTTCAACTACCACAATTGCCACATCCACTGTGAGCTACCATTGGCCTTCAATTTTTTGGCACTCCTCCAATTGTTTCATGGTAAACTTGGTAGCAGTGTGATCGTCAGGACAAGAAGAAAAAGATGGTTGGGTTGTTTCTTTGGTTCGTTGGCATTGGTAGGAAATGGCTGGTGGAGGAGAGACAGTGGTTGCATGTGAAAATAAGGAAAAATTGGAAGGGGAAATCTATATATATTTTTCAAGTTTCAGAAACTATAGTTTGACCCTAAAGGCTCTTCTCAGCTTTCAATTGAGTCCCTTAACCTTTTTAGTGCCTCACATTGGCCCCAAAACCTTATTTTAGCTTTCAATTTAGCCCTAGGATAATTTAGTGCCTTAGTTTGACCCAGTTGACCATTTTTAATCACATATTGACCCCCAAAATTTTCAAGTTCCTTACAATTAAGTCCTTATTTATAATTTGAGCCCCAAAATTTTATCAAATTAATATTTTTTTTAAAATCTTATTTTCTAAAATACTAAATTTAGAGGTGTTACACATATTTGAGTCTTATATAGAGTAATTGAGGCATGTTGAAGTCATATATGGAGATATTGGATGCAAATTAATACGTCATTCAAGAGAATCTCCTGTGGCTTTTAATTTAACATGTTAATTAATTTCATATGACATGTTCGTATGTCATCTAAAGGAATTTTTAATGGCATTTTAACATCATTGTATGCATTTTTTACGGCAAGTTAGCATGTCATTTAAACTTATCTTTTTGACATTTTAGCATGTCATTTATTATACTTTTTGTGATACGTTACCTTGTCACTTAAAAAGACTTTGGCAGCATTTTGACATGCCACCATATGCATTTTTAATAGCATATTAGCATGTTGTTTAACAATATCTTTAGCGGTAGTTTTAATGTAACACCCCTAAAAATTTAATTGATAAAAATTTAAATATTATTATTGTTATTATTTAAAAAAAAATGGTTTTGGGGGTCAAAATAGGATTATTCGACGTCAATTGGGCTAATCTAATACACTCATTAAATGAGGGACTTAATTGAAAGCTGAAATAAAATATTATGGGTCAATCTGTAATTATTGGATAATGCCCTTTAAATATCAAATTGTCCCTTCCCCTATTTTTTGCCATTCCCTCATGCAACCCACTTTTTTCTTCTCTGGTGAACTCCTCCCTGGCATCGACGAAGCCTAACAATATAGATACCAAACTCTTCCTCTCAACACAAGGAACCCATTGATACCAAAATCTCATGGAACTAACCAGTGGGATGGTTGGAATTTGAACCTAAAAATGGCCCGCAACAGTGAGTGGCGAGTATGGCGTCACCGGTGGTGGGAGCTCAAGTTGAGTCATAGGTTTTGTAGCTTTCAGCTCAAGGAATAGCTAGGTATCCTCAATTTCAAATTTCATCCATTGAGATAGTGGAATTAAGAAAAATGGGCGACAACGGAGGTGGTGGCGTTGTGTAATCAGGGCTTCGATTGACATCCAATTCGACAGTGAAACCTAAAACTAACCTGGGCATTTCACTATACTCACCGAGATGCACAGATTAGTAGTGGTGGTTAGTGACTCCAGCGATGGTGGCGCATAGCGGCCCTGAGACAGATTTCTCATCTTGTCACGGTGGTTGCGTGTGTGGCATCGATTTATGGTGATTGAATTCCAAAACTAAGATTTGGTAGAAATAGTTGGTATTAGGGTTAATACCTTTTGACTTGTATTGTTCTTATTGATTTTACCAATTCTTGTATTGTAAAGTACATTGGATTGAAAAGTGAATGCATGCATGGATATATAAAGCTTAGTAGACCTAAATTTATAATATAATATGTAAATCTTGATTTATTAAGCTAAATTAGGTAATTAAAACCCTAATTTTATGTATATGAGACTTAATTGTTAAGATTGGTTTATTAATAGTTAGAATTGATCATTGTAATCTTAATCGACTTTGTGTAACATTGCAAGGACTAATATGATATAGGAATCTGAATTGATTCATTAGTCGGATCAAATATGACCTCGTATGTGTTATAAAGTTAATGGCATAATTAGTATGTTACCATATGATATTTTCATAATCGAGCCTTAAAATATTATATTAATTATAAAACAACTGATATTAGAATATAGATGGCTTAGTTATTGTTTAAAATGTCAAAACAAGTGTTTTAATGTTAAATACGTTCATTTGAATTAGTGGCGAGGAGCCGGGATCCGACAGACAGTAAGACAATGATAGTATTATCTGTGGAAGTTAAGGTGAGGGTTTAACCTATCTGTTCTTCTTAGAAATGAACTATCTTCATTATTCATGTTCTCTGTGCCTATTAGTTGTACTTGATTGTACTCATTTTGGTGCCCAAAATGTCTATTGTGATATCTATTATCGGTCCTATATACCCTATAGCTTTGCCAGCTTCCCTTACTCATACTGATATTATGGGTCTTGCCGACCAATTTTGTTTCATGCTTTTGGTTAAATCGTTATGTATACTATTTATATGGCCTTGCTAACCAATGTTTACGGATTGAATTATTTTGTTTGATTTCACATATATGTTTCTGATCGATTATTTGTTGGCATAATATTAAGTCACCACAAGGATGCTGTTGGGGGTTTATCGCCTGATTGGACGCCACGGGTTGGGTTGGGCCTAGGACTAGGTCTGGAAAGACTATCGGGCGGCATGGGCTGAAGGTGGCTAGTCTCTCAGCTAGTACCTACCTAAGATCCTGACTTGTGGGTAGCTGGAGATAGCTATCTAGTAAGTGGTGTGATCTGGCACGTGGACCAGCTATGCCACTGACTGACCCAAGTGCTTGGGAACGAAGCAATAAGGAAAATCTATTATGCTTTTGTACTCTATATACTGTTTGTTCCATTTTTGTTATGTTCTAGGAGTAATAAGGACGGAGTTGCCAATAGTATGATAAATCTGATATCACATGTGCCATGTTACATTATTTCTCTTCATAAATTCTTGATTATTGCTGAACTTGTTATAAATCGATGTACTCTCGACTGTTTTTCTTTGTCTATTGTCACATTTTCTTCTCACTAAGTCCTTAGGACTTACTCTTTTTGTTATCCCTTATTCTTTTCCCATACATGACTGGATGAAGGCTAAGGGCTTGAGGCTGGCTTGAGGAAAGTTTTATGTTTTGTAATAGATTAGGTGTTATGTATGTACATATAGATTGCACCTAATCGAGATGCTTAGACTTGGAAATGTTATGTGAATGTTTAAGTTTGGCTATATAACTTTTGGTATGCACTTATTGAACTCTTCGTAGTGATCTTTTGCTGTTTTTGAGACTCACTAAATTTTGTTTTTGGGTTGTCCCTTGAATTATGATACAAGTTTGAACTGGTGGCACCCTAATTTAAGGATCACCGAGGGTGGGGCACCATAGAGGTGGTATCAGAGCCTAAGTTTGTCGATGACACAGGTATAAAAGTACCATTGGAATTTATGGCTAGTTTGATGGAGCGAAGGATAGTTTGAGTATAAACTATTGGGGATAGTGTTCGATATTAGGAAGTAGGAGATTATACTTGAAACGACTGACCAATCTGTAATCTTCACTTTCGAAAATCGAGCATTAGGATTTAGATCAAGAGTTGAACTGTGGGTATCTTATGTATGGTTGAAAACTTTCAAGTGATTAAGGAAACTGAAAATGAACTTGATTAGAATGGTTTTAATGAATTAAATTTATATATTGCAAGATGATGTGAGAACATAAGGAAGGAAAAGAACTTATGAAAGAGGAAAACAAAGAATCTCTAGAAGAAAGGATTAAGGTTTTATAACAAGAAAAAACAAGCTTACTGGAACTATACCAATGCTATGAAGAGCGACTTTATGACATGTATGAGGTATTTAGGGAAAGGAAAGCGGAGGCATATCATTTGAAAACTATGGTATAGGTTAGAAGCGACACTGTGGAAAGACTTATGGATGAAATGGAACGAGAAAGCGAACGAGTGAAAATAGTTGAGGGACGGATCAAGAGATTCTGCATGGTATGGGCTTAGATGGAGGAAACCTTTAGGACATTGGAGTCGGACCATCAAAAGATTGTTAATACGACACATATGATAATGGATGAGGTCAAAATGATGATAGCACATTATGGAAGTTCCATAAACCAGATCATAGGGATTAGGATAGCATCAGAGGTCGGATCCTCTAGAGTTTGTCCCTTCCTAGAGCCGGGACACAGATAGGTTATCCGTATCGAGGGGATAACTAAAAGAAATCTTAAGGAGTTACTAGAGGAGAAACCCAATGAGGATCCTGAGGAAGAGCCTAAGGAGGATCCTATATAAGAACCCTCGGTTGAGGTACCACCAAAGATTATATGGAAGATGAATTTCAGGAATTTGAAGAGGAAGATGATGACATGAATATAAAATTGGATGGGGAAGATCATGGGGATGAAGATGAAAATATAGATTTCGACATTACCAATGTGGAAGATTAGGGTTAGAAGTCCTTGTAGGTGCAGTTGTACCTGTAAATATGTATGGGTGTTATAGAATTAGCATTCGATAATAAGATTAGATAGAAAGGACTAAGCTTAGACAGACTTATGGGGTAATGCCCTAACACAAGCTTCGTTATTGTATCTATGACTAGGCCTATCGTTAACTTAGCAAAATTTAGAATTTTGACCTTGTATATATATTAATGTAACAACTGCTAATGCTAACTTGGAATGTTAATGAAGTTTATTGTTGCTCGTGAATAAACAAAATTCTATTACAATGAATTCACTTAATTTTGTTAAATTCTTTTACTCAAGTTTAAGAGATGTGAAAGTATTGATGATAACTTTAGACCTTTTTGTATAACTTGATAATTTGCAAATTAAAGAATATTTTAGATCTAATTAGACCCATAAGAATGGCATCACACGAGGGTTCATATATACCCACTTTGGCTTAGGTAGGTCGGCGAGAAAGATCGCTCGGTAGACAGGCTAACGTACAGAATGTTCCTAGGCAGGGAGCACCCGTCTTTTAGAAACCATTGCCAAAGGAAGAAGTCACACAAACCCCTCCGGTTGATCAACCAGTAGACCCTATGTGCCAAAGGGGACAAAGATTTATGCAATTTGGTCAATAGTAAGGTTAGGGTGGTGGAGTAGGAAATGTGGAAGAGTTTACTGAAGATCGGGCGTTAGAGCAATTTTTTTCGCTTCAAACCCTTGAAATTCCTAGGGGAACCAAATGACAAAAAAATCAAAGAGTGGATTGAGGACTTGGAGAATATATTTGAAACTCTATGTTACCCAGACAAGCAGAAAGTCTGGTATGCTATATTCCTATTGGGAGGTCCTGCACGCAGCTAGTGGAAAATGATAGACCATAGATGGATTGCAGAAGGAATTCATCGAACTTGAAAAAACTTTACTAGGGAATTCATGGACAAGTATGTACCATCAGTGGCCAAGCATGCAAGCAAGAAAGAATTCATGGATTTGATATAGGGAATATTATTAGTCAGTCAGTATGAGGTCACGTTGAACCGATTAATCAAGTATGCACCCTACATACTTGTAGATGAAGATCGACAGTCCTGTAAATTTTTGGAAGGATTACATCCAAAACTCAGACGGGGCTTTGCCATATGTGATTTGCCAAGTTTTAATTGGGCCATGAGTAAAGCGTTGTGGTTGGAGTCAGAATTTTGGGAAATTCAAAAAATTGAAGATAAGGGTCGAAAAGGAAGAATGCACCTGGTGGACAGAGTAACTCTAGAAAAAAACAACTAAAATTACATATCGGGGACGCCAATCAAAGAACACACCAGGCCAGTGGGACACAGATTTCACTCGAGGAGTGCCACCAGAGAAATACGGGTTTTGTGGAGGATTTTTCCATAAGGAATCCGAGTGTTGGAAGAAGCAAGGTAAATTTATGGGATGTGGTAGCGACCAGCACTTCATCAGAGATTGACCTAACTAGAAGAACCCAACACCTATATGAAAAGAGAAATAGGTGGCAGGAACTAGCGAAAAATCGAAGGTTATTTGTGTGACTTATAAGGATTCTTTCTATGAAGTGCATATTCCTATTTGTATTTTGATTCAACCCTCCAAAATTTGATAATTTTAGGTATACTGGGGACAAGCTGGGAAATAGGTAGAAGAGATTGTGAGAAAGGTTGATAAATTGGAGCTATTGTATGCTTGACAACAAGCATTGTTTAAGTGTGGGGGAATTTGTTAAGTTGCACAGTTGTCATTTTGATTCGTATAATTTCCCCTTATGGTTAATAGTAAAAATGCTTAATTGTTGGATTTGAACTTTCATTTTATATTTTGGGAAGCAAATTGAAGATTGGAGCTAAATGCAGTTGAAAATTGAGCGTCTAACATGCTTGGAGCAAAAATCGCATTCCCATAGAGATGACAAATGGAAGAAGGAAATAATTCGAGTGTGAACAAGTCTTGCCAAGACTTTATACAATTTTAATTTGATAGCATTCAACTTCTTTTGGCAGTTGTACATTTTTGGGATGTTTCAATTTGTATTTCTTTAATTAGGAGAATTTAAGTTCTCCTATTCTGGTAGGAATCTTAATTAGTTTTCCAGTTGCATTAGGAGTAGTAGGCGATTTTTATAGAACTAGGAACCTTTCATGTAAAGCATTTTCATATATTTTCATTCAACATATTTTATTTTTCCTATGTTTTTCTCTCAAACATAAGTTGCTAAACTCTTGTTCTAGCCTAAGGGATTATCGAAGTTTGGGTTCTTTAGTATTTGTGGGTTTTAAAAAATAATATTCATATTTCTTATTTCTTGAGTATTTATTTGTCTTCTGTTTTCATTACGAATATTCAGGTTTATTGAATTTATGGCCCAAATTTGATAACTTAGAATATTTGTTCTGCTAACTAAAATATCAAATTCGTAATTGTTTAATTGTTCTAATACTTGTGGCAAATAACATAGCTACGTGTGGGGATATGTATGATTTATGTTCTGTAGATAAATAATCTAGTCTAAATGAACCCCGCTTGTGTGTGTTTGTTGGCTAGGGCTGGGTTTCTATAGTTTTTAATGCTGTTAATAAATTAAATCCTAGAAGCGTTTCTTTAGGGTTATTTATTGGCAAAGGAAATAACTAACGAGCTTTTCTTAGTTATAGAGATAGTAAGGAAAGATTGGTTATTAGGGAGTTCGAGTACCTGTAACTAGTCTATTCAAGAAAAGAGAAATTTATCTTTGCATCAATGATCAAATATGTGAACCAAAATGAGATTTTATTACCTTAGACTAGATTTCATTCTCATTGATTTCTTATTTTATTTATGATTTATTTTACTTTTAAAATTCTAAGTTTTCATTCTCATAAAAATATCCCCTTATTTTCTATTTTATTTAGTAAACTTAAAAGGAATAAAACTTACTAATCCCTGTGCAATACGAACCTACTCACCACTGATTACAAATCATATTTTTAGAGTAGGAATTTATTTTTGTTGGATTTGACACCTATCAACGGTCTTCTCAAAATTAGAATTGAGATAGGGGTATTATCAGCTAAAAATTTGGGAAGAAGATATCCTGAAGACCACGTTTAATTCCCAATATGTCCATTTTGAATTTGTAGTAATATCATTCGGTCTACCCAATGCCCTATGCCCCAGTGGCATTTATGGATTTAATGTAGTGGATTTTTTGATCATATCTGGATCGATTTATGGTCATCTTCATTGGTGACATTTTGGTGTATTCGAAAACTTGAGAAGAGCATGCAAAACACTTACACATGGTTTTAAGAACTTTGAGGGAGCATAAGTTGTAAGCAAAGTTCAGTAAATGTGAATTTTGGATAGAGAAAGTAACATTTCTTGGACATAGCATATCCCAAGTTGGGATAGAGGTTGATCTCTCTAAGATAAAGACAATAGTCAACTGGAAAAGACCAACAAAAGTCTACAACTTTTTAGGACTTGCCAGCTACTATTAAAGGTTTGTATAAGATTTTTCTAAGATAGCCGGCCCATTGACTAAGTTGACCTAGAAGAATTAGCCGTTTGACTGGAATAAGGATTATGATAGGAGTTTCCAAGAATTGAAGAACATATTGACTTTGGCTTCAATTTTGACCCTTCCAAAAGGATTAGAAGGTTATGTTGTGTATACGGACGCTTCTAAAGAGGGGTTTGGATATGTATTAATGTAGAAGGGGTAAGTTATCGCCTATGCATCTAGAAAACTAAAACCACATGAGGAGAATTACCCAACTCATGACCTAGAGCTAGCTGCTGGGATTTTTGCGTTGACAAAGTGGATATATTATCTCTATGGGGCCACATTGGAAGTATACATAGACCATAAAAGCCTCAAGTATTTGTAATCATAGAAAGATCTGAGCATGAGACAACAAAGATGGATGGAATTTCTAGAGGATTATGATTTCTCTATCACCTACCATCCGGGAAAGGCTAATGTAGTGGCAGATGCTTTAAGCCAAAAGGCTGAAATAGCCCACACGCCAGGAATAGAAACATCATAAAGTTTAATGGCAGTTGGTGTAATATGAATGAGGCAACGACTTGGATTGCAGGTGTAAATGTGCAGCCATAATTGTGTAATGAAATTCGACGAGCTCAGGCTAATGATAATTGGATGCTGAAGCAAAAAGAAATAGTTGGGAGTTTTTAAGAATATGAGTTTAGTACTGATAGTCAAGGTACTCTTTTATTCCATAAGAGAATATATGTGCCTAAAGAAATGAAAGAAAAACTATTGGAAGAGGCGCACAAAGCAAGATATATGATACACCAGGAGGCATAAAGATGTATCGAGATTTGAAGAAACAGTTTTGGTGGAGTAGGATGAAAAGAAATGTTGCAAAGTATGTACAGAAATGCTCAACCTGCCAATTAGTAAAAGTAGAGCATCAAAGACCATCACGGTTGCTACAACCACTTCCGATCTCTAATTGGAAATGGGAGCATGTCACTATGGACTTTGTCACAGGTCTACCAACAGCTCGATGAGGTTATGATAGTATCTAGGTTATAGTAGACCAATTAACCAAGTCTGCTCATTTTCCATCAGTTGGAACACATTATAGGGTTGAGAAATCGTCAGATTGCACGGAATCCCAACCAGCATTGTATTGAACCAAGATCTAAAGTTTTCCTCGAGACTTTGGAAAAGTCTGCAAGAACACCTAGGAATAAGCTTGCAATTCAGTTCTACAAATCATCATCAATCAAATAGGCAATCAAAAAGGATAATATGGATATTGAAGGATGTGCTATGGGCATATATTTTAGATTTTAGTGGGAGCTAAAACCAACACCTTTCTTTGATAGAATTTGCTTACAATAATAGTTACCAGTCTACCATCCAGATGGCCTTGTATATAGTATTGTATGGTAGAAAATGTCGATCCCCATTACATTGGGACCTTGAAGAACATAGAAGCAAAGTCGATAAGTCCTTAGAAACTTTAAGGCCAAAATTAATTCATGAGACTATTGAGAAGATACAAATGATCAAACAAAGAATGAAAGCAGCTTAGGATTGGCAAAAAAGTTATGCGGATAAGTGGAGAAAAGATCTAGAATTCAAAGTTGGTGACCAAGTATTTTTTAAGGTATCCTCAAGAAAAGGTGTTCCAAGGATTAGAAAGGGCAGAAAGCATAGTTCGAGATATGTTGGTCCTTATGAGATATGCAAAATAATTATACTAGTAGCTTACCGTTTGGCACTACCCCAAGGCCTAATGGGAATACATGATGTTTTTCATGTATTGCAGCTTTGAAAATATTATCCTGACCCTTCCTATATCATTTCACATGAAGATATACCATTGGAAAGTGACTTGACTTACGAAGAGCAACCTATTCATCTCTTGGATCAAAAATTTTGAGAACTTAGGAGTCGAAGGATTCCTCAAGTAAAAGTATTATGGCGCAATCACAACATCAAAGTAGCGACTTGGGAACGAGAAGATTGCATGTACCAACAATATCTCAAACTATTTTAGTGGTCAGGTAAGAATCTGGGGACTAGATTCTTTTAAGAGGGGGAGGATTGTAACACTCCTAAAAATTAAATTGGAAAAAATTTAAATATTATTATTGTTATTATTTTAAAAAAAAAGTTTTGGGGATCAAAACAGGATTATTTTTGGTAAACTGGGCTAATCTAATGCACTCACTAAATGGGGGAATTAATTGAAAGCTGAAATAAAATATTGGGGGTCAATTTGTAATTACTGGATAATGCCCTTTGAATATCAAATTCCCCCGCTCCATCCCTGTTTCTGCTATTCCCGCATGCAACCCACATTCTTCTTCTCTGATGAACTCCTCTCTGGCGTTTGCGAAGCCTAACAAGATATATATATATATATACACACACACACCAAACTCTTCCTCTCAGCACAAGGAACCCACTGATACCAAAATCTCATGGAACTAATCGGCGTGACGGTCAGAATTTGAACTTGAAAAATGGGCCGCACAGCAAGTGGCGGGCACGGCGTCACCGGCGGAGGGAGCTCAAGTTGAGTAGTATGTTTTGTAACTTTCAGCTCAAGGAGCGGCTGGGCATTTTTAATTTCCAATTTCATCCACTGGCGATGGCGAATTAAGAAAAATGGGCGTTGGCGGAAGAGGTGGTGTTGTGTGATCAAGGCTTTAATTGACATCCAATTCGGCGGCAAACCAGAAATTAACCTAGGCATTTCATTGTACTCGCCGGTGCTTAGGTACCAAGCCGAGTGCTTGGGGACGGAGTAATAAGGGAAATCTGTTATGATTTTGTACTCTATACACCGTTTGTTACCATTTTTGTTATGTTCTGGGGTAATAAGGACGGAGTTGCCAACAATTTGATAAATCTAATATCACATGTGCTATGTTACATTATTGCTCTTCATAAAGTCTTGATTATTGCTAAACCTTGTACTCTCGATAGTGTTTCTTTGTCTATTGTCACATTTTCCCCTCAGTAAATTCTTAAGACTTATCCTTTTTGTTATCCCTTATTCTTTTTCCAGACAGGATTGGATGAAGACTAAGGGCTTGAGACTGGCTTGGGGAAAGTTTTATGCTTTGTAATAGATTAGGTATTCTGTATGTACATATAGACTACACCTAATTGAGATGCTTAGACTTGGAAATGTTATGTGAATGTTTAAGTTTGACTATGTGACTTTTGGTATGTACCTATTGAACTCTTTGTAGTGATCTTCTGGATTTAGAGTTAAGTTGTTGTCTTTGAGACTTGTTAAATTTTGACTTTTTGGATTGTCCCTTGAATTATGATTTGAGTTTGAACTAGTGACACCCTAACTTAGGGATCACCCTGGGTGTGGCGCCACATTTAATTTGTTATTTAATGCATTTTGGTGATATTTTAATGTATCATTGGATACATTTTTTTTTTCACATTTTATTAAAGTCACAATAAAGCTAAATTAATATCATTTTATACCTTTAGCTACACCACTACAAGTGGCATTTTAAAAAAAAAGTCATGAAATATAAAATTGCTGCTATAACATTATTTAAGTGGTACTTTTTAAAGCCATTAAAGGCTACTTTTCTTGTAGTGTGTATTAAGTGATACCTATATTTTGTATACCAATATCTTGAATTTTTCCTTATTTTGAATTCATTTATTTGGTTTCACATTATGATATATTTTTTAACTCTTCTAGATTTATTTTCTTGGTTTTGGTTTTAGATTAATTTTTTATTTTCTTATTTTACATTTATTTTCCTAGATTTTAATTCTAAATCTTTCTTGTATTGTACTAAATTAATTTTTGTCCTCGAGTATGGGTTTTGAAATTTTGAATTATTTTGAATTTATTTTTTGAAGGTTGGTATAAATTTCTTTCGTGTTATTATCAAGTTATTTTCCTAGTGCTAATTTTATTGGTTCTTTATTATATTAAATTCATTTTTGAACTTTTGTTTTATTTTTTATATTTTAATTTTCTGAGTTGGATTTTAAAGTTCATACTTCACAAATTATGTCTCTAACATGGAAATTTAAAAGGCTACATAAAAAATTAAAAAATAATATATGTAAAAAATTTCAATAAGTAAAACATTACCTTGATAAGTACTTATTTATGGAAGTTCATCGGTAATTTGATTGATCCTAACATAAGATTTAATGACAGGCAATCCTAACATAAAAATTTTCGATCAAAGAGATTCACATAATATAATTTGTTAGTGTAAATTTTCTTAAAATCATGTTTTGTGATATTTTCCATCTCACCTCAAATGCATGCATTCTTGTTTCACAATTATGTCACACAATTTATTGCTCAACTAATCATATCTTACGCTGTGTTCCCTGAGCTTGGGGCCTAGAAAATGTTCGTTAGGGCAATCATGTGGATTGTTTCTCCTGTAATCCATGCTCATTTGCTAAGTAGAAACTCGAAAGGTAAATATAGTCAATCTAGAAATATTTTGACTTTGCAATATGGGTGCCAGTGCGTTTATCAGTGAGCTTTTATTTTATATGTATGCTTGCGTATACATATATATATATATATATGTTTGTGTATCCCAAAATTATTGATATTTTCATTATAGAAAAAGTAAAATACATTAGTGACAATATAAAATTTATCACTAATAACATATATTAAGTGACAATAATGTTTAATTTATAATTAATAATATTTTTTAAACGAAAATAATTTTTATTTTGTCATAATATGATTTTAGTAATCAGTGCCAAGAGCTAATGTTTTAAGCTATCGCTGTTGGCAATTTAATGACGCACTTACTGTGACAATTGTCATTATAATTCAGGATAAAATTTTTATTGTCAATATGTTGTTATTATAGTTGTGTCACAATTGTCAATAGTGACAATCTAAAAACTAATCTTTTCACTATAAATTTGTAAAAATTAGTAGAGTGATAAAAATAATTTTTTTTAATTATTTAATATAAACCACTTTTGCAATACTATTTCTATTTAATCGCTAATGATCCTTTTTCTTGTAACGTTTGTTAGAAATTAAATTGTTTGATATTGGAGCTGGCATATCATAATAATTTTTCTTGTAATCTTAATATTACTAAAACTTCAAATCTCTGTATCGTTATGCTATTTAACATCATTCAATTGGATATATACAATAACAATGATAATAATGATGAATTGATGATGTTAACAATGATAACAACAACATTTGTTGTACTCGAAATGATGTCTAATGATTTATAATTTCTGGACAGAAGAAGAATATCTTATGGTGTATATTGCACGATTGAAGATGGAATGCGTGAAGCGTACGACTTGAGTCGCTACTTTTTCTTTTCGTTCTTTTCTGGACGATGATTAAATTCTGTAGAATGATTACAAAAAATCTATAATTACTTTGGAATAGATTCAAGCATATACACATAAGTACTTGTTCTATGCCCACAAGTCAAAACAAAAAGAAAAGAAGTAGAAGAAGGGTTGAAAAGAAATCACTTGAGGGGTTCTTACTGATATGGGATAGTTCAAGTAGCTCGGCCCAAATACCACAGGCCCAAGGATGTAGCACTAAGCCCATCTAGTATCCTGGGCCCAATGGCGCTATCAACTCGAGTCGACCTCGAAGTTCGACGACATACACAAGCAAATGAGCACTCGACCAGGCCTCATATAAGGTTGCGGGTCGATATCTCGACCTGCACCGCTAGTACGCCTTAGGCGCCATGTTCCAATCCATTATCAGGTCGACCATTCTTCCGACCAGAGAGGTCGATGAAGCACAGTGCCGTCTCTGCCACGTTAAATGCCCTGACAGGTGGCATGCCTCCGCATTAATGGCGCATGTCGCCCTAGTATTGCCTAGCGCGGCAGGCGCATCAATAGTATCCTACTATGTCCTTAAAAGCTGGAAAGGCAGCCACCTAGAATAGTACAGGGGTGAGAGATGACTAATTGCCCCTCATGCAAGGACAAGGGCCCCTCCTACACATCAAGGGCATCTCAGATAAATCGTCACGGAGAGAAGGCTATAAATACCCCCCCACTCCAGCCTTTCAAAGGTATGCTCTCATATATACATAAAGCTCTTACTTTGCTGCTCATATTATCTAGTCGACCCGTATTGACTTGAGCGTCGGAGTGCCTAAGCCGAGGGCTTCTCAGCTAGCCTGACGTTTGCTAGTGATTGCATGATTCAACCCACCTATACTTGTATATCGACCAGAGAGGTCGAACTTCATCGAAATATCTACATAATCCAATCTTCAACGGATTCAACCCTCATCATTTGGTGCTGTCTGTGGAAAACCTTGAGTCTGCTATCAAAAATGGTGAACACCAGGTGAGCCCCTTCAGGAAGGGAAGAAAATAGGAGATCCAGCTCTCCCTCTCTTAGACCTCAGCAAGAGTTGGGCGCCCCAGGGTCTGGCGCCCAGCCAGAACCAGTGGTCACTTTGACCATGCCCCAATTGATACAGCTCATCAGTGAACAAATTTAAGCACAAATTTGAATTGACACACCACTCACCCAGAGCCGGCAGCCAGTGCAACACCGTAACCCGTGGCCCCGGAAGAAAGACAGCCCGAAGATAACTTTGAACGACCAGAATCTAGAAGGTCACCCTTAAGGCGCGAAGTAAGCCCAGGCCGTTTTCCAAGAGAAATGGATCGACCCATGCCCCATGAGGAGGTGGCAGATTCTGTCGACCATGGCATTCGACCCATTCGAGCACCGCAGCATGATAGGGTCAAACACTCGAGACCCCGTATGAACAGAAATGCATCCCAGGTGGATAGGAAGGAATGGGAGGAGGTATCCCACCAGGTACAACAATTGAACCATCGATTGGAAGCGATTTTGAGAAGAAACACGAAAAGGCTTCCCCACCAGGAGGGACCGCAGAGATTCCGAAGGGAAAGAGACTCATCCTTTGTCCAAAATATCATCAACGAGCGCATTGCTGTCGATGCCAAGATCCCAATTGGCTTGCCTAGATATGATGGCTTGACCGACCCGAATGAACATTTAATGCAGTTCGAGCACATGATGCAGCTGCATGGACCCAACAAGTACATCCATGCTAAGATGCTGGTGACCACCTTTCAAAGGATAACACTTGACTGGTTTGTGAAATTGGAATCGGTGTCGATATACTCGTACAACTAGTTGTGCAAAAATTTTTTATACCAGCTTGCGAGTAGGAGGAAAGCCAAACTCTTTCACACCCATTTGAACACGGTAAAGCAGAATGAGGGAGAATCCCTCTGAGACTTTTTTATCCGATTCAACACGGAGGTGTTAAAGATCGACAGCTTGAGAATTGAATTCCTTATCGATGTGTTATTCTTGGGCCTTAGGCACAAGGAATGTGCCAATGCATTAGTACACGAACAACCCAGATCGATAGAGGAGCTCCTCGACCTCGCTGAAAGGTACATGACTCAAGCGAAAATGAACAAATTGAAATATGGCAATTTGGAGGTCGACAAGAGGAAAAACATGGAGAAAGATGATCGTCAGGCCAGAGAGGGATGTCGATCCCCTATAAAATGCTTCCACGACTACACTCCGCTCAACCTCTCGAGGAAGGAGGTGTTGTTTTCCATTTAGCACGACAACCTACTCAAAAAGCTTAGAAAGCTCACGGAGACAGTAGTCATGAAAAAATAAAAAAGATACTGCCATTTCCATAAGCAAAAATGACATGACACAGAGGGTTGTTTCAACTTGCATGATGAGATCGAAAGACTGATAAGGCAAGGCCATCTGAAAAAGTATGTCGACGAGCAGGCCAGGCGCGAAGAGGGCAAAATCGACCGAACTCCCCGTAGAGAAAGGTCGGCCAGCCCAAGGAGGGAGGACAAAGGAAAAAGACCTTTCCAAGAACCCCGCCCGTCCATACGAGGAGACATCGACATGATCACATGAGGTCCCACTGGGGGGGATTCTAGGTCCGCGAGGAAGCAGACTCAAAGAAAGCTTGAGTCGACCAAATTAGCTAAGGTCGAGTCAGTTTTTCAGCTCTCAACTAGCGCAAAACCAATCTCTTTTACCGACTCAGACCTCGACCATATGGAGAATGGGGGAGTCGATTAAAAAATAGACTGCCTCATGGTAGTAACACTTCAGATAGCCAACTTCGAGGTTAGAAAGATATTGGTCGACAACGGCAGCTCCATGAACATAATGTTCTTGTCCACATTGAACAGAATGAAACTGGGGGAATTAAAGTTTGATCCAGTTAGAACTTCGCTAGTCAGATTCGGAGGGTTTGAGATCATCCCGGAGGGATCTATCAACCTCTCCACAACATTCAGACAGGGTCCCCAGAGCAGAACCTTGATGATCAACTATTTGGTGGTCGATGCTCCATTCGTCTACAATGTCATCATTGGTCGACTAGCCTTAAACGACTCCAGGGCCATTGTCTCCACATACCATATGAAGATTAAGTTCCCAACCCCAGTAGGTGTAGGGTAACTTTTGTGCAATCTTAACAATGCATGGCGCTGTATACCATTTCCATCGAGCCCAACGAGCAGAAGAAGTGACCTCAGTTGAAGCCCTCGGGGGAGCCCTTATAGCAAAACCTAATGAGGGACCTTTATCCAAGAAGAGAAAGTTCGAAGACACCCGGGTCGAGCCCGTTGGGGAGTTCAAAACAATCGAGCTGGAAACTAGAAACCCCGACAAGACCACCCGGGTCAGAAGCTGGAATGCCTCATGGTCGATTTCCTTCGACGAAACCTTGATGTGTTTGCTTGGAAAGCTTCCGACCTCCAAGGAATCGACCCAAGTATCATTATCCATCAGCTCAGTATGGACCCTGCCCATAAACTAGTAAGATAAAAAACAAGAACCTTCAATATTGAGAGGTCCCAAATCATCGATGAGGAGGTCAACAAGCTTTTAGAGGCAGGATATATTGTAGAAATTCAGTACCCCTTTTGGCTTTGTAATGTTGAACTCGTCCCCAAGAATGAGGGAAAATGGCTAATGTGTAATGATTTCACTAACTTGAATAACGCTTGCCCTAAGAATCCTTACCCCTTGTCTTGTACAGATTTATTAGTAGATTCTACCGCTGGATGTGAATTGTTAAGCATGATGGATGCCTTTCAAGGCTATTATCAAATATTTATGGCACCCGAGGACAGGGACAAGACCTCTTTCGTCGTCCCCAATGGCATATACTCCTTTTTAGTTATGCCCTTCGGGCTTAAAAATACGGGAGCAACGTACCAAAAATTGGTCAATTTTATGTTCAAGAAGGAGATCGGGAGGTCGATGGAGGTCTATGTCGATGACATGATTGTCAAAATTGAGAAGGCTCAAGACCACCTAGTTGACCTCAACCATACCTTTTCCATACTAAGGGCCTTTGACATGAAGCTCAACCCCAATAAGTACACGTTTGGAGTACGTGGGGGCAAATTCCTTGGGTACATGGTCAGTCAAAGAGAGATCGAGGCAAACCCGCATAAAATGCAAGCAATTCTGGACGTTGTCCCACCTCACACTATTCGAGATATACAGGGACTGGTAGGCAGGATCATAGCCCTTGGTAGGTTCATTGCAAGGTTGGCCAACAAGAGCCTCCATTTCTTCAAAATACTCAGACACACAAAGAAATTAGGGTTTCAGTGGCCTCAACAGTGCGACTAGGCCTTGGTAGAGCTCAAGTAATATTTGTCTTCGTGGCCTATGCTAGCTAAACCCAAGCTGGGAGAAGTCCTACAACTTTATCTAGCTGTATCCACGGCCTTGATAAGTTCAGTTTTGGCATCGATGAGAAATGAGACTTACCATCCGGTGTATTATTGTAGCAAAGCCTTGCAGGCCCGGAACACAATTATCTAGAGATCGAGAAGTTCACTCTTGCCATCGTTACTGTAGCATAAAAGCTTCGACCTTACTTTCAATCCCATGCGAATGTGGTGTTGATGAATCAACCATTAAAACAGGTGTTTTCAAAGCCCGAAACTTTAGGTCAACTCACCAAATGGGCCATCAAACTCGGGGAGTTTGACATCACATTCTAGCCACAGACGACCATAAAAGCACAAGTCCTAGTTGACTTTATCGTTGAAAGGCTTGACCTTTCGGACCAAATTATCAAGAACTCCTTAGTATGGATATTGCCCGTCGATGGTTCAGCAACCACATTAGGAGGCGGAGTAGGTGTTTCTCTCCATTCCCCACTTGCCGACGAGTATGATTTTGTAATAAAGCTTGATTTCCCGATCACCAACAACGAAGCAGAATATGAAGCTCTCATTGCGGGAATGCATATAGCAGCAACTCGCGGTGTCGAGCAGCTTGTAGTGATGACTGATTCCCAGCTAGTCGTAGAACAGGTCGAAGGCAATTTTTAAGCCAAGGAGGCCAAAATAACTTAGTATCTGACACAAGTAAGACAATTATGATGATCATTCAAGAGTTTCACCCTGAGCTAGGTCCCTCGAGCAGAGAATGAACGGGCAAACATACTTTCAAAGCTAGCCAGCTCAATGAAAGGAACTAAGGAAGGAACCATAACGTTCTTAGTGGCCAATAAACCTTGTATTCAAGCCATCGACCACAGCCTCATTGGATGCATCGAGGAGACAGCTCCTACATGGTAAGACCCAATCAAGCTCTACCAGAGTCGGAGGACCACCCCCGATGATGAGAAGAAAGCCCATAGGGTTAGAGGGCAGACATCTAAGTTTGCCTTCAACAACTACGGACAACTCTACAAGAGGTTGATATTAAGACCATCGCTTAAATGCCTAACACCCGAAGAGGCAAATAAAGTACTACATGAGATTCATGCCGGTATTTGCAGCAACCAGTCTGGTGGTTGGTCCTTAGCGTATTAAAATTGTCCGTTACGGTTATTTTTGGCCCACCCTATTGCAAAACTCAATCGACTTCGCTAGAAAATGCCCACGGTGTCAGATCCACTCGAACATACCACACCAACCAGTCGCGTCGATGGTCAACGTCCAGATAACATAGTTATTTGACTAATGGGGGATCGACATAGTCGGATCTCTCCCAATGACATCTGACCAGCGTAAGTTCATAATCGTGGTGGTCAATTACTTCACTAAATGGGTAGAAGCTGAAGCAGTTCTGAAAATCACCGCTGCGGCTATCAAGAGCTTCATTTGGAAAAATAAAATATGTCGATTCGATTTGCCCAAAGTCCTAATCTCGGATAACAACACTCAGTTCCAAAGTAAGAGCACAAGAAAATGGTGCGAGGCCGTGTGAGTCAGCCAACACTTTACGTCGGTAGGGAACCCCCCAGGCCAATGGCTAAAAGAAAGTCACAAACAAAACATTTCTCGACCACCTCAAAGCTCGAATAGCAGGCACAGGAGCAAGTTGGGCATATAGAACCACACCGTGAATAGCCACAGGCCACAGCCCATGCAGCTTGGTCTACGGCTCTGAAGTAGTAATTCCATCTGAGCTAATCCAGCACACAGCCCGAGTGATTCACTACAATTCGATCAGAAATGCAACGAAAAGGACACTTGACCTAATCACTGTCGACGAGCTGCGCCACACAGCCTACAACACAATGCAGCGATACCGATCGAAAATGACGGAACGTTGCAACAAAGCAGTTTGACCCCAAAGTTTCAAGGTTGGTGATTTCATCCTCAAGAAGGTCGAAGTGTCAACGAATGTAGGAAAACTCGACCCAAAGTGGGAGGGACCCTACTCAGTGATTAAAGTATCAAAGCACAATGCCTACTGACTAGCAGACACAAGAGGTAACGAACTACCACGACCTTGGAACGCCATAAACCTAAAGAAATTCTATGTGTAAATGGCCAATGACCTCCGTTGTATTCCCTAGCAGCAATAAAAAGTTACGACATATTATGTAAATACAAAACTTACATAAACCAACTATTCGTTGTCGACCCTGTAGTCGACCAAGTAGGCTTCTAGCTGCCAAGTTAAGGCTTCCCAGCCAAGACCAAGTAGTCGACCACATAGGCTTCTAGCCGCCAAGTCAAGGCTTCCCAGTCAAGACCAATTAGTCGACCAAGCAAGCTTCTAGCCACCAAGTCAAGGCTTCCCAGCCAAGACCAAGTAGTCGACCAAGCAGGCTTCTAGCCACCAAGTCAAGGCTTCCCAACCAAGACCAAGTAGTCGACCAAGCAAGCTTCTGGTCACCAAGTCAAGGCTTCCCAGCCAAGACCAAATAGTCGACCCCGCAGTCGACCAAGCAGGCTTCTAGCCGCCAAGTCAAAGCTTCCCAGCCAAGACCAAGTAGTCGACCAAGTAGGCTTCTGGTCACCAAGTCAAGGCTTCCCAGCCAAGACCAAATAGTCGACCCCGCAGTCGACCAAGCAGGCTTTTAGCCGCCAAGTAATGGCTTCCCAGCTAAGACCAAGTAGTCGACCAAGTAGGCTTCTAGCCGCCAAGTCAAGCTTTCCCAACCAAGACCAAGTAGTCGACCAAGTAGGCTTCTGGTCACCAAGTCAAGGTTTCCCAGCCAAGACCAAATAGTCGACCCCGCAGTTGACCAAGTGGGCTTCTAGCCGCTAATCCAAGACTAAATAGTCAATCACGTAGTCGCCAAATTATTTGAAGCTTATCATTTATTATCAAAAGTCGACCACATAGTTGCTAAACTACTCAAAGTTTATCATTAATTAATTACTTTGTCTAACCGAGCAGTCGACGCAATGGTTTGCAATCATGAATGTTGTTAATTTTTTTGCGTAATTGCGCACACAGGTGACATATTACTATCTCTGATTCATCAAGTTGCATATTAGTTACAATTTACTCAACAAGGGCCTTGAGTTAATCTTAGCTAAGTGCTAAATGCACATGTGCAATAAAATAAAGACAGTTAATGTAAAAGCTCGACAAAACACTTGCTTAAATATAGAAAACATTCATTTATGTGTAATGAAAAATTCTTCACACCAATCTAAAAAAAAAAAAACTACTACAACATTGAAGAATCAGCAACATCAGCTCGATCCTGCACCTTCAGCGCCCACCGCTCGAGCACCCTCATCAATGGTTTGCTCAAGCTCATCGCTCGAGGGGATTACAATGGGAACTGGCTCAGGCATAGAAACAGCGACAGGCACAGCGGCGGTCGCTGGTTGAGAAGGACCAGCCACGTCGTCTAGGAAGCGCCGGTCCAGAGGATGAAGGTATGCAGTTGCATCAACCATTCCCTCCTTAACCTCAAACATGAAGTCACCGGTGAAGTCAAATTCTTTGGAAATGGCCTCCAACCCCCTCTCGACCTCGGCCTGCCTCATCTGTTCATTAGTCAAAGGCCCAGATGGCAGAACCTTCATGACCTCCTCGGCCATAGTGGCTTCCATACCTTTGCCCTCAGCACTTCTGTTGTCCTCTGGATAGGGCTATCGATGCTCGTCGAGCAGGTGGCTGAGGCGATGCCTGTCTTTTGGTCGGAAGGAGTAGCCCAGAAAGTGTAACTGTTTAAGGGTATTCTCAAATGAATTGCGGACGTCGTCAAGCGCAAACATAATACTTACATCCTGGAACGCTGCGCTCAACATAAATTGCTGCACCACCTCCCATCGCATCAGCGGCAGCTTCCTGAAGAACTCCGATCGAGCCTCATCAAGAGCAGCGTTCCGACCCGCAGATCTACCAGAGTTGTAAGCGACCTACCCATCCAATCGAGCCTGCTTCAACAGCTCGTCCATCTTGGTCCTCTCCGCGATAGAGGCAACCAACTGTTCATCCCTCACTTGGAGCTGCCTGTTCAATTCCTTGACCTGCTTAGCGAGCTCCTCGACTCTCGTTTGTGAGGACTCGAGTTGAGCCCTGAGATTCTTCGCATCCCCGCCGGCTTGCAAGTGTTAGCGATCAGCTAAAGCCTGCTCTGACCGCCTATAAAAATGATATCCCAACTAGCTGACCTGAAAAATAGCGATATAGTAAAAATACAAATAGTCAACGAGAAAGCAACATTCAGCAATTTAACATACTCGACCAAAGCCTTACCATGTTGGAATGGTAAGCCAGTGCTTGGAGAGCAGTGTCCTGGCTTAGCCCCACCAACTTCCTCTGGTCGGCCAAGAACTGCCTAGCCAGCAGCACCTTTAGAGTGGCAGTGCCCGTTGGCCCCGCTGTCTCCATCGACAGTGAATCATGTACCGCCATGCTTGGCTCAGTCCCAAACCTAGGCAAAGGTAATTTGGGCAACTGAAATAGCAGATCATCCTTGTGGGGCCTAAACAGGTCGTTCCCCGTCGATATGCCTGACCCCATGGCCCTCCCTTTCCCCTTTTCTGCTGCGGTCCTTTTCGGAGCAAGTCCCACCTACACTACCATCGCTCTTTTACCTTGACCTATTGGGCTGCTGCCAATAGTTGGAACGGGTCTAGCTAGATAAGGTGTTGACGATGGTGTGGGTGTCGTTACCTCCTGCTGAGGTGCATTGACCGCTGTAGCCGCTCGACGAGCTGCCATCGCTTGGCGGAGCTACTGGTTCCTCTCCACCCTTGCTAGAGCCTCAGCCCTCGAACGGTTCATGATCTCATCATGATCTGCCGAGCAATAAGATAGAAAAAGTTAAAACCGAGCAAAAAGATAGAAAAATAACATATTAAAAGAAGCACAGTCTACCTAGTCGATCATCTACAGGCAAATTTAACAGAGCTGGTGATAACCCAGCCAATGCCAAGCTCCTCTCCTTGATACATACCAAGGCCTCCATTTGGCCAAATTCGACCAAATCCCGAATGAAAGTATTAGGCCAGGTCAGGGTTAGGTTACCTGGCATCTCGACATGTCCCATCCACTAGCCCCGAGGAATGTTGAAACCCCCAACGACTGGAACAAATAGATAATGTTTTTTCCATTCTTGTCCGTAAAAAGAGGCTGGGGTTACAAGGAATTTACAGTGGGGTCGAGCAGTTAAATAGTAGAAACTCAACTCATTGGTGCTACCCGACTTGCGGGACATGGGAAGATAGAAGAGGTTTGAAAAGTTTTCAAAGTTGACTGGCTGGTCGAATAGGTGCATCAAGACAATGAAATTATAAATGGTCGAAAAATAATTTGGCAGTAATTGGGTTATACACACCTAAAGGCCTCTAAGCAGGTTGACTATCTGAGCACTTAAAGAAAACCTAAGACCACACCTAAAGGCATCCTCAAACACAGTGATACAGCTCATCGGGGGACAATGCATTCGGCTAGAAGCCCTAGGTGTCAATAATTCATACTCGGAAGGAATATGGTATAACTGCCTAATACGTCTTAAATCAACAGAGGTGATGGTCGACACAATTTCACTATAATGGTCTGGGGTGAATAATGGACCGCGCGAGAGAGCAACTTGACTTGGCCCAACACCATCCCCCCTGCGGTTGCTACTCGAGCTGTTGGAACTCGAATTATCGCTCGACAAGCCACTCGACTCCTCTGACAAGCCCCCAAGCCTATCAGAGTGGGTAGCCTCGCTATCCTTCCCACGACTGCTCTCCAAGTCAGATGAATGCAACATTATGGCAATAAATCTAAAAGACATTAAGGAAAAGGAAAGAAGGTACTTACTGAATTGATAAACTAAGAGCAGAAGATATTAGTAGTGAAAATGGTTGGCTAGACGCTCGACCAAACGCAAAGGCAGTAAAAGTAAAAATAGCTATTTTTACAGTACATATTTATAGGAGTGAGAGCTCGGGAATCCAAGCAGTTGTAATAATGTTGTAACTGCCGCTTCGCGGCACGTACGACACAATGTAACAGCTCATTTAATGCTCGAAACCCTGGTTGACTTTCAAAAACCCTCATTGATGAGCCTATGCAACAGTTCAACTGGCTACTTCCCAATCCTTCTCGTCGATTCCCTCTTTCAGCATTCGAAAGTAGGGGAAACTCATGATATGGGATAGCCCAAGTGGCTCAGCCCAAACACCGCAGGCCCAAGGATGGAGCACCAAGCCCATCTGGCATCCTGGGCCCAATGGCGTATTGACCCGAGTCGACCTCAAAGATCGACGGTGTACCCAAGCAAATGAGCACTCGACCAGGCCTCATATAAGGCCACGAGTCGATATCTCGACCCGCACCGCTAGTACGCCTCAGGCGTCGTGTTCCAATCCATTATCAGGTTGACCATTTTTCCGACCAGAGAGGTCGATGAAGCACAGTGTCGTCTCTGCAGCATTAAATGTCCTGACAGGCAACATACCTCCACATTAATGGAGCATGCCACCCCAATACCGCTTGGCACGGCAGGTGTGTCAATAGTATCCTACTTTATCCCTAAAACCTGGAAAGGCAGCCACCTGGAATAGTACAGGGATGGGAGATAACTAATTGCCCCTCATGCAAGGACAAGGGCCCTTCCTACACATCAAGGGCATCTCAGACAAATCCCAATGGAGAGAAGGCTATAAATACCCCCCACTCCAGCCTTTCAAGGGTATGCTCTCATATATACATAAAGCTCTTATTCTGCTGCTCATATTATCTAGTCGACCCGTATTGACTTGAGTTTCGAAGTGCCTAAGCCGAGGGCTCCTTGGCTAGCCTGACGTTTGCTAGTGATTGCAGGATTCAGCCCACCTATACTTGTATATCGACTAGGGAGGTCGAACTTCATCGAAATATCTACCTAATCCAATCTTCAACGGATTCAACCCTCATCATTTACTATTAAAAAATATATAATATTGGTAATAAAAAAAATGAAAATGTAAAAATTGTCATTAGTAATATTATCTATTAATGGCAATGGTTTTTACTTTGTCACTTTTGATATTTTTTATTTTCATCACAATATGATTTAAAAATGACAAATACTAATATTTTTAATTATTACCATATTTGACAATAAGTGACAATCTAATGGCAAAAAAATAATAACTATAATTTGTAGTAAGATTTTTATTATCAGTAAGTTGTCACTTTAAGTATGTAGATAATTGTCAATAATGATAATTTTAAACACTATCTTGTCAATAATAAATTTCTAAAAATTATTAGGATAATAAAACAAAAATATTTATTACTTAATATATATATATATATATAATTAGTGACAACTTCTACATTCCCACTCATTATTTTATCACTAAATTTATCTTTTTTGTTGTGTTTGAACTAGCAATATTTCTAAAATATGAAATGAGATTCTTAAAGAGAAAAGAGATCCATATATCATATTTAAACAAAATCTTAGAATAAATAGAGTAAATATGACCTTAAAAATCCTTACTTATGCAAATTGTCAAAAGGTCTTATGATATCCCAGATTTCACATAGTTCACAAGATGGCATGTTAATTTAACTTGTGTCCATATAATGCCCATTATTTTAGGATATCACAAAACATTTGATACCAAAGAATTAAATAACTAGTAGTCATTACATACTAGATGCATATGTTTAGATTTTTAATATATATATATAATATTTTTTAATTTTTAAACGGCAACATATTTTCTCAATTATTTAAGCGTATGTTTTTTAACTTATTATAAATGATACATTCAGAATAATGAGGGAGTAAATTTGGAGAGAAAGAAAATAGTATTATTGTTGGAAAAATAACAGAGAGAAAAATATACATGCAAGAGCGGAGGAATTTTTTTTTTCTTTTTTAGCAATATTTTTTTGTTTAAACATATTTATTAATCTATATAAATAAAAAAATTGTTACATAGTTACTCCAACATTCTTACTTTATAAAAGTATAATAGACAGTAATGGTGAAGGTTTGATTTCGAAGCTACAATCATTTTGGTTAACAAAAACAACCCAATAATTGAAGACTCTTTGCAAGTGATGCTGAGATGTGAGAAAGAGAAACCTTACTTTTGAGAAGGTAATAACAAAGAGGAATAAGGCTGGTAATAAACTAATACATGCCAAAATTTGAAAAAGGAAAATATATAAATATATATATTTTCAAGGAAAACACTATTAATTAACATCAGGGAGATCAATATTATTTTTCTATAAAATAATATCATAAGATAAACTCGAACATACTATTATATAGTGGGTTTAAGACTTCTAGATATCAAAAGATTTTTGACCCAATATACAAGAAAAATTGGCATGGAATGGGTGCCTAATATTTTGTCTAATGTGATGAAAACTCAAATGATTATTTGAAATTATAAGAATACGCATGTTAATTAATACTCTTAGAAAAATATGCATCATATAAATAGGTATTGTCATATTTTCAAGGCGAAAAAATAGCTCATGCAAACACATACCTAAATTATTCCATTTTACGGAATTGTTTTCTGCACAAAAAAAAAAAAAAGGAAAAAAGAAAAAGAAAGAAAGAAAAAGTCTTATTGACCTTTATTTGTGCCTTGGCCCATTGATTCAAGAAGGAGCATTTTGACTCATCAGATTGAAAATTGAAATGAAGTATATATATAAATGATGGGTCCAAAATTGCTTGACCTTAGCAAACTCCTAAGAAGTTGAAATGAAAAGACAAAAGATGGTTGGTTTGACCTTTTCTTCCCTTAGAATATTTAGTTTTTTTCAATTAGTTTGTTCTTTCGGCACAAGTAATGGTTGGTCAATTTATGCATTTATTTGGTATGCGTTTTCAGATAAAACCAACCAAATAATAAAAAAGAAATGTCATGCATTAATTGTTTTTGTTATCCATCATCACATAGATATAAATAGTATTGTGCCCCCTCATTACTTGTTAAGTATAAAAGATCATCAATAAATTAAAGCCCATCCAAGTTACCAAAATTTGTCTTATGGTGATTAAAAAGGTATAGTATTTTAAATAAAAGAATAGTTTGAATATTAAATTTATGCATTCTAAAATATAATTCGTAGTAATGATACAACTATTATTTTTCGTCATTTAAAATAGTTTTTTCACAATCATAAAAAGATAATCATATGTCCAATATACTTCTCAAAAATTCTCTCTTTTGTTTTTGAATCTATAATAGAAAAATAAAAGTAATTATTCCATGCTATATTGTCTTAGAAATTATCTATGATTTAATATTTATTTTATTATAGATTGAATACATGACAACCAGTAAAATATTACAAATGTCAATGAGTTGAGGTTAGAGTTAGTTTGTCAAAATTTGAACCTATTACTCAAGATTTTTATAGATTGTGACTTATCTCATCCCAATTAGTTAGAGCCCATCCGGTAGGATTAATTTTTTAAAATATTAAAAAAGTCATCTCTTAAAAAGTATTATCACCTTAAACTTTTAAATATGATAAAGTAATTTGACTTTTTTTTTCTAACAAATTTATATTTTTTTTATTTTTGACTTTATATATTCACAGCATAACAAATTTATTTACTAATGTTAATATGAAATGACTAATAGGTTTAAAAGATATGATAAGGATGAGCTCGAAAATAGCTCGAATTAGTCTTACTATTTTCAAGTGCACTAGTCCACTTTTTCTTAAGTAAAGGCAACTCTATCTTGAATTGCCCCTTGCATCAACCACCCTCAGATTAGTGTGTTGCAAAGGCAGTCATCCAAGCCCTAATGTAAAGCTTGACTTTTGACCCCTTCATTGGGTTAACTGCCTTTAGGCTGAATCCAGCTAAGAAGTCGACCACCCTCAAGCTGACCTCCCGACTCGTGAAGATCTGGATGACCAAGCCTATCTTTGGAGCCATAGACAGAATCACCAAAGTAAAAGCTTTAAAGACATCGATATTGATCTTACGAGGTCGAGGTCCCACACGTAGGCATGTTGTTGGTGTAAGCACGGCGACACATGGCAGTAGGGTGTTCACTAAAGCAAACAGATAACGTCTGTCCGTGTAAGAATATATAGTCATACAGATCAACCATCAATCTTCTGTATCTGAGTTAGTTAGAAAGCAACTGAGGGAAAAAAAATTTAGTTACAATTATAAAAGAGTACTGTGATGAATTTTGTGGGCCTGTTTACTCTTAGGCAAAACCGCGGTTTCGCGTTCCAGCTTTCTTTTGTTATGCGCGTCGATGGATGTTCTGTCATCAGCATCTTCTCTACATGTATACATATGCATATATATACACAACACTGGAACTTAATTTGATCAGCGAAATCTTTTTGGCGAGAAAATATTGAGTCATTCGGTGGAGTTGTAGATATATATATAGAGATATGAGCACGAAAGGAGGTGAAACGAGTAGTGAGAATATTAATAAACTTGAGAGAAAGATAATTGAAAAAAACAGAAGAATTCATATGAAGGATCTTTGCTTCAAGATGATTTCTATCATTCCTCCTCACTATTTCAAGCCAGCAAAGGTACGTGCATTTGTGGGATATGATATATCGGCTATATTTGAAGGCAGAAGCATCCCAGTAGACAAAATCAGATATAAATATTTAACCATATGTCTAGGGTACTTAGCTAGCTCTTAATTCTAATACTATGTCTTTTTAGTTTTGTGATAAAGTAGTATAATATATTTGGGCATTATCTATCTATCTATCTATCTATCTATCTATCTATATATATATATATATATATATTTTTTTTTTTTTCTGGATAAGATGCCAGGAAGTCGGAGTTTGGCCGAGAAACCATGACTCCTTCATTTTTAACAGTAGTCATACCACTTCAATCAATTCAATGATATATGAAGAATATTATCTGCTTTAAAAGCATTAATCACTACTTTGCTTTTTGAAACTAATTCATTTTTGATCAAATTTCTTAGAATGCATTTTGATTTCTAAGAATATGTGAGCTATAAAGCCCATTAGTAGTGAATAATATCATATTTGATATTGAAGATAAAAATTGATGAGCCAGCCTAATTTAAAACTGAGCCAACTTTGAGATTGTCCTCTTCAAACGATATGGGCTTATCATATTTTTGTTTCTAAGGCGAGATGTATTCGATATTACCTTATTATATCCTTTAGTTCAAATTTTCAAATAAGAAAATGAGAGCAAATGAACTAAGGTAGTTCCATAGTACAATGTCGCAAATTATTCTAATCTTTCAACTATGTAACTTAATTATGGAACCCGTCCTTAGTAAACTATCAAAAAACCTTAGGATTCTTTGCTATATATGCTAGCTGTTGCATATGATTTTTCTTCTTCTTTCTTTATATATGCTAAATATTTGCCTTTTTCCTATGTAAAGATATATATAACATTCATTTTCAAACTATTCAACAAAGACTCACAGCTTTTATTTCGTTTGATGAATACAAGTTTGTGATCCAATTTTCTTGGATGATAGATAGTACTGCCTAAAATATATATGGACCACCAAACTTCCAATGTCTGCGGGTACTTGTCACATTAAATTTCATAATGTGAGCATATTCCAACACCACCCATATCTATTAAATTTCAAAGCATATTCCTAATGTGAGCTAAGAATGAACTGATACGAGACTTGTTGTCAATAGTAATTAGAAGTTAAAAAGTTTGCATTCATTTTTCATGATATATATATATACATATATATATGTAAAACACTGCAAATTTTTTCATAATACTAATTATGATCTAGTATAACTCTGAATTGTCACCACCAAATTGATCTGGCGTGGCATTACTCTCTCCATACGAGAAAGATGTCTTTGATTTTTGTAATTATTTCTTTCATTAGTTAATTATTGCCCGAAAGTTGTTATAAGTGCAGGGATATCTATCCCTACAAGACCAGCTGGAACAGGTTGCTGGTTACATTCAGCAACTGAGTGCAAGAGTAGAGGAACTGAGGAGAAGGAAGATCCAAGCACTGAGCAGTAATCCTGTAAGAAAATCAGACTTTCCTGTTCTCAGATTAAGAATCTTAGGTTCAGAATTAGAAGTGGTTTTGATTGGTGGGCTAAGGAGAAATTTCATAGTACTGCAACAAGTCATCTTCATTCTTGAAGATGAAGGAGCTGAAGTAGTCTCTGCTAACCTTTCCAACGTCCACGTCCAAGTCAAAACTTTTCTCACTCTCCATGCTCGGGTGATTGTCAATATATAACTATTTTTATTTATTAATATTACACTTTCGTTTAGGCATTATAGGAAGATTTTTCCAATTTGTTTTTGTCGTTAGTTCCATAAGATATATAATTACAGAAAAGTTCTCCATGCATTAATTTTATGGCAGGTAAAAGTTACCAGAGTTGGCGTGGATCCTTCAAGGATATGTGGGAGGTTGCACGAGCTGATTTCCTAAAGTAATTTATAGTTTCTTTTTGTATTTCTTCTTGATAGTGTGTGTTTGTGTGTGTGTGTGTGTGTGTCTCTCTCTCTCTCTCTGTATATGTATATATATATATATTAATAGCTACTGCAAGTAACAGTAGATTGGTGTGGGGTTTAGTCCCTATATCATCAAGCTACTTTGGATTATTGGTGAGGCAGTTGGAGATTATGAATCCAAATTATATTCAAGCAGAATATTCTGGGCAGGTTTAATAGCACCATCTAAGTAGGGATATATTTATCTTGGAATATTGTTTATAGTGATTTTAATTTTAGTGTAATTATGAAAGTATTCCTGAATCATAAATGTATAATTTGCTTTTGAGTATGAAAAGTTGCATTATGGTATTAAATAGTATGTGGTAAAGTCATATTAATATTATTAATAGAAAGATTCTCAAGTGATAAATTATAGTGATATACATGATTTAAAAATTAATGGAAAATATATGCATGTATGTGTTTATGTATTGCAATTGATTGGTTATGTAAAAAAGTAATTGCTTTTTTTCATATAATTTAGTTATCAACTATTTGTTTCGGTAAATTTTATACTCTTGTGGATAAAAATGAATAGTTAAAGGCAAAAATAAATATCCAACTCTTTAAGTGAATAAATTAAATTTAATATTTTTTTCAAACGCACATTTATTAGGAAGGATCAATCTATTTACTTCATACATTCATTTTCCATCATGTTAATAATCGAACATTAATTATTTTCAATATTTCAAATTATCAAAAAAAGTGTAACCTAATTAAAATATAGAAAACACATACACACACACACACACACACCCCAATTATCTGAAGAGTGTTTTAAGTCTCAAACTACACGTACGTAATCTTTTTATAAATTAATATATTCTACTTTTTTGTCGGTAGAGATATAAATTACTTTTCATAGAAGATATTATAAATATAAATAAAGATTGAGCTTATTGAAATAAAAATATGTTAAGACACATGATGCTATACATAAACATAAAAGATTCCCTTTTATATGCATATAATTGGACGTAGATAATTCATAAATACGTAATATGTAACACTGTAAATTTTGAAATCCTAAAATATAATAAAATATGAAATCGATAAGTTTCGCTAGATTAATTTGGATTAGATTTAACTAAGATCTAGAACTAAATATTTGCGATTGAGGGATTAAATTAGGAATAAGAGAAGACTTGATTGTTTAAAATTATAAAATTTAGGGGGTTAATGTGAGTGAATTAAAGATTTATTTAAGGACTTTAGAATAATTAAATTTAGATACAATTGCCCAGAAAGAGAAATGTTAGGAGTCAATATGTAAGAATTAAAAGTTGGAGGACTTAATTGTAACTTAGGGACCAAACTGAAGTCGGTTTAAAATTCAAGGAGCTCAATTGAAGGCGGTCAAAAACTTTTGGGGTCAAATTGAAAAGGCTGGAAAATGTAAATATATATATATATATAGAATGAAGGACATAATTTTTCCTAATTCTCAAAATTGCCTAGATCCCACCCCAAAGTCAAATCGCCGAAAAATGGCCGTGAAACTTGAAACTAATAACATACTTGGCTTCCTTTCATCAAAACAAATACAACAATACCAAGTATGACCAAAAACAACTGACAAATTAGCCAAAAAATGCAACCAGATGGCAATAGGTGTGGTGGTTCAACCAAATCCGGTGACAAAAAGTGGCTGGGTTTAAGTGGGTTTTGGTCCCGGGCTCATGGGTAAGCTCATGGTGGCGTTAGTTTGGAGTTTTAGTTAGTGGCAGCAGTTGCGAGGTGGCGGCTCTAGGGTTGTCGTGGCTTTGGACAACAAATTGACTAGCTTTCCAGCGTCAAAATTGAAAATTGATTTGGGGGTTCTCACGGGCTCGATGAGATGCTTCTTTTGCTCGGGTTGGCTCGTACTCAGGCGACGACGGCTAGCAGCGGTGCTCCGGCGACTGATGAATAGTGGATAGGGAATCATGATTCGGATTCGTCTAGACTATTTTTAGCTTGAAATTTGATCTCAATTCAATCCAATTGGGTAAATTTCATATCGAATGTTAATTTGATTGATTTTTATGATTTTAATTAAATGTTATTAAATTAAGATTATTCGAATATAATTGGAATCAAGATTGACTTAAAATTATGCCTTTAGACTCGAAATGTAAAATGTTGTGAACAAAGTCTAGTTAAGCTTAATCCGAAGATTAAGTCATATAAACATTAGAACGAAAATGAACTACCCAACTTGAATTTGATAGACTCGCAAAACCCAACTGATTTAGGAACCTGGACCCTTGTTACGTAACTGTAAAATAAGTAGAGTGATGAATGAAGTTTGTTGGGGGGTAGTTTGAGAATTGAGTTGGCTTGAGCATGTAAAGCTAACAAGACAATTAGAACATTAAAATGATAAAATGGGGATAATTGGGCTCAAGTATGTCAGTCTTGTAATACTAAAACTATCATGTATCTGAAGACTAACTGAGACCACATTTAATTGTCTTAAGCATTTAGATATGAAACCAAGACTACCGGGATTGTATTAGAATAACCTTAAGTTTCATAAAGACATTAACTATATTTATATTTAAGAATCAGATGATTGATAAAATGATAACTCGGGTTATCTTAAGTTCTTGGTTTGACTAGGAAGCCAAGACCTAAGACCATACAACTAGGGAGTCCTCTGCATTTGCTAGGTGAGTTTATACTCGATAATATGAGATTTTTTTACTGGGAAAAGAATATATATACTTGCTATATATCCTAGTCACTTGATTCCTTTCAATTTAGATGTTGAGAACTTTACCACGCATTGCTACTTCATGCTGATTATAATTCCTATTGCCGTTTTACCTAAAATTGGTGATCGTGTTGGAAAAACTAAAAAGTGAATTTCGGAATATATTTTATTATCATTGTCATGTCTATCTTGGTATAAGCCTGGTGCTAATTTAGTGATTACTTGTTTATCATGGCAAACTACTATGTTAATTAAAATGATGTTGGACATATTACATGATATGCGTGAATATAAGTAATACCCTTAGGGGTGGTCTTTGGGATTGGTTATGGAAGATGATCTGGCGGAATGGACCAATGTTGATTGTTCTTTCGACTGATACCCAGACAAGCTGTACATATAACCCTATCTCATAGCCAACTAGAGGTAGTTGTCTATGAGTTGGCAAGGCATGCAGCAAGCCATGCCTAATGTTTGCTTGCTTGTCCAAGCTGATCAATCGAAACTTTGGAGGGATAAGAATTTTCGTGTTTTAGAAAGTGGAGCAACAAGATAAAAGAACCACCAACAACAAGATTGCAAAAGTGTTTATTAATTTATTCTTGATTAATTTCTCTGTTTAGCTGTATTCCTTAAAGAAAAATATGTTGACTCTTTGGTCACACTTGAGATTCAAATTTCTACAAAAAGGCGGTTAGTTTTGTGAAGTCTCATCACTGGTATGGAACGGTGGTGAGATGGAACACGTTAAACTTTGACTAAAACCTTTTCCCATGACTTCTCAAAGTTTTAATGCTTCTACTTGTTTCCTATATAATATTTGAGAAATTATTATTCTGTTGTTATTGCTAGAATAACCCACTAAATCATTGGCACTTACATTGTTTTATTGTTGTTTTTCGTTCTTTACCCCAAATGAGAATGAGTGATGAAGATAGACTAACCCAGATGGCACATAAGGTAATGAAGGTGGTAGAAGTACTATGTGTGATTTATGATATTTCAGTTCATAATTGAACCTTTGTTGGATGTCGCTTGTAGAAATAAAATACTTTGGATTTTGAGAAATGTATTTCCAATTATTCAAAAAACTTGTGGTATAAAATGGGCAGAACCTCATACGGGAGCGGGCATTTCCCGATCAGGGCGCTACAACAATAAATCTAATACATTCTTTATGAAAGATGCAAAATAATATTCTTTATTTATTTATTTATTTTTTGACCAATGAATAATATTCTTTATTCATTTGATAGAAAATTTGGAATAATTTCAACTACTTAAGAATATTTTGAACATTTTAGAAGTCATTATTTGAAGTATATTATTCAAGTACAAAGTAAATTCAACTCTTTTTTTTTATTTAGAGAAATCAAAAAGTTGAAGTCAAAAAATAGAAAAATAAGTATTCAATATCCAGAGATAGTTCTTAGCATGAACAAAGAAAAATATGTAAAACATATTAATTGAAAATAACCAAGGTACTAAATGTTAATATATTAAATAATATAAAAGTATTTACAATTCTTAATTCACTGTCAAAAAACTTGAATTATAGATAAATCTTAAGGAAACAAGTAATGGCACTAGTACAATATTAAACAGATTAAAAGGATACATATCTAAATCAAAATGGAAAACAAACCAAAAGAATATAAAGAACGCAAAGTTATTAAAAACTTATCTATAAAATAATTTATCAAATAGTGTTGTTAACATAAATTCTACTAAACTTTAAATTGAAAAGAAAAAAAAAACCATCATATTATGCTAATTGGTATAGGCGGTTTTACAATTAAACAACTAGAAATTATAAAAATATAGAAAAATGGTAACAATAATAATGTGAAAATAAAAAAAAAACAATCGTAGAATGACAAATTTACGTATAAAATAATTGCAAAACGGGTATGTTAATCTTGTGATTAATTAAACTTTAGGATGTTGAATGGCCATTTGGCCAAAGACATCAATCTCACAAATAAAGTGTAAGGTCAGAGCTCAAATATAACAAACTTTTGATGTGTGGATATTAAAACAAATTATAGGACAAAAATTTATCATGGGAGTATTTTGTGCTTATTAAACATCTTTTAAATTTTAAACATATATGGAAGATAAAAATATATGATTACAAAAATTTTAAATTTATCTAATGATATTAAAATTTGAACTACATTTTTGGATAAACACAACATAAAGTTTTAGTTGTAAAGGATAAGTTAATTGTATTAAAATAAAATTTAAAAACTAAATTATCAATCAATAAAAAGCTTTTACTTTAATTAATAAACTAAAAAACACAAAAATTCAATATTTGGTCAAAATTGTATGATTATGATCAACAAAATTGTGCTATATATATATATATATTATATATATATAGCACTAACATTTGTCATGTGCAATGCATCAAAAATAATTCTATTCCTAAAATAATTTTTTTAATAATATTTATTTTACTTCACGTGATTAAAAAAATGAATTGTAATTATTTGTAATATTTAAAGAAAAAATATATTATTAATTAAATAAAATAATGTGAATATTTCAATTAAGATATTACACTTGAAGATATTTTGTACTTAAATTAATAAGTTGTTGAATATCAAGAATTTTTAGTTTTCAATTTTAAATAGGGTAAAATCCACTTTACCCCCCTTATACTCAAATTTTATCTCACTTTACCCCTGTACTTTTAATTGCATTACTTTATTTCCCTATACTCAATTTTACTTTACTTACTTTAATACCGCTAAAGCCTCTTCAATTTCTGTTAGCAAATCAAGTAAAAATTGTTATATCACCATATTTTACAATAATATATCTAAAATGCCTACACTTCAATATTTTTTTGCCAATCTCTCCCAACTGCTCTTTTCTTATATGAATACACAAATTTTATACAAAATAATATTAACATTAAATTAAAAGATCCAAGCTTAATGTTGAAAGATGAAACATGAACATCACTATTGACTGCACTACAAATATATTAAAAACTTGCATCATATACTAATAGTATATCTCTACAAGAAACAATGATTCCCATTAAAGAAAACTCAATTAGTAATATGTAGATCCTATTATTTTCTCCATAGAATTGTTTTACTAACTCTGCTTATTATCTAATATATCCTTATATGAAATCATCAAAAATCGAAAAAAACACTGCATTTAGCACAAAGTAGTAACAAAACTCCGTATAAATGAGATTTCATATGGGCATTTGAAGTCAGTTTTTAAGAAATGCGTGTCCGTTATACATCTTTGGTAATTTTATATTTCTAAATCTTGAAATATAAATTTTTCTATTTTATGGAGAAGATGGGTTTTATTTGTTAAATGAACAATTAAAAATTATGGGCAACTTCGTCTTTGAAAAAAAAAGTTAATAGTGTTAAAGAGATGAAGAGAATTTAATGAAATTGAATAATTTAAGTAAAATTGAGAATACATGGGGGCAAAATTATGTAATTAAAAGTACAAGGGGGTAAAGTTAGACAAAATTTGAGTAGAAGGTGGTAAAATGGATTTTACCCTTTTAAATATTATACATAAAATTTTGAATTGTAAAATTTTAAAAAATAAATGAAAGATTTAAAATATATATATAAAAATAAAGCAAAACATTTTACTTACTATGCTTTTAAAATTAGATATATGTTCTTATATGACTACAATTAGACTAAGGGTAATTTGGTAAATTGACCAAAAATAACAAATGTACATTAAAATTAATTGACTAAGTAAATGGACCATAAAACCTAAAGGACAAGCCAATCCCATAAAGAAGGCAAAAAAATCCGAATATGCCTAAACTCATTAAGACTAAAATCTATAAATACCATGTTTGAAAAGAAATGGGACACAAAAAATCATTCGCAAAATTTGTTAAAGTGGAAGAACTCTTGAGAAAAGCAAATCTCTCTGCATGCATTACTGAGAAGACGAACACCATTCTATTGTTTTCTAGAAAAGACCTCACTCCACCTCCAAGCTGAATCACTTTTGTGCAAAGGAAGAAGAAAGAATGTTGAGGATGCAGAAAAGATTTGTGACGAGATCATGAACACTTACGCGACCTCCCAGCACAGAAGGAGTGATGACCACCAAGACTCTCATTCGTTCTGAACAAGGAAGGAAGATGCTGGCGCAAGAAACCTTGTACCCATCGAGACTAATAATATTACCTTTTTGCAGATAGACAAAAATATGGTCAACTTTGACCCTTTAATATTACTTCAAAATATGGAGTTCAATAAGATGATTATCCTAATAAGAGTTCAACTTGACAAAATTGGAAAAAATATTTTTCTTGACAAATAAGAACCATAGAAAAGTAATTGCATGCACAAAAAGAAACACAAAAGAAAAAAATAAAAGTGAATGGGAGGCAACAAGACTTACCTTCTACACTTCAATGGCAAAGAAATTTTGCCATTTTTGGTTCTGGATACAAATGATAGCATTAAGTAGTTTTGATTATTGAAGAGTGTGGTAGATGAGGGAATGTCTTTTCATATAATCGGCTAGTGGATTGTAATAAATTGATACCCAAACTGATTTTTTATGGTGAAATCTTCATTTGGTCCTTTAAATTGTAATATCTTTTTCATTTGTCAAAAAAATTAATATAACAAATTTATGTAATTAATCAAAAATAACTATCATATCAAATATAAAAATATTTTTTATTAATAGTATAGATATTAAAATATATATTTATATATAATTTAAAATTATATTAAATTAAAAATATTTGCTCCACCATTTATTACATTTTGTTAATTCTTTAAACTATTTTAAGAATCTAATCTATAATTTATAGATTTAAATGTGGTAGCTATTGAAACTCTATAGCTTAGTAAATTTATATAAATTATCTATAATTTTTAACATTTCCAACTGAAATCTTCTTTTTATATTATTAAATTAATAAATTTTCTTTTTAAAATATTAAAAGTATATCTTTGTTTTTTAATTACTTGAAGTAAAATGAATATTATCAACAAATAAAATATTCAAATAATTAAAGGAGGCATTGAGAGATATGAAAACAATATGTAGATTATTTTAAAGGCCTATTAAGAGAAATACTTCGCGATTGATTTAAACTTTTGTTATCTATTCAAGTACTTTGTTGTTTATCCATTAATACATCAAATCTCAACTATAACTACGCCTTTCAAGTGCGCAAGAGAACTAACAATAACATCGAGAATAATGACAATATACTAATTGAACATTTACAAAAAATTAGAATTTTATTCATAATTTTATTTAATAAAATTTATTTTGACATACTTATTTTTAATTCCAATATTTACTTCATTTACACAAAAATTTCATGAACATGATTCAAATATGCAAAAAGTAAATAAACAAAAAGTCTGCAATTTTCTTAAATAAGAAAATGTAATTGGTGGTAAATATTGGAAAATGTAAAGTAAACAAAAAAGGAAAGAAAAACAATGATGGATAGATAAAACTGGATAAAGGCAACAATAGTTTACAGAAAATAATATATTAGAAATAATCATATGTATTTTGACAAATCAATATTTTGTTAAATCAAAGTTAGTCATACCATAAATCGAGATTTCGATTCTTTTTCTTTTTCTTTTTCTTTTTATTTTTAAATTAGATAATCCAAATAAGAATATTTTTTTACAAAATAAATAAATAGGAATATGTGATCAAAGTTTTTTGTATATATGTAAAATAATTTTTATTTTGTAAATTATTTATTTTTAAAATAATTTAACACGATTTTTATGTTTTGTTTGAGTTGGTTTTCTATTCTGAAGTAGATCTTTATGATCTCAATATGTTCATTATTTTTCATATTTTCAGGCATTATTCTTTTTATTGTTTTATTTGAGTTTCATTAAATTTATTGAGTAATTTTTTTATTTTGTTTTGAAAAAGTATAAGTATTTTTATATTTTTATATTGTGCATTTATAAATATGATGATGTTGTAATGAATATGACTTATCATTGTCTTTAATATTCATATATTGTAATTTTGTGAAATTTTTTTTAATTTTCTACCGTGTACCTTAATAAAAACATACATTGTGAATTACATTTAATTTTGTATAAAATTAGAAGAATGTATATAAATTATATTTTGAATTATAATTAATTTAATCCATACATAGCACAAGGCACATGCTGGTAATTTGAATATAATAGAAAGTTCCTTTTTGATTTTAAATTCTCCTTCCAAAAAGTTTGAATTTGTATTTTTTTTCCTATTTTATCACAAATTTTCAAATATTCAAATTTTAAAATAAAAATTCAGCTTCCCATAAAATTATAACCTTTGAGAGGTTTTTATTATTTGGAAAGGAACGACAGAGTATGGGAAATGTGGATCCCGCAGTTCATCTTGACATGAGAAGACCATAGCCCACAGTATATTATTTAGAGAAAAAAGAAAAAAATAGATTAATCTTTTCAGTTATTTATAATGGGAAAATACTAGATCCTTTGTATTTTGGGTGAATTGCATTTTACCCCCCTGTATTAGTTATAAGTTGCAAAAATCCCCCCCAAGAAAAGTAAATAGGTAGTGACCCCCCCCTTATACTTTTAAAAAACTAGCAAATGACCCCCCCTCCACCATGCGGTGCAAATCACGTGCTGGTAAGTGCATTTGGTCTTGGATTTTTGCTGTTGAAATGTCAAATTTACCAATAAATATCAATAGTTGGATCTATTAAAAAAAATTGACGGTTTAAATTATTTCTAATTATAAAAAATTATAAAATATGAAATATATTTATTTATATAAATACATAAATATATAGTTAACTGTATTTATATATATAGTTAAATATATGTATATATACATACTTATATACACACCCACCCCCATCAACCCACCCAACCTTCCCCCTCCTCCATCCCTACCACCAGCCGTCGGGATCTGCGAGCGGCCGCTCGCCGCTGCTTGCATGGCCGCCTTCACGGAGGCTGCCCTGCACGAGCCCCCATGGTGAGCGGCGGCCATGGGCGCCGCTGGAGGCACGCTTCGTGGAGGCAAAGCGCTTGGCCTCTGCGAGCGGCGGCTGGCAGAGGTGGCCTCTATGGCCGCTTTTGCAGCGGCCATAGAGGCCTCGCCGCTTGGCCCAAGCGACGGCCATGGCCGCGAGTCCCCTGCTAGCGGAGGCCATGGCCGCTGCTTGCGGGTAAGGTGGGGTGGGGTGGGGTAGGGTTGGGGGTGGGGTAGGAAATATAATATAAAATATTTATTTATAAATATATACATAAATATATTTATGTTTATTATATTATATATTTATATTTATTATATAATATATATTTAAATAAAAAAGAATAAATTATTAAGATGAAAATAAAAAAACTAAAAATAGTTTTAAAATTTAAAAATAAAAAAATTGGTATAAAGGGGATGAAAAAAGATAATATAATATAATAAATTTTTTATTTATGTATTTATTATATTATATATTTATGTTTTTATGTATTTATAATATATTTATATATTTATGTTTATTATATTATATATTTTATATTTATATATAAATAAAAAAGAATAAGTTAGAAAGATGAAAATAAAAAAAATTAAAAATAGTTTTTAAATTTAAAAATAAAAAAATGGTACAAAGGAGAAGAAAAACTATGTATAAAAATATATTTAAAATGAATAAATAAATAAAATTGAAAATATATGAAATCATTAGGGGTAGTATAGTCTTTACATATTGAAATTAGGACAAAATTGCAGCAAATCACGAAAGGGGGGCGGTGTGCCTATTTTTTAAAAGTATAAGGAGGTCACTGTCTATTTATTTTTCTTGGGGGGATTTTTGCAACTTATGACTAACACAGGGGGGCAAAATGCAATTCATCCTTCGTATTTTTGGTCAGATATTCAGATATACATAACCCTTCTTGTAATTGATAATGCATAATTAACTTAAAACAAGTTTATATAGAAAACTCAGCCATACAATAAATTCCCATGCGACTTTTTATGCTACAAGTTGATGACTACGATGAAAGAATCCTACCAATGCAACAAAATCAACTCATAAGTTTATTCACCAAAAAATAACAGCGTGCGGGTGGAGGGGAGCACAGTACGTACGTGTTTGCAAAAATAATCAGCTGAAAACAAGTTTAGCTATGGTAACACAGTTATCGAGCTATAACAGATAACTCGTTGTTTTGTCCCAAGATTTGTTGGAACCAAGTTAACAACCTCGGCACCTGCTATAGAAAGAATCAATATCAGAAAGGAGCAACTGAAGCTTAATCATGGTAGTTCGACAGATAGTTTAGGACATTGATTAAGTATTAAACCCCATACAGGGCAATAAACCAATAAACCACACTTTTGTGTCAACAATTTACCTTTTAGTGCAACATGCGGGAGTCGAATTTATCCTTGAACCATCTCCTCAAGTCAACATGAACTTTGAGTTCCACATTTCCCATGCTCTCTTGTTCCTCTTCTATTTGTTTCGCAGAAGTAACAGCAGAAGGAAGGCAGTCAACCAACTCAATCAATTCAAGTGTCGGTATTTCACCAATGCCGGAAGGGATCTCTTTTAGTTTGTAGCATGACCTGATAATTAGACGTTGAAGACACGGGAAGTGAGTTTCGTCAGCTCTCCAGTGCACAAAATCTATCTCTTCAAGTAGCAGGTGTTTTAGCCGACAAAATTCCCCTTCAACTGGCTCCTAATCAGTCCCTTGGCAAGCATTACTTCTCAGCTTGAGGACTTCAAGATTTGGCAATGAACCCGCAATGCTCACACTTGTCCAAGGAATTGCACAACCACTCAGAGTTAATCTTTTCAAGCTCTTTGGGAAAGTAATATGTTGTGGATTGACAAATTCTGGCGTTATATAGAAATCCTTTATAAGAAGTTTCAATGATTCTAGTTGATGTACATTGACAAGAGCTTCAAGATGATATGATGACCATACTTCAGAGGGAGAGACATCATAGGAAATTCCCAACTTCCTTAAATTTGGAACCATTTTAAGGATCTCTCTGCTGCATCTGAAGTTTCTTAGTTCTAGAAGCGTTTGCAGGTTTTCTAGAGGAACAATAATTTGCACATCATCAGAAACATCGAAGGAACTTGAAGTGACAATAAGATGTCTTAATTTTGGCATTGCCCAGATTTGCACTGAAAGGGGACACTGTCCATATGTCCAATTGTGATGAACAAGTGTTTCTAGATTCCAAAGCTCAGATATGGAACGAGGAAGTGCTTCATTTTAGGTGACAGCTAAGTATCTCAAGTTAACTAATCTAACTATTTCAGCTGGGAAGTAGAAGAAACGCACTATAATTAAATCCAGTACTCTAAGCAGTCTATAAACCAACTAAACGCGTGATGGATAGATAAGACGTGCGCCAGTACGTAGAAGAGAACGAGCACTTGAGTTATGAATTTCACTATTGTAAATAATCTCAGATTGAACACTCAGAAAATTGGGATGGGTACTTAATCTACGGGGAGTACTTATCCCTTGAAGAATATCATCTTGGCATTTCAACGCATAAAAAAAATTCTCCTTATGAGCATTCCTCATGCACAAGTTTCTCAATAGATCATGAATATTGCAAGTTTTTACCTTCCCATTAGAACTCCTCTTGCTGACCAAAATGAGGTTTCTTTCAGTAAGATCCTCCAAGTACTCTTCTGCCAACTCTTCCACACTTTTAGACCTATGTGGTTTAAGAAATCCCTCAGCAGCCCATAAACGGATGAGTTTTTGGGCTGGGATCTCATAATCTTCTGGAAAAATTCCCATATAGAGAAAACAAGGTCTTAAATAATGAGGCAAGTGGTTATAGCTCAAAGATAGTACCTTCATGCATTGCTCATTGTCTTTAGTCACAATTGAACTTAAATTATCTGCAACACCTCTCCAATTTTCTTTGGTTCTATTGACATTGGACAGGAGCCCACCAATTACAGCTATTGCTAGAGGAAGTCCTTCACAACTTCCTGCAATCTCCTTTCCAATGTCTTCCAATTTAGAGGGACAACTATCGTATTGATTGAGAAATAGTGAAAATAGATTCCAACTATCGTATTCTCCGAACACTTTATTACAAAATAGATTCCAACTATCGTATTGATTGAGAAAACGCATCCTATGAAGAGGGCTACAAGGATTGGCATAAAGAGCCACTTCAGAGAACCTAGTACACTACAAGAAAACTGACTTTCACCGATGGAAAAATCCGTTGGTAAATTGAAAAAATCCGTTGGTACTATATTTTACCGATGGATTTACCAACGGAAATCATCCTTTGACAATAACCCCGCCGGTAAATTTTACCAACGGATTTTAAGTCCGTCGGTAATAATTACCAACGGATTTTCTGTTGGTAAATTTAGTATAGACATTGGTTATATTACCAACAAAAATCCGTTGGTAATTCGTCGGTAAATTTAGTCTTTTTTCTTGGTAATTCGTTGGTAATATTTACCGACGGAAAATCCTTCGGTAAATCCGTTGGTAATTTTCATTGAAAATTTTTAATAATCTATTACAATTAAATACACTAATTAATACAATAAAAATTAAAAATACATTAAATATCAATTCTTCATCAAATCCATCATTAAATAATATTAACCATATTTTAAACAAACCAAAATTTCAAAAATCATCATAATTTTAACAAACTAATTCAACACAACCATAACTCAACAAATATAACCTCCATAAACTACAAACTCCAATAAAACTACAACACAAAATTGCAATTTCAAAAGGCTAAAACTTCAACAAATCATTCAATAATTAAATCTACATAAAATGCAAGTCAAAAGTACCAAGTTCACAAAACCACAAACTCCATAAAACCACAAAACAAAACCATAAATTCAAAAAATTAAAACTTCAACAAACTATTCAAGGATTATGAAACCCTTAGATGGGCCACCAGTTGCCTCCATCCATGAATTTGTGTCAAACAAGGGTTGAGAGGAAGCCTCATTGCCATGCTTCTTCAAAATATTTTCATGATATTCTTCCTACATAAATAAATTAAATGTAATTAGAAACATTTTATTTAATTAACAAAAAGATCAAAACAAAGTCTAGAAAAAACAATAAATGCATACTATTTTACTTACATGAACTCTCTTAGACTTGCTATCATCGAATGCATACTATTCAAATGTAATACTTCCTCTATCATCGAATCGATACCACATCCAACTACGATCACTAGCCATGATTGCTGCACTTCAAAAATATATTTAATAAAAAACTGTAAAATCTAATTTAAAAGGTAGCACATTAAATGACTTTCTCATGTAATTTCTGCACAATCAAATAAATTCATTTTGTAAAGTAATCTTAATAACCATCTACAAACAATATATTGTGGATAGATAGATAAATAATCAATACAAGTTCACCACCCAAAACAATATATATAACTAATGGAAAACACTAACTATATATAGACACATCATCAATATAAGTCATTTTAACCATCCACAATATGGATTGACTCATTAAAGATTCATATCCAAAGACTGAAATAGAAGATGCTATGCTATTAATTTTTCAAAAATTATGTCAAAACAAATACTTCTAATTATTCAATTAACAATGTTGTAGCACAAGCATAATTATCATATGCCTAACACCATTTACTAATATCCCAAGAGTAACCAAGATGATAGTTTCAAATTACTATAAGTCCACTACTATAGAAAAACTCACAAATTGAAATAAACCAACACAATATCTAAAATAATTGACTACATAATTCATCAATACAATTCATATAATTATAACTTAATACAAAAATAATTTACCTTTTATAATACCCAAAGATGCAAAATGTTAAACCTACACAATTAAAAAAATATATTAATAAAATCATAAAACTTTAAAAAAAAAAAATTCGGGTCTAGCAACCAGCAGCTGCTGGGTCTCATCGCCAGTGACTGGGGAGGCCAGCAGATTTGCTGGCTCCCTCTTTACATCACGAAGGCTGGCCTCCGCGACCAGCATCTCGCCGGCGCTTTTACCGGTGAGAATGAGGCAACTCAAAAAAAAAAAAAAAAAAAGAACAGAGAAAGAAAGAAAGAAGAGAGGGAGGAAGGAAGGAAGAGGAGAGAAAACATACCTGGTTGTGTGGTAAGAGTAAGTGTAATTGAATTGTATATAGTTAGGGTTGAGTTATTTTTAATTTTTAATTTTTATATTTTTTATTTTTTTACATTTTATTTTAATAATTTTTATTTAATTATAGTAATTGATTTTTTAAATTTTAAAATTTTTGAATTCAAATTTTAATTATTCACTAATTTTTTATGAATAGTCAATTTTTGTTATAAAATTTAATTTTATATAATTATTATTTAATTATATTTAATATATATATATAACTTATAATATTTTATTTAGTTAAATAACAAAAATGTGTTAACGAAATACTAATGAATTATTAATAAATTGTTTTTGTTAATAATTTTTACCGACGGAGTACCAACAGAGTTATATCTCTTAGAAACTTTACCAACGGAAGTACATCTTTCAGAAATTTTACCAACGGATTACCAACGAAATTATATATATTGAAAAATTACCGACGGATTACCAACGAACATTAGTTTGTTGGAAATATTACCAACAGAATTTATTTCAGTTGGAAAAAATTACCAACCCATTACCAACGGATTTTATTTCTCTTGCTAATTTACCAACAGATTACCAACGGATATTATATCCGTCACTGATTCCGTTTGTAATCCGTTGATAAATTTGTCGGAAATCTGTCGGTAATTACCAACAGAATTTGTCCGTCGGTAATTTTCTGTCGGTGAAAGCCAGTCTTCTTGTAGTGGTAGGTCAAACCACATGACTTCCATTATTATCATCAGGAAATGATCTTCTCACAACATCCCATATTTCAGTATCCCACATATCATCCATTACCATGAGATACCTTCTACCCTTGAGGCTTTTGTAGAGATAATCAGCCAATTCTTCTTCTCTCTTTTCATTCATCTTTTCCGAGAGCAATGCTGATGAACCCAAAAGGCCTACCAAGACCTACCGCAATGAATATTCTTGAGATATTGTCGCCCAAGCACAAATGTCAAAATGGTAGACTATATATCTATCATTATAAACTTCTCTGGCAAGAGTAGTTTTACCGATGCCGCCCATTCCCACAATTGAAACAATTTCAAGTTTGGAAGAATCTTCAGTTAAACGGCTTCTTATCTCCTCCAAAGTAGTTTTACCGATGCCGCCCATTCCCACAATTGAAACAATTTCAAGTTTGGACGAATATTCAGTTAAACGACTTCTTATCTCCTCCAAATTACTCGCAAATCCCACCACAGCATTCTTACCAGTGACATCGAAATCACCTATAGATGATGAAGCAGCAGGTAAGAGATTCCTGGCAGGTCGCGGATCCTCTGTCCTACATGGATCCTTAATCTTAATCACCTCATTCATAATGGATTGGACTTCTTTGATCACGTCATTCATGATGGATTGGACTTTTTTGATTACCTGTGGCAATTGCAGAGCAACAGATATCCCTTTCATAACGTTTACGGCCACAGAAAAGAAGAATGACCAGAGAGGATTCTGATCTAGACAGCGTTTTTTAGGTTTTGGAAGAAGAATGGATATGTGGGATTCAATTAGGTCTTCAGCCTTGAAAGCCGCGTCCCTGATTTTGGTTTCAAGACTATCCGCGGCTTCTTGATTGGCTGTTTTTCTCAAAAGTTCTTCAGGAAATTGTCGAAAGAAACTAACTTGTTCTCTACTGCTTATTTTTCTCCAAGAATTATCAAGAAATTGTTCCAAGAAACTAATCTTTTCCCGGAGAGATATAAGTTGGCGTCTGTTAAGGGAAATTGGGAGCCCACTAGAATCCAGGATGGGGTCCAGAGTTGGCAAGAGGGAAACTACGGCACTGTAAGCCGCCATCTTAGCAAGTTTCCAGGAGGAAGCAAATCCAGGTGGAGGGGATGAAGAAATAGTAACAACATCAACCGGTAAATCCCAAGAGACAGAACGGGAAGGGGACAAAAAGGCTGAAAAGAAAAGTTAGCAAAGGTTTATTCATTCGGGAGTACACTAGAAATTGTTGTACAAGATTTATTTTCTATGATATTAGCGCCTCCTATTTGAATTTCAGTCCCCAAGTTTTATTAACTATAATTTAAGAGGTCAAATTAAAAATATTTGACCGATTTTTAACATATGTTGTAGTGAATTGGGTCTTCAGTCTTGTTTGCTTATTTTTACAGCGTTTTTTGAGAAAATGTTTTGAAAAATGAATTTTAAGAAAATGGGGTTGAGGAATATTTCAGTTGCATTTAGTTTTATTTTTTAAAAATGTTTTTTATTGAGAAATAAAATGAAACATAACTTTTCTTCAAAAACACTCAAAACGACTCTAAAATATTTCAAAGTACCTCTCATGTCGCACCCCGATCTTGGGATAGCACCTAAGCTGAGGCGCGAATTCAATATCCCATAAAAATTTTCACAATTCTCCAATATACATCAGCAATAATAAAACCTTATAACATACTTAACCCAAATGCCGAAGCAATAATCAAAGTGCTTAAATATCATCATAACATATTCACCAGCAACCTAGCCCAAAGGTTGCTACTAGTACCAAGATTCAAAATTTACATCCATAATTATAACAGTACTCATGACATATTACAACATCTCTTAATATAACATCCCAAATTCAGTAAAACATATATATACACAACAAGCTCCAAAAGAAACATCTCCACTCGGATCATCAGTCCTCAAGATCTCCGGTCTCATACCTGTCTGAGTAAAGATGAATAATATACGAATGTGAGTCAAATAGACTCAGTGAGGATAGTGTAAGCAATGCATAACCAGTCTGAAAATATAAGGCACACGAATAACGATCAATGATATCTCAATATAAGAATGATGAATCACAGTAAGAAACATCAAGAAACAAAAAATAACAATAGCTAAGTCAAAAACTGTGACCATCGGCTTTACGGCCTGTTCATCTCAATCGATCATGCTTGGGAGGTTTAGGTTCATCTTAAACAATCATAGTCGGGAGGCATCATCTTAACAGATGGGAGGCATCATCTCAACCGATCCTGCTCGGGAGGTTTAGGGACATCTCAACTGATCACAGTCGGGAGGCATCATCTCAACAGATGGAGGCATAAAAGTGGCTCGTTGCCCGGAACAACAGTTCGATCTAAACTGAAATACCACTCCATCCTTATTGCTCCATGAGTAGAATGGAATTACAAGAATAACAAACCCAACACATATGCAAGTCAATAAACTGAACAACACATGCATATCAGAACATCTTTGTACCTCCATAACAGTTCAATATCCATTCAATTCAGTAGCTCGAGCATGACAGCTCGGCAATCATATTAGCTCAAGCATAATAGCTTGGCAATCACAATAGCTCAAGCATGACAGCTTGGCAAGGCACTCGGCCTAACAATTCTCCTGTACACAGATCTTTCAATTCGGTAGTTCAATCAATCAATTGCCAACATGGCAGAACAATAACTTTACAAAACGATAACAATGCCATCATGGCAGATCACAAGACCTAGTACAGGTTCACTTTGATCAGTAATATACGAGACACGAAAATGTTCGAGGCCAGAATAGAAATCATTTGATTGACTCAATCAGTATCGATACATGATTAACTCAGTAAGATTCACAGGTTCAATGATTAATGATAATAATATCAGTAGCAAGACAATAGAACTTTACAGGGTCCAAAACCCAACAATTACGATAACAGAATTCAAGACAATAGAACCACACAGGGTTCATATATCAACAATAACGATATCAAGAATCAAAACGATAGAACCTTACAGGGTTCAGGTAGCAACAATAACGATATCAAGAATCAAGACAATAGAACCACACAGGTTTAGATAGCAACAATGACGATATCAAGAATCAATAGAACCACACAGGTTCAGATAGCAACAATACCGATATCAAGAATCAATAGAACCACACAGGGTTCAGATAAAAATAATAACGTTAACAGGAGTCAAGACAATGGAACCACACAAGGTTCAGAAACAACAATAATGATAACAGGAATCGAGACAATAAAACCACACAGGTTCAGATAACAACAATAACAATATCAAGAATCAACAATCATATTGCTTACTCAAACAAGTACCAAAGCGGTAGATCCTCACCTTAATCAGTCAATCAGTGCAGTGAAACTCTACTGATCCTCAGGGTCAACTCCTCCTTCACCTATTCAAAAGGTAACCTTATATTAAAAATCCATGTTCAACCCTAATGATCACTAACACTTACAATCATATCAATAGTAACCCAAAGTCTAAATAATTATCCTATTGATGCCAATAAAGGTTTCTACACTTAATATACTATATAACCTATAGTTACATGAAATAATACCATTATGGATTTACTAGGCCTATTTAATCGATCAAAAGTATTTTAATCCAATGCATGAGTGTTCTAATTGATCAAAATCATCATAATATACGAAAATATGAAGTTTTACGAAGATCAGAACGATTACATATATACATGCAAATACATACACAAATTTAACAATTTATACCGATATCTCACTAACGAAAAAGAATCGTCACGATCAGACCACACGCATGCGATCACCGCGATGAGGCGAAGATTCTGCCCCGTCACCGCCGCCGCCGCCGTCCGACGTCGCCGGAAAGTTGAGATAGTACCACCAATGGAATCCCCTCTCCAAGAGCTTTCCAACGGTACCCTCTGTTTTCGATTTGGCAGCCGAAAACCCCGTCAAAACGCAGCCCGAAGTGGTCACAGTCAATAGCTCTGCCTTCTGTTTTCGCCGTCTCCTCCGCGTATCTCCGCCATGAAACTATACCACGGTGATCTCTTCGTCGATGGCTAGCTGAAACACTCCTATTTTGCTCAGTTTGACGCCGAAAATTGAGAGACCCACTTGCTCCTACTTTCGGTCTCTCTCTCTCCGCCGCGCCTGTGGTGAGCTGCCGCCGCTGCTGATGGTGGAGAGGTCGTGGTGGTGTGTGGAGTTGGCCGCAGGTGGTGGAGGAATAAGGAAGAAAACGGGAAAGAAAGGTGTAAAAGAAATGAGGAAGAAAAGAGAAAGAAAAGGAAAGAATAAAAGTTGTTGCCAATTTTTTATGTCCGATTTTGATTGATTTTTTTTTTTTTTTCAAATCAATTCTTCATTTTTCATTTTCATTTTTTTGAAAATTATTCTAGCAAATTAAAATCATACAATTGAGCAAAATGTATAACTTAATCACACAATTGAAAAATAAAATTAGCAATTAAAATTCGATATATTTCAAATATTAAATAATATAACAATTACTAAAATCATAAAATTACTGGGGTGTTACATCTCATCTTATTTTTCAAAGCAAATATAATCATTAAATATATATATATATGCATATATATCTTTTCACATTATAATTATATATTATAAAATAATAATATAAAATTATATTTTCATCCACAAACCAAGCAAGAAGGTACCGACTCGACATTTATAGTAAAGTTTATCTCATCTCAAAATAAAATTAAATATATAATTCTATTTTAAATATATAATTCTAAAATAATATCTACTCAATTTTCAAAAAGGCAATGTACATCACATTCCCCTAACCCGCTATTCAAAACTCTCATAATAAACCAAATGTTACCTTGGCTTTACTTTAAAGAGTGGTTAGAAATTATTTTGAGAGAGAATTTGATTTTATCTTGAAAGGAAATATTTTGTAATTTTGATGTTAGATCATTACTCTTTTCTCATTAATGAGGACAAAAATATAATTTTATATTAATATCTTTATATATGTATGATTACGATATGATAAGAAATATATATATATATATATAGATGTAACCATTACGTTGGCCTTGAGGATTGAGAATGGGATATTTTGAAATGTTTTAAAGAGTATTTTAGGAATAGTTTAAATATTTTGAGAGAAAAATATAAAAGCCATTTTTATTTTATTTCTCTTATATAGAAAATATTTTGTGACGTTGTAATCAAGCAAATCCTTGGAGTTACTGAAAGCCCGGCCTCAATAATTCAGCACCAACATTGTGACGACTCTATGGGGATGTCCGTCATACCCTCTTATGTTGTTATTGTTGATTTTGACATTTCGGTGAAAGCTGGAGCTCCTTTATAAAATTGAAGAGTAAACCTTTTTCTATCATACTTTACGGGAATTTTAAGAGACGACCTTACATCCAATTTACACACTGGCGTGTTAGCTTCGGACTCATTTCAACGTATTTTGGTATAAAATTTATTTTACAAATTAAAATATAATAAACTTTATATAAAAGAATTCCACTCATTAAGGAGATGCTGGTAGAATATACATACCAAGATAAAATAATTGAATTAGAAAATTGAGCTTAAAGTGAAAATAAATAAGAATGTCATAGTGAATAGAATGAGTTTATTTCATATTTAACAGAAAAAAAGAGGTTGACGATATGTCAAATAAAGAATCTTTAAAAAAAAAAATTATTTTATTTTGTCCCAATTAACATACATCTAAAGAAAAATTAGTTCAAAAAGTAGACCTGTGAATTTTGATCTCCCAACTTTAGAATGGAGCTACAATTTTTAGTTATAGGATCATGTATTATGAGTCTATGCTTTGACTATGTCTTTAAAAAGAATCATGATTTTTGATAAAGAATCATGATTTTTGATACAGAATCATGTCTCACCATACGATGCTAAATTGCACAACTATAAATAAGATGTATTATTAGAACCTAGAAAAACTAATAGAAAAAGAGTACTGAGTACATATGTCATTTGTGTGATCAGTAAAAGGCACACATTGGACTGAACATTTTTATTGAGGGAGTTTCAACTCAGTAAGGTTCAGGAGTTTCAACCAATTGGAGTACTGCATTTGATTGTAAAGAGAATCATTTTATCTTAAGAAGGTAGTCATCAAAAGACTTCGCATATATACCAGTAGAAGATGATTAAAGCCTTAAAGGAACTATGTATTGCACAGGCCTTGATTCTACATCTTTTAATGCTGTATTAACATTCAAGCAGGTTTTCTTCATTTTTTCTCCTATTTACTTGTTTGCCTTCAATTTTCTAACCATGTTTACGGTTTAGTATCAATTGTTGTTTATAGATTTTGTTATATTATTATGTTGTAGAATGTGACGTTGTAGTTTCTCCATGTATGCAATTTTTGAATATGCATGATAGCACTTACATAAATACAAGTATACAGTGGCATATCCAGAAATTTAGGTAAGTGGGGTCAAAATATTAATAAAAAATAAATTTAAAATAATTAATATTTAATAAAAATAAAATTTAAATACATTAATCCAATTGTCTTCGACGAGTTTTTATATTCTGAAATGTTGTCATACTTTCATCATTTGAAATGCTCATAAATACTTCTTTTTCTTTATAAGTTATCAAACAATCATTAAGGAAGTCATCATTTAGTCGGTTCCGCAAATCAATTTTGATAAATTTCATCGCCGAGAAAGCTCTCTCTACACTTGCAGTGGCGATCAAAAAAAGCAACAAAAATTTCATCAACCGTCGACCAACTGTGCTGGGATCATTTTGATATTAAGTGAGGTCAAAATACTATATATCCATTATTTCTATATAAATATATATATACATATATATATATAAAACAAAAAAAACAAGTGGGGTCAATTGACCCCACATATGTGGCTGTAAATCCGCCACTGCAAGTATACACTATAGATTAAATATTACCAATAATTTTAAGGCTTTATTCTATTAGGTTATACTTGTGTTTCATTTGTCCACTACATTTGTTAGTGTAGCACACTGCTAAAATTGGTATTCTCTTAGGGCTCGTTTGATTTTAGTTAGTAGGTGAGATTTAAGAAGACAATCTCACCTAATGCCATGTTTGATATGCAACGTGAAGGATGCGGGCTAGCTTGTAAACAATCCTTGGCCTGAAACTATTCACCCTATTGAGCACTAGTGCAATTATGAGTGTTGGGCCGCGATTATGCAATTGCGTGCTGAGATTGCATGTGATCCTGAGATGAAATTTCGATTTTGTCCTCCTTTAAAGGAGCGAGTTTGACAAATTTGTCCCTCAGTCAACCATTTTTCACTTCCAAAATCCCGATACTTACAAGCATTCTGTCCTCCTCCCTTTCACTGAAAAACCCAAGAGCCCTAGTGCATGTATTATTCGAAATCCGGCGAACCACGGCTTTGAACACCCACATTATGGTGGCGGATAGTTATCTTTTGCACTCGGCCATGATCTTGCTACATATTTTTAACAATTTCTAAGATTTTTTGTACTCTTTGTTTCCTTTTCCATTATGAAGTGTATGGCCTCCGATATCATGCGTTGAATAATGGATTGTTCCCGTCAGTGGCGGATTTACAACCACATATGTGGGGTCAATTGAACCTACTTGCTTTATATATATTTATGTATATATATATTTATATAGAAATGATGGATATATAGTATTTTAATTCCATTTAGTATCAAAATGACTCCAGCATAGTTGGTTGACGGTTGTTAAAATTTTCGTTGCTTTTTTTTATCGCCACTACAAGTGTAGAGAGAGCTTTCTCGGCGATGAAATTTATCAAAATTGATTTACGGAACCGACTAAATGATGACTTCCTTAATGATTGTTTGATAACTTATAAAAAAAGAAAAGTATTTATGAGCATTTCAAATAATAATATTATGACAAAATTTCAAAATATGAAAATTCGTCGAAAACAATTGGATTAATGTATTTAAAATTTATTTTTATTAAATATTAATTATTTTAAATTTATTTTTTGTTAATATTTTGACCTCATTTACCTAAATTCCTGGATACGCCACTGGTTCCCGCCTTGTACCAGGTCGTGGTATCATTCCTTTGTGCGTGGTGGAGAGAGCAAGGGAGCTTGTGACATTAATCAATTTTGAAGGTACGGGAAACTCTTCCTGAGGCACTTCGGTGTTCTGTAACATGTTATGTTTAAGCCAGGCCTTTGTTTTGGTATTTGAGGTTGTGGAGTTGCGTACAGAAGGGAATTTGAAAGAGTGGGTTACTGCTGTGGTGAAGCTGGGGTGAATGAGGGTGGTGGAGCGGATGTGCATTTTTAGGCCTTTCAGATGAGTGATATCATGTGTGTTCAGTTGTTTAAGGAAGGATGGTTCGAACAGGAGACCCAAGAGGAGATTGATCCAAAGCTTTCAAGAATGAAGAAGGACGTGGTGGTCGGAGGAAAGGATACAAGGGATGTGAAGATTTTTTATCACCAAGTTAGTGGGATGAATCTTATCTGTTTTGTGGATTTTTTATGGTTTGTTTCATGGAATTTGATTGGTCAGGATTCAATCTTTCATTGTAGTTTACTCAATTATGATTGTACTGGTTTTAACATTTATGATAAGAAACGTTTCCATACTGGCTCCACCTTTGCTGGGCTAAAATTATCTACTTTTTTATGGTTATTTTATTATAAAGATGGAAAAGGTGAGCATAACATAGATCACAATGATGATAAGAATCAGTTGACATGATGGGAAAACAAAACATTTAAGATGGTAAAAGAATTTTACTGCCTCTTCTGGAAGTATGTCAATGGATTAGTTCTAATAGATGGAATATAACAAGTTTCTAACTAAAGTGAAAGACTTTCACATACGTAAATAGAATAAAAAGAAAATTGTGAGTGAGAAAATGTTTTGTCAACGGAACCCTAATCATATCATTGGACCATCTAATGCCAAAATCATCTGTTATATGAGGCAGCTGATGCCCTATACCTGCATCTATCTGTCGGCTTTTACACTGAAAAAAAGCCAACTTCTTCTTGACTCCCCTATATGCTGAGAGGAACCATTAATTCCCTGTCAAGGTCCTGAATATAAATTTTTCAATTAACCACATCCATTAGTGAAGTGAGCATTGAGTTTGCTGATATTGGAATTGTGGTCTTACATGAAATTAGCATAACTGGAAGGGATATTATAAAACTGTCAAAATCTCTGGCCAATTTATTCTGAAGAATTAATGGCTCGAAGTGCCATCTTTTGGACTGCGATCCATCCATCCAAGAACTAATGATGTTTACATTATACACTATTGTGTTCTTCTGTAGCCTTCCATCTCTTATGTGAAATTTTAATGAGAACGCAGGGCGGGCCCTCTTTCGTCAACATTTTCCATTGAGAACAGGAACTCTGCAGTGACAATGAGAGCACTGAAAACTCATCTGGATTGAACGAAGACCCTTCCCTTTGTGAAGCGAATATCTGATTTTCAACTGCTGCTCTTGATAACCAGGTTTTTAGACCTCAATTCTGGCATTCCTGCATTGGCCGCATGTGTACAGACGCAGGCTATGGTGCCTAAAGGATGCCCGCTACTGATCGAGTCCTTGGCCGTTGCTTCCTGATATGGGAAAGAATGGTGTTGATTGAGCTGGGACTGATGATAGACGGCAATGATTTTCCTGTTAGAACGAGTCTGTTTGAAACCTCAATATATTTGGTTGTTTCCTTCGGATTTAGCTGTGCAACTTAAAATGGAAATGTAATAGTGCTTGCTTTCGTCTCTGATGTCATTTCTATAGTTTGTATCTAATATAGTTGATTATTCTGCTTTTGTTCTTAGCGTAGGAAGATCATTTTTATTTTTAACTATGAAATCTGCAGATAAATTGTCGAGGTTCCTGTTTCTTTTGAGGATGATGACGGCTGACTGGTTGCATTATTTTCATCTGTGTAATTATATTTTGAATCCTCCCTTTTAAAATTAAGAAAAAATTCATAAAAGAAGAAGAAATTCTTTATCTGGAAGTCCCGAAAGAATATATTTAAATTTGATTTAATATATAGTTAAAATGAATTAATTATAGCTATACTATAATCTAGAATACAATATGAGAAATTCGGTATGGTTCATAAGTGTAACGTAGAGATGGGCTAAATTATTTAAGGTGTAATTTGGAATTGCTGCATAAGTTTGTTCATAAGTCCGTATTCTCTTTTTTTCAAACCTTTAAATGTTTATACTTTATTAATTGATCCAAAATTTCAATAAAATTCTTACCCACATCGAATATTTTCACTCTCCCCTAGGTATTGGTAAATAAGTCTTGTAGATAGTAAAGGTGGCATAACTGCCAGGTTAATAGTTAATATAACATGCTCTGTATAAGCAAGTATTTTTCGATAATCACCAAATATCTATTTTGTTCCAGTGCCCAATGTCTCTACACTCGTGCAAAATTGTAGTGCTCATTTATTAATCAGGTTAAGCTACAATAACAATAAAACCAAGTCCTAAACTCCCACAAGAAGTTGAGAAAAACAATCTTGAATAGTCTCTTTTAAAGAAATATGTTGACCGAGGGCATTTTAGGAAGTTTAAATATAGTAGACAGCATCAAACACTTACAATGAGATTAGGTGAGATTGTAGTGGCAAATAATTTTCATGTGCAATCTCACATATCAAACAAACGAATAAAATTATAATCCTCCCTATATTAATCTCTATTATAATAGCAACTATTAACGAACTAACATATCAAACATGCCCTTAATCGATTCCTAGAGATACATTATTCTATTGTAGCGTTCCAATAGTTGTATGTGCTGGTTTTCCCTTCATAAATTTTCTGTAGTGTAAATCATATTCTGTTTTAGTTTGATCCTTTCGTTAGATATATAATATGCTGAAATTATGTTCAAGTTTGTTGCAATTACGTTAGCAAAATGTGGAAATTCTGTCTTCAAAATAATAGTGCACTTTACTTATGCATGCAGAACATATATGTTATACTCGTGAAAATTAAGTCTGGCCACTTGTTTATTTGAAGTCGTACAATCTATCAAAAAATATATATTAGTAATTTGTTCCCTATTGTTTAGTTTAGTCTGCACTTATTTATGCTACTATATTCAAGCAAAGAATCTCACTTTAAAGTTTTGTGCAGTAATTTGGAAGTTTTATTTTTTCTTTTTTTATTTCAAATATTTGCCAAGGTCCTAAATTTGTTGTTGTGGTAGATCACTTGTCTGTTATATGTTCCACAAATTGACTATAGCTACAAACACAAGCAACAAACATTCCAAATGTTGAGTCCAACATTAGTGGCGATGGAAGCACTGCTCCCACTGCACATGTACGGAATATAATTCAAGTTTTTCGACGTACATTATTCAAGTATGGAGCATATTCAATTTTTTTTTTCCAGAGAAATCAAAGAAGTTGCAATCAAAACAATAGTAAATTAAATATTCAATAACCAAACACAATTCTTAGCATGAACAAACACAAATACTTAAAAAAAATCAATTTTAATTGAATATGTAAAACATATTAATTGAGAATAACCAAAGTATTGCATGTTAATATATTAAATAATATAAAGTACTTATATGTAACACCCCGATAATCATAGGATTGGTAGAATTTAATTTTCATTATTTTAAATTTGATGAATTTAATTATTCTTTTTATTTTATTATATTATTGAAATTTTGGGGGTCAATTCGTAAATAAGAAAAACTCAATTTCCAAGAATTTTAGAAGTTTTGGGGTCAATTTTCTATTAAACAAGACTTGATTAGACCACAATTGAACTTTTGGGGGTTTGCATAGAAGTTTTCAAGTCAACTGGGTCAAGGTCCCACTTTTATAAACTGGAGGGACTCAATTGAATAACTCTACAAAGTTTTGAGGGCCAATTTAGAATTCTAAAAAGATACCCTTATAAATAACCTAATTTTCTTTTCCCTCCCCATTTCTTCTTCCTTCATCACTGCGCACTCTTTTACCCCTTCCTCGGCGATTTCCTTCGGCGACCCTTCTTTCTCAAAACTAAACCGACTATCTCCTTCCCCTAATCTCCAATAGCATCTTAGTACCACATGCATGGTGTTTCAGGCAACATACCACCAGGAAACAAAAACTGAAAATTGACTGTGGCGTTGGGCGAGGGGCGACGGTGGGAACACACTTTTGGGCAGCATTTCTAGAAGCTCTCAGCTCGAGGAATGTATTGGTACCCTTGCATGGGAGTTTGGCGCGGCAGCGAAGGTAGATTTTAGCAAAATCTTCACAATGGCGGGCAGTGGCGCTGAGGGTTTCGAGGCTGAAATTGGAGGTCTTCCCGGCGGCGAAACCAGCAATTGAGGTGGGCATTGGACAGCTCTCGTTGAGAGGCGCCTTTTGGTGGCGGCGTTGGTCTTTTCCGGTGGCACCAAATAGCATTGCGGCTGTGGTGAAGGGACAATATCACCTCCTCGACGCAACGATTGCACCCATGTACTTGGTTTGTGATTCCGGAACTCCAATAATCAAATCTTGGGTTAAAAATTTGGTGGAACTATGTATAAATATACATGTATATTGTATTACTCAATTATAAATCTTTTATTATGACAAAAAAATGAGGATTTGATATATGGGTTGGATATGTATGCTTGGATATATATACATGCACCTAGTGGACCCGGATATATTGTACTATATGGTAACATGGATTAATTAAGTTGTTAAAGGACTCAAACCCTAAATTAAGGAGTTCATGAATTTTGAAGAACTAAGTGGTGACAATTGAGTTAATTATGGTAATTGGACTACTATTGTTGACTTGGGATAATGTTATGAAAATGATTATGAAATTAAGGACTGGATTACATCCCATTATTGGAACCGACATAAACCCTATGACTATTTCTATAATAATCGGCTTAATTAGCGCATTTCATACCAATAGTACCGATCGAATCTTAATTTTCGTGTTGACTGATAAACTAGAGATTTTGGGACTACTAATAGTATAGTTGTGATTATTAAAGGTCGAATAAGGATTTTGTTCAAGAATACACTTTTTTGGTTAGGTGACGAAGAAGTGGGTCCTGTTGACCAGTATATTGCTGACTGTAAATTGCTTTTTCTGAGATTTCAGAGGTAACGGTCTGCCAATCTGGCACTTTTTCATACTTATCTGTGTTGTGATAAACCTCTATGAGGGTTCCTATTTCTGTACCGGTTGTATCGTGTTTATTGAAATCAGTATATTGCTTGAGATCTCGATTGTTATCTGTTATCTTATGTGTACACCCCTATAAGGGTTATCGTTTCATATTGTTCTGAATCCTATATGTTCTGGCGCCCAGAATTCTGTCTATTATCTGTATCGCTCTTTTATCTAATTGTATTGTTATCCGTACCATCCTGTATCGTTAGCTGTTGCCTTGTCGGCACACTTGTTATCTGTTATAGCTTTAAATAGCCATGTTGGCTTATCTGAATTGTTTACTAATATTGTATTGCCTTGTCAGCATTTTTGTACTGTTCTGTATTGTTTTGTCCTATTGCCATTTACCTTGCTGGCATATCTGTTTACTTGGTATTCATGATGTGCTAGGGATTTTCCCCTAGGCATGTGCACAAATGGTTATTGATTTATTATATGTATAGAGAGTTATTGGGCCAAGGGCCGATCCTAGCGAGATGTTTTGTTATGTGGAGCATGCTATGCAGTTCTGCATGGGTGTCAATGATATGCTAGGGATTTCCCTCTAGTTATCAACAGTGCGCTAGGGATTTCCCCCTAGGCAACTGCGGTGCGCCATACGATTTCATATGGCCATCTGCTATGTACCAAGCTGTCACGCTTTGGTAAACTGATTGACTAACTGGTATAAGGTGAATTTATTATGCATGTTTTGTTATAATCTATTGGAATGCATATGCTTCGAGTTTGCTTTACTTGACTGTCATGTCCACCTATAATCTGTTCATGGAGCAATAAGGCAGGAGAGCTTCTTGTTTGCTAAATTGTTACTACCTATTTTCTTGATATGTACATGTTCTAACTATATAATTTGTGATCTGTTGAGTTGATTCTTCCTCAATTGATCCCCACTGATTGTTCTTAAGATTCTCCCTCACTAAGTCTTTGGACTTACCACCCCCCCCCCAGTATCACTTTGATTTTCTCAGACAGGTTTTGGTGTTGAACTCAGACCTCAGGCATAGACAGGTGAATGTTTTGTAATAGACTAGATATCTATATGCTAAGACTGAATTTTGACATGAGGCATGTAAATATTATGTTAACTGTTAAGGGATTACTATAGCACGTATGTAGTAATTTCCTGTTAAGGTTTGTTTAAGTTGAACCTGTAACTGCTTTTGTTAAGATTGAAATGTTAAGTATGGGCCTATTGTTCGATTTATGGTTTTTGAAGTTAAGACTGAATCAAAGTGGTGCCTCAGCTTATGGGCTATCCCTAGATAGGGCGTTACATTATAACTCTAAATTGACCATCGATCAAAAAACTTGAATTATAAACAAATTTTAAGGAAACAAGTCATGACACTAGTATAATATTAAATAGATTAAAGGGATACATATCTAAATCAAAATGGAAGCAAAATGAAAAGAATATAAAGAACTCAAAAGTTATTAAAAACTTATCCATAAAATAATTTCTCAAATAGTGTTATTAACATAAATTCTACTGAACTTTAAATTGAAAAGAAAAAGACATCATCATATTATGTCAATTGGTATAGGAGGTTTTACAATTAAACAGCTAGAAAGTATAAAAATATAGAAATGGTAACTATAGTAATGTGAAAATAAAAGAAAAATAATTGTAGAATGACAAACTCACGTATAAAATAGTTGCAAATAGGTATTTTAATTTTGTGATAAATTAAATTTTATAGGATGTTGAATGACCATTTGACCTAATAGCATAAATTTTACAGATAAAGTGTGAGGTTAGAGTAAACCCAGCGAACTCTTAATATGCATGTATATTAAAACAAATTGTAGGATGAATCTTGTCGTATGACTACCTAATTTTGTGCTTATTAAATAGGAGAACTGCAAATAACCCCTTGTAATAATCAAAATAGACCAATATATATATGTATATATATATCAGGACAAGGAGTGCATTGCATGTGCCTTTGCTGCAAGTATTTAAGGTTTTTTATGTACAAAGAATCATTATGCCCTCATTTACATCAATGGTTGGATTCTTTTAGAAATGAATGGTTAGGATTAAATAATATTTAATATTTATAAAAAATGTATATATAATACTTTTTATTATATTTATATACATATATAATATATATTAATACATACATATAAATTCCTATAATATGTATAATAACCCTACCAACCCCACCCCTCCATACCCCCCCCCCCCGAAAGCTTTTGTGCAAGGCAGCAAAGCAACAACGACTATAGGTAGGTGGAAGAAAAGAAAAATAAAAAAGAAAAAGAAAAAAAATGAAAAAAGAAAAAGAAAAAATAAAATAAAATATATATGATAATAAGAAATAATTAAATTGAATTGAAAATATACAAAATGCTAAGAGTAATTTAGTCTTTATATATTAAAATTATGTTAAATGGATATCAAACAAGAAGCAGAGGCAATGTGCTTGATTTTAGAAAATATGATGTGCATTTTTATATATTTTTTTATATGAGTTTCTTTGCCTATTTTGATTATCATAGGGGGTTATTTGCAATTCTCTCCTTATTAAACATCTTTTAAATTTTAAAGATCTAGGGAGAATTGCATATACCCCCCCTATGAAAATTCAAAAATAGCATATAACCCCTTGTAAAATAATAAATGGCTAGAAACATTTCATATTTTAAGAATAATGAGTTACGAGCCCCAACTGTAAGTTTACAACTATTTTTACCCTGTGAGGACAATAATACCCTTACATATAATATATTTGGCCAACGTTTATTTTCGGACAAATTTCCTCACATTACTTCAATTCTTCCCCAATTCTCTCTATTCCTATCGAGAAAGAAAACCCTAAAAGGCCCAAATCAAGAACCTTAGCTTTCATAGAATAAAAAAACATTACTTCCATTTCGATTAAGTTGGTATTTCTTCATTAGCGAGAATAAAGGAGTGGAGATTCGATTTAGCAGAATGAAGGAAATAGGGCAGAAACAGTGTAATAGAGCCAAAGCATGAGAGTTACAGGTAATGTCTTGTTCTTTTTCATTTATTTCTGTTTCTATGGTTCAGTATGCGCAATATATGTTTAGTTTATACCTATATATTTTAAGTAACCACAATGTGCTTCGGGTGCTGGGCTATTGTTTTGATTGGGTAATATTGTGGGACATACGTTGTCAGTTTAATGTTTCAGTATTCTTTTTATTTAATATTTTGTACTGCAAGTTGATTTGAATGGTTAAGTTTGTTTTGGTCCCATGTCTAGTAGTGAAAGGTTTTTGGCTTCATCAGGAAACCATACCTATTTGACTGAAATAAATATGATGATGTGTTAGTTTATTAACACATAGTAAAAGGTCCTATGTTTGAGTCAAAATACCTGAATGGGCCCCTAGTAGTGTTTATTTATATATTATAAGTGGGTCCTATGTTTGTTGTTCATGTTTATTAATCTATTTTAAGTGGTCCCTTGTGATAAAGTTAATTTTCTTTTGTTGTTGGTTGATCTAATGCTTATTTTACACCTGTTGGTACTTGTGTTATTTAATTAGGATGTTATGCTTATTTTATGCATTGGTTTAGTGAATGTTGTCATTTATATGTTATGGTGTCAGTATGTCATTTTGCCATTTTGGTAACATGATTTATTTAATTTCTATAGATCATTAATGATGGAGCCATTAGTCTACTTTACCATGTTTGTGGGGGGAAAGATTAGAAAGATCTCCCATAACTAGATATATTGGAGGATCAAGGCATGACTACCCAAGGTTGAATCTAGCTACCTGAATTGAGATTTCTTATATGAACTATATACTTAGACTGATGAGAAAGCTGTCAATGTGGACTTCTATTATGTCATCCCACGCATGACAATGGAAAATGGGTTGAGGCTTTGCAGTGGAGATTCAGGAATATGTGACCTTATTCGCTACTTCAAAGGGAAGCCTAGTTGTACTTTATATGTAGATAACAGACAAGCAGAGCCTTTACATGTTATTGACACTCAAGGGAATATTGTCATCAATGAAGAAGCTATTAACATATTAGAGGATGGAAATTTGAGGGATGCTTTGAGAAGTAACATAGCTGATTTGTTGAAGGACATCAATTTCAATGATAGTTATGAAGAGACTGCAACTCAAGCCTAGTCAATGGATACAGATGGGGCACATGATATAATGGAGGAAGATTCTCATCAACAAGCAATACAACCTGAGCAATCTTTTGAGGATGTGCATGAACAAGGTAGGGAACAAGCTAAACAACCTGAGCAACCTAGTGATGGATTGCATCAGCAAGTTAGTGAATAAGATGAACAATCTGAGTACATTGTGCAAGATGAATACAGTCAGTATATGGAAGCTACAACTCAACAAAGTAGCTATGGTCAAGGTGAATCTAGATTGAGTGATCAGCAGGAGCAAAGAGATGATGAGGCTAACAATCAAGATGAATTTTTGGGTGACCAGAGCGAAGATGTAGGGCCTGGTATTGATGTGTTAAGTGGAGAGAGCCAAAATGTGAAGGCTGATTTGTTAAGGTAACTTCAGAGATGAACTATGAAGAGAATATATCCAGGTCAAGTGTACCAAGAAAAAGACAATCAAGAAGATAGAACTCCAGTCAACAGAAATCTAAAAGGGCAACAACTAATATGGAGATTGAAGATGGAGAAGAAGATGAAGAATTCTTCTCTGACTCCAGTGATTCAAATTACTAGGCTTTATCACAAGAAGAGTCAACAAAAACTGAATCAGATGCACCTCGTGAAGCTTTTGAGGATATACAAGGGTCAGATGTTGATGACATCTTCATGAGAAAACATCTTTCTAAGAAAGAATTGCATAAAAAGATGAAGATAATGGGAAAAAATTATCAGAAGGCAAGGGCATAAAGGAAAAATAGACAGCTACAATAGAAGAGTCTTGATATAGGAATCCTAGAGAAGAAGATGATCTAATTAGTCTGGAAGGATCTGATGAAGACATTCCAAGATATTCCCTTTTCAATGAAGGGCAAAACTTGAAATCTTTTGAATTAACTGTGGGTTTGAAGTTCAATGGAGTTAAAGAGTATAGGAATGTACAGAGGGATTAGTGTGTGAGAAAAGGTTATGAAGTGGTGTATGACAAAAAATAACAGCAATAGAGTGACAGTTAAGTGTGCAAAGGGGTGTGATTGAAGGGTCCATGCTTCAAAGATCAAATATTTTCCAAGTGAAGACCATGAAAGGAAAGCATATATGTGCTAGAGGTAGTCAGAACTCTCTTGCTGATTACAGATATTTAGCAAGGAAAATTGAGAAAATTATCAAAGATGATCCAGACATAAAATAACAAAGTTGCAGGGGATAATTAAAAGGAAAGTTGGTATTGAAGTGATAATTTGGAAAGTAGTAAGGGCAAAAAGAACTGTAATGTATAGGTTATGTGGTGCAAACAACAAGGAATATGAGTTGCTATGGGATTATTTGAGACAATTAGGGAGAGTAATCCAAATAGCAAGCTTAAACTAAGAAAGAATCTTGATTTGGATGACTCCAACATTTCAGATGATGTATTTTAGTCTAGATGCAATGAAAAAAGGTTTTTTAGCAGGTTGCAGACCAATTATTGGGCTTGATGGATGTTTCCTGAAAATTGTATATGGTGGATAGTTGTTGGTGGCAGTTGGGAGGGATGGCAATGATAATATGTATCCCATTGCAATTGTTGTTGTGGAAGTTGAAAATAGAGATGCATGGACACGGTTTTTGTTTAAGTTGTTATTAGATATTATTGCCAGGGAAGAGCTTAGGTGGGTTTTCATTTTTCACAGACAAAAGGGATTGATTGATGCCATTGGTGTGAACACAGATATTGTGCAAGACAGAAGTATGGCTCTGCAAAGTTGAAGAAATTATTTTGGAAGGCTGCAAGTATAGCCAATAGAGCAGAGTTTGAGGCAACCATGAAGCAAATTAAGGCTGTAGATCCAAAAGTGAACTTGTATATTGACACTGCAGCAGAGTGGTTGAAGAAGATACCTCCAGTTCACTGGACAAGATCTCACTTCTCCACCAAGATGTAAGTTAGATATTCTTGACAACAACTTATCTGAACCATTCAATAGATACATTCTTGCAGCTAGGGATAAGCCCATTGTATCTATGTTTGAGTGGATTAGAGAAAGGTTTATCACAAGAATACAAGTAAAAAGATAAGGAATGGAAAAATATGGAGGATTAGTGTGCCCTAATATACTAAGGAAACTTGATAAGTTTTTCAAGATCTCAAGAAACTATGTTCCAAGATGGTGTGGAAATAATGAATTCGAGGTCCTCTCTCCCACAAGAAAGTATGTGGTTGTCTTGGACAAGGGTACATGTAAATGTGGGATGTTTCAACTTAATGGTTACCTTTGTCCAAATGCATATGCTGCCATAGCAGAGAGAAGATATAATGTTGAGGATTATGTGGATGCATATTTTAAGAAAGATATGTATTTAAGAGTGTATGATCACATGATTCATGGAGTTAGAGGTCCAAGTGACTTCATCAAGACTACTTATACTCTATTGCAACCACCACCTTTCAAGAGAAAAAGGGGAAGGCCCAAGAAGATGAGGCGAAAAAGCCAAGATGAAGTGCAATCACAGTCTACAAGGAAGGGCCTCACACATACTTGCTCAAGGTGCTTGCAACTTGGACACAACATTGGGACTTGTAGAAATGTAATTCATCCTGACTCCAAATTGCTAGAGGTTAGTGATTAAGTTTATTTATTTGTAATTTTATCTTGTTAATAATTTTATACTTTTAATTTTATTTGTGTGTGTGTGCAGAAAAAAGGGACAGCAAGTGGGACACAACACAATAATATTCTAAGACCTATGTCAGAGCTTATCACTCAGCTTACTTCACAAGCTATGTCACATCCATCTTCACTATGCACTTCACATTCCAGTCAAAGGACAAGAAATACTTCAAGGAGATCTCAAAGGAAATCTCAGCATAGATCAAACAGGTAGCCATCAAATAATGTATTATATTTATTTTAATGGACTCATTGCTATATTTATTGTTGTTATATATCTATGTAATATTTCCTTATTCTTATTATTGCAGGGCAATATAAGCGAAACTTCCAAGGCAAGTGATACAGGAGGAAGCCAGGGGAATAATGGAGCACAAAGAAAAAATAAAGGTGAAGGGAGATAGGAAAGTGCACCCTCTAACACTAACTAGAGAAGGTCTAATTTAGCTTTAGCTTATGCTACTGCACATTCTACTTTTGGGACTGCAACAGCACATACGTCATGTTTTGGGTCATCTACAAGGGCTTCATCTGATTTTGTGAACAACAATTATCCAGGGCCTTCATCTGTGCAAGGTTCACAATCATCAAGTTTGAAAAACCCTCTTCAGCCGCCAATTAATGCTCGTCAAGCACAGGTAAGTATAGCTTATATTTAAAAAATTTATACAGACCTTAAACATATAGCATTTTTTTATATATGATGCATTTCAAATTTTCTTCAAACAAAATAACCAAGGAGAAAGGGGGAGACTATATATAAGCAGGAGGAATAATGCTTTGTTGGGAAAATAAACTGAAGGTGGTGGTAGTGCAAGAGTAGGTTCTAGTGCAGTTTCAGGAATAGCTGCAAGACATAGTTATGATGTAGTTCCAAGATCAACATTAGGAGGCACCTCTGTGTCAGCTACAAAGGTGGAAAATCCATCTACAATAGGGGTTCGAAGGGTGAGGAGGCCAAGCTTAGATCAGTTGCTGGAAAATATAAGAAAAAGGGCCAGACAGAGAGCAAAAGATGATAAATATATATAGTGTGTGCTGGATGGAAAGAAAGTTTAGTTCATGAGCAAGGAGTTTGTATTTATGTTAGGAGTACAATGACTTTTAAATCTTTTTTGTTCTAACCCTATGTGTTGGGATGATCTGTGTTATGGATGCAATGGAAGATTGGTTTTAATTTAGCTAATAGTTTGTTGGTTTCATGGATTGATGACTTTTACATTTTCCTTTGATTGTTCTGTATTAGTTTCATTTTATTAGATTTTTGTATCACTACTGTTGTGGAGAGTTTTGTACCCTCTGTCTCCTCCCTCTTTTGGTTTTATTTTTTGTGGTTCATTGATCATGTTTTGGTTCATCATGGTTCTCTTGCTATAAAAGATTTTTGGTTCATCTTGATGTGGTTCATTTGATTAGTCAGATTTTTTATCATGTTTCATTTTTTCAGTTCACATGTGGTTGTTGTGCTTTGATGTCATTTGATTTGAGTATAATTGGTTTCACATGTGTTTTGATTTGAGTATTTTACACATTTCAACAAATTGCAAATTGATATTTACCAAGGGAGACAAATTGTGTGGACATTACAGTCTTGCCTAGGACCACAAAAAAATATTCATTTGGAAATCTTAAGATCGCATTTCCATTCCATTGAACTTCATACCAAACACTAAGTCAACATAACTTACACTGCATCCCCTTCCCAAAATACAACTCCTTCTGAAACATTCTTAGTTCTTGAACAACAACAATACTATAATGAAGAATAAAGCAGCAATGAAAATCCAAGGGACAGGGAGGATAGTTCACATGATTTTGTGTAACAACCCTTGACACCTCCTCATGCAAGTCTTCATCAACATCACTAAACCCACCAGAAATTCCATACAGGAACTCCTAAAGGTGCCCATGTTGCGGTCTCTGGAAAACACCAACGAAAGAAACTACAACTTTGATGCAGGCAAGTGTTAAAAAGCCTCCCCTTTGATGCTTTTTTTTGGGACTCCACAACTCTAATGACAGCTTTCAAATTGCAATCACATAGTGGAGTGAAGGTATACCTGAGATCTAGTGATGGTTTGAGAGGGGATTTCTTCTTGGACCTACTATTTTGCAATGAAGACATATTCATAAAAAAAAAAAAAAAAAGAAGAAAAATAGAGCAAGAAATGGAGATGAGATATTCTGGTCTTGGCCGATGAAGATGATAAAGGGAAGATTTGGTCAAGGTCTTATTTTAATTGGATTTTTACTAAGGGTATTAATGTTATTACACTGCCCAAATTGAAGACCCAGTCACAATTCCAGGCGCGTTCAAGACACCACCGAAATTTGGATGTGGTGACTCATTATTCTTAAATTATGAGATCTTTCTAGCCATATATTATTTTACAAGGGGTTGTATGCTATTTTGAATTTTCACAGGGGGTTATATGCAATTCTCCCGAAAAGATATATGACAAGATAAAAATATATGATTATGTATATTTTAAATTTATCTAATAATATTAAAATTTGAACTACATTTTTGAATAAATACAACATAAAGTTTGAGTTGTAACAAATAAGTTAGTTATATTAAAATAAAATTTAAAAAATAAATTAAGAACCAATATAAACTTTAAATTTAATTAATAAAATAAAAAATCTAATAATTTAGTATTTGGCCAAAATTGGGCAATTATGGTCAACAAAATTGTGCTATATATCTAGTATAGACTAGCATATGTCCCATGTTATATACAAATTAAACTAATTATAATTGAATATACATTATTCTGATTTCATGTAGAAGTAATTTTAATTCACAATATACTTTTTTAATAAGATACACCGTACAAAATTAAAAAAATTTCACGAAATTACAAGTTATGAATATCCAAAATAATAAAAAAGTCATGCTCCTCAGATCACGTGTAAAAAGGTAATGTAAAGATACGGAAACACTTATATATTTTTTAACAGAAAATAACTCAATAAATTTACAGCAATTCAAACAAAACAATAAGAATATATAGTACTTGAAAATATGGAAATAATGAACAAGATTGAGAACATAAAACCTACTCCACAATATATAATCAACTCAAACAAAAGGTAGAAATTGTGTTCAATTATTTTAGAAACAAATATTATACAAAATAAAAATTAATTTACATACAAAGAAAAAAAGATGATAAGATATCACTATTTATTTTTCCAAAAATCATTCTTATTTGGATTATCTAATTTAAAATAAAAAGGAAGAAAAGGATTAAGATCTCGATCTATGGTATGATTGGTTTTGGTTTATCAAAATATTGACTATGGAAACTTAAAAAAAAATATATGATTCACTTATTAATATTAAAAAGAATAAAAAAGTATAAACATATGTGCTTATTTTCAATATATTATTTTTTGTGAATTATTGTTGCCTTTATCCATGTTTCATCTGTCCAACTTTTTTTTTTTTTGGCATTTTTTCCATTATATTTACCATCAATTGGATTTTTACTTGAGAAAATTGCAGGCTTTTTATTTTCTTTTTTCCATGTTTGAATCAAGAGGTTCACGAAAATTTTGTGTAAACAAAATAAATGTTGGTTCTTGAAAAAATGAATATTACAAAATAAACTCCATTAAATAAAAATATAAATACAACTCTAATTTTTTTGTAAATTTTTTATTGCAAATATATTTCCAATATTCTTAACTCCTTTTTCATTATTTATATCGAAGCCTTGAAAAGTGTATCTTTCTAAAACAAAAAGTAATTGAGATTTGATGTTTTGATGGATGAATAACAAAAAACTTGAATAGATAACGGAGAATTTAAATGAATCTTGAAGTACTTTTTTGTCACTGGAGTTTTAAAATAATTGAATTGTTTCCATGTTTCACAAATTTGAGATGTCTCTTCATATAAACATAATCACTCACAATGTAAAAATTTGTATAAACAAAAATACTTAAACATAGGTTACATAAATACTAAAAATGTGTGTTAGAAAATAAGGCCCCAAGAGGGGACAAATTGAAATTGAGGAATCGATTATTTTAGTGAAACAGAGACATGGAAGTTTCAGATATAACTGAAAATTCTAAATAACGTAAAAAGTAGCAAATAATAAAATAAGTACACACAGACTTGTAGTGGTTCAGCAAGCCTTTGTCCAATATGTAAGTCTTTCACTTAGAATTTAACTAGAAATTCCACTAATAATTTCAAAAATAATTAGTACAAATAAGTTCAATAAAACGAACAAACAAACTAAACCAACTGCAACTACACTAAACAAATAGGTACAGTAGAGGGGGAAGGATATTCTAAAATCCCTTATAATACGCAAGATTGTACTGTGGATAGCAGTTCCAGTTGATAGGAAACAGGAAACAGCGCCATTGCTTTCTTTTCTCCAACAATGGTACCTCAAGAAAGCTAAGAGTTAAAGCTGCATATTTTTGTAAGCAAAAGCTTGTCTTTCTAAATGCATCTCTTTAGGAATAAATAGTAAGTTTTGTTCTTGCAAAAAGCTCCAATTATAACTTTCCATAGATAGACTATAACAGTAACTTGCCATGTTGGGATGTCATTCTTCTATGGAAAGAGATTTTCTAGCCTTCATTAGTGGCTCCAAGATATCATATGAAAGATCCATCAATATCTTGTCAAAGTAATATGGTGGATTTAACATGAAAATCAATCATGATTTTTTTTAAACATGGAAACAAAATTTTCAGCAATCAATAATAGAATTGAAGATTCATAAGCTCTTTTGATGATGACAATTATTTTGATTAAGAATTATCATTGTTTTTTGCACAAGATGTAAAGAAAGAAAATAAAGCAACAGATGTACATCAAAATATAAAAATTCCAGAGCACATAGTCAATAATCAAAAAATAATCAACCTTCCCTTGAATTTGTGAGCAACTATCTAATTGTAGTATGGAAGTTCCAGAGTGCACGATCAATATAAATTAGTAATCAAAATCTAATCAAGCTTCCCCTGAATATCTGTGAACATCTGTCAAGTATTTTTCGCAACATTCACTCTAGGTTTAGAAGTTTCAGAACATATTTAATAAGCGTAAAGGCCTTATAACAAGATTCATGATTCATTCTCCCCCTTCCTCATCAAAAAATAGGGTTGGTAAAGAACTACAGTGTTCCAATGAACAGTTCAAGTTTGTTTCTAAAAGAAAGTGAAATCTTTCTCATGATACAAACAACAACAAAATTGATGCAAGTATCTTCTTTGTGAATATGATCTTTAGTAAAATATGCCTAATCTCAATATGTTTGATGCGCAAGTGAAAAACCAGATTCATAATGATTTTAGAGCTAGAATTGTCACAAAATATGATAATATTATATAAAAGCAAGCCATAACCATGTAATGTTTGTTCTATCCATAGAAGTTATGTCCAATAATTACCCAATGCCATATTTTTAGCTTTTGTTATCAAAAGAGCAACAACACTATTTTTAACTACTAACTGACCATGTATTTGTCTAGAAGTTGCCAATCCTAGAGGAACCTTTTTGATTGATTCAACAACCTATCTCATCAAGATTGTTGCGAAAGATTCACTTTGTTCTAGTGATTGATCTATCATTTGGGCATTTGACAAGAGGCCAAACTTTGTTCTTTTCAAACTGTAATAATTCTTCTTTAGATTCTTCTATGAGTGCTTCATTGATATCTATTCGCTAAAAAAAAAAAAGCAAAACAAGGTTAGAGTCAATCGTATTGGATTCTTCTACTCATGATCGTGTGGTGATTCTAGCTTGGGGTTTTGCAATAATCTTATCAAGTAGATGGTCTTGAGGCATTTTTGAAATTCTATTCATCACACGTCTCAGAACTTCCTGCAGAAGATGCATTGACTAGTTTCTCTAACCCTTCTAGATGTTTCTTTATTTCTAATGGTTTTTCATTTTGAACGACTTTGACAACATGATCCACACATGCAGATGTAATGCTTAAGGATTCCGGGCATCACTAATGGAAGTTTTAATTCCTTTGCCAATTATCCCTTTTCTCAACCATTTTGCCTTTGATATTGTCAGCAAAGAGAACACTTCCTTCATTCTGAATTACTTTATTTTTTAAGAATATTGATTTGTCTCCTATCATGTGTCTGGAACATCTGTGGTCAAGATATCACTTCTCTTTCAGATGTGTTTTCCTGGCAGCATCCTGCAAAATAAGGTTCAGTGACCTTCAGCACCCATACTCTATTGGGTTTTTCTCCGTTAGTTTTTGGAATCCAAATAAATTTAGTTTCAATATCTCCTTTTAAAGGACATCTATATGATATGTGTCCAATTCTACTGCAAGTATGATATATTTCCCCAAAATGTTTGTTTTTGATAAATGAATTTATTTTTGAGATTGTAGTTTTCTTCCAGAAGGGTAGTGTTTTTACTTTCCAACTCTTGGTTTTTCTCAACTAATCTATTCCTACATTAATACCCTTTTTTATGATATTGTTATAATTTTTAACAAGTTCAACCTTATCATTAAGAGTTATCATAATTTTATCTTCAAGGAAACTAATCTGGTTATGTAACTCACCAATATTATTATGGCATTTTTCATGCAAACTTGATGAACTATGACTTTCATATTCATATTCAAAATCACTAGAATGAATTACGAAGTGAAAAGATACTGATTCTTTACCATGAGGCAATTGTCTTCATTACTGAATTGCTCAAAGTACGAGTCATCCCAGTTATTGTCATTGCTTTTTGCTTTGTTTCTCTTTCTTTTTTGACACTTCTTTTCAAGTTTGGACAATCTAGCCTTTTATAACCAATTTTGTGGCATTCGTGACTGACAATCTATTCTGACTTTTGCTACTCAAAATTGTTCTGTCCAATACTTCCTTTGAAGCCATATCTAAAATGATTTTTTGCCTATGTAAGCTGTTTTAGTCATCTGGTGATCTTTGCAATTTCACCATTTATGGATTCTTCGCTAAGATCTTTATTATCTTCAAAAAGTCCCATATGATCGGAAGAGAAGATAATCTATTTCTTTCCTTTGTTGTTTGAGATTTCTTTCTCCGCTAGAAGGGTTAGTTCATGAGAAATAAAGGAGTTGATCAACTCTCCCAAGGCAAGAGTTTCTAGATTTTTCTCTTCCTTAATTGCAGTGACTTTGGGCGTCGATTCTTTATGTAGTACCCATAGGATCTTATGCACTTGTTCGTTTTATGATATCATCTTTCCAAGTGCAACCATGGGGTTAATGATTTTCATGAACTGAGCGTACATTTGAATTATAGATTCTCCTATTTTCATGGAAACAATTCCTATTGATGGATTAGCAATGCAATTCTTTTTGTTTTACGTGCAATATCCCGTCGTGAGTAATTGAAGCATGATCTACATTTCTTTTTCTGAGAAACATGTGCTAACACAATTGTGCCCCTCCTTCACCAAAGCACGGGAGAGGATATTTTTTCCCTAGCATTCATAGATAGTATTTTCTTATATGCAATGGTAAGCTTTTTTCGCCCTTTCAGATTCAGAGTCATGTTTTCATTCATATGAATTTGTGGTTCATCAATCACAATACTCCAAAGATCATAATCCAATGTAACAAAGAATTCTTCATTTCTGTTTTTTCAAATTGCATAGTTTGTTCCATGAATAATGGTTAACGAGTGTTAGATTCTCTTTCTGCATAAACATCAAACTCAAGGAAGCCATTAGGGTCTTTGAACTTGGGTCGGTTAGAATTTGTAAATGAGCACCTAGCTCTGGTACCACTTGCTAGAAAATAAGGATATCCAAGAGCTGATGATTGGAATTAAGGAATAAATTATTTTATAAAACAAATACCTGGGAGTTCCAAAGATAATTGAAATTCCAAATAGAGTAAAAAGCATCAAATAATAAAATAAGCACACATGGATTTATAGTTGATCAACAAGCTTTCATCACTACCTGAGTTCTTCACTTAGGATTTTAATATGCAAATTCCACGAATAATTTCAAAGAGAATTAGTATAAATAAGTTCAATAAAATGAATAAGCAAACTAAACCAATTGCAACTATATTAAACAAACCGATACAGCATGAGGAAAAATATTCCAAAATCCATAACACATAGGACTATACAATGCACAATAGTTTAGTTGGAAGGAAACAACGCACTGCTTTCTTTTCTCCAATAATGGTACCTCGAGAAGGCTAAGATGAAAGCTGAATATTTTTGTAAGCAAAGGTTTGTCCTTTTGAATGTATCTCTTTGGGATTAATTAGTGAGTTTTATTCTTGCATAAATTCCAATGATAACTTTCCATAGATAGATTATAATGGTAACTTACCATATCGGGATGTCATTCTTCTATAGAAGGAGATTTTCCAACCTTCATTAATCGCTCCAAAATATACTTACCATATGAGAGAATCCAACAATATCTTGTAAAAGTAATATGGTGGATTTAACATGAAAATAAATTATGATTTTCTTTATACAAGGAAACAAATATTTCACACTAGTTGTCAGCTATCAAATATGGAATTGAAGATTTCTAAGAATGTGAAATTAAATAATATACTAAAAAATGTAAAAATTGAATTCAACAATATATTTATGTACCCTAGAAGAAATTTGCTTCAAATTTTTGAGAATGATCATTTTTCTGTTATTGTTTTAACTACCAAAAAGAATAATTTCTTTTTAGTTAAAAATTTTGATCATTTAAAAAAAAATGAGAGATTATAAAACTTGTGAAGATACTCTCTCATATTCATGATACTAGCATGTGTCTTATGCTATGCGCGGCTTAGATTTATTATAATTGAAAATATAATTTATATATATTATATTAATTTTGTGCCAAAGTAAATTTAATTAATGATATATTTTTTAATAAAATAGAAGGTACAACATTGAAAATTCTTCATGAAATCGCAGAACAAGATTATCAATGATAATAAAAATTCATGCTCATCACAAGTCATCATATCTATAAAGACACAATATAAATATATAAAAATACTTATATTTCCATAATAGAAAACAACTCAATAAATTCAAGGCAATTTAAACAAACTAATAAAAATATAATGCATGAGAAGATGAAAAAATGATGAACAACACTGAGAAAACCTGCTGCATAGTAGAAAAAACAACTCAAGCAAAAGGTAATATTATATTAAATTATTTTGAAAAGTAAACATTATACAAAATAAAAATATTATATAAAATAAAAACTAAGTTATATATGTAGGAAAAAATATGATCAAAATCATTATTTTTTTCACAAATTATTTTTATTTGCACTATCAAATTTAAAAATAAAAATGAAAGGAAAAATCTTGAAATCTCGATTTATGGTATTACTGACTTTGATTTATTAAAATGTTGATTATAAAAATTAAAGAAAAAAAAAGAGTTAGGATTTTGACTTAGGAATATTAAAAGGAATAAACAAATATAAGTGAATGTGATTATTTTTGGTATATTATTTTCTATGAAATGTTGTCGCCTTTATGTGAATTTCATTTATTCCCTATTCTTTGGTGCATTTTTCCATTATATCAACCACCAATTACATTTTCTTATATAACAAAATTTTAGTCTTTTTACTTATTTATTTATTTTGTTTGTTTGAATCATAAATGTCCATGAAAATTTTATGCAAATAAAATTAATACTAAAATTAAAAAATAAATAGACTAAAATAATTTTATTAAATAAAATTCGGAATACAACTCTAATTTTTTATAAATTCTTAATTAAAAATATGTTACCCTTATTGTAACACCCCTAAAATTTGGTATTTTGAAAAATAAGGATTTAGAAATCAAGGTATTGGTTAATCAAATTTTTGGGCTCAGAAAAGAAATAAATAAAACTTGATTGCAAAAAACTTTGAAAGTTTTGGGGTCAAAGTGGAATTAAGGAAGACCTTATTGGACCACAATTTCGAAGTTTTTTGGGGGTTGCATGGATAATAATTTTGGTCAAACTGAGGATACGTTATATACCCTTAACCATGGGTGCAATTGAGGGTTGATTATAAATTTTGGGGCTAATATGTGATTAAGCAAAAGTTGATTATATATAGAGAGAGAATTACATTTTCTACCCCCATTCTTCCTCCATTTCTTCACGGCGGCCTCTCTCCCTCCCTCACCAGTGATTTCCTCTAGCAGCCACTATCTCCCCAAACCAAACTGACCATCTCCTTCCCCTCATTCCCAGCAACAACCCAGTACCACATGCATGGAGTTTCAGGCGGCAGACCATTGAAAAACTAGAGTTGAAACTTAACCAAAACGAAAGTGATGGGCGGTAGTGAAACAGCAATGAAGGCGGATTCTAGGTAGCCCTCAGCTCAGGGATCACCATGGAACCATTGAGGTTTGACGTGGCAGAGGTGACGAAAACTAGAAGAACAGATACAGTGGCGAGAGGTGGTGTTGAAGTTTCAAGGCGTGATTTGAGGGTTATTTTGGCAGCAAAACTTGAAATTGATAAGGGCATTAGGTTTAGGAGGTTGAAAGGCGTCTTTTGGTAGTGATATTGTTTCTTTCCGACGGCAGGCGATGGCGGCGTGGAGGCAGTATCACCTCCTCGACGCGACGATCGCAACCATGTGGTTGGTTTTCTATTCCAGGCCTTCCATAAGAGGATCTTGGGTAAAGGAAAGGAGTTAGATTATATATGTTTATCTATATATGTATATACATGCGATGTACCGTTATTTCCATGACTTTATAATATGCCAAGTGAGGATTTGTATAAGATTGATATATATTCCCATGCATGGACTATAGTGTAGTTATAGGCTCGGATCTGTATTATTTTATATAATGTTAGGATTAATTGAGTTAATTAAGTGATTAAACCCTAATTTTGTGAATTTAGGACCTAAGTGACAACAATTGGGATAATTAAGATAAATGGGGCTGTTATTGTTAATTTGGGATATGATATGAGGTTAATTATATAAATAAGTACCTGATTATGCCTTTTGTTAGTATCGATATAAACCCCGTATATATTCCCGTATTAACGGCATAATTAGTCATACCATAACGATAGTGTCGATCGAACCTTTTAACTGTCATATTAGTGAATAGCTCTCGATTTTATACTGTTAATAGTAAGATTGTAATTATTGGAGGTTATTAAGGTCAAATAAAGATTTTGATTGTAAATTTATTCCTTTGGTTAGGTGATGGAGGAGTAGGTCCTGCAGATTAGTAGACTGCTGATTGTGGTTGTAGTTTTTTGAGATTACGGCGGTGAGGATTTGCTATTCTAGCCTCGTTTATACACATTTGTTCTTGTGGATTGACCCTGTTACTTGCTCTTGTTTATTGAAATCGTACTTGCATGAGTATTTGTACTTGTTATTGAATCGCAATCGCTTGAGACTTTGTTTGTTATCTATTAATTGATATGTATACCCCTGTGAGGGTTATTTCTTGATTACAATCTGCTATGAGTTCGTTCTGGCACCCAGAACTCCTTTCCATCATTTCTTATTGTCTTGTTATCTGTTACTGTTTCGATAAGTTGTTCCCAGCTGTTAAGCTCAGGGCGTGCTGTTAGTTGTTCCCAACTGTAAAGCGGGACATGTTGTTAGATGTTCCCAATTGTTGAGCTTGGGACATGCTGATATGTGCGGAATGACAGAAATAAGGGATTGATATGATCTGTTGGACCGCATCAATTGATCTGATTACCTAATTGTTCCACTGTTTCTTGACTGTTCGACTACTTCCTAATTGCTTGACCGTATTCTAATATTTTTCAGCTTGACTATTGATTTACGGTCTGTTGAGTTGATTCTTCCTCATCAGATCCCTTCTGTTTATGCTTACAATTATCCCTCACTAAGTCCTTTGGACTTACCCTCCATTTATCTTTGATTCTCTCAGACAGGGATTAAGTGAAGAACTTGGACTCCAAGCCTGGACATGAACATATTTTGTAATATATTAGGTGTTTGAATGTATATATGGAATCATCTGAATGCTAAGCCTAGACTTGAGATGTTGTGACATGTCATGTTGATGTTGATGACTTAAGGCATGTAAATATTTTGTTAGATGTAAAGTGAATTATAGCGCGTACTTAATGGTTGTCGAATTTGTTAAGTTTGAAATTCCACTACTTCTAATAAGTTGAATTTGAGATTTTGTGGTGTGTATATGGTATGTTGAATATTGTGGAACCACTAGTGATATATATTTAGTACATATGTTGTATGTTACGGGATTGTCTGAGGCTTGAATTTCATGTTTTGTGAAAGTTTACTTAAGTTGGAATCCGTTGCTATTTCTGATAAGTTTGAAAAGTTTGATATGGGCCTATTGACTTGTATTTATGGGTTCAATTAAAGATTGAATTGCTTGGCGCCTCAACTTAGGTGCTATCCCGAGTGGGGGCGTTAACTTATTCTTGACTTTTTTCATTATTTCTCTGAGGGGCATGAAAAGCATATTTTTCTTATCCAAAAAATAGTTGAGATTTTGATGTTTTGATGGATAAAAAATGAAGAACTTGAATAGACAATGGAGAATTTAAATGAATCACAAAATATTTACTCACCAATAATATTTTGAAATAATTTATAAATTATCCATCAACCTCACCATTGAGATATCTCTTCATATAAATAAAATCCCTCACTATGTGCCAAGTGTAGTAAAAATTTATTTATTCAAATATTTTTATTTTTTTAATAATTTTTATATTATTTCATGTAACTAAATAACATAAAATATCTTTTAATATTTCAAAAAAGAAAACTTATTATTGAATAATATAAAATGAATATTTCATTTGAAAATGTTAAACTTTAAAGATAATTATCAAGAGTTGCTAACTTTTAATTTATAGATTATATATAGATTTTTTTTTTAAAAAATATTAAATCCTAAAAATTTAATAAGGTAATAAACAATATGGTGCAAAATATTTTTATGTAATATAAATTACTAGCATGTTCCCATTGCGGTGCACCAAAAAGAATTATATGGTTGAATAATTTATTTTATAATAATATTTATTTTACTTTATGTGATTAAAACATGAATTGAAATTATTTTTAGCATTTAATGAAAGAAAATTTATTACTAATTAAATAAAATAATATGAATATTTTAATTAAAAATATTATATTTGAAGATAATTTATACTTAAATAAGTTGCAGAATATCAAAAATTGCTCACTCTAAGTTTATAAATTATACAAAAATTTATAAAACAACAAAATTTTAAAAAGTAAATAAAATGATTAAGAAAATAAAAATAGTGCAAAATATTTTACTAAATAAGCTTTTTAAATTAGATATATATATACATACATATTTTGATATGAAAAATAAACAAATAATTTTTTCTTTTATAATGTAAAGCTCTTTTTGTATGATTCTTAATAATGTGGAAGTTGAAGTTACAATTTTTATGACATTTTAGAATTTTAAATGTTAAATATTTTTTGTTAGAGTAAATATACAATATCTTTATACTTTATCTATGAAAATAGCTTACATTAGGTTATTAATTATTTGATAACTAATCCAAGAAGTAGTTTGTAACATACAATTTTTATAAGCTAAAATATCTCTTAATATTTCATATAACTCTGATAAGTAAACTATATTTATTTTTATTTTTATATATAGTTATTAGTTTTGAAATTATCAACTAACATATATTATGTACATGAATAAAATAATAAGTAAATTTTATTCAATTTAAAATAAAATATCAATCTCTCATAAGTTTCTTTTATAATTAGAATATAAAAATTATGAATAATTAAATGGATACTTACTTTCAGTCATATTTTTTTTAATCTCACATCATTAATCCATGTGAAAATATTTTTATGAATTATTATAAGTAAAAATATTAAAATAAATTTACGCGATATACTTATAAAATAGTGTAATTAAATATATTGAAAAATATAAAGGTTGGAATCATTTGCTATTTAAGTGGTCATTTAACAAACTTTTGAAAATTTTCAACTATGTCAACTATACATATGTTTCATATAAAAGAATTTATTCCAAATAATTGCAAATGAGTTCTCCATTATTATATTGCCAGAAAACTAAATTGATAAAACTTTATAATATAAAGATAAAGTTCAAAGTTTATAGTTGTTGTAGGAAGTAACCGTTTATATTTGAAATGAATTCTTCAATGAAATTATTTATTTTATTCTATATATATAATTTTATCTAAAAATATTTTTCATGCCTCAAAATGTTACTGTAAAAAAAATTGAATTTTAAAAACATTGATAAATTGGGACTTGCATATCAATTAATATATAATTATTCATTTCTCAAACTTCTAACTCTTTAATAAAGAAGTGATGATTTGATATTTTACATAAATGTTTGTTTATCTCTTTCATAAGTGACAAATAATTTGTAAAATTTTTTAAGTAAGTCACAATGTTAAGAGATAATTATGATTGTTAAGTATTGTAATTTTACTTTTGAAGTTGTCTAGAAAATAATTATTTATTAATAAATAAAACTAATTTACTTGATCAAAAGTTGAATTTTATTTATTTATTTATTTTTATTAGAAATAATTGAATATTGTATTACTTCAACTAAAAATAATGTGATTGTATATATATAAATATAAAAAAAATTATTAAATATGAAAAATTAATTGATGTTTTGAAATAACTTAGTTATCAACTAGTTTTTTGGGATAAATTTTAAGCTTTTTTGGATAAAAATGTATGATTAAATTTTAAAAAAAAATCTCACTCTTTAAATAAAAAATAAGTTTATATATTAGAGCTCATATTTATTAGATAATTTCATCACTTTGTATATCCATTTAATTTTTGATAGTTAATATTATCAAAGTGAATATAAATTACTAAGTATGAAGTATATCAATTATGTATAAGTATTTACTTAACAATGAAATTTTATTTTTTAGCTATATATACATAATTTTTTATAAATAATTTATTTATTGAAGAGAAATAAAATAATTTTTTTATAAAAAATATTATAAATAAGTAAAGATTCAACCAATGGAAATAAACTTATTAAAGCATATGATATTATGTAGAGAAAATGAAAAAAAAAATTCTTTCTTATATGCACATAGTTAGAAATGGGTAAATCAAGTGCTAATAAATTTAATGAATATTTTTTATAGAAAAATATACAGTATTTCTTCATTCATTTGAAAGAAAATTGATATAATTTCAACAAGTTAATAAAATTATAATATTTTTAAATATTTTATAAAATCACATTATTTGAGGTACATTATTCAAATATGAAGTATATATAATATTTTTTTATGCAAATAAATTGAGAGAGTTGCGACTAAAATAATAGTAAAATAAAAATTCAATATCAGCAATAAATTCTTATATGAACATACAAAAATATTTGAAACAGTATTGAAAATAAATATATAAAATATAATTAATTGAAATAAAAAAATATTGCATGCTGATACTTTTAAGTAATATAAATATTACAATCCTAAGTTGGCAATACGAACGTTAATTTTAAATAAATATTCATAAAGTAATAACATTAATAAAATATTTAAATATATTAGAAAAGTATCTAATGAATTTAGAATAAAAATAAAATAAAGCAATATAAGATGTGTTTCACAAAAATATTAAAAATTCTCTATGAAATGAACTTTAAATTAATTGAAAAGAAAAAAGAAACATCATTATATTAAGCTAATTGGAGAAAGAAGTCCTAAAATTAAAAATATAGAATTGCACTACGAATAATGTAGAAATAAAATATAACAAGAATAATTGTAGAATAATAGATTTATATATAAAATAAATAAAATATTTATCTATTAATCTTAAGATTTTTTTACATATATATGTTAACCTACCCCAACTCCCATATATATGTTAGCATACCCCCACTCCCCAATTATGATACTCCAACATGGCTCCATTGATCTTTGTAAGATTCAAACCCACAACTATCTGTTTGCAAGCATATGAGTTTACCATCAAGCTAACCATCAATGTTCAATATAGTTAAAGATATTAATTTACTTGTATAGTTTTGAAGTACATTTACTCAATTATTTAAATATCTAAATGCGCTCAAATTTATTATATGAAATAACACATTTAAAAAAGTGTAAGAGATTAATTAGTCTAGAGATATAAAATATCCAAAAAATAAAGAGAGACAAAATATAATATATAGGTGAGGAGAGAAAAAATCAACAAAAACTTAATTTTGTTATACTTTTTAAGTATATAGTTAATATAGTCAATACAATAATATAAATCAAGTAGGGCATCCATACATTAATGATAAGATATATATATATATATATATATGCAAATCTTATAGTTATTGATATACCTATATATTATTTATCTGCTTTGCAATATTTTTTTATATTGCATCATGATTAAATTAAGAGTGACTTTTCCTTCTCTTTTTTTTCCAAAAAAAAGATATTGATACTAGTTAAATGCCTTTAACATATAATTATGTTGGTTGTTTCAATAAAATGTCACTACATTTCTACAATATTTATTAATCAATTGACACTAAGTATTATATTATAGTAATATTCTTTTACTACTATGACTTTATTACTTTAGTATATCATTATACTATAAAATATCGTTAATGTACTGATCAACTATTGTGGCATCTTTTTCAAATGACACCATAATTAAATAACATTAAAAATGTTTAAGAAAAAATAGTGGCATTGGTTGAATGCCCTTGAAATACATTTATGTTGGCAGTTTCAATCAAATGTCATCATCTTTATTTGTCATTTATTAATCAAATGCCACTAAATGTAGCACCCCCTCTCGGGACAGCACCCAAGTTGAGGCACTACCGATTCAATTTTAAATACAGTACAAACAATAACTAGAAAACCTGCAATTTAACCATCTCAAAGGTAAAATAGTCACACTAATCCCAAAGATCATTCCATGGAGTATAATATATACAACCCAAGTCTCATAATCCAACTCATTGAAAATTAATTCATTCATCCCAAAAGATCACTTCATAACATAAAATACGTACATATCCAATATCTTAAGTTTCATACGACATTCTCATAACACTTTTCAAGGAGTTGTCTTGTTCAGGTGACTTGTATGAACAACAACAGCACCCTATCTAATACAAAATCACTCTTGTCCAAAAGATGTCTCTGCTTCTCAATTTGACCTATCTGAAGACAATTAATATCAAGGGGGTAAGTTCAAAGGACTTAGTGAGGGAAAAGAAAATGACAGGACTTAAAATGAAAGTTAATGGGGTACAACTATTGATGAACAACTTAATAACCATGAGAAGGAAAATAATAGACAACAATCAAAGACAGTTTGATAACAATAAAAGCTTCAACGTAAATCAATATTTTTCAAAGTACACAAAATATCAACTATTTTAGACTGTTGGCTATTCCATCCTTATTACTCCCAGATCAATGTATAGTTGCTAGTATCAAACGTCGATACAATATAAACAAGATTTTTCCTTATCGCTCCATTGCTCGAGCACTCAGCTTGGCAGGTAATAACTTTCTTTTATGACATGGTCAACCGCATGCCAGATCCCGCCACTCACAGTTTGCTACTTCCAACTCCTTGTTAAGTTAGGATCGTAGATGGGTACTAGCCAGGAGATCTGTCACCGTCAGTCCGTACCGCCCGGCAGTCTTTCTGAACCTAGCCATGGGCCCAACTTCCCATGGCGTCCCTCCAGGTCAAACTTCCCAAGGGCGACCCCATGGGTTGCACGATACAATGCTAACAGATATCAAATCAACTTTTCAAGCAATAACATGAATATTTCGGAACTTTACATGACTTGCCATATACGAGGTAAAACATTTTTCAATAACGGCCGACAAGGCCTATTCTAGTAAACAAGGTACATGAACAATTTAAGGGAACTTTTGACACAAATAGGTCTATCCAACCATTTCAAATGTCATTTTCATAAATATCTGGATCATTTTCACAAAGCTTCACAGAAGCTGATCTAAACAGTCATTTTCAATAAAAAAAATCAAATATCAATCAATTTCAAATCAAGAGAACCTCACAGGGTTCGAGCATCAATAACAAATCATAACAGATATCAAATCAGCAAAACCTAATGGATTCAACGAAGACTATAGATTAGGCTCAACAAATCAAGAACCAATCGGTAGAACCCTCACAGGGGTAACAATAACCAACAGAGTACAATAAACAAAACAATACTAACCCTCACAGGGGTTTATTAAGGAATAGAAAGGTACAAGGGTTGCCAAATTGGTGGATCCTCACCTCTTGTAGTTTAAGCAAAACAAATCTCAGCTAGCAATCTACTAATCGTTAGGACCCACTTCTTCTTCACCTAATCAGAGGAATAATCGCACAGTCAAAATTCCCATTCAACACTAAGCCTTCTAAAATTGCATCAAGCATTCTAACATTATTAATTTATAAATCAACATGATGATATAAGTTCGATAGGTGCTATCTACACAATCATCCCAATATCACTATTCTTGAATTAGTCACGATAGTCTATATCAGTTCCAAAATAGCATGGTCTCAATCTAAATTACAAGGTCATGATATCATGATCTTATTCCATAAAAAATAGTCCAATCCGGCATAATTAATCCTAATCAAATGCTACGTAGTCTCACATTACTAAATCCTTAGTCAATTTTTATTAATTCCCAATTTTGGCATTTAGCATGATATGTCCAGGTCCACAATTTAATATTTTTCCTTGCATGGGAATTATATTCACATATATATATTTCAATCATCCCAACATTCTCATTTGTATCATCATACATGGCTTTAAAATGGAAGGTACAACATATGCACATATCAAGGTACAACCAACTAAAGCTTAATCCATAACTCTTTATTACCCAAAATGCTTATCTAGGCCTCGGAATCACAAACCAAGAACACCACTGCGATCGTTGGAACGAGTAGAAGAAACTGGTCTCGGGTCGCTGGAGCGTCACTGGAAAATTTCACGGTCACCACCAGAATGTTCCCATCTAGCTCCTGAATCCAACCCCCTAATCAAATTTCAACTTCTCAACCTCTAACACCCTCAATCGAGCTCTTCAACCACCAAATGGGTTTCTCACCACCGTCGATTTCTCTCCGATTTTTGCTATTGCCGTTGCTCCGATCCCCCATGCAAACATACCATTGTGATCCCCTCTCTCATATATTCCCAACCATAGCCTTAAAATTGGATTTGGCTGCCGGAAAGTCACAAACCCATTTCCCACCGTGACATTTTCTCTCACGGTCTCTCTCTCGTCAGAGCTTCAACCGGATATGATGGTGTTGCCGTGGAGATGGTGAGGAGGAGGAGAAGATGGTTGGTTTACTTTGGTTGGTAGCCATAGTTGGTGAAGATGAGATATGGCACGGTTGGAGAAAAAAAGGAGGAAGAAGATGATGAATAGTAACAAAATAAGAAGAATGAAGAAATAAGTTGTTCTTCTTAAATCCAACTTTGTCAAATTGCAATTGAGTCCTTAGCCTCATTAAGTTAATCAATTAAGTCATCAAAAATTACAATTTATCCCCCACAAAATTTAAATAAAATAATAATATGAAAAAATAATTAAATTTCATCAAATATTGAGAATGATTAAAATTTGTAATTCAAACCCCCAAACTTTATAAACTAATTAAATTGAATAAAATTTCATAAATCAAGAATAAATAAAATAATAATTTAACATAATTCCCCAATTAATAATTAACAGAATTAATAAAATAATTAGGGGTGTTACACTAAATATTGTAATATAGTGGCATTTTGCAATAATTGTCACTATATTATTATTGTGTGTCACTATACTACAGAATGTCATTAAATTAGTACCACTAAAATATTTAGTGATATTTTTTCTTAAATGACACCATAAATAAATATGAGTGACATTTTTAAGAAAAATTAGTGGCACTAGTTAAATGCCTGCAAAATACATTTTTTATGGCATTTTTAACCAAATGTCATTATCTTATATGTCGTTCAATAATCAAGTACCACTAAATATTTTATTATAGCGGCATTTTTCTAAGACTAACTCTATATTACCTTTATGTGTCATTACACTAGAAAATGCCACTAAATACTTTATGACTTGTTTTTCAAATAACACCATAACTACATATTAGTGGCATTTTTTTAGAAAAAAATAGTGGCACTAGTTAAGTGTCTTTAAAATAAATGTATCTCGATATTTTTAATTAAATGTCATTAATTTATTTGTCATTTATAATCAAATGCCACCAAATATTATACTACAGTGGCATTTTTTTACGACTATCACTATCTTAATTTTTTGTGTCATTATCTTATAAAATACTACTATGTTGACGCCACTAAAAATCATATTTGTTGTTCAGATTTGTTGTAGTGCTTGTAATAAATTAAATTTATAAGATAGAATTTTGTGATAAGAGTACTTAATATGATGTTTATAAAATATTTTTTAAATTATAAACTTATTTAGTGAGATAAAAATATGATTATAGATATTTTTTGAATTATCTTATGAGATAGAAATATATATTGTAATTTTGGATAAACACAACATGATATTTTAGTTATAATAGATAAGATGGTTGTATTAAAACAAAAGTTTTTATAAAAGTAAATAAACAACTATTGAAAAATTTTCAACTGATTAAAAAACTCAAAATTCTAAGAATTTGACATTTGGCCAATTGCACAATTAGAATTAAAATTGCATAATTGTAGATCCCACAACGTTGTGCTATATATAATAATACTATCATTATCCCCATGCTTTGCACAGATTTTTTAAAATTATTATATATTAATGTACATATTGAATTATAAATATAATTAAAAATAAAAATATCACAAAAAATGGTCAAGTAATTAGTAAAATTAAATATTACTTCAAGAAATGGTCAAGTAAAATTAAATTTAAAGCTTTAAAATTTAATATGTAAAAGCTTGGAACATATAAAGACATCTCATGTATATTATGTCATGAAAAATAAATTAACATTATTCAGCAAAAAGTTAAAAAAATTCAATACTTCCAAAGATAAAAGTCTATAAATATGATTTTACACTTTATTAAAGAGAAAAAAATATTATACAACCAAAAACTAATAGATAATTGCATTAAGAAATAAAAATATATGAACAGGACATAGAACACAACATTGATGGTTTAAAAATTATTGGAAAAAATTTAAAGTTATAATACTTTAGGATTACTTTAGATTTAAAAGGCGACGATTATATATTAAGTTAAAATTTAAAATATAAGATTGAGCTAACATATTGACTATCAAGAATTTAAAAAATCTTATTTAATTTTAATTTTTTATTTAAAATCAATTAACTCAAGATAAAATTATGACAGGATAAAAACAATTAAAAAAATAAAAATATAATTATAAAGTAAAATCAATATTAGTATATAACTTAATAGAAATCTTTTAATTTGACTCATAGCTTAGATGTCAAATAATTTAGTGAAGAAAAGAGTTTGACATTAGTAATAAAAAGTTTAAATTATAGTAAATTGATAAATTAATCATAAACTCAAAATTAAATTAAAATAGGAATTAGTAAAAGGATATGAGGATGAAATTAGAATTTAAAATAAAATATGGAAAAAATAAATTATTATATTCATTCTCAAATTTTTTGTATAAATATAACTGGATCTTCATATTATATTTTGCAAATAGCAGAAAAAAGTGAATAATAGAAAAAGATATCAACTTTTCAAGCAATAAAAACTTTAAAAAATAAAAAATGTTTTGGCAAAATATAAACAAACATACACTCACTTTCTATCCAAAACACTAAACTATGTTCCCAAAATACCCTCTTTTATTCTTCATTATCCCCAAAACTTCCCCATTTTCTAACATATATATATATATATATTATTATTATTATTATTATTATTATTATTATTATTCTTACAAAAAAAAATTATTCAATTCCATTTTCACATCAAAAACCCAATAAAAGGCATTGATTTGACCGCTATAGTAAAAAGTATCTCCCTCCAACACATAAACAAACATACCAACATACTCCAAAATAAATTTCTAACTATGCCCCAAAATATAAAAAAACATTCATCACATTCCCCAACACAACTTTCACATTCCTCAACCCCATTTCCAAAATTCATTCTCCCAAAATACATAATACAAAATATATAAAACAAAACCAAGCATTACCTAGGAATTATATATTGATGAAGTGATAGATAAAACTCTTAAAAAGATTCGAATTATACATACTTATACACATATAACTATATATGTATGGGGAAAAAAAAAATTAAACGACTACTTTTAAAATTATAAATATTTAAAAAGTGAAACAAATTTAAAAATATTAAACCGAAAAATATATCTCATCACATAAATGCTAAACTTAGATGAAAAAAAGTGAATTTAAAAATAAAGTACAAAATTTAACAAATAAATTAGTAACTTGATTCAAACACTGAGTAAAAGGATACTAAATGTATAATAATTTAAATAAAATAGAAATTAAATGAAAAAATTTATCAATAAATGAAAAGAAAAATGTAACCATAAAAATGAACAACATTGAAAGATATTAAGAGCAATTAATATACCTCATCTCATAAGAATATAAAATTAAATGAAAAAAAAAGAGAATTTAGAAATAAAAAAATTAAATAAATGAATTGAGAACTTAAACTACGCAATAAACAAAAAAGATATAAAAGTTTGAAAACTTAATAACAATAAAAGCTAAATCATCGACTTCATTTATGGTTGAAAAGAAAATTATAGCATTAAAATCTAAAAATCTCTTCCATCATGCAACATACCTAAAATAAACAAAAATAAAATAAGTGAACAATAAAATCAAAAACAAATAATAAACAATTTGAAGAATGAAATAAAGAGGCACACAAATAGATAAAGGGAAAAAAATGCTAGAAAACAAAGAGAGACAAAGAATAGAGAGAAAACAAATTGCTAGAAACTAAGAATGTTATTGAAATGACTTTTGAAATACTCTATATATAGTGGTATAGATATAAAACTTTTTTAAATATAAAACTTTTTTTGTATGATAATCTTAATAATTTGGAAGTTACTGTTACATTTTCATGACATTTGAGAATTTTATATGTTAAATATTTTTTGTTAGAGTAAATATATAACCTTTTTGTACTTTATCTATGAAAATAACTCATATTAGGTTATTAATTATTTGATAACTATTTCAATAAGTAGTTTGTAACATAAAATTTTTATACGCTAAAATATCTCTTAATATTCCATATAACTCTGATAGGTAAAATTTATTTATCTTTAGTTATATATGAAGTTATTTTATTATTTTTAAAATTACTAATTAATATATATTATGTACATGAATAAAATAATAAGTAAATTTTTAATATTCATTTCAAAATAAAATATCAATCTCTCATAAGTTTCTTTTATAAGTATAAAAAATATATGAATAATTACTTTCAATCAAACTTTTTAATATCACAACATTAATCTATGCAAAAATATTTTTATGAATTATTATAAATAAAAATATTAAAATAGTGATGTAATTAAATATATTAAATAATATAAAAATTGATATCATTTGCTATTTAAGTGGTCATTTATTAAGGTTTTGAAAATTTTCAACTATGTCAAGTTGTCAACTATATATATGTCCCATATAAAAGAATTTATTTCAAATAATTAAAAATCTACTCTCCATTATTATATTGCTAAAAAACTAAAATGATTAAATTAATAATATAAAAATAAAGTTTAGAGTTTACAATTGTTGTATGAAACAACTGTTTATATTTCAAATAAATTCTTCAATGAAATTATTTTAAAAAAATTTATCTAAAATTATTTCACATATCTAAAGAATATTATTGTACAAATAATTAAAATTTAAATACTTTGATAAATTGAGGACGTATATATCAATTAGTTTATAATTATTCATTTCTCAAACTTCTAAGTCTTTAATAAAGAAGTGATGATATGATATTCTACATAAATATTTATTTATCTCTTTCATAAGCAACAAATAAATTATAAATTTTTTTAAATAAGTTACAATATTTAGAGATAATTGTGATTGTTAAGTATTTTAATTTCATTTTTGAAGTATATTTAGTATAAATTATGTAAAAAGTTATACAAGTTACACCCCTAGAAATGCATTGATTTTCATATTTTATTTAAGTATTAATTTATGCGAATTTTAATTTATTTATTTCATTTTTTCAAAAGGTTTGTGGGTTAAAACGTAAATATAAAAGACTAAATTGCATCATTATTTAAAAATTAGGAGGGCTAATGTGTTATTTTTAAAAGTTAGTGGACCCAATGTGAGGGCTATCACAATTTGGTGGCTAAATTGAACCTAACAAAACTAATGGGGGTCAACTCACAATTCAGAAAGGTTAAATCTATAAATAATCTATTTTTAATTTCTCTCCCACATTTCTTTTCTTCCCCACCTAACACCCTCTTCTCCATTTTGCCGGCAATATCCTCCAGTGAATTGACCATGTTCTTCTTCTCAACTTCATGACCAGAAATGGCGACTGAAACTTGGCCGATGGCGAAGGTTGGTGTGTTTTCATTTTCAAGCGACAAACATAGGTTCTGGGGTATGGGTTCTGCAGAGCGCAGCTTGGGAAGTGATGAGGTATCTTTGGTTTCAAATTCGAGTGATGGATGGTGATGGAGTTGAGGGAAAACCAACGCGGCAGTGTTGGTGGCATTGAGACTTTCAGACCACAATTGAGCTTCGATTCGAAGGCATTTGAAGGAATTGATTGAGGGGTTTACTTCATCTCACTGAAACATGGCTCCTGGTGGTGGTAGTGAAGTTCTATGACAGCAGCGTAGAGGCAGTTTTCTCGCCTCGTTGCAAGGAGCACATGCATGGAGTCTAATCATCGAGATTCTGCTTCGATAGTTAGATCTTTGGTAATTAAGCGGAAGAAACCAATTTTGTATTACATGTGATATATACGCATTCAAATCATATCAAACCTTGTATAATCAGAAAGAATAAACAGATCGACTGAAAAATATAGCCATGCATGGGAAATCAAACATGCATGTACATTCTTGAGCTCAAAAAAGCCCAAAATTGTATTATTTCATGTGATCCATGGTTAGATAAGCCTATTATGTGAAGAAAACCCTAATTTTATGTAACAATGACTTAAGTGACAAAACTTGGATTTTTATCAATAATTGGGTTGCTATAATTCATGTAACGTTACAAGGCTAAATATGTAAATTAGGGACTCAATTGTATTATTTTACAGATATAGGATGAACTTCATAAATATTTTATGTATCCGGTACGAATAGCATGTTTATGGCAATAATATCGAATCAAAACCCTAACCATCGCATTAGTTGGATAACTACCGAAATTGGACTGTTATTAGTATGATTATGAATGTTAGAAATTGTTAGGGTTGAACAAGGATTTTGATAGTGAGTTTCTTTTTGGATAGGTGACTAAAGATTGAACCCCAAGGATTAGTAGACTTTGACCTTCATCGCCGAGATTGATAGGGTGAAGATCCGCTAATCTGGCACCTCTTATACCTATCGATTTTCTTAATAAACCCCTGTAAGGGTTGGTATTGACATTCTTACCATACTCTGTTAACTATTGTTACCCCTATGAAGGATTTGTCAATTGGTTTTTGCTTTGTATGAGCTTAGTCCATATCGTTGAACTTGTTAGGTTCTGCTGATTTGATATCTATCTTGATTATCGATGTTGATTATCGAACCCTGTGAGCTTCTCTTGATTTGAAACTGATTGGTTATTTATCCATTTTTCTTGAAAATGACTAATTTCAATCGAACTCTATGAAGCTCTTTGAATTTGAAAATTCTACCTGAAACTGAATTGTACGCCCGAGTGACTTGTGGTTTTAAAATTGTTCTGATCACAAACTAATTGAACATTATGGCGCCATGAACTTTCATAGTTTCAGTGTATCGTTTGCGTTGAAATGGTATTGTTATTGTCAAATATTGTATTAGTTTCCTTGATTGTTCAAATGTATCATTGATCACCTTGTTGGCATATTTGTTAAATTGTTCTGCCCTATTGGCAATTGATCATTGTAAATCTTGACCGCAAATGCTATAGGAGAATTGTTAGGCCGAGGGCCTTGCCAAGCTGTCATGCTTGAGCCAGTGTTGTTGCCAAGCTGTCATGCTTGAGCCAGTGTATTATCGAAAGATTGCACTGTTATGGAGGCATAAGGGTATTCTTATATGCATACTTTGTTTTTCTTCTTGAAGTGCATATTCTGTTAGGTTTGTACTCTTATTTGTACTTTGCTCATGGAGCAATAAGGCTGGAGTGAGTTCCCAATCTAGATCGGGTTGATATCCTGGGCTAACTGAGCTGTTTGTATTCCCTCTCAAACTGTGATCGATTGAGACGCTCTAAACCTCCCGAACAGCATCGATTGAGATAATCCCGGGCCTTTTGAGTTGATGGTTACAATATCCCGACCTAGCATTTGTTAATTGTTTGAAAATTGTCCTTTCTCTTTTGTTTTAGCATATGGTTGTGCTTCTATAGTTCCAAATTGTTGAACTCCACTATTATTATTGACTCTTGACAGCCATATATTGCTTTGCCTTATTCCTCACTGAGTCCTTATGACTCACCCTCATGCCATTTATTTCTTTTCAAATAGGTGTGAGACGGAAAGCTTGGACTAAAGTTAGGTTTTGACTTAATGTTCTATAATAGTGTTTGGGTGAATGTATGGTTATATATGAATTCACTAGTGATTATATTCTGGTATTAGAGAAGTTGTAATACATCAAGATAAATGTAAGACTTTTGCCATGCCATGTATGGATTTGTATTGCTTATGTTAATATTTTGGTTCTGAATGTTGTTGGGTTATTAGTATGAATTAAAACAGTTTGATATTATGGTACTAAGCTTGAAGTATGCTATCAGTTGATCATTGTGGTTTATTAGAGATTTGTAGAAAAAAAAATTGTGGGCCTATAGAATGTGATGTTGCATGCTATAGGATTGAATTGAGTGGGGTGCCACAGGCGTGGTATCAGAGCTTGGGTTTGGAAAATCCAAGCTACATTAGGACAGGATCCTTGGACATGACCCTTGGATGTTTTGCATATGTTGAGAAATTCTGTGTAATTTAAGGATTTGAGGTGAATTTGATTTATTTGATATTGATAAAGGAAGTTATGTATTATAGGATGGCAAATGGACATAGGGAGGGCAAGGAACCTGTAGAGGATGATGAGAGCATGGAAACCCTAAAGGAAAGAACTAGGGCTCTAGAGGCGGAAAAGGAAAAGCTGAGAGAAATATGCCAAAACCTTGAGGAAAGACTTTATGTTTTAAGAGAGACTTTAAGAGATAGTCAGGCTGAAAACAATTACTTGAAGTCAACAATAGGGGCTAGAAGCTACATGGCTGCAAAGTTAGGAGATAATTCAGAAAGAGAAGAACGGCGAGTTAGTTTTGCTGAAGCCCAAGTTGAGGGACTCCAGGCTATACGAAGGCACATGGAAGAGACTTTTCAGTTGTTAGAAATTGATTCTAGGAGATCATAGATATGAACTACATCAACATGAACGAGATTAGGGAGATGATATCTCATTACGGCAGAGCTATAGATTAGGTTATAGGTGTAAGTACAGGTATCGATGTTGGTGCTGGACCATCTGGAGTCCGCCCCTCACCCGAGTGAGGACATGGGCTTGGTATACTTATCAAGGAGGCGCCTGTGAGGGTTCCAGGAGTTGTACCTACAGTGAACCTAGAGGAGAATCCTATTAATGAGGAGCCCACAATAGACCTAGTACTAGAGTTCTTGGTAGATGAATTGCTTGATAATGATAATGCGGAGATACCAATCGCTGATGAGGATGTGGAGATACCGATGGCTAAGGAGGATGTACAGATACTGATACCAAATGAGGATGTGGAGATAAAAATGGATGATGATGAAGAAGATATAGAATCTGTTATCATCGACGTAGAAGACCTAGACTAGATGGTTTCTGATGAAGATATGAAACCACTATGTATAAGAATAGTATAGTTTTAACCCTTAGGTCGGGTAGTATGGGCTATAGTAACTCAGTTGCAATGGGAGACCCTTCGCACTAGCCTTGTTACTTTTTTACGACTAGGCATATGGTCAGCTTAGCCAATTTTGAAATTTTTTGACCTGTATATACTAGTGTAACTGCTAATGCTAACTTGTTTATAATCAAATTTTATGACTGGTTACTATATAGCTTATATGGTGTGATAAATTACCCTTGTTTATCTCTTCTTTTTAAATTTTGGAAATTCGAAAGAATTGATTTATGATTGAGACTCTATTTACAACTCAATGATCATGGGTTTAAGTATCAAGAAATTAGAAGAACAATGGCATCCCACGAAAGTAACGATGTTCCCGCCCCAGTAAGAGCATGCCGTAGAGGGAGGCCAGTTGGTAGAAGAGCAAATGTACCCCGAAACCTTAGATAGAAAGCGCCTGCATACCAACAACCTTGGCAAGTGGAAGGAGTTTCACTACTAATTCAGTTGACCAGCCACCTATGGTTCAACCTATCGAACCTAAAAATCCTGAGAGACCGAGGCACTAGCCACATGGCCAAGCAAGAAATGGTAGGGCAAGATCCATCAACGAAGTTACTGACGATCGAGCATTAGAGCGATTCTTACGTTTCCAACCTTCCAAGTTTTTGGGAGAACCAGATAACAGCAATGCTAAGGAATGGATTGACAATCTGGAGAATATATCTGAGACACTCCACTACTCCGATGAGCAAAAAGTTTAATTTGCTGCATTCTTATTGGCAGGTCCCGAGTGTAGTTGGTGGAAGATGGTTGATCGTACATGGACGATAGGGACCTAGCGGACCTCGGCAAATTTCACCAAAGAATTTATAGACAAATATATTCCTCTGGTAATCAAGAAGGCTAAAGAGATGGAGTTTATGAATCTAATCCATGGAAGTCAAATAGTTAGCCAGTACGAGGCTGCCTATAGTCGATTGATTCAGTATGCCCTTTATATACTAAAAGATGAAAGTCGTCAGATCTAACAATTTATACAAGGATTGCGGCCGGAGTTCAAATGAGGATTAGCTCTCTTTGATCTGCCAAACTTCAATATGGTGGTCAGCAAGGCTCTACAATTGGAGTCAGAACTGCAGGACATTCAAAGAATTGAAGATAGAACTCGGAAGGGTAGGCCGTATCCAAAAAAGCAGAGTAGTGCAGAGAAGAAACAACCCCAATTGTGGATCAGGAAATCAAAACCTCCAACACCCCAGGCTGGCAGGACTACAAATCAGACCCAAGGAGGGACACACAAACAGTGTGGATATTGTAGGAGATCTGGACCTAAAGAAGTAGATTTTTGGATGAAGCAAGGTAGGTGTCTAGGTTACGGCAGCGACCAGCATTTCTGGAAGGACTGCCCTAGAAAGGAGGTCCAAGTGCCCGCAACAAACAAAAAATAAGTGGTGGGAGCTAAAAGGAAACAAAAGGTACAAGTTCATGCCTATGCTTTAACGGGAGAAGACGCACCAAATCTAAATGAAGTGGTGGAAAGTTGGTTTCTATATCTGGTATCTCTGGTAATACCTTGCATGGCCCCAATACATCTCATTCTTTCATATCTTCTACCTTCTCTCAAAATTTGAACAAGCAACCCGAAACTCTAACCTATTAGATAGAGGTCCTGACCCCTCTAGAGATAGGGTTAACAACAGATACTATATATCAGGACTATCCAGTTTTGATAGGGGAGGACGTATATCTATCCAACCTCATACAGATACCCATTCAAGGGTATGATCTGATTCTTAGGATGGATTGGTTATATAAACATCAAGCGCATGTGAACTGTTTAACCAAGAGTATTACGCTTGGGGACAAAACGCTGATATCAACTCGCCAAACCATAAATAATGCTATCTTGCTATCACTAATATCAGCATTAGAGGCCAAGAAGATTCTAAAAGAAGGCAGGCAAGAATTTTTAGCATACCCTATAAATAAGCCTCGAGATACAGCCAAAATAGAAGAAGTGGATATAGTGGCCGAGTATCCTAAAGTATTCCCAAAGAAGTTAGATTCAATACCTCCTAATAGAGAGATAGAATTTGTTATTTACACTCTACCAAGAGCCGCGCCTATATCTAAAACTCCTTATAGAATGGCCCCAGCAGAGTTGAAAAAGTTGAAGGACCAACTTCAAGAACTGCTGGAGACGAAGTTTATAAGACCAAGTACTTCTCCTTAGAGAGCCCTATTATTGTTCGTTAAAAAGAAAGATGGATCCCTGAGAATGTGTATTGATTACAGGGAGTTGAATAAAGTCACTATCAAAAATAAGTATCCCTTACCGCACGTGGAAGAGTTGTTTGATTTGCTACAAAGGTCTACAATCTTTTCAAAGTTGGATTTAAGGCAGGGATATTACCAGTTAAAGATTAGAGAAGAGGATATACCAAAGATTGCCTTCAATTCTCGATATGGTCATTTCGAGTTCGTAGTAATGCCGTTTGGTTTGACTAATGGCCTGGCGGCATTTATGGATCTAATGCATCGAGTGTTCCGGCTATATCTAGATAAATTTGTGGTTATCTTTATAGATAACATCCTTGTATACTCAAAATCTCGAGAAGAGCACGTCGAGCACTTATGCTTAGTACTCAAAACTTTTAAGGAGCATCAGTTATATGCTAAGTTCACTAAGTGCAAGTTCTGGATAGAACAAGTAGCCTTTCTTGGACATATTATCTCCCAAAATGGGGTAGAAGTTGATCCCTCTAAGGTAGAGGAGATAATCAACTGGAAAAGACCCGAAAACGTAACAAAAGTTTGTGTTTTCTGGGTCTAGCTAGCTATTATAAGAGGTTTGTATGGGATTTCTCTAAGTTAGCTAGCCCATTGACTAAGCTAACACAGAAGAATCAGCCATTTAACTGGGGTGATGATTGTGAGAGAAACTTCCAAGAACTCAAGAATAGATTGACACCTGCCTAGTCTTGGCTCTTCCAGATGGATTGAAAGATTTTTTAGTTCATACCGACGCTTCTGAAGAAGGGCTTGGGTATGTGCTGATGTAGAGAGGGCGTGTCATCGCCTATGCATCTAGAAAGCTCAAACCATACAAAGAAAACTACCCAACTCATGATTTGGAGTTAGCCACAGTTATATTCGTGCTATTAAAGTGGAGACATTACCTTTATGGAGCCACATTTGAGGTATACATTGACCATAAAAGTCTCAAGTATCTGCGCACTCAAAAAGATTTGAATATGAGACAACATCGATGGGTAGAATTCCTTTAGGATTACGATTTCTCAATTGCGTACCACCCAGGGATAGCAAATGTGGTGGCAGATACCCTGAGCCGTAGAGCTGGAGTAGCTCACCTGACAAGAATAACAAAGTTGAAGGTTCGAAAGTCAGATGTTGTGATGAAAATAAGATAAAAAGTTTAGCTTGCTAGAGTAAATGTGCAATCAGAATTGTATGTTGAAATACGTTAGGCTCAAGCCAATGACAAATGGGTATCAGAAAGAAAGAAAGCATTCAAGAGGTTTGGGGAATCCGAGTTCAGTACCGATAGGCAAGGTACTCTTCTATTTCGCAAGAGAATTTGTGTGCCCGAAGAAGAAAAAGGGAGATTATTAGATGAGGCACACAAGTAAAGGTTCGGATACATCCCGGGGGTACAAAGATGTATCAAGACTTGAGAAAACAGTTCTAGTGGAACAGAATGAAGAAAGATGTCGCAGATTATATACAGAAATGTCTAACCTATCAGTTGGTGAAGGCGGAGCATTAGCGACCATCGGGACTACTCCAACCACTTCCAATACCTTATTGGAAATAGGAACAAATCACCATGGAATTTGTAACAGGTCTACTGGTGGTCTAAGGTGGATATAACACCATATGGGTGATAGTAGATAGACTGACCAAATCTGTGCACTATCTATCTATCAAGACACAGTTCAAGGTCGAGAAGTTAGCCAAGTTATATATATCAAGGAAATTGTCAGACTGCATGGAACCCCAATTAGTATTGTATATAATCAAGGATCTAAAGTTCACTTCAAGACTTTGGAAGACTCTACAAGAACACTTAAGCACAAGGTTGTGATTCAATTCCACTGCCCATCCCCAAATAGACGGACAATCGGAGAGAAATATAAGAATATTGGAGGATATGCTACGGGTTTGTGTTTTGGATTTTGGTGGAAGTTGGGACTGACACTTACCTTTAATTGAATTTACATACAACAACAACTACCGGTCTACGATTCAAATAGCTTTGTATAAAGCGCTATATGGCAGAAAGTGTCGATCTCCATTACATTGGGATCTTGAGGAGTACAAGTGCAGCGAACACAAGTCCCCATGAACTATAAGACCCAAATTAATCTAGGAGAGTATTGAAAAAATGCAGATCATTAAGTAGAGAATGAAAACTGCACAGGACCGACAAAAAAGTTATGCAGATAAGAGAAGAAGGGATTGAGATTTAGAAGTCAGTAATAAGGTATTTCTTAAGGTTTTTTGGAGGAAAGGTGTTCGAAGGATCGGTATAGGCAGAAAACTTAATCCAAGATACTTGGTCCTTATAAAATATGTGAGAAAATCGAACTAGTAGCATACCACCTAGAGCTGCCCCAGGAAGTAAGGCATTTATGATGTTTTTCATGTTTCGCAACTTCGAAAATATCATCCTATTCCTTCCCATGTTATCTCTCGTGCTAGTATGTCTCTGCAAAGTGATCTAACATACGAGAAACAACCAATTAGAATTCTAGACCAAAAGTTTTGAGAACTTAGGAACTGAAGGATTACTCAAGTAAAAGTTCTCTGGCGCAACCATAACGTTGAGGAAGCAACTTGGGAACCAGAAGATCTTATGCACTAACAATACCCTAGACTCTTCCAGTGTTTAGTTGAGAATCTGGGGACTAGATTCTTTTAAGAGGGGGGGAGTCTATAACACCACTAGAAATGCATTGATTTTCATATTTTATTAAAGTATTAATTTATGAGAATTTTAATTTATTTATTTGATTTTTAAAAAGTTTTGTAGGCTAAAACGCAAATATAAAAGACTTAATTGCATCATTATTTAAAAATTAGGACGGCTAATGTGTAATTTTTAATAGTAAGTAGACCCAATATGAAGGCTATCACAATTTGGTGGCTAAATTAAACCTAACAAAACTGATGGGGGTCAACTCACAATTCAGAAAAGCTTAAATCTATAAATAACCTATTTTCAATTTCTCCTCCACTTTTCTTTTCTTCCCCACCGAACACCCTCTCCTCCTCTTCACTGGCTATATCCTCTGGCGAACCCCCAAAACACAAAAGTGAACCGACCATCTTCTTCTTCTTCTCAACTTTAGGATTTCACAAACCCCACATGCATGGCGAACCAAGCGGTGAAGCCACCGAAAACAGCGACTGAAACTTAACCGACAGCAGAGGTTGGTGGATTTGCATTTTTTAGCAACGAACATGGGTTCTAGGTATAGGTTCTATAGAGCACAACTTAGGAAGTAACGAGGTGTCTTTGGTTTCAAATTTGAGCGACGGACAGCAACAGAATTGAGGAAAAACCAATGCGGCGGCATTGATGTGACACTGAGACTGTCATACCACAATTGAACTTTGATTTGAAGGCATTTGAAGAAATTGATTGAGGGGTTTGCTTCATCTCACTGAAGCGTAGCTCCTGGTAGTGGTAGTGAAGTTCTCCGGTGCCGGTGTAGAGGCAGTTTTCTTGCCTCGTTGCAAGGAGCACATGCATGTAGTCTGATCGTCGAGATTCTGCTTCGATAGTGAGATCTTTGGTAATTAACCAGAAGAAACCAATTTTGTATTACATGGGTATATATACGCGTTCAAATCATATCAAACCTTGTATAATTGAAAAGAATAAACAGATCGACTAAAAAATATAGCCATGCATTGGAAATCAAACATACATGCACATTCTTGAGCTCGGAAAAGCCCAAAATTGTATTATTTCATGTGATCCATAGTTAGATAAGCCTATTAAGTGAGGAAAACCCTAATTTTATGTAACCATGACTTAAGTGATAAAACATGGATTGTTCTCGATAATTGGGTTGCTATAATCGATATCATGTTAATGTTATAAGGTTAAATATGTAAATTAGGGATTCAATTGTATTATTTTACTAGTATAGGATGAACTCCGTAAACATTTTATATATTCAGTGCGAATAGCATGTTTATGGCAATAATACCGAAACAAAACCCTAACCATCGTATTAGTTGGATAACTAATGAAATTGGACTTTTATTAGTATAATTATGAATGTTAGAAATTATTAGGGTTGAACAAGGATTTTGATAGTGAGTTGTTTTTTGGATAGGTGACAAAGGATTGAACCTCGAGGATTAGTAGACTTTGACCTTCGTCGTCGAGGTTGATAAGGTGAGGATCCACCAATCTAGCACCTCTAGTACCTATCAATTTTCTTGATAAACCTCTGTAAGGGTTGGTGTTGACTTGCTTACCGTACTCTGTTAATTATTGTTACCCCTATGAGGGATCTGCCAATTGGTTTTTGCTTTGTATGAGCTTATTCCATATCGTTGAACCCGTTAGGTTCTATTGATTTGATATCTATCTTGATTATCATTGTTGATTATCGAACCTTGTGAGGTTCTCTTGATTTGAAACTGATTGGTATTTTATCCGTTTTTCTTAAAAATGACAGCTTTCAATTGAACTCTGTGAAGTTCTTTCAATTTGAAAATTCTATCTGAAATTGAATTGTACGCCCGGGTGGCTTGTGGTTTTAAAACAGTTCTGATCACTAACTAATTGACTGTTCTGGCACCATGAACTTTCACAGTTTCAGTGTATTTTTTGCGTTGAAATGGTATTGTTATTGTCAAATATCATATTGGTTTCCTTGATTGTTCAAGTGTATTGTTGATCGCCTTGTTAGCATATTTGTTAAATTGTTCTGCCCTATTGGCAATTGATCATTGTAAATCTTGACTGTAAATGATATAGGAGAATTGTTAGGCCGAGGGCCTTGCCAAGATGTCATGCTTGAGCCAGTATATTATCAAAAGATCACACTGTTATAGAGGTATAAGGGTATTCTGATATGCACACTTTGTTTTTCTCCTTGAAGTGCATATTCTGTTGGGTTTGTATTCTTATTTGTACTTTGCTCGTGAAGCAATAAGGCTGGAGTGAGTTCACAGTCTGGATCGAGCTGATATCCTAGGCCAACTGAGCCATCTGTATTCCCTCCCGAACTGTGATCGGTTGAGATGCTCTAAACCTCCCGAATAGCATTGGTTGAGATAATCTCGGGCCTTTTGAGCTGATGGTTACAACATCCCGACCTCGCATTTGTTAATTGTTTGAAAACTGTCCTTTTTCCTTCATTTTGGCATATGGTTGTGCTTCCATAGTTCCAAATTGTTGAACACCACTATTATTATTGACTCTTGACAGCCATCTATTGCTTTGTCTTATTCCTCACTAAGTCTTTATGACTTACCCTCGGGCCATTTATTTCCTTTCAGACAGGTGTGAGACGGAAGGCTTGGACTAAAGCCAAGTTTTGACTTAATGTTCTATAATAGTGTTTGGGTGAATGTGTGGTCATATATGAATTCACCAGTGATCATCTTTTGGTATTAGAGATGTTGTAATACATCAAAATGAATGTAAGACTTTTTCCAATGCCATGTATGGATTTGTATTGCTTATGTTGATATTTTGGTTATGAATGTTGTTGGGTTATTAGTATGAATTAAAGCACTCTGATATTATGGTATTAAGCTTGAAGCATGCTGTGAGTTGTTGATCATTGTGGTTTATTGGAGATTTGTGGAAAAAAAATTTATGGGCCTGTCGAATATGATGTTGCATGCTATATGATCGAATTGAGTGGCATTCCAGCTTTTGGGCTATATCCCGAGTGGGGTGCCACAATATATATATATTTAAATTCTAAGTTATCTAGAAAATAATTATTTAATTAAGGAATAAAAGAATTTATTTGATCAAATATTGAGTATTTTTCATTTACTTAATAATTTTTTGATTAGAAATAATTTAATATCGTATTACTTCAATTGAAAATAAAGTGATTGTATCTATATAAAAATAAAAGAATTTACTACGTATGAGAATTTGGTTGTTTTTCTTGAAATAACTTAGCTATCAACTATTTTTTTGGATAAATTTTTAGTGTCTTTTTTTGGATAAAAATGTATAATTAAATTTAAAAAATCTAACCCTTTAAATGAAAAAAATAGATTAACATTTAACTAAACTCATATTTATTGGATAATTTCATTACTTCATTTATCTATTTAATTTTTTGTAGTTAATATTATCAAAGTGAATATAAATTACTAAATATGAAATATATCAATTGTGACAAAGTATTTACTTAGTAATGAAATTTTGATTTTTAGCTTTATATACATAACTTATTATAAATAAATTGACGATAAATAAAATGATTTTCTTACAAAAAATTTATAATAAGTAAAGATTCAACCAATCGAAATAAACTTATCAAAAAACATGATATTATATACCAAAAAAAAAAAATTTCTTTCTTATATGCACATAATTAGGTATGGGTAAATCAAGTGCTAATAAATTTAAAGAATATTTTATAGAAAAATATATAGTATTTCTTCATTCATTTCATAAGAAAATTGAAATAATTTCAACAACTTAATAAAATTATAATAGTTTTAAATATTTCATAACATCATATTGTCCGTAGTACATCACTCAAATATGAAATATATATATATATATATATATAATCTTATTATCTAGATAAATCAAGAGAGCTAATATTTCATAACATCATATTGTTCGTAGTGCATCACTCAAATATGAAATATATATATATAATCTTTTTTGTCTAGATAAATCAAGAGAGCTACAACCAAAAAAATAGTAAAAGAAAATTCAATATCGAAGATAAATTTTTATATGAACATATAGAAATATTTGAAAATAGTATTGAAAATAAATAAGTAAAATCTAATTAATTGAAATTAAAAACTGATGTTTTTATCTTAAGTTGGCCGTAGGAACTTTAATTTTAAATAAATATAGAAAAAATAATAAAATAATAATATTGATAAAATATTTCAATATATTAGAAAAGTATCTTATTAATTTAAAATAAAATCAATATAAAAATGTGTTATCAAAATAATATTAAAAATTTTCTATAAACTAAACTTTAAATTAATTAAAAAGAAAAAATACTATTAATAATAAACTAATTGCAGAAAGAGATTCTATAACTAAAAATATAGAATTGAACTATGAATAATGTGGAAATAAAATGTAAAAAGAATAATATGAATTAAATAAAATATTTATCCATTAATCTTATGATAAATTAAATTTGTAAGATACAAATTTATGATAAGAGTACTTAATATGGTGCTTATAAAATATTCTATAACTAAAAATATAGAATTGAACTATGAATAATGTGGAAATAAAATGTAAAAAGAATAATATGGATTAAATAAAATATTTATCCATTAATCTTGTGATAAATTAAATTTGTAAGATACAAACTTATGATAAGAGTACTTAATATGGTGCTTATAAAATATTTTTTAAATTATAAACTTATTTTAGTGATATAATAATATGATTATAGATTTTTTTGAATTATCTTATGAGATAGAAATCTATATTGCGACTCTAAATAAACACAACACGATATTGTAGTTATAATAGATAAGTTAATCATATTAAAATAAAATATAAAAGTAAATAAACAACCAATGTGTAGCATCCCCTCTCAGGATAACACCTAAGCTGAGATGCCACCAGTTTAGTCTTAATACTTAACCCAATAACAAGCAACAGGCCCATAACGAACATTTCAATCATCCTATAATGTTCCTGATATGATATATACTTGAAAAATCAAATTTTCAAACCTAACATATTACAATACATCACAAATTCAAACCAAACATATCACAATATTTCTAAGTCAAAGCTTAACATTCCAGTGAACCCATACACACATATAAGCACTTGTTCTATTACAAAACATATTCTCTTCTGCACAAACCAAAAATCGGTATCCTTCACTTAATTCTATCTGAGAAAATCAGGGATAAAATGGGAGGGTAAGTCCAACGGACTTAGTGAGGGATAATCTTAATAAAGAACAGTAGGGATCTATTAAGGAAGAATCAATCCAACAGATCAGCAACTAACAGTCATAATTGGAAACTAACAAGAGATTACAGTCAGGATCAGATTACAAAATGATCAGAATATAGTCATAGGCTTTAACAAATTTCAAGGATATCAATAGGAGCTAGCTCAGGAGTTGTGGCTACCGGCTCGAATGGCCCGGGATCATCTCAACCGGATCAGTTCGGGAGGAATGGTCTATCTCAATCGAATCAGTTCATGAGGAAATGCAGACTGCTCGTTCGGCCTGGACAAAAGCCCGACCTAGACCAAGAAGCTACATCGTCCTTATTGCTCCACGAGTAGGACATAAACAATCAGGGTACAATCAAAATAAAACAAGCTCGAATATCATATGATGTCCAACAGGTCAGAACGAAACATGTGTATTTGATTCTCCTTATTCCAGTTAGTCAAACTTACCCAAGCGTGATAGCTTGGTACACGGTAAGCTGCCTATGTCTATGGAAATGCCCTTAACTCATCGCTGGGTGTAGATGCCCAAGGAAACACCCCTAGCAGTATTGCCAATACGCAGGGAAAAGCCCCTAATGTACCGCTAACATATCCAAGCATTCTGCTGGGATTGACACTCAGCCCAAACATATCTCCGTACATATAATAGATATCAATCAGTCGATACATATTTTTTGGCATATATCCAGATAACAAAACAGTTAGATAACAGAACGATTGGATAACAGGACAATCAGATAACAAACGAGATGTTATAGGCGCCAGAACAAACAAAATTTAGAATCAATATCAAGAGATAACCCTCACAGGGTATTCTAATCAGTTAACAGATAACGTGCAAGATTATGAGCAATTCACAGATTTCAATAAACATGATTCATTATAGTACAGAAAGAGAAATCTTCACAAGGGTTTATCACAATAACAGATAGGTGTATTCAAGTGCCATATTGGCAAACTCTCACAGGGGTACAACAGATATTGAATAAGCTTGTACAAAGCAAGTATCAATCAGTAGACCCTTACCTCTACAGCCTCAGAAAGTGTAATCACAGTCAGTAGTCTACTGGTCAGCGGGACCCAATTCTTCGTTACCTAACCAGAAGAGTAGGTTCATAGTCAAAATCCCCATTCAACTCTAATAATCCTTAATAATTACAATTACACCATTAACAGTCTAAAATCACTAATTGCTAAGCTAATACGATAATTTAAGGTTTATCTCGGCATTGTCGTTACAGAACATGCTAATTAAGCTGTTATTACAAAAATATTAACAGGGTTCGGATGGGTTCCAATAAAGGGATATAATCAAGTCCTTAATTATGTACTTATTCCCATAACATTATCCCAAGTCAATAGTAATAGTCCAATCATCATAATTAACCCAATTATCGCCACTTAGGTCTCAAATTCATGAAATCCTCAAATTAGGGTTTAAATCCTTTAATAAACTTAATTAATCCAAGTTAGCATATAATATGACATATTCGGGTCCACTAAACTATATAATAATCCATGCATGGGAATATATATACCAATCATATATCAATCTTCATTCTTGGCATAATACAAGATTTATGATAATATCAATACAACAAATATGTTAATATGTAATATGTATATATGTAGGCATAATCCCCAATCCAACTCCTTTACCCAAGATTTGATTATTGAAGCTCCAGACTCACAAACCGAGAGCACAGTCATGATTGTTGCGATGAGAAGGAGATTCTATCTCTCCACCGCCACCACCACAATAAGCTAAAACCACCACCAAAATGTACCTTTCAACTAGAGCTGCTCAGCGCACACCTGTAAGGCCCTCAATTGGAGCTCTGAAGCTTTAGCACCGTCGCTCACCGCCATAAGGTTTTCTTCCAGTTTTATCTCCGACGCTACACCAAACTTCAATGCAAGAGTACCACAGTGTTCATCAGGCTGAGAGCTTCAAAGCCTGTTGCCTAGAAACTAGTCTCCTCTACTGCTTCACCATCGCCTGTTGTTCACCGCCTCATTAAACTTCCAGCTTCAATATCCTGGTGGTCCACAGGTAAAATGTGTGTGTATGTGGTATCAACGTGTTGTTGAGGGCGAGGAGAAGCAAATGGTAAAGTTGTTTCACAAAAATGGCGGTTGCTAGATAAGATCGCCAAAGATGGTGGTTGAGGGTGATCGGTGGAGAAGAAGGAAAAATGAAGAAATTTGGGGGGGCTCAAATGCTATATACAAAAATAGTTTTCCAACTTCACAAATTGACCCCAGAACTTATGCCCAGTTCCAATTGAGTCCTCCCAAGTTTTGAGCATCTTTAATTCAACCTTTAGAATTATTAGTGCCTCAATTCCACGCAGTTGACCAAAAGTAATTCCATGCAAACCCCCAGAATAAGTAAATGTAGTCTAATCAAGTCTTCTCAATTTGTAATTCGACCCCAAAACTTTCAATTTTTGAACAATTAAGTCCTTTTTATTAATTTTTCGAGCCCTAAAATCTGACCAACCAATATCTTAATTTCTAAATCCTATTTTCTCAAATACCCAATTTTAGGGATGTTACAGACCTCCCCCCTTAAAAGAATCTAGTTCCTATATTCTTATCTTCGATTGGACTAATTTTGATTAACTCCGGTACACATAACATTCTTGTCCTTGTTGCCTCAATCACATGTCATTTCTACACCTAAAATATGCTCGATTTCAATTCTGATAGAGTGCATGCTCTTATTTAAAAAGACCATAAAACCATTATAGTAACAAACAATTAACAACATCACAAGTTCACACTTACATAATATTTGCATTAAAGACTAGTCAAGTTCAAACTTAACATGTTAGCCTCCAAAACAAGTCATACATTCCCAACAGCTAGCTATAGGTTCACAAAGCTAAACATACTAAATATAGTCACAAACAACATGTATGTTGCTTCTTAGACTCTGTCGAGGGTATAAAGCCAAAATATGTGGGATCATACTCTCATCCAACATTCAAGAACTTAGATAGAACCTTCAACCACTTGTTTCCCTTTTCCTGCCAGTGTTGGACCTTTCCTCTCGGGGTAGTCTTTTAAGAAATGTTGGTCACTGCCACAACCCACACACCGGCTCTGCTTTTTCCAACATTCTGACTCTTCATAGCTATATGATCCACAGAATCCACATTTCTTTTGTGCTTTCTCTTGAGTCAAATTGCCATCTCGCCAGACTGAGGGGCTTGTTAGGCAGTGGTTCCAACCTGAAGCTTCGGTTGTTTTCTTCCGACATTACTCTGCCTATCAAAGTATATCTTTTCCTTTCGGCCTTTGTCCTCGATTTTTTTTTCGAATTTCCTGCAGCTCTGACTCAAGTTGTGGTGCCTTGCTTACTGCTTGGTTGAAGTTCGGCAGCTCACAAATGGCCAAACCCCCTTCTCAATTTCGGGCGCAACCCTTGCATAAATTGTCCAGTCTATCGACCTTCATCATCTTGTATATAGGGAACATATTATATCAATCGGCTAAAAATAGCCTCGTATTGACTAACAGACTATGCCCCTTAAATAAGGTCTATGAACTCTCTTTCCCTTGCTTGCTTCACCACATTTGGCATATATTTATTCATGAAGTCTCGGGTAAAATTCTCTCAAGTGCGGTGGGTTCTTTCAGCCATCCACCTTCAATCAATCATTTTTCACCAACTTCGAGTGGAACCTTCCAGAAGAAATATGGCAAATCGAACCCTCTACTACACAGGGTTTGCTGGATGACCTACTGAAGGAGTTTGTTAAACCTCTTCTTCTTACATGGCTTGTGGATAAGCAGGTGTCTTTCGTCTTGGAGCCAATCAGTCATTGACCCTTTACCCGATCGATCTTCCCCATAATCCAATTTTGGGCAGAGCGAGCACACCAGAACTTCCTTGCGATGCTATCAACTCTAACTTCTCCAAACATCCAAGAATAAAAGAAGGAGAAGGACTAGATGAAAGTAAACCAAGCTCATAGATATACAAGTTTTAATCATCCTACGATATACGACAAGATCCCATAAACATCCAGCGGTACTCAACCTCATTTTACTAATATCAACTTATCAAATTCATCTTACATTTTAGAATCACACAGGAACTTCCTAATACACAAAATACCTAAAATTCATACTCAAACTAACCTAAACAAAATATCAATCACGAATCCCAAAAGTCCATTTCCTGGATAATCCCATACTCAAGTTCACAATAAAACCTCAGATTTTCCTGCCCAAAATTCCACATTCTAGAAATTCATATTCCGACAAAACTCAAGCATTCTTTAACTTAAGTATACACATTTAAAATATTTCCAAAATTAAGCTAAATCTCTACTAACCAAGAACTCCAAATTCCTAGAATCGTACCCTAGGATTAGGTCTTAGCACAGCTCGAGTTTTCCTTAATCTGAGTGTTTACACCCAAATCAACTCCCATTTCAAGTTTAATCTCTAGTAAGTCCATCTATTCCAGTCACAACAATCATTCCCATGTTAACCAAGGCATTCAAAAACCTAGGCTCTAACAACGCCTAAGCTTAGATGCCACTAGTTCAGTCTTAATACTTAACCCAATAACAAGCAACATGCCCATAACGAACATTTCAAACATCCCATAATGTTCCTGATATGATATATACTTGAAAAATCAAATTTTCAAACCTAACATATTACAATACATCACAAATTCAAACCAAACATATCACAATATTTCTAAGTCAAAGCTTAACATTCCAGTGAACTCATATACACATATAAGCACCTATTCTATTACAAAACATATTCTCTTCAGCCCAAGCCAGAAATCCATATCCTTCACTTAATTTTGTTTGAGAAAATCAAGGATAAAATGGGGAGGCGGGGTAAGTTCAAAGGACTTAGTGAGGGATAATCTTAATAAAGAATAGTAGAGATATGTCGAGGAAGAATCAACCCAACAGATTAGTAATTAACAGTCAGAACAAGAACATAACAAGAGCTTATAGTCAGGATTAGATTACAAACATATCATAATACAGTCACAGGCATTAACAAATTTCAAGGTTATCAATAGGTACTAGTTCGGGAGTTGTGGCTGTCGGCTCAAATGGCCCGGGATCATCTCAATGGGATCAGTTCGAGAGGAATGGTCCGTCTCAACCGAATCAATTCGGGAGGAAATTCATACGGCTCGTTCGCCAAGAAAACAGCCCGACCTAGACTAGAAACTACACCGTCCTTATTGCTCCACAAGCAGGACACAAACAATTGGGGTACAGTCCAAACAAAACAAGCCCAAATATCATATGCAGTCCAACAAGCCAGAACGAAATATGCATATCCGATTCTCCTTATTCCAGTCAGTGAAACTTACCCAAGCGTGATAGCTTGGTAAACTGTAGGTTACTGGTGTCCAAGGAAACACCCCTAAGTCATCGCTGGGTACAGATGCTCAGGGAAATGCCCCTGACTTATCGCTGGGTGCAGATGCCCAGGGAAAAGCCCCTGACTCATTGCTGATACCCAGGGGAATGCCCATAGCGGTATCACTGATACCCAGGGAAAAGCCCCTAACGTACCGCTAACATATCCAAGCATTCCGCTGGAATTGGCAGGCGGCCTAAACATATCTCTATATATATAATAGATCTCAATCAGTGGATACATATTTCCTGGCATATATCTAGATAATAAAATAATCAGATAACAGAACGATTGGATAACGGGACAGTCAGAAAATAGACAGTCAAATAACAAAATGGATAGATAACAGACGAGATGTTCTAGGCGCTTGAACAGATATAATTCAAAATCAATATCAAGAGATAACCCTCACAGGGTATTCCAATCAATTAATAGATAACATGCAAGATTCTGAGCAATTCACATATTCCAATAACACGATTCAGTACAGTACAAAAACAGGAACCCTCATAGAGGTTTATCACAATAACATATATGTGTATTCAAGTGCAAGATTAGCAAACTCTCATAGGGGTACAACAAATATTGAATAAGTTTGTACAAATCAAGTACCAATCGGTGGACCCTCACCTCCATAGCCTCAGAAAGTGTAATCATAGTCAGCAGTCTACTGGTCAGAGGGACCCAATTCTTCGTCTCCTTACCAAAAGACTAGGTTCACGGTCAAAATCCCCATTCAACTCTAATAATCCTTAATAATTACAATTACACCATTAACAGCCTAAAATCACTAGTTGCTTGGCTAATACGGTAATTTAAAGTTTGTCTCGGCATTATCATTACGAAACATGCTAATTAAGCTATTATTACAGAAATATTTACGGGGTTCGTATCGGTTCCAGTAAAGGGATATAATCAGGTCCTTAATTACGTACTCATTCTCATAACATTATCCCAAGTCAATAGTAATAGTCCAATCATCATAATTAACCTAATTATAGCCACTTAGGTCTCAAATTCATGAAATCCTCAAATTACGGTATAAATTCTTTAATAAACTTAGTTAATCTAAATTAGCATATAATAGACATATTCGGGTCCACTAAACTATATAATAATCCATGCATGGGAATATATATACCAATCATATATCAATTCTTCATTCTTGGCATAATACAAGATTTATGAGAATAACGGTACAACATATAGTCCGTTACCCAAGATCCGATTATTGAAGCTCCAAAATCACAAACCCAGAAAGCAGTCATGATCGTTACAATGAGGAGAAGATTCTTTCTCTCTACAGCTGCCGTCTACTGCCGCCAAAATTGGCTTAAACCACCACCAAAATGTACCTTTCAACTAGAGCTGCTCAACGCACACATCAATAGCAGGTTTTGCCGCTGGTAAGGCCCTCAATTGGGGCTCCAAAGCTTTAGCACCGCCACTTGCCGCCGTGAGGTTTTCTTCCAATTTCGTCATTGGCACTATACCAAACTTCAATGCAAGAGTACCACGGTGTTCCTTAAGCTGAGAGCTTCAAAGCCCACCGCCCAGAAACTGGTCTCCTCCATCGCTTCGCCATCACCTTTCGTTCACCATCGCATCAAACTTCCAACTTCAATATCCCGGTGGTCCGCCGGTGAAATGTGTGTACATGTGGTATCAACGTGTTACTGAGGGTGAGGAGAAACAAAGGGTCGCCGGAGAGGGTGGTTGAGGGTGCTCGGTGGAGAAGAAGGGAAAATGAAGAAATTGGTCAGGGGAGGGCGCAAATACCATATATAAAAATAGTTTTCTGAGTTCACAAATTGACCCCAGAACTTATGCCCAGCTTCCAATTAAGTCCTCCCAAGTTTTGAGCATCTTCAATTCAACCCCTAGACTTATTAGTGCTTCAATTCCACCCAGTTGACCAAAAGTAATTCCATGGAAACCCCTAGAATAATTAAATGAGGTCCAATCAAGTCTTCTCAATTTGCAATTCGACCCCAAAACTTTCAATTTTTGAGCAATTAAGTCCTTTTTATTAAGCCGAGCCCTAAAATCCTACCAACCAATATCTTAATTTCTAAATCCTTATTTTCTCAAATACCCAATTTTAGGGGTGTTACACGATGAAAAATTTTCAATTGAATTAAAAAAAACTCAAATTTTTAAGAATTTGACATGTAGTCAAAATTGCGCAATTAGATAAGTACAAAACTGTGCTATATATAATAGTATAGATAGATAGATAGATATAGTGTAGATTCCATGTTGTTGTCAATGAAATATTGTCTGGGATACAATTTGCAGGGATCTCAATTCCCAGCCCAATCCTATTAATTAATCTGGATTGAAGTTTGAGAAACCAGACATATATAGATCCAACAGGAATCAAGAACTTCCTTTTGGATTTTGGATCCCTAACAATTATATTAACCACAATTATTATATCATTAGTTTATTACATCACAAATATATATATATATATATATGATTATATATAAACGTAGTTCATTAAGAATCATTTTTGTTCATATATAGAATAATTCTGAAACTGCAACCATGGATCTATAAACTTCACTTTTTGCTATCTTATTATTACTATATATTCTTTAAAAAAGAGCTTCTACATAATTCCAACAGAAGTCATTTTCCCGTGCATAATTGTGATAAATACGAGTCAAAAGATGTAGGCTTCACATTGGAGATATTATTCTTTTCATATGATTACAACCTTCTTAATCTGTCCAATAATGATTATGATATCATGCATGACGCTTCCATATATCACATTTTTTAGTCATAAAATGTTATCCATATTCTAGCTCGATCACTACCAAGTTATAATCCTTTTCTTTTTCAATTTATGTGTCCTAGCTTCTCTCTTCATTATCTCTTCTCTCCCACCCCATCAAATGGGACAAGGGGAGTTGATAAACTAATTTCGGTGAGTATCTATTTTATTTTTAAGTATATGTAAATCAGTAAGTTTAGAATTATTATATTTTTAATTATAATTCACTAAATTCGTGCATAGCACAGAGCGAGTGATATTAATTTATTGTGTACCATATTTATTTTGTCTAATGTGATGAAAACTCAAATGATTAATTGATAATTTAATAATCTTTTTCTTTTTCAAAAATCCCTTTACCAGATAAAAACTAACTCACTAACTAAGGAGTCCATGTTGACTCAAACTCAAGAGAAAATGACAAGATTGTGACTAATCAAACAATATTGGGCCCCTTGTATTTAATCCACTACCCACAAATCCCATTCCAATTTTTCTTGTTCGTTGGGTGAAAAATCTCTCTTTTTTAATTATCTAGAAGTCTTACACGCACCATATAATACTATGTTCGAGTTTATCTTGTGATCTTATTTTATAGAAAACTCATATTGATCCCCCGATGTTAATTATTAGTGTTTTCCTTGAAAACATATATATATATATATATATATATATTCCTTTTTCAAAGTTTGGCATGTATTAGTTTAGTACAAGTCTTATTCCTCTTTGTTATTACCTTTTCAAAAGTAAGGTTTCTCTTTCTCACATCTCAACATCACTTGCAAAGAGTCTTCAATTATTGGGTTGTTTTTATTAACCAAAATGATTGTAGCTTGGAAATCAAACTTTCACCGTTATTGTCTTATACTTTGATAAAGTACGAGAACGTTGGAGTAACTACGTAACACATTTTTTATTTATATAGATTAAATAATTATGTTTAAACAAAAAATTGCTAAAGAACTTTTTTTTTTCCCTCCGCTCTTGCGTGTATATTTTTTTCTCTCTATTATTTTTCCAACTATAATACTCTTTTCTTTCTCTCCAAATTTACTCTCTAATTATTTTTAATGTATCATTTATGATAAGTTAAAAAAGAATACGCTTAAATAATTGAGAAAATATGTTGCCATTTAAAAATTTAAAAGATATTATATATATTAAAAATCTAAACGCATGCATCTAGTATATAATGACTACTAATTATTTAATTCTTTGGTATCAAATATTTTGTGAGATCCTAAAATAATGGGTATTATATGGACATCCATCTAATAAGGGTGGCTCAATAATCAAGGGGTAACACAAGTTAAATACCATGCCATCTTGTGAACTATGCGAATGTGAGATATTATAAGACCTTTTGACAATTTGCATAAGTAAGCATTTTTAAAGTTAGATTTACTCTATTTATTCTAAGATTTTGTTTAAATACAAGAAAAGAGAAATTTAGTGAGAAACTAATGAGTGACAATATACAAGTTGTCACTAATATTATATATATATATATTAAGTAATAAATAATTTTATTTTATTATCCTAATAATTTTTATAAATTTATTATTGACAAGAATAGTGTTTAAAATTGTCCTATTGACAATTATCTACAGACTTAAAGTGACAACTTAATGGCATTAAAAATCTTACTACAAATTATAGTTATAATCTTTTTTTGCCATGTCAAATATGGTAATAATTAAAAATATTAGTACTTGTTATTAAATCATATTGTGATGAAAATAAAAAATATCACTAGTGACAAAGTAAAAATCGTTGCCATTAATATATAATATTACTAATGATAATTTTTATATTGTTATTTGTTTTTTTATTACTAATATTATTTTTTTTTAATAGTAAAAGCCCCCTCAATTGATTTCTTTTCAAACCCCTTCTTCTACTTCCTTTTTCTTTGTTTTGACTTGTGGACATAGAAGAAGTACTTATGAGTATATGCTTGAATCTAATTCAAAGTAATTATAGTTTCTTTGTAATCATTCTACACAATTTAATCATCGTCCAAAAAAGAACAAAAAGAAAAAGTAGTGACTCAAGTTGCACGCGTCACGCATTCCATCTTTAATCGTGCAATCAACAAATACACCATAAGATGTACTTCTTCTGTCCAGAAATTATAAATCAGTAGACATTATTTCAATTGCGACAAATGTTGTTGTTGTTGTTGTCGTTGTTGTTGTTGTTATTTTTGGATCCAATTGAATGATATTAAATAGTATATTAATATAAAGATTTTAAGTTTTAGTAATTTTAAGATTATAAAAAAATTAATATGATATGCTAGCTCCAATATCAAACAGTTAATTTAATTTCTGACAAACACTACAAGAAAAAGGAACATTAGTGATAAAATAGTAACAATATTGCAAAAGTAGTTATTAATTATATATATATTAAATAATAAAAAAAATTAGTTTTGTCACTCTAATAATTTTTACAAATTTATAGTGAAAAGATTAGTTTTTAGGTTGTCATCATTGATAATTGTGGCACACGTATAGAAATAACCTAGTGACAATGAAAACTTTATCAGAAATTATTGTAAAAAAATTTATTGTCACTATTAATTGCCAAGTGTGAAAACTTGAAACATTTATATTATGACAAAATAATAATTATAGTCCCCCACTCAGGATAACCTCTAAGTTGATGTGCCACCAAATTCAGACTTAAATCATAACATACAAAATAACCGATAGGCTCATAAAATCTATAAGTCTCAAAGATAGCATCAACTTCAACTTAAAAACAAAATACTACGAGAGTGCGGTATATACATGCCACAAGTCTCCCAAATAACCTTCAAACGCATCAACAGTCTCAAAACCTTAACTCCGATTAGGTGAAGTTGGTATATACATGCCAAACACCTAATTTATTACAAACGGATCCTTCGGGCCAAGCCACAAGCCCTCGGTCTTCACTTAATCCTGTCTGGCAAGAAAATAAAGGATAACAGAAAGGGTAAGTCAGAAGGACTTAGTGGGGGGAAAAATGATAAGCAGTCAAAGAAAACTGTTGTAGGAGCAATAACTCAATCAGATTTAGCAACAAGCATAACTTTACAATTACAAACACGAATATATCAGAACATAACTCATATCAAATTCAGTAACCGAAAATATCTCCGTCCTTATTGCTCCATGGATGAAGTACAAACAGAATCAAATAGAAACTCAAAGCACAATACACATAATGGGTTTTCCTTATCCTACCATCATCCTTAACATAACAGCACATCCTGAGCATAACAGCTGGGATCAACAGTCTGAAAATTATCCCCATATGACCAAATCAAATGATAAATTAATGCCAACAAGGCCATGCAAACGATATACAAAATGATTCAAGTATGTCGATAGGGCCAAACAAACGATATACAAAACAAAGTCGAGTATGCCGACAAGCCAAACAAATGATATACAGAACAAAATCGAGTATGCTGACAAGGCCAGATAGACGATATATAGAACGAAATTAAGTATGCCGACAAGGCCATGAGTTGTACTGGACAATAACAGATCAGGCAATGAAAGTTCTTAGTGCCAGAATGGATGCAATCAATATTAACATATGCAAAATCAAGGAGTTCAGTTGATCAAAGAAATCCGAGCAAATCAGGGAATATTCACTTTCCAGAAAATAAAAGGGTAAACAGACCCTCATAGGGTGTACAAAACAAATAACAGATAGGTTAGACCCTCATAGGGTATATGGACCAAATAACATATAACAATCAAAGAATTCAAACAATCAAGAGATTCGAACAATCAAGTACAAATAAATAGGCACAAAGATCTTGGACAATGAAGATAGTTCAATTGCTAGAAGAAAGGTAAACTGGACCCTCACCTTAACACCCACAGAAATGCTATCTCAAGCTACTGATCTGCAGGGTCCATCTCCTCATCACCTAACTAAAAGAACGGACTTATCATCAAAACACTCGTTTTGACCCTATAACAATAATCAAATGAATAACATTCTACTATCGGTTGTTACACAATAAATACTGTGTATTAGGGTTCGATTTCGATATCATTGAGAGGTGACATGCCATTTACATCTTAAATACTGTGATACTTACAAGGATTATATATGCTCTCATAAAGGAATAAAATAATATTCCTATTTCATAATTATCCTTACAACGCTACACGAAGTCGATTATATGGCCCAACTATTAGTAAAATGCCAATTTGTCACTTAGGTCTCAATCACATAAAATTAAGGCTTTAATCCCCTAATTAGCTTAATTAACCAAGATTTACAAATAATAATACAAATTCAGGTCCACTAGGCTTTTACATATATCTATGCATATCTCATTTCCTGATTCCCATTTCACATTCTTCCATTTATACTACAAAATACAAGAGTTGGGCAACAATCAATATAAGAACACCATAAAAATATTAAATTCCACTTCCAACTTTTTATTAAGGATCTTATTATCAGAGCTCAATCACTACAAAATAATGCCATATGCACGACCACCACAACGAGGCGAGAAAACCACCTCAGAGCTGCCGTCGCTGGATTTGGTCACCACCACCACCATTAGGCGCATTTCAGTGAGAGTAACCTAACACCCAAATCAATTTTTCCAACTACCGTCGAATTTCCTATTAATTGAAGCTCCGACCAAAACTGCACCACCACATCCGTCGTTGCCATTTTTCTCCAATTCTACTATTTTCGGTGGACAATTTCGGGAGCTGGGGGCTACAAACCCACCCCTCAACCATGAGTTTCCTTTGCTAGTGAAACGACGTCCACCACCTCCACCGCAGTCGAAACTTCCAGCTTAAATTTCGACCACTACACTAGTTAGTTTTGGGAGGATAGGGTATTAATGGCTTTCTTACGCCGAGAGGAAGAGATTGGTGCATAATGCGATGAATTTTGCCATTTGTATGAGGGGTTTGCTGGAGAAGAAAGACGGTGGCCGCATGTGGAAATGAGTAAAAGTTGGGGGTAGTTTTTGTATTTAAAGGCGTATTTTTCAGCAACTACAGTTTGACCCCACAATTTTATTTCAGCTTGCAATTAAGCCCTTCAGATAGTGAGTGGATGACATTAACTTGGTTGACCCTAAATAATCCCACTTTAACCCCAAAACTTTCAAGATTCTTGCAATTAAGTTTTTTCCCTATTACGTTTTAACCCCCAAACTTTCGAAAATAAATAATAAAATTCATAAAAATAATATTAAATAGAACTTTCAATTATATGATTTCTAGAGATGTTACAAACATCCCCTTCTTAAAAGAATCTGGTCCCCAGATTCTCACCTGACCATTGGAAGAGTTCGAGATACTGTTGGCACACGAGATCTTCTCAATCCCAAGTTGCCTTTTCTACCTTGTGCTTGCGCCATAACATCTTTACTCGAGAAATTCTTCGATTCTCAAGCTCTCAAAGTTTTCGATTTAGGATACGAATCGGTTGTGATACATGAAAAACATCATGTATCCTTTTGGAGCCTTAGGGTGGTACTCGATGGTAAGCTACTGGTCCAATTCTTTCACAGATTTCATATGGACCAATAAACCTTGGCTAAGATTCCTGGCCTTTCCAATCCTACATAATCCCTCTTCTCGAAGATTCTTGAGACTTTTGTAGTCTGTGTATATCTCGGACGTGGCCTCATAGAGATAATGTCTTCACTTTGTCAATGCAAAAATTACAATAGCTAGCTCCAGCTCATGAGTTGGTAATTCTCCTCATGTGGTTTAATTTTTCTGGGTGCACAGGCAATAGCTCGCCCATTTTGTGTTAGTACACATCTAAGCCCTTCTTTAAAAACATTCATATATACATCAAAACCTTCTAATCCTTCCAGAAGGGCCAAAATAGAAGCTGAAGTCAATCTATTCTTCAATTCGTAGAAACTTCTTTCACAATCCTCATTCCAGTCAAACGGTTTATCTTTTCGAGTTAACTTAGTCAACAGGCCAACTATTTTAGAGAAATTCTATACAAATCTTCGATAATAGCCAGCAAGCAATGAACTTCTGTCACATTTTTGGGTCTCTTCCAGTTGACTATCATCTCTATCTTAGAGGGATCAACCTCTACTCTATCATGAGATATGATATGTCCAAGAAAAGTCACTTTTTCTACCCAGAATTTGCACTTACTGAATTTTGCATACAACTGATGCTCCTTCAGGGTTCTGAGAACCATGTGCAAGTGCTTTGCATGGTCTTCTCCAATCTTTGAGTACACCAAAATGTCGTCAATGAAGATGACCACAAACTGGTCTAGATATGGTCGAAAGATCTGGTTCATCATATCATAAATGCCGTTGGGGCATTGGTTAGACCAAATAGTATTACTACGAATTCAAAATGATCATATCAGGAATTGAATACAGTCTTTGGGACATCTTCTTCTCTAAATTTCAGCTAATAATACCCCTATCTCAAATCTAACTTTGAGAAGACCGTAGATCCTTGTAAAAGATCAAACAATTCTTCCACATATGGTAGGGGGTATTTATTCTTAACCGTAGCTTTATTTAACTCCCTGCAACCAATGCACATCCTCAGGGATCTATTCTTCTTTTTAACAAACAGTACTGGGGCTCCCTAAGGAGAAGTGCTAGGCCTTATGAACTTGTTCTCCAATAGTTCCTGAAGTAGATCCTTCAGCTCTCTTTAGTTCTGCAGGCACCATCCGATAGGGGTTTTTGAGAACGGCGTGGCTCTCGGAAGAGTATGAATGACAAACTCTATCTCTCTATCAAGGGATAATGAGTTCAATTCTTTCGAAAATACCTCTGGGTAATCCACTACTATTTCCACCTCTTCGATTTTGGATGTGTTTTGGGGTTTATTGATAAGATATACTAAGAAACTTTGTTCGCCTTCCCCAAAATCTATCTGGCCTCTAGCGCAGATATAATTAGTATCGGGGAAGTATTATATGTGGAATAACATGTTGGTATTTGTATCTTATCTCTGAGAGTAATGCACTTATTGTAACAATTCACATGTGCCTAATGTTTATATAGCTAATCTATTCCAAATATCAAATCATATTCTTGTATAGGCATTTGTATAAGATTGGCTGGATACACTCCATCCCCAATCATACCTAGGCAATCCCCGATACATGGTGTCTATTATTAACTTTATTCCTAAGGGTGTTTGAACTTCTATTTGGTAAACTATGGTTTCGGGTTACAAACTTCTATTTAGTAAACCATGGTTTCGGGTTGCATATTTAATTTTCTAGACAAAGTTGTAGATATAAAAGAATGAGAAGCACCAGGATCATATGAGGCATTTCCATTAATTCCAAAAAATAGAAATCGTACCTCCAACCACCTTATTAGGATTCGACACATCATCTCCAGTCAGAGCATAGAATTCTCTATTTCCCACTAGCTCATGTTACTTGTTTTCCTTTCCCTATAGGTGCTGGGTCTTTTTGTTTGAGGTAATCTTTCAAAAAATGTTGGTCGCTACCGCAACCCATACATTTGCTTTGCTTCCTCCAATACTCCGTCTCCTCATGGTTAAATTCCCCACAGTATCCACACTGCTTCCATGCCACTCCTTAAGCTAAATTGGTAGCCTCACCAGCCTGGTGGGTTCGTTGATTAGAACTTACAATCTGCAGTTTTTGCTATTTCCTCTCGGGGTTACCTTGCCCACCAGGGTGTATTCTTCCTTTTCGCCTCCTATCTTCAATCATCCGAATTTCCTACAGTTCTAACTCCAACTGTAGTGCTTTACTCATTGCCCGATTGAAGCTTGGCAAATCATAAATGGCCATACTCCATTTGAGTTCTAGCCATAATCCCTGTACAAATCGAGGGGTTTGTCAGTCTTCATCTTCTAATATACAGGGTGCATATTGAATTAATCGGCTAAAAGTAGCCTCATACTAACTAACAGATTGTGCCCTTTATATCAGATCCATAACTCGTCTGTTTGACTACCAGGGGTATGTATTTATCCATAAATTCATTAGTGAAATTTTTCCAAGTTCTACGAGTTCCTTTAGCAGTCCACCTGCGATCTATCATCTTCCACCAACTACGTACAAGTCCTCCAGAAGGAATGTGGCGAACTGAACTTTTTGCTCATCTGGATAGCTCAAAGTCTCAAATATGTTTTCCAAATTTTCAACCCATTCTTCTACTTTTCTATCATCTAGTTCACCTAAAAACTTTGGGGGTTGAAAGTGAAGAAATCACTCTAATGCTCGATCTTCAGCAATCTCATTAACTACTCCTGCCTAACCACTTTGTTGTCAACCCTGTTACCTGAATCTCTGCCCCCTGGATACATGGGATCTGCTGGTTGACCTATAGCTGGTTTATCAACCGAAGAGGTTTGCGAAACCTCTTCGTCTGGCAAGGGTTGTTGATAGGCAGGTGCTCCCCGCCTCAGAGCCTGTTGGACATTAGCCCGTCTACCTAGCGATCTCCGACGACATCCTGTTCTAGCTGGGGTGGGTACATCAGAACTCCCGTGTAATGCCACAATAAGTCTGCAATTATCGATTTGTAAAACGATGTCTAGATCACCATCAACTCTTTCTAATTCCTCAAACTCACAAAAAGAAAAGAAAGAGAAGAAAAGATTAACAAAAATGAAATAAGATTCATTGTAATAGAAATCTATTCGTTCAACGATCATGGATAAAATTTCATTAACATTTTTCGAGTTAGCATTAGTAGTAGTTATATTAGATATATACAAGGTCAAATTTTCAAAATTTGCTAAGCCAACTATACGTCTAGTCACAACCAAATGACGAGGCTAGATAATGCATCACTCCATAAGTCTAGCTAACCTTAGCCATTTCTATCCAACCTATTGTTTAAAAGCCGTTACCATATTTTACATACATATTTACAGATATTGCCATACACATAAGGGTCTCTGACTCTAATCCTCAATGTTGGTAATGTTAGATTCTGCATCCTTATCTTCATTCTCCCCATTTATTTCTAAAATCAATCCTCATTTTTACCTGCCCAAAATTTTCACATTCCAAGAATCATATCCTGACATAGCTTAAGCATTTTGTTTATCCCAAGTACACACATCTAAAGCATTTTCAAAATCAAGCTTACCAACAATCCGAGAATTCCACACTCTAAGAATCATATCTAGTATAGCTCAGGTTTTCCTCAACCCAAGTGTTTACTTCCTAGATGATTTCCAATCTAAGTTTAATCTCCAGTAACCCATCGATTCTAGTTACAAAAATTATTTCTATATTAACTTAGGTCATCGAAAATCCAAGCTCTAATATCACCTTTGTGGCGCCCCACTCAGGATAACCCCTAAGCTAAGGTGCCACCTAATTCAAACTTAAATCATAACATACAAAATAACCGATAGGCTCATAAAATCTACAAGTCTCAAAGATAGCATCAACTTCAACTTAAAACAAAATACTACGAGAGTGCGATATATACATGCAACAAGTCTCCCAAATAACCTTCAAGCGCATCAATAGTCTCGAAACTTTAACTTTGATTAGGTAAAGTTGGTATATATATGCAAAACACCTAATTTATTATAAATAGATCCTTCAAGCCAAGCCACAAGCCCTCGTTCTTCACTTAATCCTATCTAGGAGGAAAATAAAGGATAACAGAAAGGGAAAGGACTTAGTGAGGGAAAATATGACAAACAGTCAAAGAAAACTATTGTAGAGGTAGTAACTCAATCAGATTTGCAACAAGCATAACTTTACAATTAAAAACACGATCATATCAGAACATAACTGATATCAAAGTCAGCAATCGAAAACATCTCCATCCTTATTGCTCCTTGAATGAAGTACAAACAGAATCAAATAAAAACTCAAAGCATAATATGCATAACAGATTCTCCTTATCCCACCATATCCTTAAGCACGTCCCAAGCATAGGAGCTGGGAACAACATAACAGCACGTCCCGAGCATAACAACTAGGATCAACAGTCCAAAAATTATCCCCATATGACCAAATCAAGTGATAAACTAATGCTAGCAAGGCTATACAAATGATATAAAAAATGATTCAAGTATGCCGACATGCCAAACAAATGATATACAGAACAAAATCAAGTATGCTGACAAGGCCAGACAAACGATATACATAACGAAATTAAGTATGTTGATAAGGCCACAAGTTGTGCTAGATAACAACAGATAAGGTAATGAAAGTTCTTGGCGCTGGAATGGATACAATCAATGTTAACAGATGCAAAATCAAGGAGTTTAGTTGATCAAAAAAAATCTGACCAAATCAGAGAATATTCACTTACTAGAAAACAAAAGGGTAAACAGACCCTCACACGGTGTACAGAACAAATAACAAATAGGTTAAACCCTCACAGAGCATATGGAACAAATAATAGATAACAATAAAAGAATTCAGACGATCCAGGAACTCAAACAATCAAGAGATTCGAACAATCAAGTACAAATAAATAGGCACAAAGATCTTGAACAACGAAGATAGTTCAATTCCCAAAAGAAAGATAAGCTGGACCCTCAGCTTAACAGCCACAGAAATGCTATCTCAATCTACTATTCTGCGAGGTCCGTCTCCTCATCATCTAACCAAAAGAACGGACTTATCATCAAAACACTCGTTTTGACCCTGTAACAATAATTAAATTGATAACATTCTACTATCGGTTGTTATACAATAAATACTATATTTTAGGGTTCGGTTTCGATATCATCGAGAGGAGACATGCCATTTACATCGTAAATACTGTGCTACTTACGAGGATTATATATGCTCTGATAAAGGAACAAAATCATATTCCTATTTCATAATTACCTTAACAATGTTACACGAAGTCAATTATACAACCCAACTATTAGTAATATGCCAATTTGTCACTTAGGTCTCAATCACATAAAATTAAGGCTTTAATCCCCTAATTAGCTTAATTAACCAAGATTTAAATATAATAATACAAATTCGGGTCCACTAGGCTTTTATAGATATCCATGCATGTCTCATTTCCTGATTCCCATTTCATATTCTTCCATTAGTACTACAAGATACAAGAGTTGGGCAACAATCAATTTGAGAACAACATAAAAATATTAAATTCCATTTCCAACTTTTTACCAAGGATCTTATTATCATAGCTCAATCACTACAAACCAACGCCATCTGTAGGACCACATTGACAAGGCGAGAAAATTGCCTCAAAGTCGCCGCTGCCACCGAATTTGGTCACCACCACCACCGTTAGGCACGTTTCAGTGAGAGTAATCTAACGCCCAAATCAATTTTTTCAACCGCTACCAAATTACTTGTCAATTGGAGCTCTGATCAAAATTGCACCACTACCTCCGCCGTCACCGTTTTTCTCCAATTCTACCATCATCAGTGGACGGTTCTGGGAGCTGAAGGCACCATATTGGTCCTTGAGCTAAGGGCTTCAAAACCCACCCCTCATCCATGAGTTTCCGTCGCCAGCAAAACTAGTCCACCACCTCCGCCATGGCCGAAACTTCCAGCTCAAATTGCTTCCTTGCGCTGAGAGAAAGAGATTGGTGTATAATGTGATAGGTTTTGCCATTTGTGGGAGGGGTTGCCGGAGAAGGAAGACGGTTGTTGCATGTGGAAATGAGGAAAAGTTGGGGGTGGTTTGTGATATTTAAAGGGGTACTTTCCAGCAATTATAATTTGACCCCAAAACTTTATTTCAACTTTCAATTGAGCCCTTTAGATAGTGAGTGCATGACATTGACCCGATGGACCCTAAATAATCCCACTTTAACCCCCAAAACTTTCAAGATTATTGCAATTGAGTTTTTCCCTATTTACGTTTTAACCCCCAAACTTTCAAAAATAAATAATAAAATTCATAAAAATAATATTAAATAAAACTCCACAAATTATATGATTTCTAGGGGTGGTACAAAATTTATTGTCACTTCAAAAATGTCATTAGTAAAAAAAAAAAAAGTCATTGCCACTTAATTATGCTATTACTGGTACATTTTATATTGTCACCAATGCATGTTTACTTTTCTCCAGTAAAAAAATCAATGATTTTGGGATGTATATATATGTATATATTCCAAATAAAAACTTATTAATAAATACACTAGCACCCATGCAAAGCTAATATATTTCTAGATTGAGTATATTTACCTTTCAAGTTTCCACTTAGCAAATGGGCATAGAGTATAGGAGAAACAATCCACATGATTGCTCTAAAGAGCACTAGTTAGGCCCCAAACACTGGGAACACGGCGTAAGATATAACAAACTCAATCATGCATCTTCAAATGACCCTAAGAAATAGGCCTACAAAGTTTATAATTGAGCAATAAATTGAGCGACATAATTGTGAAACAAGAATGCATGCTTGGCGCCAACAAAATTGATTGCACCTTCTCTAAGCATGCATTTTGAGGTGATATGGAAAATATCACAAAGATATGATTTAAAGAAGATTTATACGAACAATTTAAATTATGTGAATCTCTTTGATCGAAATTTTTTTAATAGGACTGTTATGTATTAGAAAATTTCTTAATGCACTTATAAACAGCATGTTATTTGTAGTTGCAACTTAAAACACAAGTACTAAGTGCCCATAATAGTAATTGAAAAGCATTACAAACACATTTTAAGAATATTGGCTTAAACTTTTTTGCAAACCAACAACAAATAAACACAACTTATAGTATTTACCTTAATAAACATCTCTTTATCCACTAGAATATTCTTCACTACATTAATATTTTTTATAAGAATCCATTTTCATTTTTTATATTCTAATTTTTTAGTCTATCATTAATAATTTAATAAATTTCCTGACGGATTGCCCATCATTAAATCTTATGTTAGGACCAATCAAATTACTGATGAATTTCCATAAGTACTTATCAAGGGTAATGTCACTACAAGAAAGATAGCATTTAATGGCATTGATCACCTAAATAGTGTTATAGTAGCAATTTTATATTTGATGGCATTTTTTAAAAGTGCCTCATCAAATAATACATTAAAATGTCACCAAAAATGCATAAAATAACATGTCAAAGTGCCACTATAGATATTTTTAAATAACATGCTACTATGCCATCAAAAAGGCATGTGGCGGTATATTAAAACATTGCCAAAATCTTTTTAAATGACAATGTAATACACCACAAAAAGTATAATAAATGACAGGGAAAAGTGAAATTTATCCCCTTGTAAAGTGTCGAATTGGTTTGAAAACTCCTTATGTTTTTTTAATTGGCAAATTAACCCCTCTATTTCTAAAAACTAAACTAAATTAGACCCTCATTATGGGATGCGTGACCAATGCGCTGAGAATGCGAATTTTCTTCAATGTAGAGGTCTTTTCGCACTAACAAAGATTTTATACCCTCCATATTCATTATAAAGAAAATAACCAAAATGAAATTTACCCTCTTGTAAAGTGTTTAATAGGCTGAAAACCACTTGTATTTTTCTAATTCGAATATTGACCCCCTCCCCCCAACCAAAAAACATTCTGAACCATTACAAACAAGTACTTATTTCACAACATAAACACCCAAACCCTAACCTTAAGCCAAAAACTTCAGAATAATTCAAATTATTTGTAAGTTCTACAAAATGACAAGTAATGCACAAAATTAGAATCGCCAACCACAAAGTTATATTTTATTGCTCAATAAAAGATACAATTCAAAGCCATACTCGGTGAAGTAAATGGTTCAACTTTCGTTGAACTCTATATTCAATCGAAATTTTAAAATTCATAGTAAAACATGAAAATATCATCACTACAAATTAAATTTCTAAACTTTAAATTGAAAATTAAAATGTTTTAAATATAAACTTCTAAAATGAAGCATGTATTACCACACAACTTGAATGTGGCATCAATATATTTTCAATAATTTTAGTAAACCCTCTTCTCTGTTTCCTATATTAGGATGCTTTATAGTTAAGTTTGATTTTGGGCAAGAAATATATAGAAAATGTGGGTTCTATTTGTTGGCTTCTACGTAAAATAGATATGAGCTGATCAACTAAATAAAAAAAAATAGAACTAGGAATCGTGGAAATACTGTATATAAATGAAGGATTATGGTTCAATTTGGTTGAGCAATGCGTTTATCGAGTTAAGAGAGAAGCATAAAAAAACATAAGGGGTTTTCAACCTGTTAAGCACTTTGCAGGGGGTAAAATATATTTAGCCCATTCTACATATAAAAAACCCATAGATGCTTAGTATAAATGAGGCCATTTTAGTCATTTTAAAATTTAGAAAATGATTCAAATCAATTGGATCGAGTGAGTTAGGTTTTGATAAATAGAGGGAGATATATGCCAATTAGAAAACTATAAGGGGTTTTCAACCCATTAGCCATTTTACAGGGGGCTAAAATGCATTTAGCCCAATAAATGACAAGTAAAATATCAAAAATGATATGCTAACTTGTCATAAAAAAATGCATATAGTGATATTAAAATGCCACTAAAGATTTCTTTAGATGACGTACGAACATGCTATAAGACATTAATTAGCATGTTAAGCCACAAAAGATTCTTTTGATGACATGTTAATCTACATCCAGTACCCCATATATGAAACTCCACCATGCCTCAATTGCTCTACATAAGACTTGAACTTGCAACCATCTATTCGCAAAGATATGAGTCTACTATTATGCTACCAATCAAATGTTCAAATTATATAGTCAAAAATATTAATTTATTTTTATACTTCGAAAGTATTTTAATTATTTAATATATGCTTAAACTTATGGGGCACTTATTTAAAAGTACCAAAAGCACTTTCCAATTTCATGTTCAGTCCCCACTTGATTTTTATTAGAAGAAACTCCCTAATTTTGTTAAAATTTTAGAGATTACTCCCTACTCACTTGATTTGACAAAAACGCCCTTAAGTATAATATTTTTCACTCATTTTTTTTCACTTCTTCTTCATTCACACAAACAAACAGTAAACCCTATCATACGCTCATTACCAGAAACAGAAAGAACAAAAAAAACGCAACAAGCTCTACGGCGGGAACGAGAATAATCATCAAAGCCAACAACCACCAACCCGACATCTGCATTGTCTTCTTCTCTTTTTATTTTCATCATTTTTGGGTTTCTTCTTCTTCTCGGTTTCTTCTCAGTTGCTTCTAAGTTTCTTGTATTTTTTCGACGATGTCAACCAGTAGTGAAGGAGGAGTGTTCAATCAAGTGTTGGAGAGTTGCCGCTACAAAGACCAACTCCATATAATGTCATAAATATGGTTTTACTGCATTTGACATTGAAGATGAACATTGTTGACATCCTGATAAACCGAAAGGATGAATCAAGCAGCAGTGCAAAGAAGAGCAGTGATGTTTTAAGGTAATACTTCTACAGAATCTAAACTGTACTGCAGTTTGTAAAGTTTTGTACTTGAAGTGTTCTGAAATTGTACTCTGTTTATTTGAAAATCTTTCTTTGCTTGGAGCGTTCTACATTATACTTCATTGCAATTAACATTGTACTTCATCTCACAAAAATTGTACTCTATTAAGTAAGTTTTATACTTCAAGTGTTCTACTAATGGATTATCCAAAATTATACTACAACTTCTAGAAGTTTATACTTGAAGTGTTCCCAAACTGTACATCTTCTATCTAAAATTATACTTTTGGTTTTCTGAAATTATACTTCATTTTACCAAAATATGTACTCCATTCATTGAAGTTCAATACTTCAATTGTTCTATTTATTGATTATCCAAAACTGTACTGCAATTGCTAGGGTTTTATACTTTAAGTGTTTTGAAATTGTACTTTACTTTATCTAAAATTATACTTCTATTTTTTGAAATTATACTTCATTTTACCTAAACATGTACTCTATTTATTGAAGTTTTATACTTCAAGTGTTCCAAAATTGTACTTCATTTTATCTAAACTTGTACTTTAGTTATTTGAATCTATTATTTAAGTTTTATACTTCAAGTGTTCTACTAATGGATTATCAAAAATTATACCATAATTGCTAAGGTTTTACACTTCAGGTGTTCTGAAATTGTATTTCACTTTATTTAAAATTGTACTTCAATTATCTGAATCTATTATTTAAGTTTTATATTTCAAGTGTTCTACTAATGAATTATCCAAAATCGTACTGCACTTGCTAAGGATTTATACTTCAAATGTTCTGAAATTGTAATTTTTTTTATATAAAATTGTACTTCTGTTTTATGAAATTATACTTCATTTTACCTAAACATGTACTCTATTCATTGAAGTTCTATACTTCAAGTGTTCTGAAATTATACTTCATTTTATCTAAACTTGTACTTCAGTTATCTGAATCTATTATTTAAGTTTCAAGTGTTCTGCTAATGGATTCTCCAAAAATTGTACTGTAATTGCTAAGGTTTTATACTTCAAGTGTTCTAAAATTGTTCTTCTTTTTATATAAAATTATACTTAACCTTTTACGTAAAATTGTACTCCATTATTTAAGCTTTATAAAGTTCTATTAATTTTATATTTCATTTTACCTAAAGTTCTATACTTCAAGTGGTTTACTTATTGATTATCCAAAATTGTATTGCAATTGATAGCGTTTTATACTTCTATTGTTCTGAAATTGTACTTCATTTATTTGAAATTACCCGACCATACTGAATTATTCTACATATTGTACATTATTTGTCAACCTCAAGGGATGCAGTCGAGGAGGAAATTAGTTCGACCAATGCATCGCACAATGAATTAGCTTTAATTAGCAACTCAATTGATGCATGGAGGAATTGCATATATGGAGAGGGTCGGGCATTCAAGGATGCTCATGAGTTCAGAATTATGTTTAAGAATTATGCGATGTCTACTTTGCGGTCATTTAAATACAAGAATTATGTTGTCCGAGATATCAGCTATTTTGTACCCCAATTTGGGAGAATTATACTTGATTTCTTGACAATTGTACTTCATTTAGGCAATTATGTATTTTATTTAGAGTGAAATTAGCATTTTTGCATGTCCGAGATATAAGTTATTTTGTACCCCAATTTGGGAGAATTATACTTGATTTCATGATATTTGTACTTCATTTCAGCAATTATGTATTTAATTTAGCATGAAATTAGTATTTTTGCATGTTGTCCGAGATATCAATTATTTTGTTCCCCAATTTGGGAGAATTATACTTGATTTCATGATATTTGTACTTCATTTCGGCAATTATGTATTTGATTTAGTGTGAAATTAGCATTTTTGCATGTTTTCTGAGATATCAATTATTTTATACCCCAATCTGGGAGAATTATACTTGATTTTATGACATTTGTACTTCATTTCGGCTATTATGTACTTCATTCCTTAATATTTTTACTAATATTGTTGAATTGAAATTTGTTCCATGATTTGTTTTTTAAGTCTTGGTAATTAATAATCAAACTCTAAAAATGTGTATAATATTTATCATATGAATAAAATAATGCTAAAGTTTTAAAGTGTTAACCACTGGTGCTCAACGAATGAATGTTATCAATCGCAGTAATGTAACTAATACTTATGCATTCAAAGATGTAAACAAATGAGCATTTGACGATAATATCCATCCTATAACCCGTACAAATACGTACTTCGCCTGATTCGATAATCTCAAAATATTGTACTTGACTATCACTATAATTATTAGAGACTAATTATTCAATTGCAATAAGTGTACTTCAATATAACACTATTTATACTTTGTTTGTTCTACGTTTGTACTTCATTTCCCTCATATTGTACTCAAATTCACTGCCCAGTTTCAATTTAATTGAAGTATACTTCAACATAGCACAATTTATACTTTGTTTGTTCTAAGTTGGTACTTTATTTCCCTCATATTGTACTCACATTCACTGCCCAGTTTCAATTTAATTAAAGTGTACTTCACACGTTTGTACTTCATTTTCCTCATATTACACTCAAATTCACTGACCAGTTTCAATTTAATTGAAGTGTACTTCAATATAACACCATTTATACTTTGTTTGTTCTACGTTTGTACTTCATTTTCCTCATATTGTACTCAAATTTATTGCCCAGTTTCAATTTAATTGAAGTGTACTTCAACATAACACCATTTATACTTTGTTTGTTCTATGTTTGTACTTCATTTTCATCATATTGTACTCAAATTCACTGCCCATTTTCAATTTAATTGAAGTGTACTTCAACATAACACCATTTATACTTTGTTTGTTCTACGTTTGTACTTCATTTCCCTCATATTGTACTCAAATTCACTGCCCAGTTTCAATTTAATTGAAGTGTACTTCAACATAACACTATTTATACTTTGTTTGTTCTACGTTTGTACTCCATTTCCATCATATTGTACTCAAATTCACTGCTCAGTTTCAATTGAATTGAAGTGTACTTCAACATAGTACCATTATTGCCCTCGTATTATACTCAAATTCTTTTACTAGAATATGAGCATGACCTCTATAATCAGTTCTTCCTTTATAGGGATCAGGCGATTCAATCTTTGAGTTGGGTGGTTCATTTGCTACCTGGATTGTTCTGATGTCTTCTGTCTCCTGGGGTACAAAACACCAGCACATTAGATATGAAGTATCAATTATTAAAGTACAAAAGATCAGTACGTTAAGTACAAATATCTCCAACGTGGAGTACAAAATATCAGCACATTAAGTACAAATATCACCAACATGGAATACAAAAGATCAGCGTATTAAGTACAAATATCAGCAACATGGAATACAAAATATCAGTACATTAAGTACAAATATCACCAATATGGAGTACAAAATATCAGTACATTAAGTACAAATATCACCAACATGAGGTACAAAATATACTGCAGGCTTGAATGTTTTATACTACAGTTGCTTCTAAAATATACTGCACTTTCATTTAATATATACTACAAGATTAAATATTGTGTACTAAAATTGCTTCTAAAATGTACTACAGATACACAGATTATATACTATACTTTCAGTTAATATATATTGCAGGCTTGAATATTTTTGTACTACAAATGCTTCTAAAATGTACTGCAATTACACAGATTATATACTACATTTTTGCCTAATGTGTACTGCAAGCTTTGATGTTTTGTACTACATATAATATACTACGACTTTCAGATAATTTCACCTTATAATTTCAAGTAAAACGAAGCATAAGCCCCAAAATGGTGAAGTAAAACTTTCATGCCTTTCAAGTACAAATCAGAAACTTCTCATCTCACAACAAAAATCATATATATATATATATATATATCAAATGAGTTCAAGTGTTTAACAACTAAAAAAGGAATAAAAACCCTAAACATGAGAAAATAGATAAGAAATAAGTGTACTAATGAAAAATCACGGACATTTAAAACTGTAAATGCAGAAAATATACCTTCGTTTCTTTTGCTCACTTTTTTTTGTACTTTGCTTCTTGTTGCCGATGTTTCTCCTCCATTTTCGCAGAAAAATGACAAAAATTTTGGTGTCCTTTTTTTTTTCCCCCCTCTCTTCTTCTCGCGTCAATGGCAGAGGAATGGCTTCATGCCCTTTTGTTTGGCTGCTTGGAGAAGTCGTCGATTTCAGGAAAAAAAAAAAAAAAAGGAAAGCATTCTTGTTGAAGAGAAAACGCATTTCTCATGTATTTTTGTTTTTCTTTCCAACTACAAGGATATATGGGTCTTTTTAAAAGATATGGGGAGTGATTTCTAAGTTTTGTGAAAAAGTGGAGAGTTTAGTGTGTAAAAATTCAAATGGGGACTGATCACTAAAATGAAAGTAGGATTAGAAATTTTTTTCTAATTAACCGTAAACTTATTATTTTAAAGATTAGTTTTTAAGTTGTCACAATTGACAATTGTGACACACCTGTAGTAACAATCTAGTGGCACTAAAAATTTTATCACAACTTATAATGATAATTTTTGTTATCATGTAGATCGGTCACTATTAATTGTCAACAGTGATAACTTGAAGTATTAACTCTTGTTACTATTAAAATATATCATGGCAAAATAAGATCTTATTATTATCACTTAGAAAATATCATTAGTGACAAAATAAAAGTTATTATCACTTAATATATGTTGTTAGTGATAAGTTTTATATTATCACTAATGCATGTTTTACTTTTTAGTAGTGAAAAGATCAATAATTTTGGAATATATATACGTAAAGCATGTGTATGTAAGCATGCATATTACACTACAAGAAAATAGGACTTCAGAGATGCATAATTCCGTCTCTAAAGCCGCAATTTCCGTTTCTAAAACAAAATAGAGATGGATTTTTTAGTCTCTAAACCTATGGCTGAAAGCCCCGTCTCAAATTTAGAAGACGGAATGATTTCCGTCTCTGAATTTAAAGATAGATAAATGCAATCTCTAAATCCGTCTCTAATATCTATTTTTTTTTTTAACAGAATCCATCTCTATTTTCGTGGCCTTTCTGTCTTTAATTCTATCTCTAACATTTAATATTTGTTTTACCAAAATCTGTTTCTAATTCCATATTTGCTTTTATATATTTTTTTCCATCTTTATTTCTGTCTCTAATTCTCAATATTTTTGCCAATAAATTTCTCTCTAATTAGCTTTAGATTTGTCTATAATTCATTTATTTTTTATATAAATCCAAATCAATACATGCTTTAAATGAGTTTTCTATACTACTAAAAAAATATCAAATTCCAAACCAATCACCGAATCATCTACAAATAATATGGCTCATTAAAAACCAAATACAATTCATCAAAACAAGTTATTTTGATCATCCACCATAATGAAAAATAACTAATTAGTCTAACAATCCAAGAATTTAGTCAAATGATTAATCGTCAAGGTTACTTAATTACCCAATTAGTAAAAAATAAAAGCATCAATGCTTCCTACCAAAATCCTGTTGCTCTCTGGGTCCAAATCCACCGGCATATTGATGGTTTGTTTGTGTATCCCACTTCTTGAAGCAATTTACGAACCGTCTCTCCTAGCCTCTTCCTCCCTCTTCCTAGCCTCTTCTTCCCTCTTCCTCCCTCTTCCTAGCCTCTTCCTCCCTCTTCCTAGCCTCTTCTTCGTGCTTCCGAGCCTCCTCCATAACTTGTTCGAGCATCTTCTTACGTTCTTCTCTTCTTATTAAATCTTCTTGCATCTTGGCAATAGCAACACGCATGTGGTCCATTGCTGTTGATAATTCATTAAGTTTTCATTAGGCTTCACCATCTTGCTATTTTACTGGTTTAATTACATGCCATCTTGCTATTTTTGAGTACTTGTCAACTCATTCCATTTCAGTTATTTTCAGCCTAAAATAAGCAACAAAAAGAATGACTATTGTATAACAAAAACTATTAGTATATATATAATGAGAAGTACTGGGTAATTATTAAAATGCATTATCATCACATATATTGCCAAACATACTGTAGTGGTTCTCAATTTTCTATACTTATGGTCCAGAAACTCTCTATACTTTGAATAAAGCATGCCAAATTGTTAATGCAGCCTTCTAAGGATTCTGATTTGGCCCCACCATATAAGGATGTTGTTAACAGAGGGTTCCAAATTTGCTTCTAATATCTAATCAAGTAGAGCTTTCTGTAAATTGATGTCTATGAAGACAAAATAGTGATAATAACACAAACACCTTAAATCCTTTCTTAGAAATCTTAACTCTTCGAATTTCCAAAATCAAAACTAGCTTAATTCACAAACTGGACCAAAAATTAAATAAGTTTCTTAGAATTTGAAAAGTGAGGGCCGCTTTTTTTTTTTCAATAAAGAAGAAATGGTTCCTTTTGGAGCGTACAAACTCTAGTTCTTAATCTTTTTATTAACCAGTCTATGAGCATACAAACTGCTGATTTCTAACCTTAGCTTTGGCAATGGTTTCATCTACTTCTTTTCTTACTTCTTTCTGAGTGTCCTGAGCCAGAATGATAACATTAATACTCTCACCATAATGGCAAAAAAGTTCTTGCCAAACTATTCATTCAGTTAAGAATATCTATAAATTCAAAAGCCAATAAAAATCTACTAAGTTAAACTAAAGGGAGACCTCATTCCATAAAAAATAAGAACCTCCAGGCAGAGAAGTTAAAAAGAGATATGTTACTATGTTACCTTAAGTTCCTTTTCAGTGGCTATCTCGTGAGATAGTATAAGCTTTCTGATTCTTTCAATTGGATCACGCTTCTGTAGAGAAAAGAATTAAGTGTAACTATAACATGAGGATCTAATTATTTAATCATGAAGGGAAAATATTCACACTACATCCACCTGTCTAACACCACTAACCTCATCACGTGTACAATATGATACATAAAATGCAAAAGTCGTCAAGGGCTAATGTTGATCCACAAGATAAACAAAACAAGAAGCATTCTCTTCAATTAAAAAGCATAAATACAAATATGTTATGTCAAAACAAGTAATTCCTTACAGCACTGAAAACAACATGATGTGATGTAAACATCAGAATAGACAAGATCTCTCGAACAATGAAGAAATTTGGAAGACGAAAAACAAAAGTCTAGAAAATGAACCTTTTTTTTTTTAGAAGCTCAGTAGCATCCATGTTACTGTTGGTATATGGTAATGGCGAGAAACTAGAAATAACGCCGACTTCTCCTTGAAGAGAAGAATACATATCCAGGATAGTGTCAAGGAGGTAATTATCAGTTCCATGAGATGCAGTAATACTGAAATTGGAGAGTCATTGTGTCTTCCAAATGGAATGGAGACCTTAACATCATAACACAAAAAAGATCATTTCACCGTGATGAGAGAGAGAGAGAGAGACTCAAAATAGATAAATCCTGTCAAGAAAGGTCAGATAGATGGGCAAGAATTGTGAGAAGCAACTGAAACCTTGGAATATAAATTACCTAGCAACCTCTGGACATAATCGCAATGCTCAACAAAGCATAAATTCTGTCATTGGACACCACAGGGGGATTTTTTTTTCCAGTTCAGCTTCAGTGGAGGATCGACTACTTTGTGAATTACTAATATCCCGTCATCCTTAAAAAACAAGCAGTCAAATAGAACCAATTAGATATATCCCTGTATTCATTTACACTTTACAAACAAGACAATACATTTCACACCTTCTGAGTACAGAATCATCAGATCTCTGTACAAGCATGATCACTTGAGTCCACAACCCATTTCCATGACAACCAAAATAATGAAAGTTTCAATTTTTTTCAATCAGAAAGCTTTGTCTTTTATTTTTGTTTTTAGACAATGCTTTGTGATTAAATAGGATAATCAGATGCATAGCTGTCTATATGTCATTCATACAACTATTATCCAACACTGATGGCTGATAATTAAATTTCTTTTCAAATGATCACTTAATAATTAGAAACATTTCAGTAGAGTTCTAACTAAAGTTGGCAAGACTAGTTGCTGTCGTGTGTCAACCAGCACAATCACCACACTGATGCACACCTCTAGATAATTGAAAATTTATATTGGAGAATGTGAGAGGGGAAACATAGTTACATTTTTTATTTTCTAGACAACTTCAGTTGTTGCCTTATCCTATATGCTAACTTTTTGCTCTGATATGGGTCTCACTAAACAATTGAATCAAGATGTTCTCAAAGAAAAATATGATTCAAGAAAACCAAAGAGTAGATGCTTCAATGTCCCTTAAAAATGCCAGCAATAATCGCAACTCATTTTCCACCACTCATAAGAAGGAAAAGGGGATGAAAATAGGGATGATTACCTTCAAGAGACTTTGAAGAGCAGCTCACATTTCCATTCTCACTTTATATAGACTTTTGACATCCTCTCGAGTTGTGTTTATTTCTGCTCAAACACGAGTTGAAACATCAGGGCCTAATTTAGGTTTGAGTGATTTAATCCAATCTTCATGATTTGTTTTGAACTCATGTCTGAAAAGCAAAATGCCGGCTAGAGAATGAATGCCACAACTGAAAAAATAAGGCCAACCTTGATCCTTTGTCATCTTAAAGTGGCTATTCTACATACCTGAAATGCGGAAATAATGCACTACTTAAGCATCAGATTAATTATGAACAAATCTTCAGGGCTATTACTTTTGAGGATAACAGAAAGGTATCAAATCAACAGGACAACAAGGAAGGTGAATCATATCCAAACATTTCGTATGTTTTCATAAAGATAGAAAAGAAATGAAATTTAGTGAAATAAAAACCATTATACTTATAGCCTATATCCTACCTGGTTAATTAGCTTCTAATTTGAATGATGGAGCTTTGACTGCATACAAGGCATGGGTCAGATATCCTTAGATTTCAACGAGCTTTGAATGATGGTAGTCTCATGGAAAAGATATCCTCAGATATTCCTCAACACGAGAAGTTGCCTTCACTACAACTTCAGATTTTCTCCTGCATTCATATATAAGACAAACCTAAAGTTAATCAAAAAAGCTAGCTATAAGACCAAATATGCAAGTAAAAGATTTCAAAGGCACATTCAACAACTCAATATCAGTTTATATTATCTCAAACTATGAGCGAGCAAACAATGTAATCTCTTTATCTTCCCTCTATTGTGTCTCCCCCAGGCCCTTCACAGATATCAAAAGTCCAAAATGAGCATCAAGGAAACTTACAATGAAAATGACAATGGCAAAAAAAATCCTATGCTTCTCAGGTTTCAGCATTTTATCATGTTCACATAAGAAAACCATTTCCCTTTAATCTTATAGTAAAATAACAGTTCTACATCAACAACATAAACTTTATGGTGTTAATTCTGCAAATGCCCTATTTTCTCTCATCTTCTGGCAGATTAAAAGGACTAAAATGTAAAATTCTAATAAACTCACAATAGTAAACAATCAAAGGAAGCAGCTAAATTCCCCAATTTATTCAAAACTAGAAATGTGTAAACCATAGTTAACCGATAAAATTGAGCTAAGAAAATGATAACCAAAGTTTTCTTCGGGGGGGCGGGGGTGGAGGCGGACAATCAGGTATAGCAATCGGAAGTCTATGGTCGGTGGTCGGAGGTCAGAGCTCGGCAGTCAGCGGTCGACAAACTACAATCGGAGATCGGAAGTTGGTGGTCACCAATCATTGAAGGGCTCGAGGAAGAGGAATTAGAACTCGCGATTTCTGGGTGATTTTTGGGGGTTTAATTTAGGGTCAGAGAGTTTTGATAGGAACAATATTTTGTTTTGATTTTTTAATATATAAACGTAAACATATTAAAATATTAATTATTTTTTTAAATTATTTTTTGATTAATTTTGGAGGTTAGTAATTTTCATTTCATCTTTTTATAAAAATTAGATGGCCTCAAATTTGTTTTGATATCTATAATTTTTTTATAAAATTTTATAAAATTAGAGACAGAAAGAGAGACTGATATTAAAATAAAATTTAAATTTTAAAATTGTCTTTATTAAGTGGATAATCCGTCTTTGACTTTTTAATTTTGAGATGGATTATTTCTATCTCAAAATTTTATGTATTTTTTATTTAAAAATCGATGGATTAGTGATGGAAATAATTCCGTCTTTAAATCCATCTTTTTATCCGTTTTTAAATCCGTCTGTATTTTCCCATTTTCATTTTATTTTTATTAAATTTAGTAAAATTTTAAATCCATAGCTGAATCCGTCTTTATTTTAAAGTTACATTTTAAAATTTAGACATAACTTATTTCTGTCTTTGTTTCCATCTTTATTTGATGAAAATTAGAGTCGGAAATATTTTCGTCTCTAAAAATCAGTCTCGGAAACCCTGTTCCCTTGTAGTGTTAGTAGATTGGGGTCAATAATCTTGAGATGTATATATATATATATGTAAGCATGCCTAATTATAGAGGGTCCCAATAAAAATCTACTGAAAAATACACTAGCACCCACACAAAGGTAAAATATTTCTAGAGTGAGTATATTTACCTTTCGAGTTTCTACTTGGAAAATGAGCATAGAGTACAGGAGAAAAATACACATGATTGCTCCAATGAACACTTGCTGGGCCCCAAGCTCCAGTTTATTATAATAATTTCTAACACTAGCTTGAAAATTTTTCAAAATTTAACTCGAGTTCAACTCGCCTGCAAGTATAGGTCGTCCAAATTTAAGAAACAAAAGAAGAATAAATAAGACCCATTAGAGGTCGTTTGGTTTCATTTTCAGATGTTATTTTCAATTTCAGATGAAAATACATAGTGAAAAGTTAGTTAGAATAATTGAATTTGAAAATGAAGTTTTATTTGGATATGTTGTAGAAAATTATAGGTTTATATAGATATATTTGGATGTTAGGTGTTTTTATATTAAAAGTTGTATAGTTTTTAAATTTGAATTGATGATGTGATGTGTGATTGTTTGAAAAAAATAATATTATAATTTGAATTTGAATTTGAATTTATAATAATTTTGTTGTGAATAGTGTATGAGAAGTATTGAAAAGATAAAAAATGATTAAGATAATGATAAGTGTTGAAAAATGGAGAGAAAATATAATAAAAAATATTTTGAAAATGAAAATGTTAGAGAAAATAGCATAAATAGTGATAATTCTATATTTTTATTTTGAGGAGAAGATGAAAATAGAGTTTGAAAATGAAAACATACGGCCCCTAAAGGCTCCAGAAAATTAGCCAGAAAATTGTGGAAAAGGAAAACTGAAGACATGATCATTTCTGAAAAAAATATCTTTTTAAGTTACAAGATGTTAAGCAAATAGTCACAGTTACAAAAAAGCACTAAATCCATTTAGGCGTGTTTTCTACAGTCAAACAAACAGCTAAACTGAAGCCATAGATCTTACAGTGAACAAATTTTCTCCAAATGTCTTAAATAAAGGGAAAAGTTGACCCCTACGTCCGGTTCACTCTTCTATTTAATTATTTATAAATTTGGAATGCTTGAAATATTTTTTAATTTTTAGTTTTCTTGGAATTAAGAAGCTCTCTGTAGAAATATTTAAGATTAGAGTTGAATATAATCTTTTTGATGAAAGACGTACTGTATATATTTCAGATAACTTTGAGGTATTGATTATGATTAGTATTGCCCCTGTTAATGTGTATATGAATATTAAAAAGGAAAGAGTATTACTAAAAGTTTCTTCAATTATCATTAACTTTTTTGCTAATTTTGGACAAAATTAATTAATTACTTGAATTTATAATTCATTAATAAATTAAAATTCTTATTATTAATGTTGAATTTTAAATATTTTTTTGTTTTAATGTATTGAGTATTGACAGATACCGGCCCTCTCCTCAATTGAATAAAGTAACGTCTGTCTCGTGAATGTTTTACATTACATGTTGCTTTATTGCGTAGTAAGGAATTACATTCATTTCATCATGTCATGGTAACTGCTCGAAACGCATATGGTTTCCATTCTCCACCTTTGTGCCTATATATTAAACCTCCCAAGCTCAGTATTTTTCCATGTGTGCTCCATTACTTACATTACATATATATACATACAATGGCGAAAAATTCCCCCTTAAATTTGGTGTTGATGTTTTCGATCATCATGATGAGTGGCAAATTTATGATTACAAGTGTTGGTAACTACAGAGAATAGGACAAGAAATAATAGCTTGAGTCGAATAATAACATTCTATCCTTAAAATAGAATTTGCCTCCTATTATCGTACTAAGTTACAACAAATTTGTCTCCCAAAATAAAACAGGTACTTCAAACTAGTATTGCGGAGCATTAATTCAACAGAAGTTATTTGAGTGCAAATGAGAGAGAGAAGTATTAAGCGATTTTCTAATATATTGAAGAGCAATAAGTCTTCTATATTTGGATTAAGACCCATTCGGGTATAACTCTTTATAGAGTTGTATCCTTTGATTAGTTGTGTCTATTAGTCCTATAAATTATAATTGCTAAGCGCTAGTCATAACTTTTAATAAGATTATGACTTAACAGACTCAATTAATTAAAAGACACATCAGTTGAATTAATCAACTGAATAACAAGTCAAATTTAAATAAACTAGCCGACATAAGTCAAGACTAAATAAATTTGACCCAAAAATTAATCAATGACTCGGGGACGATGCGTACCTGCAAAGTGTGCCAAAAACGCCAATGCACCTTTGCTTCGGCTCCAGCCCATGTGCGTGTGTGGGCAGTGCACCGCACCATGAGTCCCCTCAACTCTTGGACTTCTTAGAACGCATACTCTTAGAATCAATCCATAAATATATTTATTTCTTTTTCACACATATTCCAATGTGAGATAATAAATCCTCCTGATTACATCTTCACTGGTGAGTCCATCCAACTTCTAACTCTCTTAATCAATATTATACAATACACATGTTATCCTATACATGGAAAATTCCAACAAGAAGTGGTACATCAGTTGACGATGTGTGTCGCCAGGCTCGCGATGAAGCTTTTTGCAAAAGGGTTCTCGGATCATCAGATCCTCGTGCTCCAAAAGCAAATCTTATTGGCCTTGTCCAAATGGCAATAAACTTGGCATCTGATAGTGCCACGGCTACTAAACTCAAGATCCCATAAACTCTTTTTGTCTGCTAAAGATCCTCAATTAAGATTGCGTTTTCGCATGTGTGATGATTACCATCAAGTTGTTCTGAATTCTCTAAGGGGAGTACAGGAGTATTTAAACAAAGGTGACTACCGCTTTATTGGTGATCAGGCATCCGTCGTCATACATTTTGCTGCTAACTGCCAAGCTTCCTTCAAGGGACCGCCACCCTTGGCATCCCCACAACAATAATGACGTAGAGCCATTTGGTGATATCATTCAAGTTATTGGGAATAGGCTACCTAAATAAGCTGATTTGAAGCGTTAATTACATGTAATAATCAAAAATAAAAATACTCTAATTAGTAATCCTAGCTTGTATTTTTATAAAGAACAAATTAAATAAAAATATTATAGTTACAAATATTATATGCGAATTTCGCCTACCTCCATTACAAGAAAATGATTAAATTAAAAGGTCAGAGAACTAAATTAATTAAGCCCGTGAAGAGCAATCCTAATGGGCTTGAACCAATTAAAATATAAACTATAAATATTGAATATGAAGAGTCTTAAAAAAATTTCATTCGCAAAAAATCACAAGTACTTGAGAACTAAAAACTTTTGTGCGTTCCGAAAAAAGCAAATCTGACACCTCACTGTCTATCAAAAAGGATCTAAACTCTATTTACATACAACATCAACTACACTATTTTTAGTAAAGTAAAAACATTATAACAAAAAGCATATTTTCTTATATAATAGAATATATATATATATATATATATATATTGAACACCAATGGGAACATGAAAAGTTAGGTGGCGATTGGATAGCATTTATTTCAGAAAAATTAAATTTTTTGAAAGTACATGTTTGTTTATGCTTTTTGAGGAAATCTTACGATTCTTTTTCCCATTACCTTAACACTATGTTTGGTTTAAGGATTTTGATAAGGAAATGAAAGTAGTAGAGAAAAGGAAAAAAAAAAATATATATATATATATAATTTTATATTTGTTTGGTTGTTAAAGAAAATAATGAAGAAATAAATGAGAAAAAGAGGGGTGATGAATGTGTTGGAGAATAAAAAACAATTCAAATAGGCTCACTTTTCTCATCATTTTGTAAGAAAAATTCATTTTTCTCAGCTACACTATATTTTTCCTCAAGTTTTTCTTTCTTTAGTATTTTCTGCACCAACCAAAAAATAAAAAATATTTTCCTTAGCATTTTTTTTTTTTTCCTTTTCCTCACCAAAATTCATGAACCAAACATAGTGTAACTTGAAAAGGGAAAAATAAGATATCTCGATCGGTACTTATAAATTAACCAACGACTCATACATAATCCCGTAGAAAAATATGCATCATATCAATACGTGTTATCATATTTTCATCTTGAAAAAATGACTCGTGCAAACATATATCTAAATTATTCCTCATTTCAAAAATCTTAGGGAGTGTTTGGCTATGTTTTGGCAAAATATAAACAAACACACATTCATTTTTTCTCCAAAATACTAAAATAAGTTTTTTTAAAATATCCTCTCATATTCTTCATTATCCCCAAAACGTCCTCATTTGTCCATATATATACATATATGTCATATGTATTTTATTATTATTCTTATAATAAAAAAATTACTCAATTTCATTTTCACCCCAAAATTCCAACAAAAACAACATTGATTTAATCGCTATAATAAAAAAATATCTCCCTCCAAAACATAAACAAACATACTAATACTCTTTAAAATAAATTTATACTATTCCCCAAAACATAAACAAATATACATCATATTCCCCAACACAATTTTCACATTCCTCAACCCATTTTCAAAATTCATTCTCTCAAAGCAAATAATATAGAGCATACAAAACATTATTAAGGCTTGTTCACTAGCATTTTGACCATTTTCTAGAAAAAAAAATTGGAAGAATGAGTTTTTAGGAGAAAACTTGGAAAAAATGTCAAGTGTTTGTTTATATTTTGGGAAAATAGGAAAAATGAATTGAGAATGAGTTGTTTGTTTATTAATGTTTTGTTGGGGGACAAATTTTACTGTAGTTGTCAAATCAGTTACTTTTTTATTGAGTTTGTAGGAAGAAATTATTTTTTTTATGTAATGTGTGTGTATATATATATGCTTTGATGGTGTGTGTATATATATACTTGAGTGTTAGATGGGGTTAAGGTAGGGCTAGGATAGTGTGTAGGGTTTTTTTGAGATTGAATTCTGAGAATTTTTTGGATATAAATTTTTTGTGTTTTAAAAAAATAATTGGAGAATGTGTATATTTTTTTGGATTGTTTTGAAAGTTGGAAAATTTATTTCCAAAATGCTAGTCAACATAGACTTTCTATTTTTTTGTGGAATTTTTTTCCGCACAAAGGAAAAGGAGTCTTACTTACCTTTATGTGTGCCTTGGCCCATTGATTCATGAAGGAATATTTTGACTCCTCAGATTGAAAATTGAAATGAAGTGTGTGTGTGTGTGTGGTGGGTCCAAAATTGCTTGACCTTAACGAACTCCCAAGGAGCAGAAATAATAGAGAAAAGATTATTGGTTTGACCTTTTCATCCCCAAGAATATTTGATTTTTCAATTAGTTTATTCTTTCTGCACAAGTAATGGTTGGTCAATTTATGCGTTTATTTAGTATGCATTCAGACAAAACCAACCAAATAATAGAAAAGAAATGTCATGCATTAATTATTTTTGTTATCCATCATCACGTGGAAATAAATGTATTGTGATCCCTCATCACTTGTGATGTGTAAAAGAGCATCAATAAATTAAAGCCCCATCCAAATTACCAAAATTTGTCTTATGCGTATTAAAAAGGTATATTATTTTAAATAAAGGAATAGTCTGAATATTAAATTTATGTGTTCTAAAATATAATTCCCGCGTAGTACAATCATAAGAAAATAATCATATGTCCAATATACTTCTCAAAAATTCTCTCTTTTGTTTTTAAATCTATAGTAAAAAAATAAATAAAAGGAATTACACCATGCTATGTTGTCTTATAAATTATCTATGATTTAGTATTTATTTTATTATATCTCGAATACATGAGCACTTGTAAAATATTACAAATGTCAATGACTAGTTCAGGTTAGAGCTAGTTTGTCAAAATTTGAACCTATTACTCAAGATTTTTATAGATTGTGACTTGACTCATCCCAAGTTATAGCCCATCCTGTAGGATTAATTTTTTAAAATATTAAAAAAGCCAACTCTTAAAAAGTAATATCACCTTAAACTTTTAAATATGATAAAATAATGTGACTTATTCTTTTACAATTTTTTTTTTAATTTTTTTGACTTTTACATATATTCACAGAATAATAAATCTATTTACTAATGTTATATTACTATTTTTTATTTAAAAAATATTTTATATATACATTATATGTGAATGTATTTGTAATTTACCCATACATGTATGTTAATATACATCACATAAATATGTATATACTATATTTCAATATGTCCAATTTAAATTTGAAAACTAAAACAAAGAAATGTTTCAGGAATTGTTTATTTGGCTCAAATCCACATGCAATGTTAATACAATTACGCAAACCAATTTTCTTTGTAAAAAGGGATGCAGAATGATTGAATGAATTGAAGGAGAAAGTTGGAATTGGAATTATTTCATATTATATATATATATCATATTTAATTTGTGAGGTAAGATTAATGATGAAAATAGATAATTAACTTTATAGTTTATTTGGATGGATGATAATGTTGAATATTTTATGAAATGATTAAAAAAAAATCAAATGATAGGTACGTATACGTAATTAACAATGCAAATGGTGAGGACTTTTTTTGGTCATTTTGTATCTCATCCCACCAACCCAACTCCACAGGATATAACCATCTCCTCTCTTGGACTGAATTTCTCCTTATACTTATATCCAAACAGTAGGCAACCGAGCGTTATTTGCAGGCTTATATAGAAAAATGTGCGTAATGGATGAAGGGGGATGTGAGCCTTCATCCATCCAAATCACACAACATAAACTGGCTTGCAATTGATTAACATTTTCTTAGCTCTTGATGAAACAAATATTGTTATATAAGAAATATTAGCTTTTTTAATTTCCACATGCACACTCATCAAAATTCATTAGGATCCAAATTATAAATCTATACATATAAGTGAGAGGATGATATCACTAAAAAGGTGTTTGCTTAATCTTATTTAAAAAAAATTATAAGCTCTTACATCTTATAAGATGTTAGATCTTTTTTTAAATAAGTTCATAAAATATTTGGATAAAATAAGATTATAAATCTTATAAGATGTTAGTAATGATAGTTTTGTAATTAATATGATTAAAATTAATGGAGCTTGTTAAGATAAAAATAAGTTATGACCTTCTTACTTTTTAAAAAAGAGTTTATAAGCTCCCGACATCTTATTTTAGGAGCTTATAAACTCATTTTTCAAAAAAATTACCAAACACTGTTTGACATCTTATAAACTCTCAAATATCTTATAAAATATTTTGAGGAGCTTATAAGCTCATTCAAACATCCTCTCAATTAATTGACCACTCGACACCTTAATAATAGTATAATCCATCTTATCTAAATTTATATTTAAAAAAATTTTTAAACAAAAATCCTTTCGAGACTTGTTTGATGTTTGATATGTCAGTCAATCTCACACAAGTCCATATGCCATGCGATTAAAACGTGTGATGAATTGATTAAAATTTTCTTAGTTTCGTGGTGAAACTAATTTGACATAAAAAAAATATTATTTTGATACTTATAATATATTTCACTTGATCTAAATTTATTTTTTTAAAAGATATGGTAGGGGTAAGCTTGAATAATAATTTGAGTAAGTCTATTTGGCTCAGGTGCACTAGTCTACTTTTCTGTTAAGTAAAAGCAACTTTATCTTGCGTGGCCCCTCACATCAACCGGTCTCAGGTCAATGTGTTGCGAAGGCAATGATCCAAGCCCCAGGCTAAATCTCGGCCCCCAACCTCTTCATTGGGCTAGCTGCCTTTAGGTTGAATTCAACTAAGAAATCGACCGCTTTATGCCAACCTCCCGACTCATGAAGGTGTGGATGACCAACCCTATCCTTGGAGGCTAGAGCCCTAAATCGAATGGCCAAAGTGAAGGCTCCAAAGACATTGATATTGATCCTACGAGGTCGAGGTTCCATGAATTTGGTATGAGTGTGCATTTAATGAGTAGTAGGTTTTCAATCAAACGTTCTTAATCATATTTATTATTATCGTTCGCCATTCCTATTAGCATTTACTATGATGTCAACCAATTTCCTCCATATTAAATCCATCAAATTGTCACCATACTTCCTAGACAGACAGAAGCATATTGGTTGTCTATTGTGAATCCTCTATTCCATTTCATGTTTCATTTTCTATTTTATTTTATGAATATATACCAAGTATATTAAATATTTTCTTATAATAATAATTAATTGAAAATCAGATGCACTTGGAATATACTCACAAGTTAGAATATGAGATCAAATATGAAATGAAATAGATGATTCAAAGTGTTGATTATCACTTTATAAAAGTCTTCAGGTGCTCCAAAAACTTGAGGGAAATTGTACCTTGTTATAAGGACTCAATGGTTATTTCAAGCCTCTACTCTCAAGATTGGCCTTCTATTATAAATACCATGGACGCTCCCAGTACTACTCACTTTGGCCTTTCATTCTCTTGCTTTTACCTTTTATTGCTCAACTTATCTTTAAGTATTAGAGGATTTTATTCAAGAGTCACCTCGATAAAGTTTAACATGCTCTTCTTTGGTTGTAAGTTGCACATGTGCATATTCTATTTGCTCAAGGAAGAGGATTCTAATCTTACTCAACCTTACACACTTTTTTTAAATCTTTTTTAAAATACTTATCTGACCAAAAAATATATTATCAAGATCCACAATACCAATAATTTTCTATTTCTAATTTTAAAGATAATTGTATAAATACATAAACGAACTTTTTTTAAAAAAAATTCCAACTTTCATTTAAGATGTCATGGTAAGCAAAAACTCTAAATTTGGGATAGAGTTATTAATAGAAGTTAATTTTCAAGATAAATATTAAAATAATATGGGATATACGTACTAGCAAGTAGGATTTGTTGAATAAGAGAAGAAAGAAGGTTGTGGGTCATCCACACACGTTGTCTTCAGGCAATTCCATGTGCCCACATGGAGCTGCTCTCCTCTCCTCTCCTCTCCTCTCTCATAATACACATACATTAACACAGTAATACACGCATACAATCTCCCCCTCTTCTCACTTTCCCTCTAATTTGGTACAATTTTTCTCTCCACTAATTCTCGTGTCATAAAGTTCAAACAGACCAAGAAAATCAGGAAAAATACTACTCATACACAGATTTTTGTATGTGTATCTATATATATATGTATGTATATGAGTAGAAAAGACCATTAAGGTTTTAGTGCAAGAAACACAAAAATGGAGAAAAGCAGTAATGGGTTTGTGAGAGCAGATCAGATAGATTTGAAAAGCTTAGATGAGCAGCTTGAAAGGCACTTAAACAGGGCTTGGACTCTGGAGAAGAACAAGAAGAAGAATCAAGACGAAAACTCCAACTCCACCACCTCTACCACGGCCGTTGCGGCTGTCTCCGTCGCCCCTGCCGCCGCCATCACCACCACCTCCAGGCGACAGAGGCAAGAGTGGGAGATTGACCCATCTAAGTTGATTATTAAGGGTGTGCTTGCGCGTGGCACCTTTGGGACTGTTCACCGTGGCATCTATGACGGCCAGGATGTTGCCGGTCAGTCACCGCCTAGTCTCTCTTTCACCGTCTTTTCCTTTTTCATTGAATAGTTTCCAGTTTCAACCTTTCCAAAGTTCTAAACTTTTTCCCCCTCATCCTGTTTACTCCCTTTTTGTCATTTTCTTGGATGTTTGCAATTTTGTAGATATAGTTGGTAAATCTGAGTCCAAAAAATTAATTATTACCACTTCATGATTGCCTTTTGTAGTTGTAGTTGATAACTTTTTTTTTTTTTGACACTAGTTGATAACTTAATATTGTTGCTCTGCAGATTAAAATCTGGTCGAGTTCATACAAGAAAATATTGTTTGTGCATAGAATTTGGTGGATTAATTTATTGGTAACTGATTAAATGTATATAACCTGAAGTAAGTAGTAGCAAAATGAATGATCAGGGCCATCATAATATGGTCGGTCCAGTGTTAATTTAGTGGGCCTTTTTGATAAAGCTTTTAAAGGTCCATGTCTGTTTGTGGGGTGGTGGCAAACTGTAACATATGTGTGCCCTTTTTGGTTTTCTTTTGATTCCCTGTCTTTTTTTACTCCATTTTATCCCCTTTAATTATTTTTCTTTTTCTTTTTTTTTTTTTTTTTTTTTTTTTTGTTGTGGGGGTGGGGGGAGGGGGAGGGGGAGGGTGTGGACTGGCACAATGAATGCATTCTTGTGGAGCCCGTGACTTGTGGCACGGGTTTGGATTGGATTTGGAGGTTACTTTATAAGTTGGGCTGCTATTTCTCAACTTTCATGTGATTCAACTAGTTTTTTAAGTTTTGACTTGTGCATCTCGACAAAGATTAATTGAGAAAAAGTTGTTCAGTCATGACAAAAGAGATGCCTATTATTTATCTATTAACAATAAAGAGAAGATACATTAGTTAAAGTTAACCTCTGCCTAGAATATAGGATCTTGGCTTTCTGCCTAAATATTATATTCCACAGGATGTAGTGATGTTAACATCAATCAAAGTTACTGTGAAGCCGACATCAAGTGGTAAACTTTTCTTGCGATTCTGAGGTCCCAAGTTTAAATCTTTGATGGGCTTTGGTTCTCTTTTTCAGTTTATTTGTTTTTGTTCATGGCATCCTAGTCATACTTTATGGCGTTGGTTGTATATTCATTGATTTGCTGTCAGATAGAAATGCAATTTTTCCTTGGCACGGTGAAGCTTTTATTGCAGGGAAATCTATTCCCAATAAAGACAGTTGCTCAATATTATAGGCTGCATTGACTGTGAAGTTTGAATGACCTTGTAAAAAAAGAAAAACTTCCTAAGGAGCCAGAGGAAAAGTAGAGGTCCAAGACCCAAACTTCTAGGTTTAGCACCCACCAAAAAGTAGTTGTTTCTTCCATCTATGTGGGCTTTATTACTTGGTGGTTGTATCCAACCTTTTTTTAAATAGCTTTGGTCAAATATTTTTCACCATAATGACTTGGAACTTGGTGCTTTCTCATTGTACTTTATAAAAAAAAAAGAAGAAAAGAGAAAAAGAAGGAATGCGACCATGCATATTCATGTCTAACATGCTTGGGAACCACTAGAGAAGATAAATTCACATTAAGAAGAATGGATTAACCAAAGTATCGTGAGACTGACATGGATTCCATAGTGAGAGGATTAATGAATGATTCAAAGTAGAGAAAATGAAAAACAATCAATTAACAATCAGATCTAACACAACATTAAATAAATTACTTGCAATCTTGTCTCACATAAATGTAGGATCTTAAGGTCTTTGACTTTAACCTTTTCCACACGAATTAAGCTTGGTACAAGGGTCTATTTTCCTAATAATTTAGGTCTAGATAAGTTATTCAGAAATTAGATGATAAATTGCTAATAACCATTTCATAGAACGTAACGTGATTGATTATCTTTGTTTACCAATATTTTCAGACATCTCCTATTTGTGGTTCATATACGTCTGGCCTTGTCTATGCTGAAACGTGTACATGTGCTGTAATATAAAGTTCTCTTACCGTCAGGATTTGTTAGTTGATCCTGGTTAACAGATATTGCTTTTGCTACTTTTACCTTGTTACCCTATACAATCATCACCTTTTTGTCAAAGTTATTGTCTTTATTAACAATTTGGTCTTCCTGTGATCCTCAGTTAAACTGCTGGACTGGGGGGAAGAGGGACACAGGACGGAAGCTGAAATAGCATCCCTAAGAGCAGCTTTTACTCAAGAAGTTGCAGTGTGGCATAAACTTGATCATCCAAACGTAACAAAGGTTGATATCTGTTTCTAATTTGAGTACATAATGGACTATCGTTAGGTGTCTCCCACCTCCACATTTTGCTGCTTAATATCTGATCATGATCATATTAGTGAAATTTGTAAGTGAATGGATTTCTTATCTTTATTAGCAGAAACAAATGGGATATCATCTTTTTGCTTGACTTAGAACATGAACACTACATTCTTTTTGTTCACTGAGTTTGTTTCGTCCAAATTATTTGGATCTAGGACCTATGAAAAGTATGCACGGAATGATTATCATTCCTTTTGGATCCTTAAGATTCTTCTACGTTGTCACTCTTTTGACACTTTGCTGAGTTTGTTTTGTTAGTTCAGGAGCAAAATAAGTCAATTTCACTCCATTATCTAACTCATTACACAAAAGAAACCTGGTTTCCGAGGTATCAAATTCCTGTTTCTTCTGTGAAAATCATTTGTAAATTGATCGTTTTCTCATTTCCAATAAGATATTTTTGAGGCTGATACCTGATTCCAAGGATTCATTTTGCTCTGTTTGGGTTAGCGATTCATGGGGAGTTTTTAGATTGGTAAAGTTTTCATGTCAGGTTACTTTCCCGTCATTTTTGAGATTTGTACAGTTTAGCATCTTTAAATCTGTGATCAACTGCCAGAATTATATCATCTTCACTGCCAACTTTGTCTTCAAAGTATTTTCCTATCATGGCTCTAACATTAGCCTACATACATTGCAGTTCATCGGGGCAACAATGGGCTCTTCAGAACTGAACATTCAAACAGAAAATGGTCACATTGGCATGCCAAGTAATATATGTTGTGTTGTTGTAGAATACCTTCCAGGAGGTGCCTTGAAATCTTACCTCATAAAGAACAGGAGAAAGAAACTAGCATTTAAAGTAGTTGTGCAGATGTCACTTGATCTTGCCAGAGGGTACTGTGCATAATTGATTCCTAATTATTTATTGTTGATTTTTTATTTCTGGATTAACTTGAGAAGTGGCATGTGAACATCGCTTGGTAAATAAGGATAATTTTTTTGGTTTTGTAGGTTAAGCTACCTTCATTCTCAAAAGATTGTTCATAGAGATGTTAAGACAGAAAATATGTTGTTAGACAAAACACGGACAGTTAAAATAGCAGATTTTGGGGTTGCTCGTGTTGAAGCCTCAAATCCAAATGACATGACTGGGGAGACAGGAACCCTCGGTTACATGGCACCAGAGGTATGTAGTTTTCCCTTTTTTGAGCAGGAAACTGGTACTAAGTTTGGCTTCATTACATTATTTTGCCAATATGCTCTTCCCAAGATTGCTTCAAATTTGTATAATTTCACCTGCTAAAGTACAATACATTTTTTGACATCCGTTCTGTTATTTTCTTTCGCTTTTATTTCAATTAAGCACGTATATATACTAGGTGACTTCCCTGTTGTATATTATTTTGAAAATTTATTTCAAAAGAAAAGGAATTTCTATTTAATATAATTAAAATTGAAACTTTCCTTACATGATTAATGTTGATTGTCTGGCTGATTGATCCTTTGTCCCATTGGGGCCTTCTTCATGTTGTCAAACTGGTGCCCTATGTAATGCCATTGCTCACGGCTGAAGTAGTCTTTCTTGCCTTTTTTTTTTCCCCCCTATGCTCATTCCAAAGCCATAAAGCAGTTCCCATCATCTATTTTTATTTCAATTGATATTTCATCTTCTATTTCACTTTACAAAGCCTTGGAGAAGCTCTGCCGTTCCAGAATACCTCTTGACTTGTTTAGTTGAACTCTTCCACTCTTAGTCTTCTAGCTCGCACTCGTCAGTCCACATTTGATGAGCTCTCTTAAACTCACTCTTTTATTAAATTATTTTTATTTGATTTCATATCTCAATTAATTGATATTATTGTGAATTACATTAGACATTCCGAACAATCCCTCATAAGTCCTATCCTCCAATTGAAAAGAAGAAGAAAGCTAGTCTTTAGATGGTAGAGCTAAAAAGCAAAATCAAACAGAGAAGTTAAGAAACAAAACCTCAAAAAAGGAATCAAGCATTGTCTTATTAATGCAGCTGTATGTATGAACAATGAACTGCAGGTTCTCAATGGCAATCCATACAACCGGAAATGCGATGTGTACAGTTTTGGCATCTGTTTGTGGGAGATATATTGTTGTGACATGCCTTATCCTGATCTTAGTTTCTCCGAGGTGACATCAGCAGTTGTTCGGCAGGTACCATCTCCTAACTCTCCTTCTTAAAGTCGTTCTGTTAATGAAAAATTCAGGTCATCTATTTTCATAGATATTTCATCTTCTATTCCATATTATGAATAAACGCCACGTTTATTAAATATTTTCATATACAAATACTTGATTGTGAATCAAATATACTTTGTATATATTCGTGAAGAGAAATACATGATAAAAATATTAGTTGGAATAGAAGTTCTGAGATTTAAACATTCAGGTCATATCTTCTATTCTTGTGCTTCTCTGTTTCGGCCTGGTTTATTACATTCACTACAAAAAAAACATGTATCAACTACAACCAGTTCATAATTGATGCTAAAAATTCATAGCTGCATGAAATTGCCCCAACCAAGTTCGAAGTTAGATGTTCTCGTAGATAACTCTTACTATATTATCATTCTTTTTCTTATATATTAATTTTCCTACTAGTTACGCTTTGAAGGTACAATACTAAAGATTGTAATTTATAATTTTTGTTGATTATAATTACAATAATTACATATACTATGAAAATTCGTAAACAAAATTTGAAGCTATAGCTACGAGATTAATTTTATAGCAATTTTTCCATGGCAAATACTTAATTTTTTGGTAGTAATTGGTGATATATTATCCACAGAACTTGAGGCCAGAAATACCCAGATGTTGTCCGAGCTCACTTGCCAACGTGATGAAGCGATGCTGGGATGCGAACCCGGACAAGAGGCCCGAAATGGATGAGGTCGTTTCCATGTTAGAGGCTATTGATACATCGAAAGGTGGTGGAATGATCCCTGTCGACCAGCAACAAGGTTGTCTGTGTTTCCGTATGTATCGTGGTCCTTGAAAAATGTTGCAGGCGATCATATGTACAACTAGGTTTCATGTATAAGGAATGGATCTGAATTATGCACAGAGGAAACTGGACTTCTTGAGCCCGAAATATATATTGATAGTGGTGGAGATATATATATATATATATATATAGGCTGGCAAGCTGTGCTGCATATCTCTTGCATGGTGTAAAGCTTTGGAAATGTCTCTTTCTTCTTGGTTTTTCATTGACATTCTACCATTATTAATTCATTTTAGTTCTCTTTTCTTTGGAGGATTTCCCTATATATGTGCTTCTGGTTGAATTTCCAGTCATTTTTTCTATGAATTTTCTATTTTTTGTAGGATAAAATGCGGGTTTATTTTCTATTATTTCCCTATATATATATATATATATATTTGTTAATTAAATCATATATTTAATTATTCACATGTCTTTCTATATATAAAAGTATAGAGATAAAAATAATTTGTCATCCGAACTATGCGTGTTTTTACACTTAGCTAAATAAACTTTTTTTTTGTGACATTTTACTATCCAAATTTTACCTTTTTTTTCACCTTATCATATATATGAACAAATTCTAGTGGAATATTATGGAAAAATGTCGTCACATCAGTGCTAGGGGCCTCCGTTTAAGGTTTTATAGTCAAATCTTCTAATTTTATGGACATTAATAGTCATCTCCTTGGTGTAATCTTGCTAAATTACAAAATGCAATGAATTTTTTTCAATCTAATTTTAGGTGCATATCTCCTGATAATTCAAGTTAAAAAATGTAGTCTTTTAATGAAGTGATAAAAAATATCTTTAGAAAAGATCCAGTCACTCCTGTGGTGGAGTACCATGAAATATTTTATCAAAATTGGTTTATGTATGGCAAGGTGAAAGAAAAAATATAGTTCAAATGGTAAAATGTCACAAAAAAAAGTTCGGTTGGCAAAGTGTAAAAACACACATAGTTCGGATGGCAAAGTATCTTCATCCCAAAAATATATTAGTATATAGAAAAAACATCGATGTACAAGAAATAGTAGGGATGACTCAATGCTTCTAATCTTAGGATTATAAATCACATTAAATGGGTGTGGTACATAGTCCCTAGCACTTTAGGATAATGTATTGGCTTTTTATTAATCAAGGACTTTAATTATGCCAATCAAACATTCAATTATACTGAATAATATATCCAACATGCATAATCCTCAAAAGCAAACAAGCTCTTTAAATATATGAGGTAGACCACATTTTTTAAAAACATATATAATACATTATTGATTGTGTATTCGGTATGTTGCCCAATATATCAAATTTTGTATATTTAATTTATGATATACATAAAATGATATATTAGATACAACAAACACAAAAATGTCTTGGAGATACGTCCATGACATATCTGAGACGAAATGAATAATCTTTTAAAGTATCACTGTAATACATAAAAGATGCAGTGACCATATTAATAATATTCGCAATTAATTTATACTGAAGATTTTGGTACAAACATTAGGTTTGTTGACTATACTAGTTTTTTATTTTTTTATTTTTTAACACAAACACACTCTGAACTTTGAATTCATTTGGGTTTAATTTCATCTGAAATCTCATACATAAGTAAAAGGGCTATACAAATTAACCAATGAACTTAGGGGTATAAATGAATATTAAATTAACGGATTGAATATGTTGTTTCTATATTCATATTCAATTAACATTTTAAATATTCGAATACAGATACAACGGATATTTATGAATGATATTCAAATTCATATTCATCAAATATCAGTCGAATTTATATACATTTGTATTCGATTATAATTTCTTAGATACATCCATATTCGATTAAAATTATTCGTATTCAAATTCCAATATTATTTTTTAGAAATTCATATTCGATAAAATATGTGAATATGTGAATCCATTAATCTATAACAAATGCATATTATTTAATTACTAGAAAAAACTATACAATTTCATAAAAAAGGAAACAATCAAACAAATAGCAAAAAAAATTTAATTCATAATTAATTTTATAATTAATTATTAGCATTAATTATTATTAATAATGATATCTAAATATATTAATTATAAAATCAACCAACAATAATTTATGCTGATTAATTTCATTATTCAATTTTACCTCAATATTACTAAAATTTTCTAAGATTATTATTTTTTATTTTCAAATATTTAATTATAATTTATGTAAATGTATATGAATTATGAGATTTTTATTGAAAAATATAAATAATATATTATATACAATAATTTTTTAAGTATAATCTATTATATTTAAAATACATGAAAAATTAAAGTATATTGTATATGGTAATTTTTTAAATATTATTTATCATATACGAATATGGATATAATTAAATTATGAATATATTGAATGATATATATTTAGAGTGGATATTAAACAGATCAAATACTAAATTGATCGGATATGCATTTATCATATTTGTATCAACTTAAAATCGAATATCTACTAATCGATATGAATAATATCTACTTTAAATAGATGCAAATAATATTGTGTATAAACGAATACAGATGCAAATGGTAAATGAATTTTCAAATATCCATTTACAGCCTAAATACACTATAGTAATGCTCTTGTTTTGGGCTATCAATGGATCGGATTCGAATCAGATCATATTGGATTCAAGTTCGAATCCAAAAATAATATGCTATATCCAAATTCGATCCATGATCCTATTAGATTTGCAGTTGGTATAATCATACTCGCATTCAGATAAAAGTCGGATATCCGTCAGATATCCAAAAAAGTTCAAATCCAAATGCTTCAAAAATTATCATGTATTTATTGTTTTTCTAAAAATTTAGTAGAATCCAAATTCAAAACAGTCATCCTTAAAAAAATACACCGCAGATTAATGAATAAATTTTCAAGTTTATTGATCACTTAAAAACAATAATAGAATTTAACTTAATCATATTCATTCACCATATCATTCCATTTTAGGTTCTGTTGCTAATAATAGTACTTATTTGGCATTATAAATATATAGTTATATTTGATTCTTCAATCAACTAATTATAGACTTAAGATTTTACAAAAAAGAAGCTCATTTTGATCAAATCGAGATTTGCATTACATTATTGTCATATCATGGCATCCTGCTCTACTCATTATTCTTCCTACATCATATTTTATATAAAAATAGAGAAACAAATGATATATTATGATGTAATAAGTTCAAAATCTAACAATTTATATAAAAAATACCTAATTTGATATACTGTATAGAAGTTTATTGATCCATTCATCCAAATATCCACTTTGGCATTGCTATTGGACCCTATATATACATATATATATATAATACTACACATGTATAATACTAAATATATTTAGATTTGGATTATTAATTGATCGAATCGAGCTATATTCATATTCGCTCAATTTATTTCAAATTACGAACTTTTTAACCAGATTATGTTCATCAAATTTTTTATCGATTAAAATCCTAAATAATTGAATTTGGATTAAAATCCACTCCATTGACAGAACTACTCTTGTTCAGCACAAGGTTCACCAGTAAACTTGACTTGTGGGCTTGATAATTTGATTGAGCCCATTGCCTAAATGGACTGAAAACTTTAGCCCAACTCCAAGTCATAACTTAAGCAATTCTTCAATTGTATGATGTACCTACTACTATAGTCAATAACAATCATGTCTCACTTATGCCATTTAACTATCAAAATTCTCACATCCATCAATCTTAAACTAACATAAAAATCTCAATCACGAGAAAGGCGAGGAAGAACCAATTGACAACACGTCTCCTAAGTACTCTACTTCTAAAGATCAACTTGAACTTATAGGGTTCAAGATAAGCATGATGTTCACAAATGAAGGGATCACGATGAAATAATTATTCAAATTTAAGTGTAGAACACAATATATTGTCATGAACTCAAATTTGAATTTGAACATTTAGCTCTGCCTATGATATTTAAGATACTTTGTAATTATTGAGGATCTATTTATGAAATGAATAAACTTAAGAGAAAGTAACCATATTTGATAAACCAAACTTTAGGAAGAAGTTTGTATAATTTTTAATGAATGGCAAAGGAGCCATTTCAGGGTTCCTCAAAATGGTAGGGAAGTTAGAGAAAATTAACCTGTATGTAGATTACATTTCAGAAAAACCCTTTAATTTAGTTCATAATTACATCGCATTGACTCTTTTGTTGAAAATCTAACTAGTTCATAGGTAGGTAATAATAAAAAATCTTTAGAACTAAGCCTTATAATTGATTGACTGGAGTGAATTTATCATTTCAGTTATATTCCTTTTAATTAATTACATTATTAATAATTATATTATATTAAATATAATGAATCTCTACATTATATTCTCCTCCCCAGAAAATGACCATTCATGAGAGGAATTGCATATGACAATTTTTTAAAATGTATTTGTCAATGACCAATTTGCACGGCAGATATATGTTTGAATAACCAGAGGCCAAATAATTCAATGGCATCGCCTGAAATTATATACATGTGTAAATAAAAAATAAAAAAGAAAACTAACAGAGAGATTCCAAGAACTATGACGTGCTGAAAAGTAAATACACATTAACTTGAATAACAAACAAATGATTTTATTAGAGCAAATGCCAATGCCTGTTGATATCTCTGAGTACACTTTATAAATATACATAAAAATTAAATGCCTATTGAAATCTCTAAGTACACTTTAGAATCATTATTAGAAAAAAATTGAATAGTGCGAACGCCTATCAACATCTCTAAGTATATTTTAGAGAAACTACAAAAACTCAAATGCATTGCAAAATTATGATCATTGAAAACAAAGCAAAATTCAAATATGCATAGCTTCCTCTTGAAGCTTATGGTCTTTGATACTTAGGCTCATGCTGCCATATTAGGATTCTGGAGTTCAATCTCTGTTTGGGTGCTAGCGTCGTCGTTGTCATCCCATTTGGTAGTGTTGTAGTAGGTTGCATATAACACCAGCTGCAGCAATCCAGATAAAGTGCCCAAACCATTTGGAATCTATTGAGGAAAAAAAGACAAACGTCACCATCATTTTTTCGTATGATCATGAGAATACTATTTGGAGTCTTAATTTTGGACAAAAATACATAAAATTTTAGGTAATTTTGTCTAAAATCGATATATATATCACCGGTCCGATGAATTACCAGGATGAAGGGATCAAACTTGATGAGGGCATAGATGAACCACACAATCCCATTTGCGAAGTTGGCTAGCGAGAGATAAAATGGCATGTATTTAACGCTCTTGGTCTTAATAACTCGTTTCTGGAAAATTAAAAAAATAAAAGTTAATTAGTAAACAGACTATTAATTTATATATCAAAAAATCACAATAATTAGCTAAGTTTTGAAGCGAAATGAAGAACATACCATGACCGTTAAGGGCGATACGTACATCATAATGTTTAAAATAATGCACATTATTCCGACAAGCATAGACCTTGACTTGGTGCCATGGAGAAACAACAAGGTTATGAGAATCACCACAACCATGATCAACGCCTCCACAAGTAGGGCAATGAGAATCCTGCGCTGAAATTTGTATAATAGTACAAATTATCAAATTTAGGAAAAAAAAAAAAAAAATTAAGTCGAATATATACATATATATATATATATATATATTTATACTAACGCGTTTGGGCCAATCAGAGTAGATGAAGAAAACGGTGATATAAATGACTTCAATGAAGAATCCGGTGCCGTTGATGGTGATGACGAGGAGGCTGTCGGGATGAACGAAGGGCATCCCGTAGAACACCCACATTGCACAGTTTAGCACCGTCATAATGTAAGGGTCTGGTCTGAATGCTTGTACGGATTTATCCGTCCAAATCTTGTAAAACGTTGGACTGCATATCATAAATTAAATTAATTAATACACCAAATTAATAAAAACATGTCTTAAGATACATATATATATAAGTGTATATGTATAGTGGAAAATGTGGAGAAAGCAGCTCGAATCAAATGTTAACAAAGCAGTTCAAATTCTCTATTTTAATTAATTTTACTTTATATATATAAATAAATACATGTAGTGGGGGATTAAGCAGACTAAATGAATTAAATTCTTGAAATCCTCTATTTTAATTTATATTTTACCTACTCTTTTATTTTACTAAAGAGATAAAACTCCCCACTTGTGTTTGTGCATGGGTGATGGGTTACATTACTAATGTGTCTACGATGAGAAGAGGGAGTGGAAATTACAGTGGAGAAAGGAAAAGGAAGAAAGAGATGACATTTCCTGCACATGAAAAGACAGATGTCAAGAATTAAAAAGTAAATATATATACAAAAAATAAAAATTCTCATTTGCTATTGTACCAATAAAGAAATATAATTTAGTAGTAAGTTTCATGCAATATATATTTATATATGCAAAATAAACAAAAAACAATTTTTAAAAACATAACTAAAATCCAAGTAATCGATTTCATTACATAAAATAGAGATCGAGCATTTCCCTTTTTTTCTTTTTCTTTTTATTTTCATTCTTGATCGTGAATAAAAAAATAATAATAATCTTAGCTACATGCATCATATCATCATTTTCTTGTGTACGAATAATTAAATACGTAGATATATTCATATACACTTACATGCAACAACAAAAATTATTTTTAAGGAACAAAAGAAGAAAATGATTCAACGTTAACAAACCAATGATTCCAACGACAGTCCTTGATGTTTCTGCGCTCCCCATTTTTAAGCGTTATTACTAATAAATCTCGGATAGAGTATTAAAAAGGGGTTATGAAATAGAAACTAGAAATGAGAATTTAGGTGATCGATGAGGAAAAATGGGAGAGAAAATGGAGGAAATATTGGTGTTACTTTGGTGGTGAAGATGAGAAAATGAAGAATCTTTGTGTGCGTACTGTGTGCGTGAACAACATGAAACTCTTCGAATGCAAATGGGATCGCATAAACAATGACACTAATTAACTTTTTGATATTGCCAAGAAAACAATGTGTTTGTGTTGGTTAGTGTGTGAGTTTATGAGTGTGTGTTTTAGATCCAAGAAATGAGAGATGTATATATAGTACAAGTGAGAAATTCTGACCACTCAGATACTAGTTAAATTTAGTGTATGATTCAACAGCTTACAAATCCATTTTCTCGGAAATTTGTGGTCTGGATCTATCATCTACAAAATATTCCGAGAAATTAATGTTTTATTTTCTGTCCCAATCCTTTTAATTAATATTCCGAGAAATTCTGGAAGTTTTCAGGTAATTGAAAAAAAAAAAAAAGAAAAAAAAAAGAAGGCCCAGTCTCTTTTCTATAACCAGTGGCTCCTCTTTCTAACGGCTGAAGTTCATTGGAATAAAATAAATTAACTGCTTGAAATAAAAATATATATGAAAAAAGAAAAGGGAAAAAAAAAGAAGGAAAACAGTCTCTTGTCTATGACCAGTGGCTCCTCTTTCTAACAACTGAAGTTCATAGGAATAAAATAAACTTAACTACTTGAAATAAAAATATATATATGTCCTAAATAAAATATAATTTGTGAACTTTATATTTACTTGCAATACTGTGTAAGTAACTTGTTGTGAATATAATAGAGTAATTAAGAGGGTATTGGTTAAATTTATTTAAAAGATTTTATAAGTTCTTATATCTTATAGGATAATGCTGGATATGATAAGATGTAAGATCTTATTTTATAACTAAGTTTTTAAAGTGTTTGGATAAATTACAATTTTAAAATTTATAAAATGTAAGTAATAATATATTTGTAATTAATATAGTTAAAATTAAAGGGATTTGTTGAGATTTTAAAATTAGTTAAAGAACAACTTAATTATAGGATCTCAGCTAGCATCTTATTTTGTGAGTTTATAATATTTTTTTTCAAAAAAACATACTAAATATTATATAATATCTCATAAACTCTCAAACACCTTATAAATTATTTTAAAAAGTTTATAAGCTCATTCAAATACCTATAAGTATTACAATTGTGATTGGTTAAGTGCCAAATGACGTTAATTTAACTGAGCCCTAGAAACTCATATATAATGGAAAGGATAGTCAAATTAGAATTTGTACTCGTTGCTATTTGGTTTCCCACTAAGTTTATGTTACTTGGATCTTGAGTTTTAATTAATTCAAAGAAAGAAAAGGAAAAATAACAATGGATCAAAATATAAAGCATCAAAGTATGATATCTAAAATGAAGAAAATATTTTCTTAGAATTTTTCTCATCAAATTAAAATACAAAAACCAAACATTTCCTTAATTACAAACATAATAGGACAATTAGAAACATGTGAAAAATTTGTTATAGATACCATCATACTATTATTTTACCGTATTACATATATCAGTATATAGCATTTTTTTATTAGACTATTTTAGGCAGGTACAATAAGGATTTATTAAATTTTTTTGTAGTTACTTAAAACATGTTTGATGTGCTAAATTATGGTGATAGGCCTAGAGCGTATTAGCTATGGGCCTAATCCAAGTCCACAGTGTACCTGTGGTTAAGGTTCAATCAAAATTATTAAGTTTTCCTCAATTTTTAATAATAAATAACTAATATACCCTCAATTTGAATATGATTGAAAAATCTAACAGATAACAAACTTTGGTGCTAGGCACCAATGTTTGCAAATTTTGTCGCCTTGGCTTCAAACATTTTCTAGCACCTTGATATAGCAAAGGTTAATCTTCGTTGTTAAAAAAGATACAAGATTACAGAAGAATATTCTAATGACTCAATCTTTTATTATATATGACGGGCCAATAATATAAAAGACTATGTGATTTTGGATGTGAAACGCAATTTAAATAATGTTCTTTGATAGTCGACCCATTTTACTCTAAACTATTTAATATGGAATAGGTAGCCTAATATCGTAAGTAGCATTCTGGCCCAAAAATGTATCAGGTCGAGATTGAGCCCTCCAAATATGGGCCAAAACTTGAGTCCAATTCTAACAATTTTAAAAACATATAAGCTTTAAAGCTTTATATCAACGTTAAATTATATATGTTTTAATTTTAGCAATATTGAGCTCACTTATAAGATGGGTTGGACGAAGTTTGCAATGAATCAGCAAGCTATTAACGTATCGGAATTAAATTAAAATTAGTTTTAATTCAAATCTAAATCAGATTACCGATGTGTATATTCAAATCCAATTAAGTATCAAATAAAGAATTTGATGGATATTTAAACTTAGACAAATAGATAAATTTTAAAAATATTCAATCTAATTAATTTTTTTTTTTCAGATTACACATACTATATAACCTTCTTAAAGTACTTGATTAAATTTGACTTTTAACAACTTTTTATCATAAAATAGCTTAAAATTGCATAATTGTGTCATAAGCCTTTGTTTCACATTTTATATTGGTTCATAAGTAAACCATTTAATATTATTACATTTAATATTTATTTTTCTTCTTTTTTTTAGTATCCTTTTATTTCGGCCTAATATTTCTAAGTTTAAGGTCTTAATATCAATAGGACATTTTCCCACTCTCAAATAATGAAAAAAACTTAAACCTCATTTTGAACAAATTTAACCACTAATTCTCATTTTCTACTGAACATTTGATAATTCTGGAATCAGCATTCATATTCAAATAATTTTTTTGATTACTTTTGTGTTTTGATACCATTTGATAAAAAATCCCAACTTAATTGTGAAATAGAAAAAATAAAATTAGTGACAAAGCAACAATTTCATGGTAGGAATCAATGCTTTGAAGAAGTTTTAGACAAGGTAAGACGTATTTTTGCCCTTGAGGTAATGTGCTGCTTCATCCTCTTTAAGTATCTTTTATTTTATTTTTAAAATGTTTTCAGGTTGTTTTTGCTAATTATAGTAGTTTAAATACATACTTTTGGGGTTTAAATACAAAGTATCCTCTGTAAATTCGCGTGTTGTTTAAATTCCGAATTGTCCTCTCTGATATAGCATATGTTTGAATTATACAAGTTTATTATAGTTCACAATAAAGTATAAATATTGAAGTACAATTTGAGGGGAAGTATTAAAGAATCAAATTTGATACTTTGACATAATTTTAAGAATTAATATTAATTATTTTGGTATTTTTTAATTTCATATAATTTTATTTTGGAGTGATTTTATTAATTATTATTCTTTTTAATATAATTCACTTATAAAAATAGGTGGTTATTGCAATACAATATTAAGAAAGATCAATATAATATTGGACCTTTGACCATTTGTTCTGACGTAGGCCAATTGGTCGAACCATATATCTTTGCATTCTTCTTTCTCTATTCAATTCACTTTTCTTTTTTTTCTTTTCTTTTTTTTTTTTTTGATGAAAGTGATGATATTTTATAAATGACAAAACCATGAAAATACAATGTCAAGAGAACATCACAATAATAACATCATAATAAAACTGGCCTAAAATAAGCTAGAACAAGCATCTGAGAACTGAGAGGCAAACTGCAATGTTTCCAAGGTAGATTGTTGTCGCTTGCCAAAAAACACCTGATTCCAAATGGCTCAAGCATGAGATCAAAGAGATGTGTATCAAGAATATGGAAAGCTGAATCGAGACAACTCTCCACAGTATCCTCAACTGATGAAACACCTCATGCGGCATATTCGATAAAGCCCAAAGCTGTCTAGAAAAATCACAAGTAAAGAAAAGATGTAAGGATGTTTCCAGATTGCCACCACATAAATAATAAGCTCCATTTGTGAAAATTCCCCACTTAGCAAGATTATCACAAGTCAGAAGGGCATTAAAACACAAGCACCATGAAATTTTTTTGACTTTGGGACGTAACCTTCGAACCCAGATAAACATGTAATTATGCCTTTGTATGGTGCAAGGAGAGCCTCTCAACTCAATCAAGCATTGTTTTGCTACATCATGCGCCAAAAATAGGCACTCTTCACTGAGAAATCACCATTCTTCCTAGAATGCCAAACCAAAGTATCCTCATTATGTAAATTATTCAGCAGAATTGAGATAATAGAACTGATATCAGCATCATCAAAATTAGAACGGATTAAATCCTCATTCCACATTGAATGCTCATAATTGATAAGGTCGAAAACTCTGCAATCCAACGTTAAGGAGGAACCCAAAGAAAAAATCTGAAAGGAAGAAGGTCTAGGAATCCAAGGATCATGAAAGACCTGAATAATATGACCATTTCCAATCTTATATCGCAAGCCCTTCAAAATTAGAAACTTTGTGTCCCAAATGCCTTTCCAAATAAAAGAATAAGTATGACCTCTAGTAGCCTCAAGAAATGTAGTGTGAGGATAATACCTTGCTTTAAGTAATCTGCTGAGAAGAAATTAAGGATGATGAACAAGCCTCCATCCCTGTTTGGCAAGTATGGTAATATTAAAGCTTTGTAAATCCCAAAATCCAAGCCCTCCATCCTTTTTACTGTCCTCAAGTCTATCCCACCGAATCCAATGAATCTTATGATTTCCCCTATTGCCCCACCAGAAATTGGCCATCATGGATTCAACTTCTTGAAGCAAAGTAGTAGGCAGTTTGAAACAGCTTATGGTATAAGGAGGAATACTTTGAACTACAAATTTGAGCAACACCTCCTTACCTGCTCTAGATAAAAAAAATTCACTCCAACCCTGCAATTTATTCCAAACTCATTCCCTCAAATAAGCGAACACCTCCTTTTTTGATTTGCCAATCACCCCTGGAAGGCCTAAATATTTGTCATGTTTTTCCTCCATCCGCATACCTAAAATATTCTGAATGCAATATGTCAAAATTGGGGAAGCATTCTTGCTGAAGATAATGGTAGATTTCTACAGGTTGATATGCTATCCTAAAGCTAAAGCATAAATATACAACACCTCCTGAATGGCATAAGCACTATCCTCAGAAGTTTAACAAAAGATAAGAGTGTCATCTGCAAAAAAATAGATGAGAAATACTTGGGGCATTTCTACAAAATTTGACCCCCTTGAGCCATCCTATACGCTTCTGATATGAAAGAAAATAGCTCGAAGTCTCTGTACAAAAGAGAAACAAATAAGGTGATAAAGGGTCTCCTTGTCGGATTCCCCTTTGAGGTTGAAAGTAGCCATACTGCTCTCTATTGACCATCATAGAATAAGAAACTATGGTAATACATCTCATGATAGTGTTTATAAAATGAGTAGAAAATCCAAGTGTAGTCATCACACCTCTTAAGAATGGCCATTCAACCTTATCATAGGCTTTACACCTATCCAATTCCATAGCCATAAATGCTTGTCGACCTCTAGTTTTGCATTTCAAGATATGATTTAACTCCTAAGCAATTAAAACATTATCAATAATGAACTTAGAAGGTACAAAAGCACACTGAGAACTAGATATAATTAACTGAAGAAAAGGACGAAGGCGATTAACTATAGTCTTGGAAACTATTTTATAAACAACATTGCAAAGACTGATAGGATGGTATTGACTTATGACTTTAGGCTGAGCACACTTAGGAATTAAGACAATATGCATATAATTGAATTTTGGGTACTTAATTCCATGATTCAAAAAATCAAGCACATATTTTGTAATGTCAGAGCCAACAATATGCTAAAAATGTTGATAAGAAAGAGTAAGCATAACATCAGGTCCTGGCGATTTGAGAGGAGACATTTGTTTTATGGCTTGAGTGACCTCATCTGCAGTGTATGGCTTCATTAGTTCCTCATTCTTACTGATGTCCACTTTTTGTTCAATGCATCCAAAAATAACATCGATAGCATCATCAAATGGTTGTGAAGTTTGAAAAAGAGTATGAAAATAATTAAGAACCATTGTTTCTATCTGTTGCCTAGAAGTACACCATTGACCATTAGCATCCTTCAACCCATGAATCTGATTGAACTTAAATCTAGATGTTGTCTTTGCATGGAAGAATTTGGTGTTCCAATCTCCTTCTTTTAACCATTGAGCTTTGTACCGTTGTCTTCATAATACATTTTCCCTATCAAGAAGCTCTTCTAACTTGTTCTGCAATTCAGATGTACGCTACCAGGAAGACTCCATAATTATACCAGATTGGAGTGTTTCAAGCGCTCTCCTCAAGTCTGTAATCTGCCGATTGACATTTCCAAAGGACAAATGGTTCCAGAGTAAAAGGGCCCACTCAACAGCTCCTGACATTATCTCAGACTGTAATTGCAGTAGGAACGTCTTGACGGGGCTGCCGACATTGTTCAATAATCTTAGCACATTCAACAGATTTTATCCACATGGCCTTAAATCTAAATTGTCGTTGTTTTGGCAGAGAAGATCCAGTTTCAGTGTTTGAAAATTGTAATAACACAGTTTGGTGATTGGAGGCCTTGGCATGTAAATGATTTATCTGAATATAAGGAAAAAGGTTAACCCAAGAACTGGTAGTATAATATATGTCTAGTCGTTCTCGTATGGTATAAGGTGAAGCTCGTTTGTCACACCACATGAACGGGTAGCCTGAAAATTTGAGGTCTGAGAGACTAGTTGCTAACAATGCGTTACGGAACACATTTAATCTCCAATTAGGTACCTCAACACCACCTTGCTTTTCAGAACGGCATAATATCTCGTTGAAGTCTCCAGCACATAGCCAAGGAACATTCGATTGAGAACTAAGGCGCTGCAATAGCTCCCATGATTCTCTACGATGAGCTGCCGATGGTTGCCCATATAACCTAGTGAATCGAAAATGGTAGTTGTGTATGTCATCATACAGCGTCGCATCAATATGAAACTGAGAATACGATCTCAACATGACATGAAATCCTTTATCACACATCAATCCCAAGCCACCAGATCGACCAATAGCTGAAACAAACATACCAAACATCCCCATAGAATCACGAATGCATTCCATTCTGGTGACAGAGGATTTAGTTTCCATGAAAAAAATCAGTTGGGGTTTATGTTGTTTAATCAGATTTTTCAGATCACAAACTGCCCAAGGGTGCCCCAGACCTTGGTAGTTCCAAATTAAGCAAATCATGATTCCTGGAGGGCTGCATAACAGCCTCCGCCGATACAAAATCAGTAAGAGCGGGTAGTGAATTCCGTCCAGAATTTAATCTCTTGGCATTAGGTAGTTCAGGGCCATCCTAGAGATGTTTTGTAGTTTTTGTTGGCTTGCGTCGTAACCGAACTGAGATGCGACAACGAGTAGAAGAAATGTCCGCATGTGTTTGTTTAGAGCCCAATGTGATTCCAGATGAACCTTCTTCCACATCCAGAGGAACCTCGACTAAGGTTAAAGCTTGATTGAGGTCCATTCCATAAGTCGTAGAAACAGGTGATGTGTCCGATTCATTCGCTGCATCAGTCGCTAAATCTGGAGTAACAGCAACAGATGATTGTTTAGACCCAGAATCCTTCCATTTATCCGATGATGTCTGGTTACGAGCTTCAGGACTGAGAACTGGAGCGCTTGAAATAGACTGAGATTGGGAGTCAGATTCATTATAAGTGCCACGAATAGTAGCAGGTGTAGTACAGTTCTATGTAAAGGTTCCAAAAGAACCAAAAATGGAAGGACCCCGTAAAGTTGTTTGATGAGAGACTGGGCGAAAGATGTGAGATACCCCCGAAAATAGCCAAGTGTCTGTTGAAGTTCCAGAACTATGGATTGAAAAAGGTTTGATAAGGGAAGCCCAAAGCCAAGATCTAAATTGAGGTTCCTTAGTATGATCAAAGTTATTAGAGTACTGAGTAGGACAATTGTTCATGATATGGCCAATAATCCCACATAAGTAGCAAAAGTTTGGTAAGCGTTCATAGCTAAAAGAAACCACCGTTTGAATTCCAAAAGTTGTCACAATTCATGTGATCCTCGGAAGGGGTTTACAAACATTCAACCTCACTCTTATCCGAAAATAGCTGTGGTAGAGTTATTTGAAAAATCGAGATCAGCCTCTACAAAACTCCCAATTTTATCTCCAATGTTAAATGAGCATTTATACACAAGCAGCCCACGAACTTGTACAAAGAATTCGCACCAGTCTAAATTGATAGAAGAAGGATCGTCACTCGAAAGAAGACAAGAGAAAATCAATAAATGTTTATCAAAGGACCATGGACTAATCTTTAGGGGTTTTCATTTGGTTAAAACTGACCGAACCGAACGGTTTGGTCGGTTAATCAAAAATTTTGGTTTTTCCAAAACCATAACCGAAACCAAAAAAATAAGTTCGGTTTTGATTTTAACCACCGAAACCAAACTTGACAAAAAGAAGCAAAAGAAGAAGAAGAAGAAGAAGAAGAAGAAGAAGAAAAACTTGTTTTTTTACCAAGAAAGTGTTATAAAAGTTTGTTTGATAAAGTAAGTTAGTTTAATTAAAAATTTGAATTGGGTACTTATTCTTTTAGTACCAAAAAATTTATTTGATAAAAGTATATTGATAAAAATATTTGTTTTTAGGTGAAAATATTGATTTAGATTACTTTTTTTTTCTACATTGAAAATATTTGTTTTGATAAAATTATAATTTATCTATTCTAAACAAATACATTTAAAATATTATAAATTTGAGAAGATAAATAAATATTTTAATTATTTTATGTTATAAAAATTTTGGTATACACATTGACTATGCTAAAATTGCCAGCTTATAATCTCCAAGGCAAATGCACGTGATTTTTGCATATTCAAACTGTTAAGATCGAATAACAAATTAAATCTTAAACTCAATCTATTAAATTTAAATAGCTAATTGATCCAATGACATCATAATATAGATTGCGGATTTGTAAATTTTGTGAAAAATACGATTATAACTTTATTAAATCATCATTTATAAAGGATAATTATGAAATATTGATAAGATTTGTATCCAAACAATCTTTTTTATGTTGAATTCTCCAATTTATCCTTTAAAATATATTGTCAATTTTTGTTGTTGAAATAATTAAAAGGACAAATTATGTAAATGAACAAAAACAACTTCTATTTTAGACACAAAACGGTCTTTATTTTTATAATAATATAGATAAAATCTTTATTCGCCAACATATGCAATATACTACTAGTACTACCGCAGGAATAGCTAAATAGAATTCAATCATTTATCCCTTAGTTTGAAATTTCAAATTTGCCCATCAACATACCCTATAATATATATAAGTTTAATTAATTAATTAATTTTCTTTTAATATAACATTTTTTGTTGTTTAAATCATATTCATCTATTTTTTTATATGTAACGTGTATTAGTTCATATAATAAAAAAATTATCCAATTGTACCATTTGAGTTTAGAAAAAAAATATCATTTTTTTTCTCTTTGTATCATAACTATTCATGTTTTTATTATGTTATTTATAAAACATAGGGTTTTTAATAACTATTTTGATATATTATTTACTTCTTTTTTTCTCAATTATTTCACCTTATCAAAAATTTCTTTTTATTTATCCCAAAAATTTTAAAATACATTAACATTTACATTATTTAAAGATTTATATTTATTTACCTTAGACTTAAAAAATTTAATAAAAAATGTGAAATAAAACTAAAACTCGTAGTGATTTTGTACATAAAAAAAAAAGATTTCGGTTTTTTCGGTTCGATTAACCAAACCGAACCTGGTTCTTTTAGTTTTTCGGTTCGATTTCGGTTAACCAAATAAAAAAAATTGAAAAAACCAACAACCAAATTTTTTTGAAATGAAAAACCGAATAGAACCAAAGGGTTTTCAGTCGGTTTCGATTTTTTTTTAACACCCCTAGGACAGCCTTTGAGCACCCGTTCCTTGTCTCTAGGATGGTAAAATACAAATAAGAAGCGGCCAGGATTAATCACTTTCACATCCATTCCTTTACCCGGAGAGAAAACCCTCTTAACCGTATGACTGAAGGCTTCAAAATTAATTGGCTTTGTTGTAAGTAATATGCCAACCAAGCTGAGTTCAAAATCAAGAGTGTTTGTTGTCCAAGTATCATCTCGAATAACCAAACTTTCCTTCTCAGATTTTGTGAGATTAATGGAGGTTTGAATAAGTTCATCAACTGATTCCATAATCACAACCAGGCTGATTGTTGAACAAAATTGGACAATAGTGAATGGAAACACGGAAGTAATCCTGTAGAAGAGGTACATGAGAAAACCTAACACAACAAAGAAGGTTACGCACTAAACAAAAGAAGTTACACAACCTATACAGAATATGTTCAAGATAACCGCTGAATGAAAAACTAAAAGATCGAGAGTATACCAGGAAACAAGACAACAAGATATACAAGTTAGAATGCAACACAAACATGTACAGATGGAAAATAGCCAGGAACAGAGGAATGGAGATGAACGAAGAAGAAGAAGAAGACCCTAAAAATGCAACACTAAATCAACAGCAAATGTTTACAACCTAGAAACAAGAATACAGTAAAAAAATGACAAGGTTGAACAACCAAAGTTAATCCAATCATATTAGAAGTAAAACAAACTCCTATAGAAGAGAGAGAAAACTCCTAGAAGAGAGAAACAAACTCCCATATAATTCAAATCTTAAAAGAAAAGTTCAATTTAATTTCATTATGATTTATAGAGCAATTCATATTACAAAGCATGAAATATAGAATATAAAATAGTATATTATTTTAATATAATTCTATAAAAGTGCAATCAGATTGTAGGGACAACATCCACAGACTTGACTTTGAAGGAGACATCGATCAGTTCTAACGATTTAATTTATGCTAACTTTCTGATAGTAACAATAATCTAATTTAGAAGTAATTTGTAATTTTGTTCAGTGGCATCAGTCTCATTTATTATATAGAATGTCTCGAATTCGATCTTGAATGAGCTCTTTTGTGCACATTATGTACATCTAATAAAATTGATTGTGTATTTTATATTTTAATTTAATTAATTTAATAATAATATAATATTAACTTATTGAAATGATAAAAACAGTCGTTATTTAAAATAAAATAAAATAAAGAGTGATATGTAACTCTCCAATAAATCAGTGTGACACGTGTAATTATTACTTAATTAAAAATGGTGGTCCACTTATTTAAAAATGGATATGTATGAAAGGGTGCATCAGTTTTCACAAGAGATCCACGCACGACATTTTTGACTATTTGCTATCCCAAATGATGAAAGAGTCGGTGTTTTATGGTTTACTCCTTATTTTAGTGGCCATCCCCCAGGGGTGCATCGCAGGGTGACCTACCAGAGGTCCACACATCAAATTTTTGACTACATGCCATATACATAGAGAGAAAACGATCGAGAGATTATGTAATGTTGGTGTTCCTAACAAATTTTGATATTTGCATGAGTCGAGCAATATCGTTTTTATATTTATATATATAAAATTTAGAATTTGAGTCATAATGAATTTTTAAAGAATGTGAATCCCTAGCAAAATTTTAGTGTGTGTACATATAATATAGATATATATTGAGACGACGTGATATTAATTAGATTTATTGAATTAAAATATATTAACTTATTAGACTCAGTTAAAATTGATTGAGATTTAACATGATAGAAAGCAGGGTCGGTTGCCCACTAAGATTCATCCAAACTAATTCTTGAATTCAGCTTCGCACAAATGTTGGTCGAAATTATTTGATCAATCTGTTAAGTCAATTCAACTTAGGTGAAAGGCTTGGAGCAATTATGAGAAGACAATTCAATCTAAGTAAAAGACCCAGAGCATTACCCTAATAAACGAGTGAGGTTAAAAGACAGAGGTGATTGGAATCCAAATGAGTATTGAGATAGTGATTTGAGTATATAATAATAATAATAATAATAATAATAATAATAATAATAATAACTCATGACAGTTTATAATTATTCGAAAAAGTTGAGTCCTATTACGAAACTTAGTATGCCATGTATAAATAACATTCTAAAAATCCTATTAGAGGTGCTGTAACATTATTTTCAAACTTTTTTCCTTTTCTCAACAAGTAATTAAAATTTGCTTTTTATTTAAATATCGATTGATTTTCACTAGAAAAGACTATCGGCCTAAAGTGTCTTTGCAAGCATTGCTATTGACGGAAGGAGATTTTGTTAGTGTAAAATATTCAATGCGCATCACAACTAAGGAAAACTAAAATCAAACGGGTGAACCAATTTTTAGTCCAATTAAATTGACGTAAGAATGAAATAGAAACAAAATATTAATTTATGTGAAATAATGTCTTGCATGCATATATGGCGGATTCTTCTGTTTTATAAAAAGGATCTCAAAAAGTGAATTTTGAAGCAGTTTTTGTTGATTTTTTATGTGGAATAATATTTAACATCACTAAAAGCTTTATTGAGTGCAAAGAGACAATTAGTCATCATTTCATGATAATGCTATATAATAATTCAAATATGTCATTGAAATGAAAATTTCAATTTTATAAAATATTGTCAAACTGACATATACATATACATATATATTAGGGAAACGGGCAAGTGCATTAATGATTAGATTTTGAAACATATTACTGGAAGAATTGAAGATTGTTCCAACTTAATTGATACATAAATTAAAATCTCTGGGACAGATTTTTCCTCACTACATTAGAACTCTTATAGATCAATCTAGTAGATGTCGAGCTTTGTTGCTTAGTCGAAGAGGAAATCTGAGTTGCTTATGATCTTGATAGGAATGTATACCTCTTCTTACAAAGCAAATCTAATCTCGCTGACTATGCTCTATATCTTGTAAACTTAGAAAATAGAAATATTTTTATAAACAGTGCAAATTCAATTTTTTTGATGTGCGATAAAATTTAATGTATGTACTAATTTATCTATACTACATATAAAATATCTACCCCTTTTAGTATATTTTTGAGTGGATTTCTTAAAATGCCCTTATTATCATTTTTAAATTTTATAACTACTAAGTAGCTTATTTTTTTATTTTTTAATAATTTTCTCTTCAATTGTTTACTTTTTTCCCTTCTATCTTATTTTTTTTTTCCTTTTACTTATCATTACAATTTAAATAAATATTTTAAAAATATTAAAAATTATAGTAACATATAAAAAAGTAATGAATACTCTATTTATTTTATACTATAAAATTTTAGCGCACACATATAAGTGTGCCAAAATTGCTTCTATTTAATAAAGTTGTATAATTTGTTTAAGACAATAGATATATTTTTAGCTGACCGAGACTTGGGGAACTGGCAAAGTGTCTAGTGACTTCTGCAATAAGACATTTTTATATTCTGAAATTTTGTTTAATTATCCCAAAATTATGTCAGAGAGTGTTTTTGTCAAGAACTTGCTGGGGGATGGGATGGCTACATTTGTCTTAAACCCCACATGACTAATCTGACTTTTTTGCTTATAAATGCACACATCATTGTTTGCCACAAATGTCATACTACCTAACGTTTAAATGAAGACAAAAGGGATTAATATTATTAGTGATGGTGATTCCTTATCTACTCACAAGTGTTAGTTTATCAGATTATTATTATTATTTGTATACCTATATGTTTATCAGATTATTATTATTATTATTATTATTATTATTGTTGTTGTTGTTGTTGTTGTTGTTGTTGTTGTTGTATAGCTATATGATTAGATTTTGAAGCATAAGTCTTTTCTTCCTAAGATATTCAATTCTGTATTATGGCCCAATGGGCATTTGAATATCCCATTATTTTCTTTTACGCCCCCCCCCCCCCCACCCCACTCAAGTTATACAAACAATAAAAAGAAAAGGAAAAGGAAAAAGCAACGATGACTTGGTCACTTAATTATTTATTATATGCTCTTCCCTAATTTGCATGCAATAGCTGACTGAGGTTATACACATTTCTATTTTCATTGGTCAAATAATGCATGCATAAATATGTCATTCTTATTCTTTTTGGATTATCTTTATTTTTTTTTAATTCTATTTAAACTTTCTCATCCAAAATCAAAATAATTTTAAATTTTATTTAACCTTTCTCACCTAAAACCCTAATTAATTTTTCAATACTTAATGCTGCTAAAATTGACTATAAGGACAACTTCGATGAATTAACTAAATATGGCTCAATGATTTAAGATTAATTAACCAAGTAGTACACAAGTTAAGCCCATACAAAGGGGCAGAAAAACTCCAATGGGTTTAAGCCCAAAGAGACTAACATTTATGAATATTGAGTTCTCAAAAAGAACTTGTGTATAAAAAATTATTCACAAAAAACCACAAACTTAGCGAGCTTCAAAAGGAAAAGATTTCTCTATGCACACTACAAAGGAATCTTTATGCACATTACAAAGGAAGAGAACCAATACGAATCATTGTCTACGAAAAGAACCCTACTTCATTTCCTTCCAACATCAATACTATTTTATTTTTCTCGATTCAAAATGATAATTGATTAACTTATTAATTCTATTTAATCGTTTACATTTAAAATCATAACATAATTGGTATGTCAATATTTTTCATTCAAAATCATAATCAATTTCTCGATTCTTAATTTTTATTGAGTCAAAGCCATAATTTCTCTTTTTCGTCAATTTTTAATCCTATTTAATTTTTCTCATAATCATAATCAATTTCTCTATTTGTTTAATCTCTGTCGATCCAGAGTCATAATTATTTTCTCCTTTTTATTTAATTTTCTCAATCTAAAATTATAATCAATATCTCTGCTTTGTTTCTCATTCAAAATTATAATCCATTTCTTGATTATATATATATATATATATAATCTTTTTTTATTCAAACTCCTAGTCAATCTCCTAATATTATTTAACCTTTGTTGATTCAAATCATAATCGATTTACTGAACTTGGATATCTTAAATGAATCCCTTCATCTTAACTACTACTTTTGGACCCCTCATCCTAACCTTGGATTTACCACTCACCCAACCAGGTTACTCATAATGTTTGAATCATTGCTGATCATATGATTTTGATATAAAATTAAATCAAGTTGATTATGAGATTCTCAATATTAATACCATTATATTGGCATCCCTCTGCTGAAGGATGCTTTCACAGTTTAATAAAATCCCACAAGAAAACAAACTGTAGCCCACTTGCAGCCAAATGCCATTTTCAGTTCTCTGTATACCTACCAGACTTTCTCAGACTCCACAACTCCACCTGTTTTTCAAGAATCCCTTCTCCAAGAAATTGTTTCAATTCTACTCCATCAGATGAAAAAAAAATTAAATGATAAAAGCCTGTCTCTCTCTTCGTTTTTTTTTTCTTCAAATGAAGTTGAATGCCATCAATGTAAAAGTTTTCTTACCTGTACACAAATAATATTTCATATTTCAACCAGGTGTTTGGCAACAGGGATGGGAATTCTTGATCTTGGAAAACTGGGATTCTCTATTCTGTAGCTGGATAAAGAAAAAGGGCCATGGTCATGGAAATTGTCATATCTGTGATTTTACTGTTTGTTGGGATAGCTGTTTTGATCATCATTCATATTTGTGTTGTGGGGAGGGCTTTCAGGAATGGTGATTCCATCAATGGGAGGAATTCTATTCCGGCCCGGGTTGAAAGAATTCCAAGAATGAATCCAGAGGATCTCAAGGGATTGCCATGTTTTGATTACAAATTGGAGGAGGGAAAAGAGAGTGGAAATGAGAATGAAAATGTGGAATGTGCAGTTTGCCTGGAGAACTTCAGGGCTGGTGAAAACTGCAGAATTCTGCCAAAGTGCAGTCATATTTTCCATGTTGAATGCATAGATTCTTGGCTTCTGAAGACTGCTGCTTGTCCAATCTGTAGAACTGGTGCAAAATCACCTCGAAATAACAGTAGCAATCCAGGTGAAATTGGCGTAGAATTGGTATAGGGATATAGTATTCTTGTTCTCTTCTTCTTTCTTTCTTTCTTTTTTTCTTTTTCTGGGATTTAAAATTGTGATTACTTCATTTGGACATGCAGGATTTGTCATTGTACCAGGTGATATTGTTTCATACTTTTTGTGGATTTCTCCTTAGTTCTGCAATGAAGAACAAGAAACAACCTTATCAATCAGCAATCTTGGTTGCATCCTTAATTCTGAAACTGTTGTCTGTTGGGTTGTTTCTTCATACTTACATTGAATTTTCAGTAAAAAAAAAAATTTCGCCTTCCTTTTTATGGGGGTGGGGTGGGGGGGGGTGAGTGTAGAATTGGTTGAGTGGAACATAAGCCTTAGATCATACCAAAATTATGGTTGTCTTCTGCTCTTGCTGTCAGGTGTTACATTTTTGTTTTTCTACCTTATTTAGGGCCAAAACTGAAATCTTTGAGAGAAAACTTTTGACAATTCTTATAGTTTACTTGATGTCGTCATGTCAATGCCCAATTTCCCAACCATAAAAGTGACTTGGGAACTATATTGAAGAACTGTGTACTCATGCTTGCCAAGAAATGAACTTTTTCCAACTTGGCATACACATGTGAATTTTGTGTTTTCTACTATTCCTATAAAAAAAATTGTGTTTTCTAGTATATTGACAACTTTCACACACTCTACAAGTGTGCTAAAATTTTTAAAATATAAAATAAATAAATAAATTATTTTTTTTTATGTAATACTATAATTTTTTAATATTTTTAATGTAAATATTTGAATTTTGAAGATGAATAAAAGAAACAATATAGCGAATAATTAAAGAAAAATAAATTGAGAGAGAGAGAAAGAGAGCACACCACAAAGAGAAACAAAAGAAAATAAAATTATATTATCATTATTTTTTAAATTACTATAATTCTATTAACCACTTAAAAAACATATCGAGTAAGTAATTAAGAACCCACATATTCTAAATAATATAGATGTAAGATATATGCAACCATGGTTTATGCTTCCAAAATGAGTTTTATGAAATATACTTACAACCTCCAATTTTTATTTCATAGATGAGATAAAGGACAACGCCACAACCTTTTGGTTGAAGTAGTTGACAGCCTAATTTGCTCATTGCCATTGCCTTCACATTTATATGTATAAAATATAAAATTTGAATATTCATAAATTTTTAAATGTTTGTGCGTGTTAAAGAAAAAAATAGCTGAATTACTATCATTTCTCTCCTACAAAGTAGGCCCCATTTGGTTTCATTTTCATTTCTAATTTTTATTTCTATCATTTCTAAAATTTAAAAAGTTAGTTAATAAAAATGAGTTGAAAATGAGTTTGTATCTGGATGAATTGTTGGAAAAATAATGATTATGTTGGTTTTAATAGGTTGTAGGTGGACAAAGATAGAAATAATGGAATACAGAGAGAAGATATACATAAGTTATTGAAGAATGTATTTTGAAAATGAAAATGAAGATGATGTTGGATGAAAATGTGTAAAAAGTGATATGTTTCATTTGTGAAATAGTAGAAAATGAAAAAAAAGGATATGAAAATGAAACCAAACGGTAAGAGATCCACAGTTTAAATTCGGACATCAACAACCCCCAATCCCCTCGCGCCACGTATCTCCTTGGTTCAAAAGAAGATGAGTTATAAGATTACTTGTAATTGTAAGTTAATTCCTTGCAAACAATTTCTACACTGGCCAATGGTAGGAGATATGGTGAGCCCCCAAACAAACCCAGTAAATTGCAAAATGTCATAATAAGGTTGATTTTTAATGTAAGGAAACAAAAGTTTGGTGGTTCAATTATTTTCATCATGACCTAATTCTCTAGTGGGAACCCACTGGGATATAGATGTCCAATCAAAACTATATACTTAGTTGATACTCCATACATAGTTTATTGTAAAAGGGTATAATGAATACGTTAAAACAACAATAAGCCAAACATAAATTATAAAATATTCAAATTTATCATATATTTTAAAATTTTTCATTTCACATAATTGTTTTTTTTTTATCACTATTTTCTATATCTTTAAAAAAAAATTATTTTATTTTACTTTATTTTATTTTTGTGAATTTTATTTCTTTGTGATTGAATTATGTCTATTCAATAGTAAATAATGCCGAGTGTCAATTGATCGAGTGATATTGCCTTCACTTTTATATGTATAAGGTCCCGAGTTGAAAATTTAATGAACACTTAATGCGTTCGTCTACATATATAAATGAAAAAAAAAAATCAATTATAAATAATCAAATCAAGTTTAAATGAGACGTGAATTAAAATTCTCTCTCTAGAAAAAATAAAAAGAAGATATGAATTAAAATTGGATCCATTTGTGTAATTGTGTTCCCGTCAGGAAAACAAGGCCTAATACAACAAAAGATATGGGCCTAAATATCCAACTGAAATGCTATTTCATTTCCTCCTCCTTTTCTTCTTCTTCCTTTTTGGGATGTTAGCCTTTCATAACAAAAGATATGGGCCTTTAACCTTTTTGTTAAATCAAAATTTCATGTGGGTTCTGTACACATGCACGCATGTCTATATGAGGTTCTTCTTATTATTTTCTTAATATTCTTTTTCATTTGGTTTCCGTTCAATTTCTTCATTATTGTTGATAATCAATCTTGCACATTGACGATTCTTGAGATTGGAAAAAACTTTCGTTTGTGAGACTGCATCTTTAGTTATTTTCCCCTACTTGAATAAATTCAAATGCATGTGCGCATAAATTTAAAAATCAGTTGCATATTGAACATAAAACAAGCCCAAATTTATTTTCTGAAAAAAGAAACTATACAATGGCAAAAGTTTGTAGAACAAGCCAAATTAAGGGCTATTTTTGCATAAATATATTTTTATGGGTTTTATAATTGGAGGGTCGAAACCAATCTTGATGAGATGGAATAATATTCATTGAACAATGGCTAAGAGATTAATGATACTCAAATTGATCATTAAGTACGAATAGTTTAGCTCCATATAATATTATTTGATCAATATTGTAGTTTAGAGTTTTGTTTTCATGAAAAAATGCAATAAAGGTGGTTGAAGGAGAAGAGTCCATATGTAACCTTATGTTTTTTAACTCGTCAATGTCAGAATAGAACAAAACAAATATTATCATAGTCCCGAGTCGATAGTTTGAGAAAGGCATATGTCACCAACATGGATGATTCAGAAATGAAAATGGGAGGGGGGGGGAGGTTTATAAGGCATAAAGTCAAATATAAATTTTAAATTTACAAATTCAAAATACATATCTGCATTGAAGTTGAGCACGCGCGACGATTTTTTTATATCATAAAATTCATCAATAATCGAATTGATGTAAAAACTTTTATAACATCTTTCTCAATAAAAACAACTAAACAATTGGATAGCAAGTCATTTTCCATCTTTCTTTTTTTACTCTAAAAGATGGAAGTTCATTCCAACTCAGCATAAATTACATGAGAAATAAATGTAGGAATATTGTCTTCCCACAAGTAATGTTCAGTCATAAAAACTATAGCCTTAGCAACACAATTGGCTGCCTGATTCGCTGAACGCTTAACAAAACAAACATTACAATTTGTAATCTCCGACAAAAGAGATTTACAATCTAAGATAACCGAACCAAAATAAGAATTATCCTCAATGCTACTAGATATTGCATTCACAACAATTAAAGCATCCATCTTCAAAATAACTTGTGACATATTCATTCCTTTGATCCAAGAGAGAGTTTCTTTGAGCGAGATAGCTTCTGCAAGAGCCGCATGAACCCTGCCTCTATGTGGAACAGCTATGGCAGCACAAAATCTTCCTTGATTGTCTCTTAAGACAGCCCCTGTACCAAAAGATGAGTAGTGTTGGTTCATAGCAGCATCAATGTTACATTTTAACCAACCTTGTGGAAGCGCTGTCCCAGCTCATAGTTCCAGCTACTTGACAATTCTGATTTGGGAAAAGTTTATCTTGTTGAGCTATCCTCCATTCTTGAAGAACAGAGGTAGCTAACATAGTAACATGTCTCATCGATTTTAATCTTCTATTCCAAACAAGCTGGTTCCCATTTTGCCAGATACTCCCGATTAACATCAAAACTTGGCAACCCATTTCAGCATCTAGGGAGAGCAGTACGTTATCCAGCCTATTGAACAAAGGTTTCTGCAAAAAAGCCAGACACTGTATTCCATAATCCAGTAACCCTCCAGCAGTCGGTAGCAACAGGACAAGAAACCATAATATGTAGTGGCGTTTCAGTGTTATTTCCACAAGCTGGATAGAGGAGATCAATGTTAACATTTTTTGCCCACAATCTATTCTTTGTTGGAAGAAGACAATCACGACAGGCTCTCCATGCTAAGTTACGGACCTTGGGAGGAATTTTTAGTTTCCATATCTTGCTCCACACCCCTAATACCGAATAACTTGAAGTTGCATCATGAGCATCACATAACATTCTATAACAACTCTTCACAGTGTAGATGCCCTTAGAATCTTCTCTCCATAACCAAACATCCTTATTTCTTCTACAACTCAACGGGATGCTAAATATAAGACTAGCATCTCTGTCATTAAAGGAGGACAAAATTAGGTCCTCATCCTAAACATTCTGCTCCTGTTTAACGAGATAAGAAACAGTTTGGTTAGCAAGATGAGAGGAAAGACAAGATGAAATCTTTGGATTTTGATAATCTGGCAACCAAGGATCTCTTCCAATGATAATATCCCTTCTTGAACCAACTTTCATTTGACAACCCATGTAGACGTTGTCCTGGGCAGCCAAGATGCTATGCCATATATAGCTTGGATTATGTCCAATTTTTGCTTCCAAAAAAGTCTTCCCCTGATAATAACAAGCTTGAACAACTCTAGCAACCAATGAATTCGGGCAAGTTAGCAAACGCCAACCTTGCTTCCCTAGTACAGCCAGATTAAATTCATGAAGTCTTCTAAACCCCAATCCTCCTTGATGTTTTGGTTTACACAACAGATCCCAACACATCCACTTAATTCCAGTTGAATGATTAGCATTCATACCTTTATTACTCTACCAAAATCCATTCATTAGTCTTTCTATGTCCATGCAAAGATCCTTAGGAATGAGGCACACACTCATTAAGTAGTTTGGAATGGATTGAGCAACCGTTTGAGAAGAATCTCCTTTCCCGCTCGAGACAACAACTTTTTGTTCTAATCGTGCAATCTTTTCCAAATCGTTCTTTTATAAACTTAAACAAGTCTTTCTTCTTTCTTCCAATTAAAGAGGAAAGCCTAGATAGCTATTATTCTCTCCCTACAAATTCACATTCAGCCTTGAACTAATTTCAACCCTCATCGAATCTGGCGTATTGGAACTAAAGTAAATAGATGATTTCTGGAAGTTGATTAACTGACCAGAGGCCCGTTCATACTTCCTCAGATACTCCTTTATGACATCACATTCTGCTCGGCTAGCTTTAAAGAAGACCATACAATCATCAGCAAAAAATAAATGACTAATTGTTGGGGCCCTTCTAGCAATCTTGCAACCATGTAGCTTGTCTTGTCTTTCCATAGAATGAAGAATAAAAGACAGACTTTCAGCATATATAATGAAAAGATAAGGCGACAAGGGATCTCCTTGTCTCAATCCTCTACTCGGTTGAACCGATCCTATCTGATGCCCATCATAACTGAACCTATAATGCACAGATTCCACACACATCATAACAAGATTTATAAATTTCTGATCAAAACCCAAAGTATTCAGCATTCTCCTCAAAAAGCCCCATTCTACTCGATCATAAGCTTTACTCATATCAATTTTTAGTGCAGTCATCCCATATTTTCCTTGCTTTTTTCTTTAAGGAAATGCATAATTTCAAAAGCAATAATCACATTGTCCGTAATAAGTCTACTAGGCACAAAAGCACTTTGATAATCTGATATAATATAAGTCAAGAACTTCTTAATTCTGTTTGCCAACACCTTTGAAATAATTTTATAAATGACATTACATAGCGCAATGGGGCGGAGATCATTCACATATTCAGGACATTTTTTCTTAAGGATCAAAGTAATAAGAGTGTTGTTCATACCTCGGGGCAACCAACCATTTCTCAAACAGGAGAGGCATGCTTTAGTCACATCTTTCCTAATGATATTCCAGCAAGTCTAATGAATACTAGGTTCAGATCGTCAGGGCCCGGAGCTTTATCTGGATGCATTGCAAAAATGGCTCGCTTGATCTCATCTTCTTTGAAGTCAGCAATTAGTTCCCTGTTCTACTCCATACTCACCCTTGGCTGGATCCCATCTAGAATAGAGAAATCAGAACAGTTTTGTGAAGTGAATAAATTAGAATAATAGTCATGGATCATGTTTCCCAGACCATCGTCCCATCCCTTCCAGTTTCCATCAGAATCCCGTGATCTACTAATTGAATTCTGTTTTCACCTAGCCAATGCCTTTGTGTGAAAGAATTTGGAGTTAGAATCACCATCACGAAGCCAGAATTGTTTAGCCCTTTGACGCCAAAAATCTTCCTGTTGTTGTAGTATTGCAAGATATTCCTTTTGCACTATTACATATTTTCTTTGAGAGTCTGGATCACGGCGACTCTTTAATACTCGCATTTTAGACTTGCACCTATTAATACGCTCATGAAACTGAGTAACCAGTTTACGTCCCCACATCAACAACGTCCTGCCACAGAGGTTTAATCTGTCAAGGATTGAATCACCTTTACTGTTATCCCAACTCCTAGAGATAATCCCCCCGCATTCACCATTCCTTAGCCAAGCATTCTCAAATCGAAACTATTTTTGATATTTTTGATATACAATTCTAGCTGGTATTAAGAGAATCGGCGAATGGTCCAATCCAACTGCTTCTAAGTTAATGACTTTTGCATCTTTAAACACGTTCACCTATTGCTGATTAGCAAAAGCCCTATCCAATTTCTCCATCACCCAATTTTCAGTACCTCTGCTTCTTTCCCAGGTAAATTGATGCCCATATAAACCCAAACCAATAAGCCAACATCTGTCGATAATATCCTTGAAACCTTCACATAGCCACATGGGGTGTGGGCATCATCCAACTATCTTGGATGGATAAAGGAGATCATTGAAGTCTCCAATACATACCCAAGGAAGGGTTGATTGATTCTTTAGATTATACAGGAGTTCCCAAGATTCCCTCTGGCGAGACCATTCTGGGCAGCCATAAAAACCAGTGAGACGCTACTTCTCTTCACCATCAATATGGATTTCAATATCAATATGACGACAAGAATAGCTAATCAATCATGTCATATCTTCTATGCGCCAGAACATCGCCAAACCACCTCCACCTCTTAGGCTGTCAACAATAAATAAACCCTCAAGACCAATAGCAGATCTCACCCTCTCCAATTTTTCCTTGTTTGTCATCATTTCCATAACAAAAATAAAATTGGGCCTCTTAAACTTAATTAAGTCTTTTAGGACATGAATTGTCTGTGGGTTCCCAAGCCCACGAAAATTCCAACTTAAGATACTTATTGATGCTGGCGGGGCCTGAACACCAGAGCCCGCAAGTTGCAAGTTTTTTGACCCAGTGTAATTCACCTCACATTCAAGAAGATTTTGGTCTTCATAACTCTCCCCAGTCCATCTAATCAGCCCATTTTCCAAGCGCCTTTTTTTAGGATCTGCTCCTCTAAGCCCAAAATATTAGCCCAAATTAGTAGGATTAAGAAGTCTTGCAACTTCTGTATCCTTGTGGACGTTGTTATCAGTAGTTACAGGATAACTGTCATATGCCTCTGCATTCCTCATCATCTCCGAATTTGGCACCCTACTATCTTCTTTACCATCCACATCTCCCCAGAAACTGCTATTACCTTGTTCCGACGTCCCGTCCAGTGACAGTTTATACCGAAGCCAACGTCCCCCTATATTTGATTGTGGTCTGTGAGATTGAGCTCTTAACCAACTACCATATGGGAATTCAATGTCAGAGCCATCAATCTCATAGAGTTTGACACAAAATCTTTCTGAATGTCCAATGATTCCACAGAAGAAACAGAATGTAGGGAGTCGTTCATATTTAAAATTGACCCAACACCAGTCTCCACCCTATTTTTTGATTTTCATTCGTCTTTTAATTGGTACCTCAACATCCAACATCACTCTAATCCCCAGAAAAAGCTTCCAGATTCCTCCAAAAATTTTCTGATTAGATTCGATGTATGATCCGATAAAATCTCCTATATTTTTACAGGTCTTTTCAGTGAGAAAGCCAACTGGTAGATCATACACTTGAACCCATATGCTGACATGATGTAGTGAGAGATTTTGTGGTTGGTCACCTGGCATTACTTGTTTAAGTATCAAGAGTTGCTAATTGAACGTCCATGGCCCTCTGGTCAAAATCCGTTGCATATCCAGTTCATGAAATAACTGAAAAAGATACCTACTTTGATTTAGTTCCTTAATACAAATGCCCTTCACCGGTTGCCAAACTAATGCCATTGTATTCTTGAAAGCCACAAAATTGACATGTTTAGATATTAGCAAATGGCCCACTATACAGAAACGTAGCTAAATTGTTTCTTCAATCTGATCAGAGTCTTCTAGAATGACACCCCTTTCCTTCTCTTCTTCAAGGGAAACTCGCGCATACTGATTCACCAACTCATTATCCATGATAGTGGAAAAAGCAAAGAGACTTATCAGAGAGATAGGAGTAACATGCAATTGTCAAAAGACAAGAAAAAAATTTGATTGTTATTATTGTAGTCATTTTCCATCTTATTTTTGAGTTTATTCTTAGTAACATTCATGGAATAAAAAATAAATAAATCTCTCACTTGTAGTTGTTGAAATACAAAGAAAAATTGAAATATATATATTTAAAAATATTCACTTACATTTTTCTCTTTGTCTCAATTTTGTTAAAATCAAAAAAGAAAAAAAATTGTATTTTTTTTTTTTTTTGGCTTCCCTATAAAGTTTTTTCAAATAAACAAAAATGAAAGCATCCTAATGGATCTAATCTAATTTTCTTCACTTAATTATTTGATTGTAAATATAAGCCTAAGAAATTATTTTAAGTTTTACAAAATTAAAATAGTTCAAGGTTTAATCAATTGATTTTAATTTTTTATCTTTACTTCAAAATACATTAAATTTAATCCAATAAATCTAAATAATTAATTGTTGATTTAAGGGTCAATAAAAAAGTTAATTTTCAAAAAATTAATGGATACAATAAAAATAATAATTATTTTTAATCAAATTGAGATGATCTATTCTTTTGAAATTTAAATTATTTCAATTAATATTATCAAAATTTTAATACACACACATATACACACTAGACGAAAGACCACCGCGCAGGCGCGGTGCCATGCCCATTTCATTAAATGAACAAATTTATTTTTATTTATGATATTTTTGAAATTTTAAACATGCAAAAAAAAAAAAAATGCAATACGATAATATTTTATGTAAACTTTCAATTTTGGAGGTGCAATTCTTCAAACACATTTCTTTTTAAATCGAATTTGGTTCATATTGAAGAATATATTGTCAACATCCATTTGATTATTAATACATGTATAATTAAACAAAATTATAATTTAATACGATAATAAAATAATCGTTAAGTAAAATGAACTCTAAAAAAATCTTTAACAAAAAGCACTAAAAAAACTTCTCCAAGCCCCACCACCACCTCCATACGTTCTTCCATAAAGCCATTTTTTTAAAGAATATATTAAGTATATTTTTTAATAGGTTTGTTATTAATTTATAAAATAATTTTATTTTCCTCTTTTCTAATTTTTCATCAACAAGAATAATGATAAGTTCAAAGCCATTTTCTTGTTCTGCAAAAATATTAAGATCTTTCATTAATAAACATGCTGTGTAGAGCATGGTGTCATGCCCATGTCATTAAAAGAATAAATTTATTTTTATTTGTGGTACTTCTAAAATTTTAGATATATAAACAAAAATTTAGTAATAATGTGCAATCCTATCAGATTTTTTCATAAGAAATTGTAAATTTATCTTAATAACTTTTTGTGAAAATTAGAGAATAAGACATATATATAATTATCATAAAATGAATTAAAATATATGTGCATATAATATAGCATTGTGGCTCAAAATTATACATATGACAACCTATTAATGTCATACATGGCAGACTTGTCTTGCATTGCAATTGTGTCCATATTCATAAAATTTGGAAAAAAAAAAAGAAAGAAATAAACAATTAATGTTTGCTAATAATCTAATTCATTTTCAAAATAAAAATAAATAAATAAATGATTAAAATTTTAAAAAAAATTGCCAATGTTATCCTCTATATATAAATGCATTTCCAATGTCCATAACTAAAACTAAATAGAATTTAGATAACAAAAATACTTATCACATAGAAAATAATAGATAAAACTCTACTATTCAAAAAGTCTACGGACACAACATTGTGCCTCGCGTGGTATGCCCTTTCCTAGTATATATATATATGGTTATATTTGTTTTATGGTGTATTTTTCTTTTTCTAAATAATATTATAAGACTACGTACTTGGTTAGGAACAATAATAACCTTACCAACCTCGAATGTGTGTGGATGTCATAATTTGGTTAATAGATCGAAATAAAAATAAAAAAAAAATGAAAGAAAGAGATTTATTTTTTATTTTAATAATAAATATCTAATTATATTTTAATTTTTGCTTCAAGTAGGTATGAGCTTTCACTTTGATTGATGTTAATTTGATTCGAAATAATTTTTTTTTTATTCAAGACAACGCCGAAAGGTGGAGGATTAAGCATAGACCTTTTACCAATATTTTGATCATCCACGGGAAAATTTACATTTGGTGGAAGCGTTCAGTAAATATAAATTCCTTTACACAAATTCTCAAATCAAGAAAGAAAAAGGAAAAAAAACATTCAAGAAAAGAAAATACATTAATAGAAAAGATAGAGAAAAGTAACTTTTGTGGCCAAATTGTGGTTAATCAATGCAGGATGATGAAATCCAACTATCAAATATTTACATTCCTCAATTCTATTCTGTAGGATACAATGTCGCCAAGGTCAAACCAAAATGTCTCCTATTTAAATTGCATCCATTTTAGAAGCAGCCTCCACGCTCAACAAACAAAAATTCCCAAAGTCTCATATCACATTCAACCAAACGATTCTAAATCAATGGTCCCACAACTGCTGCAAAAATCTGATCAACCATACACCAATAAAATTCAAGAAGTCAGCAAGGAGTATGTAACACCCCTAAAATTCGGTATTTTAAATAAATAAGAATTTAGAAATTAAGATGATGATTGATTGGATTTTTAAGGCTCAAAAAATAAATAAAAAAGATTTGATTGTAAAAGTTTTAAAAGTTCTAAGGGTCAATGTGAGAGAAACAAAAGTTTAAGGACCCCAAAATAAACTAGTTTGGACTTGATTGTCCAGAAATAGGAATTTGGAGGACTCAATTGAAGAGAAGTTGGAGGACTCAATTGAAGGCCAGGGACTAAATTGAAGACGGTTTAAAATGTTTGGGGTAATATTGAAGTCGGCCAGAAAGCTTGGGGTTGAATTGAAAGGGGTGAAAAGTATATATATATATATATAGAAGGACGAACTTTTACTAAATTCTCAAAAAAGCCCAAAACTCAGCCCGCCGCCGAATCGCTGGAAAACGGCCGTAAAAATAAAAACCAACCGAACAGGAATGTTTCTCTCGTTGCGGCAAACTCAAATATACCAAAAACATCTAAAAAATCCGAGCATTTCGTCGAGAAATGGAGGGCGACGGTGAGCTCACGGCGAGATGGCGGTTTCGCCACTTCCGGCAGCGGGGAGTGATTGTGATTGGATGGGTTTTGGTCACAAGGAGATGGGTAAGAGGTTGGTAGTGTTAATTTGGTAGTTTAACGTGCGGTGGTGGCGGAATTAGAGATGGTGGTTGTCGGCGGCGCTAGGGTTTGGCCGCAGCTTTGGACAGCCAATTGATGGCCGGAACGAGGGGGTTTCGCAAAATTGTTGGGGGCGTTTTGCTCCTGGGGACGAGGCACATCGGGTGGTGGGATTGGTTCCTATCTCCGGCGGCGGTGCGTGGAGGCGACGTTAGGGTTGTTTATGCAGAATCGAATTCCGAATGCGTCTAAGCCACTTCCAACTTGAGATTGGACTTCGATTTGACCCAATTTGGGTAAATTTCTTAATCAAATTTTAATTCGATTAATTTACCGAATGTGATTGGAGTTTGAGTTTAAACCTGATCCTTATGTGATTTAGGACCGTTAAACCATAATTTGTGTCAAGTTATAATAATCTCAAAGATTTTTGTAGTTTTGAACTTAATCGACTTGAAAGGATTATCAAATCTCTGTTGAAACCTTAAATAAGATTTTAACTACCTATTTATCAACTTGTCGGTGTTAAGGGCCATGATATATGATTACCTTGAATATTTGAGTGTAACACGAAATTTTAGAATTATTACTAAACCGTTAAAGTGACTGAGGAACTTGATAAGGATGCTTAAGTACATTAAGAACTATGATTCAAAAATCAACACAATGTTGATTTAGATTATCTATTTTGAACTTTGAATTGAATAGGGCGCCAGGTCATGGACTTCCGAACATTTAAGGATTGACAAGATTGTGTCAGAATATCTTCAAGTTAATAAAGCGTTAGGTATATTTATATTGAATATTTAAAGGAGTGATAGGATGATAATTCGTATTATTTCATGGCAGTTCTCGATCGTCTGACCAGGCAACCAGGACCTGGGCGTCTATTCGACTAGGAATTCCCTGCGTTTGCCAGGTGAGTTTATATTAGCTTTCTTGCTGGGGAAAGAACATACGTACTTGTTATTATGTCTTGCCGCTTGGTTCTATTTGTGCTAAGATTCGATGATTGATACGTGCTCGTCCTATGCTATTCCTTGGTTCTCATGTTCACTTGGTCAGTTTGTTTGAGATGTCTCTTCTGCTTGAAATTCTCAAATTATTGCTACCTAAACTCTCAATTTTGATGGATACAATTTCTTATCTTGTACATTTACATTGATCCATGTATATCAGCTCTGCTTGGCTCCCTCCTACTGAAAATTACCATTTACCTATGTAACATTGACTTGCTGCTCTTGAACTCTTTCAGTAGTTAATTGGACCTTTCTTATCCTTATCTGTAATTCTTGGACTATTTGTACATGAGTTCCCTCACCCATTTTACATGATTGATTCCGCACCCCGCAATTCACTTCCACCCAAGTTTTGATAAAGTTAACTGTTTATGAAAATAGTACTCCACATCGCCCTTTTTCACTGAGCGTTTTTTTATTGATGTTAATTAATGTATCTTTATCTAAAGTTGGCGATTGTGTTAAGGAAGCTAAAAAGTGATTTTGAAATAAATGTTTTATCGCCATGTTTACCTTGAAACCAGCTTGGGCTGAGTCAGTGATTATATGCTTAACATGGCGAAGTAATGCATTATGTGTATGTTGTTGGATGCATTCAATGATATCAGTGACTATACTTGATACCCTTGGGGGTGGACCATGGGATCGGTTATGAAAGACGGCTGGGCGGAACGGTCCGCAGCGACAGATCTTTCAGCTGATACCCATACAAAATTGTACATATAATCCCTACTCACAGAGGGCTAGAGGTAGTCGGCTATAAGCGGGATCAGGCATGTAGCTAGCCATGCCTAGTGAGTGATTAAGTGTCCGAGCCAATCACTCGGTAATTGGGAGGAATAAGAATTTTCATGTTTTCGAAAGTGGAGTGATAAGGTAGGAGAACCACCAACAGCAAAAGTGTGAAAGTGATTATTAATCTTATTTTATATTGTGAAACTCAAGTATTTGACACAAGTCCAGTGATTGTTCAAGTGACAAGTTGACCTTTTATGGTTATAATCATGATTTAAAATCCCTCTGTGAGAGATAGTGAATTTTGTGAAATCTCATCACTAGTATGGGACGGTGGTGAGATGGATCACCTCAAAATTTTGATTAAAACATTCTCTCCCAACTCTTGGGAATAAATATACGTCTATTTGTCTCTTACATAATAATTGTGAAATGGTTACTTGATTGTTATTGCTAAACTATCTCACTAAGTCATTCGAACTCATATTGTTTTATTATTGTTATCCGTTCTTTACCCCAGATAAGGACAAGTGATGAAGATAGACTCGCCCCAGCTACACATGCGGCAATGAGGGTGATAGAAGTGTCAAATGTTATTTGAAATGTTTTGGTTCAGAAGTAAGTATCTGGTGGAGATGATTGTAGGACCTAATTATTTCAGAAATTTTAAAAGTGCTTTTCTGTTGCAAGGATGACATGTGGCATTGTGTGAATAGCATCTCGGCCGGAAGCAGGCGCCTCCCGGTCGGGGCGTTACAGAGTCAACCACTGGAAGAGATTTCTTTATAGCATCTCAAATTCCTCATTCCCTTAATTAGCAATGTGTACAATCTCCATGCATATTTTAATTCTGTGCAGTGACCGTGTATAGAGCAATTTCAAGAATAATCCAAAAGTTGGGCTCGAAATGTGAGCATCTCCATGCACACATTCACTTTGCCAGCAATAAGATTTTAATTTTAAATCAAATCCAAGAACATCCAAGACTTCTTTCATCAAAGATGTTGCTGATACAAATGTGAAAAGTAGATTGAGAGGTACCTCAACGTAACTTAAACTGGATAGCAATCCAAGAACATCCAGGACTTCTTTCAATTGTTTCTCTGAATCAATAAGAGGCTTAAGAATGGATAGTTGTTGTTGCTTCTGCATCTTCTTCTAAAAGTATAAAAGGAAACAAATTCTAAGAACCAGACAAATTTGAGAGACTTCTGGAAAAGAATTGAAGAGGAGAGAGGACATTGAGGAAAAGAATCAGCTCATTTTGTCTCAAGTTCATTAGGCAGTTTACTGCTGCATTCTTGGGCTGCAGGGCTTATTGACACTATTTTTCTTAGTTGATTTGCCATTTGCTCTAGTTTCCTCTTTTACTGGTAATGCATCCTCACAATCTTGCAAAATCTGCCAATAACAAAAAAGTACTATAAAATTGTTCAGTGCATAATGTGAGGTGAGATATCTGTTATTGTTGGCTTCAATTTACATATATACGCAGCATGAGAGAAGCCACCACACCAAATTTGTTATACATAACCTTGACAGAAGTTGATTAAGATAAAATATTGTTTGAAACCTAACAAAGCACTCATGACATTGCATTATGTGCCATCCTGGTCTTCCAGGACCCCAGGGGATGTCCCATAGTGGCTAGCCAGGCTTTGCAGCTTGCAAAAGGAATATCAATATGACATGGCAAATAAGCACACTGGAAATCAAATTGTAAAAGTTCAAATCTTCACCTTCCACAAACCAAAATCAGCAAGATGCTGCTTTCTTTCGTCAACAGGAAATCGTTGCTCAACTCTATTATCTTGTAGCTTCCGTCTTGATAGAAGACCATAATTTGAGAAATTACCAACAAAGTAAACATCTCCATCTATAGCATAAGCACAATCACTGCTAATAATCTGGAAAGATGAGATTGAAATTGATAATGAATATTTAATAATGAACTGACAAGAAAAGAAGCACCAAAATAATTGAAATTTTCTTCCATGGTTCCCAATAAAGTTGTGAAAACATTATCTTTGCTCGCAAGACCATGATAAAAAGAGAGAAAGAAGAAAGAAAATTATATCACGTTTTTCTCTAAATTTTCCACCAGATATAACAATTATACAGATGTTTTATTACATTCTTTGAGCTAAAATCAAAATATTTAAACCTCAAATATAAAAGAAAAACATGTAAGTACTACGTCAAAGAAAATCTATACATAAAATGTAGTTTGAGACAACTTATGCCCTATTTACTTAAACTGCATATCTTCCAAACTGTGAAATAGAGCATGAAGAACAGACACCCTAGAAAGAAACTGTGGATTAGAAAAGATCATGGGACCTATTAAAATTATAAAATAAAAAAAAAAAAAAAAAAAAAGGAACAACATAGGCAACCATAAAACCTGAGCTATCAAGTCCTTGGTTTGCTTCATATGATTAGTATGGAGAAGGCACTAGAGATCAACCATATCATTAAGAAACTCTTTCCAATACCATCCCACTCAATGCTTTTGAATATGTTAGAAATACAGAACAAGGCCAAAACTTGACGTGCTCAAGAGCTATTTTCTGTCAAAGCATCAATGCAAAATACTGTAGAATTCTCACAAGCATGGCCTCACAATTATATACCCCCCCCCCCCCCCCCCCCAAAAAAAAATAAAAATAAAAAATAAAAAATCCACATCTCATTCCCAGTTCCATGAACTCACCAATTACCTTGCAGGATTCCCTTTTTTAAAAAATTCTACTGAAGTAGCCAAATGTGTTGATTTACCAAATGTGAGTTAATATACAGTGCTTTGCATATTTTTGTGGCTAAATGGTGCTTGTAATATTTTTCTTATGCCAAAAAAAAAAAAAAAAAACAATTTGAACCTACAGAGAAACAGAGATAAATTACGTTGATAGTCACATGAACAACATTATAGTTAGTATTAGGGAAAGTTGGTTGAAAAATAGTGACAAAAATATAGGACTTAAAGAACCATAACGGCCCTAAGCTTTTCGTTCTTTTTTTTTTTTAAACTAGCCACCGAGGTACACTTCGTGATACCAGCTTGTGATTAAATTTTTATAATATAAAATAAAAAACATTCCTTTACTTTAATTTTTATACAATATTATAATTTTAACTCTCTATATACTTATTTAAATTTTTAGAAAAGTTATAATAAAATAAAATAATTGAAGGAAATAAATATAAAATTAGAGAGAGGGAGAAAAAGCGTCATGAAGGAAAAGAGAAAATAATTTTATCATTATCTTTTAAAGAGAAGTTATTTTATAGACTCATCAAAAACAAAAAAAAAATACTTGAATTGCCCATTACGTATATGATTTAATATGCAACTATTAAACAATGCCTAAATAGTGTTTTCATCTTTTTATTCAGATAAGATTGGATCAGTCTGATCTACTACGACCATTCTTGACCCTTAAATTAAAGTAATTTAGATTCTCTAAATTGAAACACCTCAATGGTACATCATTACACTCTTTTAAAAACATCATATTCACATAAATATACACATGATTTTACCTAAAATAATTTATTTACCTCCCTATATTTTCCCCTCTCAAGTATTTTACTTACAATTTGAGTTGGACGGTCTTGGTTGAAGCTGGCCCCAACGATCTGACCAATTTTTTTTTTCTGTATTTTGAATAAAACCACCTAAAAGCATCATCTCAAACTCACATCATATATGTGTAATTTTAGGAGTAGTAATTCCCTACTCAAATCAAATAATGATAAAGTTAATTTATAATATTTATAGGTTATATAAAATTAGTTTATATATCAAATGCTTGTGCACAATTAATCTAGCACTAATTGTGATTAGAAGATTAATTACTTCGTCGCTTTCAAATGTCGTTTACAATGAGGTTATGGCTTGGTGGAAGCAACTCTTAAACAAATATTGAAGAAATAAACATTAAAATTTTTATAAGAAAACGAATATTATTTAATTGATAAAATCACTCAAATGGTGATCCTACGTTTTACGTGGAAATAGGAATTTAGGAAAAGGAGACGACATAAATTTAAATGTTAAAAATAAATTACTTCAGAAATTGTTGCAGTTCTTTAAGTAAAAGGAGAGGGAAAAAATTTACAACTTTTTTAAGATGCAATAATTCTTAAAAAAATCTTTAACTTTGATATTAGCTCTATTAAGACTTAATAATTCTTGGATAAATTTACAATTTTTTTCTTTTAATTTCTTCAAATTGATAAATTGCATATCAATTAAGATTTCAATAGAACTTTTAAAGTTTTTGGTATCTTTTCAAACATAAAAAGATTTTTATTTTTAGTTTATTAGAAATTAATTATTAGTAAGTGAACATGAACGAATTAAAATTTCTATTATTTACATATAGTTATTTGACTTTAGAACCCAATTAGAAGTTAAGATAATCGTTAAACAATTTAAAAGTTTAAAATTTTCAAAAAGAATTTCTAGCTTAATTCATTAATCTTTTAATGTCAGACGACCAAGAAAATTTTAATCTTAAAATCATTAAATCTTCTAATGGTATTCCTTTAAAAAGTTAATGGTTGTTTCTTTCAAATGAAAAATGGCTGGACGAGTTTCTTGGATTGAAAATATTCTCATAATTATCTGATTTTTAATAACCTTTTAAGTATAAAAAAATATTTTAAGAATTTTTTTATAATTTTCCTGAGACAATAACTGGTGAGGGTACCTGAAAGGTCCCACTTTTAAAAGGCTATTTTACCCTTTGAATTTTTAAAAATACTTTAACAGAACAAAGATCCTTAAACTGGCACGAATATGCCACTTGAAAGCAAATAAGAAAGGACATTTCAGATCTATATAAATGAAACATTCCGAATAGTGAGAAGTGATAATGCTATTTCTATTCAAACTTTACTCGAACTCTTAATTATTTCTTTCATATTCCTTTATGAACTTAAGTTCAGCATTGGAGGGCCCTAATTGAGGACATTCTCACCTATCTAATCTATGTTCTTATGATTAAATCAGAAATTCAAAACACTTGTGCAAATCGGGACCAAAATTGATATCATTTATAAAACTCCAATTCGAACAAGAGACCTAAGATTTGAAGCTGCATCAATAACAAAACATTTATTTCGTGACAAAACTGCATTTAAGTGACTAAGTCTTTAGTAATATAAACAAGTACTAATGAAACAATGACCCACGCATTTAGAAAAACTTATTCACGTAATTAAGTACTCTAAATTTACAATCTTTATTATTTTGTTGTTTCAAAATAAAAATTTATTTACTAAAATTGATATATTTTTATTTAGATTAGCCATCATCTGAAATTTTATTCTCCTGACAGAAACCTTTCTGTCGTAGAGAAAAAAAATCTGAAATCCATAAGTTTCATGAAACTTTATTCTCTTGAAAGAAATCTTCATGTTTAGAGAAGAAATTCAAAGTCTAAGCTCCGTTAGGGCTCGTTTGGTTTTATTTCCACACTCACTTTTTTCATTTTTTACTGTTCCAAAAATACAAACCATCACTTTTTAAAAATTTTCACCCAATATTATTTTCATTTTCATTTTCAAAAAACATTATCCAACAACATATATATATATATATATATTCTCAATAACTTATATATCTTCTCTCTTTATTCCATTATTTATATCTTTCTCGACCTACAACCTATTAAAATTAACATAATCATTACATTTCCAATATTTCATCTAAATACAAACTCATTTTTAACTCATTTTTACTAATTAACTTTTCAAATTTTAAAAATAATAGAAATGAAAATAAAACCAAATGCACCTGCACGATACTGCACGATTCTACTATATTTAAGAATATAATAATTAAATTCATTTCTAGAGAGATTAGAATAAGAACATGTGGTCGGCCGTTAAATTATTATTTTTTCAGAAGATAAAATATTTTCTATTTATTTATTTATTACAAGATATTGTGTGGTTGTGAATAATACGGTTAAGTTTTGATGGGATCATTGACCACATTCATTGAATATTGTCAACCTGCAAAACATATTAGATGCGTTTTCGTACATATTATATTATATTATTGTGGTAAAGACAAAGGAGAAATTGTTTCAAATTTCAATCCAATGGTGCCAAAATCAATAGTCATATGATAATCTATAGTGCTTGATTGAATATAATTTGTCAGAGGTTTAGCAAGGAGATTTAATCAATCCCTAATTTATATGTATCTCATCTTACGGAAATTTTTATATCAATTGAGTTTGAAAATATCAAACGATAAAAATAAAAAAATCCTACGTTATATTGATATAACACGATTTATACTCTTGACATCTATATCAATACGTCCTATTTGACTTATTTTCACAAAACTTCCATGGTATCTACAATTTTTTTGGGGGGGTGGGGGGGGGGGGGGGGGTAAATGAAGATAAAGATTACTTATTTACATAAAGAGGTTTAATTTTCTAATTTTGTAATCGATCACTTTCTTTGACTTTATGACATCCCTTCTAATATGAAATTAATAATATAGAAATGTAAGTTATGGTAGATTTCATCGATACGATTCTAAATATTGAAAAGAAGTTTTAATAATACAAAATTATAAATTGATGATTCAATCAAGCATATAACAAAGTACTATAATTATACTTAGTTTGACTTTATAACATCCCTCTTAATATGAAATTATATAATCATATAAAAATGAAAATTTAGGATAGATTTCCCAAATACAATTCTAAATATTGACAATAAGTTCCAATAATAAAAAATTATAAATTGATAATTCAATCAACCATTTATGTAATGTAACAATGTGCAATTTACTTAAAAAAGAAATAATCAGATACAAATACAAGTAATTTTATATAATATGAAATTATATAAGTAATTTTAAAGTTTATTTGACTTTTTAACATCCCTAGCAATTCAAAAATAATCAGATACAAATACAATTTGAGGTAGACCTTCCAAATATGATTCTGAATATTGCTAATAAATTATAAATATCTTATACTTATTTTCTTAAATTATTGAATATCATTCTATTGGTTTGGGCTTAGCCCGACCTAATTTCTAGTACAGTCATAAATGGCAAAGTTGACCAACAAACCAAGGCTTGTACCTATAAATGGGGGCATCCCTCCCCCCTAATCCCATGTGACTGAGAGTAGTACAAGTGAGAAAAAATTATGGGTTCTCTTCCATGCCCACACTTTGTTATCTTCCCTTTCATGTCTCAAGGCCATATCATCCCTCTCCTCCATCTCTCCCGCCTCCTCCGGCAGAGATCCGCTGCCGTTACAGTTATCACAACCGCCGGAAACGCCCCACCTATCCGTGCTTCTCTCCAGGACATCGATGTTTCCGTTCTTGAACTCCATTTCCCTCAAAACATAGAAGGCGTCCCTCCAGGCGTAGAAAACACTCACAAATTGCCATCCATGGCTTCTTTTATCCCTTTTGCTAATTCCACAAAACTCATGCAGAAAAGCTTCGAAAAGGCCCTGGAAACCCTTCGCCCGCCTGTTTCCTGCATAATCTCCGACGGGTTTCTCGGATGGACTCTTCAATCTGCTCAAAAATTTGGTGTTCCCAGGCTCGTTTCCTTCGGGATGGGTAATTTTTCCAGCACCATGTATCAAATCTTGGGCAAGGAAAAGCCGCATGCGGGCGTAAGTTCTCTGGATGAGCCCTTTTCCATGCCTGATTTTCCCAAGCTGAAGTTAACGAGAAATGACTTCGATCCACCGTTTAGTGAGGTCGAGCCCTGTGGTCCATATGTTGAGTTCACGGTGGAGCAACTTATCGCCATGGCGATGAGTCATGGAATAATTGTGAACAGTTTTTACGAGCTGGAACAATCTTATGCTGATTATTGGAACGAGAAAATTGGTCCAAAAGCTCTGTGTGTTGGACCACTCTGCATGGCGGCGGCGCCGCCATCAGCGGCCCTGGAAAAGCCGAGCTATATACAGTTCCTGGACGAAAAATTTGCTAAGGCGGAACCTGTCTTATATGTAGCGTTTGGAACTCAAGCAGATGTGTCAGAAGAGCAATTGCAAGAAATTGCAAAGGGATTGGAAAAATCCCAGGTGAGTTTCTTGTGGGCCTTGAAACAAAAGGGGTTAGAATTTTTTCAAGAATTTGAAGAAACGGTGAAAGATAGAGGAGTGGTAACAACGGAGTGGGTTGATCAGCTGAAAATCATCCAGCACGAGGGCGTAAAAGGGTTTCTGAGTCACTGCGGGTGGAACTCAGTGATGGAGAGCATCTCCGCCGGAGTGCCGATTCTTGCGCTGCCATTCATGGCGGAGCAGCATCTGAATGCAAGATTTGTGGTGGAGGAAGCTGGCGTGGGGCTGAGGATCATGCCGGTCGGCGGGTCGTTCAGGGGGTTCGTGGCGGCGGATGAGGTGGAGAGGATGGTGAGAGAGCTGATGGTTGGTGAGAAAGGGGCGGAGGTGCGGAGGAAGGCGGCGGAGTATGGAAGAGCTGCCCGTGAAGCCATGAAAGAAGGCGGCTCATCCATGCGGACGTTGGATTTGCTAATTGATGAGATGAGCGGGAAAGGAATGTCAATTTCCCATGAGGAGACTTTACAAGGTTGCCAGAAGGGACAAGATCTTGTCCTTGTTGATAGTAAGTCATAGTTGACTAACAATGATAAGATTTTAGGCTTACCTTGTTTATATTATGTTGGCTAATTAAGTTGGTTAGTTATAAGAAGGAATATGTTATTTTATTAGTAAGTTTTTAAAGAATTTGTATGAAACGAGATTTAGAAGTTTGTAAAATCTTAGCCATGATAATTTTGTAATTAGAGGGTGTTTGGGCAAGTGCTTAAGCCGATCCTCATAATGTATTATACAATGTTTGAAAGTTTATAAAATATCATAAATTATTTAATGAAATTTTTATGGAAAAAGTTCATAATATCTTAAAGTTTTCAAGGTAAGATGTTATAGTCTTATTAACTCTTTTTAAAAAGTAAGTATTTTCCAATTTAATTGTTTTTATGATCCCAATAGACTCTTTTAATTTTAATCAAATCGATTACAAAATTATCATTATTAATATTTTATAAGTCACAAGATTTTATTTTATCTAAACATTTTAAAATTTTATTTTTAAAATAAAGTTTAACTTTTTATAAGTTCCAAAAACATCATATAGGAGTTGTTTTTCAAATAAGTATAACCAAATATCCTTTTGTCTATGGTTAAAATAGACAAACTTTTACTATATATGGTTAAAAAAAGTACTTTAAAATTTTAAAAGTAAATTAGGAACTTTATACATTTTTAGATGTAGTTTATATATATGATTTTAACATTCTCTTTTCTTTTCTTTTTTCCGAAAGTTTGTCAAGTCAATTTTTTTAAAAAATTTATCAAATACTTTATCGCATTTTAAAAGATTTTAAATATTTTATAAAATATTTTGAAGATATTATATGCTCACCCAAACATCAATACATCATTTTGAAAAACCTAATATCCACCAAGTATTTGAATGATTGAGTCTCTTTTAATTAAATTAATTGTAATAGCTGCACGTGGACCAAGATTTGAGACTGATTCCTCGTTATGCATGGTTGATTTTGGATAATTATACCAAATATTTCCTCAATTTTTCCTTTCAAAGTATCCCTACAAATTTATTTCGCTAATCAAAGTGCCAATCATTTCTTTAGATTTTTAGACGAAAAATAATAATATCAGCAGACCTTTTTATATTATTATCTATCCAACTATTTTTTAATTAGGGGTGCAAATTAGTTGAGCTTGAGCCGAGCTCAAAAAAATTGTAAGTTCGAACTCGAGCTCAGCCCAACAAAATTTAATTACTAAAATAAACAATTATTTAATATTATATATAAAATATTTAAAAAATAAATTATTAATATAAATAGTTTGTTAATTAATATATAGAAAATATTTAAAAATAAAAATAAATAAATTATTGTTATATAATAATCATTTAATTAATATATAAAAATATTTTTAAAAAAAAAAGCTCAGGAACCGATTCATGAGCTTTTGAACAATTGAATCAAGGCTCAATTCATTATAAAGCTCGAGCTCGACTCAAACTTGAATCAAGTTATAATCAAGCCAACATGTGAGACTCATGAGCCGACTCGACTCATCTTACACTCCTATTTTAATTTTGACATATTTATGATCCTATGTATTAATGTAGTTAATAAATATTAAGATAGTCAAAAGCTTGCACATGGTAGCTACCTCAATTGTACGAGAGTACTATCTTTCGACCAAAGTGTTATGTATTTATTTCAATTGATATTTTTTATTTCATATTTTAATTAATGCCCAAATGTGTCACACACACACACACACATATCTTTAAATAAATATTTAAATGTAAATGACATACAATTAAATCTGTTTATTATTGAAAGAAATTCTTCCTAATCACATCAGACTCAACTAATCATGCAATAAATATAATAAAACTTGTAATGCCCCCTATCGGAATAGTCCCTATGCTGAGGCACCACTCAATTTCAAACTTCAATCTCAACTCATAATACAAACATTAGGTCCAACAGAAAATTTTTCCAAAATTATCAAAGATAGCAACGAGCTTCAACCTAAACAAACCTTAACAAAAGTACAATTTACATGTCATGATAGATCCCATCATTCATCGTTTCATAAATACTTAATAGCAACAAATTTCATCTTAAGCAAACCTCATCAAAAGTACTGTATACAAACTATAACTGATCTCATAATATTCAAAATGATATATATATACACCCTACAGATGTTAAATTCAGTCCTAACATACCACAACATCTCTAGGGTATACAAAATATCCAAAAGTACCCATAATCATATACAACCGTTTTTCTATTACAAAATGTGTTCATCGATCCAAGCCTGTAGTTCAAGTTCATCACCTATATATGTTTGAGAAAATCAATGAAATACGAAGGGTAAGTCCAAAGGACTTAGTGAGGGATATTTGTAATAATAAGCAGTAGGGATTTTTCGAGGAAGAATCAACTCAACAGATCATAATTTAACAATCAGAACAAGAACATATCAGAAACAGATGATAGTTTTGGCAAATAGGAATCTCTCATTCCTTATTGCTCCATGAACAATTTACAAACAATTGACTACAATTGAAACAAAACAATCCCGAGTAACATATGCCGTCCAACGAATCAAAACATGATAGGCATATCAAATTTCTTCTTATACCAGTCAGTCAGTCAATCAGACAGTCACTCGGTCAGTCAGTCAATCAGTCAGACAATCAGTCTTACCAAAGCGTGACAGCTTGGTACATGGCAGATGCCCATATGGTCCGTATGGCGCATTGTTGATGCCCAAGGGGGAAATCCCTAATGTCTTGCTGATACCAGATAAAATAAGTGTGCCAGCGAGGCAACAGATAATAGTACAGGACAATACAAAAATGCCGACAAGGCAATACGATATCAGTAAACAATTCAGATAAACCAACATGGCCATTTAAAGTTGTAACGGATAGCAAGTGTGCCAACAAGGCAACAGATAACGATACAGGATGGTATAGATAACAATACAGTTAGGCAACAGAGTGATACAAATAACAGGCAAGAGTTATGGGTGCCAGAACATACAGGATTCAAAATCAATAACAAGAGATAAACCCCCACAGGGGCTGTACACATCATATAATAGATAATAATCGAGATCTCAAGCAGTTTACGGATTTCAATAAACACGATGCAATCAGTATAGAAACAGGAACCCTCGCAGGGGTTTATCACAATAATATATAGGTATGAGAAAGTGCCAAATTGGCAGACCCTCACCTCTGTAGTCTCAGAAAGTGCAGTCACAATCAGCAGTCTACTGATCAGTGGGACCTACTTCCATGTCACCTAACCAAAAGAGTATATTCACAGTTAAAATCCCCACTTAATGCTAATAATCTTTAATAATTACAATTACACCATTAACAGTCTAAAATCACTAATTGCTTGGCTAATACGATAGTTTTAGGGTTTGTTCAGCATAAACATACCGAGCGTGCTAATCACGCCAGTCTCAATAAAAGAATAATATCAGGTCCTTAATCATCCAGTTGATCTTGCCACAATGTACTAAATCAATAATAACGGTCCAATATTCCTTAATAATCCCAATTTTATTCTTAGGTTCCTAATTCACAGAATTAGGGTTTTAATCCTTTAATGAACTCAAATAACCCAAAATTATCACATGATAATACAAATCCAAGTTCCCTAAGCTTATAATGGTACATGCATGTCCCGAATCTTGGTTCCACATCATCTTAAATAACCTAGTTATTATTACTTAGGTTCTAGATCTATATAATCCACAAGTTAAGGTTTCAAATTCTTCAATTAACTCAATTACCCAAAAGTCATCATATTTTAATTCGAATTTGGGTCTACTAATCTGTATAATAATCTATGCATGGGATGTATATATACCAATCATATATCAAATCCTCATTTTCTTTTGGCAATATACAAGATTTGGAAAAAATTAAACAATACAAAGCTTAAACCCAAATATGGTCATTACCCAAGATGTCCTAACCGGAACCTCAAAATCACAAACCAATGACACCACTGAAACCACCGTGACGAACTGAAGATACTGTCTCAACAATGCCTCCGTTGTGCGCACCAGCCAGAATTGACAAAAACCACCACCAAAAGTTGCCTTTCATCTCAACTAAGCAAACCCCCAACTCAATTTCATCAAACACCGCCGAATTGAAGCCCAATTTCAACCTTAATCGCCCAGCACCACCACCTCCGCCGCCATGGTTTTCTTCCAATTTGTCGTCGACGGTGGTCCAAATCCTCAACCCAGCATACCAAAATGTTCCTCAAGCTAAGCCCAACAAAAGCCACTACTTACATTCAAGCTTCAGTCATTGGAGTTGGGACACCTATCACCGCCGCCGAGAGCTTACTTTGAGCTTCAAATTCCCAACGGTCCGCCGAAGAAGATGACCTGCATGTGGTATGGTTGAGGTCTTGGGAATGAAGGGAAGAGGTTGGACGACTTGGTTTACGGGTTTGGAGCGTCGCTAGTGAAGGAGGAAATAAACGCAGGTGAAAAAGGAAGAAGAAATTGGGGGGGAGGGATGCAAAATGAAGTATTTATAGGGGTGACTTTTAGAATTTCTCATTTGGCCCCAAACATTTCTTCCAGTTTACAATTAAGTTCTCCAAGGTTTCTTAATCTTCAATTTGGTCCCAAGACTAAGGTAGTGCCTCAAACTTACCCATTTGATCCAAAATAATTCCGTGCAAACCCCCAAAATTCCTAAAATGTGGTCTAATCAAGTCTTCTCAAATTGCGATTCGATTCCAAAACTTTCATTTTTCATGCAATTAAGTCCTTTTTATTAATTTTCAAGCCCTAAAATCCGTCCAATCAATTTCTTAATTTTTAAATCCTTAATTTCTCAAATATCCAATTTTAGGGGTGTTACAAAACTCATCATATATTATTATAGTTAATCATATAAAAAGATGAGGCTTTCACGTGAAAAAAAATTATTTGTCCATTAAATTTAATTAATCACACAATAAATATAATTATCTCATCATATAATTTGATGAAGATTAAATTTTATCCACTATCGATAAAATAAGTATGAAAAATTGTAAAGAAATTAATTTCGTAGTTATAACTAGAAATTATTATAGCGACGAATTTTCATAACAAATGTAATTTTTTTAAAATTATAATCAATAAAAATTATTAATTATTAATTCATATTTGAAAGATGTACATATTAGTTATGCATTAATCATATAATAAAGAATGACTATTAGCCACATATCAATTGTAACAAAAGTTAATTATGAGAATATAAACTTTGAATTTAATTAAAATAATTCTGTAGTGAAAATTATAAATTTTTAATATCAATTGTAAACTGACCATAGTCATTGCTTTAATTTTTATAGTGATTAGGTAAGCCATAAGGGAAGAGGCAATTGGCTCGCGATTGCAGTAATAATAGCTCGTTTGACTTCAAAATATCTTCATAAGTAGCATTAATTGCCTGCGCCTTCTAGTTGCATGCATTTAATTTCGATTAGTAGTTTTCAGATATTAACAATAAAAATATTTAACAAAATTATTTTTCGCTCTTAATAATAGTATTTTTTATTTTTAATATTTTTTTTCTTGTCCTCCTTTAAAGAGTAAGATTTAAACATAGTATGAGTTAAATTAATAAATTATTTTCACAAATAGCTTCAAATTACTTTAAACCAAGTATCTCGTCACGAGTATTCCTAATAAAGATTATTATTATCACCTCTAACAGAAAAAAATATTCCACAATCCCAAAAAATCGTTAATTTAACAGTGTATGATGTTTTTTAGCAAAGCAAATAAATAAATCAATATGTCTACATCAATTAGCAAAGCTAAAAGATGAACACAAACCCCAATGCCCGTCAATTTGTGCCATCGAGCTGGAGCAAAATCCATTGCTCAATGATTCTTTTTGACCATAGCATGAATTAAGAACTATTGTGAAGTGCCGCTCGCATGAGAGTGAATTTTCTTTGTTTGAATAGTATCAAATATCAATAATTTTTGCCTCCTATTGCCTAGCAATACAACTACAACTAGGCATGAAAATACACTACTTCACGCTAGGCTTTAACTTAAATAGGTCAGACATATTATGCAAATAACAAGTTTGAGTTTATCTTATTATCTGTGATAGATTTTTTTTTAATTAATGTCAGGTCTAACATTTTTAAGAGCCTATTTTTTATTAAGGTTCCAATTAGGCTTAAATATTGTATAAATCTAGAATTTTAATAGGTTCAAATTTATAATAGACTTGAATATATCTTGGATTGTATAAAGTTGGACTTGGAGGTGTCATGAAGAAGTTTCAACCCAACACAATGGATTGGTAATAAATATTCATATTATTTTGCAAAAATATTTTCATTCTCTCAAAATAAACTGAATTTTTTTTAGAATAAAAAGTTATAATTCTTTCAAATGTTACATCAATTAAGCCTATATATATTTATATTTTTCAATGATTATTTTAATACAAAGACATATTTTTCTAATTATTAATTATACTATAAACTAATATATAGCAACATAAAATTTGTACAATACTACTGATCAGACGAAAAATTATATGAAAAAAAATATATGCAATAAAATTTACTTTTCTCTCAAAATTAAAATAAAAAAAATTTATTCTCAATATATTTTTTAATCCCATTGTCAAAATATACAATCTTCAAAATTTTTAAAATTATTTCAAAACAAAACCAAATCCTTGAAACTACAACCAATTCAAATAGTCATTTGATCAATGGCATAAATTTCATGTATAAAATATGAGGTCAGAAATTTAAATTTAACAAATTTCTGATGTGGGTATGTATAAATTAAAAACAAAAATTATCATTTCAAATTGTGGTGTTAGGATTGGCCTACTACAATTATTTGGCATGCTACTAGGGCAATAGGACTGTCAACGGGTCGGATCTAGATTGTATCTACTATATTCGAAATCGAATTCGATTATCAAAATTCATATCTGAATCCGACCCGAAATCATATAGGATCTTTGTTAGTCAATACCATATCTGAATTCGATGGATAACTAAAATTTAATTAAAAATCCAACCTATTTTATTTTTTCTTTTTCCCCTTTTGAATTTTATTAAAATATTGTATTTGTAAAGTAAATATATTCATATTTGTATTTTTAGCAACTTTTTATTATATATTAGTCCAAAAATTAAATATTTGAATACTAAATTTCTATTTCACATTATATTAATGCATAGATGAACTATTATATGTTATTGTATTTGATATTTTATTAATATCCCTCTTATTTTTTAAGTTAAAGACCCAATATTAGTAGTATAATATAGACATTAATATATATACTAGGTCAATATAATATATATAAATTTTATTTTTAAAACTTTTTAATATTATATATAAGAGTAAAATTTAATAAAATAATATTAAAGTTCAGATTCAAATCTTTAACGGATTGATTTGTTTAATTCCATATTCAATCTACTTATTTGGATTACTAATATTTATAATCAGATCTGATTTATCAAATATTTTAATCAAATAAAAATTTAAAATTTGAATCGAATTCGGATTAAAATTCGATCCATTAACAGCCCTAGTAGGCAGCTTTGGGGACTACGTTATACAATCAGAATAAGAATATAATCAGATCTGATTTATCAAATATTTTAATCGGATAAAAATTCTAAATTCGAATCGAATTTCTATCGAATTCGAATTAAAATTTGATCCATTAATAGCCCTAGTTGGCAGCTTTGGGTACTACGTTATACAATCAGAATAAGAATAACAAAAAGAAATACAAAATCTATTGTTGAAAAAATATTCGTGCATTATTTAACAATCAACATGGGGGGCAAAGATGAGATCTTTCGTAAAATATTGGAGGTATTCAGAGAAAAAAAAAAAGTGAGACCTTACCTTTAGTATGGACATACGATGAGAATTGAACTTGCACAACATAGATTCACAATCGATTGTTATGATTCATTTGACTACATCTGTCACTATCATCTTTTAAAATTAATTTAAAATATTATATTACATTATATTATATTAATCGTATAAAATTTTAATATCTTATTTTGATAGGTTATATTTTTAATTAAAAAAATAAATATTTCATCAAATACTTTAAAATATCTTATAAGCTTTTAAAAGTTTTACAAGACTTTTTTGTAACACTTTATTACACTTAATAACTTGTTAGATAACCCTTTACCAGCACTTTATGACACTTCACAATGTTTTTTATAACATTGTATAAAATGTTTTAAAAACTTTATAATATCAATGGAAAAACCTTCTAAATTTATTTGAAAAATCACACAAGATATTGATATCTCACTAGATATTTTTGAAACGTATAAAATATTAAGAGTGGGGGGTTTGACTAACTTATTTAAAATATCTTACAAAATTACAAAAATACTTTTAAAGTTTGTAAAATGATAGATCTATATTAAAAATAAACCATAAAGTCTATGAACAAAATATTGTTTTAGAATTAATAATAACATTTTTATAATTAACATTGTTAAATTGTAGGAGCCCAAACCACACCAATCAACTCATGAGGTGATTCCTCATTCTTAAAGTTAATGTTTTCTACTTTACTAAAATTTTAAAAATAAATTATAAACTGCTCATTTTTTCTAATAAATTTATAAAATCTTAACAACTTATTTTAGAAACTCATAAAATCTTTCTCTAAAAAATAACAAACGCCATATATCACGCCATAAGCTTGTAAAGATTTTCTTGAGGAGCTTGCAGCTCAAGCAGACATCCTCTAAACCTTATATTATAAACTTTTGATATGTTGCAAGAAAATAATACCATCATGAAACTTAAACATTATTAATAACATTATTACTTTATAAAACATTAATAATAACAATTTTATAATTAATATAATTTAATTAATTAAATAAATAACAATATTAAGCATATGCCGTGTTAATTTAAAAACCCCAACCCACTCAGTGCTGGATAGTATTTCTAATTCTTCCGACTGTTCGATGCCTTAATAGGAGGAAATGTGGGCTGTGCCATAGATTTCTACCTCAATCGGGTTGAAACAGTGTAACTATTGAACTCATAACCAACCTAACAATGATGGCTTATGCTATGAAGAGCCCAAAACCAGCCAGTCCCGGGCTGTTCGAGATGAGGCAGGCAGGTTGTGAGAGATGGCGCTGTACATACACCAGCAGAAAGAATTTAGCTGCTTCTCTGAAAGAGTTTTATTATTAGGTTCCTACTAACTAAAATGTAACTACACCGGCTGTCACCACCATCCCCAACCCCCAACCCCCAACACCCCCCCCCCCCCCCACCCAAAAAAAAAAACCCACAAAACAAAACCAAACGAAAAAAGGAAATTGGAGTACCATATAAACCCATTCTCTTAATATGCTAAAGTCTTCCACATGTTTGGCGTGTGAGATAAGTACATATTGTAAACAGTAATCACACAAGGGCATAACAATCATATGCAGTAAATTGACTTAAAAAAAGTTCAGTAGTCAGTATTATAGTCCACAGCATCAAGTTGGGAAGAACAAAAAGGAAGAGGCCATTAGATCGGATCTCTGTTCAGTATGGAATAGTTGATTAAATACCATAGCATGATTCAGAAGCAATAAGACCCCATGCAGATAGTATCCTAAACTTTCATATCAAGGTACAACAGCAAAAACACAACTAACAACAGCTGGGTCATGTAGACTTAGCTTCATTCTTCTCAGGGTTGCTTTCCAATTCTCTCCTGAGCTGTAGGGAGAAATCATCATTGACATCATCATCATCCCAGTCATCCTCCCATTGCTGAGTTATTTCTTTGCCTTCTTCTTTGTCATCCCACTCTACCAAAAACAAATACAAGTGAAAAGAAAACATTAAAGAAAATGCACCAAAAAGATATCTTTCCAAGCAAAACATCAACCCACCCTTAGCTGCAAGAAATGCCTACCCAGTTAATGAAAGAAAAATTTATGTCGTTTTATTTTCCAAAAATAAAGAAAAAGGCACCAGCAAGTTCATATGGCATCAGATAATTGTCAATGTTTCAAAATGCAGCGATAAAGAAACTGATAGTGACTATCTTGCTGTGTGAACTGTGATGGCCTGATGGTGGCTTCCACAAATCTCATATTTCTCTCTGTAATGAATCTTCACATGAACATAGGTTTTGATGCACATGTCGGAGAACAGAACTGTTCAAACTTTGCTTCCTGAACTTGTACCATAATCTTAGGCTATGTTTGGTTGCAAATTGTCAATTCATTTTCCAACTCCCAAAATATAAACAAACAAACCATACACATTCCCCAACCCCACTCTCAAAACATACCCAAAAAGGTCCAAAATACCCTCCCAATTCATTTTCTACCAATTTCCCAATGGCTAGCCCACCCATTTTTGTCCCCCCTACCCAATCTATATATACAAATACATAAACAATTTTAAAATACTAATTTCACCCTACCAACCCAACAAAAAAGTTATTAATGTTATATCTTGTCCCCACAGTTATGAAAGGCGTGAGGCGTGAGGGGGAGGAGAGCTCCATTTTTAAGGCGAGGGGAGAGGCGGAAGGCGGGCGATCAAAAGGTGAAATAGGTTATAATATAAAAAAATACAAAAATTACAGAAGCATGTTACATATAAATGACAAAAAATAGTAAAAATTAAAAGAAAAAAAAAGAATAGCGAAGTTAGGAAAAAAAACCAGCATAATAGAAAGCAAGTCTAGGCTATGCAGTAGTTAATGTTGTTGGAAATAATAGAAGTAATTATTAAATATTAGTTAACATAGAAAACCTGATAGGAATTAATAAAGCCTTGAAAATAATAGTCAAGCAATTAATATGGCCTTGGGAACAATAGAATTATAGGAAATAGTTTAGGCCATTCAATACTCTTCTAATAAATTGTAGTTATATCAATGCTCCGAGATAAAAGAAAATCAGTTAAACATAAAACTGAAAGAAACCATAAAAAAAAAGGAAAAAAAGAAATGGCAACTATTTCAATCGGCAAAGATAGTGGCGGCAGCCATGGCAGAGGGCCTCCTTTGTTTTTTCTTTTTCCTTTTTTAAGTTCTTGTTTCTTTATTTTCTCAGTTTAAGCCTTTAAGGGTTAGGCACGCCTTTTTTATTGGGGCGAGGTGTGCGAGGCGCCCGCCTTGGGGCGCCTTGCGGTAGGCACCTCGCCTCACAAATTTGAGGCGCCAAGGCAGCGCCTGGCTTGCCTGGGCGCCTTAGGCAGGCTAGGCGCTCGCCTTTGATAACTGTGCTTGTCCCCTCTCAAAGCATAACTAAACAAATAATTTTCTCCCAAAACATTCTCCACCTACCATCCAAAATACAAACAAACAACCATCACATTATGCAACTCCACTTCCCCAAAATCATTTTGGCAAAATACTCCAATCTACAACCAAACATAGTCTTAGTGAAGGTCTCTGGCTCATATTGAATTGGTAATACGTACAAATAATAGGCTCTTCATTACAAAGATGGAAAGAACAAAAGAAAAAAAGAAAAGAAAAAGGACCTGACGCACGTGTAAGTTCTTAATGATATAATCATCGTAAGTAATCAAGTTGGGCTCGTGTTGAATGTTAATACGCATATAAATATGACTCTCCATCACAAACATGAAATGAAAATGAACATAGGAACCTGATATATTTGCTAGCTTATAAATGATATAATCACAAGTAATCAAGTTACTATGATGAGAAATCTCAGTTCCACTATGCTGTTAAACAGTCCATTCATAGATTGCACCACACATAACATATAATAAAAAGTCACCAAAAATTAAAAACTCACCAGCATTAGTTATAACCGTTTCTAACTCAAACAAGAATCGGTAGCAACAAAGTAAGGAAAAAATTAATAACAGTAAAACAGTCCACATAAATCATAAAACAATTCCTTTTGCGCAATTGAATTCATGATCCAAAACGTTTCAATAGAGACAAATACCCACCAAAAGTTTGTATTAATTTTCCTAAAAAAACACACACCTTGATCAATTTCAAACTCCTCAAATTCGTCATCGTCTTCAAATAGATCGATCTTTACTTCCTCAGTAGCGGGCTTCGGTTGTTCGGTCGCCATTCCAGTCTGCAAACACAACAATAATTCAAATATTCCAGTAAATAACACATATACACAAGCATATGCATCATACGGAAGACAAGAAACAGAAGAGAGCAAGAATTCTAGTCCGAAACCTAAAACCCTAGTCTATCGTTGACAAAAAAAGTTGAATTGGAAGATACGTATCCCTGAATCATATGCAAATACAAAAAAAGTTGAATTGGAAGATAATAAACTTACAGAATTATCTTGGAGGAGAAGATTTCGAGTTGTTTGCAAATCTTTGGAGAGAATGTGTTGAGCGCGGCCTGGATTATTCTGGAAGAACGGAGTGCTAAATATCTGAAAAAGCGAGTCTCTACGACGTCGTGTATGGTGTGCGAGCAATTTGAGTTAAATTTCACAATGCCCCCTTAGGAACACTGAAATAGCACTTTAACTCCCAACATTAGCAACTTATTGGCAAGTTGAACTACAGTACCAATTTAGGTCTACAAAAATCACTAAAAAGTTTGGAAATTGCTTCCAATTCTGTGCCCATGTATGCTTACAAACACCATTTTATTCCAGGAGATGGTCTTTTTAGAGGAAGTTCAAATATGCACGAATTTGAGGATTAACATATCCAATATAGTTGCATATTTCATCTAAGAAGGTAGATAATATTTCATCTTTTTTAAGTGGGCTTCAATGACATAATTAATGACTGCACAATCAGGAGTAGAAGTCCAAGGTTGTAGAAAGATAGTGTGTCTAGGGCAAAACTTCAGTATGACATTGTGAATGACTACAACAGTAGGAATGGAAGTTAAAAAACATACAAATAACAGTTCGTTTAAGAGAGGTCATTTGAAGCAACTTGCATAAAAATAGTCTTTCTATGAGCCATATAGCCCAAGTCTAACTACCTGACATACTGGGATTTTTAGTCTTGTTGTTGATGGTTAATGTTCCTCATCATAGCCATTATTGTCTCAAACTTTCGTTGTACTTCTCTTTGTATCAGTTTGAAGAAGAGTTAATTTCTCTGTCATCATGTATTACTGGTAATGTGGAGTAGTTGCTGCCTTGTGTTCCTATCATTTCATCAGGCAAAGAGGCTGACTGGCTTCTGCAAGAGATTATTTCTTCTCTAAATTATCACAAATTCTTGGAGTTGTTTATGCTTATTCTCCATTAATACACTTCAAGTAGACTAATTGATACTCATGGACTATATTAACGGAATTGAGAAAGTGCTATTTCTGGAGAGCCAAAACATATAACATCACACTTTATTATTCAAATAAAGAATTGATACAGACAAGCATGTATCTATTTCTATATGTAGATCCATAATGAATAATGGACCTTCAAGGCATTTAGCTCACAAAAACTCGAGCTAATACCTCCGTAATCAACTTGAAACAAACTATCATTGGTCCAAAAATATTTACATGAAAAAAGCAACCAAAGTTCCAGAAAATTTCACCATACGTTAACGAATTGTTCTTGCCTGACCTCCCTGATCAGACGGGACGATCTTGCTTCACAAAATTTCTGCAGGATTTTAATAAGTGATCTTGCTTTCTTGCCAGCATGAGAAGTTCCTTCGGTCAGAAGTGAATAAAGCACCGACATGAGAGTTTCATCCTTTGCCAAAACGGACACAACATCTGCTCCACAGTTGAGGCACAGAGAATGCAGAATTGAAACACAATATTCTTTCCCAGCTCGTGTTTCTATTGACTGAAGTAGTCTCAGAATTAAGGACAGGGCTGAAGCCTGCAGAATTTCTAATGATCCATCCACACTATCTGCCAATGTAGACAGAACTGCTAATGTATCTGTCTTGAGCTCAACTCTGTCTGAAGACTCTAATAGGGTTAATAATACTGGCACTGCTCCGGCTGCTATAGCCCTCTGCCGATTTCTGTGGTAAAAAAGCAAAGCAAAAATAGCCACCACAGCGTTTTTCTTCCCACAAGGAGTCCCTTCTTTGATCAATTCCAACAAGGCAGGAATTGTTTCTCCATTTCCTCCAATTATCTTGCGGTGCTCGTGGACTGAAGAGAGGTAAAAGATTGTAGCAGCTGCAGTTTGCTTAGCTTCTGACTTCTTTCCATTCTTGAGAACAGCGAGAATTGGATTCAAGCCCCCATTTTCGATTATTGCTTTCTGGCCTACTGGCTGCTTTGACAGCTTCAACAAAGCAGAAATTGCGTTTTCTTGCATTGCTGGATCAGTTGAATCAAGCAAAACCAAAAGTGGTGGGATGGAGCCCGATTCAATCAAGCAAGACCTGTTGAACAAATTCGACTTGGCAAGAAGCCGAATTTCATAGGCTGCCTTTTTTTTCTGATAATCTGTCCCATAAGCAAGGCTCAAGGTGAGGAATTCAGACAGAAGTTTGAGGGCTCCTGCATTGGCAGGACTTCCAGGTAAAATCGTCCTGGATATATCATGATTTTTCTTCCTTGATTTGGCTAGTGAAACCCCATATTCTGCGCAAAACTGTTGAATAAGCTTCTTAAGACTTGTGTTAGGCACCATTTCTGTGCTTGTGAGCTTCTCTCCTGTTTTGGGACACAGCAAATTCCCTGATCTAAGCCATTTTTGAATCGACACACGATCATACGTCTGCCCTGTCGATACTGTCACTGGATCAGTCATCAGTTCCAGGGAAATCGGACAACGAAAATCCTCAGGATTCAAGCAACTAACCATGTCGAAGTTACTATTTCTCCCATCCGACTGATCAATAAACTCAAAATCACAGTCCTGGAAAAGGACTCCCCTGCAGTAGCTCAAGAATCCCATCAAACTGCTCAATAAGGGCACCTCTCTGTCATCACCATCAAGATATTCCCCACGAATTTCTTCTTCCATGAATCTGATCTCCCTGTGACACTCGGCCCATGTACTTATATCCAAATGGGCGAGAATTCTCCTGATCATAAACGGGTCGGGCTCAAACTTGTTCTCGAATTGGTTCGAGATTAATATCACTCTCTTCATCGTGTTCTCGTCTTCCGGGTCGATCTCCATTTTCGCCTTCCGGGCTTGTTTGGACAGCATCTCAACGAGCTCCTTAATTTCCCACGAAACTTCAATCGAATTTAATGGAAGAACATCCAGCGCAGTTGCGACGGCCCGAATCAGAGTCCGGAACTGCGTGGCCACGGAATGGGATTTCATCAGAATCAAGATTCTCGCGCCTTCTCTCGTGCAATCCTCCAGCAAGAACTGAATCTTTTGAAACGTGATGTGGAGCTCCGACAAGCACAGAACTATGGAATCCGATAAATTCGGAACATGGTCACGGATTTCCTCAAAAAATATCGAGAGAATCGATATCTGGCGAATCGTCTCGCGGGCTTTTCTTCTCTGGGTTGCGAAGAATTTGGACTGATAGTTGCATATAATATGTGAAAGTGTGATCAGAGACTCCAAAAGGGTTGCCGGAGATATGCTTTCACAGGGATGAACCGCCGGAAATTTCAGTGTCCGGCGATCATTCCGGTCGAACTTTTGAATCATTTTGGGTAAAAAGGTTGAATGTTTTATTTAACTGTCTGTTTTCGCTTTGATCCAGTCTGTTTTTGTGTTCCTTACAACTGAAAATGGAAGCATTTGAAATTCAGTTAGGTTGATATGCACGGAGGGTTTAACTGCAGGATTTTTTGGGGACACGTGGCGGAAATCTATGAGTGAATTGATTGATACCTGGCCTGGCGTGTTACTAGACACGTTCCGTGGACACGTGTGAGAAGTGAAGTGGATGATGATGTTTCTTCGATCATGTCAGAGTTGAGAACTCTTAAGCTGTGTTTGGTTGGTACAACAGAAGTAGAAAATGGTGAAACCGGAAAAAGCCAACCAGTACGGCAGTACTTTTTCTTGGGAATTTATTAGTTTCAATCTTTCAAAGTTGATCCAAGAAAGAATTAAGGTTCAAAGTTACTCCTAGAGTTTAAGATTCAAAGATATTAAGCTGGGTTTAGTCTAATAGCATCATTATCAGATATATAAATGAGAGGTCTAATATTTGAATTCTAAAATTGTGTGTGTATTAATAATAAAAATAAAAATAAAGATACATAAATAGTGATAATACCAAAATTTTTATCTATTAGAGAAATTGAGGCTAATTTGACTTAGTTTACGAGTCTTTAATCATTTATTTATACTTATTAAAGTGTCCTTCATGAAGATGAGATATCTCAAGTCCAGCGATGGAAAAATATTTCATAAAATTGTGTCCTCCGAAGACATATTTGGACATCATTATATTGCTTGATTATTTGTCAGCAAATTTAACTTTGTGTAAAATATAAATATAATTAAATTAGTGTAATTAAAATTTTGTATGCTTGAACTTCATAAAAATTACATAATTGACTATATCAAAGGGCTTCTACTTTTGATATTCTAAAATTCCACTTTTAATGACTCAAAAATAAAAAAGTGATTTACCATATATATATATAGATTATGACTCAAATAAATTAAGCTATGGATCTTAATTCTTAAAAGAACTAATTGTGGCATATAGGTATCAAATGTTTTTCTCGTACTGCAATTCAATTTTATAAATATCACTTTTTCCATATCAAATTAATGAAATATTTATTTTTCATGGAAACTAGAAAATTTAAATTGATATTTCTTTGATACATCAAATATTTTTCATAGCACAAGCAGTTGATCTTTACAATACCCTACCATATTAACAAGTTTACATGAATAAGTCGAGCAGATGATTTGCTTTAAGAATTTATTTTGATCAAAATTTCAAATAGGTAGTGCAAATTTAAGAATTTCACTTTTGCCTCCTTCCAAACATGTCCTCTAATAGTGTACTGTTGATTGGTTGTTGCCACTGGGTAATGCCATATCTGATTTCTTGACCGACGCCGTGTACAGTGTACACGTGGAAACTGATTAGACTAAAACCTATACATGCGGCTATGTGTTGGGGAAGTCTTTGAGGCAATTAAGATTGAAACCGAAAGTGACAACAGATTGATTTCTGGCTTTACTAAGTTTAATATTTTAATGTAATTACGTGTGCTTTCTTGGAGACATGGAGGATTATATGTGGTTATTAAGCCTTATTCCAGTTTCCCACATGATTAATCCTCAATCATGGAAGTCTTGGAATAACGTATTTTAAATCAGTTGTTGGCTTAGTTCATGCACAGATTGACTTTGAAGCTATTCTTGCAAGGATATTAACTTGAGTTACAACTTACAATCAAATGGGGGGGCTTGAAATTAGACGCCTTATATAATTAGTTTTGGGGGGAAGTGAATTAAGTCGGTTTAAGATATAGAATGTATGTTGACTGTTTTTGTTATTAAGATTTTAGTGAGATTAGTTGAATTAGTTCGAGTAAAGTTTAATTCAAACATAAGTTTTTTAATAAGTTTAGCTCGAATTTAATTCTATGTATTTAAAAATGGATCGAGTCAACTTAAGATGTAGAATGTATGTTGATTAATGTGGTAATTAGGATTTTAATGAGGTTGGTTGAATTGACTTGAGTAAGGTTTAATTCGAACTCAAGTTTTTTACAACTCTAGCTAGTTTCAATTTAGTTATAGGTATCTAAAAATTCACACGTCAGTTCACGAGTTTTTCATATTGATATAGGTTATGATAAGTGTTGATATGCACCTTATATAACTCAAGTAAGAGTTACTTCATGTGTTTAGATTATATTCAAAGTGGATATATTAAAAGGTGCATAATTTGTTTGCAAAACTAATTTTGTACACATAAGTGTTTGGCTGTTACAAAATATTTTTTACAATTATAAAACGTTTCTAGTGGTTACAAGATGTTTTGGTAACCAATGGACAGTATGTTTCTGTAATCGATGGGTAGTTACTAAATATTTATGTAATCGATAGGTAGTTACGAAACATTTATGTGACTGCTAAACAGCCTTATCCTTCCATAGAAAATCTCTTTATATTTTCAAGTGAATTGCTATCATTAAAAAATTTTCTTTGAGGCTTGACATACATTCTAGGGGTATACAGCCTTCAACCCATAGCAAACTCATAGTAGTGGGGGCAATAGAGACCTTAATGATAGAGAACACTCGTGTCACTCCTTACTCTTTTTCTGTTTCCATTAGACACTTTTCCTAACAATAAGCATCCAGCTTGGGCTATTAGTTGAGGCCCAACTCATTGGCTCCAACTTCAAAAATAGTTGAAACAGAGATCATTGAACCTTGGAAGATTGGATCACTTAAATAACGCCACTTAATAAGTGTTTTCTTTATTTACTACTTTTATTCGTGAACCTTAAACTAATTTGAGCGTTTGAAGGTTTTCTTCGGGTTTACCAATGATCCTAACACTTGTCTTGAATGTCAGGATCAAGTCTTCAACTCCTATTTGAATATGTCAAATTGGAATGAGGAGTGAAACTTTTCCTACTTACATTACATATATATTTTAAATATTTAATTTTAGTGCATTAGCAGTAGTAAAAGAATAACAACACTATTTTTTCCATTAACAAGAAGTGAGAACTATTGGCGAATTTACATATTTTTATATTAAATTTAAAAAGTATTTATTAAATTGGGGTTATGATAATATTATTTTACTAATAATAATGATAATTGTTTCTTATAATAAAATAAAAACAATTCAAAATATATGTTAATATTAATTGATGTGTACATATATATATTTAACAATATCATTTGAAATTATTTTTAAAAAATAATTTTAAATGTAAATTTTTCCAAACTGAGCTCTAATTTAAACGCGATGACTATTAACCAAATATTAACTGTTAATATTAATTCTAAGGCCCGCCGCCACAATTGAATCATGCGTTTCCGTACTAACACAGAATTTCAAAATTTTATTATTAATATTATCCAATAAAACTTTTATAAGGACCGCAAATGTCAATCCACGTGTCATCTAACATATTGTATTGGCTTGACAATAAACAAAACCTGAAGTCAGGCGACAATTTAAAGTAAATTTTTTGGAGGCTTTGCTATGCTCAGGTAGTCAAGTCGGCTATGGATGTACTGTGTTTTTGCCTTTGTGGAAAGGAAATTATTAGTTGGAGGTAAATTGGTATTTGTGATAATTTATTTTATTTATACTATATAAAGATTTTTCACAATTACAAATCAAAATTTTCCACCAAGACATTAAAATTTGATTAGCTCATTAAGTATTTTATAACTATTTTTTTCCCCACCAGCGCACTCAAAGCAACTATTGTGATTCCTTTCTTCCCTCTCATGTTCCCAACCTCCCACTCATGCTCCCTAAATAACTAATGACTATTTTATACACGTAAGGACATTGTACCGCATATACTAATATATATATATATATTTGTACAAATATCTATGTATAAGCTTTTCCTACAAATTTAAAATTGCAGTTACACTTGCTACACTGAACTACTAATTGTACCCTTAATTTTTAATTTTAAAAAAAGAATTGTCGAAATGGCAAAACACTAAGATATATCCCCTTTTTAGAGTTTTGACGTAGGAATTTTTTGTCATGCATAAGTGTGTTTAGTGTTAAAATTACTTTATTATTAATTTGCACTATATAAAAAATTAATGTTTAATAATACAATTAACATTAATACTATCACGATATAAGTTTTTGTACATATGAATGACGTGGCAGAATAAATAGTTTCTGGAACAACTCTTTAATTCTTTTGAGCAAATGGTCTATGTGTCTTCTATTTCCTTAGTAAAGGTTGCTGGAAAATATATTTTGCTCTAAGTTTATTGTTTCTATTATTTTAACACATTCAAATTAATATTTGAATTCTTAATATATATTTTCTTTCAAAAAGACCATCTCACTATAAACAATGACGTGACGATGTTAAATTTCAACTATTACCTTTTTCTAATATATAGAAATCGATTTCGTCTTGTATGATTCAATTCAAAATTTACAATAAAAAAGCATGCATATGTATAGCTATTTTTCAACAAAATATATAATAAAAACAATTGAAGTACAAAGCATACACTAAAAATTGAAGTACAAATTGGCGTGTCTATAAAATTCATAAAACATTTGCAAACATATAGCAATATTGACTGAATTAAGAATAATTTTACCATATCTTAATATATATTTATAATCATGATTTTTCCAATGAAAGTATAAATCATAGCCATCCATCCATAAATCAATTTTTGCATGAATTGCCAGACCGCTAAAATGAATCTATATACAAAAGCAATAACTATTATGCAAGAGATAATAAACTCGCAAAAAGTCAAGATTCTCATTTGGAAGAATAATGAGAATAATCATATATTCAAACAACAAAAAATTAGGCATCAATTATGATCAATATATAATGATATTCAATATTCGTAGTTTTAACTATAAAATTGACTTATTTGAATATAAAATAGATGCTTTCATAATTAACCCAGGCTAAAATCAATTCATAGAGAATGATTATTTTTTTTCTTTTTTTTTTTATATATACTAATTTTTCTTTGAATAATGTGTAGTTAACTATTTGCACTTGCAACGAATATAAATACTATAGATTGATAGTTCATAAATTTTATTGTGTATCATTTAACTTTACATTTATTCAGAAAGTTTGTAGTTGTAATTTATAATTATAGTTATAAAATTAATTTCGGAATAAGTTTTACAAAGAAGGAACGCAATCTTTTGATAATGCCACTAGTAAACACTACTGAATCTCAAATAGTAAATATTAAAATAATATTATAAAAATATTCAAAAATTTTATTTTTTTCAATTTTAACCGTAGAATTGCACGCGTTTTGGGTCAAATAGCATATAAGGTTTTTAGATGGAAGGAGCAATGATGAACACTAATATATCAATGGTATCAACTTTTAGATTCATGAGGGGCACTATCAATTTATTCTATGTGCAGTTTTTTCATGGCGCTGTTGGTGAGATATTTGTGTGGACAAAATGCATTGAAATTAGTGATCCCAATAGCAAGTGTAACTTTTCAAGAGTAGTTTATGGTACAATCTTGATTATACATGTCTTATGTGAGGAATGCATAAATATATTTAATTAAATTGTTTGATTAAAATGTGAAATTATAAACTTTTATTTTAATAATTAATTGACAATATAATATGTATGTTTAACATGTTACTTATACGATTAGTTGATGGTTGATTATAATCATATGTTAATGGTTTATTGTGTTAAAAAATTGACTATTAATAATAAAGTTTTATATTAAATACTTATTTAATTTATTCAAATGGAAAAACTATTTTTTCGTTTCTACAATTTAACTGTGTATGCACTATTAATCCCAAATTTATGGTATTGAACATTTTTAGTCCAAATTTTATATATTTTTAAACAGTTTTAGTCCTTCAATTTTTCATTTGAAATTTTGACGAAAATCACTATCTATTTATGAAAAAAAAAAAACTTAAACTTTATCTATTGATGAAAAAAACCATAGATTATGAAAAGTCAATTTAATCCTCATTGAAAAATTAAAGAAAATAAAATTTTAAAAATTAAATATCACGAAAAACCCTCCACAAAAAATATTTAAAATAATACATATTTACATATATGTGAATATATATACACATCTATATTATATATATAAACACATATATATAAATATGTATATATAAACCCCAACCCCACCCCCAACCACCAACCAAATTTGATTTCTGTGGCCGACTGCCGCTCGACCAGGCAGACAGATTTGGCCATGGCCGGGCGGCTGCCCGGCTATGGGCTGGTGGGAAAGGAGGGGGTGGGATGGCGGGGTGGGACCGTTGGAGTCATCTGATGGTGTGGGAGTGGGTGGGGTGGCGGTGGGGGGCTTGTGGGGTTAGGGGCTGGGGTAGGAAATTGACTCATTTTTGGTTTTTTTAATTTTTCATTTTTTTACTTATTTATTTTTAATTAAATATTAATTTACTCAAAGCATTTTAAATACAACTATATTTTTATATATTATTAAAAGTATTAATCCAAAATAATTATTTTTAGTTATTTTATTTGTTTAAAATTTATTAAATTATATTTTTCAAAATGATTTAAACTATATTAGAATCATATTAAAATGATTAACATTAATTAAGTGCTTATTTAAAATTAAATTATATTGTTAGGATGATAGTTTTAGATTTTGTATTTATTCTTAAACTTTTTATTTTAGTTAATAAAAATATAATTATATTTAACTATATTATTCTATTATTTTAATATCATAATATTTATATATATATATATAATTCAAAATTATAAAATTATGTTATCTAACATAATAGATTTTTTTGAAAAATATTTTTTTATTATTTTTTTAAAACATTTACTAAGCACTTAATATACTAAAATTTAAAAATGCGAACTAACAACTTATTGTACAATTAATGATAACTTGTTGTAAAAAGACATATATATGATATACAGGTGGCAATGGGTTTGAGTTGGGTCAAGTTAGAAGTATTATATAAATTTGCTCAATCTGAACCCAATCTATTTAATTTTCAATCTGATAAGCCTAGACCCAAAACCAACCCACTCCAAATCAAGTCAACCCGGGTCAACTTAATTATAAATTGGAGTAACCCAATAACCCACAACCCATTCGACAATGATAGTGCAAACCATATTTTACATTGCTTGTTACTATAGATTTCACTTCCACAATCCATTGTCATTGCGCATTGAAGGAATAAATTACATAAACATTTGTATAATATGAATAATATGTTAGTCAGTATTAACTTGGTGGATTTGAAGGCTTAGCCCAGCTTGAAAGTTGTTTACATAAGCATAAACCTCGTCATTTTAATAAATCCTAAAGCCTTTGCCCAACTTGGAAGTCGACCTAAAAACATATTTTCTACCAAGGTTTCAATTAGATCGAAATAGCAAATAAATTTAAATTTTTAATTAATATACTCAAACTTGTAATAGACCTTGATCGACAATAGTCAATATGATAAATAACGAATGCATAATTATAAAAGTTCAAATTTAAGTATAAAATAGTATTATTTAAACAAAAAGCAATACTAACAACATAAAGAATTCCATAAAAAACTAATGAAAGAAATCAAATATAATGAGCTATTATTATTAGTATTACGTGGTTGGCCTGCTAGGCTCTGCAAGTTTTTAAAAGAGCCTAAGTTTAGCATATTTAGTTTTAAAAAATTACTTTTTAAGCTTTAATTTGGTATTTTTTTTAAATAGGTTACGACAGTGTAAGCTATAAGTAAGTTAGGTCATAGGCCCCTGAAGAGTAACTTCACCTATTTCCATCCCTAATGGCGGCTGGGCATAATAAGAAAATAAAGTTATGGCTTTCTTTTTTTTTTTATCTTTTTATTAGGCATTTTAGGCCTTTTTTTATTGTGAATATCTAACTTATATATATATATATATATATATATTAATATTATGTGAGTTGGATTGGGTTGGGATGATGGGTCATCCAAAAAATAATTTCAGGTCGGGTCAATCCATGACCCAACCCAAACCCACCTAAAATTTTTGGATTGTATATCGGATCGACCTAATTTCAACCCAACCCAATAAGCCCTAGCCCAAACCCATTAATTTCATGTCGGTTTCGTGTTGAGTTGTTGGGTCGGGTTAGAAATTGCCACCTCTAGTCTATGATACCTCATATGAAGTAAATACTAGCATACCTTATCATAGACATACCCAACTTTTTATTTTATACATCCTCTACATATCAAAACTCATCTAAATTTATTACGACCTCCTAATGATTAGAAAATATTATATGCTAATTATAATTCAGATTGCAAATCATCTAGACTTGTTTGTCGTATGAAAGGAAGATTAAATTACAAGACACTACAAGAAAACAACAATAAGTAATAAAAAATATATAGTAACAACGTTCTCACAAATGATATGTATATTAAGTGACAAATAATTTTGTTTACCACAACAATAGGTTTATAAAAAGTAATTAGTAGGAATTAAAAAAACTATATAAAAACATTGCTAATAATAATTCAAGGCATAACATCTGGTAATTTTATTAATAATGTGTTGTTGCTATTTATGTGATACTACTGTCAAAGGTGATAATTTATGCATTATTTTATATCACTAACATTACAAAAAAAATAGGGCGTCAACTACATCGAATTCGTATCTGATGCTAAAAATTCATAGCTTTGGCTACGAAATTATCCTAACCAAGTTCGAAACTTATGTCCTTGTAGCTAACCCTCATTATGATCAATTCCTAACTGATGTTCGTTTTCTTTTATAAATATATTAATTTTTCTATGAACAATACATAAGTAATTCGTTATGCTTCGAGCATATAATGTTATGAATTCATCATTCATAATTTTTATTGATTATAATTAAAAAAAATACATTTGATAAAAAACTTCGTAGCCATAATTTGTAGCTATAGCTACAAAATTAATTTCATAGCAATTTTTTTGTGATAGATACTTTGGAAATGTTTGATTATATTTTTTGTGTGATTTTATTATATGTTTATTATGTATTTTGGGAGAATAAATTATTGGAGAATGTGAAAGTTATTTTTTAGTATATTTATTTATGTTTTGGGGGAGATAATTTTTTTCCTGTAACAGTCAAATTAATACTTTTTGTTGGATTTTTGGAATGAAAATAGAATTGAGTCATTTTTTTAATGTTAAAATAATAATAATATATATATATACATCATATAATATATATATGTATATATTAAAAAATATATATTTTAAAGAAAAAATAAAAATATATTTAATTATATTTCCCTAAAATAATTATTTTAGGAAACATAACCAAACATTCTCTTTGTTTTTTCATAGTGAACCACTATTTACTATAATAATATATATTCAATATTCATATGCGACTTGACTGTTATCTTACGTATAATCAGAAAAATAGAAAAAATTAAAAAAAAGAGGTAATTTTTTTTTTTTGAAAAAAGGACTAAGTGGCATGTACATGTCATGGTGCCATCGTGAAATAGACACGAAGACGATGTTAACATCGACAAACTATATCAACGTCATGCATTTGTAATGGAATGCCTTATGTGGACGAACAACGTTGTGACAATTATTACGCGCTTGTAATATATCTACATTAATAATCACTTGAATAATTGGATGTTTACGCGTACGTGTTTTGTTACAATTAATTAATCAGCTTCATAATCCCTTAATTACGTAAGCATGACAATGTTGTAGAGTTGGGTTTTGAGCTGTTGACGTGGAATGGAGTGGTCAATGTCAATTATGTGCACCAAATTTTCATATTATCTTATCTTACATTTAATATGTGTCATATATTTAGGGGCGAGAAAAGTCTCTCTTAAGTGTTAGGATTGAATTCAATTTTAGGAAAATTAATAGTTGTGAAAATTTAAATATTTTTTAATGGAGGCTGGTTCATTTGGAAAACTTGGTACTCAAGCAAATAGTGCTGTAAACAATTTGTGAGATATTTTGTGGAAGTAAGAACTTAGAAATTGAAAATAAGATGATGTTGAAACTAAGATTTGTTTTTTATGCGCATATATATATTTTTTTTTTGAAAAAATACTTTTCTAAAAAAGATCAATATTGTCAAATCATAAAATTAAAAATTGATTTGAAAAAGAATGATGAAAACTAAGAATTCAACAAAAGAATCTGTAAATCGTACTACTCAAGTATCATTGTATTAAAACGATATTAATTAATTTAAAAAGAATAAAAAATTAAATTGCTAAATTTACGTGAAAATAAATTCTTAATAATTATTTTTTTAATAATATATTTCAAATTTAGATTAAGATGATGAGAAAAATAACTCAATGCAAAAACATTACTTGTAAATGTTTGAAATATTACTTAAAAAATTATCAAAATATTATTTTTTAAAAAATATATATTAAAAATGCGGTTGTAAATATGGTAATACGAAAATAATATTTTGATAACTGTTTCGCAGTGATTTTTAAGGCTAATATAGGATAAAAATTTTTTTGGTATCACAACTATCTAAAATATCTATAACTTTCTAATTTTAAGGCATCTTATTTAAAAATATCTAAACCCATTTTCACTTTAGAGTTCAGTCCTCATCCATCAATTTCTTATTTTGAAATCCCCATCTAAAGTTTCAATTTTGAGTTAACTCCCCTAAACCAATTCCCAGCTCATCCCCTCCCTCTCCCTCTCTCTCTCTCCTGTTTTATATTTCACTCTCGCCGAAATGTGGGTCTCCATCTTTTTTTTTTTTAAAAATTTTTCTACAATAGCCTACAGTATCCTAGCAGGAAAAAGAAAGTTTTTTCTCCATTTCCGCACGGTAAAACATCATTTTACTCTTTCATAGCAGTAATTCTTTTTTTTTTTTTGAGCTTGAAAAAATGTTGCATAATGTGGAAGAACCTCAAATTCAACTGTTAGGGAGTCGTTTGTACAATGAAAAAACTATATATCATGTCCGTTTTTAAGATCATGACACTAATGGAGTTGTATTTCCAACTTGAGAAAAAATGGTGTGAAATTTGTCCTCAATTCACATAGTGCAATACCTTGTTCTCAATCAAAAAATGAATATGACTTTGAACGCTGAGGAGGATGTGTCCAATACGATTCACCTATGTTTGTGCATAAAAATGACCTTAGTTGACATGATGGTTGTGTGAAAAAGTGAAGATAGTGGACGAGAAAGGCAAAGTAGCTATATGAGCAAGTAAATACTTCAGATCTTTAATTTTGTACTGCATTTTTTTTTTAACATACTTTCATTGTCACAAGTGGTACCTCTTTGCATTATTATTACTCTACTTTTCTATGTTAAAAACTGTATTTGTTAAATTCAGTACATCGCTCTTTTATGTTAAATGCTGGATATATGTATTTTAGTACTTAGCTTTTCTATTTTTCAGTACTTGCTCTCTTATGTAAAATATTGGATTATGCTATTTCAGTACTAAACTGTTCTATATAAAGTACTGAATTTGTTCATTTCAATAATTAGCTCATTTATGTTAAATACTGAATTTGTTGGTTTTCCACTGCTTAGGTCTTCTAGTTTAAATACTATATTTGGTCATTCCAGTACTTTGGTCTTCTTTGTTAAATACTGGAATTGTTCATTTCAGTACCTAGCTCTGCTTTGTTGAATACTGAAATTGTTTATTTGAGTATTTATCTCTTATATATATATGTTACGCACTAATATTGTTGCACTTTATTCTGAATATTAGCACCAACCAAGTAAAGGAAGAACCAGCCATTAATACACTGATGTGATACCTCAACCAAGTTGTAGAAGGATATAGAGAATTCCATCTTGAATTTGATATTTGGGTTATCATGTGTAAACCTGTGGTAGAGACGTTCATAATTGTCGTATATGCAAAGAAGTTGAAGTATTTGTACTATATCATATTTTAATTAGAGAATTTTTATAGAATTATTTCTGCTACATACTTTGTAAAATATGGACATGTAGCACTATCGTTTCAGTGTGAAAGGAATTATGAATGAGTATTCTTTTTAGCTATTAGGAATGTTTATGTTGGAGCTATTGTCCAAATTTATTTTTTGTTTTATCATAAAGATAAAAACTCATTTTATTAAGGTACTATCTCATTTCAACAAAATAATACTTCATTTTTGCAACAAAATGCTTGGTTTTAGAAGAATAATACCTTGTCTTTAGCATTTAATATTTTATCAAAATGATTCTATACTTACATGTTGCATGTCTAATTTGCCTCAAATTACTAGTGAAACCAAGAACTACCTTTATGTACTTAATCTGCTAAGGTTGGGTACTTAATATGCGTGTTTCGATACTTGCTTTTCCAAAGGCTGAATAAGGCTCAATTTGATGCGTGGAACAATATATAAGTAGCCCTAACACAACAAAATCATGGTTGAAGAAATGGTTTGGATACACACATGTTGAAATGATTTGGAACACAAACTCTCATATCCAACCACTTGTGCTTTCATTCATAGTAGTGTGAAACCATTCATGTATGATACTGTAAATCCCTAATGTGCTGAAAATGATACAATATGGTCTTATGATCATGCATGTAACGCCCCTGACCCAAGGTGGGTGCCTCAAGTCAGGGGGCTATTATTCCAATAGATATTGCCCAACAAGTAAAAAAAGAGCTGCAAATACACTAAAAGGAAAATTCTTCATATATCTTAACTACTAGTAATTCACACATGTACAACATTATAACATCCAAAATGGTGCGTCAAGGCACACTACATCACAAGAAGGTCTCAGCAGTCCAACACTGTCTGATTACATAGGTCAAAATTATATACAATATGAACGGTCGTGCCTATCCCTATCAAGCCCTCACGTCCTCATCTGGGAAAAGAACAAAATAAACAATACAAGCCATAAGCCCAAATGACTTAGTGAGTTAATAATGAAGTGTTGAACACAGTACATAGAGGCACAACAAGCGAGTAAAGATGTAATAAAGGAAGATTTCCCGGTGTTCACAAGGATGCAAAATACATATTGGGCGCAAGTAACTATTGATATAGAAAGACACTAAGAAAAGAAAAAAATTATCAGTCAATGAACATTTTCAGTAATGAGTTGTTGCCAGTTCTCTTACCTTGTAACTACATTTTCAAAAAGATGAAAATCCTTATTCCTTCTGTCTCGAGTGATCGGCTCGGATAATGTACTATAAGCAGTAGGCATGGCTAGCTACATGCTTCATCCCCCCTATAGCCAGCTACCTCCAATTGACTACGGAGCTAGATGTATTCAGTAGAGTATCAGCTGAAGGTTGGTTGCCGTCGGTCAGTTCTACCCAGTCCACCCACAGCCAATCCCAAGGCCTACCCCTAAGGGTATCAATTATATCAGTTATATTCATCCATATCATGTATGGTGTCCAACAGCATTGGAAATAATATATCAAGTCGCCATGTTAAGGAACACACAAATAATTTCAACAACAAACAGGTTTTCTAAATAGCATGGTGATATTTTGAAATCATTTTCAGCTTCCTCAACACAATAGCCAATTTCAGTTGAAGTACTATAAATTAATATCACCAAAAGTGCTCAGTGAAAAAGGGCGATGCGGAGTACTACTTTCATAAATAGTGTGATTTCTCAAAACTCGTGTGCACACTCAAAACTCAAGTGGGTACAATTCAGGAATCATGAGAGAGAAACGATGTAAAATATCAAGAGTATCACCAAAATCAAGAAATGGTATATCATAAGTGAACAATTACTTACAAGCAGGCCAGAAGTAAATGATGGGGATATATCTATAAACATACATGTAGGAGATAAGATTCACACCAGGTTTGATCACAAATGACACAAGAATCAACGACACAGAATAGTTCCAGAATATTATCAAATGTTGCCCAAGGATTAGTGAGTATCATAGAGCTAACAACAACAATTGGGTCTTAGCGCAATCAAAATCATACAATCGAGATGTACAATAATTACATATGTTCTTTTCTCAGCAATGAAAACTAATATAAACTCACCTGATAATCCTCGTCAGATAACACCCTCATGGTCACCAGTGATACATGTGCTCTCGTCACCTAATTTCATTAGACACAATATCAAAAGCTGATCTTTAGTAGTATTACATTACTTTTATGAAATAGTGATTTGTTTTTATTAAGTCATAATATGTTTTCATTCCGAAGGAGGTCTCCATATCTCCTATTAACGAACAATTGATTCATCAGGAATGAGGTTGCCTTTATGTGGCTACAAATGACACTCTCTTGGCCCCTAGCATCAATATATATAATTCACTTAACTTCCACAATTTCATTCCTGAAGTTGGCAATTTAACTTTAATTTTTTTCAATAGCAGTCATTTAATCTAATTTAGTTGCTTAGAGTCATCCCAACTAAATCCATACTTAGGTCCACAATCAAACGTCTAGAAATCAAAATCACATCCGTATATCGGTCAACTTAAGGTTCAAATCCATGCTCAAATTAATTTAAGTTTAAGTTTAAATCAATTCAAGGTAAATTAATTTGATAAAAATCGAAATTTAACCAATTGGACTAGCTAGAGTCCAATTCAAGGTTCAATTCCTACCCAGACGTATTCGAAATGAAGAGCTGGAATTTCTATAAGTGGGCCGCGGGAGCGTCGCCATTGACCTCTGTTGACTGTCATCGGAGCTCAACCACTACTACCCGAAGACACGCATTTTTGCACCCAACCAAACCCCCAACTTAATTTCTTTCAATTCACCCTCATCGCCATTTAATTTCGCTGAAAATAGTGGCTATGCCACCACCTGCCGCCACGACTTCTCCTCCAAAATTCCTCCTTCTCGGGCCACGAAACTCCAATCCAAAACCACCGGTGTGTTCCTCACAGTGAACCGACACAACCCGCCTGTTATTTTCAAGCTTCAACCTATAACATCCACACCACATCACCACCATGCACCTTCCTCTATCGGCCACTAGGTTACCCATTTTCCTTGATCATTTTCATTAAAACTTGGTATGGTTGTGTTCGTGGTGAGGTAAGGAACAAAGTTATCGGACTAGAATTTGATTTTGGGGTGAAATGGAGTTAAATTGAGCATTGCAAGCTCTGGGTCATTTTTTGAGAATTTGGAAAAGTTTGGTCCTTGATATATATATAAACTAACTTTCTTCTAATTACACCGGCCTCCCCACAGGTTTCCACCACTTTCACTTTGCCCCTCCAACTTTTAATTGCCTTACACAAAGGCCCCAATTTTTCGTTTCAGCCCCCATACTTTGATTTCTTGCATTTTGACCCTCTCAACTTTTAAATTTATGTCAATTAGGTCCAATTATATTAATTTCTAGCCCTCCCGATTTTCTTAACTCTACTAAGGCCCATTTTAATTTAAAATTTATTTAGTTAAGGCCTAATTCAAAGTATTTTGTCATTAATCTTTCCTAGATATTTTAATTAATTAATCCTTTAATCTATACTACAATTTAAATTTTAAATCCTTCCGATTTTCATTTATTTCTATGATTTGGGGTGTTACAATTCTTCCCCCCTTAAAAAAATCTGGTCCCCAGATTCGTACCTGAAAATTGAAAGAGTTTAAAATAATGCTACCACATAAAGTCATCTCATTCTCAGATTGCTTCTTCTACATTCTAATTCTTCCATAGCACCTTCACCTGGGGTATCTTTCGATTCTTGAGTTCTTGAAACTTATAATCCAAGATGAAAATTGGTCGCTCTTTATAGGAGAGGTCACTCTACAACGAAATATCTTCAAAGGATATGATGTGAGAAGGATCAGGATAATATTTTCTTAAGCTGCGAAACATGAAATACATCATGTATTCCAGTAACATTAGGCAGTAGCATCAGTCTATAAGCCACTAGCCCAATCCATTCGCAGATTCTGAAAGGTCCGATATATCTGGGACTGAGCTTTCCTTCTCTTCCAATTCGTTTAATGCCTTTTCGAGGATATACTCTAAGGAACACCTCATCTCCTACGTTGAACTCCAAATCTTTTCTTCGTTTGTTAGCATAGTTTTTTTGACAATCTTGGGCTGCTTTCATTCGTTGCTTTATTATCTAGACTTTGGTAATAGCTTCTTGAATGAGTTCTGGTAGTATGCCTGTCGGTGCTTTACTATCATAAGTTTTTAGCTTGTCAAGATCCCAATGTAGAGGGGATCGACATTTGCGGCCATATAAAGCTTCATAAGGTGCCATCTAAATGGTAGCTTGATAACTGTTGTTGTAGGAAAATTCTATTAACGGAAGATGTATGTCCCAACTACCCTTGAAATCCAACGTGCATGCTCAGAGCATATCTTCTAGGATTTTGATAACTCATTTAGATTAGCCATCGGTCTGTGGGTGTGCAGAAGTACTGAACTGCAATTTCGTTCCCAAATGCTCCTGTAGACTTTTCCATAACCTTGAAGTGAACTTAGGATCCTAATCAGATACAAAACTATTTGGGATCCCATGCAAATGAATAATCTCCTTGACATAGAGATCTGCTAGGTTCTCAACTCGATAATGAGATTTCACGGGTAGGAAGTGTGCAGATTTGGTTAGTCTATCCACTATCACCCATATACTATTGTATCCATCTCGAACAGTGGGTAGGTCCACCATAAAATCTATGGTGATATGTTCCCAGTTCCAATTAGGAATTGGGAGTGGTTGTAAGACTCCTTATGGTTGTTGATGTTCGGCTTTCACCAGCTGGCACGCCATGCATGTTTGCACATACTCAGCAATATCTCATTTCATTCCATTCTACCAAAAATGCTTCTTCAGGTCATGATACCTCTTAGTGCCACTCGGATGTACTGTATATTTGGTCCGGTGCGCTTCATCCAGAATTTTCCCTCTTAACCTCTTGGGTATGCATATACATTGACAAAACCGTCAAATGCCGTAGTCGTCAGCCTTGAATTCTAACTCCTCAAGACTGGAGCTAGCTTCTTTTTATTTCAAAATCTTCTCATCTTCTGAGCTTTTCAGAGTTCATCATACAGTTTGGGACAAACATTAAGCTCTGCAAGCCATGCACGGTTTCTCATCTTTACGATAGATTGCTCCTCTCAATCTTCCTATGCTCTCTGTCCCTATACATGAGCTAGCTTACCCTTTCGACTCAGCACGTCTACCACTATATTGGCTTTTCCCGGATGATAGATTATAGTATAATCATAATCCTTGAGGAATTCTATCCATCGACGCTATTGCATATTCAAGTCCTTTTGGGAATGCAGATATTTCAAACTTTTGTGATCAGTATAAACCTCAAAAACTACACTGTATAGATAATGCCTCAATTTTGCCAGGGCAAAAATTACTGTTGCCATTTCAAGATCGTGTGTGGGGTAATTCTATTTGTGAGTCTTGAGTTTCCTCGAAGCGTATGCAATCAGACATCCTTTTTTGCATCAATACACACCCAAGTCCTTCTCGAGATGCATCAGTGTATATTGCAAATCCCTCTATCCCTTCAGGAAGAGCCAAAATTAGAGCTAACATTAATCTTCTTTTTAACTCTTGGAAGCTTTGCTCGCACTCCTCATTCCATTCGAATTGTTGATCTTTCTAAGTAAGTTTAGTCAGTGGACTCGCCAACTTGGAGAAATCTTGTACGAATCTCCGATAATATCCTGCAAGCCCTAAGAAACTTCGTATTTGTATTATATTCTCTGGCTGCTTCTAGTTGATTATCGCCTCAACTTTCACAGGGTCAACTTCTATCCCGACTTCAGATATGATATGTCCCAAGAAGGTTACTCGTTCTGACCAGAACTCACATTTGCTAAACTTGGCATACAACTGATGTTTTCGAAGGGTCTCTAAGACCAAGTGTAGGTGAAGGGCATGATCTTCCCCGGTCTTAGAATACACCAAGATGTCGTTGATGAAAATTACTACGAATTGGTCTAGGTATGGACGAAAAATTATATGCATCATGTCCATAAATGCTGCCAGGGAATTACTCAATCCAATGGGCATTATCACGAACTCATAGTGGTCATATCGAGAATTAAATGCCGTCTTCGGGATATCTTTATCTCGAATCTTTAGTTGATAGTAGCCCTGCCTCAAATCTAACTTCGAAAAGACTGTGGAACCCTGTAGTAAGTCAAATAGTTCTTCTATATGGGGCAAGGGATACTTGTTTTTGACAGTGATTCTATTTAATTCCCGATAGTCAATACACATTTTGAGCGTCCCATCTTCCTTTTTAACAAACAGCACTGGTGCCCCCCAAGGAGAGATGCTAGGTCGAATAAATTTTTTTTCTAATAGTTCTTGTAACTATTTTTTCAACTCTTTCAGTTCCGCGGGTGCCATCCGATATGGGGTCTTTAAGTATGGTTCCGCTTCAGGAAGCATAGAAATAATGAACTCTATCTCTCGATCAGGAGGCAAGGACTGTAATTCTTCTGGAAACACATTAGGAACTCACTTACCACCATCACTTCCTTTAACTCTGTTTGATCTCGGGGTTTATTTATAAGGTAAGCTAGAAATCGATGACCCTCTTCTATTAGAATTCATCTTACCTCTACAGCGGAGATAAGCTGTACAAGTGGAACAAGATCATTAGACTGACACATTAGAATTAACATCGCTTCCCCAAGTCTAATCTGCTTAGTGTAGCAATTCACTTGTGCTTGATGATGATAAAACCAATCCATCCCCAAAATCAAATCATAATTTTGGATCGGCATTTCTATTAAGTTAGCTATATACTCTCTATGGTCAATTTTAATTGGACAGGCTCTATACATAAGATTAGTCACCATTCATACACTCATAGGTGAGTGTACTTCTGATTGGTATGGCATGTGTTCCAGATGTAATCTCAATTTAGGTGCAAAATGTGTAGATATGAAGAAGTAAGTAGCACCAATATCATAAAGAGTTTTACCAATAATATCATAAATAGAAATCATACCTTCTACTACATCATTTGGATTGGGCCCATCTTCGCCAGTAATAGCATATGCACGTGCTTGAACTTTTGGTTTAGCATTGGAACTCAAAACCTATTTACCTTTACTTTCTTTAGCCTGAGTAGGTACACAACGGGAGTGAGGGCAATGCCAGACCATGTGTTGATCATTGCCATAGCGAATACATCTCCCTTGTTTCCTCCAGCAATCCATCTTCTTGTGACCGGCCTTCCCACAAAATCTGCATTCTCCTTTATATGCACCTAGGGCAGAGAATGATGTGTTTTCGGTCTGATAAGGGTGAGGCCTCGATATTCTTACTTAGGGCCTATTCTGCTTTCCCCCTGAATTATCCTTACTACCACTAGGAGTTCGAAGCCCAATGACTTTTCCCCGTCTAACTCTTTCCTCAATTTTTTGCAATTCTCAGGATTCTGCTTCTACCTGCGCGCTATAGTAATTTGGTAGGTTCCAGGAGATGAGAGTTCACTGAATATCAAGCCGAAGTGTGTCAACAAATTCTTTTGCCCTTCGTTCCTCATCCCTAAGTATACGCGGTGCATTCGGATTAACATATTGAACTGGGCTTCATATTGTTCCACCGTCATATGTCCCTGGATGAGATCCATGAATTCTTGCTCCCGGGCTTTTTTTACGACTTGCGGCATGAAGTTGTTCATAAGTTCTCGAGTAAAATTTTCCCAAGTTTGGGGAACGCCATCTTGTTCCCACCGTTGTTCGACCACCCTCCACCATTGATAAGCGACCTCTTCCAACAGAAATGTGGCATAGTTAACTTTCTGTTCCTCCATGTAATGTGATGCTCGAAAAATATTTTTGATTCTTTCAACCTAAAATTCTGCTTTTTGATCATCAGCTTCGCCTAGGAATGTCGGGGGCTAAAATTGGAGAAATCGTTCTAAGCCTCGATCCTCTGTCCATTCCTCCTTACCTTGGTCTTGCGTAATTTGCCCTTATTGTTGGTAGAATTGCATAAATTGCCACCACATGGCATGCATTAGCTCTGCCTGTTGTCTTTACTCTGAATGATTGACATGGGGATTCTGGTTCACCTCTTCCTCTTGTCGGGATGGTTCCTGATTTGATGCCTTTTTTTCTTTGACCACTGCAGGCACTTGTTCTACTGCCTGGGGGTCATCCCCTGTGACCTAAAGATGCCTGAGGGTGAGCCCGTTATTCCTTATGTGAGGCCATCTTAAAATCCAGATTCTCTTTTAGGGTTATGGAGTACTACTTGTTCTTTAAGTTCACAAGATAATCAGAAAAATGTTTCATTATATATATATATTTCTACATAAGAACATTCTTATAAAGGAAACACAATTGAGTCATCAGATTCAAAGAAAATTTCATTAACCACCAAGTTAGCTTTAGCACAATTATGTACATCCAAATTTACAAACAAAATTGGCTAAGCTAACTATTCACCTAGTCCATAGTACGCAAAATTAACTAGGCCTTAGGCGATGGCTAGTTTAATATGCTCTCATCTAATGTTGACAGAGCTATTGTCATGGTCACCCTATTGTACACACACACACACATATATATATATCTTCCCTTAGTCCTTATCATCAGTAATAATAGATTAGGCATCTTCCTTGTCCTGGTCTACATCCATCCATCCATCTATTCATTCATTCTTCTTCTTCGAAGAATTCTCTTCTTCTTCTTCTTCGAAGAATCTTCTTCGAAGAATCTTCTTCTTCTTCTTTATTTTCCTGTTGCACCTCTGCTTAATTTCCCGCTGGGACTTCTTTATCCGAGTTTTCCTCAGGTACTTCCTCTATCCTTACCTGGGCAACTTCTCTTGTTTCTTGGGGAGGTTGGGGCCTCGAAGGTCCTGCCCCTGAATCCCCTGGCACATCCATCAGTTCATTTATCATGCTCATCAAGCTTCCCATCACATCTCCAATCTGCTCCATTGTTCTCCAGTGCATTTGTTCAAAGTGTTCTTGTCAACTTTCCATGTATTTCCTCATTAGTCATAGTTTCTCTAACTTACTTTCTACTATGGTGATCTTCTTTGACTCTCTTTCTCCAACCAGCCTGTCAATTTCACTCACATGCATAACTATCATCTTGCCCCTCTGATATAATTCCACATTTTTTCGTTCAAATTCCATTACCAACTCAAAGATACGATCCCCCTGATTTCCACACATCTCAAGGAGCTTCAACTCTCTCTCATTAAACTTATAGTCTTTTTCTTCATCTTTCTCTTATTCCATAGGTCCCTTGCCCTTTCTAGGGTCCCTAGCCATCTTGCATACATAAAATCATTAATCTATTAATTCAATCTCAAATAGATATCATGTCTCTATTATATTCACGAACACCTTTAAACATAAATGCAACAAAATATATCACTCAACCAAAGGAAATATTTACAAACACATAAGGCCCAAAAGTTCTCACCACCCAATATCCTCTAATGTCAAGCTTAACTTTAACTAGACTCACCAACCCTTTTGTTCCTATGTTGGCCTAGGTCTTTGTAAACCTAGGCTCTGATACCACCTGTAACGCCCCTGACTCGAGGTAGTTGCCTCCAGTTAAAGGGCTATTATTCCACTAGATACTGCCTAACAAGTAAAAAAAGAGCTGCAAATACACTGAAAGGAAAATTCTTCATACATCTTAACTACTAGTAGTTCACACCTGTACAACATTATAACAACCAAAATGGTGCTCTCAAGGCACACTACATCACTAGAAGGTCTCAGCAGTCCAACACTGTCTGATTACATAGGTCAAAATTATATAAAATATATACAATTGTGCCTTCCCTATCAAGCCCGCATGTCCTTATCTGGGAAAAGAACAAAATAAACAATACAAGCCATAAGCCCGAATGACTTAGTGAGTTAATAATGAAGTGTTGAACACAGTACATAGAGGCATAACAAGCGAGTAAAGATTAATAAATGAATATTTCCCGATGTTCACAAGGATGCAAAGTACATATTGAGCGCAAGTAACTATCGATACAAAAATACACTAAGAAAAGAAAAAATTTATCAGTCAATGAACATTTTCAATAATGAGTTGTTGCCAGTTCTCCAACCTTGTAACTACACTTTCAAAAACATGAAAATCCTTATTCCTTCTGTCTTGAATGATCGGTTCGGATAATGTATTATAAGCAGTAGGCATAGCTACATGCCTCATCCCCCTTATAGCCAGCTACCTTCAACTGACTACGGAGCCTGATGTATTCAGTAGAGTATTGACTGAAAGTTGGTTGCCGTCAGTTCGTTTCGCCCGGTCCACCCACAGCCAATTCCAGGGCCTACCCCCAAGGGTATTAATTATATCAGTTATATTCATCCATATCATGTATGGTGTCCAACAACATTGGAAATAATATATCAAGTCGCCATGTTAAGGAACATATAAACAATTTCAACAACAAACTAGTTTTCCAAATAGCGTGGCGATATTTTGAAATCATTTTTAGCTTCCTCAACACAATAGCCAATTTCAGTTGAAGTGCTATAGATTAATATCAACAAAAGTGCTCAATGAGAAGGGGCAATGAGAAGTACTACTTTCATAAATAGTGTGATTTCTCAAAACTCGTGTACACACTCAAAACTCAAGTGGGTACAATTCAGGAATCATGAGAGAGAAATGATGTAAAATATCAGGAGTATCACCAGAATCAAGAAATGGCATATCATAAGTGAACAATTACTTACAAGCAAACCAGGAGTAAATTATGGGGATATATCTATCAACATACATGTAGGAGATAAGATTCACACCGGGTTTGATCACAAATGACACAAGAATCAACGACACAGAATAGTTCCAGAATATTGTCAAATGTTGCCCAAGGATCAGTGAGTATCATAGAGCTAACAACAACAATTGGGTCTTAGCGCGATCAAAATCATACAATCGGGATGTACAACAATTACATATGTTCTTTTCCCAGCAATGAAAGCTAATATAAACTCACCTAATAGTCCTCGTCAGATAACACCCTCCTGGTCACCAGTGATACCCGTGTTCTCCTCACCTAATTTCATTAGACGCAATATCAGAAGCTGATCTTTAATACTATTACATTGCTTTTATTAAATTATGATATGTTTTTATTAAGTTATAATATGTTTTCATTCCTAAGGAGGTCTCAATATCTCCTATTAACGAATAGTTGACTCATCAGGAATGAGGTTGCCTTTATATGGCTACAAATGGCACTCTCTTAGCCCCTGGCATCAATATATATAATTCACTTAACTTCCACAATTTAATTCCTGAAGTTAGCACTTTAACTTTAATTTTTTTCAATAGCGGTCATTTAATCTAATTTTGTTGCTTAGATTCATCCCAACCAAATCCATACTTAGGTCCACAATCAAACATCTAGAAATCAAAATCACATCCGTATATTGGTCAACTTAAGGTTCAAATCCATGCTCAAATTAATTTAAGTTTAAATCAATTCAAGGTAAATTAATTTGATAAAAATCAAAATTTACCCAATTGGACTAGCTAGAGTCCAATTCAAGGTTCAATTCCCACCCAGATGCATTTGAAATGAAGAGCTAGAGTTTCTGTAAGTTGGCCGTTGTAGCGCTGCCGTTGATCGTTGCCGGAGCTCAACGACCACCACCTAGAGACGCACCTTGCTATGCCCAACCAAACCCCTAACTTAATTTCTTTCAATTCGCCCTCCCCGTCAGTTAATTTTTCTTAAAATAGTGGTTGCACCACTATCCACCGCCGTGGCTTCTCCTTCAAAATCCTCATTCTCGGGCCATGAAACTCCAATCCAAAACCACCGGTGTGTTCCTCGCAGTGAACCCGACACAACCCGCCTGTTATTTTCAAGCTTCAACCCGTAAACATCCACACCTCGTCACCACCGTGCACCTTCCTCCACCAACCATCAGGTTACCTATTTTCCTTGGTCATTTTCATTAAAACTTGGTATGGTTGTGTTCGTGGTGAGGTAAGGAACAAAGTTATTGGACTAGAATTTGATTTTGGGGTGAAATAGAGTTAAACCGAGCGTTGCAAGCTCTGGGTCATTTTTTGAGAATTTGGAAAAGTTTGGTCCTTAATATATACTTTTCCACCACTTTTCCACCCCACAGGTTTCCACCACTTTCACCTTGCCCCTCCAACTTTTAACCGCCTTACACAGAGGCCCCAATTTTTTGTTTCAACCCCTATACTTTGATTTCTTGCATTTTGACCCTTTCAAGCTTTTAAATTTCTATAAATTAGGTCCAGTTATATTAATTTCTAGCCCTCCTAGTTTTCTTAACTCTACTAAGGCCCATTTTAATTTAAACTTTATTTAATTAAGGCCTAATTCAAAGAATTTTTGTCATTAATCTTTCCTAGATATTTTAATTAATTAATCCTTTAATCTATACTACAATTTAAATTTTAAATCTTTCCAGTTTTCATTTATTTCTATAGTTTGGGGTGTTACAATGCAATAGCTAGATCAGGCCGAATTGAACTTGATCCTTTATGTGCTGCGAATGATACCAAAAATTCAGAAACAAGTACCCACTATTGGTATTTATGTACTTAATTTGCAAATGTTGTGTACCTATTATGCATGTTTCTGTATTTGCTTTTTCAAAGGCCGAGTTAAGGCTCAATTTGATGCGTAGAACAATACATAAGACACCCATAATGTAACAAAATTGTAGTTTATTAAAGAAATGATCGTGATAGTATGTGTTGAAATTATTGGGAACTCAAACACCCACATCCAACTACTTGTGTGCTCATTCATAGTAGTATAAACCATTGAGGTATGAGCCAAATAAATCCTCCCGACACCACCATCAAAAATTAGTGCACCTATCATGGCTATATGAGTTCTAGGACTAATATGCTATGGTCTTATGATCATGGAATAGCTAGATTAGGTCGAATTGAACTCGATCCCTTATATGCTGAGAATAATACTGAAAATCCAGAAAAAAATACCTAGTATTGGCATTTATGTATTCCAGAACTGCGCTTATGTACTTAATTTGCAAATGTTATGTACCTATTATGCGTGTTTTTGTACTTGTTTTTCCAAAGGCTAAGTTCAGACTTAATTCGATGCGTAGAACAACACATAAGATACCTTAATGCTACAAAACTGTGGTTTGTTGAAGAAATGATCGTGATAGTACATGTTGAAATGGTTGGAAACTAAAACACCCACATCCAACCACTTATGCTCTTATTCATAGTAGTATAAACCATTGATAGATGTGCTAAATGAATCCTCCCAACACTACCATTGAAAATTAATGAACATATCATGACTATATGAGTTCTAGGACTAATACACCATAGTCTTATGATCATGCAATGGTCAGATTAGGCCAAATTGAACTCGATCTCTTATATACTAAGAATGATACTGAAAATATAGAGAAAAAAAGTACCCAGTGTTGGTATTTTGTACTCCAGAACTGCGTTTATGTACTTAATTTACAAATGTTGTGTACTATTATGCATGTTTTTGTACTTGCTTTTCTAAAGGCCGAATTGAGACTTAATTCGATACATAGAACAATACATAAGAAAGCCTTACATGACAAAATCATGGTTTGTTGAAGAATGATCGTGATAGTACATGTTGAAATCATTGAGAACTCAAACACCTACATCCAACCACTTGTGCTCTCATTCATAGTAGTATAAACCATTGATGCATAAGCCAAATGAATCCTTCCAATGCCACCATCGAAAATCAGTGAACCTATCATGACTATATTAGTCCTAAGACTAGTACGCCATGGACTTATAACTATGCAATGACCAGATTAGGCCGAATTGAACTCGATCCCTTATGTGCTAAGAATGATACTGAAAATCCAGAAAAAGTACCCAGTGTTGGCATGTATGTACTCCAGAACTATGTTTATGTACTTAATTTACAAATATTGTGTACCTATAATGTGTGCTCTGTACTTGCTTTTCTAAAGACTGAGTTGAGGTTCAATTTAATGCGTGGAACAACACATAAGACACCCTAACATGACAAAATCATGGTTTGTTGAAGAAATGGTTTGGATACGCACGTGTTGAAATTGTTGGGAAAACAATCACCCACATCCAACCACTTGCGGTCTCATTCATAATAGTGTGACACCATTGATGCATGGTACTGTAAATCCTTAATGTGCTGATAATGATACGTCATGGTCTTCTGATCATGCAATAGCCAGATTAGACCGAATTGAACTTGATCTTTTATGTGCTGCTGATGATATTGAAAATGTGGAAAAAAAATACCCAATATTGGTATTTATGTACTCCAGAACTGTGTTTATGTACTGAATTTTCAAATGTTGTGTACTTTTTGCATGTTTATATACTTCAAAACTATGTTCATATACTAAGTTATTCTTAGTTACTAATTTTGAGCTAACCTATAACATATATATATATATATATATCTTTACCAGTATCTATTTATAAATAAATTTTCAAATTATACTATAGATTACAAACACCATCCATTCTAATCATACAAATACACAAATCATAAATGTTATCCAGTAAGAATGCCAGAAATACTGAAACAATCATGTTAATATCCACACCATCAAATAATAACCATTCGAACATCATCAATCTTTCTTGGAATACATTAAATCATGCTCATCGGTCCTAATTTTTGTAGCAATATGTACTCAATGCACATCTATAGAACAGTCATTTGCATATTGCCAAAAATTCTTGGTGTTTTTTGTATAACACTCAGCCCTAAGACATACATAAACTTCACAGTCTAGGTCCCCATTTTTTGCATAACAATCTACCCAAGTGTGTTTGAAGCTCATCTTACCATCCAGCTCATTCATAACATATTTAAAGTACCTTGAAGAGCACCAAGATTAAAGCTCGAAGTTTGTATTACCTTCGATAGTTTGGTGTGTAGGTCCCTGAACTTTAGCCATTATTTCTACAGAAAAGAGAGACATACGTAACTACATAAAAACTGCATTGGAGATTGTAGAACTACAACTCACAATTTAAATATTGAAAGTTTGAGTTTTTGTACCAAGAAGACTTGCATAGAATACTAAATTTGAGGTTTTGTGTACTACAACTCGCAATTTAAATACTGAAAGTTTCAATTTTTGTACAAAAAAATAAAAATGAAAATTGCACAACATACTAGTTTGGAGGTTTTGTGTACTAAAAACTCATAATTTAAATACTGAAAATTTGAATGTTGCTATTGAAAAAACTGAAAAATAATATTGGATTTGAGATTTTCTACATTGCGATTCACAATTTAAATACTGAAAATTTGAATTTTCATATCATACTATTTAAAAATAATACTAATCATATTAATGATGAGCTTGTAGGAATGGATGCCTAAAAATGCTTAAACATGATTATACACATTATATACATAATAAATTAGATAATATCCCCCAAATTCAGTTGCAAACAACTAATATATGAATTATATAATTACTAAAAATTCAGATAAGTAATAATTCAAGCACACAATTAAAACAACAATGTAAGTATAAATTGGCAATATTTAAGTACAAAAAAACTTATATTAAGGTTTTTTCTTTTATAAAAGAAAAGACTAAATGTGGGTGAATTGAGTATATCAAAATCAAACCTAAAATAATTAAAACCAAGATCAAACAAGAAGCAAACAAAGAAATGTATGAAAATTCATTGTGTATTTCAATACAAGAATAACATAATAGAAAATTATACAACTTACCTCGTAGGCTATGCAATTGAAGGGCAAAAATTGAAACCCTTCTAGCTTCGACAAGAAAATGAATGGAGAAAAATTAGTCCCAAAACAAGAAAGTGAAAGAGATGAAGTCGTCTGTAAACATATTAAATTTTTGACCAACTGAGAAATGACACATGTAAAATAATATATTAAATATTAATTTAAAATTTTCTATTTAAATTCTGGGATGTATTAAATTTAATTCCAAAAGATAAATAGTTAATTTTAATTAATAATTTAATATTTATTTTATATTCAAATCAAATATTGACACGTGTCAAAGATAGAGTGTCTGTATCTCTGGACCAATCAAATTAAACATATTTGATAATGATATTATCTTTTGATGTTTGATATTATCAAAATCAAATATACCTCTTGATGTTTGATATTATTTTATCAAAGAGATAACCTTTGAAGGAGTTCAAGTCAATTAGAAGTCTTCCATCAAACATCTATATAAAGGGATGATTCCAGTTCATTTGACACAACACAAATTCCAGCATACGAGAGAAACTTTAAAGGAGTCCATCAATTCTCTCAAGCAAATTCAAGGAGATCCATGACGTTCAAGGTGTTCTTCGCGGAATTCATATATTTTTTGCGTTTGATTCGAGATTAAGGTGCGAAACCCTTAAATTGGCATTATTTTTATTCAAGGAGATCCACGACGTTCAAGGTGTTCTTCGCTGAATCCATATATTTTTTGCATTTGATTCAAGATTAAGGTGTTAAGCCCTCGAATTGATGTTATTTAAGAAAATCCACGATGTTCAAGGCATTCTTCGTGGAATCCATATATTTTTGGCATTTGATTCAAGATTAAGGTGCGAAGCTCCCGAATTGACGTTATTTTTCAAGGAGATCTACGACGTTAAGACATTTTTTGTGGAGCTCATCAAATTCAAGATTCCATTTAGAAGAAAAGAATCAGAGGATTCGATTAGAGATAGAATCCATAATTGATTTAATTGATTTTAATTTTATTTGTACAATTTTTCTTGTTTTGTAATCTTAATTTTTGCAGACAAGAAAATTTGTTGTTACAAATTTTAGCACACCCAGTGGGACTATCTCTACCTCTCATCTCTTTCCTTCATCGATTGAGGTATCATGGCCACCAACAAGACTATTGCATTGAAGATGACTACCTCAAATTCCATAAATGCTAGAGTAAGAAGTGTTGGTGTCACTACAAGAAGTATGTCCAAAAAGTCACAATTATCTTCAGAGGTAAATCCTTCACTTGAAGTTGTGGAAAAGGCATTGCTGCAAGCTATTGATACTAATGAAGGTGGTGGAGACTTAAAGGAAAAATCAACAACATCCACTCCTCGCTCAATCTCAAGTTCCTCAAGCATAGCGCCAGTGATGGTGACGAGTGCTACAAATTTGGAAGAACAAATTGCTAATTTGATGAAGATTATTGAAGGGCTAGCAAAGTATGTCCAAGAACAAGATTCTCAAATCTCCAAGTTGATGAACAATGTGGATAATGCTGAGACTAGTCGCGTCATGGAGAAATAAATAGAGGCTCAGTATGAAGTCGAAACATCCACAAAGAGGCAGCCAGTTGAAAATGAAAAGCCTAAAACAAAGGAACTGCAAGTTTCTACCGATGGACTAATTCCTGTTGACCAGCTGAGGGAGTTTATCAACGGAACTATTAAAGATAAATTTGAAGGAAGCTCTAAGTCATTTATGACTTATTCCAAGCCATATACTCAAAAGATTAACAACTTAAAGATGCCGAATGGTTATCAGCTACCAAAGTTCCAGCAATTTGATGGCAAAGGCAATCCAAAGCAGCATGTGGCTCATTTCATTAAAACTTGCAACAATGCTGGGACATATGAACATCATTTAGTTAAGCAGTTTGTTCAATCCTTTAAATGGCAATGCTTTTGATTGGTATACTGACTTAGAAGCAAGCTCAATTGATAGCTAGGGACAATTGGAGCAAGAATTTCTCAATCGTTTCTACAGTACCCGAAGGACAGCCAGTATGATTGAACTTACCAATTCTCGCCAGTGGAAAGAAGAGCCAGTTATTGATTACATTAATCGCTGGAAAAACTTAAGCCTTAATTGCAAAGATATATTATCTGAGGCTTCAGCCATCGAGATGTACATTCAAGAGATGCATTGGGGACTTCGATATATTCTGCAAGGAATTCAACCCAAAATATTTGAAGAATTGGCTACTCGAGCCCATGATATGGAGTTGAGCATATTTGCTAGCAGAGTAGAAGGGCCACCAATTCAATAGCCTCGTAAGTCTAAGGAAAAGCAAGAATTCAAGAAAGGGGCTAAACTCCTTGCCAAGGCATAGAATAAAAAAGCTATGGCAGTGAAAGCAACACCCATCAAGTTTCGTATGAAGGTAGAAAGCACAAAGGACAAAAGGAAGGATGTCTCCCAAGAAAGAGGACAAAGAAAATTGACTTTAAAGGAGATACAGACTAAGACATACCCATTCCTCAATTCTAATGTCTCTGGAATATATGATGATTTGCTAAATACAAATCTCATTGAATTACCAGAAATGAAGCGACCTAAAGAAGCTGGAAAAATTGATGACCCAAAGTATTGCAAGTACCATTGGTTGGTGGGTCACCCAATTCAGGATTGCTTCGTATTCAAAGATAAAGTGATATAATTAGCCCGACAAGGGAAGGATGATAATGATGCCTCAAATCATACTACTATCGAGATTGAAAATGATGCACTTGGTGATCATGACAGTGACATTACGTGCTACATGATAAGTGAAGAAAAAATTTCCTTTAGTGAAGCATGTTTATTTGATGAAGAAAATCATGATGTAATTGAGGAGTGCATGTCGGTAATGACTTTCATTGATAAAGATTTGTTGCTTGGCTCCAAGCCCCACAACAGGCCACTGGTTGTAACTGGCTATGCTCATGAGCAGAAAATAAATAGAATTTTGATTGATGAAGGCTCTGCAGTCAATATTTTTCCATTGCATGTGATGAAAGATTTAGGAATTTCCACGGATGAATTGACAAATAGTTGCCTAATGATCCAAGGGTTTAATCAAGAGGGGCAAAGGGCTCTTAGAATAATAAGGGTAATGTTATTGATGGTTGATATGTTGTCAACAACATTATTACATGTCATAGATGCTAAGACATCATACAATATGCTTTTAGGCCGACCTTAATTACATAAAAATGGTGTAGTTCTTTGTACTTGGCATCAATGTTTCAAGTATTGTCGAGAAGGTATGGTAAAGAAAGTGCTTGGAGATAGCAAACTTGTTACTGAAGCTGAATCACACTTAGCAGATGCCAAATAGTACACCGAAAGTATGAAAATTGCCAAGGCTAAAGAACAAGAGGAATCCAAGCAACAAGATGATTTTAATGAAGGAAACAATGTTAAAGATTTGACTCCAGTATGCAGCGGTAAAGATCACGTAAAGAGAGACACCTCTAGTAGGATCTGAGTCATTGATAGAATTGACATTTCCTCTAACCAAGCTTGATATGAAGAAGCCATCCCCTCAGCCTCTGAAAGGGTTTGTTTGCGCAACCTAAGGAGTCGAGAAGGAACATGGAGAATCACTGCATCTTCAAAATGAGAGTTGCTTTGATATAAAAGCTTATAAACTTCTTGTCAAAGCCATATATAATCCACAAGAACGTTCCATTTTGGGAAAACTCCTTCCTGAGGCTTCTGAAAAGCAAACGTATCGACTTAATACTACCCAAAAGATGTTGAAAGAAAAAGGTCATGGTGTTCAAAGTTTTCAAGCGGGACTTGGATTTGTCCCTCAGAATCCTATTCGTATTTTGATTAGAAAAGCTAATAGTAATCATATAGTTGGAGAGGAATTTTCCTCAACAAATGATATTTTTGATGAAAATGGGAAGAAAGTCTCGTGAATCTCAGTTTTTGATAGACTTGGAAAGTGGCAGCATAAAAGAACTCATAATTGGAGATTGAATTCATCTAAAATGCCAAAGTATTTGAAGTGGGTTAGTGAGCCAAAAAAGCTAAGGAGTTCAATTCCTTCACGAATGAAGCGGTGTTCTATTTTGAATATATCATATGGTAGAATCTTGAAGGTTAAACTGCAAACCATTATCTTCACACGAACTCAAATGGACGAAGAAGACAATAGAGAAAGTGTGGCCTCTTTATATCAAAATGTTGATAATACTAGTCGGCCAACTTGTCAAAATGCTATAGCTCGTCTTTTCAAGCAAATCTCCAGGCTTGTCTGCAGCGGTTACATAAGTGAAAAAGATGGCATCATGAAGATGGTTCATATAATAAGAAAAGGTGGACAAACAAGGGCATGTGTGGAATTCAAGAAGATTGAGCCCGTGGAAGAGGATATTGCGCCAGCATACCATATTACTTTCAGCGAAGAATTGTTGATTGAAGAAAAAGATACTAAAACTACTCCTCTTGCATTGGAACAAGGTATTAAAGCCACTATAGATGAATTGAAAGAGATTAATTTAGGTGATGCCAATGACCCTCGGCCTATCTACATTAGTACTTTATTGACTATTGAGGAAGAAGAAATATATGTTGAGTTATTACATGAATTCAAAGATGTATTTGCATGGTCGTATAAAGAGATGCCTAGGTTAGATCAAAAGGTAGCAGTCCATCATCTATCAGTAAAGAAAAGAACTCGTCCAGCTAAACAAGCTTAATGGTGGTTCCATCTCAAACTGGTTCCTTTAATTGAAGCTGAAGTGAACAAACTCGTCGAGGTTGGGTTCATTCATGAATTCAAGTATCCAACATGGATCTCCAGCATTGTCTCAGTAAGAAAGAAAAATGGCCAGATTCGAGTTTGTGTTGACTTTAAGGACTTGAATGGTGCTTGTCCTAAGGATGATTTTCCATTGCTCATTGCTGAACTTATGATTGATGCCACCAAAGGGCATGAAGCACTATCATTTATCGATGGATCATTCGGGTATAATCAAATACTTATGTCACTAGAGTTGACGACATTTCATACTCCTAAGGGTATATACTGCTATAAAGTGATGCCGTTTGAGTTGAAGAATCCTAGTGCCGCATATCAAAGAGCTATGCAGAAGATTTTTGATGATATGCTCCACAAGAACATTGAATGTTATGCTGATGACGTGGTTGTTAAGTCCAAAAGGCGAGAAGATCATCTCCAATATTTGAGACAAGTTTTTGAGCGCCTAAGAAAATATCAACTCAAAATGAACCCATTAAAGTGTGCATTTGGTGTTACATCGAGAAAGTTTCTGGGATTTATTGTTCGTCATCGAGGCATAGAAATTGAGCAAGTAAAGATTGATGCAATTTTGAAAATGCCAGAACCTCGAGACATCCATGAACTCAAAAGTTTGCAAGGAAAATTAGCTTATCTTCGGAGATTCATATCAAATTTAGCTGGTAGATGTCAAACATTTAGCCATTTTATGAAAAAAGACGTTCCATTTGAATAGGATAAAGCTTGTAGCAATGCTTTTAAGAGTATAAAAGCTTATTTGATGAGGCCTCCTGTGTTGGTCGCACCAGTGCCTGGACGTCTATTGATCCTTTATATCGCTGCTCAAGAACGTTCTATTGGAGCTTTACTAGCACAGGAAAATAATGAGGGAAAGGAAAGTGCCTTGTACTACTTAAGCAGGATGATGATGCCAAATGAGGTGAAATACTCGCCAATTGAGAAAATATGTTTGGCTCTAATTTTTGCAATCTAAAAGTTGAAGCATTACTTTTAGGCTCATACTGTCCGTCTCATCTCAAAAGCAAATCCACTAAAATATGTCATGTCAAAACTTGTCCTCTCTGATAGACTCGCAAGATGGTACCTTCAGTTGCAACAGTTTGAGATTATCTATGTTCCGCAGAAGGCAGTAAAAGGGCAAGTTTTGGCTGACTTCTTGGCTGATCATCCCATCCCTACTGAGTGGGAATTATTTGATGATCTACCCGATGAAGATGTCTTGGTAGTTGAAATTACACCTCCTTAGAAGATGTACTTTGATGGAGCATCCCACAGAGAAGGAGCTGGGGCTGGAGTGGTATTCGTCACATCTGATGATGAAGTATTACCATATTCCTTCACTTTAACTGAAAATTATTCCAACAACGTTGCTGAATATCAAACTCTTATTCTTGGGTTGGAGATAGCAGTTGACATAAAATAATTACATCTTAAAGTCCATGGAGATTCTAAGTTGGTGGTCAACCAGTTGCTTGGATCATATGAAGTCAAGAAGCCTGAGTTACTCCCTTACTTTAATTACGCAAAAAGACTCATTGGATGGCTTGGGAATGTAGAAATTGAACATGTGACAAGGAAGGAAAATAAGTAAGCTGATGTGTTAGCTAAATTGGCCTCTTCACTTGCCATACCTGAAAATGAAGTGTGTATTATAATATGTAGAAGTTGGGTTGTGCCGCCAATTTTTGAGATGAGGGTTATGAAGAAGATGAAAGCCATGTCGTTCAAGTATTTGAGATACAGAAGGAAGATTGACGCCAACCAATTGTGGATTATTTGAAATACGAGAAGTTACCTGATGATCCGTGCCAAAGAGTTGATATACGAAGTCGCGTAGTTCGTTTCATCTATTATAAAGGTGTGCTTTATAGGCGATCATTTGATGGAGTCTTCTTGCGATGTTTAGGTGATGATGAAGCTATACAAGCCATGGAAAAAGCCCACTCTGGAGTTTGTGACGCCCATCAGTTGGGTCCAAAATTACATTTTCGAATAAAAAAAATGGGCTACTACTGGCCAACAATGGTAAAAAATTGCATGGATTATACTCAAAGATGTCAAGCTTGCCAATTTCACGCAAATTTCATTCACCAACCACCCAAGCTATTACATCCAACTGTCACTTCATGGACATTTGATGTTTGGGGATTAGATGTGGTTGGGCCTATGACAAAGTCTTCTTATGGGCAGTTATATATATTGGCTGCAACAAACTATTTCTCTAAGTGGGCTGAAGCAATACCCCTCAAAGAAGTAAAGAAGGAAAATATTGCTGACTTTATCTGTATCAATATTATATATCGCTATGTGGTTCCTCGATACATAATCACTGATAATGGAAAGCCCTTTAGTAATAGTCTGATAGATAAACTTTGTCAGAAATTCAATTTTAAGCAGATGAAATCTTCCATGTACTATGCCACGGCTAATGGTCTTGCTGAGGCATTCAATAAAACTCTATGCAATTTGCTAAAGAAAGTAGTCTCAAAGTCAAAGAGGGATTGGCACGAAAGGATCATAGAAGCTTTATGGGCATATCGAACTACTCATAGAACACCTACACAAACAACTCCGTATTCATTGGTTTATGGTGTTGGAGCTATTTTACTGTTTGAGCAGCAAATTCCATCATTAAGGATAGCCATACAAGAAGGATTGACTGAGGAAGAAAATGCAAACTTACGTCTTGAAGAATTAGAGGCCCTTGATGGGAAGAGGTTGAAAGCAAAACAAAGACTTGAGTGTTATCAAGCCCGGCTCTCTAGGGCATTTAACAAGAAGGTGTAATCGCGATCTTTTCAAGTTGGAGATTTAGTGCTCGCTATGAAAGGGCCCATCATCATGACTCATCGAACTGGCAATAAGTTCACATCAAAATGGGATGGTCCTTATGTTATCAAAGAAGTCTATACAAAATGGTGTATATAAGTTAGTTGCTGAAGATAGATTAAGAATTGGCCCTATAAATGAGAAGTTCTTGAAGCGCTACTCTGCATAAAGTTGGGAGACTGCTCCTTGACACACGAGCTTAAACTGCATGTTGCTCCTGACCCGCATGAGTATAAACTGTGAACGGTACCCACCAAAAGTAGTGCATGTGGTTAAACTGCTAACTTGCCCCATAAAAGGTATTTTATGTGGTTAAATATCAAATACCCCACATAGTCTAAGGTGGTTAAGCAATAGATATTCCTGGCCCGCATGAGTATAAACTATGAACGACACCCCCCCTAAAATGTTGATTTCTTTGAACTACGTTATGACTTGATCCCTTTATTGGGTACGTAGGGAGCTTAGATATTCTCTAAGTTCAGTCATGAGTTTATTTTAAACATATTTTTCCTTGGTTTCATAAAAATAAAAATAAAAAGTAGTTTAGTTGTTTGAGTTTTTTTAAGTAGTTTAATTATTTTTCATTAAGTTTGAGTTTTAGTTTATTAAGTTTAAAAAATAATTTAGTTGTTTGAGTTAATTAGTTTGTTGAGTCAAAAAAAAAAAGAGAGTAGTTTAGTTGTTTTTGTATTAAGTTTGAGTTCTTAATAGTTTAATTGTTTTTATTAAGTTTGAGTTTTTAGTTTATTAAGTTTTTTTTTTTCAAAAATTTAGTTTAATTATTTTTTTTTATTAAGTTTTAGTTTTAGTTTGTTAAGTTAAAAAAAATTAGTTGTTTGAGTTAATTAGTTTGTTGAGTCAAAAAAAAAAAAAGTAGTTTAGTTGTTTTTTTTGAGTTTTTAATAGTTTAATTGTTTTTATTAAGTTTGAGTTTTTAGTTTATTAAGTTTTCCTTAAAAAAAAAGTAGTTTTATTAATTTTTTTTATTAAGTTTGAGTTTTAGTTTGTTAAGTTAAAAAAAAAAAATAGTTGTTTGAGTTAATTAGTTTGTTGAGTAAAAAAAAAAATAAGTAGTTAAATTTTTTTTTTAAGTTTGAGTTTTTAATAGGTTAATTGTTTTTATTAAGTTTGAGTTTTAGTTTGTTAAGTTAAAAAAAATAGTTGTTTGAGTTAATTAGTTTGTTGAGTAAAAAAAAAAAAGAAAAAAAAAATAAGTAGTTTAATTTTTTTTAATTAAGTTTGACTTTTTAGTTTATTAAGTTTTTCTTTAAAAAAAAGTAGTTTAATTATTTTTTTTAAGTTTGAGTTTTTAATTTATTAAGTTTTCTTAAAAAAAAAAAAGTAGTTTTAATTATTAAGTTTGAGTTTTAACTTGTTAAATTCAAAAGTAAATAAATAAATAAAAGATAGCAAGATAGAAAATAAAAATTCTATTATGTAATCTCAAAAATAAATAAATAAATAAATAAATGCAACATAGTTCATTAAAGAAGGGGGGGGTGCAAAAAGTTCTAAACAAATTTCAAGCAAAAGGACTTAAGTTCTTCAATTTTTCTTTAATAGCCTCCAAGTGTTGCATTAAAATTTGCAAATTCTCAACCATTTTTTTCCTCAATGGATAAGTACTCTTGATAGCAGCAATTTTCTCTTCAATCTCTTGAATTTTAGCTTGAGCACTTTGAAGAAATTGTTGTTGATGTTTCAATGATGAAGTCAAATTCTTCCGTTGTTCCTTCAAATTATCAAGCTCCTTCCCAATACATTCAAGCTCCTCTTAGGTGGATTTAATTTGGTTCATTTCTTTGATTTCTCTAGTTTGAGTAGAATGGAGACGACTTTTAACCTCATATGCAAGAATTTCATTGGAGGTTTTCTCAAAAGATGCTGACTTTGCTTCATCATAAGCAAATGCCTTGTCAAACAATACTTGCAATAATTCTTCCACATTGGAGATGTGAAATTTGCTGAAGCCCCTCATTGATTCAAGTACAAATTGAACACTATCTTTGATAGATGAGAGGGAATCAAATGGAGTATTTGCTATTCTCTTGTGAAGGCCATCCCACAACATTTGAAGATACTCTTTTTGATGATTAAATACAAATTTCTCACCTTCAAATACTGAAACTTGAGCACAAGGAGATGGTTGTTTAATTTTCATACTGTGAAGTACCTCGTTTTGCATAGTTGTGTCAATTGGAACGCTCATGGCCAACAAGTTAGATCCCATGATTGATCCTTGGCTACCTTGGGATGTCTCATCTTCATCAACATTAATAATTTCATTTTTCAACTGAAATGTTACATGATTTGAGTTAGCTAATGATCAAAATGGGGTTTATTTAAAGAAGACAAGAAGATGAAGAAAAGAAAATAACCTCTTTGGCAAAGTTTTCTGTTGGAGAAGGACCACTTGACTTTGGAGATTTGGGACCCTTTTATGCCTTTTCCAATGACGATCTTCATTACTACTGCTGCTTGTTTCTAAAGGATAAGGAGTCATTCTCTTTTCTTTTGGAGGCTCGATTTGAATAGCTTCAGCAAGTGGTCTATCCCTTTTATCAGCACCCTTGTTCCTAAGGAAAATTTTGATTGGACTCAAGTTGATTAATCTTATAAAATTTTCCTCAAAGTAATCTCCATGAATTTTAGTCCACTACTTCTTGTAAGCATCCGAAGAGAATTTTTTTGCATTTGGGGGCACACAAGGAAACCATACTGTAGACATAGAATTATGCGAAGCGCATAAGCGCCAATAACGAAGTCCTTCATCCAAATGGATTGTGCGAATGTCATGAGCGAGAATCCAAGGAACTTCTTGATGATATCTAAATTGACGACTGAAGCGATGATGACTATAAGGTTCAATAATAAAATAATCACCTTGCCGCAAAGGAAGATAGTTTGAGCAAATAGCAATAAAATATTTTTGCTCCAATTCTCTAGCTTTCCCATCATCAACATATGAAAGTCCTTTGTCTTTAGTAATCATGATGCAAGTCAGGAAACAAAATCCCCTTTGTGAATTCTCTTACGGGCCTCTTTTGAATCATAATATTTTGTGCCTCCTTCGCTAGAATAAATCGCCATTTTGGGGCCATACATTCCTTGCCAAACTGGATAATGTGTTTTGAAATAGTGCGCCAACCAAGTATAGACAAAGTGGATGGGAAAAGAAGAATTGACACAACTCGGCCTTGGGGAACCTGAAATTTTATTTAAACTATTGTAGATGCTGGCTAAAACTGGAATAGCAAGACTAATTTTTCCATAGTAACTTGAGAAAGTTAGCCTCCATGGGCATTCCTTTGAAGTAAATGATAAGCTTGAAATAAGTATTTGCAGGAATTAAGGATAAATTTACATCATTTATCATCAACGCCGATAAGCTCCTTGGCACAAGGAATCAATTCATCATAAAGAATTCATGTAATAGGGAGGCCTACAAAGTTGTGCAAATCCCATCGTGATATGAACAATTCTCCAAAAAAAGTTAAAAGAGTATTTATCAGGGGGCACCATGCCTCGCAAAATGATTTGATAATCTCAGAATTTGTATCATATGTGAATAATGAAGCATACACTGGATCATATATTTGTGCGGCAATCAGCTTGTGCTTGCATCGGCTAAGGACATCTTCAGTCCACTCCCAGTATCCTTTGATATAATGGAATTCACCATTGAATTGAAGAGTTTCTCCCCACCTGGCTGTCCCTTAATAATGCTGCAAACCAATGTTGGTAAGAAAATTGATTCGTTTGATTGTTGACGACGAATTAATTCATTTGGAGGACAATGATGAGTTGCCCTTAAAGTCCACACTTTTGAAGTTTTGATCTCTCGGGACCACTCCTCGGTATGAAGGGAATTAGTTAGTCGTGGCCACTTTGCTGCGTATCTACCAATAAGTGAATTATAAGTAGTCAAAAGTGTGCCTTTCTCCATGGGTTGATTCTCTTCATCAAGAATAATCAAGTGTTGTACTCCAGCGCCAGTCAAAACATCTTTAAAGTGAACCATGGTGCAACCTGCATAGATACGAGAAAAGGTTAATCAAATTGTTGAGAAAGAAAAAAAAAAAGAAGAAGAAAGGATGAAGATTGATGTGAAGAATGAAAGAAAAACAAACAGTTGTATTCATGCTTAATGCTCATGTGAATTAATGGAGAATTAAGTTGATAACTAATGCTATAATAATGATGAATATTCATGGAGGCATTTTATCAAACACAAAGGTTTATCAAACACAAAGGATGCATGAGTTAAGGAAGAAAGAATAAGAAAAAATTAAGAAGTGATCAATCCCAAGAATTTAGCAAAGCAAATACAATGAAGAGAAAATTCTTAGCAATTGGCGGAACCAAATTCTCGATATGTTGTTGTGTGCTTTTGAGCTCTCATTTGAGTCCTTTTTTATAGGCATTCATTAAGGTAATTAATTTGAGTGGGACTCAAACCTTTGAGACGTGGTTTTTCAGAAGACAGATTCCAACCTATCTCAGTACACTCGAAGTTAAGGATGAAAAGAAATCTTAGAGAAGTCGAGTTATGCAGAAATTGCTTGAATTTCCTACTGCTGAAGTGGAATTGGTTAGGGAATGAATCAGAAACTTCAATTTGATGTGGCTTGCAAGATTTTTTTTTAAAAAGAAAATAAAAGAAGAAGACGGTGAAAAGAAATCCTGAAGAGGAGCCCGAGTTCCGTTAAAATTCTTGGATGAAGCTTACTGCTGAAACCGAGAGCCGCGTGATCGTCCGCTGCAACATTCTTATCAATTTCTTGTGGGCCGAATATATATATATATATATATACAGAAATTTCCAAGGAGTCTGCTGCAATACTTCTACAAATTGAAAGGTTGCCAATTATCTTGTGGGCCATACATATATATATATATATTAAAGAAAGGAAAGAGATTGGAACAAGACATACTTTGCTGCCTTGTGCATTCATTTGAAAACTTTGAAATTAATGGGCTTAATTTTTGTGGTGGGCCACACACCAAATTGGAAGGAAATTTGGCTTGTTATTTGTTTCTCGGCAGTCCATTGTGAACCAAACTCAATTGAAAAGAAATAAAGCTTGATGGATTGGGCTTTAATAATAATAAAAAAAAAAAGGTGATTATGGGCTTTTCATGTGGATTTTTGGGCTTTTGTTTGGCCCACATATGTCATTAAATATATATATATATATATATATATTCTCTCAAATACTTCAAGTTTTGTTTCTTTTGGGATTGATTTGCACCCCTTCGTCAAGTCTTGAAGTGGGGGCATTTGTAAAAATATTAAATTTTTGATCAATTGATAAGTGACACATGTAAAATAATATATTAAATATTAATTGAAAAAATTTTATTTAAATTTTGGGATATATTAAATTTAATTTCAAAAGATAAATTTATTTAAATTTTGGGATATATTAAATTTAATTTCAAAAGATAAATAGTTAATTTTAATTAATAATTTAATATATTATTTTATATTCCAATCAAATATTGACACATGTCAAAGATGGAGTGTCTGCATCTCTGGACCAATCAAATTAAAGATATTTGATATTAATATTATCTTTTGATGTTTAATATTATCAAAATCAAATATATCTCTTGATATTTGATATTATTTTATCAAAAAAATAACCTTTGAAGGAGTTCAAGTCAATTAGAAGTTTTCCATCAAACACCTATATAAAGGAGTGATTCCAGCTCATTTGACACAACACAAATTCTAGCAGACGAGTGAAACTTTAAAGGAGTCCAGCAATTCTCTCAAGCAAATTCAAGGAGATCCATGATATTCAAGGTGTTTTTCGCGGAATCCATATATTTTTGGCGTTGATTCGAGATTAAGGTGCGAAGCCCTCGAATTGGCGTTATTAGCGTTCTTTGTGAAATTCATATATTTCTGGCATTTATTTCGAAATTAAGGTGCGAAGCCCTCGAATTGGTGTTATTCAAAGAGATCCACGACATTCAAGGTGTTTTTCATAGAATCCATATATTTCTGGTGTTATTCAAGGAGATCCACCGCGTTAAGGCATTTTTTGTGGAGCTCATCAAATTCAAGATTCCATTTATAAGGAAAGAATAAGATGATTAGATTAGATATAGAATTCATAATTGATTAATTGATATTAATTTTATTTATACATTTTTTCTTGTTTTGTAATATTAATTTTTGCAGACAAGAAAATTTGTTATTACAGCGTCGTTGTAGCAACAACGTGAAGATGGAGAACACAACGTTGATGCAAAGGTTGGGCGTTAGGTTCACAAAATGGAGGGAATGTGAAGAAAAAACATGAGAGGGGAGGAGTTATTTTCAAGCAATGTTTTTGTTAGTGGAGAAGTGGAAAGATTCTTGCTATTTTCAATTTAAATAAGGGTTTCTTTGTCATTTTCACTCAAGTGGGAGTGAACTCAAAAAATTATCTTGGATTGGGGAGTGAAGTCTAACAATATTCAAGTGGGGACTGAATTCTAAATTGTAATTTGATTTGGCTACTTTTGTCCAATTAAACCCAATTTTACTCACTATATCACATTGTCTTTTTAAATTTTAGAGATTAAAGAACAATTATGTTAAAGGACCAAAAATAATTTTCATTTTAGATACAATTAATTTTTTTTAATAGTATAGATAAACATATATTTACTATTTAAAATAATTGGACACTAAAATTTTTAAATAATCGCTACAGATGAATCTGGCTTCCCCTAGTTCCTCATTTTTTACCCTTCCCAACAAAAGACCCTAACTTTGTTAGGATCATTCATAATATCTAATTTGAATATAAATGAAAATTTTTGCTAATTGAAAATAAATGTATTTGTAACAATTTATTTTGTTTCTTGAAAAAAAAGCCTTCATCTGTTGGTGCCAAAATAGGATAAGTGTTAAAAAAATGAAAAAAAATTACTCTTTTCCTGAAAAAAATAATTAAAAAAAATTATAGTATGATCAATTGAGTTGGCGTGTTAATATATGTGAAAATAAAAACAAAAATTATATTTATTTTTAAAATATATGACGAAAAGTATCTTTTCCAAAACATAATTCATATCGTACTGATTTTTCATTCTCGATTCCTCTATTTATTGTGAAAAAGCTAATCGAATGGGAGGATACTCAACTCTATGTTGTAAGGAATGGCGAGCGACGAAGAAAGAAGTATTATGACCAACGCAAAATTTTAAGTATGGTTTTGAGTTTTTTGAAGGTTCAGAGATTCTTTCTAGAAAATTTTGAGGATGTGTGATTAAGAAAATTAATCATCACAATTATGTATGGAATGAAATAACTCCTAATTTTATACATTAGGAATATGTATAAGCAAGTACCTAGTACCTAAATGGCCATTGCTATTAATTTTAATGATTTTTCTCTTTGAGATTTACTACTTATTATCACTCTCCGAAGTTCAATATATTAAAAATGAAATTCATACATCAAACAAAACCAAAAAAAAAAAAAAAAATTACTTTATCAATAGTTAATTCTCCAACGTGTTACCAAAAAAGGATTTCTTATAATTTGATTGTATAATATTCTTTTTCATCGTTTGAATCGGGAAAAAAAGAAAAAAAAAAAAAAAAGGTCCAACTGTGGTTCAGTGGCATCTTGCTTGTTTTCCTTTTTTAGTGACACACATTGGGATGAAGAATAAATCTCTTAAATATTATAAATGCAAGTACTCAATTGACCCGCAGTAGAGACATGTTGCTCATTCACTTCCATTAGATTTACCATACAATTATACCTTTTACTTGTAAAATATAAGACATGTTGCAACTGTGCCATGAATAGCTTTCAGCTTATTATCACTTGTCACACTTTAAAATTAAGGATTTCTAAGAAATATCATAGCAATACAACAATTCCTTATTATGATATGTTAGGGTCTAGGATTAATGAAAGGAAATCAAAAGGAAGAGTAAAATTAACAAATATTTAATTTTCATCTATCTTTCTAATAAATCTATAACAAACTTTAAAAGCTTTGATATATTCGTACGCAAGATTTCCCTTCATTTTGTTCTGCTAATAGTGAACCCAACATGAATCAAAACCTAGAAATGAAAATTTTAGATTAATTATAAGTAATTATCATAATATATGAATGGGAAATTACCAACTTAATTCTAGCTCAATTTTCAGGTAAATTGTATTTTTGGTCCCATGAGTTAGGCCTGCTTGAATTTTGTCTCATTCTTTATCAGTTTCGCGATAAGTGCATCTTTTTTTTCAATTTGGGGACTCATAAAGACTTCTGTCCAAAAATTAACGGAGCGGCTCATGTGCTACTCATGTGACCGTTAAGTTAAGCATTTTTTTTTGTCTCATAAGTTAGGCTACTCCAATAGATTTTTGCAGAGGAAATAAAGATGGCTGGAAGAGAAAATTCTATTTATTTTTTAGACACACCACCTCCATTGAAAACCTCATTTATAGTTCATGGTTGTACTTCCATTAATAATAAGTATGATTTTTATGCTTGGAAAGACCATCATATGTGTGAAAAAGGAAGACAAGTGATATTTAGGTTGCTTAGTATGTTGAATGTAATGAAGAAAAAGATGTTAAAATCTCATAAACGGCAAACTATGTTGCCATATCTATTAGTGGCTTCTTGGTTGATTGTTCTTCATTTTGTTGGGATCAAAATCCAAAAAGACCTAACTTACAAGACCAAAAAAGCACCAATTTAACGACCACGTAAGTGGCACGTGACTGGCTTTGTTAACTATTGGATGGAAAGCCTATTTGGTCCTCAAATTGAAAAAAAAAAACAAAAATGTACCTACTGGATTCAATATGCAAAAGTCACAAGGAATGTGATCAAAATTCAAATGAGTCTAACTTATTGAACCAAAAGAGCAATTTACCCTCAATTTTCATTCAAACTCTTATAAAACCAAATTCTTTGTATGTCTAGCTTTTGAATAATCCAAACCTCACACCTATTGATTCAAGATCTACTTGAATTCTTAAAATCAACGATTGCAATCATTCAAAATTCTAAACTATTTGAATCCAATACATCAAAACGGCATCACATTGATCAAAATGTATAAACTTTGACATTCATTAGCACCATCACACAACAGATGTTTAGGCCACACTCAACATTGTTGGACAAAACAAACACATCATTAAGTGAACTGTATTGGACTTATTTCAAGCCATTTTAGTTCTTGTACCAGCTTGATACATGTACATTAATATCATACTATTTTACAACCATGCAGGGTTTTTGAGAGGAGAAACTACAGCTTTGACCTGCAAATAGTTGTTCAGGCTGTATATCCCCTTTTCCCTTCCAATGCCGCTCATCTTGTACCCGCCGAAAGGAATCGCAGCATCAAACACGTCGAAGCAGTTAACCCACACAGTACCAGCCCTTAATCCTCTCGACAACGTGTTGGCCGTATCGATATTTTTGGTGAAAACGCCGGCTGCTAGGCCATATCTTGTTGCATTCGCTCTTTTGATAACTTCATCAATATCCCTGGGGATGGCAACATCATGTATAAGTGCCTAAAATAATACCCCGTCCTTTGCATTCTATTCGAGAAAAATATTGTAGTATCTGGAGCCCATGGGATATAGCTAGAGTTTTATAAAACTTACTTGAATTTCAAGATCGACTGCACCGGCCCAAATATCTCGTCTTGTGCTATCAACATGTCGTCCTAAGTGAACAAAAATCGTAAATAAGACATCTCACAATCTTTATTCAGAGGTCTATCAAAAATCGTAAATAAGACATCTTATAATCTTTATTCAGAGGTTTATCATAGTGTCTGAAAAGTAGCAATAGAAAGTACCTGAACATTTGAAAACACAGTGGGCTGAATAAAGAAACCTTTAGACCCGGCCCTTTCACCTCCACATTCCAGGGTGGCATTGCTATCAACGCCTGATCTTATGTAACGAAGAACTTTCTCAAATTGCTCCAAGTCAATCTAATATATATAGTTGCAAGAATTTCGTTATTTTTGAGAGCTAACAAAAAGAAGTGGAAGCTAAAAGTGAATCATGGGAGATGGGAAAGAAAGGCAACCTGTGGGCCTTGTTCAATTCCTTTCTTGAAGGGATCACCAACCGTACGTCTCAAAGCACGTGCCTTTGCTTTCTCAATAAATTCATCGTATATACGTTCATGGACATATGTACGAGAACCAGCACAGCAACATTGGCCCTATAGGTAATAACAGATTGAGTGGTGAAATTCTATTGCACATTCTGGTCAGAGGGTCAAAGATTATATAGCATTTAACCTGATTAAAGAACAGAGCAAAATGTGCTAGCTCTACGGCCTTGTCAATATCGGCATCGTCACAAACAACAAATGGAGATTTGCCTCCAAGTTCTAGAGTTACTGGCTTCAGATTGCTTCTTGCAGCCAATTCAAGTACAATTTTACCAGTTTCAGTTGATCCGGTGAAAGCAAGCTGCAGAAGAGAAGCAGGAGTTCTTAGTGGTGGGCTTTCTAAGTTAAGTTGAGATGAAATTTAGCTTGAGCAGATTGAAATTAGCCAAACAGTGCGTTGTTTAGAACTACGCTTCATTCACATCCCGTTTGACATGTGATGCATAAAAGTAATGCTGTGAGAGTAAATCGAAGAGAACAGTATAAATACCTTGTCCACATCCATGTGACTGGCAAGAGCTGCACCAGCAGTTGGACCATATCCCGACACAATATTGAGAACGCCGTCCGGAAGACCAGCCTGGCCAAAACTCGAACAGAAGTAGTCATTAGATGCAAGAAAGACTTCAGTTTACTCAATCAAACTTCAGGGGAAAAAGTTGCAACATCTTGTGGCCATTGAGTTTTCCAAATGAAGTTGGACAACATATGCATTTGCTCTAACTTTAACGATGTTAACAGATGCAGGTGCTTATGGAAGAGACATTATGAAAGTAAGTTGAGTGAAAAGAATTCTGTAAGAATACGGATGAGACTTTTCAACATGTTTTGCAGTTTAGAGATAGCAAGGATAATATCTTCTGAAAACAATGGCAAGTAAGAGAAAATGGAGAAGATCCAAAGGTTACCTCGTGAAAAAGTTTTGCAACATAAAGAGCAGTTAATGGTGTTTGCTCTGCAGATTTTAGGACAACAGTGTTTCCACATGCAAGAGCAGGGCCAACTTTCCAGGCAGCCATTAGAAGTGGAAAGTTCCAAGGAATAATTTGGCCCGCAACACCAATTGGTTCGTGCAAAACTTGAACATGGTGTGGTCCATCAGCTGGCACTGTTAAGCCATGGATTTTATCTGCCCATCCTGCATTAATATCCAAAAAACTACAAATTCAGAAGAACTTCAAGAGTTTTTGTGCAAGGTTTAATATAGTATCCTGCCCAAGTGCCAGAAGCAAATTCTCAAATTCTATGTAGTAGATCTTCTTACCAGCATAATAATGAAACAGCCGCACAAACAGGGGAAGTTCAGCCTTGAGAGCCTGCTCATATGGCTTGCCATTGTCCCATGTCTCAAGCTGAGCTAGCTCTTGTGAGTGTTTTTCAGCCAAATCAGCAAACCGCAATAGTATACGTGATCTTTCCTAAATCACCGTCACACAACATATCAGACATCGTTAACCAACACAAACTCAAATAAGACCAGAGCTTAAAAAATCCAAATCCAAATGGTAGTCGTTAAAACATTATTGAAATCAAAATACATTCTTACATAAGCAGTCATTTTCGGCCACGGCCCTTCATCAAATGCCTTTCGGGCTGCTGATACAGCCCGATTGATGTCTTCTGCATCTCCTTCGGCAACGTGGGCAATAACTTCTCCAGTCCTAGGATCCAGGGTTGGAAATGTTTTGCCTGTACAAATATAAGTTATATGCATGTCTAGAAATATAACTGATTCATAAAGAAGGAATTATTACAAAAAATCTAGAACAAAAGCTCTAATTTTTACCAGATGCTGAATCCACAAACTGTCCATTGATCAGATGTTTAGTGTAATTAACTTGAACAGGGGGGATTATGAGTTCCTCAAGTACTGCAGCAGTAGTAAACCTGTGGATTCCCCTTCCCAAGCCATATTTTCTACCTGGATATATAGATCTAATAATCAAAACAAATAAATAGACAAAATCTTTGCTTTGAATGTTCCAAAAACTTCAATTTTTTGAAAGGGTATGACCAGGAAATGCTCTTTCTTCCAATTGAATGCTCTTCTCTTATTAGAAAAAGATCCCAAGAAATGAAATTTAGTAAGAACACACATATAATATAAACACAATCCATATTCATCAAAATACTTAACAGGCTTCATCAAGATAAACAGACAAGAATCATCAGAAACTGCTAAGTCAGGCAAGAATCATCAGAAACTACTAAGTCTTTCTACATGTAAAATGGCTTCATCAAGATTTTTCACTCCCTTGAACTTCATAGTTCTAACACACTTCATCCACATGCAAACATACATTTAATATCACACACACACACACACAGAGTGTGAGAGAGAGAGTAGACCAAGAGAAGCAGAAGAAATAGGAAGGGAGAGAGAGCGAGAGAACAAGGAAGAAATTTTGCGAGCTGCCATTGATCTTTATCAAGCCCAGATCCACTTCTATTTCCACTCCTTCCCAGTTTCTTGCAGCAAAACTAACGGATATGGGATAGGTTTTTCAAGTGAGTCTCACACTCCAGTCCAACCCAGAAAGTCTTTCTTTTCCAGAATCTTACGCTGGCAGCTTGTCTTTCTTGTGATTACTATTCTCTTTTAGTAATTATCTCCATTCTCCGCCATAAGTAACCAATTACCAGTCCATCAAACTTTGTCCCTGTCCCTTTTCTTCTTGCCCTTATCTTTTACTTTTCAAAAGGGCGATCATAATTTTTAATAATTGTCACAATCAAAACAACAAGAAGATTGGAGGGATTAGAGTAAAATAATACAGCAAAAGTTGCTTTGGATGCATGTTGGGTGGTGATACTTTTGTCTGTGTATTTACTAGTTAAGAAAGCTTAGAATTGTTGATTAGGACCTAATTTTGTTTCTTTGCTAGTTATATCTTCTTGTCTTCAAATTTGTACTTCCTATTTTTTTGGAACGTTTTGAAACTAAAAAAATAAAAATAAATAAATAATTTTTTTTTTATTAATTACATTGAGAATACTAAAAATATTTTTTAAAAATCATTTTATTAATTATCATGTATAGCTTCTTATTAAGATAAATTAAATATTTAATTTTTAGGATAAAGCTCTATTTATTAAGTATTTTTTAAATTCACAGTCAGAACAATTAAAATATTTATTGTATTAATTATTATTTAATATTTCATACTATGATGATTAAATATTTAATTTTTGGAACAAAAGAAGTACATAAAATCATTGAAACCATTTAATACTGAGAAGACAATTGCATGGCCATGTGTGATATGTCCACCTCTTGCCCATATAAAGACATTTATCTTTAATTGCTCCTTTGAAGATATGGTTCATGCGAACTATATGCAAGTTGCTAAAGTCCAACAAAATGATCACTTAAGCATTACATCATGATTAATTATTTTTAAAATTAAAAAAAATAAATAAATAAATATATATATATATATATAAATCATGTTACGTACAAATAATTTTTCTGCTGTAAAGATACACGTGTATTGCAGGCAAACAACTTTGTAATATAAAAATCTTGTACAAAGAAAAAGACAACCTGGAATTATATATATTTATATATACATACATATCAATCAGTATCTCTTGCCAAAAAAAAAAAAAAATGTTTTACTTGATACTGATAGTGAAAGAATATCTAAAGTACTTCAATAATCTTTATTTAAAGTAAATATGCCTCGATTATTTTATGCTATTTTTGGATGATATCTCCTATTAATGCTCCATTTTCCCTTTAAGTTAAGCTTCAACAATTAATTGCTAGATCTTTTTATAATTTTCTATATTAAAAATGAACTTGATTTTATCCATTTCGTCACACATCTAATTACGACAAATTCTTAAATCCTAGCTAGCTAGTTAAACACACTATAAAAATTTATAATATTGATGACGAAAAAATAAGAGATAATGTAGAAATTATCAATAGCAATATATATTAAATGATAACAATTTTTATTTTATCACCAATGATCACTTTTAAGGAACAATAATGTATATGTTGTCATATTAATAATTAGTGACAATCTAGTGATAATAAAAATCATCAAAATAGATTATGACAAAATTTTCATTTTCATTATAAATGTGTCACTTGTCAATAGTGACAACTTAAACATAATTTTCGTGATCGCTATTAAATTTTAAAAAAAAATCTTTATTGTGATAAAATAAAAATTTTTAGTATTTAATATATATAATTAATAATGACTTTTGCATTGTCACTTAATATTTTGTTGCTAATTTTTATCTTTCTTATAGTGATAATAGACCTTGTCTTTCTTTTCTTTTTCTTTTAAAAATTGTTGAAAAATGTAATACAAAAGCTGTTGTATAATTATACACATGTATCGTACAGAAATTTTTTTATTTATATTTGATTTTAGTCGAACATTTGAGTTAATTATTATTCATTTGAATTCAAGTTATTGTGTAATAAGTTTCTAATTCAAAGAATAATTAATTAATTATAGGATAAATATAATTATATTATCACACAATTAACTTTAAATATTCAACTAAATAAAATTTGAACTATTAGCAACATAACATTATAGTTAGTATTTCTCTTGCAACTTTTTTTTCTTGGGGAGTGGGGCCGAGGGTGGTAGAGGAAGTGGTAAATTCTAAACACAACCACATAAAAATTGTGATGGAGTGAAAAGATGAGAGGTGGAGGTTGAATCATAAAATTGACATTCCCCAACCAATTTTTACCTGATCAGTTGCATCATTCCAAACAAATGTTTTAAGTAAAAATTGACTGAAAATGAGTCTTACCTAATCAGCCACAATATCGCTTTCATTTTTCCTGTTTTTTTCTGGGGGGTGGGGTGGGTGTTTACTGGGGCCCTTCAATATTTCATATGATTAACATATAATATAGTAAATTAGTAACATATGAGAAATTTGTTTCTTCCAATTTCCTTGATATTTTTGGAAACTACACCCTTAATCCCTCATTTTCTTGTTTCTATAATTTTTGACACGTTCTAGAATAAAATTTTATTTTTCAAAAGATAATTTCTTTTTCACATATCATCGACCTTACTGTAAATTAAAATAGTGATCTTATGAAATTGACTTTTAACCATTACACTAACTAAGGACAGTATTATCAAAATATGCAAAATTTGTATTTTTTTTAATTTGTTTTCTAAAACTGTTGTAGTAAATCAGTTTAATAGGATGTATATATAATTTTTTGAGATGGAGGGATTAATAATGAGCACTACTATCACTACTTACTCTGGATGGTAAATACGGTACCCAAACTTATATTTTAAAAATAATCATAATTAATAATAGTTTATATTCTACTATATCCTATTCAACCAAGACTTATTGAATTTATATTCTATGTCTAACTTATTGGATGTGGTTTTCTCAATCGAGTTTCACTTACCCAACACTTTTTTTCCCCCCTCTTCTTTTCTTTTCTTTCTTTTTTTTTTTTTTTTTAACTTGTGAAGTTGAGAATAAAAGAAAATACAATGAGAAACTTTCACAAAAAATCAGTTACAATTGGTTGAATTTTTATTTTTTTTTCAGCATTGCATTTTTTCACAAATTTGAGGAGGGAATTCATGATTTCTAGCATACTTTTGATTTTTTTTTCCCTAAAATTTTAATTCCATTTATTTTGAAAATAGTATAATATTATGTTCTTTTCTCTCTATTTTGCTTCTAATTCTATTATTTCTTCTCTCTTTTTACTTTTTTTTTCTTGTTTTTTCAAGTAGTGCTATGCATATAATATATTCAAGCAAATGTATGTACATAATTGAAAAAAAATTCAAGCATAAAAAATTAATAAAATTTTAAATTTAGTATATAATGAAAATTTAAGTTTGGCATAAATAATTTTTTGGTTAATTGATTAAATTTGAGTATTGAGATAGTACATGCATAATTTTTTATATGGAATATATATATATATATATATACATGTTGGTAATTTTTTGACATAGACAGTACCCCAACATATATTTCTATTACACTTAATGGGTCCGATTTGTATTTGGGTCCAACTAATATTAATTTGAATTAAATATAAATATTTTAATATTTTTGAATTTGAAAAGAGTAATACCATACCCTTTCAACAGGCTTATTTCATGATACCCGGTGATATCAACTTTCATATTGTGCAGTATATATATGTGATTGTTTCCATGGAGTTTAGGTGAGATATTGATGTTGACAAAGTGCATTGAAACTATTGATCACAATATCAGGTAGAATATGTTAGTCGACACTTTCTCCACAGCGAACCTAATATATATAGATTGTCAATTGTATCTATCTATATATATATATGCTATTAAATAGGGGTGTCAACTCGGGTGGGTTGGATTGAGACACGAGTGTAACATAAAAATATTAAACTCAAATCCAACCCAATTCGATATTAAATTCAAAATGCTCAATCCTAACATAACCCATAAAAAATCAAGTCAGATTCGGATTAACTTAATTTTTAATATATCAAGTTACTCAATAACCTGATAAACTCGAACCAATATGATAAACCTGATCCAACTCGGTCTATATATTCATTTTTTTATTTACAAAATCTAATATGCATGTTTTAAACTTACATTAAAATTCGTATTCAAATTCAAGTTTTCAATCAATATCAAGCAATTAATTAGATCCAATCAGTACTCACTACTCAAATTAACATTAAAATTAATCAATTAAGTACTATCAACATCAAATGATAAAAACTAAGATCACTCAGCAAGTGGCTCGATGGTGGTGTTGGGTGGCGGTGATGGTTGTGGTAATAGCATGGCAAACTGGCACTTGTGGTGGCGGTCAAGGTTTTGTTTAGAGAGAGAAAATAGAATCTTCTTTGGTTGAGAAGTTTAGTTTGTTTGGATAGTTGGATTTGAATTTGAGTATTGAGCTTTTATTTTATAAATAACAATTTTAGCATACTCGATCTCATGATAAAAAATTTTAGAGTATAAAATAAATAGAGCATTCATTTATTTTTTTATATGTTACTATAATCTTTAATATTTTTAATATATATTTATTTTTTTATGATAATTTAAGGAAAAAAAAAAGAAAAAAAAAGTAAGCAGCTGAAGAGAAAAATATAAGAGAAGAGAAAAGAAAATTAACTTTATAATTATAAAGTTTAAAAAATAACAATGAAGACATTGTAGGAAAATAAAAAAATACCAAAAGAGACTAGATGCTTTATATATAGTATAATTTATCCTAATTATTTATAGGTGGGTCGGGTTAGGTTGGGGCAGCCAAGTTTTTTAGGTTATTGGATCACTCGCTTATTATCTTCAGATTTAGAGGGGTTGACCAGAAATCAATCCAACCTTATTTTTTTTCTTCGAGTTAATTTTGAGTCCAACCTAATTTGACCCAAATCCAAAAACATCAAACCCAAGCTTTATTTTTTTCATGTGAATCATGATCGGGTTGTTGGGTTGGGTAGAATTTTGACATCTTTATAGTATTAAAGCCTCTTTTGTGTCCTAAGATGAAAGTTACAATCCTAATTTTTAAATATATCAAATTTTCCCTTTATTATCCTATACATTCAACAAAATTTATATGTCTAACTCACCATCATGTATTTAAAAATTTCCTTTATCATAAAGTAAATTTAATATTTTATTAATTTTTAAATTTTTTCTTTAATATAGTAGTTGATTATAAAATTTTTATTTTATATGATTGTTATTTTTATGATTATGCAAATTATAGATATATTTTAGATGTATGTCAATTTTTAATATAATAAATGTAATAATTGACACAAATAATATATATTATTTAAAAATATTTTATGAGCGCAAAATGTAACACTCCTAAAATTCAAAATTTGGAAAAAAAGAATTTAGAAAATCAAGATTTTGATTGGTCGGATTTTAGGGCTCGAAAAATAGGCAACAAGGACTTAGTTGCAAAAATTTTGAAAGTTTTGGGGTCAAAGTGAAATTTAGGAAGACTTGATTTAACTTTATTTAAATTCTTGGGGGTTTGCATGGAAGAAATTTTGGGTCAAAGGGCCTAATGTCAGGCACTAACTATTTCTTGGGGCTAATTTAAAGGAAGGCCAACTCTGATGGACTCAATTGAAAGATGCAGAAACTTTCTGGGGTCAAATTGAAAAGCTAGAAAAGTTCATTATACATATCCTATTTTCAATTCCACCCTCTTTTTTCTTCATCTTCACCATTGAGAACCCCATTTCCCCCTCAGGTAATTCTCTCTGGCGACAGGTTTTAACCCAAACTAAACCGATAAATTCCTTCCTCTCACTCCCAACTTCACAACCATACCACATGCACACACCATCTCCAGCAAATCACCAAAAAATGTGAAGGCCGAAGGGGGCGACGACAGAGCTTGGTGGGTCTCCAGTTTTCGACGACATTTCGCGGTGGATTAAGGGTGTTTTGGGACGGGTTCAGCTCAAGGAAGCTTTTGGCGAAGTCAGTTTTAGATTTCGACCACTGTTGACTGCGACACGAGCGTGACGGGCCGCTGTGGCGTAAGGTGGTGCAGCAACTTTGAGGTGGAAATTGATTGTCTTCCTGGTGGCATTTGGCGAAATTGATCGGAGCATTGTATTCCTAGAACTGAGAGAAGTAGTTTGGTGGTGACTTTGCATATTTCCAGCAGTGGCGAACGGCAGCCGACGGCGGCGGAGCATAGGCAGAAACTTCTGCTCGTCGCGACGGTCGTGATGATACCCTTGGTTCGTGGTTTCGAGGTTTCAATAGTTGGTTCAAGGGTATAGAAGTTGGATGAAATGCTTACATATATATATGCATATGTTGCACTATAATTCCTTAAATCTTGTATTATAAGGATTATAATGGTTGATTTTATATATATTCCCATGCATGGATTAGGACATTGCATAGTGGGCCTGGGTTATGTATTAGTGGATGATAAGTAAGGATTAATTGAGTTAATTAAGTGATTAATATATGATTTTATGAAATTGGAACTTGAGAAATGATAATTGGGTGATTTGAGATGATATGGGAATAAAACTCGGTATATTCATATGCCAGTATAAGTTTGGTAAACTTGGATTGTATTATTTTATGAAATGTTGGGAATTATCGAGTTAATTGAAAGAGAAAACCCTAATTTTGTGAATTTGGAACCTAAGTGAAAATAATTGGGATAATTAGATAAATAGGGTTGTTATTGTTGATTTGGGACCCGGATACAAGGTTAATTGGGTAGTTACTGATTTTAGACTGTTAATAATAAGACTATAATTATTGAAGGTTATCAAGGTCGAATAAGGATTTTGATTATGAATTTATTCCTTGGTTACGTGACGAAAGGAGTAGGTCCCGCAGACCAGTAGACTGCTGATTGAGGTTGCAGTTTTCTGAGACTACGAAGGTGAGGGTCTGCCAACCTGACACTTCTTTCAATTATCTATTATTGGGATAAACCCCTGTGAGGATTTTCTGTTTCTATACCGTACCGAACTATGTTTATTGAAATATGTGAATTGTTCAGAATCTGCTTGTTATCTGTTCGATCTGTTATCCTATTGTCTATTCTATGTTTAATCTGTTATCCGATTGTCTATTATCTATTCGATTTGTTATCCGATTGTCTGTTATCTATTTGATCGTTTATTTGACTGTCTGTTATCTGTCCGTACTGTTGGTATTGATTCGTTTTGTCGGCAATAAGTTATGTACCAAGCTGTAATGCCTGGGTAAGTTATGTACCAAGCTGGCATGCCTGGGTAAGTTATGTACCAAGCTATGTTTGGGTAAGTTTTGGACCAAGTTGTCATGCTTAGGTAAGTTAAGTACCAAGTTATCACGCATGGGTAAGTTTAGTCCGATTTATGTAAGGTTAAGTTTTGTACCAGGCTATCACGCTTAGGTAAGTTTAGTTTGATTGGAATAAGATGCGTCTTTGATCTAATCTGTTTTATCTGACCGATTTCTAATTGTTCGATCATTCTTGACTGTTCGATTGTTTCTTGACTGCTTGTCCGTATTCTGATATGTTTATGCCTGACTGTTGATTTATAGTCTGTTGAGTTGATTCTTCCTCAATAGATCCCTTCTGCTTGTGCTTACAATTATCTCTCACTAAGTCTTTTGGACTTACCCCCCATTTTATCTTTGATTCTCTCAGACAGGGATTAAGTGAAGAATACTCCATGCTGGACATGAGCATATTTTGTAATAGATCAAGTGTTCGAATGTATATATGGAATCATCTGAATGCTAAGCATGAACTCGAGACGTTGTGATATGTCATGTGATGACTTAAAGCATGTAAATGTTTTGTTAGATATAAAGTGAATTATGGCATGCACTTAATGGTTATCGAGTTTGTTAAGTTTGAAATTCCGCTGCTTCTGATAAGTTGAATTTGGAAAATTTTGTGGTATGTATTAGTGTATGTGCTGGCTATTACGGAATTGTTTAATGTTTGTTTAACTTGGAATCCATTGCTATTTTTGATAAGCTTGAAATATTTGATTGTGGACCTATTAATTTGTATTTTGGGTTCAATTTAAGATTGAATTGAATGGCGTCTCAACTTAGGTGCTATCCTGAGTGGGGGCGCTACACAAAAACTGTATGTAAATAATGCTAGTATATATAAAGGTAACTCTCTTTCATCGCCATTCAACATTGAAAAATGATATTGCCCCATAATTTTTCTTACAATTTTACAAAAGTATAACTATAATGTAGTAGTGAAGAAGTATGGACGTAGATATTATTGCTCATTCTGACACATGTTTTCTCTTAAAAGAAGGTTGTCGTTTGGCTAAGACCAATAAACTTAGTGCCGTATTTTTGGCCAGAAAAAATGAATAATGGTAACAAAATAAAGTGGATGCTTATTTGTTTTTTAAGGATTTTTTGAGAATGTCATGGAAAAATATATTGTGGAAGTGCGAATAACGAATATGTTGAGAATAAAGTTAATTTATATTGTATTTTGTGAGAAAACAAATATTTTATTGTAAATATTTTTGTATTTAGATTTTTGTTTGATTAGTAGTGTCATAGTAAAGTTTTATATTATTATGTATTATTTTTATAGTGATGTAATAATTGAAAAATATATTTATGTCAAAATAATCGTTAGAAAACATAAATGTATATGTTTTGAGTGATGTAATAATTTGAAATAACTAAAAATTTTAACAATATTTTTTAAGAAAAAAATAAATTTAAAAAATTTTAGCCTTATGTGTTTAGAGCATTGTTCAAGTGAGGAGGCATCACTTCTTTTTTGACGCCTGCCATTTATTTATTTACATGTTGAGGCAAGATAAGTACCAAAAAGAGTGTTCGTCAAGGAGCATAGTTTTGAGGAAAGGGTTAAACACAAAATATTGCAAGGAGACAATTGAATTGAATCGCTTTCATCAAACAATGCATGTGAATTGAGCCATTCCCATCTCAAGTAAGGATCCACTTAGCCATCGATAAAGGAATACCTTTAATTAAATTATGATTTTTAACCTAATCTGCTAACATTAATAACACTCAATGAGCAATAAAATTAGGAATTTCTACGAATTCTTGACTCCCAATCCTAGTAAGGGGAAGGAGAAAACCTCTAACTAATGTCTCCTGTCAGGAAATTTATCCTCCTTTCTTAAAATAGTTGGCGGTAGATGTTGGTTTTCTCCTGCCTTTCTTAAAATATTTGGTTATATTTTTAAATTTTTTTTCTAGAGAAATAAAAATATTATCCAAAAATAAAAAACAAGTTTAAAATAGGAAAAAAAATGTAAATTTAGTTCTGTAACTTGACCCTATCGAGAAAGTAGGATTTTAAATGTTTAGACCTTATAATAAGCAAATTATCTATTAAAATTTGATAATTTGAGAAAAAAAATGAGTATGAATTCTATTTTTATTCAACCTAATCCTACGTGGCTAGTGATATGGCATCACGTGGCACCTTATTATCAAGCTCTTCCCCAACCGCATACAGGATCGAGCTGAGGGAAAATCAGATTTAGGTCTAATTTATCCTCAAATTGCCAATTTCAATAAAATAATGTACCTACTATAAGTTTTGAATATTTAAAATCCTACTTTGCTAGTAGAACTAAATTAGATGATCTTATTTAAAATCTTTAACTTTAGGGGGACCGAATCACTTTCTTATTTTGAACTCTCCATCTCAAGTTTTGATTCTGAGTTAACTTCCTAACCACCTAAATTGGCAAAAATGCCCTCATTTTACTTTTTTTTTTCCCGTTTATTCCTAACTTGAATCAATACCCAGCTTATCTCTCTCCTCTCGCTCTCCGTCCTCTATTTTTTGTTTCACTCCTGCCGAAACTCGAGCCTTCATCTTTTTTCTTTATTTTAATTTTTTTTGCAATAGCCTACAAAATTCTAGCAGGAAGAAGAAAGTTGTCTCCATTTCCACACGTGAAGCAGCATTTTACTCTTTCATAGTTGCAGTTCATTTTTATTTTTTTTTTTAGCTTGAAAAAGGGTCAGGTAGTGCGAAAGAACCTCAAATTCAATTGTTAGAGAGTTGTTTGTACAATGGGGAATTCTATATCATGTCCATTTTTGAAAGCATAATCCTAATGGAGTTGTATTTCCAACTTGAGAAAAAATAGTGTGAAATTTGTCATCAATTCCACATAGTTTAATACCTTGCTCCCCATCAGAAATGTATGTGATCTTGAATATTGATGAGGATGTATATAACATGATTTGCCTACATATGCGTTTAAAGATGACCTTAGTTGACATGATAATTGTGCAGAAAAGTGAAGGTAGTGGATAGAGAAGGCAAAATAGCTATATGAGCAGATAAATACTTCATATCTTCAGTTTTATACTGCATTTATCGTTTAGCACACTTTCATTGTCACAAGTGGTACCTCTTTGCATTATTATTACTTTGATTTTCTATGTTAAATATTGAATTTGTTAAATTCAGTACTTCGCTTTTCTATGTTAAATGTTGGATATATGTATTTTAGTACTTAGCTTTTCTATGTTAAATACTAAATTCTTCATTTCAATACATAAATCTTCTATGCTAAATACTAAATTTTCTATTTTTCAGTACCAGCTCTCTTCTGTAAAATATTGGATTAGGCTATTTTAGTACTAAACTCTTTTATGCAAAATACTGAATTTGTTCATTTCAATATTTAGCTCTTATATGTTAAATACTGAATTTATTGATTTTTTACTGCTTAGATTTTCTACTTTAAATAATGTATTTTTTCATTTCAGTACTTAGCTTTTCTATGTTAAATACTGAAATTATTCATTTCACTACTTATCTTTTCTATGTTAAATACTAGAATTGTTCATTTCAATACCTAGCTTTGCCTAGTTGAATACTAAAATTGCTCATTTTAGTACTGATATCTTATATATTAAATACTGGATTTGTTCATTTGAGTACTTAAGCACTAATATTGCATCACTTTGCATTCAATTAATGCACCAACGAAGTAAAAGAAGAACCAACCATTAATGCGCCTAATGTGATACCTCAGTCAGGTTGTAGAAAGACGTAGAGAATTTCATCTCAAATTGATGTCTGCGTCATCAAGTGGAAAAGTGTGGTAGAGCCGGTCATAATCGTCGTATATGCAAAAAGTTTATGACTAACTAGATTAGCTTGACCTTGATAACGTATTTGTTTATCATTTTGTTGTATATATATGCTTGATATAGTTTCTTGTCATTAGTTTGTAACTAATATCTTACTTTTCTATGATTAATTCAAAGGAAGAGGGTGAATAGAGAGGATACAATCAATGAAAGAAGGATTGCACTACTTTCAGGGACCAATGACAGCTGCTAAGTTTTGCTTTTAGAAAGACATATTAGATTTTGACTATTTGGAATTTTATGTACTAGTATATGTTGAACTTTTGTTGGATTGTTTGCTATTGCATATATTGTAATATATGAAGATTTTTAGATATTATACCAAGATTTCTTGTTTGGCTTAGATTTGTATTTTTAGCTATTGTGCATATTTATATCTATAATTATTGTACAGACTTGTAGAAATTGGTATATGGTATAAGTGGTTAGCAGGTGAAGTATTTTTCACCGTACTGAATTCGTAGATTTTTATATCTATTTTTGCAATTTTTGTGTTAGATCTTGCAATTTTATAATGAATTTCTCTGTTTTGTACTTATTCATTGGGTTTTGTTACTTGATTCTCCTTTAGCCCAATTTAGCTCAATTTGAAGCGTGAAACAACACATAAGACCTTCTAATATAATAATATCATATTTTCTTCAAGTAATGATAGTGATAGAACTGTGCAAATGGTCAGGAACACACCTACCCACATCCAACCACTTGTGTTCTCATTCATATTAGTAGAAGCTATTGGTCTGTGAGGTAAATGTATGAACCTCTCATGACTAAATTAGTTTTAGGACTGATAATTATGGATTGATAGTCATGCAATAGCTTAAATTCATCTTAATCTCTTGTGTACTAAGAATAATACTAGAAATTAGCAAGAAAAATACATATTCTTGGGATTTTTGTACTTCATCCTTGCAGTTCTGTATTGAAATTACCATAGGTTTGTACTTATTTTGCCTGTTTTTGTACTTGATTCTCCTTTGGCTGAATTTACCTTAATTCGAAGCCTGAAAAGACACTTAAGACACTCCAATACAATAATATTATATTTTCTTCACATAATAGTAGTGATAATACGTGTGCAAATGGTTGGAAACATGACTACCCACATCCAACCACTTGTGTTCTCATTTATACTAGTGTAAATCATTAGTATATGAAGTAAATGTATGAGTCCAACACCACCATCAAGAGCCAATGAACATATAATAACTAAATTAGTCTTGGGACTGATAAATCATGGTATAATAGTCATGCAATGGTTTAACTAGTTAAATTCAACTTAATCTCTTGTGTACTAAGAATGATATTGAAAATCGATAAGAACATACTTATTCTTGGGATTTATGCACTTCATCTCTGTAGTTTTGTACTGAATTCACCTTAATTTTGTACTTATTTTGCATGTTTTTGTACTTGATTCTTTTTTGGTTGATTTCACCTCAATTCGAAATGTGAAAAGACACATAAGATACTCTAATACAATAATATCATGCTTTCTTCAAGTAATGGTAGTGATAGCATGTGTGCAAATAGTTAGGAACACAACTGCCCACATCCAACCACTTGTGTTCTTATTTATACTAGTACAGACCATTGGTGTATAAGGTACATGTATGAGTCCAACACCACCATCAAGAGCCAATGAACATATCTTGGCTAAATCAGTCCTAAAACTGATAAATTATGGTTTGATAGTCATGTAATACTCAAACTAGTTAAACTTAACTTAACCTCTTATGTACTAAAAATGATACTAGAAATCGACAAAAAATACCTATTTTTGGGATTTCTGTACTTTAGCTCCGTAGTTCTGTACTGAATTTACCATGGTTATGTACTTATTTTATGTGTTTTTGTATTTGTTTTACTTTTGACTGAACTTACCTCAATTCGAAACATGAAAAGGCATATAAGACACTCCAATACAATAAGATTATATTTTCTTCAAGTAATAGTAGTGATAGCACGTGTGCAAATGGTTAGAAACACAACTACCTACTTGTGTTATTATTCATATTAATTAAACCATTCATGCATGAACCAAATGAATACTTTCTACACCACCATTAAAAACTAATGAACCTCTCATTAATGTATTAGTCCTAGGACTAATGCATCGTGGTTTGATGCTCATGCAATAGAAAAATTAAGATGAATTCAACTTAACCCCTAATGTACTAAGAATGATACTAGAAATAAATAAGAAAATGCCAATTTTTGGACGATCTATACTTTAGCTCTACAGTTTTGTACTCAATTCACTAATGATATGTACTTATTTTGCATGTTTTTGTACTTCCTCTTCCTTTAGCCGAGTTTACCTCAATTCTATGAGTGAAATAACACATAAGACCCTATAATACAATAAAATTATTTTTTCTTTAAGTAATGGTTGTCGTAACATGTGTTCAAATAGTTGGGGACACAACCATCCACATCCAACCACTTGTATTCTCATTCTTACTAGTATAACCCATTCATGGAGCTAAATTAATCATTTCGACACCACCACCGAAAACTAATAAACCTCTTATAATCATATCAGTCATAATATTAATGCATCATGGTTTAATAATCATGCAATCACCAAATGAAGACAAATTCAACTTGATCTCTAATGTACTAAGAATGATACTAAAAATCAACAAGAAAATACCAATTTTTGGGGTTTTTATACTTCATCTCTGCAATTTGTACTGAATTCCTCCATGTTCTGTACTTATTTTGTACTTGCTTTTGTACTCGTATTTTCTTATACCTGGTAACATTTTTTTCGATCTCAATACTAAATCTATAAATATGGCTACCATATACATCTACAATTGTACTGCATTTGAACCAACCTATAACATATATATCTTTATCAGTATCTATATATAAATAAATTTTCAAATTGCACTATAAATTATAAGTACCATCCATTCTGATTATCCAAATACATAAATAATAAATGTTATTCAGCAAGAATGTCTGAAATATTGAAACATTCACTACAATATCCACATACAAAAGGTAAATTCATTGAAATAATAACTATCCGAACATCACCATTCGACCCTTAAATATATTAAGCCATGCTTATTAGTTAGAATTTTTGCAACAATATATGCTTGATATGCGTCCATAGAACTATTATTTGCATATTCCCAGAAACCCTTGGTGTTCTTTGCGAAACACTCTGCCTAAAGAAATACATAAATTCCACAGTCCAGATCCCCATTTTGTTGGTGACTAAAATGCATTTGCACTTTGTTTTGCACCACAATATACCCAAATGAATATCAGAGGTATCCAGTAATTTATCCTACAAAAGAACTTGTTATTTTTTATTCAAATAATTGGATGAATGTATCACGAATATAAGCGACAAAAGTACTAGCCATTATTTTTGTAGAAAAGAGGATACACATAACTACATGAATACTACATTGGAGGTTTTGGAACTAATTCACAATATAAATACTAAAAGTTTGAGTTTTTATACCAAAAATACTTGCACAGAATACTAAATTGGAGATTTTGTGTACTGTGACTCACAATTTAAACACTGAAAGTTTCAATTTTTGTACCAAAACAAAAAAAAAAAATTGCACAGCATATTGATTTGGAGGTTTTGTGTACTACAGATTCATAATTTAACTACTAAAAACTTGAATATTGCTACCGAAAGAACTAAAACACAATACTAAATTAGAGATTTTCTATGCTGCAACTCACAATTTAAATACTAAAAATTTGAATTTTCATACCATATTATTTGAAATTAATACTATCATACTAATGATGAGTTTGCAGGAATGGATACCTAAAAAATGCTTAAATGTGATTTATACACATTGTATACACCATAAATAAGATAATATCCCCAAAATTCAGTTATAAACAACTAATATACACTACACCTTATATGAATTATATAATTACTATATTCAAATAATTGATAATTGAAGCATACAATTAAAGCAATAATTGAAGTATAAATTGATAATATTCAAGTACGAAAAAACTTATATTAGTTTTTTTTTTAATAAAAGAAAAGACTTATTGTGGGTGAATTGAGTATATCAAAATCAGGCTTAAAATAATTAAAACCAAAATCAATTAAGAAGCAAACAAAGAAATGTATGAAAATTCTTTTTGATTTTAATACAAAAATAACATAATAGAAAATTACACAACTTACCTTGTAGGCTATGAAATTGAGGGGGAGGGGGGGGGGGAATAGAAATCCTTCTGGATTCGACAACAAAATGAATGAAGAAAAAATCAGTCCCGAAACAAGAAAGTGAAATAGATAAATGCGTCGTTGCAACGCCAACATAAAGATGGAGAACACAACATTGATGCAAAGGCTGATGTCAGGTTCACAAAACGGAGGGAATGGGAAGGAAAAATGTGTGGGGGGGGGGTGTTATTTTGAAGTAATATTTTTGTTAGTGGAGAAGTTGAGGGATTCTTGTCATTTTCAATTTAAGTGAGTGTTTCTTTGTTTTTTTTAACTCAAATGAAGAGTGAATTCAAAAAATTATTTTGAAGTGGGGAGTGAAGCTTAACAATATTCAAGTGGGGACTGAATTCTAAATTGTATCTTGATTTAGCTATTTTTCTCCAATTAATACATTAAATCGGATATTGTTATTTGCACTCAAAAATTTGTTATTTGCACTCCATTCTAAGTTTTTGTATTAGGTTATTGACCAAAATATTCACTTACTTTTCAAATATATTTATATTAATTTGCAAGACAAATACACCCTTTAATATAATAATTGTAGCACCCCCACTTGGGATATCACCCAAATGCCAAAATGCCACTCAAATCAATCTTATAGCATGCAATAACATATCCGATAGGCCCATAAAATTTTTCCAAAATTCTCCAATAAACCACAATGATCACAACTCACAGCATGCTTTAAACTTCTTACAATAATATCAGAATGTGGAAGTCATACTAATAACCATCTTAATTCAAAACATATATCAACATATGTAATATCGTACATACATACCAAAAGTCTTCTGTTCTTCCTGACATATCACAACATTTGTAATATTTATACATATTAAATGTTGAATTCATATATGAACATACATTCACCAAACTTAATACAAAATGTCAGGCTATAACTCTCAGTCCAAGCCTCCAGTCTCATACCTGTCTGTAAAGAAATAAATAGTACGAGGGTGAGTCATAAGGACTCAGTGAGGAATAAGACAAGATAATAGATGGTTGTCTAAAGTCAATAATAAAAACAAAGTTCGATAACGCGAGAGTAAGGAAGCTCAAACAAATCAAAATGAAGATACAAAATGTTTTTCAATCAATAGCAATTGCCAGGTCGGGATGCTATAACCGTCAGCTCAAAAGGCCCAGGATCATCTCGACCGAAGCTGTTCGGGAGGTTTAGAGCATCTCAACCGATCACAGTCAGAAGGAAATACAGACGGCTCAATTGGCTTGGCTTCAGCCCGAACCAGACTGGAAACTCACTCTAGCCTTATTGCTCCATGAGCTAAAACAATTTAAGAGTGCAAGCTTAACAGACTATACATATCAAATAAAAATAATTATGCATATCAGATTATCCTTGTGCCTCCATAACAATACAGTCAATCAATCAATAACAGTTCAGTGGCACGAGCATGACAGCTCGGTAATAACAGTAGCACAATCATAATAGCTTGGCAGCAATAGTGGCACAAGCACGACGGCTTGGCAAAACAATGGCACAAGCATAACATCTTGGCAACAACAGTGGCACAAGCACGACGGCTTGGCAAAACAGTAGCACAAGCATTATAGCTTGGCAAGGCTCTCGGCCCAACAATTCTCCTGTATCATTTTCAATCAATATTTTGAACAATCAATTGCCAACATGGCAGAATAGCTGAACAATGATGCCAACACGAAAATCCAAGATATACTGATCATTCTAGGAAATCAATACGATATTTGACACTCAAAACACCAATTCAACATGAATGATACAGTAACACTGTGAAAAGTTCATGGCGCCAGAACAGTAAATCAGTGCGTTCAGAACGATTTTAAATAAAACAAAGGCCACTCGACCGTATAGTTTAGTTTCCAGAAAAAGAAATCAATTTTCACAAAGCTTCACAGAAGCCGATCTGGACAGTCATTTTCAATAAAATGGATCAAATATCAATCAGTTTCAACACAAGAGAACCTCACAGGGTTCGAGAATTAATAACAAATCACGACAGATATCAAATCAGCAGAACCTAACGGGTTCAACGAAAACTATAGATTTAGCTCAAACAAATCAAGAACCAATAGGTAGAACCCTCACAGGAGTAACAACAATCAACAAGTACGATAATCAAAGCAATAATAATAACCCCCATAGGGGTTTATCAGGTAAACGATGGGTTCAAAGGTTGCCAAATTGGCGGATCCTCACAGGGCCTCTAAGAAAATACCCGAGAGGTTAGATCCTCACCTCGTTAGGTCTCAGCAGTAAGTCAGAATCCTACTGGTCTCTATGTCCCAAGTCCTCACCACCTAATAAAATAATATTATAAATCAAACTCTCATTTTATCTAGAATATCGCTATCAATCATACTTAGTTACAATCCCAATCAATATTCCCCGAATAATATAATATTTAAGGCTTTGCTTAAACATTATTGTCGTAAAACCTACTGCAATTACTCGTTGTATAAAATATTTACGGATTTCAATCTATACCGATAAGATAATACGATTGAGTTCTTAACTTACCCTTTTAACCCATATAACACATGCTAATTAATAATAACAATCCAACTTTTTATAACATCCCAAATTTTGTTACTTAAGTCGCAATGACCCAAATTAGGGTTTTCTATACTTAATAAGCCATCTAAGCCTAAAGTTCATATGAAATAATACCATATGGGATTCAAAAATCTTAATCATTATGCATGAACATTCAAATCTTTTGCATGGTTGTTCTGATCGATCATTTCCTTCATCAACCTTCTAAATACAAAGTTTGGATAAGGAATACATGTATACAAATACATGCAAAAAGCTAATTTTCATTTCCAGACAATTACCCAAATATTGAGCTAACGAAAAGGGGGAACGACGATCAGCTTGCATGTATGTCTTCTTCTCGACGAGACGAACAATCTGTCCAATCACCACTGCCGCGCCGCCAGAAACTTATGAAGCCACCACCAAAAACTGCTCCTCAACTCCATGAATCCAATGCTCCAATCGGTTCTCAAATTCGACACCGGAAAGACCCTCAAATCGCCGAAAAACAGAAACTCTGCCACCAACACCGCCGCACTATTTTTGAGGAGTTTCTCCCTCTACGGTGGTCCGTTCAATGATCCGAAGGTACCAGTGCGATCCTTGAGCTGAGCCCATTAGAATGGTACTGGTTTTGACCGTCAAAAATCACCGAAACTAAGACCCATTTTCTCCTTCATCTTCATCGATTTTGCTTGAGCTCATCGGTTCTCGCCAAAAATGGCTGAAGTAGGGTGGTTTTCGAGGTTAGGGCATTTGGGCTATGGTAAGTGTTGGTCAAAATGGGGGTGCTTCACGGAGAGGATTAGTAGCTGGTGGTGAGGGTGGTGTACACGGTGGTGAAGATGGTAAATGAAGGAGAAGGAAAAAGAAAAGAAGAAAAAATTATTTTTATTATTAAAATACATGCAAAATGCTAATTTTCATTTACAAACAATTACCCAAATATTGAGCTAACGAAAAGGGGGAACGACAATCAGCTTGCATGCATGTCTTCTTCTCGACGAGATGAACAATCTGTCCAATCACCGCTGCCGCGCCTGCCATAAACTTATGAAGCTCCACCAAAAATTGCTCCTCAACTCCAGGAATCCAATGCTCCAATCGGTTCTCAAATTCGACACCGGAAAGACCCTCAAATCGCCGAAAAATAGAAACTCCGCCACCAACATCACCGCACTATTTTTGAGGAGTTTCTCCCTCTACAGTGGTCCGTTCAACGATCCGAAGGTACCGGTGCGATCCTTGAGCTGAGCCAGTCAGAACGGTACTGGTTTTGACCATCAAAAATCACCGAAACTAAGACCCATTTTCTCTTCCATCTTCATCGATTTTGCTTGAGCTCATCGGTTCTCGCCGAAAATGGCTGAAGTGGGGTGGTTTTTGAGGTTAGGGCGTTTGGGCTATGGTAAGTGTTGGTCAAAATGGGGGTGCTTCATGAAGAGGATTAGTAACTGGTGGTGAGGGTGGTGTACATAGTGGTGAAGATGGTAAATGAAGGAGAAGGAAAAAGAAAAGAAGAAAAAACAAATTTTATTATTAAAAATTTTCCAATTCTCAATTGAGCCCCAAAATTTGCTACTGGTCATACTTAAAACCCTCAATTCAAAACTCACTTCAATTGGGTCCTAAAATTTGACCAATTAATTCTCTTGATTTTCCCAATTCTTATTTTTTCAAAATCCTGAATTTTAATGGTGTTACAATAATTATCACTTTTAATTTTCCTTTCTAACTTAATATGAAATAACAATAGACCTGACAAATGAGTATCCGTGAATAAACCCAAGAATGAATAGTGATGGGTTGGGTAAATTTATCTATAGGTAAAATTATCCATTTTTTTTTAATATGAGACAGTGGACCCATTACCTGTGTCTATAGGTAATAGGTAATTCACATGCACTGTTTAAAAAATTGGACCGGACCGGTTCTTTTGTTTAATTTTTAATAAAATTATTTTTTAAAATTTTTTTTTTGTCTAAGTACAAAGTTTGAAAGTTAAGGTACACTTCACAAAATATCTAAAAGTAAAACAAAAAAACCCTCAGTTTAGAGTTTATAATTAACTTATATACTCTCAACTTTAAACTTTAGACTTGATATATTTAAATTGTTATGATAACTTATAATATGAATTGTGAAATTTGGATTGTAATGTTAAACAATATCATTTAAGCTCTTTATGTTATATTATGGCATTTTATTAATTTTTAAGTAATAAATAATATAAATATATATATTTCTTAATTATGATGTCACGGTTCAATTACGGTCCAACCAACGGTTGAACTAGTGAACTGTGAACCGGTAAGTTTTTCAATTCAATGAACGGTCCGATTTTTCAAATACTGGTCACAGGTATCGGTATTTTTACTTTTTTATACTTGATGGTAAATTAATATTTATTTTTTTAATTTACATAATATTATTCAAATATTACCTAAATAAAACTAATAAAAGAGGCTACAAATTTTAAATATTATATTGAACAAGTACTTAAAGTATGTCAAGCATTTTAACTTGAAAAATACAACTTAAGTGTTTAAACATCAACATTTCAAAGTTTAAATTTAAATATCATCATATGTCAAAAGTTTTTTAAAAAAATTTAAATACGACTTAAACATTGTTGTTTTCATAGAAAAATGCATTATACCTTCTAAATTATTTATGAGAATTAAAAAAATAATAATATATATGGGGTTATTCATAGGTTATTCGTGGGTACCCATTGGTTGGGTTACAAGGTGGCAAGTAATTAAGCAGTGAGTAAAATTATCTGTATTTTATTGGGTGGAGAAATGAGGCCCATTATTCACATTTTTTGGGTATCCAAGGATATGAGTGATTTTTTGTCAAGTCTAAATAACAAGGTGCAGTGTTCTTTTCTTCATTTATTTCACTTTTTTTATTGAAATAACTTTACACAGTAGTCTTTATGAGATAAAACAAAACCCACCTTTGGGGTGTGAAAATATATTATTTTGAAGTGATACTATCATTTTCCTATTGAAACTTATAAACATATTTTCAGTTAGATGGTTGAATTTAGAGATAGGGTAATCTGTTTATTTGTATATGCTCTATCAAGTTTGATATGAAATGGATCAAAACTAGGAATGAATCACAATTATATTTAATAGGACAATGAATACTATACTAAGGGTGTAAATGTACAATAATTTAAATTTAATGATATCTTAAAAATAAAAGGATATAATAATTAATTTTTATAGACTAAAAATTAATTAAAATATCAATAATAAATTTTGGAGTGCAAATAAGAATACCCCCAATAAATTACGTGACTGAAAATTGCATTTTTCTCTTGGTAAATGCTCTCCAAATTTGCAAATACTCCATGCGTCTTCTCTCCACGGAACCCTTCATACCCTCAATTCCCAAATCCTCACTTCCTTGTTCTTTGACTTCCAGCGCCACTTCAATTTCCCTATAATCTTCATTCTTCAAAAATCTCTAAATTTTCGTTCCCAAAATTCCATCCACAAACGCACTCTATCTCTCACAATGGCGCTGGGATTTCAATAACTGGTCGGGGAGATTATCAGCCATGCCGGCAGTGGGTGATGGAACTGAAAACTGAAAACGGGTAATCTCTAATTACGGCTTCTCTCTTTCTCTCTGGTTTTTCTTGTTCATTGCAGTGGGCAACAGTTATATGCAAGATATTTTCGAACTGAGTGTGTTAGAGTTGCTACTGGGTTATTTGTCCATATTAAGTAGACTGCTCGTTTCTCAATTGATGTTTTTGTCTTCTAAATCTGATACCAATCCATGCTTTTTTGCTTTCCATGAATTTTTCTTTGATAAATACTCAGTAGTCAGTACACTTATAAGATAAATTTTCTTTTCTTTTCACTGTGGGACTGTGTGGTTAGGTTCTGGGGGAAGGAAATATTCCTAAACATGTAATTGTCTTGGAGAGGAATTGGCCATTTCCCAAAATATACTTAATATTTTTTATCCCCTAATTAAAAGATACTCAACCACCCTTATTGCCATCATTATTTAATCAATTATTACAATAATATTTTAAACTTGTGTCCGATCATTATTTACATACATATATATATATATATTAAATTATTATATATACATATATATTTAAATTGATTTTTTAATTCTAATTTCTCCGCACTAATAGACAAAAAAGCAATCGATTTAAAATCAACCGTAAAATATGTTGCCTCCCAAAACATAAACATATGTACACACAGTCTCCAAAATATTTTCTATCTATTCCCGAAATATAAATAAAAATTTATCACATTGTATCCCCTCTATTTCAGGGATCTTTTGTGACATGAAATTATTTTGAATTGAGTCTCATTTAATGTCAAGTTTGTGAATCCTCGAATCGGTTTTATTTAGCATTTGTGAATACATTTTTCTGTATTTCTTTTTCCTGTCATTAGATGTAGTCGTACTTTTTACCATAAAAATGGAAGAACAAAAGAAATATTGTACATGTTATGGTATCATCATTTAATAGACATGAATACGATGTTATTTGGCAGTAATTATACTAAATTCATGCCTTTGTAATGGAATACCTTACTTTTGGGTGGACAGTGTTATGATAATTATATCACGCTTTAAAATATCAATGTTATTGACTTAAAATAATTGGATTTTAAGTATTTGGTGTAGAACGGAGGGGTCAATGTCATGATGTGCATCATTTTTGCATATTATCTTATCTGAAAGTCAGTTGGTGCCTATATATATACACAGAAAAAGTCTATTTTTTGAGTATAAGGATTGAATTCTAGGCCACGTTTGATTTTGAGATTGGGTAATAGCAGAGCTTGTAATAGTGGGTCATATAATAGCTTAAAAAAATCTCTGCTATTAAGATTTGTGTGGTTTCTAATCTCTCATCTGTTCTGTAATAAACAAACAAGAATCTTGAAAACTTTTATATGTATGCAAGACATCCCTTCATTTTCTCCATCTAATTACACCCAACATGAAGCATAACCTAGGAATGAAAATTTTGAAATTCTTTTGTTTGTACTTAATAATAACATTACCAACGGGAAGTAGCTATTCTCAACCTTATTTTTCAATTGAACTTCTAAATCTACAATATGCAACAAAGGTTCTTGACAGAAACTGCATTTGATAATTCCAACCCAACACTTAATGACTCAGGACGTACAAGAGCTCTTCAACTCAATGGCTGTGATATTTCCAATTCTGAATTTCTCAAAAGCCCACGCTCAATATTATTGAATAATTAAAACCAAGACATCATGACTGAATTAGTTATCAACTTATTTAAAGCCTATATAATTCTTATATCAGCTTGGTGCATGTAGGGCGATAGGAGACTATTCACAACCATGCAGGGTTCTTTAGAGAGGTAACAACAGCTTTAACCTGCAAATAGTTTTTCAGGCTGTCAATTCCCTTTTCCCTCCCATGGCCGCTCATCTTGTACCCACCGAAAGGAACTGCGGCATCTAATACATGGAAGCAGTTAACCCATACACTGCCAACCTTTAATCCTCTAACCAACGTGTTGACTGTGTCTATATTTTTTGAGAAAACACCGGCTACAAGCCCGTATGGCGATGCATTTGTTCTTCTGATCACTTCATCAATGTCCCTGGAAGCAGCAGCATTACTTGTAAGTGCCTTAAATAATTTCTCTTCCTTCTTTGAACTCTATTGGTGTTACATATTTGCCATGTATATATAATCATAATATCTTTTGAAATAACTGGAGTGTTCTTGCTTACTTGAATTTTGAGATAGTCTGCACAGGGCCAAATATCTCATCTGTTGCTATCAACATGTCATCCTGAATGAATAAACAGAAATTGTGAATAAGCCATCTTACAGTCTCCATTCAGTCTTTTCGTTTCCATCTGAAAAATAGCAACGGAAAGTACCTGAACATTTGAAAACACAGTCGGTTGAATGTAGAAACCTTTAGACCCAATCCTGTCACCTCCACATTCCAGGGTCGCATTGCTTTCGATGCCTGCTCTTATGTAACGAAGAATGGTCTCAAACTGCTTTGAGTCGACCTAATATATTCATGGAAGAATTTATTAGTAACAGAAGAAGTGGAAATTGGAAGTGAATCATGGGACGGGACATAGAACCAATTCCGTGATGAAATTTTTGAGAATCCATGTCTGGAAATTCCAAGTTTGTTACCTGTGGGCCTTGTTCAATTCCTTTCTGGAACGGATCACCAATGGCACGTCTCATAGCAAGGGTTTTTGCCTTCTCAACAAATTCATCATATATACGTTCATGGACAAATGTACGAGAACCAGCACTGCAGCATTGGCCCTGTAGGTGAATAAGAGATAATTAGTGGTGAAATTCCATTCCAAATTCCAGTCAGGGGATGAAAATTATAGTACTCACCTGATTAAAGAACAAAGCAAAATGTGCTAGCTCTGCAGCCTCGTCAACATTAGCATCCTCACATACGATAAATGGAGATTTGCCTCCAAGTTCTAGAGTTGCCGGCTTCAGGTTGCTTTTTGCAGCCAATTCAAGTACAATTTTACCGGTATTCGTTGATCCGGTAAAAGCAATCTGCAGAAGAGAAGCAGGAAATCTTTGCTCAGTTTCAAGATTTAGTGACAAAACTGCTATCTGTGAGAATAATTTGGGCCTAGGAGGAGTGAACTATGCAATTTTCAAAATTTTGAATATATGTCAATTTTTTAGTATTTGTTATTCACCATGAATTAAGTCAAAATTGAACTATTGAAGCAGTTAATGACTATGTAATATAAAGGACAGATTTGCTGCAGAAACATGTGAAAAACTAGGATGATAAACAAGGAGAAGGTGTGGATAGATTGAAAATTTGCTATCGTAAAAGGTTTCACAATGAAAGCGAGAAAGGGCTGGAACAAAATCTTGGACGCTGCGCCAGCAATTTACTGGAGCCGTGGCGCTAGTCCAACTGAGAACATGTAAGCAAAAGATTTCAAGTATTATTATTATTATTATTATTATTATTATTATTATTATTATTATTATTATTTATTTTTCATTCACATATCAATAATTTGTTAAAATTTAAATTTTGAACATCGCATTTATATGTTAAAGGACAATATCATTGGACAATGAAATGCTCAGCATCTCAAGTGTAAGTCATATAATTATTATTATAAATAAGAAACATAATTCCAATAATAATGTTGGGATGCAAGCTTCTCCAGGGCACTGTGCCATAGTGTTGACTTTTTGAGGCTACGACGCTCAAGTGACAATTATTTTTTGAATTTTTTTTTGTATACGATTTTTAAACTATCTTCTTTTTTCCCCAAATATTTGAAATAAAAAATATTGGATTGGTTGATCATTTAATCTTGAAAGGTTAGAATTAGATTATTTTAAGAGTTCCAAGAAAAACATCTTACAATTTTTCGACTATATCTCCTTCGAATTAGTAATTAAAATTCTCTTTCCTTCATCTTTAAACGTAGCTCGATTTGAACTTTTGAAGTATGTACACTATAGTTGTTTATTTTACATTTTCTCAAATTTTTTGTGCTATTTTCATAACGTGATACGAGCAATCAATCAAATCCCATTTGACGTGAGATTCAGCAAAGCAATGCTACGAGAGTAAATTTAACTTAACAGCTTGAATACCTTGTCCACATCCATGTGACCAGCAAGAGCCGCACCAGCAGTTGCACCGTACCCAGACACAACATTAAGAACGCCATCCGGAAGACCAGCCTGGTCCAAACTCAAAATGAGGTATCTATTAGATGCAAGAAAGATTGGAGAAAGAAAAATAAAAGAAATACAGATAGCTTACTTCAATTTCTTCAATCGAATTCAGAAGAGGGCAAAAAAAGAAAAAAAAAAATAATAATAATAATAATTGTAACTTCTCGTGGGCATTGAGTTTTCCAAATGAAAGTGGACTATCCATTTATTCTAGGATTATTTACCTTATTCTCCGACCAAAAGGTTATGTTTAAATTCTTATTTTGCTCCTGACCCAATAGTCGTTATAACTTTCTAAAATATCCTTCGTATGATTTTTGATACTTGTAGCGTGCGTAAATGTTTTATATTTATAATTAAAAGCGGAAAAGTAATAAAATATCGTTACGTGATTATAGGGTAGATTGACAACTAAAAGCGAAAAAGTAATAAAATATCATATGTATACGTTTATCTGGTCAACTTTATATTTAGTGTTGATTAACAACTATAAAAATGATATTGGATATATATATATATATATATATTCACATATAATAAAGTTTCAACATGATTGTAACAAATATCACAAATAGTATCCTCACAATTAATTCCTTTCCTATTTTTCTAATTTAAAGCTTTTAAAATTTTAAGTTTATTTGTATACTTTTATTATATAATACATTGTACAATCCTATTTAAGTATTTAAAAAAGATGCTTTTAAAAAAACCATTAGATTTAATTTTATATATGAAAAAATATAAAAAAATATTTCTTTTCCTTTCACTTTTCCTTTTTCATTCTCTCATTCATTTTTTTCCTTTATTTGTCATGGCTTTTTTCTGTTTTGTAAAAGCAAGCCAAAAAAAGAAGGGGATGGTTGGAAAAGACGTTGAGGGGAGCCCGTGCAAAGAAACAAAATACAATGGGAAAAAGAGGAATTGAGGAAATGACAGATAGGAAAATGGTCAATTATAAAAAAAATTCGTAAGATTAAATTTTATATAAGTATGGTCCAAAAAATATGAGATCAACTTTGTTTTAGAAGCTTATTTTCAAGATCTTAATAAATCTTGATAATTAAAATTAAAAAAAAAAACAATATTAGATTTAAAATAATTATGCCTAGGGGCAAAATGATCATATAATAAATAAATTAATTTCTTTTCAACTGTTAAAATTAAAAGACAACATGATTTTTTTATGATTTTCCTTAAAGTTTTCTAGTGAAGCATTTTCATAAGAAAGGTTTTGACAATTATAAAAGTCAGATTGGAATGTTGCAAATGAGGTGCACTTGATTTTATTTTTTTTTCAAGATAATAACTTAAGAAAATAATGGCAAGTAATTAAGAGGAAATGAAGAAGATAAAAAGACTGACTACCTCTTGGAACAGTTTTGCAACATACAGAGCAGTCAATGGCGTTTGCTCTGCAGATTTCAGGACAATGGTGTTGCCACATGCAAGAGCGGGACCAACTTTCCATGCCAACATGAGAAGTGGGAAATTCCAAGGGATAATTTGGCCCACAACTCCAATTGGCTCGTGCAGAACTTGTACATCGTATGGACCATCAGCTCGAGCTGTTAACCCATGAATTTTGTCTGTCCATCCTGCATTCAATACCCCAAAATTATGAATTCGGAAAAAACTAAATTATACGAGCCTTTCGGGAAAATTATCATATATAAATATAGGCCAAAAGGACGATGCTCAAACATACCAGCATAATAATGAAACAACCGGGTAAAAATAGGAAGTTCAGCATTGAGAGCTTGCTCGTATGGCTTCCCGTTGTCCCATGTCTCAAGTTTAGCTAACTCTTCCTTGTGTTGTTCGACCAAATCAGCAAACCTCATTAGGATCCGTGATCTTTCCTGAATCAGACAAGAAAACAATCCTTAAGTGGACCAAAGACAGCCAATCAAGGAAAACATTAATATTGAAATGAAGATTTTTCTTTTTTTTATAATTTATACATGCGCACGCACGCCAGAAGTTCGTTAGACTTCCAACTCTTGACCTCATACTTCATATGTGAAACTTATACCATTTGATACATTAATTCTTACATAAGCAGTCATTTTGGGCCAGGGCCCTTCATCAAATGCCTTTCGGGCTGCTGATACTGCCCGGTTGATATCTTCTGCATCTCCTTCGGCAACGTGGGCAATGACTTCTCCATTCCTAGGATCCAGGGTAGGAAATGTTTTTCCTGGACGTAGAAATATGAATATATACAACTGATTATGGAAAAATATTAAAGAAAGAAATAGTAGAAACAAAAAGTCGATTTTTTTTACCAGATGCTGAGTCCACAAATTTTCCATTGATGAGAAGTTTGGTGTAATTAACTTGAACAGGTGGGGCTATGGGCTCCTCAAGTAGTGGAGGCGCAGCTACGGCAGCAGTAGTAAAGCTGCGGATTCTCTTTGGCAGGCCATGTTTTCTAGAAAGAGAAGAAGAAAAAACAGGGAAAGAGAGAGGGCGAGAGAACAAGGAAGAAACTCTTTGAGCGGCCATTGATCTTTCTTTATTTTCACTCCTAAGAGAAGTGCTAATGGAAATCTGAGAGGCTTTGGAGTACTCAGTCCCACTCTAGCTGCAGCCCAGCCCGGAAATGTTGGTATTTAAAGAACCTCATTTGACAGGTTGTCTAATTTTTAATATGATTATTTTCACTTTCAGCAATTAGGGGATGGACGGGAGCTTTGAAAAAAAATTAATTAGTGATAGTGCTAAGGAAAATTTTTGCTCATGCTTTAAATGATATTTTAGTTTTTGTACCTTAGTATTTTTTTTTTTCTTTTTTCTCACTATTTTTCTGATCCCAACATAGCATAAGTAAAAAGAGTTTTTATTTTGTCATAATACAATTTATTATTTTATTCAAAAATATTCAAAACTTTCAAAGATAAAAGTCTTGTCATTGTTAACAATGACAATTTTTTAAATTACTAGTTCTTTTTACTATTAAGTTATATGTGACAACATAAATAGTATTATCATTTCAAAAAATAATAAAATAAAAATTATTATCATTTAATATATATATTACTAATGATAATATTTATTTTTTTGGTTAACATTACATTTTGCTATAGTGAAATTTTCACTTCATAATTCATATAAATTCTAATACTTATTTCCATGGTGGTGATTCTTTCTTTGCCAATTTATGGTTCCCATTTTTTGATTTCTTGAAATTGTTTAAAATAAAATCAATTCATTTCGTTAATTATCATTTAAATTTTCTTTGGTTATGTGGACTGCAGAAGTTGCTAAGGTCCCACGTATGACCCCAACATCAACAATTATATAAATCCGTGGCAAGTCAAAAGAGATATGTAGTACAGATTTGTCCGATACACGTGAAACTGCATGCGAGTATTTTTTGCACCACAAAAATTATTGTGCAATGCAATGACAAGGACAGCATATATCGGACCCCACTAATTACTGAAATAAAAATGAGGTGATCCTAAAAAATGTATAAAGTACTCCGATGTAATTTAGCATGCATATGGATAAAAATAATTTACGTACAATAACTTTGTTTAAAATAATTATAGGCCTTAATTATTTTACAGCGATAAAATCTCCAATGAAAAGGATTGTAATGTAAAGATACACGTGATACTTATTTTAGGATTATCATTAATTACTTATTGCGATGTGTAACAAAATTTTAATTTAAATTTGATTTAAAAGGTGTTTGAATAAATTTATTAAAAATATCTTACTGCCTCCTGCATCATATAATTATGTAGTTTTAGAGTTTATAAAAAAATGTTGGATTTTATTTCAAACATAAGCTTTTTAAAATGTTTGGATGTAATTAAACCTTGGAACTTATAATTTTAAAAATAAATTAAAAGACTTCTTACTTTCTAAAAGAAAAGCTTATGAGATTCTACATCTTATTTTAAGAGTTTATAATTTTTTTAACAAAAATTCACCAAATATTTTATAACACCTTATATACTTTTAAATATTTTATAAGAAATTTCAAGATCTTAAGATGTCACAAAATATTTGATAATTTTTTTTTATAAAAAAATAGCTTATGGTTTCCTAAAAGTATAAGATATTAAGATCTTATATTTTTTTTTAAAGTAAGAAGTTTTCGACTTATATTTATAATCTTAAAAACTTTCTCTAATTTAACCATATTAATAAAAAATTATTATAACTAATATTTTATAAATTTTAAAATTTTATTTTATTCAAATAATTCATTAACTTATTTTTAAAATAAAATCTAACATCGTATAAATTTTTAAAACATCTTATAAAATATAAAATTTTGATAAAAAAATTTAGACAAACCCCGAAAAACATACTGCCTGTCGGATAAAGTGGTCAAAATTGCCACGTAATAGCTTAGTACTTCAAAAAGTAGTTAATGATAGTTTAAACATAATTATAGGTAGTTAATGACAGATGAAACACGATTATAGGGGGCCGCATAATTAACTTTAATTGAACCACGTGAAAAACGTGATAAGGAAGTGCAGATTGAAGCGTACGCATCATATGTACCAAACAATGTCTACCTACTTGGCTACCTATTCCGAGCAAAAATGTTAGGTGAAAACTCAGTCCAAATGTGGATTGCCTAATCACCCAAATTTCTTTCTTTTTTTCCATTTTTTTGTTTTTTTCTCCTTTTGTGTTGGGATATTTTAGGGCCCGTTTAGTTTCACTCTCAAACTCAATTTTTATACTTTTTACTATTTAAAAATTAAAATATATAATTTTATACATATTTTCACCCAACATATTTTTATTTTTATTCTCAAAATATATTTTTCAATAACTTATATATTTTCTCTTTATTATCATTATTATTATCCGTTTCTATATATAACTTATTAAACTCAATATAATTATTAATTTTTCAACAATATATTCAAATACAAACTCATTTTCACTAACTATCTTTCAAATTTTGAAAATAATGAAAATAAAAAATGAGAATAAAAATAAAACCAAAGGGGCCCTATGATTTAGGAAATATGTTTAGTATCTTTTGAGAGCAAGCATATATCTAAAATCTTAGGCTATGCTTGGTTATACTTTTGCAGAACAATTTTGTTTTGCCAAAATATAACCAAACATACATCTTTTTATCTTTCATTATCTCTAAAACTTTTTCATTTTTCAATATGTATACATCTTTATTATATATATCTCATATATATATTTTTTATTATTCTTACAATAAAAAAATTATTTAATTTTATTTTCACTCCAAAAATTCAACAAAAAAGTATTGATTTGATCATTATAGTAAAAATTGTCTTCCCCCAAAATATAAACAAACATACCGAAACTTCCCAAAATAATTTTCCCAAAACACAATTTTTACATTCCCCAACCTTACTACCAAAATTCATTTTACCAAAACACATAATACAAACATATAAAATATAAGCAAACATTACCTTAAATTCCTGTAAAAGTACAGGGATATATTTAGAAAAAATAACAATTGTGTTTTCTTCATGGAGCATTTATTTATTTTTTATTTGCAATCAAGTGTCCCAAATTAGTTGCCGTAGACCAGCCTCACCCTTTTGAGCCTTTATCTTTCAAGTGAAGTCCCCAGACGTGCTTGATCCAAAAAAAAAAACAAAAAAAAAGTCCCCGGACATGTGTTCTTTGGCTTCTTTCATACCACGTGAAACCTAATGCTTCGTCTTCTTGCTTATTCCTTTTTCATTTTTTTTTTCTTCTTTTCCCCCTATCTTTTTTCTTTTTCTTTTTTCCTTTTTGCAAGTACTAGCAGTCATTAAGCACAATTCTTGCATGCATAAAATATTTTTAGTAATACATATTTATATGTGCACATTGTCAAATTTATTATACTAAAAATTTCATGCATTTAAAATATATGATTATAATTTACATAATTGTAAAAATACCACTCACATAAAATAAATATTTTATAGTCCATTACCAAGTTAAATACGGAAAATTCAAGATTCATCAAAGTATGAGCTTATTTTATATGATGATTATTTAAATTGTATATCATAATTATAACCTGATTTTATTGAATGTGTAGAGTAAATAAAAAGGGTAAATTTGGTACATTTGAAATTTGGTATCATAACTATCCATATGTATATGAATTTTTAATTTCATCCTCAATACTGTATTTTTAGTTTAATTTTATTAAAAAAATAAAAGGTAAAACTTGTAAAATTCAAAAATAACTTCTACTTTAAACACAAAATATGAGCTTCTTTTTTATAGTAGTGTGTGTGTGTGTGTGTACATATACATATATAGAAAATAATCATTTATAGGGTAAATTACAAGATCTACACAATGGACTGATTCGGATCTTTTCATTGTGTCTTTTTCTTTCCACACCTCTTTGTTCCGCACAACAAAGAAGATGTGTGTGTGTGTGTGTGTGCATGCTTGAATTGTATTATTAGGGCTGGTTTGTTTGGGCATATAGAATTATGAGTGATTAATATGCTAGTGATCTATCTAAGCTAAAAATGATATCCAAAATCATGTAATTTATTGTTTGCTTGGATTTTAGAAATTAGTGATATTCCATGCTTGATACTATTTAATGTTTGGTCGGCAAGATTGCTCAATATGATTACACTTTGTAATATCCAAAATGTCCTAACTTTTAAGAAGGTAAATTTTCAAAATTTGGCAGAAGACATTGAGGATATGGTTTTTATGAGTGTAAGAATGTTGTTTTCATTCTTTATCAAATCAAATTTGAAAGGATGGAAAATGGATCAGGCTAAGATGACTTGATATACAAATCAGCCAGACTCATAATACCATATCGGGCCGCAAAAGTATTACGGGCCATAAAAATATGAAGCAAACAAGAGATAAAACTTGAAAATAAATTTATAAACTTTATTCAATAAAGCAAACAAGCCTTTAAAGTGTTGGTTGCTTTTAAAAGATCCTACATCTTTATTGATTCTCATTCAATTCTTGAAGTTACATCCAGCAGTAATTGGAAAAGCTCTTGAATTAACAGATCCTACTAAATACTTTTTGAGAGAAAATCCTCAAATTAATGATCATTCTTATTTGTATCATTTGTTTATTTCTAATTTATTCAACTTAATGTTGAAGTAATTACATTTGTTATTTTTTTCACTTATATAATTCTTCTACATAAATAGCTAATAATTGCAATTACGATGCCATATTAAGAAAATAAATAAATATTAATGTTGGAATCCTTTGGACATTTTGTGTCGATTTCTGGAAGTCAAACCCATCTTGAGTTATTTATTTCAAATTTTCAATAATCATTCATCTCTTATTCTGCTATATTGTATACATGTCAAATGTATTTAACTTTTGATATTTATTTTATAGCGCAAAACAAAAAACAAAAAATTGATTATGATGAAGAATCTGAACCGCGCAATCCCTTAGTGCTCTTCTTCTTTCTCCATTATTATCTCACTATGCCTTAACGTTGACAAATATTTGGAAAAAGTAAAAACCTTTGACTCCTTGGTAGAGTTCATCAGCAAAGTAAGCTCCCAAGAGACATCAACTGAGTGTGAGAGATGTGGAAATGCAGAATTCAGACACCCCACCACCTCCATTATTTTTTGAGAAAGAAAATGAGATGCTAGCAACTCAAATGTATTGTCCCCTTCGTTTTCTTGTCTTTTACATTCAGCAGGACAATGAGACGACATAATCCTTTATCTGCGTTGAAGATTATGGCTGATATGCCTGACCTAATGTTCAGGTTTGTTAAGCAAACATGTGGAGCAGTTGACGCGTCCCAGACTGGTTTATAGAAAGATTTAATGCACACAGTTTTACAAACATGATTCGAATTTCATGCTACGCATATTCTTTCCCCATCGCTGTATATTTACCATAAGGCTACCTTCATTCGTTGTCTTCCACTGCTCACCTTTCACACAATGCCCACGATCCAACGTTACTCCTGCAACCACGATATCATAGAACCAGCTCTGCTTATTTTGTAGCGCAACAAGAGCCAAGTAGCCGAGTATGAGCACGGTGTCCGATCGAGTGTGTGCATATGGGGCCAAAGATCTAGTAAAGAAAATAACAAAACATAATGAAGTTAAGACAGGAACTTTATCACAGAAAAGAGTATAAGAATCTTGAACACAACCTCCCTAATGAAGTAGTCAGTGTTGAGAGGACTAGGCTCCAAATACAATATCTGGAAGACTGGAACACAGCTTTGATTCCTAAAAGACAAGAGTCATCTACTATTTATAATAGAACAACAAACTGACACATAAAACTGAACTTAGATTGCACATAAAACTGACATAAACTAAGATTTACACGGTGTGCAGCAGAATGTGAGGTCGTGCAAGTTATTGAAGTCATGAAGTGTAACTGTCCTTTGTTTCCTCAGCATCGGCAGCCTATTCCAATCCCATTTTCTCCAAGTTGTCTCCATAATTGTCGCCTTTTCCTCCTAAAATATGTACGGACTGTGGGTGTTGTATAAGAGTATGCGCGCGCGCGCAAGAGAGAGAGAGAGAGTGAGCTTATGGTTGTTTCTCACAATGCTAGATCAATGTGCTGTGGAGGAAGACCTTAATGGGAAAATTGGGTTCTGAGTATGATGAATTAAATTCATATACTTCTTTAGAGGGGAAGTTGTTCTGCCAAGTCGATAACATCCTTTGGGTTCATGGACAGAATGCACAACCAGTGAGGAAAGAAAAAGAAAATGCAGAGGAAAACAAGAACTCCCAGGTCAGCCTCTTCACCAACTGCTGGCCGACGAGGACTAACCAAATAAATCTGGCTCACACACCAGAGGCAGTACAGAGTTGCAATTACAAGAATCAATCTCCATGATTTGTCATATTGTTTTCGTCCCGACTTCAGAGGCTTTACTCTGCAAGACAAGTAGCACTCTGAAGCTGAAAATCTGAATAACCATTTCTAAAACTTGATAATGCTTAAGAAATTCAATCATAAAACACCTTCACAAAACCTGTAGATATAAATGAAACCTCCGATTAAGCTTGCACACAAAAGGCTGATAACAACAACAGCATCAGGGTTGATTGGTGCTCGAGTTTTCCACCAACCAGTGCTCAGTATCCAAGTATACATAGAAGAATGTCCATTCTCCTGGAATTTCAAGAAAACGTAAGGAAGAGAAACAGTATTTGGAATTCAAAAGCAATTCAGATGAAGAATTAGCAACAGAGTTTTTCTGGGAGGGTACAAACCAAATAAATAATTTGTCATTTAAGATTTTAAGTGTCCCTAGACTGACACAGCAACCAACTTGACAAAAATGTGGTTGCTTAAATTTAATTGAAGATATATGATTTTCATGATAAGCACCTGATTGAGCTTCTAGGAGGCCAAGCAAATCAAGACATCCCATCATACATGAAAGGAAATAAAGAGCTGTAAGACACTGAAAGAAGGATTTCAAGAAATCGTAAGCTAAAAGTTGAGATCTCACACCCCCTTCACTTCATGCAGTCTGAATTACATTTCTTAGCCTTTTGCGGGCACTAGGATTTCCAAAATTATCGAGCCTACTATTGTACCAGAGAACAACCCCCAAGCAGAAAGTCTAGCTATCCGTCTTGTCCATGTTCAGCTAAAAGAGTAACAAACTTCACAGCTAAAACTAAAATAAAAAGGCTCGCAAAATAAATATTTCCATGCACACAATCTTCGTCGGGTGAAATGTTCACATGAAGATCTTAAGAGAGAGCATCCAAAACTATGAAGAAACAGCTTTTGATGATGCTTTGGGTCACTTCAACAACTTCAGAACAAAGACTCCAAGAAGGAGAACAAAGAAAGAGAAGAAATTAGCATAAAATGATAAAAGAAGAATCGACACAAAGTTGTGCAACAAAGTTTTAGCCGTTGATAATAATGGCATAAGGCTAATATCTTTAATCTTTATTTGGTTTGTGATTGACTAAGGCTTCTGAATTTGATATCACTGGTAGTAATGGAACAGCAGTTGAATTTTCTTCAGATTAGATTATTCAATGTTGATACTACGCCTGTCTTTTCTCTGTTGCATACGTAAGACAGCTTTAGTTAACTTCAGCAACATCAGTCTCTCATGAATCCACTGCCAACCTTTTCTCAGAGATGCAGTCAGTTTCACACTTATGATTTTTAACTACATTATGATTCATGATATACAACATTTTAAGAGAGAGCTTTTATGGTTAATTTGCCTTCTTTAACTTAGAAGCTCTTTCCATGGCCAACATGGCGAAGCATATGATAGACACATTGCATCAAGAGGTGTTCAAGGAAATTTAAAGCATGGTTCATAATCACGAGCACATGCTTAAGGGAATAACACTGTATTCTTGTTGCCTCGAGGCAAGCCTACAAAATCTTACCCCTGAAGGAAAACTCAAAAACTCCTCAAGGAAAACCAGTAACATAGTGATTTTGATAAGTAGAGATAGCTGTGACAGAAACATAGGGAAAGGCTTTAAATGAAGTCAGTGTAACACGTAGGCCACAGATTAACTGCTGTATTACCTCAAACAAATGATCTAAGAAAAAGTGTGACAAAGATCCTGCGAAGATCAACAAGAAGCACTGTCTCACAGTGAGGGGCACCTGAACCAGAAAACTCTTAATGAGCAGGAATCAACTCAAAACATAATAAACTCTTTCGTAGTACAATGTAATCCAATCACATGACACAGTAATGCCCAAAAAGATTTTCACTTGATCATAACTGTTAAGAAATTCAAGTACAGTGTCGGTGAGACTTAATATAGCAGTTGAATGCAATTGATAGCTAACAATCTGATAGAGAATGAATTGCAGTATGCTAGATTAAGTAGGCAGAGAAATGCTGAATTACAGTATGCTAGCTATACCCATTAAGTAGGTAGAGAAATGCTGAATTAACACTGAGCTGGACATAGAGAGGATTTGAGTACTAGTACTCCCAAGCATCAAAATCTACCAACATGCTTAAAATGAATTACAAATTTACATTGGACTATTAAGGCAATAACCAAAACTGGATCCTTTATCTGAAGTAATAGACAAACATGCCTCAGCAGAATGATGTAATCAATTTCTGCTTTCTATACCAAAATATTGTGCCCATAATCACAACTATTCAGACTCTAAAATATTTGATTTTTTTACCATTCCTTAAGTATGGTCGATGTGCAATGACTGATCCAAAACTATTTCAAGTAATTTAATGCTGAATTCCTAATTTCTACATGGTTCACACAATAATAACCTCAGAATTTTACATGAATGAAATTCATCGTGGCTAGCTAAACACAAAACTACATGGATGGTCTCCAACAAACTCTCCCATTGTCGGCTCTAAACAAAATACATTTGTTTCTAAATCCCTTAATTAGTAGGAGAACTAAAAGCTCCTTGAATATCTCAGTTTATTCGTAAGCATAAAGCAGCACTCATGTTCAGCCAAGCTTTGAAGAATCAAGAAACCCTGGCAGAGAAAAATTCAGACCAAACATTGCAAGAAGAATTTTATGGAGTGAGAGCAAGTGATAAAATCCCAAAATAATGGGCAGAACCGCAGCAAGCAAAAAGTATAACAAAGCATTGAATTACGGAAAATTTAGCAGAAACAAATTCAAATTTCAAGTCTTTAAACACTGACCCCAGAAAACGAATCAAGAACGCCCTTATGGAGAAGAAATTTGGAAGCCCAGCTGTAGCACAGTGCTAAAGGGAAGCCAAGAATCAAAGCATAGTAAAAGGGATCGTGGATCCAGGACTCAACGGATGAGCCAAAGACTCGACCCAAACCCAGAGTTGAAGTAATCCACTCGGAGAACGACCCGATGTCCGGCCCGAAGAAGGCGTTGATTGCGTAGATAACGCAGTGGTGCGGGCCGAACCTCCCGTTGGATACATGCATCAGGGCCTGGCCCGACCCAAGTGCATAAATCATGTGCGGGCCTGGACCCGGCATCTTTCAGGTGTCAAGATTCAATTGCCCTTTACGAATTCAGTCATGCTACAGAAGCTGCAAATGGCATTGGGGTGTTAAAAACTACAAGGAAGTTTCTTAGTTGATCAATTTGGTCCACGCAGTGTAGCTTCGGCAAAATTTGCATTTATACTTATGCCAGGGTGGCGTTTTTGGTGGGTCATCAAAGTAAGTATTGACTTATAATATTATCTTGATTCATTATATTTAGATTCAAATTTAAGTGTCAGTATATTATTATTATTATTATTTTATTTTAAATTCAATATTGAGCTTAAAAAAATTAAGCTCATTAAATTTGGAACCTAACATAAATTTTAAATTCAAACTTGAATTTAAATTTTTTTCTCAAATTCAACTTGGTTCAGCAATTGCACTTTTAGATATCTCAATTGTAAAGATAAAATACAAGTCTCAAACATTAATTGGAGGTAAAATACATATTCCAATTAAGAAGCAATATTGGGTTTGAATATCAATAGATGCTTAATTCTTTGTTTATTTTAGCATTAATTTCTCTCATTATTTTGTATACTTAACTTAAAGCCATTGATGAGCCAATTAATTTCAATGAAAATTAAATCCAAACAAATCAATCAATGAGGATATAGAAATCACCGAAAATAGGATTATTCATTCATACGAAAACTTTTGAAAATCAACCATGTCTCTCACTCATCAAGAAAACTCCTCATTCGTAGAGGAAACTAACAAACTACTCCTTCAATGGTGAAAAGTAGACATCCATCGGAAAAATTTCTAGTCTCAAAAAGAATTTTCACTGGGGATTTGGGAGGCGGCTGTTGGCTGAAGAGACCCTGGATCCCCACTCAAGAAGCTCTTTGCTAGTATCATCCTTGTGAGCTATAACTTCTATAAAGCACAGGCAGTCCTTCTTCTCTCCAGTTGCTGTTTCAATCGCTGCAACAAGCTCCTCCTCGCAGTTCACCTGCAACAACAGATATTTTCAAGTGTAACAAAACATGAATATAAATTCAGGCTTTTTTCAATTTGTGACAGATGTTCGACGAAATTACAATCTACATACCTTGGTAGTCCAGCAGTTGCCTTCACCGTTGCAAATGGCGTCTACCACTCCAGTGTAGTTCCAGTTCTTGATCACATTGTAAGGCCCGTCATGGATTTCAACTTCAATAGTGTAGCCGCCGTTGTTTATCAAGAAAATGATGCTCTTTTGCCCACAACGGATCATCGTCGAAACGTCTTGGACCGTCACCTGCACAAGAAATTAACAAAAAAGACCTTAGCACATATAACGTATAGTTTATATATGGCACCAGACTGTGGCCCAATATTCAGAATTTCTAGTGCAAATTGACCTGAAAACTTCCATCACCAATGCAAGAGATGACGCGTTTCTTGGGGACAGACTGTGCATAGCCCAGTGTGGCGCCAACAGACCATCCAATTGATCCATATTGCATCTGGAACTCATACCTGCAGCACCAGCTTTTTTGCTTCTAATCTTCGTAAAAACTAAGAAAAAAGCAAGTGCAAAATTCATGGTGAAACTTGGAATAATCTCCACTTACCCGCAGCCCTGAGGGAGTTTGAGCTTTTGGCAATTAAACCAGGAGTCCCCCGTCTCAGCAATCACAGCGGTTTCGGCTGAAAGCATTTTCTGTATGTGCTGGAAAAGCACATTGACCCTCAATGGCTCTTTAGGCTCACTCTTGAGAGGCTGCCCTTCAGGCACAAAAATCCGCTTGTAATTCTCATAAGCAGTGGTGTTTTTCTTGAGCTTCTTGGCTAGTTCTTGCAGGAAATCTTTCATCAGCACACAGCCGAATGCCGGCCCATTTCCAATAACGACACGGTCAGGCTGCACGATGATTGCTTTCTCCTTCTTGAGCAGGAGGGAGTATCCGACCGAACTATAGTCGTTGAAGATTGGCCCGGCAAAGATATAGGCATCAGCAGATTCCACGATTTCTCCACAGAAGGGAGTCCCCACGGCCCCCCAGTAGGTGCCCATGAAGTGTAGATGATGCTCTGGGACGAGCCCTTTGGCCGAGGGCATCACACCAATGGCGTAGCCGCAGGCGTCTGCTAGCTCCACAAATGCGGGGCAAGCACTTGCAACGCGCAGTTTTGGCCCACCTATCATGACTGGCTTGACCGCCTTGTTTAGGAAGGCGGCGGCTGCATCTACTGCTGCCTCGAGCCCATGTTTGTTGCTCAATCTATACCACATTTTTTAGTAAGCTCAACTTTTGATACAAAATATACTACCAGAGGATATAAAGATGGAGAAGAGAATTAATTCTGTGGGACTAAAGTATATATATACCTTGGTGAAAGAGCAAAAGGGATAGGCTCTCTGGTGAAAGTTGGATGAGGAATTCCAGACAAATTGCAGCTGATGCTTATATAGACTGGCTTGCTCTCCTTTAGAGCTGTGGAGATGGCTCTATCAATTTGTTCATGTGCATCTTCCAAGTTATTGACAATAGCCTGAAAAGTATAGATGAATTAAAATCGAGGCAATAAGCAGATCAGTTATTCATTATAAAGAAAATCATGAACAGAACATTACTTAGGCAGAAGTGAGTGCAAATTTTCAGAAAGGCATATCAAAATTAAACCCAAGATAAGGTGTATAAGTTTGAAACATCAATTGAAATAAAAGATTTGAACTGCCCCATTAAAAACCATTGCAAAATTCAAATATTGCAAGACAGATTTTGCTCAAGTTTCTTAGAACATTAAGTGAACTTATATAAGAGAAATCAAGAAAATACTTTAGAGAAACAACTATACGTCAAAAAGTTCTAAGAAAGATTACGATTATACATAATAAGTTTGAATCCACTGTTTCATTTAGTGTTCACGCCAAGTGTATCTTTATTTTTCTGTGATTTATTTGCTAATATTTATCTTAGTATACATTTGGGATATTCTATTTCAATTTGGTGTTTTATGTCAAGTATATATATATATATATATATATTTTCTCTTACTTATTTGCTAATTCTGGGAGTATGTATTTGATATACTATTATAATATAAAATAGAAAATAAAATGCTAAATGTAATTTTTCTGTGGACGTAAATAATCAAATAAAGTGGATGTAAAAACAACTAACAAGCAAATTGAGTAGCATTTGAAAAAATTAAGTCAAATGTGAGAATATCTTTAAATTATCGATATCAAACAAGAAATCACATAAAATATAAATTAAAATAAAATATCTAATCAAAGTAATTCTCATATCTAGGTGCCAAGACAAGGAAAACAAATAAATGTTCAAAATATTAATTGGCTTTTCAAGATCTAAATATTACAACTAAATCAAGTGACAACAAACAGTAAACGTATCGAAAATGCACGAAGGAAAATGTCATTATATTCCCATGCATTTACCTGATGACATGTTACGGTCTGGAAACAGCGAAACTCCTGGCTGAAATCCGGCAACCCGATAGTATGATGCAAAATTCTGTTCGTTCCATAATCATTGGTATTCGGCCCTCCCACAATACAGATCACCGGCAGATTCTCACTATAGGCACCGGCGATCGCATTGAGCACGCTCAACCCACCGACGGTGAACGTCACCACGCAGGCACCGACGCCCCTCGCGCGGGCGTACCCGTCGGCGGCGTACCCGGCATTGAGCTCATTGCAGCAGCCAATGTTATTAAGCCCCGGCTCAGCTATCAGATGATCCAAGAGAGTAAGATTAAAGTCTCCAGGCACGGAGAAAACGTCCTCCACTCCGATCTGCACCAGCCTCCTCGCCACATGGCGGCCGAGGGTGGCGTCAGGGGCTGCGGCGGGGCCGTGATGGGAGCCTTCCAGTGTGGAGACGCAGCCGTTCCCGGCGGGGCAACCGACGTTGGTGTTGTTGGGCATGCATGTGTCGATGGAGCTTAGAGCAGTTTCCATGATGATAGTGAAAAGTGTGGTGAGAAAGTGAGGAAGAGTGACTTAAAGGGGAGAGGTATATATAGAGCTTCTTTTAGAGTTTAGATTCGTGAAATTAGGAGTTGTTTTTGCTTGGGGAGAACGCATTTCCTTGCATTAAATTTTTTCTTGGACAGGAAGGAGGGCAGTGTTGCTAAATTCTAAATGTAATTACTGTGGAAAGATTTTTCTTTTTCTTTTGCCTTTTCTTTTTTGGTGTCAAATTAATTAGAAGAAATGCATATATTTCTCAACTTTTTTGACCTTTTCTTAATCGAATTATAAATTTAAAGTTATTGTGTAAATAAAAAGTGCATGACAAATGTAGATGCTAATTTTTATTTTTTTTAACTTGTACTTTACTTATTATATTTGAATTTCAATTCAATAATTTTGTAATTCGTAGGTAATTATAAATACAGATTCGATTGAATTTGGCTAAACTCAAGTTAATCATACGATGAATAATTATATTTCAAAGTTATATATTTTTTATATTTCAATTTCAGAATTATATTATTTGTTAACATAATAATAATAATAATAATAATAATAATAAAAAAAATTATTATTATTATTATTATTATTATTATTATTATTCTTTATTATAAATTCTGGTAATTACTTTGTAATTCTCCGTTTTAATAAATTAGCTAATTTTAAATTTTGGTGTCTTCCATCCTATAGAACCTACTAATTCGTCTCAAATCTAGATGGTGTTTGCTAACTTATTTAAAAGATCTTATATATATTTTTAGAGCTTATAAGATGTTAGATTTTATTTTTAAAGTAAGTCAATACAGTGCTTGAAAAAAATAAAATTTTGAAACTTATAAGATATTAATAATAATAATTTTGTAATCAAATGGTTAAAATTAAAGAAATTTATTGAGATTTTAAAAATAAATTAGGATCTACTTATTTTTTTTTTAAAAAATAATTTATAAAATTCTAATACCTTATTTAGAATTTATAAGCTATTTTTAAGAAAATTTACTGAACACTTTCTAACCTCTTATAAGTTTCTTGAAACATATCTTAATAATTAAAATTTATTGCGGTGATAATATTATAGGAGACGTCCTACTGAAAAATAGCTTAATGCTTGGATGTATTTAACAATAGAGATATATTTTATTATATGTGATCCACAATCAAATGTAAATACAAAAAAATATGTTATGCACTTATTTTATATTATTTTAATGTAAAATAAACTACAAAATAGTATTTAAGATAGAGCATCTAAACTCACTTTAAGCTATGGTTTTGTGTCACATGAAATCAATAAGATGGATCATTAATTTTGGGCCTATTATTCATGACCCGTTCTCAAATTTAGCTTGGCCCGACCCAATCATCACTACTTCAAAAATGTCCATACTGAATTGACTCACAAGCTTGACAAAGGTAAAGTAAACCTTGAATCGTCGTCTCTCCACTCTCCTACACTTCACCTCTCAAATTTCACTTTTTCTCCATCGTCACAGCAAACTTACCGAGGAGGAAGATGGATTCTCGGGGTTTTGTCTCCCTCGTCTTCCTATTGTTCAACCTATTCGCTTCATCTCCACAGGTAAAAAAAACTTTAAAAAAAAGGAAATAGTTTATGTGAACTAGCACAGGCAAGATCACTCGAAATCCTTAATTTTAATCGCAATTTTTGTGAACCCAAATTTTCTAACACTTTAATTTTCCTTTGTTGTTACGTTTCTTGTTTTTGTTTTTTCAAATTAATTTTTTACAGGCTTTTGCTGAGGAACAATCTTCATTGAGAGAAGTTTTCTTCAAAGCCTCGACACCGTTCTCCATCACACTCGACCATCTCCAGGATCAGATCAAGTAACTGCATACTTCATTTAGTTGCACATTTACACTTGTAAACAATCATGTTCATATATATATATATATATATACATATGTCCAACTTTATTTTTATGCAGTTTTACGATACTTATATTATATGTAAATGCAGTTATGCGTGTGGAAATTTGTTCTACGGCTCTTGGGCGCCAAATATTGTGCTTACATGTGATTATGTTAAAATTATATGCCTGTGTTTATGTATGTGTTTCTTGTTACCATAATTAGGGAATGATGCCGAAATGAATTTTTTGTTATTTATGTTGTTTTTCTGTTAGCTATACATTTAAGAATGTTGGATTGCTGCGACGTGCAATGACACATGCCTCCTTCTCGGAGGAGAACAACAAAGCGCTAAGCATATTGGGTGCAAGCGTAATAGAGACCTCCATCTCACTGCAGTCTCTGAGCAAAGATGTAGATATTTCAGCAAAGGATTTGAACCTCATGATTGCTGGTGTGTCTAAGGTGGACGGTTCCTGTAATGCGGATGGAACCCACCTGGGGTTGCAGAAGATATTGAGGGTATCACACAAGACCAATGTCACGGCTCCTGCTGTGGTTTGTGGCGCATTTCGTGCAATTTTTGGAGCAATTGCAGTTGATACCGGGAGCTCAGATGAGGCTGGACAGATCTACGGGAAAGTTCATAGTGGAGTTGGGAGAAGCATGACAATGTAAGTGTGGTCTTAGTATGTCTGGAACCTGGCTTATGTCAGTGAAGTGTATGTATATTTGCTAAGACTGAGCTGGCACTTGATGCTTTTGAGTCTGACTGAAGGATGCTAGTATCTGTATCTGTCTATTATACTCTGTTTACCACTGGAGCAGTGCTTGGATTTGGAGGTCATTAATTTGGTATGTGCATTTTTAGGTGTGCTATAATATTATTCTGAGATTTAAGTTATTGCTGGCGAAATTGATGAGTGGAAGGGTGGAACTTTGTTTGATGAGATTTATAGATGTCCTTGCTGAGTGACATAACCATATAGATAAATATCTCTAAATTGATTCCTGAGATCAGCCTTTTGAGTTTTGACACTGAGTAGGAGAATGTATATGTATCCAGTTGGACCTGTTCTTTAAACTTACAAAATTGTGAGGAAAATCCTGATGTAATTTTAATGGAAGTTTTCATTATTAAGATTAGTTCTAAGGTAGTGTTGACACTGTTCTGGAAACCTCTTCCAGTGCCATGCACCTTTTTGTCGTCAAACATCTTACTATCTCTTTTTTAGCAGGGAGAGAAGAGGCCACTTCGGGTCCTCTGTACCAATTTAATTTCATCTTTTATTTGAATTTATAGATGCGTGCAAAGTGTATATGATTCATAGTTTAACATATATATTTAATTCATGGCTTAGTAAATATACTTAAGGAAACATTTTATACTCTTGGCATACATGTGTGACAAAAAATATACAATGAAATATCAAATTTTGAAGTTGGGTGGGGAAGTTGATTTATGTCTCTTTTCGGGGATATGGATGTAGATAGTAGGCTGACCTATTGGACCAGAATAAACTTGTGGGACATTCACATAATAAGATATTATTTTGTGAGATGGTATATACCATCTATTAAGCCATCATCACCTCCTTAACTTCTCCTTTTATTTCTTGCCAGAAAGAACTGCATTTACCAGTGAGATTTGTATGTAGGATTTTGTTATGATAAAGAGGTGATGAAAAAGTTGTGAAGCATCATCATGGACAATCATCCACGTAGTGTTTGTCCAAAAAGAAATGATATGTGTCACAAACAAGCCATCATTATTTGTCCACCAAGCATGCTTATGCTAGAGATCCTTTCTGCTGATAAGCATTGATGGCATGAAATTCTCCAAATACACTTTTTATTAGTCATTCCCCTCCATAAGAATTGCTGGTAATAAATTACCTTGTTTACTTGATGATAGTAGTTATTGCCTTGTGAGAGGTTAATTGGATGATGCTTTCTTCTTTTTTGTCAACTATTTTAAATGAGAAACATGATATTTGAGTATTTGCCATTTGAAAATTCTTAATGTTGGCTAGCTTGATCAGTTGTGACACAATGTGGTCTCACAACTCAAGTGATCATGAACAACTTTTGTTTGTCCGCAGTTTTAGGCTATTGCATACAGTTAAGTTCTTTTGTCTGCGCAGTCTACTTGACGATGAAGACAACTCATGTGTCTTTATGATCAATGATCTACTCTCAGTTTTACTTTTGTTGTATGAATTTGTATCTTGAATCTACCTGGTGTCTATTCTTGTCAATATTTCAATGTGTATCATTTATGTTCAAGTTTTTATGGTTAAAAAGAATTGATTTTTATGATGTTAGGATGCGTACACAAGCGTAATATTTCCAGAACAATAGCTTTTCATATTAAGCATATTCAATTGTTCAATTATGATACTAAAATTTCTTGTAGACATGGTGAAGGGGTAACCTACTTGAAATAAAACTCTTGTCTTATCAAGTACTTATCTGATGTTGATCGTACCTTATCATATATGTTAGTGCAAGTATGTGGCCCTTTCAATATAAGTCTGATTGTTTTGCAGTTTTTGGCATTTGAGAAATTATTATCGTATAACATGTTAAAATGTCTACATTCTGTTGCCATTTTTTCTGGTTATATTTGTCTTTCTGTTGTTAAATCAATAGGCCACCTTTTTTAGATTTAGTGGACCCAAGTTCCATTGCATTATTAGATGACACATTTAGTTTTCCTCAACGAGGAATTTTTTTTTTTTATTTTTTCTTGGTTTAGATTTTTGGACTTGTATTCGGTTTGGGCCTTTGATAATAACATCACAATAATATTATAAAGTGAAATATTAATATTATTATATATTATTTAATCGTTAATAACCTAAAATTTATTGGGCTTGGCCTCTTGTGAGAAACTTTAAGTCGTGCATTTGAATTGTTAGATGAAGTTATAATAATATAAATTGGAATATTGATATCATTATCATTAATTTAATTGGTTACACCAACTATAACAATGTGAAACTTGTCTTATATATTTGAGAAATTAAAATAACTAAAAATTTTCAAGCAGTGAAAATGAAATGATCTTTTCTTGGGATTGCAATAGGGTCTACCTAACTTCCAAAAATGCCCTTGACAATAGTTGCCAAAAATAATGATATATCCACTTTGGCGTTGGGTGAGAGTTACACTGCCTTTTGACCATGGTTGCTTGGAAATCCACCTCCCCCCGCCCCCCCCCCCCCCCCCGCCCCCCCCCAAACCAAAAAAAAACACCCAAACACACATTACTCATGTGAATTTGATTGGACCTTCAATTTGTCTCTAATGTTACGTACAATCCTGTGAACCTTAAAATATCCAACATTAAGATTATGTTCGAAAATTTCTTTTTCAAATTAAATTAAAATTTTTTGTACAAAAATTTGTTTTCAAACGTCATCCATCTATCATTATTATAAAATATTTCACTATCTCTAATCCCTTTCATATTTTAATTAATATATCAATATAAAATGACTTTATGTTTTGATCGTAATAATAAGATTAATAATTTGACTCCAGGGGAGTGTACCGTGAGCTAAAGCTTATCATCAGCCACGACTCCACGTAATCGTTCTTTCCAGATCATACTGAGCCTGATCGCACTGCAACCTGGCCCCACATCTCGCCTCCAATTTCTTTCAATTACTATTCTACCCTCCCTCATTCCTCCTTATACAAGCGTGCAATGAAAGGCCATTTTCGACCTTCCACGAGAAACAAATAATTGACCTTTCCCTGGAGCCGTTATTTTACGCAGAATGACCTTTCCATCTACAGTCACACACCCAATTATCAGAGAAATACATATACATATGTACATATAGATGTCTGTATATATAGAGGCGTCGTGAGAGAGAGAGAGAGAGACTCCCAAATCCATTCACGATCATATCTGTCTGTATATATATATGATATGGAGGGTCGTGAGTTTTCGCGCCAAAATACGGAGCCCGGAGACGAATCGTCGGAAGCGCTGTTCCGAAACCACCGCCGCCGCTGCTGCTTCTTCCCGTGTTTCGACAGGTCCGGGAACTCCTCCCCATCCGCGTCCGTCGGATTGACGTGGTGGCGGAAGATACGGACGGCCGAGATCGACAGCAACAACTCCCTGTGGGCCAGGGGCGTCGGCGCGCTGATGAAGATCCGTGAGTGGTCGGAGATCGTGGCCGGTCCGAGGTGGAAGACGTTCATCCGGCGGTTCAATCGGAACCGGAGCGGGAACAAGCACGTGAATGTCCAATACGACCCCTTGAGTTACGCCATGAACTTCGACGAGGGTCCCGGGCAGAACGCTCATTTCGACGAGGAAGGCGAGGACGGGTATTACTCGCGGAACTTCTCGTCAAGGTACGCCAAGGGCTCCATGGACTTCAGCAAGGACGGGCCTACCTTGGTTTAACCTGTACCGGACGTGCTAACTTGCGCCGGCGGATTTGATGGGATGCTGCTCGGTAGGCGGCACCCAATTCTAGTTTATTACAGCTCATCATTGTAAGTCTCATTTTTTTTCTTAATAATAATATTATTATTATTATTATATAAATTATGTGGATAATTAAATTAGAGTTTGCGTGTAAGTTTTAAGGATTTTGAATTTTACTTTTCTGTGGCTTATTTTAATTACATTGTTACTATTATTGTTTCTTGTTGGAGGAATACAGTTTTGATGTGGAAAGTTTGATTGATGCAGTCAAATCAAAGTGGAAATCACACTTTTTATCTTCTTTGTTGTTAATATTATCATTGATATTTTTTAATTTTCTTTTCATTATCTCTCTGGGTAAATGAACATACTACAATTGCTTGCTAGAAAAGAAGAATATAAAGGAAAAATGTGCTGTTTGCTTATGCATTCGTTTTTATTTTTTGAAATTGAAATGTATATGTTCTGTTCATTTTTTGAAAAAAAATAAATTATTATTTGGAATCTTTTCACATCTATGGACCATGTTATAATTGTATATCCATCCATCAATTGGATTTTGACATAAAGTAAATGGTGAGCGTGAAAATTACTCCAAAATTATTAGAATATAAATATATTTCTTTACATGTCTAAAAAATTATGAATCTTATTATTCAGCACGCCCAAAAAAATCCAAATTTGTGTAATTGTTCATAATTAGGATTGGAACATAAGATTTCATAATCCTGAATTTTCAGCAATTGTCACTTTGGTAAAGTCACTAGGCTGCAAAATTGCTAATTTGAGGCAATTTGAAGTTATTTGTATTTTTAATAAGTTCAAAACCATAAAGTAATAGGCAACCTTTTGACCTAATTATAATTTTTAAAAAAAAAAGAATTAGATTAAAATATGTTAGGCATTCTAAATTTAATTGTAATTTAAGAATCTAAGGTTGGCAGATGTAACGAACCGGTTTAACACAGAGACAAAAGTTAATGGAGACTTGAGAATGGAATTAAGAATCATCTTTAGGAAAGACCGGCAGTTGTAACATAGAAACAAATATATCTCCACTTAAAATATAAAAGAGTTAAGGGTCTTCATTCTGCTTTAATTGATTGAATAGAAAACTTTTATTTTTCAATCTGAAAATTTTAACATATAATATTTTTTTAATTGGTGCGGTTAAAATCAATTTAAATTTAATTATTGAAATCGATTGACCAAATGACATATACCAACTATTGAAAGGAAAATTTATAAAATTTTGTTACGATAAGGATGCACATTTTTGAAAAATTTACAATAATATATATTACTAGTAAAACTACAACAATATATATATATATATAGATAGATAGATATGAATCAAGAGTTCAAATTATTTTGATATTATTTCCAAAATTGCCTTTTTTATACCAACCATTAAAAGAAAAATTTATAATTTTTTTTGTTACAATAAGTATTCACATTTTCGAAAATTTTACATAAATATATATTCCTCGTAAAACTACAAATATATATATATATATATATATATGAATAAAGAGTTCAAATTATTTTGAGACTATTAATTTCCAAATTGCCTTTATTTTAAATGGCATTTAAATTGTCTGCTACCAAATAAAATTTACATTCAAATGACGTTTAAATTGTTTCAATTGCATCTAGTTAATCCATATTTCATAATGCCATTCAAATCAAAATTGTCCAGATAGCTTTAACTTTGAAATGCTTCAATTTCATTGAGTCCTAACTCTTATGTGAATATGTTATCCTAAAATTTCTATAACTAAAAGACATAACAAAACATAACAAATAATACTCTTGATTACTTATTGGAATTAACAAAAAACGAATTAGGAAAAAAAGATACACACACACACACACAAACAAATAACTTACCTAATTATTATATCTTAGAACAATATCAATATCATAAACAAAATTCGCATAAAGACTTGTGACCATATGTAGAAGCAATAGTTAAATAAAAACAATTATCAAAACTTAAACTTTAGAAAACTATAATTTTGACTATCATAAAATAATAAACTTAACTAATAATTGAATCAAATGGACCATAGTCAACTGAATCAAGAGTAATCTTTTTTCGATTTTCGATTCGATTTTGGTTACAAAATTTTGCATCAGATAACTAAAAAATTAATTCGTAAAATAAAGAAAAAGCAAATTATATCAACTTGGATTCCATCCAATCCAATTAATTTTTTATTTTTCTGCACACCTCTAAATACAGTCACTGGATTTTACAATTTTCGGCAAGTTAAATCTAATAAATAGATATCTTGACGACATACCACCAAAACATATTTTGGTGCTACAAAATTTTTTATGCAACACCTAATATCAAACAAATAAATATATGCTAAGTTAAAACAATAAACAAAAGTCCCATCCTTTCATTGTCAAAGCTTGATAACAAAATCCCAGACTCTTTAAAACCTACAGCTAGCAGTACCAACTAGCTTCCAGAATCCACATCATCAATACAACCATACTTTACCTCAAAATTTTAACAATATCAGTTACACGAAAGATACGAACGTTAATAATAACAGGATGTCTGGACCCAGGAACCACATTGAACAAGCACATGTCCCCCACCTTCATTCCATTCTCAACCACAAACACCTTCCAACCCTTAGTTAACATTCCAACTGACGACGGTTTCCCCCTGCAATAAACACTATAAAAAAAAAAAGGTATTAGTGACCAAATAATCGGTCATTAAATATGTAAAAATCGATCACTAATAGATTTAGTGACTATTTAGTGACCGATTCGATCGGTCACTAAAACCCTCATCACTAATTCGGTCACTAATTAGTGACCGAAATGGCGGTCACTAATTATTGATAAAAATTTTAAAAAAATTGCGTATGTTACTATATTTCGGTCACTAATTTTAATGAGTCAAAAATATTTTTCTTCAACTTTGCTTCATTTTGAATTCGAACTCAAGACCTTTGTTATGCTCAAATGAGTAACTGACCACTACACCACATACATTTTCATACATTTGTCTCAACAATATAATATATATAATATTTACAAATTAAAAAGTAATTATAATATTCTTATGTATAAGTTACTATTATTTTTCATTTTAAAATTTAACAAAAATAGTAATTATTCATTTAATATTTGTGTAATATTTATTCAATATAATAATACAGTGTATTTTTTATTTATAACTATTACTTTTAAATTTTAGGTATATTTAGTATATACATACTAATATGCATAGTGATAAATAATTTTTTTATATATATAATAAATACTAATATTTATTACTGTTTATTGTAGTAAATAGTTTACACATATATATGGTTATATGTATATATACTTATACATACAAATTAATATATAATATTATTAATTATATTATAAATATTTATTTATAACTATTACTTTTAAATTTTGGTATATTTTATCATAATATATTATAAACATATTAAAAATAGTATATATATACTAATATGTATAGTGATAAATAGTTTTTTTTTCTTTTTTTATATAATAAATACTAATATTTATTACTATTTATAGTAATACATAGTTTACACATATATATGATAATACGTATATATGCTTATACATACGAATTAATATATAATATTATTAATTATATTATAGGTATTTATTTACTCATAATACATGTATATATATATATATTATTGATGTGTATATAGTAATTAATTTCATTTTTTTCTTTGCATAAGAATGTCATTCTTGTTTATTTCTTTGTGTATCTATATGTATTAATAAATTAATGTTCAATTATATGGATATTATATAGAAATATTTAGTGGTTATATATTTGTATATGTACGTATATTTTTATATTTTTTATATATACATATATTATTATCATATATATATATGTGTGTGTGTGTGTGTGTGTGTTAATAGCAAACACAATATTTTATTACTTATATAAGTGTTACATAAATTTTATGCTTTCATATTACAAGAATATGCAAAAAAAATAAAATTTTATATTTGTGATCGTTTATTAATTAAAAAACGTGATCATTAATTAGTGACTGCTTTATACGGTTATTAATATTAGTGACCGAACTCTTAATTCAGTCACTAATTAGTGACTGCTTAGTTTGGTCACTAATTAGTGACCGAATTAGTGACTGCTTTTTGCGGTCACTAATATTAGTGACTGAAAAAGAATTCGGTCACTAATTAGTGACTGAAAAAATAGTTCGGTCACTAATTTTTTAAAAATATTATATTTAAATTGATCACTAATCAGTCATTAATCGGTCACTAAAGCTCATTTTTTTGGTAGTGAAAATCTCATATCCCATGACTTCCCATCCACACGAAGCTCCAATTCTTGCGTTTCCTTCAGTCCTTGACTCCTCACCTATATCAATGAGAAAACCTTAATTCAAGCATACATTCACATGATAAATTATATATGAAAATTACTAATACAAATAAACTATCTAACAACAATATTATTTCTTATATATGGTTGCCTTGCTAGACAATGCCCTAATGGATTGACATAGCATGCTCGCATTTGTATTACAAGACCACTTTCAATTGACTCATTACGTGCCCTTTGCAATGTCATCCGTTGCAACTCATCGGTCCCTATTGATCATAGCAAACTCGTTTAATTAACAATCCTTCAATGAATTAAAGTTAATTATATAACTTACTTGTGCAATTTTCTTTTGCAACGTTCTGTTTTATTCTAGCCTTTGATATATCTTCGGAGACTTTCATACCCAATTGCTTTCTAGCAATCCAACCACTGACCCAACCAGGTGTGGAATTTGTTTTACCTTTCTGCGGTGGGATAAGATCAGGGTCTTCCTCGCACAAACTCTTACCACGTCATTTTCTAGTATTCTAATCATCAATTGAACCACTACTGGTAATAGAATCATCACATTTGTTTTTCTTATTAACACTTTTCCTCAGACCATGCCTGACAACATTCTTACCCTTTTGTGAAGAAATAAAATCATGGTCCCTTTTAGACAAATTCTAACCTCCTCTTTTTTTAGCATTCTGACCATCAATTGAACCACTAGTAATACTAATAGTATCATCGCATTTGTTTTTCTTGTTCGTACTTGATCCTACATTAGGATAAGGTTCGACATTGGAATTTAGATTCACTTCTTTCCTCATAAAATAATTATACACCTTTTCACAACTAATTTTACAATCAAACATAGTAATATCAAATTCAAAATTCCCATAATACTTGAAAATTAAGGTGTCGTCCTTCTGCAAACTATGTGCTTCAGCAAATTCCTTCCACATACCTCTTAGCGGCATGACACTCTCTCCGTCTCTACCCATCGTCGTCAGCTCTACAACCCATTCGCCCCCACCAGGGGTCTTCAAACAACACATCCCGCCAATTTTCCCTTAAATTTTTCACAAAACTTTTAGGCAACACCTACAAATATCCGAAAAAATTAAAAAAAAAAAAAAATCATCTCATCAACCCATTTGCAAAGCTTAATTTCATGCATAATCATAACTATAATGTCCAAATTCATCCTCAAATTTGAAAACTAACAAAGAATTTGAACTGTCAATATTTAAAGATGAATCTATCTATCGTAGATACATAGATAATGATAAAATCGATAATGATAATAATACTATTACTAATAATAATAACAACAACAATAATAATATACATACTAATCCATCATCTGAATTAGCAGAAACTCTGTGTAAAAATTGCACAACTCGGAATTGCGACCATTAAATTTCTTCTTCCACATTGCCGTAACTCTTACGATCGCCTACCATTTTATCTAACCATGAAAATTGATCCATAGATTTGTATTAGATAACGCTACAAAAAATACTGAAACAAAATTTTGGAGATAAAAAAATTTAAAAGAAAAGAAAAACATTGAAGCCGATCGATAAACTAAAAGAAAATTAAGAAAAGAAGTACCTCAACTTCAGTTTTAAAACTTTAGACGTTTTGTCTATTAACAGTTTCATTGTTTGTTTACACACATATATTGAGAGAAAAGGGAGAGAATCTAATATTGTATATTTCATTGTTGTATCTTACGTACAAAGAATGGGTCCTATATATATATACAAGAGTTGCAACGAACAAGGAAATAAAATCATCCTATGATTGTGCAAAATATTATCCTACCATAAACAATCCTATAATCTTGGTACAGATGGCCTTTAATCATGCTAACAGCCTTAAATCATGCTAACACCCCCCCCCCCCCACAAACTCAAGGTGGGATAGTGGACGCCAACTTGAGTTTGCTTAGTAGATCGTAGAAGCGATTAGAACAATATGACTTTGTAAAGATGTCAGCTGTTTGATTTGCAGAGGTGACAGAGAGCAACCAAAGGGCACCATGATGAACATGATGATGAACAAAATGACAGTCGATCTCAATATGTTTAGGTGCGCTCATGGAAGACATCATTATGAGCAATCTGCATGGCACTCCTATTATCACAATGAAGTATTGTGGCTCCAGAATGTGTGATTCCCATGTCTGTTAGCAACCAACGAAGCCAAAGTAATTCGGATGTCGCATCAGCAAGAGCACAATACTCAGATTCAGTGCTAGATCTGGAAACGACAGTTTGTTTTTTACTACGCCAAGAAATTAGAGAGTCCCCCAGAAAAAAACAATAACCAGTTGTAGACCGACGGTCGGTTGGATCACCTGCCCAATCAGCATCTGAGTAACCAGTTAGTAATAAAGAAGATTGAGCTAAAAAATGAAGACCATGGAAAAGAGTTCCCTTAACATAGCGAAGAATACGGAGAACGACAGCAAAACGTGCGGTGCGAGGATTCGTCATGAATTGACTAACCAAATGCACTGCATAAGCAATATCTGGTCTCGTAACAGTAAGATAAACAAGACTTTCAACTAGTTGGCGATATAGAGTGGGATTCTCAAGAGGAGTGCCATCTAAAGGGGTAAGTTTAACATTAAGTTCCAAAGGAGTGGATGCAGTCTTGCTGTTCGAAATACCTGCTTGAGAAAGCAAATCAGAAGCATACTTAGCTTGAGAAAGATAATAACCAGTTGAGTCATAGGAAACTTCAAGACCAAGAAAGTAACTAAGTGAACCAAGATTCTTTATTTCAAAATGTTTGCTCAGATACTATTGTAACTCTGAAATGCATGAGGTATCATCGCCTGTTATTATCATATCATCAACATAGAGAAGAAATAGAACAAGGTTATGATTAGTGCGACGAATAAATAAAGCAGAATCATGAAGACTTGAGACAAAACCAAACTGAGTAATAGTAGAGCTAAATTTGGCAAACCAGGCTCTGGGAGCTTGTTTCAAGCCATATAATGCTCGGCGGAGTCGACAAACTTTGTGAGCAGGATGGGAAAGGCTAGGAGGAGGGTATATATACATCTCTTCTTGCAAGTCTCCATTCAGAAACGCATTCTTAACGTCCATTTGAAGAAGTTTCCATTTTTGCACAGCAGCAATAGCTAATAGACTACGCACAGAGGTCAATCATGCCACAGGCGCAAAAGTTTCTTTATAGTCTATGCCATACTCTTGATTATATCCTTTAGCGACCAAACGAGCTTTGTAACGTTCAATGGAACCATCAGATCGAGTTTTAATTTTGTAGACCCATTTGCATCCAATAGGGGTCTTATCAGGAGGAAGATCAACCAGATCCCATGTGTAAGTTTTCTCTAAAGCGTGAAGTTCTTCATTCATAGCTTGCTGCTAAAGAGGGTCAGTACTTGCTTCACGATAAGAGTGAGGCTCATGATGGGCTAAAATAGCAGAATAGCAATGGTAATCAACAAGATGATGGGGAGTTTCTCTTACCTGAGTGGACCGTCGAATGGGGGTGTTGTCAGGGGTAGGTGTAGGAGCAGCAACAGGAGCAGATTCAGTTGGAGTGGACTCAGAAGTGGAAAGATTGTCATTGAGACTATCAGAATGATCGAGATCAGAACTAGGAAATAACTCAACATTAGGGTCAGTAAAGAATAAAGATGATGAGTTATCTAATTTATGAAATTTTGCAAGAGAAGAAAACATGGTGTTTTCCCAAAAAGTAACATTCCGAGAAACACGCAACCTTTGAGAGAAGGATCCCAACACCTATACCCTTTATGTTCTATCCCATATCCTAGAAAACAGCATAACCGAGCACGAGGCTCTAGTTTGGTATGTTCGTGAGGATATAAAAGAACAAAACAAGCACATCCAAAGGGTTTGAAGACTGAGTAATCAGGAATCTTACCGAACAAGCATTCAAAAGGGGAGTGATTCTGAAGTACTAAAGTAGGAAGACAGTTAATAGCATAGACATCATTGAGAGCTGCTTCACCCCAATATTTTTTAGGACAGGAGACAGAAAGAAGAAGAGCACGAACAGAATCAAGAATGTGACGATGCTTACGCTCAGCCCGTCCATTTTGCTGAGAGGTGTGAGGACAAGAACGCTGAATGATGGTACCCTGTTGACTAAGAAACTGAAGCAAAGAGGAATCTTTATATTCCATGGCATTATCAGTTCGAAGGATTTTAATAGTGTGAGAGAACTGAGTTTTTATCATAGTGGCAAACTTAATATAAAGTTGTGGTAATTCAGATCGATTCTTTAAGAAATATATCCAAGTGAAATGAGAATAATCATCAATAAATAAAATGAAATATCTATAACCATTTATAGAGGGAACAGGGGATGGGCCCCAAATATCCGAATGAACAAGCCCAAAAGGGATGTTGGATACAGAAGTATTTTGAGTAAAAGACAAAGCTGGTTGTTTGCCAAGTTGGCAGTGTAAACACCAAAAAGAATCAACCTTAGTATTTCCTAATAGACCACGAGAGATTAAGGTTGAAGCTTATTGGTGGAAGCGTGACCAAGACGAAGATGCCACTGATAGGTAGTAGAAGAAGTGGTTGTAGCTGCAAATACAAATTGATGAGGAATATGGAGAGATGAGAGCTCAAATAATCTGCCCACTCTGCGACCCTTCCCAAGAATCTCTCCCGTCTGCGGATCCTGAACCTAACAACCAAGGGGAGAAAAAATAACGTTTAGTCCACTTTCACATAGTTGCCCAATAGATATAAGATTTAAGGCCAGATTGGGGACATGATAGGTATTGGGAAGAGTAAGGTATGAGGTAGAAGCATGGCCAATATGAGTAATATTCATGGTGGTCCCATCAGCAGTATTAATAGTTGGCAAATTGGGAACATGGGTTGAATTTGATAAAATCTTAGTGTTAAAGGTCATATGATTACAACATGCGGAGTCAAATAGCCAAGAACAGTTACCTGGGATGACAGACATAGCACTGGAGGAAGTGGAATTAGAAGAGAGAACTTGTTTGAAAAGAGCCTCAAGATCACTTAACGTAATGGCAGTAGAACCCTCAGTAGTGACAGCTGCAATAGAAGAAGATCCAGGCTTCGAGACATTCTTTGACTTGAAAGAACCATTTTTTGATCGAGGAGGTCGAGTAGGACAGTTTTCAAGGATATGTCCAATACCATGACAATATCTGCATTCCACAGTAGGACAATTGGCAAAGGAATGCCCATTCTGATTACAATTTTTACAAGACTGATTTCCTGATTTTTGTGTGGCAGAGCGAGAATGAGTAGCAGCAAGAGCAACTTCTGAATGCATAGTTTTGTCCAGGCTAAGGCGAGTTTCCTCAAAGATAATTTCTTGAATAGCATTAGCTAGTGTGGGAAGAGGATCTCGATGTAGCAAAGATGCTCGAACAGCTTCATACTCAGGGCGAAGAGCCATGAGAACTTGAATGAGATGGAGATGATCGTCACTGATTTGAGCTTGAGATAACTGAGTCCAAATTGGTTGAACTTGCGCAAGAAAGTCATTCACCGATTGCCCAGATTCTTGCTTGAGATGATGAAGAGTAGTCCATAATTGATAATAATGAGCAAGACCAGTAGTACGATATCGATTTGCCAAGAAATCCCATATATCCTTGGCTGTTTCATATGCAGTAAATTGAATATGAATAGACGGAATAGAGGTATTACGGATCCAAGTGATAATCTGATGATTTTTGCTATCCCGATCTTCAAGACGGTCAGCAAATTTGGAATCAATTTCTGTTTCCTCTTTTCTAGGTTCAGTGATATCACCTGTAACAATTCGCCAGAGTTTACGACCAATAAGAAAGCTTTTCATGCCCTGAACCCAGATATTATAATTGGATCCTGTCAAAATAGTTGTAATTGGCTTGACAACATCATATTTGTCCATGATGAGGAAGCTGCTGGAACAGAAGAAAAGAAAAAAATATGGCACTGGACAGATATCAGATAATAGAAGAGAAAACAAAAAAGATTTCAAGGAACACAGATAGTAAAATCCGGCTCCGATACCATGAAAGAAAAGGGAGAGAATATAATATTGTATATTTCATTGTTGTATCTTACGTACAAAGAATGGATCCTATATATATACAAGAGTTGCAACGAACAAGGAAATAAAATCATCCTATGAAACAAGGAAATAAAATCATCCTATGATTGTGCAAAATATTATCCTACCATAAACAATCCTATAATCTTGGTACAATGGCCTTTAATCATGCTAACAGCCTTAAATCATGCTAACATATATGATGAGTAGAGAAGCCCAATGGTCAGGCAGAGTCATTTAGTACTAATTAAGTAGAATTAACTTTTATAATTTCTCAACTACTTACATTCCTGGTGTTTTTTACTAATATTCTAGACCTTCCATATTAGAAGACCTATATTTGGTCACAAAAATGTCAAGTGGCATAATTATATAATGAATTTTATGATTATATCATTAAGAGCCATTTAAATATATAATTAATTTATAAAAATTCCCTTCAATTGGCCTAATAAGTGTCTTAGTGATATGAAGAGTAAAAATGCGTGTATTTAAAGGGCATTGAGAAAGTTGATAGCACAAGGAGAGGGAAAAAATATTCTAATAGCATTTTTATATTTTTTGATTGTGATTATTATTGAATTGCATCATTGACATTGATTGTGGAAAAATATTGTGTGGACGGGAGTGAAAATATGATAAATAATGAACCAGTCTAGATTAAAGCTATTAGATGTTAGAAAGAATGTCCTGGAAGGACATTAATTGAGACACCTAATTATATAAATGTCTTGAGAATTGGAGATCCGTCTAAGTTGAAGTTTGTTGCTGTCTTTGATAAGTTTTGAAAGTTCTTCTTGTGGGCCTATTACTTGTATTATGAATTGAGATTTAAGATTGAATTGGATAACGCCTCAACTTGGATGCTGTCCCGAGAGGGGGTGCTACACTTCTTTACTCTAGAACCCAACCCAGGCCAGCCAAAAACCAAATTCAGGATCGAAATAGGAGAAATCATTACTTTGTTGGACATAACTGCCACTCTGATACTGATATCCGGCTTACCCTGCATTGTTGCTCTTCGTTGAAGGCATCCCAGATGCAGCCCGATTCATGTCATAGTGATCGAAATTCCTATAAGCATGATAGGAGTAGTCGAGTCCATCATAGTAAATATGTTCTTTAACAGGGCTTAAATCCTGATAGTTATTATGATCTTGATATGTAGGGCACCTTCCATTGATCATATTCCAAGAGTCATGTGGAGGCGCAGCAGCACATGGGAGAGAAAGAATGATCTCTCCATGTGCCGAGAAAGGGGCAGGGCTCTGCGGCAGCTGAGCGGGCGGTGCTCTAACTCCTCCAGATGCTGTAGAGAAGTTAAGTTGATGAAGATGCTGAGCCATGAATGTTTCTAGTAAGTTAGAGTTGCATGCATTCTTGCGTTATGTCTTATATATGTATATATAGGTTGAGGGTTATCATAAAGTTACCATATTTGTGTTCTTATAGGATTTATATGTACCGTAATTGTATCCTTATAGAATTGGGGAAATCTGATGACATATGATAGCGATTGTATTATTGTATTGGAAGGTATGTGACGATTAATATAGCTTGGCACAACTTTAGGAAACTAAAATTTAATAGTCTTATAATTTTAAGGCGTAACACACTCAATCGGTAGAAAGATAAAAATGTGTTCTTTTTACCCTCAATTTATATTATTTTTGTTCTTTTTATAGTTCCTAGGTTTGTTTCAAATAATTCCCATGTTGGATTTGCTAATTTTAATATTTTGCGTTTATCTTGGCTTGGTACTACTTAGTTATTTTAAACTAACTTTCAATTAAATCTAGCAATGAATTTATTTAAAATTTCACTTGCTTACTTTATTTTTTTTAGGTAAAATGAAAGATTTTATAAAACTTAAGAATCCAATTACAAAGCATATCTTAAAACATCTGATTCCAAGACATGAGAATAGTACAAAGTATATTTTAATTATTTAGAATGGATTTGATTGAAATCAAAATTGATTATATGATAAATGAATTATACTTTTCACGTGATTAATATATAGTTAAAAGAGAATGAATATCAATTACATGATTAATATAATAATACTTGTCATGTAATTAGTTGGATGTGACCATATTTGATTTAAATAAAAAGTTTTGTACATCTATGCAAAGGGTACAAATACTTGAAATTGGTTAATTAAAATAATAAACAAATTAGAAATTATGACAACAACTACAAATAATTATTAGTTACAATATGCATATTGTGACAAAATTATGAGAAATTTTCAATAACTACACATGATATGGTTCAAGCCAAACTTTCCATCCTCTCACCACATCTTAATCCTAAAGACTCACATGCCCCGAAACTCCTAAAATTAAGGGCAAGTTTGGTTGGTGGGATTATATGGGATTAGAGAAAATAATCATTTTCAATCCAATGTTTGGTTTGTGGAATTGTATACACATGCCTGTGATTTATCATTGAGCCCATATATATAAACATAATATGTGGTATTATTAATCCCACCCCCATCTGGCCATCCATAAGATAAATTATCCTATCTTCTCATGAAATAACTAATCATAAAATAAATTTAAAATCCAACCAAACTTGCCCTAAAAGATCTTGGTGCTATAAAGTACAAACTTTTTCTTCTTTACTATTACTAATTTTCCATTTAATTCACTCGGATCTATGCAAACTAATAAAAATTAAAAAATGAACTTGGGTCTAAGATATTATTTTTAGATTTAATACTGGGCCTCAAAAGTTCACTATAGACGGAAATGGGCTACTTAATGCTTCAAGCCCAGTCAGTGTCTTCAATGGCCCACTGGGATGGTAAAAGTTAAAACATGCCATGCCGTGAAATTTAAATTGGTCGGACCTCGAAATCAAATGGACTGCTGACGACGTCGTGTGGGGTCATGGAATTGGGATGGGCCGTACAGCGTCAACAATTGGTAGAATATTTTGGCACTTTTCACTACCCTAAAAAAAAAAAAAAAAAAAAAGTAAATAAATAAATAAATTTTTGTATTAAAAAGTTTGTAAGTTGTTTTGCAGTAAAAATAATCATTCCATTAATTTTTACCCTATTTTTCATCAAAATTTCTCTTGAACTTCTCATGAACTTCAATTTTTGTCCATTCAATTCAAAATACTAAAATTTTTCTGGACGACTATAGCTCATATTCTAAAGATTAGATGAAGTATTTTTTTCAAAAATTAAATTTATCAAAAAGTTAATTTGGGCATGTTTATGGAGAGATATGCTAGTATTTACCTCATATGAGGTGTTACTAAATTAAATAGCATATGTCTTTTCATAACATATTATCATTAATTTTACAATAAGTTGTAGGTTCGCATTTTAAAATTTAGTACATTAAGTGCTTGGTAAATATTTAAAAAATAATTAAAAGATATTTTTTTAAAAAATAATTATATTAGATAACAAAGTTTAATAATTTTAAATTATATATTATTAATATTAACATAGTAAATCTATCAAAGATAATATAGTTAAATATAATTATCTTTATTTATTAACCAAAATAAAAAAATTAAGAATAAATAAAAATCTAAAGGCAATGTTTGATTATATTTTTTGTGTGATTTAATATGTCTTTTGGGAAAATGAATATTGAAAATGATTTTGGAGAATGTGAAAGTTGTGTTGGGGAATGTAGTGGATTTTTGGTTATATTTCGAGAATAGTTAAAATTTTATTTTGGAGAGTTTTGGTATATTTCTTTATGTTTTGGAGGGGGGGAATTTTTTTACTATAGCAGTCAAATCAATGCTTTTTTGTTGAATTTTTGGGGTGAAAGTGGAATTGAATGATTTTTTTATTGTTAGAGTAACAATAAAATATATATGATATTTCTAAGATGTATGTATATATTGAAAAATGGGAAAGTTTTGGGGATAATGAAGGATAGGAGAAGGTATTTTAGGAAAACTCTTTTTAGTGTTTTGGAGGAAAAATGAGTGTATATTTTGTTTTGTTTCCCCCAAAACAATTTTGTTTTTGAAAAACATAACCAAACATTTCCAAAACTATCATCTAACATTATAATTTAAATAAAATAAGTAAAAAATAATTATCTTATATTAATACTTAATAACATATAAAAATATAAATGTAATTAAAATAAGTTGATTGAATTAATAAATTAATTAAATATATATATATATATATAAAGTATAAAATAATTATAAAGATTAATACAATAGTATAAATTAATAAAATAGTAAAAAAGATTATATTATAAAATAATTATAAAAAATATATATATATATATTATATTACTCAAAAATTAATAAAATGCCAAAATATTAAACATAAAGAGCTTGAATGAATATATTGTCTAACTTCACAATTCAAATTTCACAATTCATATCATAAATGATCACCACAATTTAAACATCTCAAGTCTAAAGTTTAAATATATATGATATGGAAGTATACCTTAGCTTTATAACTTTGTATTTAGACAAAAAAATTTAGAAAAAATATTGATTTCATTAAAAATAAAATGAAAATAACTGCTCCAGTTCAATTGAACCAGTAGCGGTTCACCAGTTCAAACGGTCCAACCACCGATTTGAATAGTTTTAACAAAATAGGGCAATTTTGCCCCCAATTTTATGAGAAAATCGAATCGGTTTGACGGCCAGTCGACGGTCCGATCCAATTTTTTAAACCATGCTCCCACCCCGTCAGCCCCCTTCCTCCCCCTTTCCCGGTAAGCCCGGCCACGCCATGACCAGATCTGGCCACCTGTGGGCTGCTGTTGGCCATGGCAGTGGGATTTGTATGGAATTGGGGTGGGATGGGGTTTATATATATATATATATAATTTTATTTATATACATGTATTTATTTGTATATATAATATAGATGTGCATATATATATATCTATATACTTGTAAATATGTAGTTTTTTCATAAATAGATCAAATTGAAAGGTTTTTTTTTTCTTTCCACAAATAGATAATAATTTCTATCAAGATTTAAACAAAAAATTGGATAGAGGACCAAAAGTGTTTAAAAAGTTATAAAATTTGATTTTAAAATATTCAATATCATAAGTTTGGGACTGACAATGAATGCATAGTTAAATTGTGGGACTAAAAAGATGATTTTTTCCATTTTGTTTAATTAAATAAATATCTAGTAATTTTTTTTTATTATTAATCGTCACTTCTTTAATACAATAAACTATTAACATACGATCAGAGTCAATTATCAACCAGTCGTATAAGTAACAGGTTAAATGTACTTATTATGTTGCCAACTAATTATTAAAATGAAAAGTTATGATTTTATATTTTAAATCAAATTGTTTAATTTAAGTATAGATCTATACATCCCCTCACATGATGTATATACAATTAAGGTTGCACTGTAAACTATTCCAAGTTATCTTTGGTACAACTTAACTTGAGCAGACTAAAGAAACATTTTTTATTAAAATAATTAATTAATTAAATTTCTTAATCTAAGAAGTTAAGATTAATTTAGTCAATGAAAAATTCTGGTATTTTCAAACGAAAAACTGATGTAATGTGCTCTCTAGATTGAAAAGTATTTTGATGAATTTTTTAATAAAGAAATTTATTTTAGAAACTTTTAAGTAATTTTCCGATTTGTTGTTATGTATTTAAACTTATTTGACAAAAACATTTTCAAATATTCTGCATTTTATTTTGACAAAAAATTATAGTACTTTTTCATTACAAACTTATTAATTTTATATTTATAGTCATACATTATAATTCCTAAAATTGATTTTTTTTTTTTTAAAACTTTCGGCTTAAATAATTTACACCCATTAATTAAGTTCCAATTACTACTTTTAAATCAATAGCACCAACAAAAATATAATTTCTAAACAACAAATGCTTATTGAAAATGCAAATTTAGTTTGATATTTTTTTTTTTACTTATAGTTTTATCATGTAATAGAGAAAAAACCACTACATCTTCATACTCTTATAGGCACAGTGTGTGTGTGTGTGTGTTATATCAGTGATTGGTTGGATTTGAAATTCTTATGATTAACAAAAGAATACATTTATTTACAATTTTTTTAAACAACATCCTATTTTATCTCAATCCCGACCTATCACATGCTCAACGTATATATTAGTTTAAGAAGAACAATCAATTTGTTCATATGACACAAGGTTGCTTAAATGTCACAGCAAACCTTCAAACAACTTCGTGGCCAATTGCTTTCCATAAATCCCTTTTTGTAGAGACGGCCACTGTTTTACATTTTTTATCCCTTTTTGTAAGCAGTTAACCAGTTTGTCATCTGTACAAGTTATTCAATCAAGTGCTGAGCATGAGCATACTATTTTGAGCCCACTTGATCATATCCAACAAGATGCCTCCAACTCCCACAGCCCAGGGAATCCGAAAACAATTTGTACGTACTGCCATGAGAATATATATATAAGTTGGGTTTCATTCCCCATTTCATGGACTTATAGACCTTCTTTATAGCAGATTGTAACAATCATTAAAATTTAAGTTCTTTTTCCTTACAGAAGGTGATTCACTGACGTTCGTCTTTTAATGGAAAGAAAAGGGGTAATGAATATGTTGGACAAGAGGAGAAAACTCAAATAATTTTTTTTTTTTCATTTTTATCACTATTTTGTAAGGAAAATTTATTTTCCTTAATAACACTATAATTTTCTCCAAGTTTTTTTTTCTTTAATATTTTCCTTACCAACCAAACAATTAAAAAAATTTTCCTTAGCATTTTTTTTCTTTTCCTCACCAAAATCTTTGACCAAACATAATGTAAAGCTTAACGAAAAAAAAAAAAAAAAAGTATAGTTCAGTTATCATAAAACAATAAAATTAAGTAATAAAAGACTTAAATGAAGTATAGCCAATTGAATCCAGACTAATCTTTTTTTATTCAATTTCGGTTACCGAACCGGAAAAGTTTCACCAAACCAAAAATCAAAAATAAAAAATTTATTAGTACAATAAACAAAAAATCGAACCCTATACACTTTGATTCAGTCTGATTACACTGACGTTTGATTTTCTTACACACCCCTAACTACAGTCGCTCGATTTTGTAATATTTGTTGATAAGCAAGTTAGATCTAATAAATAGACAGATATCTTGACGACAAACCACAAAAACATATCTTGGTGCTGTGAAAATATCAATCAAATACATGGACTCATCCTTTCATTCTCAAAGCTTGATGACAAAATATATAATTCTTTCATAAATTTATAATGTGTATTAAATATATATATATATATATATTTATTTATTTATAAAAATAACTTATTAAGAATTAGGTACACAAATGAAATAGAAAATACAATAGACAATCCAAACGAGGCAATGAAATAAAAAATACAATAGAGAATCCAAAATGCTATAGCACCCTTAGTTTTGACAATTAACGACACTGATACAAAACATGCTTTTACCATCAAATTTCAACATTATCAATTACATGAAAAATACGAACATTGATAATAATAGGATGTTGTGAACTAGGAACCACATTGAACAAGCACACATCCCCCTCTTCCAATCCATTGTCAACCACAAATGCCTTCCAACCCTTACTCATTCCCACCGATACCTCCCTGTAATAAAATTTCACATTCCATGACTTCCCATCCACACGAAGCTCCAATTCTTGCGTTTTCCTCAGACCATGTTTCCTCGCCCACCTCGCTTGAAAAACCTCCAACACACATACGCAAATTATATATGAAATTAATATTTCGCACATAATACAACAATTACTAATAAAAATAAATATTCCAACAACAATATGGTTGTCTTACTAGATTACACCGTGGACGGACATAGGAAGGTCGCATTGTCACCACAAGACCACTTTCGTTGGACTCCTCATGTGCCCTTTCCAATATCCGCTTCTTCTCTATATCCCTCGAGATTGGCTCCATCTCTTCATTTTCTGTATCACTTTCACAATGCATATCTTCACAATGTTTCATTCCCAATTGCTTTTTAGCAATCCTACCACTGACCGAACCATGCATGTAAACCTTTTTAGCCTTGCTCGAAGGAATAAAATTACGATCATCCTCTTCAAACAAACTCTTACCACGTCTTTTCCTAGTACTCCGACCACCAATTGAATCACTACTAGTAATAGAATCATCGCATTTGTTTTTCTCATAATTGACACTTTTCCTCCTCTTCACGTTAGGACAAGTTTCGACATTGGGATTTAGATTCACTTCCTTCCTCACAAAATAACTAGGCAACTTTTCGCAGCCAGTTTTACCGTCAAACATGGTAACGTGAAATTCAGAATTCCCATAGTACTTGAAAATTAAGGTGTCCTCCTTTCGCAAACGATGTGCTCCAGCAAATTCCTTCCACATACCTTTTAGCAACGTGACGCTTTCTCCGTCTCTACCCATTGTTGCCGACTCTATGACCCATTCCCCACCACTAGGGGTCTTCAAAACAACACTTCCCGCTAGTTTTTCTCTTAGATTTTTCACAAAATTTTTAGGCAACACCTAAAAATACCCAACAAAATAAATTTTAAAAAAAAAAAAATCATCTCATCAAGCTATTAAAAAAAATTAATTTTGATGCATAATCATAACTATAATATCCAAATTCATCCTCAAATATGAAAGCTGATACAAAATTTAAACCATCCATAATTGAAGATGAATCTACGCATCATAGATGTCGATAAAGACGACGACGACAATAATACTATTACTAATAATTATAACAACAACAACAACAACAATATACTTACTAATCCAGCATCTGAATTAGCAGAAACTCTTTGTAAAAATTGCACAACTCGAAATTGCGACCAATAAATTTCTTCTTCCACACTGCCATAACTCTTGCGATCGCTTACCATTTTATCTAAACATACAAATTCATACAATATTTTCATTTGTATTAGATAACGCTACAAAGAGCATACTGAACAAAATTTAGGAAATCCAAAAATAAATAAAATGAAGCCAATCGATAAGCCAAAAAAAAAGAAAAAGAAAAAAGAAAAATGTACCTCGACTTCAGATGTAAAACTTTAGACGTTTCATCTCTTACCCTTTCATTGTTCGTTTACACAGTTATATAATAAGTAGAGAAGTAGAATGGTCAGATAGAGTCAATTATTGCTAATTAAGTGCCCTTTCATTGTTCGTTTACACATTTATATGTGATAAGTAGAGAAGCCCAATGGTCAGATAGAGTCAATTAATACTAATTAAGATAGAGGACTCCTTTCCACTAATCGATCTAACATAAGATGACTCCTTATTTTCCAAGTTGAAGTCCTCGTCTTTAGGACCTTTCCATATTACAAGACGTATATAGTCGGTTACGTACAAAAATGTCAAGGGGCATGATTATGTAATGAGTTTTATGATTGTATTATTAAGAGTCATCTAAATATATAATTAATTTGTTAAGACTTTCTTCAATTAGCAGACTAATAAGTGTCTTAGCGATATGAAGTAAAAAATGTGCATACTTAATAAGGGTATTGAGAAAGTTGATAGCACACGGAGAGAAAAAAAAATAATAATAAATTCTAATAGCATTTATATATATATATATATATATTTTGTTGTAAATTTATGCTATTATATATAGTACAGTTTTATACTTATCTAATTGTGCAATTTTGATTTCAATTATGTAATTTTGGCCAAATGTCAAAATTTTAAAATTTTGAGTGTTTTAATTTAATTAAAAAATCTTCATTAGTTGTTGATTATTATCTCTAACTGATATGATTGTATATTATTTCTAATTTTCTTTCATTTGAAATTTAACATATATCTATACTATTATATATAGCACAACGGTGTGTGACCCACAATTATGCAATTTTGATTCTAATTGTCTAATTTTGGCCAAATGTCAAATTCGTAAAATTTTGAGTATTTTAATTCAGTTAAAAATTTTTCATTGGTTATTTATTTACTTTTGTATTTCATTTTAATACAATCGGCTTATCTATTATAACTAAAATATCATGTTGTGTTTATCCAGAATGGTGACATAGATTTCTATCTCATAAAATAATTCAAAAAATATTTATAATCATATTTTTATCTCACTAAATAAATTTATAATTTAAAAAATATTTTATAAGCAACATGTAAAGTACTCTTATCATAAAATTCTATCTTATAAATATAATTTATCACAAGATTAATATATAGATAAATATTTTATATATAAATTTTATTATTCTACAATTATTTTATAGCAGAATAGTATGGGACTCATAATTGTGCAATTTTGATCAAATTCTGAATTCTTAGAATTTTGAACTTTTAATTAAATTTAAAAATTGGTTTTTGATAATTAAATTGAAAGTATTTATTCCTTTTAAAGATATCTAAAATTTTGAAATCATTTTATTGATTAGAACAAATTATTCTTTGTTTATCTAAAATACCAAAAAAACAATTTCATTTTATCTACAAAATCTCTTTCATCTCTATTCTCAATATGTGGAAGATACCTGAATCATTTGAACACTATAATTTGATAAGTTTTTCATAATTTTCTATTATCTTTAATAACTAATTTATATCTATAACACTATATATAGAATGTTTCGAAAGTCATTTTATTAATACTCTCAGTTTCTAGCATTTTTTTCACTCTATTCTTTGTGTGCCTCTTTATTTTCTAGCATTTCCCCCCCTCTATCTCTTTGTGTGTCTCTTTATTTTATTCTTCAAATTGTTTATTAATTGTTTGATTTTATTTTTCACTTTTTTTATTTCTCTTTTTTTTTTTTTGGGGATGTTATGTACATTATGGAAGAGATTTTTTGAATTTTAATGCTATAATTTTCTTTTCAATCATAAGTAAAGTCTATAATTTAGTTTTTATAATTATTAACTTTGTAAATTTTTATTATCTTTTTTGTTGATTACTTAGTTAAAGTTATCGATTGATTTTTTAATTTTTAAATTCTTTTTTGTTCTTTTAATTTTATAATTTTACGAGATGAGATATATATTAATTTCTCTTAATATTTTTTAATTTTATTTTATTTTTATTTATTATATTTTTATATTCAATTATTGACAAATTTTTGTTAATTTTTATTTTATTTAAATTGTTATACATTTAGTCCTTTAGTTCATTCTTTGAATTAAGTTATTAATTTATTCATCAGATTTTGTAATTTATTTTTAAATTCTCTTATTTTTGTTTATCTAAATTTATAATTTTAAAGGATAAGATCTATTTTTTGGTTTTGGTATTTGCAAAGTTTGTTTCACTTTTTGAATACTTATATTTTAAAAGTATGTCATTTAATTTTTATTTTCATTCATATATATGTAATTGTGTATGTATAAGTATGTATAATTCGTTCTATTTTTAAAAATTTTAAATACTATTTTATCAATATATATTCTTAATTATTTTCTTCATTTAATTATTAAATAACTAAACTATGAGTCCATAAAAGATTTAACTTATACACTAATATTGATTTTAACTTTATAATTATTTTATATATTTATTTTATTTTTTGAATTTTCTTTTCTTTACTATCATAGTTTTGTCTTGACTTAATTGATTTTTATTCAAAAATTGAAATTAAATAAGAATTTTTTTAAATTCTTGGCAGCCAATATATTATCTAATTGTTTATATTTTAAGTTTTAACTTAATATATACTCATTGTCTTTTAAGTCTAACTAATTTTAAAGTATTATAATTTTAAATTTTTTTCAACAACTTTTAAGCTAGCAATCTTGTGTTTTATATCCTTCTCATATACTTTTATTTTTTAATGCAACTATCTATTAGTTTTTGGTTGCATATTATGTTTTTCTTTTTTAATAAAATATTTAATCATCTTCATAGACTTTTATTTTTGGAAGTTTAGAATATTTTTTTAACTTCTCACTGAATAATCTTAAATTTACTTTTTTCTAATTATTTGACCATTTTTTGCCATTATTTTATTTTTATATTGTTATTTTTAATTATATTTATAAGTCAACAATTACATTAATATATAATAATTTTAAAGAATCTGTGCATAGCACGGGAATAATGCTAGTTTGATAATATTTAATAATCTTTATTCGATAGAAGATTTGATATTATATATTGATGAGGTAGTATCAAAGATTTTAGGTACAATTCTTCTACTTTATATACCTAACACAATTTAAAGAATGAAAATACATCCAAGTCTCAAATAAATCTTCTCCTATCTTCCAAATTTCACATCTTGAAGAAAAGAATTACCTAGTATTTCCATATGAATTTTTTCATATGAGTAAAGAAAAAGAGATTGTCATTTAGTTTCATTTTTTTATTGATTTTATTGTTGCAATTTTAATAATATAATTTTATGTTTTGTTCATTATATGAAATTGACGGACTTTTGATATTGATGTAAATTATTTCCAGATAAAGGGAATATTGAGAAGATGATAGAATCATGAAAAATATTGAATATTTGCGATTGATTTGCATTGAAATCACGAGTTTTATTCTTTTCTTTTTTTATTACTTAAAGATATTATTTGCTGATATATTTAATTTATAAGCATTCTAGAATAGACAATTTACTCAATTATAATAATAATTTTTTTATTAATTGAATATCGATGTTCATCTTTTTTTTATTTTTATTTTTATTTGATAGCATTTAATTTTAGTTAAGATGACAATTATGACAATATGATGTATGTATAATACGCAATGCAAACAAAATTTAGTTTGACTAGCTCAAAATGGGCTGTTGAATGATTTTTAAACTTTACTAAACCCATTGGTCTAATTGATAAGAATTGATCAAAGCATATGTAGTACTTTTTTTTTTTTTTCAGTATAATTAACATATGCCTCAAATTCTTACCCTCTTCCACTTATCTATCCTTAGAAATCATTTTAAGTCCACCTCTTTGTTAATTTATTTAAAAAATATGAATATTATATCAAAGTTAATTTTAAATATAACTAATTACTTTAATTGATATCATAATATTTATCAATAAATAAAGTAAAAGATTTGATATTATCTATTTGTTAATATCTATCTATGTATCTATACTATTATATATAGTACAATAGTGTGAGACCTAAAATTGTGCAATTTTGATCAAAATTTGAATTTTCATAATTTTGAATTTTTTTAATTAAATTAAAAAAAATTCTTTTTGGTTGTTAATTACTCATCTTTATCTAAGAAAATTCAAAATTTATTTAGATAAGTAACAATTTAATTCAAATTCACATATAATCTATTTTCGTGATTGACTACTAGATAAATTATTAACAACTGATAAAATCTTTTCATTTTTATTAAGTTATTCTAATTAATAAACTTGCATCTTGCAGTCTAATAAGATAGCAACCTATCAATTTATGGCATGTGATCTAGAATCTTATTGAATAAAAAGATTTAGTATTATCTTTTTAAGAATTCGTGTCTTAATGGGAAAAGATTTTCAAGTAGTTAAGATTTTCGTCTACTTCATATACCTATATATATATATAATGGGGTCGTAAGATTTAATACAAATATTATAAGGAAATGCAAAATTTTTAGTGGAACTTTTAGAGGAAAAGTAAAAAATTTCCATCGTGAAATAAAAATTTTCAAGCAATTACTAGCGGATTATTGATGGACTTTTATAAAAAAAAATTTCGGCAAATTTTCAAGGGGATATTCAATAGACATCTTATATTTTGAGTTAATGTTTACTTCTCTCTGATAATTTTTATTGCAAAATTCGTAGGAAAGTTATTTTATTCAAATTCTTTAATTCTCTAATTTACAAAATTTAGTATTTCATTGTCATTTTTATTTTATTTATTAAAATATTTGTATCATGTACCTTGATATGGATTCATAAATTGAGACCTTAATTATCTTACTTTTTTTAATTATAATATAGTTCTATCATTATTTAGATTTTACAAAAAAGTTTAGAACCTATGCCTTAACTTGAAATTATAAAAAATATATATAATATAGAAATATTTTAAAATTTTACTTAATTTTAATATACTATATTATTTTTTTATTCTAATTGATACTATTTGGTGTTATTAATTAATTGTTCAAAATAATATCTTTTAAAAAATAATAGTATTTTATTAATTAAATATAAAAAAATAATATTATATTGATAAAATTACAATAAATTAATTGTATATTTATAAATTTATTTAATTTAATTTAATTGAGTGAATATACTATGCATAGCATGGAGTTTATGCTAGTATTATTGAATCGCATCATCGATGTTGTTTGTGGAAAAATATAAGGTGGATGTGAGTGAAAATATGACAAGTACCGTATATATATATATATATATATATACATATTTATAGAGGAGAAATCAATTGATAGACAGATATCACTCATTGATCAATTGATGCTGCTTCTGTATTCTCTTCTAGAAAATTTGCTTTCTGACTTTTTGCCGTATCTCTTGCGGATTATATGATTTACTTTTCCTCTTATAATTTTGTTGTAGTTCCTGTTTCTTTGTCATTGATTTAGCCTTTTTGTTAGTCTTTTCCTTTCACTACAAATTCATTCTTTTGTATATATGTCCTTACTATATATTTTGATGCATAACAAGAAAAACAATTCCATCATTCATAGAGTTCTTTATGGTACCACAATAGGTTATCTGTCCTTAAACAAAATTAAAATTTCAACTTGTCCTGCTTGAAATTCATCACCAGATCGAGAAGGAGATGATAAAAGCACCGACAGTAACCAGGGCAACATCAAGCAATGGAGAGAAACCATTGCCAAGCTTATCAAATGCCGACTCTCTGTTAACATCAGAAGAGGTGGCAATCGGAAGGCCCCTTGCAGAGCAATGGCTTTTAAGGTGAATGCTATTAGTTACAAAGGAAATGATCAAAACAAGAAGGTGACATGTTGATACGGGAGATAGAGGGAATCTTGATTGGAATTATCTTCTCAAAAATATATTTTTTAAGGTGAATGCTATTAGATGTGATGATTGCAAGGAAACTGGTCACACCAAGGATATATAATTGCTTTGACATAATTGGATATCCAACAAATCGGAACGGCAAGAAAAAAGGAAAACCCACTTGATCATATCCAACAAGATGTCTCTGACTCCCACAACTCAGGTATGATGAACGGACTCTATCTTGCAGCGGAACATTCGTGTGTCCATTAGGTTCCACCCGATCTTCAATCAACCAATAGTCATCTCGAGTCTTGATGATAACCCATTACTCATTTCAACCCGTATAGCTGATGTAGCGGGTAAAATCAGGGGGTGGGGGTGGGGGGTGGGGAAAGGAAAAGAAAAGAAAAACAAGCTATTGCATGAATAACTTAAATAAAAGGAAGCCTGTACACGACAACCTTCAGAACAAAGTAAAAAAACTTTCTCGTAGAGAGAAAACCAAAGAAATCTATTCCCCAAGTTGTTGTATGACAAACTACATATGCGAGCCTATTTATAGGTCTTTTAAAGAATCCTAATTCTATAACAAATAGTAATACGACAAATTCATGTTTATCTCTAAAACTTCTAACTCCTTAAAAGATAATGTAAAATAACACCTAACTCTCTAAAAGATAATGTAAAATAATATCCAACTCCTAAAAGATAATTAAAATTTAAAATCTAATATTTTCTAGAAAGAAAAGAATCTAAAAGACAAAACTTATTAACTAAATGATAAGAATGAAATATTTCTCATATGTGGAATATTTTTCAAAAGATAACTCCAACCAAGATTCTCTCTATCTTCCATATCATTCTCCCAATCATAAGAAAATAACTCATTCTCGAGTTATCAACGTCTTTCGGATACAAAAGCTTATCGGATGAATGATAAGGATAAAGATTGATGGCTTTAACATACTCTTTGACAATTCCACCACAATTATGCTCTTTGATTTTCTTCAAGACGTGACAAGGCGCACACTTTTTTGGTTGCAACTTGTTGTATGTATCAACCATAGCTTCATTGCCTTCTTCAAAAGTTAGGAAGCCTCCATGTTTATTGGCAACTACTTTATATTTGGCACTAGCTTCTTCAAGTTTTTGCTTGACTTTGACTGAACATCTGGCATCGGTGGCAATTTTGCTGGCAGCGACATATGTATAGTATCATTCTCTTAAATAATAAGCATATGCCTTCAGGAGATTGTTCCTCTGGCGAATTCTTCATAGCAATCAAGACTTTCTTTACTACTAAGTAATAAACTAGTTGAGTCTCTCTACAGGTTGCTTCGAACTCTTGCTTTAAATGAGTTAGTGTTAGGAAAGATATACCCTTCACTTTAGAAGTTTTGCCCTCAGACGTCATATTTAAAGGCAACAAGGTCATCTTCATTCCATTTATCTCCAACTTGTATATGTTCTCCCATTCAAAATGATGTGTATTCTTGTCAAACTATCAAGGTCTGCCAAATAGTAAGTGACAAGCGTCCATGTCTGCCACATTGCAAGATACTTCATCTTTGTACTTCTCAACTGAGAAAGGAACTTTGCAACGTTCTGTCACTTGAATGTTTTCCACGGCCTTGATCCACCTAATCCTGTAAGGATTTGGATGCCTCTCCGTCGCCACTTGTAGCTTTTCAACAATATTCTTCCTAATGATGTTCTTCCGACTACCAATTCCCACTGTCAATAATTAAGTCGTATATGTTACCATTAATGTTGTACCTTGTTCGAAAAAGTTGGTGGCATTGAGTCATGTCTCATTTCTTCGGTGCTAGCATTATCTTTCGAACCACAATAGTTTGTTCATCCTTTAAATCTTCTCCATCATCATTCCCATCAGGCCTGCATATCACCTCGTCCCCATCTTCAAGCTCTTCTTCAAATTCATTATGCTCTACGATGTTGATACCCTATCTTCTTGGACAATCATTAGAGCGGTAGCACTTTCCAGGAATCGGCTTGGCATATGGGTTCTTCTGTATTTGAGTCTGAGTTTCGGTCACCTCCAACTGTTTACTTGCTGCTTTGTCATACACCTTCTTCTCAATTTGTCTTTGAGAGTTGTAAGTCGATGTATTTTGTTTTGTACTTGTTGGTGCTGACTGAAATCGATTCCTTCGGGAATATTCCATCTTCTTGTCTTGTATCATCATCTTGGCCTTCAGTGCCATGTTTCGTGCTTCAGAGATATTTGCTAACATCTGCATGCCAATCTTATCTTTAATTGCAGGCTTCAAACCATTAAGGTATCTCGTCACTTGTTGACTATCCAACTCCATTAGGTTGTTTTGCTCAGCAAGCCAAAAGAACTCTATGGTGTATTCATGCATTGATCTATCTCCTTGGTGACACTGTTGATATTGCAAAAATAGGTACTGCTCATAATCTGGAGGTAAAAGGTGAGCCTTCAGTAATTGATTCGTCCGGTACCACATTAGCGACTCGTCCTTTACCTTCACGTCTTCTTGTGTCTTGTAGATTTTCCACCAAGCAGAGGCAGCTTCTTTTAATCTGTAGGCTACTAATTTGACTCTACTCTCATCAGGAATCTCCAAATAATAAAAGAATCTATCTATTTATATAAGTCAATCCATAAATTTTTCAATATTTAAATTGCCATTAAAGTATGAGAGATCTACATTTAGGAAAAATCTTCATTCCTAGTAGAACATTGGATCCAATCTTGCTGATTTCCTTATCCCATATTAAACATCACGATAACTTCATCTTCTTCCTCTTCTGATTCTTTCACATTGGCACAATAATAACATTGATGAGTAGGATCATGTCTAACTAGTCGTGGTGCTTGGGCAAATTCCATAGCTTCAACCTTGGCCTCCTATCTATGCTGAGAACATCTATACGTAAATTTATCTCCTCCAATCTACGATCAAGAAATTCTCTCAATGCACGAATCTCCTCTTATGTGGTTGGGAAAATATGATCTCCATCAACCCTTGGTTATTTTGCGAATCATCTTGCATTAGCCATTAGGAAATCCAAACCTGCTCTGATGCCAAATTGATGCAGCAGGTAAAATGTGGGAGGAAAGAAAAAGAAAAGAAAAATAAGCTATTGCACGAATAACTTGAATAAAAGAAAGCTTGTACACGACAAGCTTTAGAACAAAGTAAAAGAACTTTTTCCTAGAGAGAAAACCAAAGAAATCTAGTGCTCAAGTTGTTGCTGACAAGCTACATATACGAGCTTATTTATAGGCATCTCAAAGAATCCTAATTCTATAACTGATAGGAATATGACAAATTCATGTGTATCTCTAAAACTCCTAACTCACTAAAAGATAGTGTAAAATAATATCTAACTTTCTAAAAGATAATGTAAAATAATATCCAACAACTAAAAGATAATAAAAATTTAAAATCTAATATTTATCTAGAAAGAAAAGAATCTAAAAGATAAAACTTATTAACTAAATGATAAGAATGAAACATTTTCCATATGTGGAATATTTTCCAAAAGATAATTCTAACCAAGATTTCCTCTATCTCCTGTATCAATGCTTACTAGCACAAACATTAAAATACCTCACAGTACTTTGCATACTTGCTTATTAGAATGCTCACATTTGCCGGAGGCTCACATTTGTCAAGCAGAGTGTGTTTTCTTAATGGTCCGCGACTAGCCAACATACACGTTCTCAATCTTAGACCCCTTCATGCATATCTCAATGGCAAAGGAGCAATCTTGCTTCATCTTGACATTGAGGATTGCTCGCCGCACCTGAGTCGGATTCCTCATGCTCATCACTTGTTCAGAGCGCTTAGGCATGCCTAGATCGTGCCGTAGCACTCTTTGTTTGTGTAGGGCCACATGTAAGTTTGAGGCTTATATGATATGGCATCAATAACCATCATCTTATATTAGTGCTGCACGGAGTGTTTAACATCACTCTTGCTTGCTTGCATCTTGCCTCAACTTGTCCACTATGCGGTGTCACCTCATGACCACACGTCTTAAGCCATTGTTCTAGAGTGCTGTCTATAAATGGATTTAATTTTTTTTTTTTCCTCTCATTTTTCCCTTATTTGGTTTGGACTTGAGATCAAGTCTAAACATGGGGCTTGTTCAGTTGTTTGGATGGAGTTGTTGGGACAAAGATAAATTTCAATATATATCATAAATTTAGCGTATATTAACTTGATGCATATACATTTGTTAACTCAGAAAAATTGATGTAATTAGTTTTAAGGTAGTCTAACTAAAAATAAATTTAATTTGAAATACATGGAAAAAATGTGATTCATATACATTTAATGCGTATATATTTATTAGGTAGAATCACTTGATTTAATAAGTTTTAATATAGTTATAATTATTTTTTATAAGTCTAAAAAAAAAAAAAAATTGATTTTGAATACATGTAGTAAATGTGATGTATATACATTTGTTAAGTAAAAATACTTTTGCAATTAATTGATTTAATGTAGTTATTATTTTCTATGAATCTCATTTAAAAAAATTAATTGAATAACAGTTTACTATTAAAATATATGCATTACATGAAATAGTCTCATAAGATGGGGGATATTTTTATTCTCACATAAAGAGGAAAAAACCATTACCTCATACTTTTATAGATAGTATATATTATCAGCGATACAAAAGTACTTTTAATTAATGAATTTGTTGTTTCAGATTTAAAATCCTTATAATTAATCGAGAATACACTTACTCTTACAATTTTTTCAAACAACATCCCGTTTTATCTCAATCCCAACCTAGCACATGCTCTACCTGTATATTAATTTAAGAAGAACGATCAAAGTTCATATCACACAAATTAAAGTTGCTTAAATGTTTCAGCATACCTTCAAACAACTTGGCGGTCAATTGCTTTCAAGAAATCGTCCGACTAAGCTAACCATGCACGGTCTCTTTTTTACTTTTTTTTATCCCTTTTTGTAAGCAGTTAACCAATTTGTCATCTGTACAAGTTATTCAATCAAGTGCTGAGCATGAGCATACTATTTTGAGCCCACTTGATCATATCCAACAAGATGCCTCCAACTCCCACAGCCCAGGGAATCCGAAAACAATTTGTACGTACTGCCATGAGAATATATATATAAGTTGGGTTTCATTCCCCATTTCATGGACTTATAGACCTTCTTTATAGCAGATGGTAACAATCATTAAAAGTTAAGTTCTTTTTCCTTACAGAAGGTGATTCACTGACGTTCGTCTTTTAATTCCTGAAGGCACCATTGAGGGAAGATATGCATTGTCTATGAGATTTCTTGATCCACATTGATAGGTCGCATAATAATACCATTCCGATGCCAATTTAGATCTGTTGCTCAGCTTTACTGCAGCTACACTTGTACGGTCCCTTGCCCTCTTTCGATAAACTCTTAATAGGCACCAAGATATATGCGATCATTTGTTGCTGTCCATGGAGCTCCCGATGTAAGTCATGGAACTTATATAGTATAATCAAATTCAGAATTCTCATATACTTAAAAATTAAGGTATCGTCCATTTAGCAAGATAACACCCTCTCCATCTCCATTGATAGCCAACTCTGCTACCCATTGGCATTCACTGGTTGGGTCCTCAAACCAAAACTTAATTGCCATCAGTTAAGCTATATATATTTGTAGTCACTTTTCCCATCATTATAAATCATTAACATGAATGCATCTTTGATCTCAATATGTCACTGACCATATGAGCCGCATATTGACTACAAAGTTAGTCAGAAAAGGGTTATGAATATAGCCCATAATGGTTACCATTTTTCCTTAGGCTTCAAAATAGCATTATAACCAGTCTATCACACCCAAAATATTCTTTGCTATAATCTAGAAAACCAGACATCAAACACACTGAAGACCAATAAATTACAAAGAAAGACATGCTCAGACTTTTCCCATGAAGCAATTGGATATATATATATATATATATAGATCAGTAAAAGCCAAAGAGGAAACGATGAAGATCAGATTCATATGAGACCACTGGAAGTCTGAAAGCAATATCAAAAAATTTACTTATGTATATATACTGCAGAATGAAAGAATATTGTATCAATTATTTCATTCATATGTATAAAAAAAAATTCAAAATAATAGGTTACAGAAAAATAAGCCAAATACATATATACCAAAAATATCAAAACTTCCAGCCCTCTTGTACTCTTTGACCTATTTAATTTACAATAAACTACAGGAAAAATCTTCTCCATCAAAGGAAGATTGGAAGATTGGACTTGTGAAGAAATCCCAGCCCTGTGGACTGTCATCTAGTGCTTCCTATGGAGCTCCCATATCAAGAGTACCTCCATTAGCTGCAGCGTTTAATTCTTGGTCATAATCAGACAGTACTGTTGCAGTTGCAGGAATATTTGTGGCCTCAAATGGAACCATTTCTGCTTCACAATTACTTCCTTCTACCTCATTAGTATAATCAAATAAACCACATTCATTCAATTCCTTCATAACTTCAGCACTTTCACTATCCCATTCATCAGCAGCAGCATCAGAGTATCCCATAGCCGTTGTCGGGCAACCAGCAGCCTCCACATGATCACAAGTAGCAGCTGCTGCTACTTCTGCAACCTGAGACACCATTGATGAATTAATATTTGTATCGATATTTGAAAGATGTGCAAATGGAACTACTTCTGCTTCACAGTTACTTCCTTGATCTACCTCATTAGTATAGTCATATAAACCACATTGATTCAGTTCCTGCATAACCTCATTACTTTCACTATCCCATTGAACAGCAGCAGCAGCATCAGAGTTTCCAATAGTCATCATCGGACAACCAGCAGCCTCCACATGATCAGGAATGCTGGCTGTGCCTACTTCTGCAGCCTGATCAGACTCCAGTGATGAATTAATATTATTGGTGTTGATGACATTTGAAAGATGCTGATCAACAAATAAATCATTCCTCTCCCGATGATAGTCATATTTTGCTGCTATTTCTTCTTTCCTTTTGATCCGGCAGAGTACAAAATCCTTGAGTTGCACCTGATATTACATAGAAATCACGAATTATTAGAAATCAAACTAGCTAGTTATACCCACACACAGACACACATATATACCTTTTAATATAGAAATATATCCGTCTATGGATAATTTTTTGTATTTATATTTACAAATAAAGATACTGCAATAATCATTAAAAAAAATTACTACAACCAATTGTTTACCTAAGTAAACTAAATAAAAAATTTATAAAAGAACATCATTCAATCTTAATTTTAATCCATATCTATAGTTAAATATGAAACAAAAAATCATTAATTCCATTTTAACTAATGATTTTGATATCAAACAACAACTGGTGATCCAAATTTCAACTAATGCCGCCCCAGTATACAAGCTCCTCAAATTTGTGAATAAGAATTATAGAAACCTTGCTTGGAGCATATAATAATGTCCACCCCGGTCATATATAATGAACAGTTGCAAGAATAACATCATCAGACGAATTAAAAGTTACATTGTGGCTGGAATTTAAGCTGTCCGGGAGAGAATATTCCTTCATAAGCCATTTTCCATGATGAGGAGATTGCTTGTTCTCGTATCTTATGCTTCTCTTGTATCCAATGAGTCTTCCTCTGCGATCAAAAATCTTTTCGCCTTTGTTTTGGCTCTTCCAGGTGCCTGATCTTCAGACTCTACGAATGAACCGCAGTCCATCTTCATTGTTTTTCTTAACCGTCCTTTTCAACCGAGTCAAATAATATTGAACTTTTTCACATGTGTTGCCGAAAATCTCCCACGGTTCTTCATTGCCGTAAACATCAGCCGTCCTGATTAAATCTTCACAGGGCATTGGCATCTTGGTGACGAAACGAAGAAGACAGTATAAGAGCTCTTCGTCGGTAGGATGAAACCTCCAGCCCCAATGAGAAAGGTCCATATTTCAGATATGAAAGTGAAGGAAAGCTTTAACTTCAATCAAAAAACTATTGCAAGAGAGTTTTCCGGTGTCCAAAATTAAAATGTGAATTTGATTAATAGGTCTTGAGTTTTGAGGTTCTTGATTTTCTTGATTGTGATCATTGGATGCTTATAGGCATTTTGTTTGGCAGGTAAACTTTTTGAAAGAGTTTGCATTTGGCAACAATAATTTGGCGGGAACAAATGGTCTTGAAGATTCTTTAGATAAATTGTTTGATAATACTAATTAAATACTTTTGAGTTTCTTTAAATAAAACATAAAATATGTGTATAATGATTAGCATAATGCCTTGTGACACGAAGATGCAGTTGTTCTTTCGAGACAAAAGGCGATTATATGTATTTTAATCTAAAGAAAATTAGTAAAAACTAACAATGGTATAAAAATTAAAATAAAATTGAAAACAACACATATCAATGTGTGCGTTAAAAATTGTACAACAAAAAAATAAACAAAATATTCATTTATTTTTTTATATATTACGATATCTTTTTAATATCTTTAACATATTTATTTTATTTTTTAGGATAAGCAGTAAAAATTAAGATGAAATAAAATAATTGAAGAAAATAGAGAAAAAGTGAATTTTAGGATTTTCTAATTATACATGTGATTGTACATTTTGCCTTTTCCCCCCCTTTTATTGTAGTTGATTTTTCCTCCAAAACTAAGAAGTGAACAGTGCAATTTCCTCCCAAAACCCAACACCTAACGATTCTCGTTAACTATTTAATGGAAGGGGAGAAGTTGAACTCAATGTGGCATAAATTTTAAATTGCAGGACTCAATGTGATACTTTTGAAATTAATCGGACTCAATTGGGATTGATCATAGTTATGGGACCAAAAATATAATTTTTTCAATCCACATTTATATATGAGTTTGTGTACGCATGGGCTATTGCTCGACAGTTTATAGAAGTTATGAGGCAATATCTCAGAATCGATTGAGTGATCAGTGCATAATACAATTGTCCCATATGGGTTTTAGCTTTGGTACGAGGATCATTGGCTTAAAATATTTGATTGTGGGGTGATGCCAGATAATAGGCAAGTTGAGGTAAGATGCTGACAAGCCGAAAATCATGTCACTACACACAGTGCGGGATCAATGTGACACGATAAGACTTCATATAAATTTTGGATTAGCATGTGACACTATTCTGGTGAAACATAAATATAGGACACTATAGCGAATCACGATCCTTAGATGCTCTGATTGAGTGATAAGCACAAAGATTGCACTATGGGCAGGCAATACGGAGTTGGAATAAGAATGCTTCCTTATTATTTGAGATATATTGAAAGGACCCAATATTGAGACATGCATGCTAGCTAGTTAGAGATTGTTATGGAAAGAGCATGCAAGATGAGACCTCAGTGAACATGAGTGTTGTGAGTTGATGAGTGCAAACAATGTTGTGAGGCATTTTAGTATTTATGTTCAGATGCATTATGGGGCAAAACGAGCAATGAATCATCATAAAAGTTTGAGATGAGGAATCAAGAAGGTCAAAATTAGGTTGAACTTAAAATACCACACAGTCGAAATGATATTTTATTATAAGAGTTAAGAGTTTGTCTTGTGACCTATGGGCAAAAGACATGCAATGACTGTATGAACTAAAACAACGTAAAGTTTTCAAAATTTACAATGATTTTCTTGCTTGGAATTAACAAACATAGTTGTTGTTCCCTCAGTGTAGCTATGACAAAATAAAAACAGAAAAAAGAATTCAAAAATTTATTGGTTTTAATTGGAAAAATTGAAGGACTAGTTTGGAGTTAAAGAATAAAAAATAAAAGTTAAATGATGATAACTTTTGAGTGGATCTCAAAATTGTAATAAAATAATTGAAATATAATTCAAAATAATTATTAGAATATATAAAATTCATTGCAATTATCTAAATAAGTGGAAGAAATTTGTAATAGTGGGCTTGAAAAATTTAAAATTTCTAGTCTTATTATTTACACACATATACTTGCACTTCATTTGAGACCTCACATATAATAAAAATGTGAGGGCAATATTATTGAATTAATTCACTACCCAATTGCATTTACCAATGATCAAACAGTTAGTTATAAAGAAGATTTGCTGGATGGCATTTACTAGTAAGGCTTTATTTCTTCACTTACCTATATATATATTTTTTAAAGAAATCATTTTCATGTATAACATTTTTTTTTTTTTGTGTGGAAAATCAATAAACCCTTTATGCAAAAGTTCATAAACTATTTTTCTCTTTTCTTAACGTGTGAAAAAGAAATTACATACCCAACAAATGCTGAGATTTATGGAAATTTTGTTTTCATGTGAATTGGCCATTATAAGATCATGTGATCATTACTTTAGATAACTTGAAAAAATCCTCATTGGTTTTTTGTTTGATGAGCTCTAAGAGCTGAAAAGAACCACATTGTTAATGAGTTGTCGCCAAATGGAACCAGAAGCTAATAATTTTTATCTGAAATATTGGAATTTGAGAAGTGTGTGGCTGCTAGAGAATTCTGCAATTGGGCCTTTAAGAAGAAAAATTGTAGGTTTAATCTTGTGTCATAGTAATATATGTTGATTAATAGTTGTAGGCTCGTTTCTCAGCTATATCATGCTAGAAAAGAATTGATCATAATAATGTGTTTCAGCATTTAGATGTCAATAATGCTTTGTATGATCTTATCCAAATGTATCTGCTAGTGTGATTCTTAATTTGTTTCCACAATCATATTCATTCATATAGAGTGTGGTCCATATAAGAGTAATCCCAATGATGTAAATGGCTTTAATTTATTTTTTTTTCTCTTTTTTTCCCTCCTTTGGTCTGGACTTGAGATAGTTACATAGTGATCCCATTGTAAAAGGCAATATATCGAAAATGCTTACATGTATTTTAACCTAAAGAACGGTAGCGTAGATAGCTACATAGTGATCTCTAAAGCGAAACTCAATTGTGCTGCCATAGATGCATTGATTTTTGCAGCATTAATGGTGGGTTGGTTTCATTATTTGCAAGCTGCCTAAAATTAACTGATTTCATAATATAAAATCTATATTGAATCATAAACATGACCCAAGATACGGTCGCCAAACCACATTTCTTTCAGAGAATCTTTTAATTGATCCAAAGCAACAGAAAAGTAAATTCTATAACCAGAAAACGATTGATAGAAACGCAGAATAACTACCTAAAAAATTTCATAACTGAATAATGATATGAACCAAGTTGGTATCATCTCGTGTCATACTTTAAATCTACAATATGTTAGCAATTTGTCATCTATGCACATCATTCTACTGAATACTCTAGAAGCATAATATTTTTAGCCGACTTTATGTCCAGCAAGACATCACCTACAGCCCAGGGAAAGCCCAAACAGTTTGTGCTGCCATGAGAATAAGTTGGATGATAGGTCACATGATACCACGCCGATGCCAATTTCTGTTGCTCAGCCTCGCTGCAGCTACTCTTGAACCACCCCTTGACCTCTTTCATCAAGCTCTTGACGGACACCAAAATACGATCCTTGACCTCTCCATATCTCCGGTTATCTCGCTGCAAATACGCTGACTTCTTCTGCAGATCGCCCGTCAGTATTTCTACTTCACTCTCTGCACCATAATAATTTAGCAGTGTGCCCATCTTATCCAAGTACTGTTCTTTGTGGCTTTCAGCAGCTCTGATGAAGTCTTCATAACCGTCAACAACAAGATCATGATCATAAGCCTCTGGTAGAATCTTGTTTGAGAGATTTGTTTTTGGCTTCTTCTGATGAATGAACTGAATGATGGCACGATAGAGTTTTCCTAATGCACCTTGCGAGATGTACATGGGCTTCTCCCACCTCTCCATGAAATCTGGAAATTCTCTAGGCTTCAGAAATCGAGGCATCTCAGCTGGAGCTCCGGTTTTGGCAAAATCGACAGCCATGGAGTGAAGGGTTGCTAACTCGAGACATTTGGAACTCAGTGCTTTATCAGGCTCACGATCTGCGTGGATCAAATGTGCAGTAGAGATGGTCCCAAGAGTATCACTTACCATGTAATCTGCAAAGAATCTCTGAATCTCCTGACATATTGGGACGAAAAGAAGTATTAGAAATACAGTTGCAACAGAACGGAGAAAGAGTTTTGGATTTTTACCTCTATGGTCACATCATGATCCATTAGACGTGGTCGTCGTCCAGTGTAGTCCATAGGGGTCACAGTCCGAGGTGGGATTAGGTTTTCATCCCAGCTTATGAAATACAGATCACCATCGAGATCACCACCAGAGCATTCATTCGGGTGAGGCCTGTAAAATAGCAGTTTGGTGTGAAGCTAAAAACTAAAGAAATAAAGAACAGTATATGCAGAAGGTACCTATCTCCTTTCTGGGGGAAAACAAAGCAATCAACAAGACTATTCGTCTGTAATTTTGCATCCCATACAGCTTCCAGCACCCTCACATCGCCTGGATGGAGACATGGGTTTTTTGTGACAACAACTCTGCCTTTAACAACAGTAGTAGTCTCATCAACCCTTTGAAAAAATGACTGATTGCCAGACTGTAGCTCAGACTTAGTCATGGTCACTCGAACATAAACCTGGCCACACTCCAAAGTTCCCGTTTCATCAAGGCATCCGACTAAGACACGGCCCCTTGGGACAAAGATGCGGCACCTACTTCTTAGGTCAGAGAGTTGGTTCTCAAGATGTGATTGAAGCATCATCAAGAGATAAGGTTGCCTATTAGGTTTGTAGCCTTGAAGCAACATTCTTGTTAAGATGCTTTTCATTTCACCTCCGCCGGTGCTTTCCAAAACATTCACTGCTGCCTCTGTGTCTGTTAGCATTCTGCCAAGGAGTTTCAGTTGTTCATCTTGCATTGCTAAAAATACACCATCCTCTACGCCCAAGGTTGATAACAAGGTAATAATCTCCCTGTTCAAGTAGCAAGGCTGAGACTCGCTCCACTTTGTAATGTTAAGCATGCAGTTGTTAGACTCAAACTTAAGCATGCTACTTCGCAGTGCTAGCTTCCGGAAGGAGTGGCGGTCAACAGCTAACACTCCTTTATAGCCACCGTACCGAATCTGAAATGCAGATGGGACATGAGGCAAACCCAACTTCCTGACAATCTCTCTGGCAAACGCATAGGAAATCTTACCGATTCCATCAGAAAAGCAATATTTCACACCGTCTGAAATTACTTCGATGTCAGGAATAAAATCAACATCCCGAGGTTGGACCTCCAGAGTTTGTATCGACGAGCTAAACAACTGACCCATCCTTGCTGCACATTTTGACACACTTCTGATCTTGTTAAAGCAGCCCATCCACTCTCTGATATCTTCTGCTTTGAGATGATCATTCGATGCAAACATCCAAACTGCATTTGAACGCAATTGACTAGCAGAGAAGGCCAAGAATTCAAATTTTTTGTCTCCTATAACAATCCCATCTCGGAGAATAGATAGAATTCGGTTATAAATATCTGTCCTGTAAGGCCTTGCAAAGATGCCTTGCTTAATACTCGTAGAAACAGCATGAGCAGGAAGCCTACCCCAATCTTCATCAACAAAAGTGACCCTCAGGAAGTCTGAAGCATGTGAAGCAAAGTTCTTTACTATGTAGTTCGACGATTCAAGTTCAGGACCCAAGCAGAAGATCTTTGATGGAGTCACAAGAACTCTATGACAACTCATCACGTTCTGATCCGTTAGTCTCTTAGAAGTCGATGAAGTAAGATTCTTACCATTGGGACTCATAATGGAAGATTGATCCTTAATATATGACTTAGGCTCATAACAAGTGGAATGTAACTTGTGCATTTTTTTAAGAATCAGCAAAGCAGTGTCCATGTCCAATCTGCTAAGGATCTGGAAAAGATCTGCATCAATAGCAGCAAGGCTCATCTTTTGAGTATGTGCAAGTGAATTAAGCTGAAAAAGAACCTCATAATCCACTCTGAAATCTGAGTTATTTGTAACAACTGGAACTAAATCAGAGGCGTGATTGAATTTTACTCCTTCTTCAAGTGCTAGTTCCATCACATCTTTCGAATAGAATGGCAAAGAAGCGTATGTGTCTAAACTGGAGAATCCCTCTTCAATCTCCCAACAAAGAGAAGACAAGTATCCAATTGACTTCATATTCGAAAAATCAGTTGTCCGAACCCAGAGAAAGTCAAAGTCTTCTTTGCAGATGTGATATCGGTCAGTGGTGAATTTTGATGCAACATTTGGTCCAAAAATCTTTCTATATACTTTTGGTGCATGTTTGAGCTAGAAAAAAAGGAAAGGAAAAAAAAAAAAGGAAAAGATAAAAAGAAGGGAGTAAGATTGCAGCTAGATTAGAGTTTAGAAATTCTTCACAACAAACTGTTCAACACAGACAAAAAGATCCATACATGAACTATTATACCAAAATAAATAAGACTTCAACTGGCATGTTACCATTCAAAAATGAAAATGGTAAGAAGATAAAACGATGAAATGACACACATATGAAAATAAACACAAATGCAAGGAGACAATTTTATGTGCAACCTTTGTATAGAGTATCCATGCTCTCACTCCCTATCTTTGCACTATTGTTTATTCACAAGCAAATTGTTTCTTCAAAATAAAAGTTCTAGCTTTCTTAGAAGTCGAAAAAAAGATCAAAGTAATACAGGGCTTGGTTATCCACATTGAAATACTGCAACTATCAAATACTTGTTAAGATGCATAGCACTAACCCATTATCATTTTATCCAAGTAGCTGTTGCTAGTAACAACATGCTTAATAACATGAAAGTTTCTTTCTTAAGAGTGGCATTATCTACCTTTACCGTGAGGAGCTGCAATGTTAAGCAAGCTATCTAGTAGGATATTTTACTACAAAGATATGTGGAGCAAGAAGCTCTCATCTCCCTATATATAATAGCAATAGGGAGTGGCAAATGTTTAGGCTTTACTTACCCTTCTCACCAATTCTTATCAAGACTATTCATAAGGGGAAGCATCAAGTGAAGTAAGGGCCTATTCATGAGATCATTTGATTTTCAACCCAAATCATAAGGAAGTCGATGTAATTTACCGATAAGCCTCTCTAAACCATCTAGGTGTAACAAAAATGCTGATAAAGAAATTAAAAGAAAACGCATGGCAAAAAAACTCCACCATCAATCTTGAAATTTCTGAAAAATTAAAACACTAAAATCATAAAAAGAAAAAGCAATCAAATTGGAACAGTCATACCTTCAAAAGAATGGCGTCAAATTTCTTATCATCTCCATCCAAACAACACCCCGTAGTCTCCAACACATCCCCAAATTGCACTTCCAACTTATAACACTCCCCCTCATGATTCACAAAAAATTCAAGCTTCTTTCTCTCGGGCATAACCCACAACTTAACCCCATCCCAAGATTCCAAAATCCCCATGCAATCATCCCTAACCATAATGCCAGCAAGCAAAACCAACCCACCACTATCGCCAACCCGGTTTCTCGGCTCCACGGGTCTAATGATGATATCGTCAAAGGAGGGGGAGATTGAGAGGTAATACCGTTTAAAAAGGAGCTTCCTCTGGTGGGACAGTGATAGAGCTTTGATCTTGGCTTCTGGGCTCTCGAACTGCACACGGCCATGGCCTCTGGATTTCCAGTTCTTGTGTTCTGTGAAGATTTCAATGGCGAAGACTGTGCCCTCTCCTAATGCAGATTCGAGGAAAGCTAAGAGCTCTTGGGCTATGGCAGTTTCTGGGATATTTGATACTTTCACCGTAAGTGTGAGTCTCTCCAGGTCCATGGTGATGATGGTGCAGAGGAGAGAGTGTTCGAGAGGGGTTTTGGTGTGGTTTATGCTGCAGACGACTACAGATTCCCAGAAAAATTGCCAAACCAGAAGGGTTTTCAGCTATTGGATCGAGTTGTTAAGCTGAAAGGTAGTGCGTGCAGTGAGAATTTGAGTGCAGAAAGTGTGAACATGGGGCGAGAGAGAGAGAGGGTTCAGACGAGGAGGAAACAGAGCAATTGGCAACAAAAATCTCTTTGTTATTCCCAAAATTAAAACCAAACCCTAATTGATTTGAAACGGGGCCGTTCCATTCAGTGATACGACACCGTTTATGACTAGACCAAAAATTAAAAAAAGGACAAAAATAAAAGAAGAAGCGCGGTTCATGGAAAGTAGACCTAGCAATTGGGTACCCGTAGGTAACCCAATCACAGGTAACAACGGGTTGGGTAAATTTATCCATTTTTTATTGGGTACGAAGTAGGGGATCCGTTACCCATCCTCACGGGTAACGGGTAACTCGTGGGTACCCAATTAATTTTTTTTTATATTTTTTTATATTTAGAGGTAAATTAATATCCAACTTGTGACTTACATGATGTTACTCAAATTTTAACTAAATAAAACTCAAAAAGCGAAAAAAACTATAAATTTCAAACATTAAATTGAACAAATACCTAAAGCACATTAATAATATTGTAGTTTAAAACTTACATCTTAAATATTCAAAGTCTACCAAATTTAAAGTACATCACATTCAAAAGTTCAAATTTAAATCCATTACATACCAAAAAATTTTTGAATTGAAAGTTTAAATATCAGTCGAACATTGTTGTCCTTGTGGAAGAAGATGTTGCATCCATGTTTTTGGGAAGGGATTTTTGTTATTTAGGATTTTATTTTATGATATAATTTTTAATTTAATTTGTTATAAATATAAAACATTTATATGTAAACATATATATTATAAAATAATAAAATATATATTTATAAATATGGGTAACCCGCGGGTCGGGCCAAAAAGCGGCGGGTAAATTGGGTACTGGTAAAATTACCCGTAATTTTTTGGGTTGAAAAAACAAGACCCATTACCCGTAATTTTTTGGGTACCCACGGGTACGGGTTGAATTTTGCCAGGTCTAATGGAAAGCTTGAAGTCGCAACAGATTATTAGATTTGTTGTCTGCCACTTTTGGAAGAACCTTTACAGGCATTTTCTACCGTCAGGTAGCCTCGTACCTACTTGATGGATATCAACTTATTAAAATGTGACATTTAAAATTTAGAGCGATTGATATATTGAGATGACAACACATTAACAAGGTTTTGGCAAATTTGACCTCTTGACTTTTTGTTACTATGAAAACGTACTTTATGTATTTTTTTAATATGAAAACGTACTTTATGCTCAATCAAATCAAACAAAATAATTGCTACTATGTGTAGCGATCAAATGGAAAAATATTTTTTAATTCGAGAGTAATGTAGATTTTTTGCCAACTGTGCCATTTACATAACATTGAAAAAATGTGAAATATGATAGCAATTTGAATGGAAAAATTATTTTATATGCCTATTTTATTTTCTACATCTCTTTGCAGGCCTTGAAGTTATAATGGATACTTCTGGTCTTTTGCTCATATAAGCCAATTTTATTCCCTACATCACAATTTAAATATTATTATATTAATTACAATTTATTTATTAATATGTTTCATAATAATAAGAAATTATATATTAAATGAATGCATGGGGTACCACAAGGAGTAGCCATATCACATAGCGATGACCTAGTTTTTTTTATTTAAATATTATTATAGTCACAACAATTTATTTATTAATGTGTTTCATAATATTAAAAAATAATATATTTAAATAAAGGCATTTGTTACTAAAATGTAATGGCGGAATTTTGAATAAGCCATTTGTAACGTAATTGCTAGTTTGACTAGCGATTTCTTGTTTGCTCATCATTTTTCGTGCAGAAGCATATTTGTCTTTTATTTTATTTCACAATCATATCAACTAAATGGTACAAATTAAATTAAAATAATCTAATGATTTGAAACCGTCAGATAGGTAAAACACTTACCTGATGGTAGAAAGCCCAACTCCCCCCCCCCCCCCCACCCCTTCTTTTTTAATTGTTTGTTCTTTTGTCGTTTGGTGGACCTATAGTTGCTAGCTATTGGTTTATGGATATTTTCATTTTGGTCCCAATATTTTGGAAGAAAGTCGCATTGGACCATGTTCAATTCAGCATTGGAGGAGAAGCTTCTCCTGGCTATTTGACGTTGCTTCTCTTCCGAGGTAGCTATTTTGGACAAATATAAAAATAAAAAATGAGAATTCACATTAAACATGATCGAATTAATTTATTAATGTTCAAAAAACTTAGAGAAAATGCTAATGTTTCAAGGATTGAGTATATGTCAACTTTGCACGTGTTAAGCATGCTGTTAAAAATTGATTTTAATAAATTGAAGCATGAGTTGAGGCTCTCACATTGTGCTGACATTCTTGTCAAGCATGTTGTCAAATTTGATTTTAATAAATTGAAATAATTTCATAGAGAATAAGAAGCATGCACAATCAAACTCACATTTATAAAAAGCGAGAAGATATTTTGTATAGAACTAATTGATTGAGAATAAATCTGATTTACAGGTACAATCACAAATATTTATTAGTCCGCATCGCGAATCAACTTATTATGAAATGCAACATCCACATTTCAAAACATTGATAAAAGTCTTTAAGCATAAGAAAGAGGACAAAAAGAGTCTATTTACTTTCACAATACTGTTAAATTAGAATAAAACTCTCAATCTTATAATTAACCTATTTATAATTTTCTTATTCGTACAAAATGAGGATTCTGAATTACTTTTCATTTGAAGTTAAAATTTGTCTCATATTCATTCAAAATTTACTTTGAAAAATAATCCATTTGCACACGTCACGTCAATCATAAATTAGGCATTACTCTTCACTTGACTTAAACGATCATTGCACTCAATAAACTTGGTATAGTATTGAAACAATTCATTGTGGAGGGGAAACATGAGTTCAACTGCACAAAATGTTAGACGGGAGATTGGCATAGTTTATTTGTAATTATTTAAGTTTATAGGTTAGTTTAACAGATTAAATTTGAATGTGTAAAGCATTAGAAAAAGAGTCAAATTAGGTTCACAATCCAAGAACATTTCGATCAACTGTGTGTATGTATAATGATAAAAGTTGGCTATTTTGGTAATGAAGACTCCACTTTCACAAAGCACAACACTAAAAGGTGAAAAGGAAAAACAAAAGAGATGATACCTTATCGTTCACGATTCTATCTTATCTTATTACTAAAGTGGATATTTAAAACAATTTTTGCTAGAAAATTGATATAAAAGTTGGTTGTACCAAAATTTGATTAATTAATTAAGTAAATTTCGTTTATTATTAATAGAAACATTTTGAATTATTATAATTTACATCACTTAAATGTTAATAATGATTTGATTGCTTAAAAACAACTTTGGATGAACAAAAAATTAGCGACACTTAAAATGTTGAAATGGAAAGTGAGAGGTGGAGAGTAATCAATCCTAATCGAAAATTAGAAATGAGAAATGCGACTATGGGGGAAGTTGTGAAATTATTAGCATACGCTCTCTAGCAGTTATGACTATTTGTACAATCAATATTAATAAAAAATATCAGCTTAATTTGCTCCTTTTCAAAAAACATGTCAACTTAGTGAAAACCTTTCTAATATTCATGTTCATTCATAAGCAACATTTCAATTATTATAAAAGGTCCCCCTGGCCATTTTATTCATTCACACCCAAAGCATTTTATAGTTAGAACTTTCGTAGTTTTAGTTGAAAAAGAGAGTTCAATAAATTTTTAGTTCTTAGATTTGAAAGATTTGTAGTGTTATTATCTCTCAAAGTGGTTGTTATATTTGGAAAATAATTGTTAGCTAATTTTAAATACCAGTGTGAGACAGATTCATCTTAAAGACAAAAAAATAAGCTCTTATTTCGACCAAAAGAATAAAAAAGAAGAAGGTGAAATCACACTAGTTTTGATCACATCATCCCAGCAATTTTGCATAGGCTATCAAATCTATTGAATGATAAAATTATTAGGAGGTCAAATACATAATTCTGTTAATACGAAAGAATAATTTTAGAACTTCAAAATAATATTTTTGAACTACATATAAAACTTGAGATCATAAATAAAATGAAAGGGATAACTGCTCCATTCAACCACCCGTGCTGGCGTGCACTATGAAAACCCGCCCAGTTCAACTCCTACTATTAGTTCTGTCTTTGAGTATAGCATTAGCTCATTCTTTCTTTTTCTCCTTCTAATGGAGGAAAAAGAAAAGCTTATTCTTTAGCCTTCTAGACAAAATCATTCTTTCTCAACTTCATACAGTGAAACATGGTTCACAAATCATGGGTATTTCAGATGAAGGATATATATTGGGAAAAAAAATAGATAAGAGAAAAAAAAAAAAAAGGAAAAAAAAAAAATAGTCATGCCATGTTTAAGCTAATAACTACAACTTTCTATTAGTTTAAGCTATCTTGGCTGTCATTGTCCTGATCATTACAAATCATTAAGAAAATTGACCAAAAATCTAGTCGAAAAGAAGTTGCATAATAACCCATACCCATAATGCTTTCCATTCTTCCTTAGGCTTCAAAACAAAATTATAACCAATCTGTCACACCCAAGAAAAAAAATCTACTCATCAACACACTTACAACGAGTAACTACAAAGAAACACTTGTTCACACTTCTCCTTCGAGAGGAGAAAACCAAGATTATGGGGTGTCACTAAGATTTTGTAATGTTGGAGAAGTAAAAGTTTAAAGAATTTAAAAATAATATTAAAAAAATATCATGATATTGCCAAATTTAGGTGAAAGTTATTGTTAACTTTTAGAAAACTAAAAGTAAAAATACCATTTCTAAGCACTTTAAAACACCAAAATTCAACTAAAAAACATTTTTTTGAGATTGCTACAAACACTTCCTATAATTAGACATATGAAACCACACCAATCTCTAAAAATGTTAATATATGCTGCAAAATGTAAGAAAGTATATTGCTCTGCAGCAGCAAGGGAAATGAAGCTTAGACAAAAACTTATTCACTTTCATCTATGTATAATGTGTGTGGAGAACAACCCCTTGAGTTTGGATTAAGGATGCCTATCGACGAAAAGAGACTAAATTTTTTTCACTTAAAAACAATCAATATACAAGTTTTTACCATATCAGAAGAGCCCTTTTTCATACTAAATTACTTCCATTAGGCATAGGCAGAACAACATTTCCATTTGCATCTGAAGAACTTGGAAATTTACCTTTCTTCGACCAGAGCCAGATCTTTGAAACAGAGAAGCTATCACCTCTACTCCTGGGATTTATCTTCTTTCCCTCAATATCTGTATTATTACCGAATTGCTCCTTATTACATCGCGCTTTGCCTTCTGTACCAACACTATTACCACTCGACAACGCCACCTGCAAATTTGCATCACCAACTATATACTGAAATGCACCCATAGAATAACATCTTCTACCATCAATACTACTACTGCTAATAACGTTGTTTTCCCCCTTATCTTGGCTTTCTAATCCTTCATTCAAGCTTTTGAACTTCCCTAGCCGTACAGAAAAAATCCTCGTTGGACCAGCATTTTCTTGCGGCCAATGGCTGCAAGACGGCTCATTCACCCCATCCGGACAAGATAAATTCCATTGCTCACTTGAAACATCAAAACTGAACCCCATAGGATTCCCAGAACCAATGAGGCTTCTACATAAAGGGCATGTGGAGTTAGACAGCAGCCAAGTCTCTATACAATGAATGTGAAAGGCATGGCTACAGTTGGGAAGGAACTTGAGCTTATCACCATCTGAAAATTCACACAGACAAACAGCGCAATCAAATGGCTCTTTCAACCCCATTATCTCCTTATAGGAGAAAACTGGCAGGGCATCAATGACAGCCTGGTCAAGGCCGGAATCGTGTAGCCGGAAAAGTTGCTGCAGCTGCCTTTGAAAGGTGTGGGAGCCAGAGGGATCTGGGAGTCTATTGGATTGTGAAATTGAGGAAAATGATGGCCTTTTCATCAGACATCTGATGAGAAGTTGGAGTAGACCAAGCACAAAGAAGCCAATAGCTAGAATCACTATGACCAAGAGAATTATTGGGCTAGTTCTGCTCATGGATGAGAATTGAACAAAAGGGCTCTTCTATTTTTCTCCCTTAGGAACTATAACTATAGCAAAAATTTGAGAGAGCTTACAAGTTTCAATATTTTGGCTTGCATATAAGGCCCAAGAAAACAGAAGAAGTAATCAAAACTGAAACAAGAAGCATGTTAATCTCTGAAAATAATTTGAAAGGCTAAAACCCTTCTACCAGAATTCAAATAAAATATATAAGTAAAAAAATTCTGATAAAATATGCACGAGAAGAAGGTGACACAAAAAGAATATCAGGGCAATAAAATCTGTAGTTGCAGGTGACCTACCTCTTTTCTGTAGAATCTGAACTTAAGCTGACAGCAAAAGAGAAATAATCTATAAACAACTTTCTTTGGTTGGTAATGAATGGAACTACTTGTTGAGAATATCAAGATTATGGCAGAGAAATATTTCAGACAACTTTGTATGGGCCACTGTGTGTGAATTGGAGAAAGAAAAGAGGGAGAAAAGTGAGTGTGTGAAAGGAAAATTTCAAGTTCAAGCCTAGGAACTCAGTGGAGACAAAGGTTTCTATGACAAAAACATTTCAAGATTATGGTTTGTGTCCTTTACTCCACCTGGTTTCAGCAAGGATACCCACAGATGTCACTTTCACCAGCCTTATGGTTGAGTCTTTATCTAATGTTGTGGACATATTCACCTGATTTTTGCTTATCATTTTATGGCTATCTTTTGTTATTTTTAGTAGTGTTGTCATTTTCTGAATCATTCCTCATGCTGACTTAACACATTAACTTTGCCCTTCATCATGACCATATGTATATTCACTGCAAAACAATTTTTATTACTCTATTATATACATATATATTATATGATGTAATTTTGAGGAACTTGAATGGTAAAATAATCATTTGAATATGTAGTAACATGATACATGATTGGCAAGGGACTCTCTTAGCCCATGCTTCGACAATAAAATAATAAATTTTGTCACTAACTTCTGACTTTAATTAATACAAGCTTCATTATTTTCCTTTTTCGATATTTCTTTTTATTCTTTTACTTGATTGTTCAATAGCTTTCTTTGAGATCACTCGTAGTATCTCTAATAATTTGTCCATGTTGCAAGTCAAGAACCTGTATCACCAAAGAATGTTTAATTATATCAAATTATCAGTGACTCCGATAAACTATTTGTAAATTATTTGTATTTTCATCGAAAACTTACATAATAAAGGAACCTTTAATTAATTATATCAGTTAAATATCTTAATTGGGGTTTATTATTTCCTGTTCAACTGGAGTGCTTATATATATATGTGTGTGTGTGTGTGTATATATGAAAATATTAAAAGAAAAAAAAAAAAGCAACCTTAAACATTATTGGCTTGCAGTCTATGGTATTTTCCTCCATTATTTGATTACGGATGTGACAGAATTACACACCAATATCTGGCTTCAAGACAAAACAGTATAATTAATTTATTTCAAGAAATGAAAACTATTCACCAATAAGCGGGGAAGCAAATTTGAGGACGAATAGCAGTTTGGTGTTAAATTGACACATAATTATATTCTTTTTTTCTTTAGGGGAAAAAAAAAAAAAAAAGTGTGAAAGTAAACCTCAAGAAAGATCATATGCATAAAATTGACAAGCTAGCATATACACTATCATTTCTCCATTTTCACAATTAACTATATCTTTTTAATAATATTGTTTTACTCTTTCCAATAGAGTCTTGAAATTAAAAAATATACATAAAAATAAAAAGGGTGCTTCCAAGAACTGCATGATTAATGCGTATGCACTTGGACAAATACTAATGGATGGTCCATGATAATCATATGATGTTTAATTTCCTTTCAAGCATGCCATCTAATTTTGCCAATTCAAAGGGGTGATTATGACTAATCATAAAGTCTGCAATTCTTTTCATGATTGCCAATGGCTAACTGATAAACGAGCTAGTCCTTTGCAAAAATTTGTTTGCTTGTGTCTTTCTGCGTTTTACAGATGCTCCAAAATTTGACTTAGAAGAAACAAGAAAGGCCTGGTCACAGTCTTCATTTACAAGGCCTGGTCGAATTTTATTCTCATTATTTTATAAAATAAAATTTACTTATTAGGTTTTACGAAATACAAATACTTAAAAAAGAGTTTCATATGCCAAATTTTACTAAAAGATATTACCATCCAAATATAAGGAAGCATGTCAGAGTATTAAATATTTCATATCTACTACACTAAAAAAAAATATTGTATTAGTGATAAAATAATAAGTTAGAGTGTAAAAATTGTCACTAATGATATGCATTAAATGACAATAGGTTTTATTTTATTACTACTGATTTTTTAGGTTTGACAATAATTTTTGTTTTGTTACAATATGGCTCATTAGCGACAAAAATTAATATTTTAAGTTGTCACAAGTAGCAATTTGTGACACCTTTATGGTAACAACTTAGTAACGATAAGAATTGTCATTATAATTTATAATAAAATTTTCATTGTCACTAAGTTGTCACTGTAAAAGAGTCACTATATATATAATTATCAATGGTGACAAGTTAAATTTTTAAGGTGACAAAACAAAATCTTTCGTCATCTAATATATATAATTAGTGACAACTTTTGTCTTGTCACTCAACACTAATTTTTTTTTTAGTGTTATTTCCTAAATTTAAGAGGTGGCCATTCAAAAATCGAGGAATTTTTAGCGTCTGTGCATGTATAAATCTAAATAACAAATATATGTCATGTCAATAGCTAGTAATTTTTGCCATAAATTTCAAGATGTTTGCTTCATTTTATATGTTCTTAATGGCAACAAAGTTTGAGTCAACTTGCAAAATTAATGCTCTGTTTGGATTTTGGATTATTTATTGTTGCAAACGAAAGAGTTGGTAGAATTGTTCAAATTGCCGCCCTAATGGTTTTCTCAATTGGGATTATCATCGCCTTTTAATATGGTCCCTAAATTAACCAAGGAATATATTAAAAAATGTTTGAAGGAAGGTTCAGTAATTTAACTAGTTCTTCTCAACCTCTGCACAATTTATTAAGTGTTAATGGATCCTAGTTTATCTATTTTTTATTTAAAAAAGAAGGGAGGGGAGCAGTTTTTCAATAAGCTATTTCCCTTATCAATGCCTGCTTCCCTCCCGTTCTTCCAAAAAGAAAACGACAAACACAATTATATCTATACTATATATATAAAAAAGAAAAAAAAAATTATTTTCATATAATAACAAATTTTGCATCAATACATTAGAATTTTATTTATCAAAAATAGCTTTACAAATAGTTTGTAACTCCCATTTTCTCACTTATATTTCAAAAATAATCAATAATTATTTTATGTGCGTAAAAATAGCGTTGCACGACAATTAATATAAAAAGAAAAAGATAAAGAAACAAAGAAAGTGTGTAAGAGAAGTTTGAGTTTCATGAAACCTCTCCAACTTACCTACCATGCTCGTTCAAGGTCAAATTCTTAATTAATGCATTGCCAGGATAAGAAATTCAAAAATGATACAATCATAGAAAATGAGGGCTCCAATGTCTTCAAATGGCAATAGTCAATTTAGTATACCCATCAATTATTGCATTACACTTGTGGCCAAAAAGTGCAAAAAGAACATAAAAAGAAAGGAATATATTGTGAAAAGAATTGAAAGCATTATGCCATCAAAACATAGATCAGTTTACTGTATTTTCTATTTTCACTTGAGCTTAATCAGGATTGGTTAGGGATCAGAATTTATAGATTTCTCTTCGTATTCCTTTATAGAGTTTATCAATATCCTAGCAACCTCCCTTATACTTGGCCTTGCTTCTGGTGAGGAATTGATGCACTTTAGAGCTACCTGCAGCAAACTGACCATCTCCTCCTCGTCCACGCCTTCTGAAACAAGTGCTTTGTCAAATACTTCAACTGTCCACTCTTCTCGGATCGTAGAATTCACCCACCTAACAAGATCGCTTCCGTTGTTTTGGACAGGTTTTCTTGTTAGCAGTTCAAGAAGGAGGATGCCGAAGCTGTAAGAATCTGCCTTGAAGGCATTGTTTTGTGCAGGAGAATTATATTCTTGGGACTCTTCGACTTGGGCAAGAAATGATTGGTCTTGATTCTCAACTTCTGCTAAACCATACTCACTTATGCAAGGCTCCATTTCATTACCGAGTAAAATGTTGGAGGATTTAAGGTTTCCATGAGCAATTCCATCTGCTTGAAGCCTTTCATGCATGAAAGCTAATGCCTCAGAGATTTTGGCTGCAATGCTTAATCTGCTTCCCCAGTTCAATATTTGACCATTTTGGGATCCTGAAATTGGCAAACAAAGCAATAAGGAAATGGGGCATACATTTCTTTGGAGGAAACGCTTTGTCATCAAAACTATGCTCGTTTTTAGCAATTAAATTTTTTCTTCGACATTACTACTCAAACTACACATTTTTTTGTACCTTGTCACACATGATCAATTCAATAGGATCCCTAATATGCCTTTAAAATAAATTCCATCACACAAATCTATTAATTCAGACACATAGGACAAGGTGAAAAAAAATGTATATATAGTTTAGAGAGTAAAGTGTCATCCAAAAGAGGAAAAAAAAAAAAAAAAAAAAAAAAAAGAGGGGAAAATGAAAATTTTTAGTTGACAAAATGTAAAAAATGCGCATATTATGGATGACAAAGTGCTTTGTCCCATTTCTTTAACTTGGGGCCAAGGAGAAAGGACTTACCATGGAGAAGCCTGAAGAGGCTGCCCCTCTGTTGGAATTCATAAACCAAGAGTTTTTCTTGCCTGGAGCAATAAAACGCGAGAGTAGGCATCACATTTGGATGCTTCACTAGGTCTATCCGATGTATTCTCTTCTTAAAATCGTTCACAGGAATGTCCCAGTCCCTGATTCTTTTTACTGCCAGAGTCAATCCATCGTTTAGGACAACCTTGTATAGGCTTCCACATCTACCTCTCGCGACCAGTTCAGCTGGAGATCGCAGCAAATCCTCGAATCTCAGCCCATTGACAACTGGACTTGAGAGAACTACAAGTGATGTTGAACTCTTTCCATTTTCAACTGAGGTAATAGAAAATTCTGACCTGTTTCCACCGGCAACATGGGACTCACTGGACGTCGTACTTAACTTGTCCTGTGTGTTGTCTGTTTGAACTCCCCCTTTTGCAGAATTCTTCTTCTCTTTTGTTTTTATTTTCTTCATCAGTTTGAAGGCAACTAAGCACACAAGAATCAGGCCGATTGCAGCAAACCCACCATAAATAAAATAGTCTTTCTTAGATGAACCTTTCTTTTTAGGTGGAGGAGAAGGATGGCAAGCTTCAGACAACGGCTTCCCACATAATCCTGGATTGCCCAAAAAGCTGGTTTCATTGAAATGGCCCCCACCATCAGGAATTGGGCCGCTGAGGTTGTTGTTAGAAACATTAAAATCCTCAAGATTGGAGAAATCAAATGTTGGCAGGCCTCCACTCAACTGATTGTTCTGAGCCAGAAAAGTCAGCAGACCAGAGATTCTAGACAAATCAGGAATATTACCAGAGAAGCCGTTGTCTGATATAACAAGCCTCTTCAGATTGCCTAACTGCGAGAGAGAAACGGGGAGATTTCCTGAGAAATTATTTCCATGGAGATATATATGTGTCAGGCGGCTGCATTTTGATATCTCTTCTGGAAATGTTCCTCCAACGTTGTTAGAGTTAAGGCTCAGGACAGTAAGAGCCTTTGTGCTGCAGAGAGAACTGGCATCCAGTAGGCCAGTAAGATTGAGCCCATCAAGACCTATTTTCTTGACAGTAGGAGAATTAGTATAACAAGTCACCCCTTTCCAGCCATCTGTGCAAGGATCTGAACTCGTATTCCAACCAAAATTCACTTCTCTCGGGTTGTCTTCAGGAGAAAGTTCTTTGAAGAACTGGACAAGTGCATTCGTCACTTCTATTGTTTCTGCATTTGTGATTGACGAGAGAAGAAAGAATATGATGAGTATCAACGATGATGTCTTAACATGATCCATCTTATTCATCGCCTTATGTTTGGGAAATGATGTTATGATCTTCTACTTTTCTTTTGCTCAGCTGAGTTTCAATGAGAATGCAAAAAAAAAAAAGAGAAGGAAATGGTGAGAGAAAACTGATGTGAAGTGCCCAACTGGCTGAATTTACGAAGATACTTTTGTGGTAAATGGTGAGGGCCTTGTGATCAATACCAACAAAAACTCAACAACTCATGGAAAAGGACTCAAATGGATATATTACATGTAGAATTGTGCCGGCTGCAGGAAAGAGTCAAGTTTTACGTGTGTAGTACTGTCTCAGTTGGCTTCTGCTAAATCCCAATCAAATTTTGTAATCTTCAATCTGAGGATTTGGTCAGTTTAAGACAATGTATTTTCTCCGTGTTCCATATGGCTCATTTAGATTCCCACCGTTTATGGCCTTGTTGCAGAGTTATCCAGAATTGCAAAAAAGTTTTCAGTTTTTTCTAATAATGGCAAAAAATATGAATTTTAAACATCAATTAAAAACGACTAGATCTATCATCGATTAGGGTCTGGTCGGTGTATTGTTCCACTGGCACAAATTGGCAGTGTTTTGTTCAAAAAGAAACCCTTCGAGGGGGTTGGCTTCCTGCATGCAAGCCCTCAGGCCCTTGACTCAGGAGCTATGATTATAGCATCATGTATTGAGGGCACATTTGATTTAGAATATAGATAGTAATGGAGATTTGAATAGAAGGAGATAAGATAAGATTAAATAATTTATTAGTTTGTTTGATATTGAAAATCGACCTTACAATTAGCTGCAATTAGAATTTATCATAATCTCTAATGCATGTTTGATATGTACGATTAGTTAAGTAAATAATAAAATTGCCCTTAAATAAAATATTCATTCCTTCCATTGACCTTTACAAGAAAAAGAGAAAAAAAAAGGGGCAATTAAGGAAGCCAACTTGTAATGAGGGGGTAAGATTACATAGTTACATCCCCCAACCCACTACTGGAATATCACACAATTGTGTGAATAGTGCCAGGCTTTGGATTAATTGTGGGCTGGCCCGTATTTTTATTTTGCCTCTCAAACAACACACTGATGAAATTAAAAGACATTGTTAAGACTAATGATTCATATCAAACATGCCCGCGAAGTTGAGAGGAATGAGATTTCATATAGGCTTCTCTCTTTTACTTGCCTGCTATTTTAAAACAAAATCTCCTACCAATATATATATATATATATCATTGGAGCAACGATTTAGATTCTCTATTTCAATTTATGTTTCATCTTCTATTCCATTGTATGAATATATGACAAAAGTATTAAATATTTTCTTGTAAAGATAATTGATTGAAAACCAAATACCCTTAGCATATATACAATATATTAAAATAGGAGATGAAATATGAAAAGAAATAGAGGATCCAAAACGTTGGAGCAATACTTCAATGTTGCTGAACCTTCGCCAGAAACACAAGCACTACTACCACATTAGGTTTGACAATGCATTCACCATAAACTATGCAGAATTCAAGATTTCATTTCATTGACAAGACAAGATTGAATCTTCTCTACATTAATTTTTTTTTTTTGTTCCAGCAGTTCTCGAGGAAACCAAATGGATGTTGAAAGTACAGAAAAAGACAACTACTAACATGCTAGAGAATTTCAGCCTGTTATTTCACACAACTCAGTTATTCTCTTCAAACGGACACATGCTTTGAGTCCGGGTTTTCAGAAATACAGATCATCCACAAAAGTCCTCCAAGAATTGACTTTTCTTTGAATTAATTTACTCTACTGTCATTAAAATTTCAAATTGTGGTACCACGTATCTTAGATATTTTTCTTAGCATTAACCAGCCTTGGCTTTTCCATTTCACATGGAAAATACATATGCTGTAAGGCTTTAGAAATCGGCTAACTTCTCTGTTGGAGCGCAGCGGAAGCAATTTAGGCATGAGATTTAATTCATCAGGAATTCACAAATCACACTCACAAATTTAATGACAAAATTAATGCTCAACAGATAGAAGAATAAAACAGATACAGATTTACGTGGTTCGGCAAATTCCGCCTACCTCCACGGGAGTTTTCTTTCTTCAATTATGATAGAATTCACCAGTACAAGCCAACCCTTGAATTTGACACGCCTAAACTCAAGCCCCTTGTACAACTACTATCATAACTACCAAAGAGATACTCACTCCACCCATTTGTATTGCCCCACTCGTACTCATAATAACTACCCCATGAGTATTATATCATGAGTTCCACGAGTGTCCTCTTTTTTTCTTTTAAAGTAATCAAATAAACACATCTATTTATAATAGAAAATTACTTGACTACTTTATTTAGAACTAGGAAACCCAATACAAGAAGGAGTCCTAATTCTAGTCAAACTTGGTTTCTCGAAAACCGAGTCAAATCCTAACAATCTCCACCTTGACGAGGTTTCTCATCTCAGCAATTGTTCATGACTCCATCGCAAACCAAGTTTCATTGGCCTTCAAAGATATCACTGCACATGTCGAATTAGTAAGGTCTTGGCTCTAACTAACTCATCCCGGCCAATGCCCATGTACAGCTTAATGTGTGACTTTCAGGACTCCACCTTCAGTGAATATTCACAACCTTAGGAATCCAACTGGCTCAGGACTCCACCTTCAGTGAATATTCACAACCTTAGGAATCAAACTGGCTCAAGAAAATTGGATTCTTTCATACTTTTAGGACATAGCTCACACCACCTAAAGTATGAACTGCTCCAACAACTATTTTGATTTTCCCCACTTCAATACCCATGACTCTCCAAGTAGAATCATCGCACAAAGACAAATTACATGTCTTCCCTGATTGAAGTGAATCAAAAAATAATTCTCCATGGAGCAAACATGCATTGTGCATCTGGAATCCAAAATCCATTGATCTCCACAACATTAATAATAATGTTGTCCGCAATATAAAGTCAAATCTTCCCGCTGTAAATCCTTCATATCTGTCGGCTTCTCCTACCTTCAATGCCACTGCTAGGCCCTGTTGAATTAGGAGATCCTCCACTCTTTCTTGCAAAAAAGTGAAATTCCCTTTGTCATCAAAATGTTGAACCGTGAAGTAATTTGCTAATAACATTGCCCATCCTCAAAAAATTAAATCTCAACTTGCAGCCCCAACCAAAAGCTCCGATACCAATTTGTTGAAGCACAACGAAAATAATTTAGGCATGAGATTTAATTTATTAGGAATTCACAAATCACACTCACAAATTTAATGACAAAATTAATACCCGACAGATAGAAAAATAAAACAGACATAGATTTACGTGGTTAGGCAAATTCCGCCTACCTCCACGGGAGTTTTCTTTCTTCAATTATGATAGACCAGTACAAGCCGACCCTTGAATTTGACATGCCCAAACTCAAGCCAAAAAAACCCCTTGTACAACCACTAACATAACTACCAAAGAAATACTCACTCCACCCCTTTGTATTGCCCCACTCGTACTCATAATAACTACCCCATGAGTATTATATCATGAGTTCCACGAGTGTCCTCTTTTTTTCTTTTAAAGTAATAAAATAAACACATCTATTTATAATAGAAAATTACTTGACTACTTTACCTAGAACTAGGAAACCCAATATAAGAAGGAATCCTAATTCTAGTCAAACTTGGTTTCTCGAAAACCGAGTCAAATCCTAACATTCTCGGCTTGTAGATCTTCCGTTTTGCTGTATATTTTTGAATGAATGAAAAATCAACCTGTAAAGCATAAGTAAGAGCCGCCATTTGATCCTTAAACAAAAAGTTGCAAAAAAACTCAACCACTGAGGCCTATGCTTTCAACAACAAATTGAACTATGAAATAGAGAAAAATGAAACAACAGAACAATTTCACAACCGAACTAAAACAACAATGTTTTCATATTTAAATTGTCAATGTATATATGGCGTAAATAAAAAACTGAACCGCTAGAAGTTCCAAGTCCCAAATTTCCGTTTATTCAAGGAAACTTTCGTCTCAGCAGGAGCAGGAGCAGGAGCAGGTCCAGGAGCCGGAACTGTACAGGAATTCAATAGTGGCAGCCCACATAGTCCCGAATTACCTGAAAAGCTGCTTGCATCAAAACGCCATCCTCCATAAGGAATTGGACCACTGAGATTATTGTTCGACACATTGAATTCTTGAAGATTGGAAAAATTGAAATTTGGGATTTTCCCATTGAACTGATTCTTCTCAGCAAGAAAAGCAACCAAGCCTGAGATTCTTGACATATCAGGCAGTTCGCCTACAAAGCCATTATCCGATATGGCAAGTCTCTTCAAACTACTTAACTGTGACAGGGAGCCAGGAAGAATGCCTGTGAAAAAGTTCCCATGTAGATATAAATGTGTAAGATTGCTGCATTTGGATATCTCTTCTGGTAGCGTTCCAACGAGATTGTTGTTTTCCAGGCTCAGGGCGACAAGAGAGTCGGCCACACAAAGAGAATTCGCATCAAGAATTCCAGTAAGATTGAGCCGATCAAGGACTATTTTCCTGACGGATGAAATTTGATCACATAAAACCCCTTCCCAAAGATCAAGACAGGGATCTGAGCTTGTATTCCAACCCTTTAAGTAGATTGAATTATTTCCAGGAGAGAGGTGTTCCATGAACCGGACCAGTGCTGCTCTAACTTCCATTCTTTCAGCACTTGCCCCTGTCATGAGAAGAAAGCACACTATAAAGCCTAATTGAACTGGAACTCGAATCGTCATGTCTGTAGGCAGTTAAGAATATTTTCGAGTAAATGTGCTGACTATGTTTTTACTGGCGCTATGAAGTTGAAACTAATGTTTTGGGAGTGACTTTTATTGAGAAATCTAAAAACATCGAAAATACAGCCGCTGTGTGATGTCGTATGGCAGTTGGCTGAGAATACAAAGATGAGTACTTGTTTCTTCCAAAGATAAAATAGCAAAAACTCAAGGACTAGCAGACAGAAGCAAGATGAGAACTTACTATATTGAAAAATAGTAGGCCGAAATGACTGTAACACCTCTAGAAATCATATTATTGGTGCTATTTCAATTAATATTATTTTTGTGAGTTTTATTAAATTTTATTTAATTTTAAAAGTTTTGGGGGTTAAAATGCGAATAGAAAAGACTATATTGTCTCATTATTTAAAATTCTAGAGGTCTTCATAAAAATATTTTTGGTCAAATGGGTGAAATTGAGGCATTTATTAAGTGGGGGTTAAATGGAAGATGGTTGACTCTCTGAAGGACTTGACTGAATGATGGAAGGAAGTTCTGGGGGGTCAATTGGAGATTTTTCAAAGTTGATTTATATATCATTTCCCCTCCCTAACTTCTTCATTTTTCACCCGTGCACCATCATCTCCTTCTCCAGTGATTGCTCCTGCAACGGCAGGAACCAGCAAACTAACCCCACCAAAACACTCCTTACCTCTTTAGGAACAGAATGACATCACATGCAGCTTGAGACCACCAGTAAGTAGCCGGGAATTTGAGGCTGAAGGCTAAGTTGTAGTGGCGAGTGAAGGGCTTGGCGTTACCGGCGGCCAGAGCTCAAGATTTGTAGTGGTTTTGCTGCCTTCAGCTCAAGGAACGATGTAGAGTCTTAGTTTCTAAAACTGGTGATCGATGGTGGGGAATTTAGATAAACGAGCAGTGGTGGCACTGAAGTTTGAGGCCTCAATTGACAACTCTCTAGGCAGCGAAGCTAGAAATTGACCTGGGAATTAGATTGGTGGAATTGAGGAGAGTCGAACAATGGTGGTGGTGACCTTCTCCGGCGGCGGTGCACAGCCAGTGGCGGCAGCGCAGCGGTGGCTGAGGCAGTTTCTTTGCCTCAATGTAGTGAATGCTCTAGTAGTGTTGGTTCGTGAAGATTGAGTTCCTATAATCAGATTTTAGGTAAAGAGTTGGATCGGGGTTACATATATACAAATATGATGTACCATTTTACTCTTATAAATCTTGTATTCTAACATATATTGATATAGGAAATATATACCGGAATCAAGTGAGAATGGACATGTATGTATATATATATAGGCCTAGTGGATCGAGATTTGCATTATTATACGATAACTTTGGTTAATTGGGTTAATTAGAGGATTAAAACCCTAATTTTATGGATTTGAGACCTAAGTGACAAAATTTAGGTTATTAATGATAGTTGGACTACTATAATCAATTTTGTGTAACATTGTAAATTAATTGTATAATTAAGGATCTGATCATATTCCCTTTTACCGGAATAAGTATGAACCTTGTAAATATTCTTGTATTAATAACGTAATTAGCATATTTCCCTATCGATAATGTCGTAATGAACTTTGAGATACTGTATTAACTGAATAATTATCGATTTTAGATTCCTATCCATATAATTGTGATTATAGGGTAAAAAATGAGGATTTTGATAGTGAATCCGTTCTTTAGTTAGGTGACGAAGAGTTGAGTCCCGCAGACCAATAGGCTGTGATAACATTTTTGAGGCTATAAAAAAGGTGAGGGCCTAACCTCTTAGGTATTTGTTTTGTATGCCCTTGTGAGGGTCTACCAATCTGCTATTTGCTTTGTACACCCATGTGAGGGTTAAACTTGTCTTTGTTCTGGGAAATAATTGATTTTTGATTATTGAATTCTGTGATTTGCTTGAACTCTTGATTGCTATCTATTAATTAATTCGTATACCCCTGTGAGGGTTTGCTTCCTTGATTTTGCCCCTAATAAAATTGTGCATTCCCATTCCGGGGCCAAGAACTTTCATTACCCTAATTTGATATCATCCAGTTTAAATTTGAATATATTTTGTATGTCGTTGACTTGCCTTGTCGGCTTATTTGAATCGTTCCATGCTATTAATTCTTTTACCTTGCCGGCATACTTGATTACGTTCTGTACAGCATTTATGTGGCCACGTTGGCAACTAATTGTTGATACGAGATATGTATATGGGGAAAAACATGTTAGTCCAAGGGCCATTATTGAGTTGTCGTGCTTGGATTACTTGTACTATGATGGGGGAATAAGGAAAATTTAATATGCATATTATACTTGGATTATTTGGATTGCAATTATGCTTGGGTTTATTTGCTCCTAATTGTACTTTGATCAAGGAGCAATGAGGATGGTGTGGTTCTCTTGGTATATATTGGACTGATGTCCGGGCCAAACGAGCCAACGGTAAAACCTTTCGAACTAAATTGGTTGAGATGTCTAGGTCGTTCGAGTCGATAGTAACAACTCCCGAACTAGTACTCACTAGTATCCTAGAATTTGATAATGTCTTTGTTCTGGCATATTCATGTTTTCTTTGCAATGTCATACTAGTTCATATTTTGTCGAATTACCGCTCCTTCTACATATCCGTTTGTTTATCCGTTGCACTCCCCCTCACTAAGTCCTTCGGACTTACACTTTTATGTTATTCTTGATTTTCCCATACAGGAATAAGTGAAGGACAAGAACTTATGGCTTGGATTGGAGAATCTATTTTGTAATAGATTAGGTGATTTTATGTGCTTATAGGTTCACCTAATCGTTATGCTTCGACTTAGATATGTTGTGATATGTTAAGTTTGAATTTGAGATATGCAGTATGTAAAAAATGTGCTAACTGATATTAGACGACTTATGGCATGTATATAGTATCCTTGTGGTAATCTATTTAAGTTGGAGCATGCTGCTGTCTTTGATGATTTTTGAAAATTTTCTTATGGGCCTATCGACTATCTTGTGGATTATGATTTAAGATCAAATTTGTGACATCTCAGCTTAGGGATTATCCTGAATGGGGTGCCACAGGGCCTATTTTCCCTTTTTGGCTTCTGGGGTTCAAAGCATAAATTAAAAATGGAAACACCTTCTTATATGTAATTAGAGGGTGTTTGGCTAATCTTATTTAAAAGGTCTTATAAGATCCTACATCTTATAGGATGTTAGATTTTTTTAAAAATAAGTTCTTAAAGTGTTTGGATAAAATAAGATCTTGAAATTTAAAAGATGTTAATAATAACAATTTTATAATTAATATGATTAAATTAAGAGGGCTCATTAAAATCTTAAAAATAAGTTAAGAATTCCTTACTTTTCCAAAAAGAGCTTATGAGCATCTTATTTTAGAAGTTTATAAGTTCTTTTTTAAAAATATTTATCACACTTTTTAACATTTTATAAGCTCTCAAACATCTTATAAAATATTTTAAATAACTTATAAACTCACCTAAATACCCTCTTAGCATGAAATCAATGACAATGCTTCGGCTTCTTGGTTGAAGAGATGTTGACTCAGAAAATTAAAACAAAACCTGTACATTGTATCCTATACTTAGATGCAAAACTCTATTTGGCAAATAGTAAACTGAATGATAAATAAATTAATGAACACATACTTTTATGTCGTCAGTGTTTCGTGCACATTTTCTACTTTGACATAGTTTCTAGTGCATAACCTGTTATGTAAGATTTTTTCCTTTTTCCCTTTTTTTTTTGTGGGGAAGGGCAGAACTTCCATAGTTCCAATAAATTTAGGGGTGTAAATGAGCCGAGCCTAGCAGGTTTGGGCTCAGCTGGTTTACTAATTCATGAGCTCGGACTCGAGCTTGACCGAATCTAGACAACTGAGCTCGAGCTTGGCTTGTCAGAATAGGCTCGGGCTTAGGCTCAGGCTCAGGCTCGGCTCGTTAAGGCTCGATTTGTATAGGCTTGGATGAGATTGAGCTTGTATGAGCTCAGATGTGCTCTAGCTTGTAAGGCCCACATGAGCTCGAGCTCGAGCTCGTTTAGGCTTGAAACAAATTTTATAACAATAAACATCATATTATTATTATTATTATTATTATTATTATTATAAAAAGCTCGTTTAGGGCTCGCGAGCCTGTCGAGTCGAACACTATTAAGCTTGGCTCGACTTGCTTGACTGACAAGCTTATGCTCGACTCGTTTAAGTTCGAGCCGAGCTCGAACTGTTCGCAAATAGTCTCATCTCATTTACACCCCTACTTCCATTACATCAACAACCAAAAAGGACAAAAGAAATTAAAACCTATATAGCTTACAATTTCCATCATGTACAAAAAATTGAGAAAACTCTCAATTAAAAAATCCTATGGGAATATACTGAGGACCGCCAGCCCCAAAACGAGCTCCACTTCGGCTGTTCACTAGCTTCCATGTCGGCTGTTTCATTTTAGGTGCAAATATGGCATATTGAGCTCCTCCATCCTCAACAGAGGTTTGGTTGTAAGTGGGAGGTCATCATACATTAGCACTCCTTGATCAATTAATGCTGCCTGTTTTGCCAAGCTATCTGCCACACCATTTCCTTCTCTAAAAATGTGAGAAAAAATGTGACCTAAGGTTTAGAATGTGGTTCTTAATGCTGCCAATGGCATGAGCAAGGCTCCAGTGGTGGGTTTCAGATTCTGTGATGAAGAGGAGAGCCACTTTGGAATCCAGCTTAACCCAAATATTGGATAGCCCCTTCTCCGCACATATGTCCAGCCCTCTCTTAACTGCAAAGAGTTCTACAAAAATATTGGTTTTCACTCCATGCGGCTGAAGAAATGCAAAGATAACCTCCCCATTTTCACCCCAAAGAATTCCTTTTGTTCCAGAAATACCAGGATTTCCATGAGAGGATCCATCCGTGTTAAGCTTGAAAGTACTCAATGATGGCCTCTCCCAGCGAACAAGCCGGCAACGAGGTGGAGATAAGGTGGGAAAAGGCACCTCAAACCAATCTGCCACAATTCTATCCCCCGCCAGTGTTTGTCTTTCAAAAGCCCTGCCTTGACAGCCACATAGACATAATAGCTCACCCTCCATATGATTCTTTGAGTCAGCACATTGAGTTGTTTATGTTTAACATCATTCTTCCACACCAAATGAACCAAAGAACAAGGGCATGAATAATAAACCTAATATGTAACTTTCCTCCAGAGGGGGCAGAATTTTTCCATGCAAGAAGGAAGGAAGAGATATTTTCTGTGGTCGGCATAGTGACATCAAACTGCTTGGCAAAGTGGTTCCCAATCTTTCTAGAAAAAGGGCAGGTGATAAACAGATGACTCACTGTTTCATTCGCCTCATAAAAACGGCACTTCGACACTAGATTGATGCCCTTCCTTTGAATCCTTTCCTCAACTAGTATGAGGTCATTAGTCAATTGCCACAAGAAGATAGATATGGTGGGGGTAAAAACAGGATTCAAGCAATTAGCAGACAACCCTTGTAACTGTCTTGCTTGCCTCGCATTATGCCAAACCCATCTTGTACTGAACATGCCGTTGGGAGGGAGCTTCCAATAAATGCAATCTTTAGAGCCTTGGAGGATGAGGGTAGAACAGATTTGGTCAATAAGTTCTGCTAGAAACATATCCTCTAGTTTGTTTTTACTTCATGAACCTTTATCCTAGAACTCTTTCACCCGGGGGTTAGAACTTGCGATAGGCTGTAGCCTGTCCGAGATGGGTGATTCGCCGAGCCATGTATCATACCAAAATGAGATATTGCCTTCCCCAATGCACCAGAATATGTTTTTTTCTGCTTCCTCCCTGATTTTACAAAGTCTTTTCCAGATTGTATAGCTATAAGGAGAGACTTTGATGCACATCGGATGCTTATTAGCATTTTTGCCACAGAAATTCTGCCCACAGTGAATTCCTCAGTCGGAATCTCCACCATAACTTCAAAGAAAGAATTGTTACCATGTCCTTGATGATTCTTATATTTAGGCCCCCCTTATTAAAAGGATAACTCATGTTGACCCAAGAACGCCAATGTATTTTTTTTCCAGCATGAACAGATCCCCCAAAATAGCGATTAAACAGCCTTTCAAGCTTAGTGATTACATTCTTTAGGGGGTTTGTCACCTGTAAAATGTACAGTGGAATAGAGTAAAGGGTACTTTTTAATAGCGTTAGTCTCCCTTCAATCATAATTTTGGAATGCTCCCAACCAAAAATCTTGTTTCTCACTTTGGCAATGATATGATCATACATAATTGCTGATTAGTTTCCTTTGTAGATGGGTGAGCCCAGATAGATGACGGGTAGCTTGCCTTGAGCAATACCCATAGTCTCGGCTATCATTTGAGCTGTTGTTGGTTCTACTCTATACATAATGAATGAGCTCTTAGACGGGTTTACAAGCTGCCCTGTTGTGTCCTCATACTTGGAGATAAAGAATTTAATCAACTTTATATTCTTAAGAGTTGCTTTAGTGAAAATAATAATATCATCTGTATAAGCCAAATGTGATAGCCTCATTCCTCTACCAAGACTAAAATAAAGAGTTGGATTACTCGAGAAAAACCTTGAGAACACTTCAGCGAAGATGACAAACAGGCTTAGTGAGAGGGGGTCCCCTTGACGAAGCCTTGTACTCGAATTAAAGAAACCTAGTGCACTACGATTGACAAGGATTGAAAACCAGCAATTGGTTATGAAATTCTTAAGCAAAGAGATCTAGCTTGACGGAAATCCAAGGGCTTGTTCTTGTGCATTTTGGATGAATTGTAGAAAATGTTTTGAGATAAAATTTGGAGAATGTGCCATGTGTTTTTTTTTGTTTTGGGAAAATATGAAAAATAAGTTGGTTGTTTCTTTATGTTTTGGCAGGGGGAGACAAACTTTATTGTTGATAGCAAATCAGTTGTTTTTTTGTTGGGTTTGTAGGGTTATAGTGATTTTTTTTAATATAATATATATGCATATTTTATGTTGGATGATGTATATGTATATTTTATTCTTTGATTTATTAATTTGACATATTATATTTTCTTCATTCAAAATATAATATATGCTGTATGACATTTTAACAATAATTATTTTAATTAAAATTAAAAAATAATTATTAAAAAGCAAATTAAGTATTCAAAAATAAATTTATTAAATTAATAAAAAATACATATTGAATTAGGTGTAGGAAAGAGATTAGTAAATTTAAAACAAAATTATGATTAATAATAAATGCGTACGTACAAGTAAAAAATATATTTAATAGATTCAATAATATGCAAAAAATAACTTTTTATATTTTTATTATTACACTACATTATAATATATAATTTAGGAATACACTTAAAATTATTTGACTTGCAAATAATTGCATTACTGTATTATTAGTATAATAAGATATAATTATACAGCCGTAATTGAATATAATAGCGATGGTTTATTACATTTAATCAAATGTAATGTAGATAAATTATACAATTGTATTAAATAAAATAATATTAATAGAATTATATTGCCTATATTTATTTTCATATAATGTAAAGATTTCTTTAGATAAATGAACGAATGAATCTAAATAAAAATTTTAATTAAATTTAGAATGCTAATTACTGGATAGAAGTACTTATGAATAATAATAATACTAATTTATTCACATTTATTAATGAAATTTGTTTAGTTGTGCCTTAATAATACATGACTTGGTAAGTGGCAAAGTAATGTTTAACAATGGCATAATTGTAACTCATTAATGTCCAATACGAGTTTACTTTAATAATACCATAAAGTGAAGGCGATGCATAGTTTGCCGTACCCAACACAAAGAAAGTATAAACATGTGATTCTGGATTAATCCTATGGTGATGGTAGGTTGCGTGGCCTGCACTACGCAGTGCTGACCTCGCTTGTACCAGTGGAATCAGATGCACACAGCGTCATTAGACGTTGCATGAGTCTATGTTGTGTGTGGCTCACCTAACCATCCACTGATGCCCTATCACTATTATTATGTTCCTCAACATATGGTGGAGGTACATATGGAGGTGCAGGATTGAGATCTATGTCCAGCCCTGATCGTACTGGCAACCATATGGGTATCTGCGGTTCGTAGTAATGAGGGGATGCTCGAGATGCATAATAATCCACAACAAGAATCAGGTGAAGGTAACCCCCACCCAACTTCTCTAGGAATAACCGCATCCTCACTATTATCAATTGGGTCAATAGGTATCGGCTCTACAAAAATCTCCCGTAACAAATCATATCGGGGCTCCCCCCGCTCAAAATATCATGCAGATGAAGGCTTGAGCTGCAAAGGAATGAAAGATTATCATACGAAAATAATCAAACCTTAAAATAGGGATAAAAATGAGGATTCCATTTGATTTGAGGTGGAACTTCTTGAAATCGTGGTTGAGATATAATCTCAGGCGCCAAACAGACTAGTGCACATAAAATTTATCTTATATGGTGATTCACCGTGGACAAGGAATGTTGGAGCCTTTCCATTATATAACGTTGTCTTTGGTACATCCCTGTTGCTTGCATGAACATGGACACTTCATCCACAATAGATACTTGTGATCTAAAAGTTTGAGTTAACAAGCTACGAGATGTCATTAACTCAACCATAGATTCAAATGTGGGCTTGGTCATGTGGATGTTATCGTAAAACCATTGTAAGTGAGCATTTAATATATTTGCCACCCAATCTTTGCCTTGCATCCAAGAGTTATTTCGAGGCATCCTTCACGGTGCAATGTTTTGTGCGATAATCTCTGTGATGAAAAATAACTCTTTCGCTCTAACTGAAATGTCACTCCTGGGGTGTGCCTGAGCTACTATCACTTTCACTTTCTGGAGGAGGGTGCATTGAACTTGAGATGCTTGCCATACTACTTGAAATCAACACATAAATTACATTCACTACACATGTTTGAAAATAGGTAGGTAGACATGTATGGAAAGCAAAAGAGTAAATATGGAAATACTAAAGCAGAACAAAATTATTAGGAAAGTATGAATTCGTAAGCATATTTAACATAGTAGCAGATGCTAATGTTTGATACGGCATAATAGACTGTATAAATTGAAAATGGCTAATAGAAATGACATAAACAAAGATATAGAGATAACAAAGCATCATTGTTCATGGATCCACAAGGGACGACAATCACATGTACTCTAGGGACTTAACCCAAATTTGCTTCTCACGATCGTCAAGCCAAGTAAAGAACGAACGCATAATAGTACTCTTTAATGCATTAATAGCTCTCACAAAAAGACTATTAGGGAGTCCATCCATTTGTTGGAGCTATTTAATATGCATTTTTATTGACTTCTCAACATTAGCTCCAACCTTGTTTAGCTTAGCATCCATCATATCATCCCACTTGTCAAGTGCCTCAGTCAAATGGGTGTCTTTCTTTGCTTAGGATGTGACTTTCCTACAATGTGCAGAACCTCCGGAGGTGTCGGCCTATCTATCTGGTCTTCACCACGACTGCAGTGTCCATATCAACACTGTGAACCATATCTTCGTTAGAAGGATTGACCAATTGCGATGACGATCGAGACTGTGAGCCCATTTCCATGGAACCTTGGAACATTTTTGTATAGTAGTCGTAATGTGACATGTCATATTCAATAACGTGGGCATGATTTGGATGCTCCTATTCTATGAAAAATGATGTTAAAACACAATGGAGTAATTTCAGAGGATGTGGAAGTGATGAGACAATGGAAGGAATGATAATAGGAATTACCGCCTTCCATTGCTAAATTCGGGTAGGAGAACTCGTTACAGTAATCTTTCGTAAACCTAACTGAAACCTGTCTCGTTCGTAACTCGTTGATGGAATAACTGCCATGCATTCCGAAATTGATTCCACTTTGTTCTACACTATGGAACCGTATAGTTAAACTTGTGATTTGTCCATGCATTTAATTTGTTGTAAATTTTTCCCTAAGTGAAAGTTGAGAAGTTAGTTGTGAGCAGCTGACCATTAATGAATTTTTCATTGCATAACTCAATGAATGCCATCTCATTTTCAAGAGGCCAACATGTGTCGCTTGCCCTTGCATGGTGGCGTGCGGAAATGTTAGAAGGCTCTTTCCCGTTTGGATCCATCTATGTTACATGCCACTTTTTTTGAAGAAAAAATCGATATCCTTGTAGTCAGACTAATATTAATCTTACTAAAAGCATGACAATTGAAGACGAAGTGAGATATCTTGTTAAAGTACTTATGTTTTGCTCTATGGTTTTTTATAACTTTTTAGGCATATGAAAACATTCAAACTCATAATAGTAGTGTAAATCTAGGGACATCTATTTATGGCAAATGTTGAAAAAAATATGTTCAAATCAAGAATTGTGTAGAGCTTTAAAAATTGTCCATTATTTTGGAAAGCTTATTTGAAATCAATATAATTTAAATTACTTTGAATATTATAATTTGACGTTGTCTCCAAAATAGTTTTAGTGTCATTAGGAAAAGACATTCTAAAATGTTAATGAAGTTACTTTAAGAAATTGACTTTTTCAAATGTTCAATAATATTGGTATAGAATGAATTCGGGAAAATTGCAGTTTTAGTCCCTAATCTTTTGACACACGTTAGTTTGGCCCATTAAATATTTTTGAATTTCAAAAAACATCCTAAGACCAAGAAATTTCAGCACATTGAGTCCATTTTGTCCCAATTTTGGTCCATTTCCCCGGAAAATTGCAAAAAACTCGCCGGAAAATTGCACCCTCCAAGCGTGTGATAGAAATTTTGGGGATTTGTTGACACATGTCCATTGTTCTCCACATAACCGTGCATGATTGGCAAAAATTGCCATGTCAGCTATTGATGTGTATATATCATCACATCAACACCCACTTGGGAAAAAGGTGGGGGTATTAAATCTTCTTACACTGCTACTATTGGGGATCAAAACTGAGACCTCCGCCACAAAGGAGAAGCAAGCCTACCACTACACAACAGCACACCGATGACATCAGGTGATCCATTTTTTTTATATTTAGAAAAGCAAATGTATTTATAGATAAAAAAAAAAATTGTAGATTAAAAAAATATGTTTGCAAATTGAAAAAAATATACCATCTAAAACTCTACATCTCTTTTATATCCATTTGTGTCTCTCTCTTTCTATCTTTGATTTTGTCTTTTTGGTTGGAACTTTTTGAACTTTTTTGAATTAATATGAAGTAAATAATGAAAATTAATTTTGTAAAAATTAATGAAGATTAAATTTTTATTTTTCAAATTTGTAAAAAAATAATTTTTTTAATTTTTTAATTCATTAATTCATAATAACTAAACTCACGAAAATAAATTTTGTAATTTTTAATAAAAATTTGTAAATATTTATAGGTAATAAAAACTAGGTTAACAAAATTATGTTTTTAAATTTTAATAAAAATTAAATTTATAATTTTTTAATAAAAATAAATATTAAAGTAACAAAAAGATAAAACTTTGTTAGTTTAACGAAAACAAGATAAATGTTTTTTGTTACTTAAATTTTTCTTTTTATTAAAAAAGTATAAATTTAATTTTTATTAAAATTTATATACATAATTTTTGTTAATTTAGTTTTTATTACTTATAAAAAAATTATAAAATTTATTTTCATTAATTTTGTTATTATGAATTAAAAAAATAAAAAACTTTATTTTGTTTACAAATTTAAAAAATACAAATTTAATCTTCATTAATTTATTTCAAATAAATTAAAAACAAATTTTCATTATTTATTTATTTTTGAATAGAAAAAGTTTGAAAATATTGACAAAATTAAAGATAGAAAGAGATAGATCAAGATGGAGATAAGAGAGAGATAGAGTTTTAGATGTTATATTTTTTTAATCCATAAATATATCTTTTTTAATTTGAAAATATATATATTTTTAAATTTGGAAATATTTTCAGTTTCTAGACATATAAAAAATTGAATGCCCACATCCGATAAGGTCGTTTGGTGCAGTGGTTAATCTGGCTTGTTTTGTATATTGGATGTCTCAAGTTCGATTCCCATTAGCAGCAAAAGAAGGCTTTTAACATTTGTCCCCATCTTTCCAGTGGTGCTGATGTGGCGTGATGTGTCGGTAACATGGTGGATTTTGCCAAATGAGCTTGAGGAGGTGGAAAAAATTGGATTAGTGTCCGCAAATCCCCAAATTTCCTATCACGTGTTCTGAGGGTGCAATTTTCCAGAGACTTTTTTGGAAATTTCCAGCAAAATAGACCAAAATTGCAATAAAATGGACTCAATGTGCTGAAATTTTTGTCTTAGGACATTTTTTGGAATTCAAAATATTTAATGGACCAAACTAACTTATGTCAAAAGATGAGGGACTAAAATTGCATTTTTCCCGAACGAATTCACTACTTTGGATATCCGCATTTATTTGTGGTGATTCTTATAAATTTTTTTGGTCCCTCAAATGTCCAATAATATTTGGTCAGGTGCTCATTTGATTTGATACCCTGTGGCTTTCAACATGAGTACTGGTGAAGCACTGTGGGAATTGGAGAAAAGAGCAAGGCAACTATTACAATAACAGATTTTAACCATTTCTAAGTTTAGATTCAGACATCCATTCCTTAATACAAGAGTAGCCATAGATTGTTCTAAAGTAAATACAGGTGAGCAATATCGTTTCGTTCCTTCCTGTCCATCGAAATAGTAGTCATTCTTTTCTGTTTTCTTCGGAAATACCATAAGACGTATAGTAAAGCATCTTATACTTACTGATCTGATCTTGAAAATTTAAGGGCAGTGGATAACCAGGTAACTGATCAGCTGATCTTACATATATGTATAATTGTATATATCTTGGTGTAAACTGCCAACAGAATTCACCATATATGCATGCTGTGTTAGTTATACGTTGTGACTTACTCGCCATCCCGGGATTCTACTGGTTCTTACGCAACATGGGGTCTTTCGACTCTTGTTAATCCAGTACTATAAACCTCAGAAAACTCATCCTCTTTGTTACACTATGCAACAACTTGTGAAATTAATATATGTTGATCTGTTTTCCATTTCATCAGTTAGGTGAAATTGTTGCAACCTCAGGACATGACGAAACAACCTTAATAGTGGAATTTGATTATTCAGCAATTCGACAAACAAGGTAATGAATCTATTTTTCTTTGTCTTTTTCTTCCTTTTCTATTTTGTGTTCAAGCTTATATGTGTTTAGCATAAACCCTCCTCTTCTTTTTCATCGTAATTTCCAGGGAAAGCCTCCCCATTCTGAAGCAAAGGCGTGAGGATGTGCACCAGTTGATTGACTTGCATGTTTGAGGTGTTTCAGGCTGTACTTGGCTGCGTACTACTCGGGATAATATAAATTATTTCATAGCCGATTCTACCATCTATGTTTAATTCATAAATCATGTTAGCAAAATAATAGTTGGTTTGTTTTTTTCTATAGTAAATGGAAAATTTGCTTAGGGGTTCGATCAAATTAACCATTTATAGTACGAGTAGTACATTCCAATACGATGAAAATTTTGAATTTAATTTTAATTGCAATTTAAGTTTTTATTTTTATTTTTTATTTATATACACGCACATCAGGAGTCCGTTAGGGCTCGAACTCCTGACCTCTTACGTTATGTGGGAAACTAATGCCGTTGGGCTGCAGGCCACTCGGCAATTGCAATTTAAGTTTATCTACATTTTTCATTTGATTGGTGGATATAATCAGGTCGTCTTCAAAAAAGAACATAGATTTTATTATAATATAGATTTTATTGAGGTATTAAAATTACTAGGAAGGATGCATACCATGTACATATATGTGAGGAAAAATTGCAAAAAGGTTGGCCCACTCAATTTGTCTTATACATTGAAAGGACACCAGCGAAGTTCCTTAGCTAGCATTTCTTATTAATGTTGGTAGGTACATGTTAGCTGTATATTTCTTATAATTGAGGCAAGTTGTTGAAAAACATAAAGCTTTATCATAAATATTTCATCAAAGTCTCTGAAAAATCTCTGTAGTTTCAGTTCCACAGCATTATCCTGAAAGCTTGAAAATATTAGAGATTTGAGATGGCAGCTTATGCAGCTCTACTTTCTGTTATGCATATTATAGAGAAGATCCAGCGTCATCCTCGCCCTCCCATTTCTATCGACAAAAACCAGGTTGAATCTCTCTGTGAAAAGGTTACTTTCTTGCAAGATTTTCTTGAAGGTTATAATTTCCATGTTGGCAATGAAGAAGCAGATGGCTTGCAGAGTCGCATAGCAGATGCAGCTTATGCTGCAGAAGATATAATTGAAACCCATGTAGTGGATCAAATTCTTGCTCAATTCACAAGTACTACTAATGCGAAAAATATCAGCTCCATTGACTTGTATCAAAGTCTACAGAAAGTGATAGAAGACATGGATTTTATCAAGAAGGAAGTGATGGAGATTCAAGAGAAGATGGGAATCCAATCAGATCAGCTGCAGAGAAATTCCATGCCTGCAGTTTCAACAAGGTCTTCCACCACAGGGCAGAACATCATGGTAGGTTTTGATGACGTCTTAATTCAAATCATGGATAAACTGACCAGACAACAAGCTAATTGCCAAATCATCCCAATTGTTGGCATAGGTGGTATTGGTAAGACCACACTTGCTAGAAATATTTATGAAAATTCACTTATTGTGCAACACTTTGATACTCGTGCTTGGTTTACAATATCTTAAGAATATAACGTGTGAGAACTTCTTTTGGAAGTTCTTCTTTGTCAGCAAAATCAAGATAACAAGGAAACTTTGGACGGAAAGAGTGAAGAGGAACTAGGAGAAATATTATACAAAAGTTTGTTTGGGAAAAGGTATCTGATCATAATGGATAATATGTGGAGTATTGTGGCATGGAACAAGGTCAAGGTGTTTTTTCCGGATAACAATAAGGAGAGTAGAATAATGATAACCACTTGGCTATCTAATGTGGCTTTGCATTTAACTGGTACTCGTGGCCTTGAGATGAATTTTTTAAATGAGGATATAAGTTGGAATTTACTTTGCAAAAATGTGTTTGGAGAAGATCATTGCCCTCTTGAATTGGAGGAAATCGGAAAGAAGATTGCAAAAAATTGCAAGGGGCTTCCTTTGTCAATTGTGGTGATTGGAGGACTCCTAAGAAAGTCAGTAAGGACACGAGAATACTAGGAATATATTGCAGAGAATTTAAATTCAATTGTAAATTTAGAGGAAAATGAACGTTGCTTAAAAATATTATACATGAGTTATAATCAATTGCCTCTTTATTTAAAGCCATGTTTTCTATATATGGGAGTTTTTCTTAAAGACAGTGTGATTCGTGTCTCCCAACTTATCAAATTATGGGTTGTTGAAGGATTTCTAAAACCAATTAATGGCAAAAGTTTGGAAGAGGTTGCGGAAGAGTACTTAAGGGACCTTAAGGACAGAAATCTCATTTTAGATCGTAAATGGGGATCTAATGGGAAGATAAAATTTTGCAACATCCATGATCTCTTGAGAGACCTATGCTTAAGAGAAGTTGAGAAAGACAAGTTTCTTTTTGTCACTAGGCAGCATAGAATTGACATTCCACAAGGCATAAACACCCAGCGCCGCGTTGCTATTCATCAGAACACGTCGAAGGAGAAATATTGTCTCTCTCAAGTCCTTCATACCTTGCAATCTGTGCCATTTGCCCGTTCTTTGATATGTGATCTTCGGGGAGTTTTGCCATCACTTAATTTTAGATTGTTAAGGGTGTTGAAAACAGTTGATAAATATTCCCTAGAAGTTGTATTTCAGCTAGTTAACTCACGATACCTTGATGTCAGAGCTGATTGGAATCTAAATTCCAAATTTCCTTCCTCAGTCTACCTCCTTTGGAATCTACAGATATTGATTGTCAAGGGTACGTGGGATAATATTGTAGCACCATCTGAGATTTGGAAGATGTCTCAACTTAGGCATGTCAAGGTCGATGAACTCAATCTCCCGGATCCGGTAGAGGGGCAAGATGACATTGTTTTGGGGAACCTACAGACGCTCTTGGACATACGAAATTTCAAGTGTGGTGAAGAAGTGGTTAAGAGAATTCCCAATATCAAGAAATTGCAAATATCATATCTTGAATTTGAGGAAGGTTCAGGACCATGTTATTATCTCAACAATCTTGACTGTCTACATAAACTTGAATCCCTTGCTTGCTTATTTTATGCAGAAGAGAAACCAAGCCGGAGTGATTTGCTGCAGAACCTCACCTTCCCGCATTCCCTCAAGAAGTTGACTTTACTGGACAGCCAACTCCATTGGGAAGACATGGCCACAAAGACAGGTTTACTACCCCTTCTTGAAGTGCTCAAACTGAGAAGGAAGTCATTCATAGGATCCGAATGGAAAACTATTGAAGGGCAATTCCGCTGCCTAAAATTCCTGCTAAAGCACTATTGTGAAGGCCTGGAATATTGGACGACAGACAGCACTCACTTTCCACGCCTAGAGCACCTTGTTCTTGTAGACTTAGATAAGCTGAATGGGATCCCTTCGGCTATTGGGAATATACCAACACTGCGATCAATTCAGTTGGTATATTGTAGCCATTCTGCCGTCATTTCTGCTAAGGAAATAGCAGAGGAACAAGAGGAACTTGGCAATGTAGACCTACAAGTCCGAGTTCAGATATGGAGGAAGAACCAAGTGCAGCAGAGCTTGGCAAGCCATAATTTTCTAGTTGAAGTTCGAAGGTCGTGAGATCAACTGAATCTGCCATGACTGTTGATTGCTATCCTGTTTTCTTCTCCTGTACCTGCAAAGAATGTTTGAAGTTTAATTGTAAGTGCTAGAGAGGAAGTTCTGCGAGTGTTTGGAACTGATAAACCAGATTTCCAAGAATTGCACCACCTGAAAATCGCAAGTATTACTCAAATGTTAGCTTATGCAATAAATATGGAAACTTTGTCCGTTAGGACAAAATCAACAGAGTTGTAATAAGAACTCATGATGCTCTGCAGGTAACCATGATTTTTCAGGAGGTGCGGAGATTGTATCCACCAGCGGTGGAGTCACGCTAAGTCGAACTATTCATAAGGAAACTACAGTAGGAAATGTAAACCTGCTGGCCGGGTGCAGCTCTTCCAGCCTTCAGTTTTACTACACCATGAGTGCAAAATATGGGGAGATGATGCAAAAGAATTCAACCCTGACAGGTTTAGTGAAGGGGTTTTAAAGGCAACCAAAGGCACTATCCATGATTTTACAACATTACACTTTTGACCTTTCTCCACCTGATGCGGTGCAAAGTTGATCCTGCACAGATTTTAGACGTTATAGATAGTTTATGCTTCTGAAAGTCCTATCCTTGGTTTTGAGGAATATAGCTAGTAGTTGCAATTGTTGTTTGTCATAGTATGCTTGCAAGAAATTATGTGTTTAGAATATAAAATACTAGCTTGAATTTTCCTATGTGCCATGTGTTACAATATTGGGCAACAAAATCGATGTCATCAAACTATAAATTGATTCAAGTCCATACACAATTTATCATCCAGAAAAGGAGGGCAAGAGTCAACAACATTTTTAGCATTAAAACTGGCAGAAGAAATTTTCGGCTAATATATCTGCTAGCTACTATATCAGCTTTTTGTATCCAAAAATAGGATGTGCATACTGAGAATATGTCAAGACTCAGGATCATTCAATTATCCTGTTATGGAAACTGTGCTTCAATTCATTAGATTTAGAGGGTGTTTGGGTGAGCTTATAATCTCTTCAAAACATCTTATAAGATGTTTTAGAACTTATAAGTTGATAAAAAATGTTTAATAAATTTTTTTTAAAAAGAGCTTATAAGATCCAAAAATAAGATGCTAGGAGCTTATAAACTTTTTTAAAAAAAGTAAGGAGACCCTAACTTATTTTTAAGATCTTAACAATATCCTTCATTTTTAATCATTTTAATTATACAATTGCTATTATTAACATCTTATAAGCTCCAAAAACATCTTATAATATGGAAGAGCTTATAAGATGTTTAAAATAAGTATAGCCAAACACTCTCTTAGTTGAGACCTTGTCGCTGTTTAACATATCTAAAAAGATCAGGAAATTGAATAGATTCAAATTTCATCCGTTAAAACGGAATTTCTCCCTCTGGCGTATTTGCTGAATTATAAATCCCATGAAACGGGGACCTGCAAATGAAAAAAAAAAAAAAAAAAAAAAAAGGCTTACTTCTTAGTCTATAAATAGCCTGCAGTCAGAAGAAGAGAAGGAGAATGTTGGCGCTCAATTTGTTTTGTACACTGAAGGGCCAAGCGAAGTGCAGCGATAATATTCATTATTATCTTTCAAATCCACTTGCCATGGCAAGCTTTCGGTTCAAGCTTGTTGTGGCATCCTCCTTTTCTCTTTTCTTTTTTCTAAAAACAGATTATATAAATATTAAATAGACACAAGGCCCAAAGAGTTTCTAATAATTGAGGCAAGTTACAGAAAAATATATAGTTTTATATCATATATATTTGATCAAAGTATACTTCATCTCCCGTCTGTGAGAAGTCTTTATGTTTTCAATTATTGTGATGATTTACTGAAGTTTTCTTGACAAGTCTCCATAGCTAGCCTACTTCCATAAGTACTGCTTCACTTTTCTGAAGTTTAAGAGGAGGAAGATATATAGCCTAGAGAAAGATCACTTACAGAGGTCCGAGATGGCAGCTTACGCAACTCTGGTTTCTGTTATGCATATCATAGAGCGGATCCAGCATCATCCTCGCCCTCCCATTTCTCTTGACAGACAACAGCTGAAGATCTCATCGAAAAGCTTACTTTCTTGCAAGATTTTCTTGAAGGTTTTTCCCATGTTGGCGACCAAGGAGCAGGTATCTTGCAGACTCGCATAGCAGATGCAGCTTATGCAGCAGAAGATATAATTGAATCCCATGGTAGTGGATCAAATTCTTGCTCAATCCACAAGTACTGCTCGTAGGGAAAACATCAGTTCCAGTGACTTCTATCAAGATCTACAGAAAGTGAAAGAAGACATGGATTTTATCAAGAAAGAGGTGATGGAGACTCAGGGGAAGAGGGGAGTCCAAGATCAGCAAAGTAGAACTCCAACATCGGCAGCCGCTTCATTAACATCTCCTTCGACAGGGCAGAACACCATGGTGGGCTTTGATGATGTCTTAAATGAAATCATGGATAAGCTCACTGGACAACAATTTGATCGCCAAATTGTCCCACTAGTTGGCATGGGCCATATTGGTAAGACTACAGTTGCTAGAAATATTTATGAAAATCCACTTATTGCGCAATATTTTGATATCCATGTTTGGGTGACAATATCTCAAGAATATTGTAATGCCTTAGAAATTCTTTCATATTTAATTAATTATTTTATATTATGTTTACTCTTAACTTCTTTTAATTTTATTTATTTGCTATGACAGTTAGAAAATGATATATATATATATGTGTGTGTACATATATTTAGCTCTAGATTTATTTGTTGATTAAATAGTGAGAATTACTCTTTAAGGTCATAAATGATTATATAAATATATATATTAGATAAGTCAATTTGTGGGAATAAGTTATAATTTTCTTAAATTAATATTATATTCTTACTAGGAATTAATATTTGAGACATTAGGAATTAATAATAATAACATCAGATTTATTATAGAATTATCCTAGTCCTAGAAGACAAATAAATGGAGTTTTAAGTGAATTAAACCACATCCCCCATATATATAGTCCTTAGAAATAACCCTAATTTTCTTATAAAAAAGGGGGAGAGAAAGAAAGAGAAGAGGAAGAAAGACAAAAGAAAAGAAATGAAAAAGGGGAAAGAAAGAAAGAAGTTGGCGCCACGAAAATTTTCCAAATATCATCATCCTCAACCAGAAATAGGGTGTGTGGGAATAGGAAAGGTAATTGCTAACCTTTGATTGCATATGCTCCAATTGATTTCTAAATTCCTATTTCATATATATATGGAGAAAAACCAAGAGTGAGAGATGGAAAGGCCATTTTGAAGGGAATTTGATTTGTTTTTTTTGTTTTTTCATTTAGCTGCAATTGTTGACCAAAATTACAATTGAAAAGTCTATTTTGAAATGGAATTTGATTTGTTTCTCAATTAGCTGCAAATGTTGACCACTATTGCAATTAGAGAGGCTATTTTGAATGGAATTTAATTTTGGGAGAAGATAATAAATGAGATATATGTATGTGCAGTCGTCTATTTAAGTGTGGAATTGGTTGGTTGCTTAGTAGGTATGAAGATATATATATATATATGTATATGGAACTTGACAGAATATATATATATATGTATATGGAATTTGACAGAATATATATATGTATATATGTATGAATTTGGGAATAGGAAAGGTAATTGCTAACCTTTGATTGCATTTGCTCCAATTGATTTCTAAATTCCTATTTCATATATATATGGAGAAAAACCAAGAGTGAGAGATGGAAAGGCCTTTTTGAAGGGAATTTGATTTGTTTTTTTTTTTTTTTTTTTGTTTTTCATTTAGTTGCAATTGTTGATCGAAATTACAATTGGAAAGTCTATTTTGAAATGGAATTTGATTTGTTTCTCAATTTGCTGCAAATGTTGACCACTATTGCAATTAGAGAGGCTATTTTGAATGAAATTTAATTTTGGGAGAAGATAATAAATGAGATATATGTATGTGCAGTCGCTATTTAAGTGTGGAATTAGTCGGTTGCTTAGTAGGTATGAAGATATATATATGTATATGGAACTTGATAGAATATATATATATATATGTATATATGTATGGATTTGGTATGTACCACAAAATATATATGTATATAAGTATGACATAATATATATATATGTAATTAGTAGGAATTTAGGATTTATTTACTATTGAATTCTATAATTTATTTAGGTTAATTTCTTGCTTATAATTTTAGAATTTTGAATGGACTTTAAATGAGAAATACATATAGTAAAATTATTTACTATCAATTAGGATTGCTCGGTTTTAAGGTACTATAGGCTTATGGCACCCATAAGACTAGTTCTAAGTAAATGTTGTCTTGTTAGTCAGTTAAATTGATGATTAATGTGATTATTAAATGAATTAGGTGACTCAACATTTGATTCCATTAACTCTGAGATAAGTGATTGACTTCTAGGATTGATCTTGAAGATGAGTGCCTAAACTTATATATATATATTTATTATAATACTATGTTTCAAAACTCAGAAGGATATATGCTATAGTAATTTGATCATAACTTGTTTTCAATTTATACTGCATAGAGTTTGTTATTCACACTCTTCCTGGTGCTATGCGTTTCTCTAAAACCCCCTATTGAATGGCGCCTATAGAACTCAAAGAACTGAAAAATCAACTCCAGAAACTATTAGAAAAGAAATTCATAAAGCCCAGCACTTTTCCGTGGGGAGCTCCAATGTTGTTTGTTAAAAAGAAAGATGGATCCCTAAGGATGTGCATTAACTATAGAGAGTTGAATAAAGTCACAATCAAGAATAAATACCCCTTGTCGCATGTGGAGGAATTATTTGAGCTTCTACAGGGATCTACAGTCTTTCAAAAGTTGGATTTGAGACAAGGGTACAATCAGCTAAAAATTAGAAAAGAAGATATCCCGAAGATGGTGTTTAATTCTTAGTATGATCATTTCAAGTTTGTAGCAATGCCATTTGGTCTAACCCATGCCCCAACAACATTTGTGGATTTGATGCGCTGGATTTTTCGATCATATTCGGACCAGCTTGTTGTCATATTCATTGAAGACATTTTGGTGTATTCGAAAACCAGAGAGGAGCATGCAAAGCACTTACACATGGTTTTAAGAACTCTGAGAGAGCATAAGTTGTATGCAAAGTTCATCAAGTGCAAATTTTGGATAGAAAGAGTGGCTTGCCTAGGACACATCATATCCTAAGATGGGGTAGAGGTCAATCCCTCTAAGATAGAGGCAATAGTCAACTAAAAAAGACCTAAAAATATATCAGAAGTTCATAGCTTCTTGGGGCTTGCCGGCTACTATTGAAGTTTTGTATAAGATTTTTCTAAGATAGCCTGTTCATTGACTAAGTTGACCTAAAAAGATCAGTTGTTTGACTGGAATGAGGATAATGAAAGGAGTTTCCAGGAACTGAAGAATAGATTGACTTCAGCTCCAGTTTTGACCCTTCCGAAATGTTTAGAAGGTTTTGTTGTGTATACGGATGCCTCTAAGGAAGGGCTTAGATGTGTGCTAATGCAGAAGAGGTCAGTTATCACCTATGCGTCTAGGAAGTTGAAACCACATGAGAACAATTATCCAACTCATGACCTGGAGCTAGTTGTAGTAATTTTTGTGTTGGCAAAATGGAAAGACTATCTCTATGGGGCCACTTTCGAAGTGTACACCAATCATAAAAGTCTTAAGTATTTACACTCGTGGAAAGATTTCAAATTAAAACAGCAAACGTGGATGGAATTTCTGGAGGATTATGACTTTTCTATTATCTACCACCCGAAAAATACGAATGTAGAGGTAAATACTTTAAGTCAAAAGGTCAAGATGGCCCACAAGCTGGGAATAGAAACATTAGAAAGTTCAAGGACAGATGCCGTGATAAGAATAAGATAATGAACCGGGATTGTGAGAGTAAATATGCACCAAGAGCTATATGATGAAATACGTGGAGCACAGGTTAATGATAGTTGGATTTTGAAATAGAAAGAAGCGATAAGGAATTCTGGAGAGTCTGAATTTAGTAAAAATAATCAAGGTACTCTTTTATTCTGTAAGAGAATATGGGTGCCTAAAGAAATGAAAGGAAGACTATTGCAAGAGGCACACAAGGCAAGATATATGACACATCCGGGAGGCACGAAGATGTATAAGGATTTAAAGAAGTAGTTCTGGTGGATTGGGATAGAAAGATATGTTGTAGACTATGTGCAAAAGTGCCTAACCTGCCAGTTAGTAAAAGCAGAGCATCAATGACCATCAGGGTTGCTACAACCACTTGCTATCCCTGACTGGAAATTGGAGCAGGTAACTATGGACTTGTAATAGGTCTACCGATAGCTCGAGGGGGATATGATAGTATCTAGGTGATAACAGACTAGTTAACTAGCTTTGCTCACTTTCTACCATTCGAAACTTATTACAGGGTTGAGAAACTTGTAGAGTTATATATCAAGGAAATAGACAGATTACACAGAATCCTAACTAGTATTGTGTTAGACCGAGATCTAAAGTTCACCTCGAGACTTTGGAAAATCTTGCAAGAACACATGAGAACGAGGTTATGATTTAGCTCTGCAGCTCATCTCAATCAAATGGTTAGTCAGAAATGGTCATTCGAATACTAAAAGATATGCTATGGGCATGTATTTTGGATTTCAGTGGAAGCTAGAGTAGACACCTTCTTTTGATAGAATTTGCTTACAATTAACATCTATCAATCTACTATTCAGATGGCCCTATATGAAATATTATATGGCAAAAAGTGTCGATCCACATCTCGAAGAGCACAAGCACAGGGTTGATAAGTCTTTGGGAACCTCAAAGCCAGAATTGATTCAAGAGACTATTGAGAAAATACAGACAATCAAACAAAAAATGAAAGTAGCCTTGGATCGGCAAAAAAGTTATGCAGACAAGCGGAGAAAGGACTTAGAATTTGAAATTGGTGATTGAGTGTTTCTCAAATTATCTCCAAGAAAAGATATCCAAAGGATTGGAAAAGGTGGAAAGCTTAGCCTAAGATATGTTGGTCCTTATGAGATATGTGAAAGAATTGGACCAGCAGCCTATTGGTTGGCACTATGCCAAGGTCTGACAGGAATAGATTAAGTCTTTCATGTATCACTACTTAGGAAATATCATCTTGACCACTCCCACATCATTTCACATGAAAACATGCCACTGGGAAGTGACGTAACCTATGAAGAGCAACCAATTCACATCTTGGATTGAAAATTTTGAGAGCTTAGGAATCGAACGATTTCTCAAGTTAAAGTATTGTGGCATAATCACAACATAGAAGAGGCAACTTGGGAGCGAGAAGATTTCATGTGCTAATAGTATTCTGAACTTTTCCAGTGGTTAAGTAAGAATCTGGGGACCAAATTTGTTTGAGAAGTGGATGATTGTAACATCCCTAAAACTTTGATTGGTAGAATTTAAAAATTATTATTTTAATTTGATAAAAAAAAATCTAGGGATCAAAACATAAATAGGAAAGGATTTAATTGTAAGATATTTTAAAGTTTTGGGGTTCAATTTATAATTATTTGCTATCAAATGGGTCAATGTAAGGCACTCACTAAATGAGGGACTAATCAAAATCTGAAAGAAAGTTCTAGGGTCAATCTGTAATTAACAAAAATCACCCTTTATATAGCATTCACCTTCGCCTAATTTTTGCTTAATTCCCGTATGCAAACCCTCCACTTTTTCTTCCTCGAACGCCTACCAGCAATGGTGAAACATCAAAACTAAATCAACAACTAGCTTCCTCTTATCGCAAAGAACATAACCATACCTCATGCGCCCCAATTTGGCCACCAGACTACCAGGAAATTGAAGATAAATGTTGAGTAGTTGCGGTGAGTGGCGTACATGGCAATTTGGCAGCGAAAGCTTGAGTTTGGAAGGTGGGTTCTGTAGAGTTCAGCTCATAGAATAACTTGATGCCTTTAATTTCTAATTTCATCCATCGGCAATGACGGAATTGAGTAAAACGGGCGGCGGCAGAGATGGCGAAGCAGCACGATTAAGGCTTCAATTGATGGTTAATTCAACGTCGAAGTTAGAAATTGACTTGAGCATTTTGTTGTACGCATTAAGATGTGTCCATTTGTGGTGGTGGTTAGCATCTCTGGCAGAAGAGGATGGCGATTGAACTCGTGGTGGTCGTATGTGTAGTGTTGTTTTGTGGTGATTGAACTCCGAAAAATAAGATCCTTGGTAAAAGTAGTTTGGAATTGTGGTTGTTACCAATTGATTTGTATTGTTCTTCTTACCTTATGGATTCATGTATTATAAAATGATATGGAAATAATATGTTTAGAACCGAGACTATGGGATGCATGCGTATATATACAATGTTAGGTGGACCCAAATTTGTAATATATATAACCCTTAGTTAATTAAGTTAAATTTGGTAATCAAAACCCTAATCTTATTTATTATGATATATGGAGCCGCGTTGTTAAACATTGGGTTATCATTAATTAGACTAATTATTGTAATTATATTCGACTTTTGTGTAACGTGGCAAAGACCAAATATAAATAGGGTTCTAAATTAATTATCGCATTTCGATTAAACTATTGATATAGGACTTAAATTGTTAATTTAGGAAATATTGATATAGGAAATGATTATCGACTGTAGCAAATATGACCCTCGTAGATATTATAGCTTTAATAGCATAATTAGAATGTTACCTTATGGTATTTTTAGAATCGAGCCTCTAAAATATTATATTAATTAGAAAATAATAGATATTAAGATAAAAATGGTTTAATTATTATTTAAAGGTCAATACCAGCATTTGACATTAAGTCCATTCTTTTGAAATAGGAGACGAGGAAGGGCCGGGATTTGTTGAGCAGTAAAACGAGGATAACATTTTCTGTGGGAATCAAGGTGAGGGTACAAGCTTATCTTTTTTCTAGGAGGAGAATGACCTTCGATGTTTGAATCCTCTGTGTTACCTGTTAAATTTGATTGTGCTTGTTCTGGTGCACAGAACTCCTATTGTATTGTTTGTTGTTGGTCCCATATACCCTAAGTTTTACCGGTTTTCTCCTATTCATATTGACATTTTGGTCTTGCCGACCACTTTCATTTCATACCCTTGGTTAAATTGTTCTGCATACTATTTATAAGGCCTTGACAACCAATGTTTTATGGACTGTATAGTTTTGATATGTTCACATATATATTTTTGATTAGTTACTTTGATTACATATTATTTGTTCACATTATGTTAAGTCACCTTGAGGACGCTCTAGGGGGGTTACCGCCTGATGGGACGCTGTAGGTCAGGTTGGGCCCATGAATTGGTTTGGAAAGACGATCGGGCAGTATGGGCCGATGTTGGCTGGTCTCCCGGCTAGTACCCACTTAAGATCTTGACTTGCAGATAGTTGGAGGTTAGTTGTCTATGAGTGGCGGGATCTAACATGCAGCCAACCATGCCATATGGCTATCGAGTCGAGTGCTTGGGTACTGAGCCGAGTGCTTGGGTAACGGAGTAATAAGAGAAAATTGTTATGTTATAATTGTAATCTATGTTACTGTTTATGTTATGTTCTATTCTAGAAGCAATAAGGATGGAGCTGCCAACAGTCTATTAAATTTTGTATCACATGTGCTATACAACATCCTTGCTTCATGTTGTAAAAAGTTTTGTTCGTTGCTGAATCTTGTTTATTAGTTGTTGCACTTTCAAAAGTTTTTCCTTGATTATTTGTCATATTTTCCCCTCACTAAGTCCTTAGAACTTATCCCTTTTTGTTATCTTTATTGTCTTCCCAGGCAGGATTGGATGAAGATGTTGGGCTTGAGGCTTGCCCGAGTTAAGATGTATTTTGTAATAGATTAGGTGCTACATATGTATATATAGACTACATCTAATCGTGACGCTTGGACTCGAGGATGTTGTGTAAATGTTTAAGTTTGAAGTAAAGACTTTTGATATGTACATATTGCACAATCATCCTTTGGGCCTAATGTTGAGACTGCTATCTTTTGAGTTTTGATAAAGTTTGGCTTCTTTAGTCATCTTTTGAAAAATGTCTTCAGTTTGAATGGGTGACACATTAGCTTAGGAATCACCCCTAGTTGGGGCGCCACAGAAATTGTCAATCTAAAATTTTAAGTTCCATTCTAGTCCCTCATTTTTTTTTCCAGTCAACATGCCACAAAGCACTGGAACAAGCCATGTTCCGTCCTACAATATAAATCTAATACGTTGACTACCATTTATCTAACAAATAATTCTTATTGAGATAAAGAATTTAAAAATCATAAAAAATGGTTCATTAAGGAATTCTTGAAATTTCGACAATATATTTTTTGATCTTCTCTTATCTTGTCTAATATATAAAAATTTGGTATGTATTTTATTTAAAATGAGTAACCATGTTTTTTAAAATTCACATAATTGATAAGAGTATGCCTAATATATTTACAACAATATTAAAATGAACTTCTAACTACACATATGAAATTTAATAGGGTAAATGTCACTAATAGTCCCTGATGTTTCGATTTAGTATCACTTTAGTCCTCAATCTTTAATACATCATCTTTTAGTTTCTAACGTTAACATATCGTTTCACTTTAATCCCTAAAATCATTTTCCGGTAGTTTTTGGCCGGAAAATTGACCAAGTTTGACATTTTTAAGGGCAAAATTGTCAATTCATAGTTTTATGTTTCACTTTAGTCCCTATATAGAGTTTTATGTTCCACTTTAGTCCCTATATAAGGTTTTATGTTCCAATTTAGTCCCTATGTTACCTTTTTTCTTTTTTCTTTTTTCTTTTGCTTTTTATAAATATATCTCCATGTGTGTGTATATGTATTTGTGTATAATACATGTGTATATATAATTGATACTAATATTAGTCACATGCTCATATATTATTATAAATATTTAAAAATATATTATTGATATATTAATATCATTTCTGATATTATTGTAATTAATAATATTAGTACTATTATTATTGATATGGGATAGCCCAATAGACCCAGCCCAATAGCACTCAACTAGGACAGGAGCTAGTCTGATGCTCCCTAAGCAGCTCGACTGCCCTTAAACCCAACTCGTTTTGGACCACGCAGACATTCGACTGCCACTCGACCTCTGGATCCCTATTTGTCGTGGTGGATATTAGCATTCTTGATCGACCAAGTTATAGCCGATAGCCTTCGTTAGGTGGCCTCAATCCTTCAACTAGAATGATGTAGCTTTGACCAGAATGAGCCTGGTGACCAAGATCTTAGTAGATATTCCTATTGGAGTGCTCGTCTTGACCAAAGAGGTTGAGGAGTGACGAAAGCTCTTTGTCCACATTGAATGCCTTGCTAGGCGCCGTGTTGCCGCATTAATAGCGTGTGCCATCAACAGTACCACCTTTTGCAACCGTGTCAAGCTAGGGAGCGCCTCTAGTGTACCACCTTCTCCTAAGTAGCTGCCTCCTGAAACAGTACACAAGCTGGATAAGATTGATATGTCTTTGATGCCCCTGAAGACTTTTCAATCTTATTCAGCTTGTGTACTGTTTCAGGAGGCAGCTACCTAAGAGAAGGTGGCACACTAGAGGCGCTCTCTAGCCTGACACGGCTGCAAAAGGTGGTGCCGTTGGTGGCACATGCTATTAATGCAGCAGCACAATACCTGGCAAGGCATTCAATGTGGCTAAAGGGCTTTCGTCACTCCTCAACCTCTCAGGTCATAACGAGCACTCTAACAGGAATATCTAGTAGGATCTTGCTCACTAAGCTCATTCTGGTCGAAGCTACATCATTCTGGTTGAAGGATTGAGGCCACCTAATGGAGGCTATCGGCTATAACCTGGTCGATCAAGAATGATTATATCCACCATGACAGATAGGGATCCAGACGTCGAGTGGCAGTCGAATGTTTGCGTGGTCCAAAATAAGTTGGGTTTAAAGGTAGTCGAGCTGCTTGGGGAGCGTCAGACCAACTCCTGTCCTAGTTGAGTGTTATTGGGCTGGGCCTATTGGGCTATCCCATATCAATAATAATATTACTAATATTATTAATTAAAATAGTATCACAAATGATATTAATATATCAATAATATATTATTAAATATTAATAATAATATATGAACATGTGACTAATATTAGTATCAATTATATATACACATACATTATACGCAAATATATATACATATACACATGGACATATAGTTATAAAAAGAAAAAAAAAAGAAAAAAGTGACATAGGGACTAAATTGAAACATAAAACCTTATATAGGGACTAAAGTGGAACATGAAGCTTTATATAGGGACTAAAGTGGAATATAAAACTATGAATTGACAATTTTGCCCTTAAAAATGTCAAACTTGGTCAATTTTCCGGCCAAAAACTACCGGAAAATGATTTTAGGAACTAAACTGAAACGACATATTAACATTAGGGACTAAAAGATGAAGTTTTAAAGATTGAGGACTAAAGTGATACTAAAGCGAAACATCAGGGACTATTAGTGATATTTACCCAATTTAATATCTATGCATAAAAATTTAATGTGTTTTATGTGACACATATTTTTATTCTTCAAATAACAATAGCATGCATAAAATGTTAATAATTTTTTATTTGTGATATTATTTTTTTTTAATTCAACCACGTATATTTTACATTTAATATATTATTGTTCTGGTTTTGTAATAATAAAATTATAAACACTAAACTAATAACATATCTAATTACATCAAATTTTTGTAACAAACTTAAGATTATATTTTATAATCCTCTTAGGTCGCTAACATGGTGCTGAAACTGTTCCTTAACATTTATCAAAATATAAAAGAAAATTAACAAACTAAAAAAGGTAACAACTATATTTCGAGATAACCAAACCAAAAAAAAAAAAAAAAATCTTTGATTATATACATTTTTTTTTACAATGTTCAATTTCTATGAATGTGTTCATAATATTTACAATAGATATAGACATAAAAAAATAGTTCCAATTTTTATAGTCATAAATGTTATAGAACTTCAAAATACGTACTTCGTAAATGAAGTAGTTTACTAAATTTAAATAGAAGGATCATCAGTAATGAAATATCAATACAATTTTCAAAGAGTTCAAATAGGAGGTTTTCCTTTTTGAATTTATTATTTTTTGCACAAAATAACAATTCATATTCTATACACTATTGAACAAAATTTCATAATTTAGATTTTGAGATTAATTTTTCTCTCAAATTCTGCATTTCAGAAGACATCTATCACTTAATGATCTCAATATTATGCCTTTATTAAGTTAATCTTAAGTAAGATTATTAAATTCCTTAATTGTTAATATGATGTCACTTAAGAATTCCTTCATTAACCATTTTTTTTACGATTGTTAAATTCTTTCTCTCCATAAAAATTATTTATTAGACAAATAATACTCAACATAGTAGGTTTGTTTTGCGGGAAGAAACATGATTTGTTCCTTAAAAAACTAAAACTTGAGGGACTAAAATGGAACTTAAAAGTGTCACTAATGGACAATTTTCTGGCTAAAAACTGCCGAAATATTATTCTAAGGACTAAATTGAAATGAAATATTAAGTTTAGGGACTAAAAGATAAACTTATGAAAATTGAGGACTAAAGTGATTTTAAATTGAAACATTAAGGATTAACTACACGGTTTGCCTTAAAATTTATTACATGTATTGAAATTTATCTTTCTACCAATGATTTCATCCAAACAATTGAACAAGCCCCACATTTTGACTTGATCTCAAGTCCAGACCAAAGGAGGGGAAAAATTAACTCCATTTATATCAACGGGATTACTCTTATATAGACTCCACTTTATATGAATAAATATGATTGTGGAAACAAACTAAGAACCACACTAGTAGATAAATGTCAATAAGAAATGAAGCATGTTTAACATCTAAATGCTGAAACACTGTTGAGAAACAAGACTACTAGTACTAATCAACAAAGCTATAAAGTAAAACTAAACCTCTATTTCTCTTCCTCAAAGTCCTAATTACAGCATTCTCTTGCAGCGACATACTTCTTAAGTCCCAAGATTTCGGCAGAAAACTACTTGCTTCTGGTTCCATTTAACAACAATTCATTGGTGACGTGGTTCCATTCGGCTCTTGGAGCTCATCAAACAAAAAACCAAAGAGGATTTTTCAAGTTATATGAAGTAATGATCACATGATCTTATAATAGCCAATTCACGTGAAAACAAAATTTTTATACAATAAATTTTAGCATTTGGTGCGTAAAGGGCTTATTGATTTTCCACAAAAAATGTTACACATGGAAATGACTTTTTTCTTGAAAAAAAAAATACGTAAGTGAAGAAGTAAAGCCATGCTAGTGAATAACATCCAACAAATCTATTTTATAACTAAACATTTGACCATATTTGACCACTGGTAAATGCAAACCGAGTAATGTCCTCCTCCCACATCGATTATGTGTGAGTCTCTAAATGCAGGTACACTTACATAAACAAAAAGAACAGAAAATTTGAAATTTTCAAGTCCACAATTACAATTTTTTTTTCCACTTGGATAAATACAATGAAGTTTATATATTCTAATAGTTATTTTCAATTATTATTAAATTATTTTATTATGAATTTGAGATCAACTCAAAAATTGCCATCATTTAACTTTTTTTAGTACATAACCAGTCCTTCAATTTCTTTAATTAAAACCAATAATTTTCCATTTTTTTCTCTCTTTTTATTTTGTTTTAGCTACATTAAGGGCACAACAATTATGTTTGTCAACTTCAAGAAAGAAAAATTGTTATAAATTTTGAAAGCTTTACATTGTTTTTATAATTAACTAAAATTCACATAAGTGTTGCATGTCTCTTACCTATGTGTCAGAAGACAAACTCTTATCTCTCGCAATAAAATACCATTGCATGCATGTAGTATTTTAAGTTCAACTTTGACATCCTTTATTCTATCTCGAACCTTTATAATGATTCATTGCTCATTTTGCCCCGCAATGCTTATTAACATAAATATTAAAATGCCTCGCATACAATATTATATGCACTTGTAAGTTTACAATGCTCATGTTCACCAAGGTCTTGTGTCGCACGTTCTTTCCATAACAATTCTTTACTTGCTAGCATACACGTCTTTGATTTTAGGTCCTTTTGATATGTTTCTAATAACAAGGGAGCATTCTTGTTCCATCTCTACATTGAGGGTAACTTGCCTGCCTGAAGTGCAATCTTTTTGCTTGTCACTCACTCAGAGCATATTTGGGTCATAGCTTGATATAGTGTTTTATATTTATGTTTCATCTAAGGATTGTCACATGCTAGTCCAAAACTTGTACGAAGTCTTATCATATGATTAGCCCCAGACTGTATGTAGAGACATGATTTTCAATTTATCAGCATCTTACCTCATCTTGCTCGTAAGGTGGCATCACCTTACAATCGCATATCTTAAGCCAAAGTCCCTCATAGCAAAGCTAAAACTTAGTTATTTTATGGGGCATTTGTATATATGCCTTAGACACTCAATCGGGTTATACGTATTACCTTATAACTTCTGCAGATTGCAGGTAATAGTCTATGCATACACAATCTCTTACATAATTGTGGATTCAATGTGAGTCCATCTAATCCAACACTAGCTATTCAGTTCCTAACCCATTTGGGGACTATAAAAATTCCTTTAGATTGCATAGAGTCAGCCCTTAAAGGCTCCCATCACCCCCAATAGTTCACTAGCTTAGTGACCTAATAGTAGAGAGAGGATTGATTGAACCTCATCAAGCATTTATTCTGTAACAACTTTAAAAAAAAGGCCAATTGAAAGGAGTAGATATTTAAATGCTAAGAAAGTTCACCTACTATGTCATCCTAGTCCAAACTCTGAATTGCTCTTTGCTTGAACCATTGTGTATTTCTCAATGATTTTGCAGAATCTTTGACTCGTTTCGTTAATTACCATATATTGAGAACTTGTCCACCAATATTTTGAAATTATTGTATCTCAACTCTCCAAATCTACTATTAATCCACATTTGTAATCGATGAATGTGTAAATGTGGAAATTTTCTGAAAGAAATTTGATTCAGCAGCGATATTTTGCTTTTGTTTATAAATCAACTTAAATTTTATATTATCAAACCAAGTTAACTTTAGGTTGCTTCAAGATAATAAAACCAACCGTTAATATTGCAAAGGTCATTGCATCAATAGCATCACAATAGAGTTTCACTTTAGACATCATCTATAAATATCTACATTAACATTCTTTTGGTTAAAATACATTAGAACTTCCCCATTATGTTGCCTTTTACCTCAAATGAACATCTGTATTTTCCTATCACTTTGATGTATGAGGCAAGAAGATACTTAGTATCATATAATAGAGTTTCATTTTATACATTATCATATATAAACATTTTTATTTATACTATTTATTGTATATAGAGATAGCAATTTGAGTGGGTCGGGTGGGTTCAGATTGGGTTGAAATAGAAGTATAATATTAATTTTCTCAATCCAAATTCAACCCAACCTGATGACAACCTGAAAATGCTCAATCCTAACCCAATCTGATTCATATCAAGTGAGGTTCGAGTCGACCTGATTTTTGTTAGGTCAACCAGCCAACCTAAATCCACCCAATCCACCCTTCCAACCTGATTTAAAATCATTATTTCAAACATTTGTTTTAATTTTTAGAAACATTTTGCTATTTTTATTTTTTAATTTGATCTACTCTTAGTTATTAATAAATTAAAATAGGAGTAAGGAGTCTTATCATAAATTCACAATAGCAGCTTTCTGAAAGAAATTTAATTGAACCACATAATATATTGATTTTAAGACTTTTTTTTCCCTTTCATTTTGCAGTATCTATTAGTATTATAAAATATTAAGATCGCAAAGTATCTTGTTTTTAAAAATAACATACTTTTTCAAGTTTTATTCACTTGCTCTCTATAATTTTTGTATCCTTTGTGTTAATCAAATTGTCTCTTTTAACTTCTTAAAATGATATTATTATTTTTTTTACTTTATATTGATTCAATTAAGCAGCACATAAATCAATAAAAGTATATCATCAAGCAAATAAGTAAACAAGTATTTTAATTAGACACATAATTTATTATAAAAACTTGCTTGAGTCTTTTGAACTTTTTATAGCCTCTCAACAGAAAGAATTTATTGTCTAATATACATGCATAATCTTGCATTGTAAAAGGCCTAAGAATTTTTTTGGGGATAAATCAGTAGTTAAAGTAATATTTTGTTAACTCTTTGCAGAATAACTTTCATGTCCGCTTGGATACCTAGTGTAACACCCCTGAAATATATGATTGGTGGAAATTTTACTATTTTATTTTATTAAATTTTTTAGGTTTTGGGGGTCTAATTGGAAATATTTCAAGTCAACTGGGTCAATATCATGAACTCATCACCTGGAGGGCTCAAGTGAAAGTTTGAATATTTAAGGGGGTCTAATTGAATGCTGAGAATAAATTTTAGGGGTCAACTTTAGATTTCTAGAACTTTCTTTTAAATACCAAAACCCCCATACTTTTTTTCCTTATTTTCACATGTGCACTCCCCTCTTTTTCTCCTGCGATTGTATGAACCGGCAAACTAACCCCACAAAAACACTCCTTAGCTCTTTAGGAATAGAATGACACCACATGCAGCTTGAGACCACCCATGAGCTACTGGGAATTTGGGGCTGAAGGCTGAGCTGCGGTGGCGAGTGATGGGCTCGACGTTACCAATGGTGGGAGCTAAGATTTGTAATGGGTTTTATTGCTCTCAACTCAAGGAAAGGTGAAGAGTCTTCAGTTTCTAAAAACTGGTTACCAGCGGTGGAGAATTTGGACAAACGAGCAACAGCGGTGAGTGGTGGCACCAGAAGTTTGGGGCTGCAATTGAGGGCCTTAATGATGTCCAAACTACAAATTGACCTAGGAATTGGATTAGTGGTGTTGAAGAGCTTCTAATGGCGGCAGCTCCAAGATAGTTTTCTCGTCTCATCGCGGTGAAGGCACGAGTGATATTGGTTTTTGACGATTAAGCTTCAATAATAAAGTTTTGGGTAAAAGTTGGAATTGCGATTAAATCTCTTGCACTACTATTATTATTACAAATTTTGTATTATGATATGTAATAATGTGAAAGATAAGTTATGGGAGCAAGTTTGGAGATATGCTTGTACGATTATATATGCTTAGTGGACCCGAATTATTATATTTTATGATAAGCTTGGTTAAATAAGTTAATTAGGTGATAAAACCCTAATTTGGTATAACTAAGCATAAAGTGACAAAATTTAGGTTATTAATGATAGTTGGATTATTATTATCAATTTTGTGCATCAATTGCAAGGTTAATTATATAGTTTAAAGATCTGATTATATTCCTTTACTAGAACAAATACGATCTTCGCAAATATTCCAACATTAACAGCATAATTAGGTTGATACCTATCGATAATATCGAAACCAAACCCTACAATATAGTATTAATAGTATATTGACCGATGATAGAATGTTACTCATTAAATTATGGTTATAGGGTCAAAGTGAGTGTTTTAACAATAAGTTTGTTCTTTTGAATATATGTCGAGGAGCAGGATCTCGCAGATCAGTAGCAGGATAGCATTACATTTCTGTGACTGTTTAGGTGAGGTCTGATTACCTTTTTGTTTCTGGTAAGTAAATGATCCTTGAACATTTGAATTTCGTGGTTGTTTGAATTCCTTGTGATTATATATTATTTGTTCTGTGTACCTAGTGAGGGTCTACCAACCTGGTATCCGCTTTGTACACCCCTGTGAGGCTTTGTTTACTTTGTTGTTTCGCAAAGTGATTGTTTCTTAATTGATTGGACTCTTGGATTGCTTGAATTCTTTGATTAGTATCTGTTATTTGTTTCCTATACCCCTGTGAGGGTTTGATTCCATGATTTTGCTTATGTTAAAATTGATTGTTCTCGTTCTGGTACCAAGAACTTCCTTTGCCTTATCTATTATCGTTTAGTCTGAATCTGTTCTATGTATTAGTTATTTGGCATTGTTGGCATACCTAAATCCATTTTATATATCGTTTGTAACACCCCTAAAATTTGATATTTTGGAAAATAAGGATTTATAAATTAAAATATCGATTGATCGGATTTTAAGGCTCGAAAAAATAAATAAAAAGGACTTGATTGCAAAAATTATGGGAGTTTAAGGGATTAATGTGGACAAGTTAGAAGTTGGAGGACTTTAAAATAAATCATGTGCTAGGGATTTCTCCCTGGGCATCGCAGGGCACAGGACACGCAAAGGATTTCCCCTTTGGTGTCACGGTACGCTAGGGATTTCCCCCTGGGTATCTTTGTGCTCCGTACGCTCCGTATGGGCACGAACATGCGCCAAACTGCCATGCTTTGGCAATAATGTCCGACTGTTTGGTATAAGGATAATCTGATATGCATGATTGGTTATATTCTGTTGGAACGCATAAGCTTTAGGTTTGCTTTATCTGATTGTTTCTTGTCTGTCTGAAATCTATTCATGGAACAATAAGGCAAGAGAGTTTCCTGTTTTCCTATTGATACTGTCTGATTCTTACTCTGTCTTGTTCTGTATGTTTAATTGATCTGACTGTGAATTTTGATCTGTTGAGTTGATGTTCCTAGATAGATCTCTACTATTATCTTATTAAAATCCCTCACTAAGTCTTTTGGACTTACCCTTCTGCATTATACTATTTGTTCAGATAAGTTTAGGTGATGGAAAAAGCATTATGAGCTAGAAGCGTGAATGATGTATTTTATAATAGCATTTGGATATGTATATGTACCTAGATCTCTTTTGAACTCGTGGTTTTCTTAACTTAGAATGTTTGTGATATGTAAGTTTGAATTGTGACCTTGAGTATGTAAATATTATGAATTATGATTCGAGGCAACTTATGGCATGTACTTAAGAAATTGTGAACTTGTTGAGTTATATTTGTTGATGTTTATTGTGATAGGTTTTGTATTGTTATTATGGGCCTTATCTGATGAATGTGTTTGAGATGTTAAGACTAAACTGTGTAGTATCTCTCGTTGGGGTTACCTTGAGTGGGGTGCTACAAATATGTTCTATTTTTTACTTTACCTTTATTTTTATAATATACATCGTTAGTTTTCATTAATTTTCTTTAGGTTAAAATACATGTAAGATTTTTTGATATGTCGCCGTTTGATTCGAATGAACATTAGCATCTTCCTATCAACCTTTGGACCACGAGACAAGATATACATTAACTTGTATTATTTCACTTTATGTTATTATTATATGCACAACATGACAATTAAATAATGATTTCAATGCCTTTTAAAATATACATAGAGAGAGAGAGAGATTTAATAGTTATAATAATCAAGTATTTTTTATGGATATTGATAATAATTTTGTAGATACTAAATTTATTCCACCAATTTCCATCCACCACCGAAGAATGAATTATATTATACATATTAACATGTTAATGCCTACATCTATGAATTTCTGCATTTTACTTACAAATTCAAATCAAAACTTGAAAAGGGCCCCGCCGGGGTGGGGTGGGTAGGCTTAGTAGAAATAATCATAGTTTTTGATAATCATAGTTTCTAATCATTTTATATTTCAATAAAATAACACTTACATTCAACTACATTAACATTTAATCTAATTTTAAAGAAAAAATTGCAAAAATAGAATTATAAATAAAGTCATTTTGTGGAAGAGGACCAAAATTAAGGTCGTGGCAAAACTGGAACCATAACTATAAAAAAATCAAGAAAGCTGGACAAAGCTCATCTAAAAGCACAGTAAGCTAAGCTAAGAGCAAAGTCTACCTCGGAATATATGCTTGTGTGGTGCTTGGCTATCACAACTTTGTGCCTCGTAATGTGCTATGTATATTTTGATAAAGGAAAAATTAAAAATAGGACAGTAAAGTAAGATCATTTTGTGAAAGAGGACTAGAATTAATGAGCAGCAAAAAGATAACCAATCTTAAAAAGTAAAACATTGAATAACAAATAAATAAATAAATAAATAACTACATAAAATTGAAATGTTAAGTAGCAAAAAATTGAGCAAAAATTAAAAAAAAAATTGAGCAAAAATTAATGACATCGGGATGCTATGAAATTCAATTGATTCTTCCTAAACGACTACTCATACAAAATTGAATCAAAATTTACGATGCTAAAATGCTATAAAATTCGATTGATTCATCCAAAAATGACTAATCACTACAAAAAAATTCATCATTTCCTATGAAATTGGATGGGTTTTTGATGAAACGATAAATTTTCTATGCGCATATGCATCGAAATTTTCCATGTTGAAAAAACCTCATTGCAAATAATTTTCCGTCACTTTTCCAACGAAAAATATCCGTCGAAAAACTTTCCAATGGAATTTCATCAATTTTATGGTGGAACTTTGACCATTTGAAACATCGCAATTTTCGTCGATCTTTCAATGGTGAAGTTTCATCGGAAAACTTTCCAATGGAATTTTCAATGATTTTTTTTATTATTATTTTTCGATGGAATCTAGATGGATTTTCATTGAGTAGTTATTAAAATTATTATTTACTTATATTCTTTTCCATTGGAAGATCATCGAATTTCTATCAAAAATATAATTTTTTTAAAGTATTTGTGTAAATTTTATTTAATTACATGTATAACTTGTTAACATATCTTGTATATAAAAATAACATACAATTATAATATGATAAAATTACAAATTAATGGAACAATAAGTTAAAATAAAATATAATTTTATAAATATAAGTTTTAAAAGTTATGATTCGTAATTACGAAAACATAAAAAAAGTCCTATTTATTGGCTAGCAGAATCATCGCTGAAGTCGAAATAGTCATCCTAATTAGTACCATGCTACTGCTGGCCATAATTGCCGCCATGTTGCGGTAGGAGATGCTAATGGCAGTGCCAGTGTTAGTGTGAGGGCGGGGCAAACAATCCTGATAGAGCATCCCTCTACATGACTGGTTGAGTGAGCATATCATGCATCGCCGTTCAAACGTGATGATAACATGCTCTGTATATCCTAAATACCTTCCTAGAAATAAGCCTCCAACTTGGCTACAACTGATGCACTTGTAGGAGGCGATTGTTGATAGCTCAACCCATATACCTGTTTCTTTTTGTTAGGGCCACCTATAGTCTAATTCCACAACTCTGCCTGGGATTGTTGGGTCTCTATATTGCTCCTAATGCCCTCCAATGAACCCATTTATCTTCTATCTTTCAAAATTTTTCAAGGGAGACATGTCGGAAAACAAGTGTTTCTTTGTAGTGAATGATGCAAAATTGGGTGAAACTTGGAGTGCATTAAGTGAAAATTGATGATATTGCTCCTTATGTCACTTTTATGTGTTATCTTTTTTGCTACTCGTTAAGTTTGGTTGTCTTTTTTGCTACTCCATAATTTTGGTCCTCTTTTGCAAAATGACCTTACTTATGGTCCTATTTTTGCTTTTCTTTTTTTATCAAAATACACATGGCGCATGACAGGGCATGAAGTTGTGCCAAGCAAGCACCACGCAAGCATATATATCCTGGTGCTAATTGTACTTTCTAGCAAGCTTTGTCCTTTTTTCTTTTCAATTTTTTTGTAATTACAGTCATAGTTTCGCCATGACTCTTTTGCAAATGACTTTATTTATGGTCCTATTTTTATAATTTTTTCAATTTTAAATATACGATAATATTGTAAAAAATTCCCAAATAAATTCAGTGAAGAAAACTATTTTTTTGAACTTAAAGTATAGTACATCATCTATTAATATGTCAAATTAGCAAAATTGTATGCATATCCAAATTAAAAATTTTCAAATGCATCTATAATCATTGGCCCATTAGTTCCTTATAATATATTATTCAATAATTGCTATAAGTTAACTTTATAAGTTTTTCCTGTTAAGGTTTGTAAAGGAAAAAAAATGATTTATTGAATCACTTAAAATATTTTTTCCTATTTTCAAGAAAAAAATATTATTGTGAAAATATATGGTTTTTATATGTTTGATGAAGTAAAAGCATTGATACTCAATGATGTAATTATATTGCAGCTCTTCAAATTCTGAACATATTAAATCGGAAGATACTAATTTTGTATTGTACAATATATATAGTTTCGCTTTAGACATTATTATATCAATATTTTCATTAATTTTTTTAATTTGGTTAAGATACATTTAAGATTTTTCAATATGTTGTCTTTTATCTTCCTATCACATTTTGGACCATGAGACTAGGCGATACTTTATGTTATTATTATATACAGAAAACGAATTTATGCTTTTTGCGTTTTACATAAGAACAGTTGCATCATCCTGTCATATAAGTATTATGTTAATTATTATATGCATATTTTATGAGGATCTCAAAAACCATTTAATTAGTATTATCAAACCACGTATCTAAAGAATCTTCAAGATCATTTGTTTCCCACTTCCCGCCAAATTATTGTTGTCAAACCCAAACTCTTTCAAAAAGATTATCGGCCAAACAAAATGTCTATAAGCTTCCAATGCTTACATTCAAGAAAATCAAGAACCTCAAGACTGAGGACCTATTTATGAAATTCACAGATTAATCTTGGACACCGGAAAACACTTTTGCAATAATCTTTTGATTGAAGTTAAAACTTTTTTTCACTTTCATATCTGAAATATGGACCTTTCTCATTGGGGCTGGAGGTTTCATCCTACCGACGATGAGCTCTTATACTGTCTTCTTCGTTTCGTCACCAAGATGCCAATTCCCTGTCAAGATTTAATCAAGACGGCTGATGTTTACGGCAATCAAGAACCATGGGAGATTTTCGGCAACACTTGTGAAAAAGTTCAATATTATTTGACTCGGTTGAAGAGGACAGTTAAAAAAAACAACGAAGATGGATTGCGGTTCATTCGTAGAGTCGGAAGATCAGGCACCTGGAAGAGTCAAAACAAAGGCGAAAAAATTTTTGATCGCAAAGGAAGACTCATTGGATACAAGAGAAGCATAAGATATGAGAACAAGCAATCTTGTCATCATGGAAAATGGCTTATGAAGGAATATTCTCTCCTGGACAGTTTTAATTCCAGCCACAACGTAAGTTTCAATTTGTCTAATGTTGTTCTTCTTGAATTGTTATCCATCTACCGTACTTTCTTCAGTCTTCAATATATACGATGGGGGTGGCTCTATTATACAGTACATACATTATTACATGTAATTCAGTCTTGAGTTTATGTTTCTTGTTCACAAATTTGAGGAGCTCACGTAATGTTTCTTGTACTGGGCACTAATTAGTTGAAATTTAGTGTTCAGGGATTTTAACATTGTTAGCCCGCCAGTTATTGTTTGATATGTAATTATTATTTCAGAAAAAATTAATTAATCCATGTAAAATTGAATTTAATGACTTTTTATTTCATGTTTAACTATAATATGGATTGAAGTTAAGATTGAATGATGTTTTTTTACAAGTTTATTTGGTTTACTTAGGTAAACAGTTGACTGTAGTAATTTTTTTTATGATTATTACGGTATCTTTATTTGCACATATAATTACAAAATCAAAAATTTATCCATATATAATTAGGCCAATGTAACCGGGGATGTATATTTCTATACTCAAAGCTATATATGTGTGTGTATGTGGATATAACTTGTTAGATTTTAATGTTTGATTTCTAACAAATCGTGGTTTCTATTTAATATCAGGTGCAACTCAAGGATTTTGTACTCTGCCGTATTAAAAGGAAAGAAGAAATAGCAGCAAAAATATACGACTATCATCAGGAGAAGAATGATTTATTTGTTGATCAGCATCTTTCAAATGTCTTCAACACCAATAATATTAATTCATCAATGGACTCTGATCAGGCTGCAGAAGTAGGCACAGCCAGCATTTCTGATCATTTGGAGGCTGCTGGTTGTCCGACGGCGACTATTGGAAGCTCTGATGTTGCTGCTGCTGTTCAATGGGATAGTGAAAGTAATGATGTTATGCGGGAACTGAATCATTGCGGTTTATATGACTATACTAATGAGGTAGATCAAGGAAGTAACTGATAAGCTGAAGTAGTTTCACTTGCACATCTTTCAAATATCAATACAAATATTAATTCATCAATGGTGTCTCAGGTTGCAGAAGTAGCAGCAGCTGCTACTTGTGATCATGTGGAGGCTGCTGGTTGTCCGACAACGACTATGGGATACTCTGATGCTGCTGCTGATGAATGGGATAGTGAAAGTGCTGAAGTTATGAAGGAATTGAATGAATGTGGTTTATTTGATTATACTAATGAGGTAGAAGGAAGTAATTGTGAAGCAGAAATGGGTCCATTTGAGGCCACAAATATTCCTGCAACTGCAACAGTACTGTCTGATTATGACCAGGAATTAAACACTGCAGCTAATGGAGGTACTCTGGATATGGGAGCTCCATGGGAAGCACTAGATGACAGTCCACAGGGCTGGGATTTCTTCACAAGTCCAATCTTCCATTGATCTTCCTTTGATGGACAAGATTTTTTCTGTAGTTTATTGTAAATTGAATAGGTCAGAGTACAAGAACGCTGGAAGTTTTGATATTAATGCTAGTATATATTTGGCTTATTTTTCTGTAACTTATTATTTTGAAATTTTTTCATACATATGAATGAAATGATTGATACAACATTCTTTCATCTTGCAGTATATATGCATGTACAGACATTAATTATTGCAATTAGTTTCAAACTTCCTGTGGTTTCATATATATGATCTTGATTAATGTCTCCACTTTGGCTTTTACTGATCTATATATTTTGTTCCTTCAAAGGTTAAAATGTGAGCATGTGTTTCTTCGTAATTTATTCGTTTTCAGTGTGTTGATGTCTGGTTTTCTAGATTATAGCCAAGAACTTTCTGATTGATTATAATGTTGTTTTGAAGCCCAAGGAAAAATGGTAACCATTGTGGGTTATATTCATGACCCTTTTTTGACTAACTTTGTAGTCAATATGCAGCTCATAAGGAAAGTGACTACGTACGAAAATGTATATCTTAATTGATGGCAATTAAGTGTTGGTTCGAGGATCCAACCTGCAGTGAGTGCGAATGGGCAGCAGAGTTGGATACCGATGGGGATGGAGAGGGGGTTATGTTGCTAAAAGGATGATACCTTAATTTTCAAGTATATGAGAATTCTGAATTTGATGTTACTATGTATGTTCCATTGGAATTTCTTTTAGAAGTCTAATCTTTTGTAGGGGTGAATTTGATTAATTATTTTCAGCATCTGAAGAGGCTAAGGTTTGCATACATCTTGGTGCCCATCAAGAGTTTATCGGAAGAGGCCAAGGGGCTATTCAGGTATAGCTGCAGTGAAGTTGAGCAATAGTCCAAATTGGCGTCGGAATGGTATTATTATGCGAACAATCACCCAACTTATATATAGGTAGATTGGACGAGATTGAGATAAAACAAAAGGTTTGTAAAAATTGTAAGAGTAAGTATATTTTCGGTTAATTATATGGATTTTAAATCTGAACAACAAAATCATTAATCAAAAGTATTTTTGTGTCTTCAGATAATATATAATACCTATAAAATTATGTAAGTAGTGGTTTTTTTCATTTTATGTAAAACTATAAATATTTGTATTTTCTGAGACTATTACATGCAATGCATATGATTTAATGGTAAATTACAATTCAATTGAATTTATTTTTAATGGTACTAATAGAAAATAACAACTACATTAAAACTAATTAAATCAGGACTTATGACTTAACGAATGTATATACATCAAGTTGATATACATTAAATTTATTACAAATATTGAAATGTATATTTGTACCAACAGTTTCATACAAACAAGTAAACAAGCCCCATGTTTTGACTTGATCTCAAGTCCAGGCCAAAGGTGGAAAAAAGTAAAAATTAAATCTATTTACATTAATGGGATTACTCTTATAGATTGTGAAAACAAACTAAGAACTAGTAGATGCATTTAGATAAGAAACAGTGCATTGCTAATAGCTAAATATTGAAACACATGGTTGTGATTATTTTATTTCTAGCATGATACCACTGAGAAAAAAATTTAAAACTATTAATCAACATAACTATAATCATGGTTCGTAGGAACGGTCGCGGAGTATGGAACGAAGGTTACAGTTCCAGTTCCATTGCCATGTCGTAGAATGGTTATGGGAGTTCCACACATTTTATAATTTAAAATACTTAAAAATTTACCAAAATTTTTAAAAATATTAAAATATATAAAAATGCCTATTAACTTTAATGTTATAGGATTAGCATAATTTTGGATATCAAAGAGAATATATTACGATATTGATAATAATATTTCATTTTTTTCCAATCACTTTATATAAATTATTATATAATTTAATTATAAATGTTATATATTTCCTTATAAAGATTTATATATTTTTTAATTTAAAAATAAAAGATTTTGTAAATCAATTATTTATATATTATTTTTCTCTCTAGCGAATTTGATTTATTCAAATTACCTATGATTAAAACTATAAAATTTCAAAATTATTACATAAAATAAAAAATTATTATATTTCAGCTAAATATATTCAATGAAGATGTTTGAATCTTTGATTCCCAGTTCTTCCCTTCAAGTTAATCCCCTTCCTCAACTTCTTTTTCTAATTTATCTTCCATTCCAATCGGCATTCCTCTTTTAAACGCTGTCACATTCCAATAAATCGAATTGTCGCAGCATTCCACCCAATTTATTGGCCCGTCGCGTTCGTACCAAACTCATAACCGTTAACAACTAGAACAACAAAATGCTGGCAGCCATTCCGATAAATCGGAATGATCGGCATTCCGGCAAACCATAACTATAACCCAAAACTAAATTTGCATTTCTCTTTCTTAAGGCCCAAATTGCAACATTTTCTAATAGCCACACATTTCTCAAGTTCCAACACTTTAGCAAAAAACTATTAACTTTTGATTCCATTTTGCAGCAACTCATTAGCAATGTGGTTCCCTTTAGCTCTTAGACCTCATCAAACAAAAATCAAAGAGGAATTTTGAAGATATCTAAAGTAATGATCACATGATGTTATAATATATAGCCAATTCACATGAAAACATAATTCTCATATAATAAATTTCAGCATTCGTTGGCTATGTAATTTCTTTTTCACATGTTAAGAAAAGAGAAAAATAGTTTATCAATTTTCACATAAGGGGCTTATTTATTTTCCACAATAAATGTTACACATGCAAATCATTTCTTAAAAAAAAAAAAAAAAAAAAAAAGGTAACTGAAGAAATAAAGGCTTGCTAGTGAATATATAGCATCTAGCAGATCTGCAAGCACTGGTAAATACAACCAAATGGTGAGTTAATCTAACAACATCGTCCTCACACTTTGATTATGTGTGATGTCTCTAAGTGTAGGTATACATGTGTAAATAAAAAAGCATATTTGAATTTTTTAAGTCCACAAGTACAAATTTTTTCCACTAAATTAAGTAGATAATTACAATGAATTTTATATATTCTAATAATTATTGAGAATTATTTTTCAAATATTTTATCATGAATTTGAGATCCACCCAAAAGTTTCTATCATTTAACTTTTTTTAACTCCAAACTGGTCCTTCAATTTCTTCAATTAAAATCAATAATTTTCGATTTTAGCTACACTAAGGGCAAAACAATGATGTTCGTTAATTTCAGGCAAGAAAATTATTATAAGTTTAGAAAACTTTATATTGATTTTAAAATTAACTAAAATTCACATGGGTGTTGCATTTCTCTTGCCCATATGTAACAAGACAAACTATAATCTCTCGCAATAAAGTATTGTTTTGTTCATGTGGTATTTTGATCTCAACTTAACTTTGACCTTCTTTATTCAATCTTAAACTTCTATGATGAATCATTGCTTTTTTTGCCCGCAATGCTCATTAACAAAAATATTAAAACACCCCAGAAAATTATATGCACTCATCAATTCACACTGTTCACGTTCGCTGATATCTCATCTTGCATGTTGTTTCCATAACAATCCTTAACTCACTAGCACGCACACCCCTAATCTTGGGTCCCTTTAAAATGCATCTTTAATACAAAGGGAGCATTGTTATTCCATTTCATCACTGAGGGTAACTTGCCCACCCATAGTGCAATCTTTGTGTTTTTCATTCACTCAGACCATCTTAGGATCATAGCCTGTCGTAGTGTCTTATATTTATATTTCACGTAAGTAGTGTCACATGGAAGTTCAAAACTTATTGAAGTTTTATCATATCACATTAGTCCCCCACTGTGTAGAGACATTATTTTCAACTTGTCAGCATCTTACCTCATCTTTCCCATTATGTGGTATTGCCATACAGCCTCATATCTTAAGCTAATGATCCTCGTAGCAAAGCTAAAATGCAAAGCGCTTACTAACAAGTTACTTTATGGTGCAATTGTAATATGCCTTGATCACTCAATCAGTTCAGAGATATTGCCTCATAACTTCTGCAGATTGTGGGGTAATAGCCATTGTGTAAACAATCTCTAGAATAAATGTCGATCCATCACAGGTCCACCTAATTCAGGACTACCTGTTTGGTTCCTAACCCATTTGGGGACTATAAAAACACCTTCAAACTAGAGTCATCCCTTGAACGCTCGAATCACACCCAACAAATATTTGCAAGGTTAGTGTCATTATAGTACGGAGAGGACTGGTTGAAGCTCATCAAGCATTTATTATATAACAACTTAACAAAAAAGGCCAATTGAAAGCAGTAGATGTTAAAACGCTAAGAAAGTATACTATATCATCCTAGTCCAAATTCCAAATTGCTCTTTGCTTCAACCGCTATGTATTTCTCTATAATTTTGCCAAATCTCAACCCTCCTTTCATTAATTATCTGTTATTCAAGAATTGTCCAACCAATATTCTAAAATTATTGCATGTCAGCTCTCCAAATATATTATTGATCTACTTTTGAAATTGATGAATGTGCAAATTCTACCAATTGGTTGGCAAATGAACGTTGTTCTCGAGGATGTTAAAAGACATGATCTCCAAAGATATTAGTTTGTTTTGTTTTGTTTTGTTTTTTTAATTTTCTTGTGTGTGTCTTTTGGAGAATATTTTGAAGTAATGGTTTTGGGTTTATGATAGTGGATTTGGAAAACTCATAGTAGCACAAATTTAGGGCCCACTTGGTTTTATTTTCAAAGCTCATTTTCACATTTTCTATTAAAACACATAACTTTTTATACATTTTCACTCAACATCATGTTCATTTTCATTTTCAAAACATATTTTTCAATATCTTATATATCTTTTCCCAATAATCTTATATCTTATCTCTCTATTTCATTATCTTTATCTCTCTCCACCTACAGCCTATTAAAACCAACATACTCATTACTTTTCCAACAATCTATCCAAATAGAAACTCATTTTCAACTCATTTTCACTAACTAACTTTTCAAATTTTTGAAATAATGAAAATGAAAATAAAACCAAAAGGTCATAAGGGTTTCCTTGGGCTGTGGGCGGGGACAAATTCAAAAACAAAAGTATAGTGAGTCAAAAGTCATAAAAATATGAAATGTCAAATACAAATTTTGTAATTTATGAATTGGAAATATGTGATCTTCATTGAAATTGAGTACGACGATCCTTTATATTATAAGTTTTATCGATAATCCAATCAGTAGACTTTTTTAAATATGCTTTTCAATATAAATAGTAGGCAATTGCCAAAAAGTCGTCTTCGATTATTTCTTAGCCTTTTTTTTTCCACAATATTAATTATAGTGAGAACGTTTTCTCACTTGCAGTTATTGAAAGACAAAAAAGTTTGAATTTTTTTTTCCAAATATTCATTTACTTTTATCTTTTTATTTTAATCTTTTTGAAGTTAGAAAAATAAATTTTGCTTGTTTTGAAAGTTTTCAAAGTTCTTTTTTACTAAACGCCTATAACATTTTTTCACGCAAATAAAATGAAGTACCACGACAAGCCTAGCTTAATTATTTTTGTTTAATTATTTGATTGTGGATATGGACATAAAATTTTGTTTTGAGATTTAAAAAATTAAAATAGGTAAAGATTAAATTAATTAATTTTAATTTTTATCGTTAATTAAAAATCAATCAATTTAACTCAATAATTTATTTGTAGAGCATTTAATAGAATGATATGCATAAAAATAATTTACTTGTAGAGCATTTAGTAGAATGATATGCATAAATGACATTGTTAACATGTGGTTAATTACTTTGAAGTATGAAACCAAACGGTACCAAGTCGTCATCATTTCATCCTTAAGTCAGGAAAATTTCTAAATAGGTATTTAGTATTTACATCACATTCTTTTTTTATTAAAAAAATTATTTTCATTTCACTTTGCATTAATTAGGAGATTTTTTTGAAAGAAATTTGATTCGACGACGATATTTTAGGTCGTGTTTATAAATCAACATAAATTTTATATTTCAAATTAGGTTAATCTTAGACTTCTTTATAAAATGAAACCAACTGTTAATATTACAAATATCAATGCACCGATAGCATCATAATAGAGTGGTTTATAGTGCTTTCATTGTACATAGCTCATGTGAGGAATGAAAAAATATACTTAATCTAAGCCATTTGACGATTTAAAATGTGAAATCGATACTTTTCATTTTAAAGATTAGTTGGCAATGTAATAAGTATATTTAATCTATTACTTGTACGACTGGTTGATGGTTGATTTTCATCATATGTGATGAGGGTCAAAATTACTTTTAACTTGATTTGGAGATGAATCTTGAAGGGTCGACCTGGATGGTTGCGTGGTCGAACTTCTCAAGTGGTTGGGCTGAGTCCTACAATCACAAGCAAAATAGGCTAGTCGAGGTGCCATCGGCTAAGGCACTCCGACGCTCAAGTCAGTATAGGATCGACTAGACATAATGAGCAGTAGAGTGAGGGCTTAGTAGTGTAGAATGTCATACCTTGGTGAGCCTGGAAAAGGGAGTAGTTATAGCTTTCCCCAAGTGAAGGATTTGTCTGAGATGCCCTTAGCATGCAAAAAGGGCTCTTGTCCTTGTGTGAAGGGCTTTAAGTCATCTCCCATTTCTGTACTATTCCATGTATCTGTATCTCTAGGTTTTATGGACAAAATAGTATACTGTTGGCGCACCCTCTGTCTGGTGTAGTACTGGGGCAACATGCGCCTTTAATGCGAAGGCAGCACTGTCAGGGCATTTAATGCGGCCAAGAGAGGATTCTGCACTTAGTCAACCTCCTTGGCCGACCTCATTGTGGGTTGGGGATCAGTAGAAGAGGTAGTCGAGCGTTATGGTTGGATGAGTCGAGCATCTAGCTCCGATCCGCGGCTTGGTCGAATAGCTGCAGCCTTTGTGAGAGGTCGACTTGGTCGACTGAAGTTGGTGACGTGGTTGGGCCCCTAAGGATAAAATGTGCTTGATGCTACATTCTTGGGTTTGTAGCTTTTAGGCTGGGCTTCTTGGGCCATCCTATATCATAAGTCTCCCCCACTTCCGAATTCTAAATGAGAAGATCGATGAGAAGGATTAGGGAGTAGTTTGGTGAGTGGATACAATGGTCTGTTGGTAAGGGTTTTTGAAAGTCGACTCGGGTTTGGCGCATGTAATGTGATAATTAAATCATGCCGGGCATGGCGCCAAATTGCAGTTATGCCATTATTACAACCGTTTGGGTTTCCCGCGCTCAAGTGCTTATAAATAGATGCAGTTAAAGTGCTCATTTTTACTTTTACTGCTTCGTATCTGGTCGAGTTCTGAGCCCACTGCTTTTCCTGTTATTATTTTGTGCCTTATACTTCATCAGTAATGAGTAAGTTTTTTTCTCAATTTTTCATTCGTGTTTCTGCTTTGCTCTAGAAATGCTGCATTTATCTGATTCTGATGGTAGTTAGGGAGAGGATAGTGAGGCTACTCATTCTGATTGACCGGGGGGTTCAATAGATGAGTTGAGTAGTTCGTCTAGCGATAGCTCGAGTTCCAGTAACTCCAGCAGCGATCGCGCTGGTGGAGGGGGTAATACTGGGCTAAGTCAGGCCCCATTATCGCGTGGTTGACTATTTACCCCCAACCACTATAGTGCAATAGTGTCCACAATAACTCATGCCGACCTGGAGTTCATTAGGCAACTATACCATATCCCCGAGGAGTATGAACTTATAGTGCTTGGACCGTTTGGGAGGATGCATCGACCTCTGATTGGGTGCATAATTGTGTTCGATGATGCCTTTTGATGTGGTCTTAGGTTTTCCTTCAATAGTCCTATAGTTGAATTGCTTAGGGGTTTAGAAGTATGTATAACCTAACTGCTACCAAATTGCTTCTTGACCATATATAGCTTTGTCATTTTAATGCATATATTCGACCAGCCTGCTACCTTTGCAAACTTCTCCAACCTTTTCCACCTTCCGATGTCTTGAAAGTTGGGTAGCACTGATGAGTTGGGTTTTTATTACCTTACTGCTTGATCCCACTGAAAGTTTCTTGTCACCCGGCCTCTTCATAAGGGAAAGAGTGGAAAAAATATTATTTGTATGTTCGAGTTGTCGGGGGCTTCAATATTCCGAGAGGGTGATGGATGGGACATGTGAGATACCGGGTAACTTAACTCCAACCTAGCCTAATAAATACATCCGGGACTTGGTTGAGTTTGGTCAGGTGGAGGCCTCGGTGTTTATCGAGGACAGAAGTTTGGGGTCAGCTGGACTTGCTAGCAGGCGATCGACTTGGTAGGTTGTGTTGTTGATTATTGGTTAGTTTGTCTATTTTTTCTACTCGATTCTAATCCTTTATTTTTGTGTTGTGAGACTATAAATCATTTGAGAACAGAAGCTTTAGCCAGGACTGAGAGGAACGAGCAGCGACGTCTCGCTACAGTGGCCCGATGGGGGGCTGCTCTGGTCACAGCGACACAGCCTGAGGCGATGACACCATTGTCGTCACCTACTCTGTCACCAGCTCGGCCCTTGGCGACCACATGGAATAGCCTAGCAAGTTGGGGAAAAAGGCCTATGGTCGAGCAGGCCAGACCTGCTCAAAAGAGAACTACGGCCGAGAAGAGAAAGGGAAAAGTTGCGGGGTCGAGTCAGCCCTCTGGGTATGACTTGTTCGGTCAGTATGGGGACGACGTGCTATTCTACTTGCCAAAACTACCATCACCGAGGTTCGGGACAGAGCTGAGCATGGCAGTGCATAATTCATACTCGATGAAGACACGGCGTCGGCCGGGGCGCTTCTTTGAAAGTGATGATAGCCAAACTGTTCGTGTCCAACCAGAAGAAACTTATGGGACTAAGCTATGACGTTGCACGTAGAGCTCTGGCTTATCATTCTAACATGGTAAGGGTCTGGTCGATAAGTTTGTCTGTTTGTATTTTATTCTTTTGGTCGAGTATGATTTACTCAACATGAATTTTATTTTCCAAGTGAGCCAATTAGGCTACCATTTTTACAGGAGGTCGGAGCTGGCCTTAGCTGATCGTGAGCACCTACATCAAGGCGGGGACTTGGAAATCCTGATGACTTAGCTCGAGTCTTCACAGACGAGGGTGGAGGAACTGAACAAGGAAGTCGAGGGGCTGTCGGGTCAGCTCTAGTTGAAGGATAGTCAGCTAGTCGCCGCCATTAAAGAAAAGATCAGAATGGACAAGCTACTCAACCAGGTGAGGATAGATGCGCAGCATGGTTATGAGTCTGGTCGGATAGCCAGTCGGAATGCGGTAATTCAGGAAGCTCAGGCTGAATTTTATAAAAAGTTAGCTTTGATGCGGCAATTCATGCTATGCTCAGCATTCCAAGATGCGAGCATTGTCTTCTCTTTAGATGATGCTCGGAATGCCTTCGACAAGGTGATCAAGCAATTACAGTACTTGGGCTATTCTTTTCGAGCAGAGGATGAGGATCACATTAGCCCCATCCTAGACGAGCAGTTGGAGGCGTATCCTGAGGACGAAGAGGCTGATGCTGGAGAGGGGGCCACTGAGACTCCCATGGTCGAGGGGGCCATAGAGGCTCCTCTTTTTGAGCTACTGACTGAGGTGCAAAAAAAGGTTGCTGCGGTAGCTGAAAAGCTGACTAATGTGGCAAAGGAGTTTGCTTTTGCGAACGACTTTGCATTTAAAATTTGAGACGATATTGTCAATGCTGCTAAGTATCTTCCGCCAGTCGGGGGCACATTTCTGGCCGATGAGTTAGGGCCTTCTCAACCAGCAACTGTTGTTGTTCCCCTTGCCGGAGCTGGGGATGAATAGCCCCATGGTTGTTCCCATCCCTTCGAGTGTTGAACTCGATCAAGCGATTAAGAATAATGCTGAGGGGCGTATGCTGAGAGCGCGGGGTCGAGTTGTACTTCTTGCCCTTCCTTTTGTGTATGTTTTACTTCGCTTTCATTTGAAGGTTGTAATCTAGAGTTTTGGATTTAAATAAAATACTCTTTTTCTCGCCGATGCGTAGTGTTCTTTGCTTCATTTTTAATGCATTTTCTTTTGTTGAATGTTAATTATTCTTAAGTAAATGATTCGATCTAATATAGTGTGGCACTTAAAATAATGGAATTAATCCAAGATTCTGTTAAAATGATCGCCTTGTCAAACAAAGTCATCTTGACTTAGCGGATCACATTGAGTGAGTTTCGACGACAGGTTATTGTTTGGTTTAGACTTCGCATCTTTATTTTAATGACTCAAGCTTGTTTGGTCGACGTGGGGGTCGACAATAAACGATTAGTCGATTTATTGATCCCTACTTAAAAGGCGGCTGGAAGCCTGCTTAGTCGACTTCAGGGTTGACGATAAGTGATCAATTCATCTATTGATTGTGGCTGAAAAGCCTTAGCCTAGTGGTTGGAAGCCTGCTTAGTCGACTTCGGGGTTGACGATAAACAATCTATTTAATTATTGATCGTGGCTAAAAAGCCTTGACCTGGTGGCTGGAAGCCTGCTTAGTAGACTTCGGGGTTGACGATAAATGATCTATTCGTTTATTGATCGTTGCTGAGAAGCCTTAACCTGGCGGTTGGAAGCCTGCTTAGTTGACTTTTGGGTCGACGATAAATGATGGATCCGTTTATTGATTGTGGCTGAAAAGCCTTGAACTGGCAGCTGGGAGCCTACTTAGTCACCTACGGTGGCCGTGCAATCAGATGTTTGTGGAAAATGCGGGAAAGTTCATTCTTGCGAGGGAATACAATGGGGACAAATGGCCTCTTTATACATAGAATTTCTTTAAATTTATAGCATTCCTAGGTTGTGGTAGTTCGTTGCCATGCAGGTCATCTAGCCGGTATGGATTGTGCTTTGACACCTTGGCCATGGAATAAGGCCCCTCCTATTTAGGCTCAAGTTTTCCTACGTTTCACGACACTTCCACTTTCTTGAGGACGAGGTCTCCGACCTTAAAGTTGCGTGGTCAAGCTGTTTTGTTGTAGTGCTTTGTCATTTTTGACCTGTATCGCTGCATCTTGTTGTAGGCCTCGTGTCACAGTTCGTCGACTGTGACCAAGTCGAGTGCCCTTTCTATTGTATTTCTGAGTGGGTTATAATGGATTACTCGGGTAGTGTGTTGTATCAGCTCGGATGGAATCACTGCTTCGGAGCCGTAGACCAAGCTGTAGGGACTGCGACCTATGGCTGTTCGAGGGGTGGTTCTGTATGCCCACAGCAGCCCGGGGAGGTCGTCTGCCCAACTTGTTCATGTTCCTTCTATTCGAGCTTTGAGGTGGTCAAGGACCGTTCTATTTTTTATCTCTGTTTGACCATTAGCCTGGGGGTTTCCGATCGAAGTAAAGTATTGGCAGATTCCCAAGGCCTCACACTAGTTTCTCGTGTTATTACTTTGAAATTGAGTCCCATTGTCTAAGGTTAGGGCTTTCGGTAGGCCAAAACGACAGATTATGTTCTTCCGCATCAGTTATCTTTAGAACTGCTTATGCCTCAACCCATTTAGTAAAGTATTTGACCACAACAATGATAAAATTGTGTTGGCCGGATGTTTTTGGCAGAGATCCAACTATATCGATCCCTCAATGATTGAATGGCCATGCGATCTAGAAGTTTACCATCGACGCTATGGGCTGGTGCGGCGTGTTTGAGTGAAATTGGTAGGATGAGCATTTCCTAATGAAGTCGACTGAATATTTTAATAAAGTGGGCCAAAAAAACCCATATCGGATAATTTTGTGCGTCGGGGACCGACCTCCAGAATGATTTCCACAAATGTATGCGTGAATCTCGTGAAGGACGTCATTTGCTTCGTCAGGTGTTAGGCATATAAGGGGTGGTCCCGATATTGACCTCCTATAAAGCTATCCATGCTCGTTGAGGGCAAATTTGGTTGCTTGCCCTATGAGCCTGTAGGCCTAATCCTTGTCCTCGAATATTGTCCCTTGGCTTAAGTAGAGATTAATTAGGTCTTGCTAAGAGGGAGCTGCTTCCTCGAGGCTTCCCACGAAATTTGATTTGCTGGTGACCAGGAACATTATGGTTCTCTCTATGGTCCCTCTCGTTGAGCTAGCAAATTTGGAGAGGGCTTTGCCAGCTCATTTTCTGCTCGAGGTACCTAGCTCAGGGTAAAGTTCTTGAACAACCGCTATAATCATTTCACCTTAGCCAAGTACTGACTCATCTTGGCTTCTTTAGCTTTGAAGTTTCCGTCAACTTCAAAACTTCAAAACCACCACCAAACACTGCTCTTCAGCTCAAAAAATCCAACCCCCAAGTCAATTTTGCGTTTCGCCACCGGGAATGCCGTTAATTGGAGCTCCGAAGTGGTTGCACCACCACTCACCGCTGTGAGGATTTACTTCAATTCCGTCGTCTCTGTCGCCTAAAGTTCCGATCTAAAGCTACCACCTTTTTCCTTGGGCTGAACCTGTACCTCAGTTGCCCCTAACAGACGCCGGAACAGTAGCGACCGTCAACCTCTGCCATGTGTCTTTTTCAAACTCAAGTTTTCGGTTGCTCCGTTTTCGATTTTGGGAGTTCGGGGCGGGGTTGTGCTGCCAGAATAGGGAGAAGCAATTAGCTGGTTTGGTTTAGCTATTTTTGGGCTTACCGAAAAAGTCACCGGTGAAGAGAAGGTTGGTGATGCATGCGGGGAGAAATGAGGACCAAAGGAGAAATTTCCTATATATAAATCCAATTTTCAGAAATTAAAGATTGATCCCCTAAGCTTTCCTCCAGCCTGATATTAAGTCTTTCAAAAAAATTTATTCTTCAGTTGAGCCCTATAATATTTTGAGTGCCTAACATCTAACCCTTTCACCCAAAATTATTTACCATGCAACCCTAAAAGTTATAGAATGTCATCCAATTGAGTTTTTGAAAACTGCAAATTTACCCCAAACTTTCAAAATCTTTGCAATCAAGTCTTTTTAATATTAATTTTGAGCCCTAAAATCCGATTAACCAAAATCTTGATTTTTAAATCCCGATTTTCTAAAATATTGAATTTTAGGGGTGTTACACTCCTCCTCCCTTAAAAGAATCTATCCCCAGATTCTCATCTACGTACTGTTCCGACTGGCAGAAAATAAGTAGATTTGATCAGTCGATTTATATTCTCTTTTTACATTCTGCCAGAATTACTTCTACATGTCCCGATACATCTTTGTGCTTCTTGGATGCATCGTATGTCTTGACTTGTGTGCCATATTTAGCAATCTCACTTCTACTTCTTCCGTCACAAATATTCTCTTACTTAGCAGAAGAACATCTTGATTCAGTATTGAACTCAGATTCTCCAAAAACTTCCAACCTTTCCTTTAGCTTCAACATTCATATATCTTGGCTTAGGGCTCATCGCATTTCATCCTATGATTCGGACCGTACTTATCTTTTCAATTATTCTCGCTGCATCAATTTCAACTCAGCACCCATTTTTCTATCCTTTAAATCCTCATTCATATCATGCAATTTTTCCTCAAGACTTTGGCACCATCTTAGAAAGTTTTCCTTTTCCTCCTTAAAGACCTTATTTTCGTTCTTCAAATCTTCCACATTATCCTCAAATGCCATATTACCTACGATAATTCCTTTTCTATATCTTCACATAACAAAATTTCTGTCCAAATCCACATTCTAAGGATCATATCCCTACATAGCTAAGATATCCCTTAACTCAAGCGCATACATTCTAAACAATTTCCAATTCAAGCTTAATCTCAAGTAAGTCCATCAACTCAAACTCTTCTAAGCTTCCAAGAATAAAAGGGATAGAAGGATCAGATGGGGTTAAACCAATATCAACTTATCAAATTCATCTTAAATCCTTGAATCACACAAGAACCCTCAATGTGCAAAGATACCTAGAAGTCATACTCAAAGTAACTTGAACGAGAAGTCAGTCACAAATCTCAATGATACCCAAATGATACTCAACACCCAAGTTACCGATAACCTAGGCTCCAATATCCATTAACTCATTCATATCTTAAACATTTCCACAGTCAAACTTAACCTTGCTGTCCAAGAGTTCCATATTCGAGGATCATATCATAGCATTGCTCGAGCCTTCTAAACCCAAGCTCCGATACCATCTGTGACACCCCACTCTGGGTAACCCAAAGTTGAGATATCAAAACATTCCAATCAATAATTCTGAACCCAAAATACAAGCAATAGCCCATAATTAAACTTTCAAGCTTATTAGAAAGAGCAGCGGATTCCAACTTAAACAAACCTATAACGATCCTGTAATATACAACACATAAACTAAATACATGCCATAAAATCTCAAATTCAACTTGTTAGAAGCAGCGAAATTTCAAACTTAACAAACTCAATAAACCACAAAGCAAATGCCAAAATTCACATTCTTACATTACAAAATATTTACAATCCTTAAATTATCTATATCAACAAATGTAACATATACCTCAAATCCATACTTAGCAATCAGACGATTTCCATATATACATGCAACATCTGATCTATTACAAACATATTCATGTCCAGCCTTGAGCCCAAATTCTTTGCTTATTCCCTATCTGAGAGAATCAAAATAAATCGAGGGGGGAAGGGTAAATCCGAAACACTTAGTGAGGGATAACTGTAAGCATAACAGAAAGAATCTGTTGAGGAAGATTCAACTTAACAGACTGTAAATCAACAATCAAGCAGAACATATCAGAATATGGTCAGACAGTCAGGCAGGCAATAAATCAATCAGTCAGTCAGTCAAGCAGTCATTCAGTCAGGAAATAATCAAAATAAATCAATAAACAGATTAGATCAATCGAATCAATCTAACAGATCATATCAAAATAATCATATCAGCACGTTAACAGCTCGTCCCGCTTTACGGCTGGGAACAATATATCAGCCCATTCTGCTTTACAATTGGGAACAATATATTGGCTCGTCCCGAGCTTAACAGTTGGGAATAACGTATCATATCAGTAACAGATCACAGACAGTTGGATATCAGATCACGGATAATAGTATGGACAGATAACAAAATTAATCAAAAGGATAACCAGTGTAGATAGATAACAGATATCAATCGAAGGATAACCTTCATAGGGTTATACAGGTCAATTGCCAGATAACAAACAAATTCTGAACAGTTAACAGATTTTAATAACATATCTGAATACGATACAGAAATAGAAACCCATACATGAGTTTATTCCAATAACAGATAATTAAAAAGAGTGCTAGGTTGGCAGACCCTCACCTCCGTAGTCTCAAAAGTACTACTACAGTCAGCAGCCTATTGGTCCGTGGGACCCACTTCGTCGTTACCTAACGAAAAAGTAATATTTACCATCAAAATCCATATTCAATCCCAATAATTACTATTGGATTACCAAAATTGCCAATTATTTGCTTAATACAGTAGTTTTAGGGTTCGATTGGTACTATGGTTATGAAACATGCTAATAACGCCGATTCTTATTTACATATAAACCTCATAATGTCACCCCAAATCAATAATAATAGTCTAATTATCTCAATTACCCAATTCTTGCCACTTAAGTCTCAAATCCATAAATTTAGGATTTTCTTATCTAATAACCTTAATTAACCTAAGATGCCAAATAATATAATGTATCTGGGACCACTAAGCACTTGCATTTATCCATGCATGGCATATATATATACAAAATCTTATGCCAAATCCTCATTATTAGCATATTACAAAGTCTAACGAAAATAACGGTATACTGCATGTATATATAAATATATAACGTATATAATGTAGCTTCCTTTACCCTCAAATTTTCTTAAGTAGGCCTGAAAACTACGAACTAAGACCACCGTCACGATCCTTGCGATGAGCTGAATTTTTTGCCTGAAAGTCACCAGGCTGCCGCCGCCGATCGCCGGAAAACATCAAAACCACCACCAAACATTGCTCTTCAGCTCAAAAAATCCAACCCCCAAGTCGATTTTGTGTTTCGCCGCTAGGAAGGCCGTCAATTGGAGCTCCGAAGTGGCTGCACCACCACTCGCTGCCGTGAGGATTTACTTCAATTCTGCCGTCTCCAACTCCCGGATTTATGATCCAAAACTACCTTCTTCTTTGGGCTGAACCCGTCAAAACCCATACCTTAGTCGCCCCCAACAGACACCGGAACAGCTACAACCGTCACCTTTCACCGCGCGTCTTCTTCAAACTCAAGTTTCTAGTTGCTCCGTTATCAGTTTTGGGAGTTTCGGGGGAAGTTGTGCTTGCCGGAACAAGGAGAAGTAATTGGCTGGTTTGGTTTGGCTATTTTCAGGCTTATTGGAAAAGGCATCGGTGAAGAGAAGGTTGGTGATGCATGTGGGGAGAAATAAGGAAGAAAGGAGAAATTTCCAATATATAAATCCAATTTTTAGAAATTAAAGATTGATCCCTAACACTTTCTTCCAGCCTGATATTAAGTCCTTCAAAATTTTTGATTCTTCAATTGAGCCCTATAATCTTTTGATTGCCTAACATCTAACCCTTTGACCCAAAATTATTTACCATGCAGCCCCAAAAGTTATAGAATGTCATCCAATTGAGTTTCTGAAAACTGCAAATTTACCCCAAACTTTCAAAATCTTTGCAATAAAGTCCCTTTTAATATTAATTCTGAGCCCTAAAATCCGATTAACCAAAATCTTGATTTTTAAATCCCGAATTTCTGAAATATTGAATTTTAGGGGCGTTACAGATATCATAACAGATGAATGTCAAAATGCTTTAAATAGATAATGAAGAATTTGAATGAAGGGCGAAATATTTGTTTGTCAATAATTTATGGATTGCTCCTCTGCTCACCACTTTTGAGAAGTCTCTTAATTTGAAATAAATCCATCACTACATACCTGATGTACCAAAAATAAATTTAATTATTTAAATACTTTTATTTTTTAATATTATCCATTCTACTTCATATAATTAAATTACAAAAAGTATCTCTTTAATATTTCAAGAAAGAAAATTTACTATTTAATAATATAATATATATATTATTTGAAAATGTTAAATTTTGAGGACAATTTATATAACTAGATTAAATTATAAAATATTGCTAACCTTAAATTTATAAATTATACATAAATTTTTAAAAATAATAAAATTTAAAAAAAATAACAAGAAAAGGTAATAAAAATGGAGCAAAATATTTTTATTTAATAGGCTTTTAAATTATATATATAACCATATACTTTTACATGATATATAACCAAATGTATTTTTTTAAATATAAATATGTTTAGTATGGTCTTATTAATAATGTAGAGGTTATAGAAATAATTTTTATAAACTTTGAGGATTTAAGATGCTAATTATTTGTCAATAGTAAGATTTATTTATTTTTATTTATGGATTTCTACTATCAATTTTAATATTAATAAATAATATATTTTATGTATTATGTAAATTATTTGGAAATAATAGTTAGTTTTCAATATTTAACTTAATATATAAACATATCTAGCTTAATATCTCATTAAACACAAAATATACAAATACCTTAATATGATTCTTAGTTTCAATATAACTTTCATGATATAATACTTTTCTTACCAAATAAATGTATATGGTATAAATTTGGAAAAATATTCATAAAAATGTAAAGATTGACGCCATTGGCTATTCTAAGTATTTATTTATCAAACTTCTAAAAATTTCAATTATACCAACAATATATTTATGTACCCTACAAAAAATTTGCTTAAGATATTTGAAAATTGATTTTTTATTAATTTGTTAACTGTTAAAAAACTAAAAACTTTTTCAGTTGAAAATTTTGATAATAATAATAAAAAAATTCTCAAATTCTAGAAGTTGTGGAAAGTAATATTTCAACTTATAATATACTTTAAATTAAAATTGAAATACTAATCATATTCTAGATATATGAATTTATCTAAAAGTATTTTTCATTAAAATAGATTAATATCTTAAATTAAAATCATTAAAAGTTAAAAAACTTCAATAAGTTTACAGTTTACATATCTACCAATACAAAATTATTCAATCAAATTTTAAATGCTTTTACCAAGAAAACAATAGTTTGATATTCTATAAAAATAGATGTATTATATATCCTTCTTTTAATCAGAAATGGATAAGTTGTAAAATTTCTAAGCTAATTATAATATGTAAAACATAATTATGGTTGCTATGTCGTTTTTTCCCTTGTGAAATATATTGAATATAAATTATTTTTAAAAGTATATATATATATATATGTAATTTGAAGATGTTGAGGAAACAATTATTTAATTAAGATATAAATATAATTAAAAATATATACTTCAATTGAAAATAAAGTTATTATATCTTTGAATACAACGAGTGTGACACCCCTAGAAATCGTATTATTGGTATTATTCATTTAATAATATTTTTATAAGTTTTTATTAATTTTATTTGACTTTAAAAGTTTTGGGGTCAAGATGAAAACAAGGAAAAGTTTAATTTCAATACATTTAAGAGTTTTGAGGATCCAATTGGAAATATTTTCGGTTATAGGGGTGAATGTTAGGCTCTATATAAGTCGAGGGACTGAAATTGAAGTGGGTCAAACTTTTTGAAGGACTTAGTTGAAAACTTGATTAAACTCTTCGGTGCAAATAAGAAAAGATCAATTTTATAAATGTTGAATTTTCAATTTCACCCCCCATTTCCATCTTGTTTTCCACCAAAACCCACCATCTCTCTCCAGCCATTTCCTTTGGTAAACAGCAAAACCTACCAAACTTTGCACCAACCTCTTTCTCTCTTCACCATGAACTCATACATACCTTCTTCTTGCAAAACCACCCAGCTGAACGCCGAAAAAACGAAGCTCAAAGTGAGCCCCGGCGGTGAGCGATGGGTGACAGCGAGGCGGTAGTAGAGACCAATTTCTGGGCGGCGGGATTTGAGGATCTCAGCTCAAGGAGTAGTTTTGCACCTTCAGCTTCCAGAAAGAACCACCACGAGCGGCGGAATTGAAGAAACTCTCCACGGCGGTGGGAGGTGGTGCTGCGACGTCGGAGCTGAAATTGGAAGCCTTGTTGGTGGCGAATTGTGAAATTATTTAAGGGGTTTGATTCGTGGACCTGAGGAACATCTTCTGGTAATGATGGTGACCAACTCCAGTGGTGGCAATGACGCTATGATAGTTTGTTTATCTTGATGTGGTGGTCGCATGCACGGAGTCTGATCGTCAAGATTACATTCTGATAACAAGAAATTTGGTAAAAACAAAAATGAGTTTAAAGTTGTGTGCATGTGTATGTATATACCTCCAAACCTTGCGATATATTGTACAAATGAAGAATACACAAATTGATTGGGAAAAATTTAGACATGCATATAATTACATAAATTAATGGACCCGGGTTTTGTCATATCGTGTAATAATATTTGATTAATTAGGTTAATTAGGTGGAGAAACTCTCGTTTTATGAATTTGGAACCTAAGTGACAATAATTGGGTTAATTGAGATGATACAGAACGAAGATTTGGGTCATGCATGTATCATTATAAGTTTAGTGACCTCGAATTTGTATTATCATGTGATAAATTTGAGTTAATTAGGTAATTAGGTTCTAATTTTGTATAAATGAGTACTAAGTGGTGAATTTGGACTATGAATAATAGTTGCATTAATATAATTGACTTTGTGTAACGTTACAAGATTAGTTCTATAATTAAGGACCCAATTGTATCTCTTTTATTGGAACCGATGCAAAACCCAAGAATATTTTCCGTAGTAATGGCATAATTAGGAATAATACCTATTGATCATGTTGAGAGTAATCATTGAGGAATAGTACTGATAGTATAATGACTAGTTTTAGATTGCTATTAGTACGATTTTGATTATGAGGACAATAGAGATTTTGATAGAAACCCCTTTCTTCTGATTAGGTGATGATGAGTAGGATTTTGCCGACTAATAGATCAGAGTAGCTCTCGCATTTCATGATTTTAAGATGAGGGTCTCCCACTTTGGGTAATTGTTTTGATTATAGCTATTTGTTAAGTGTTGAACCCTGCAAGGTTCCACCAACCTGGTGATTGTGTTAATTGAACAGTATCTGCTATTAATTGTTGAATCTTGTGAGGTTCTACTAATTCGGTAATTGACTTGATTACAACTAGTCGTTAATTATTAAACCCTGAGAGGTTCCACCAACCTAGTAATTTTATTAGTTGATCAATTTCTGCTATTGATTGTTGAATGCCCTGAGAGGCTACTACTTTGATATTCGTATTGCTTGATTTATATCTATTATTGAATTTCAAACCATGTGAGGTTCTATTCATTTGATACTTGTCATTGATCATCATTATTCATTGACTTTTGAACCTTGTGAGGTTCTATCGATTTGATATCTATCATTATTCATCGTTATTCGTTAACTTCTGAACCTTGTGAAGCTTCATCGATTTGATAATTGCCTTGTGCACCATGTGAGGGTAAATTGCTTATCATTAATGGAATTAATAGTTTATCGTAATTGAATCCTATATCTGATTGAACAGTATTTGTTATTATTGGACACCTTGTGAGGACTTGTTTCCTAAAAGTGTTCTGTTGATAAACTGACTATTCCGTTCTGGCCATGAACTTTCACTGTCTTGTTTGTTGTCATCCTGATTGGTTTCGTAATGTATATTGTTGTTTGGCTTTACTGTCTTTTATTAGTTTGTTCCGTATATCGTTGTTCTGCCATGTTGGCAATTGATTGATTGATCGAACTAAAAGATTTGTACAAGAGAATTATTAGGCTAAGTGCCTTGCCAAGCTGTTATGCTTGAGACAGTGTTATTGCCAAGCTGATATGCTTGAGCTAGTGTTATTGTCGAGCTGTCATGCTCGAGCCAATGTTAATATTGAAATGATATGATTGAATTTTCAATTGTTACAAAGGTATATGGGTATTCTGATATACATGATATGCTTATTTTATTAAGTTGCATATGTGATTGGGTTTGCTATTCTTAATTGTACTTTGCTCAAGGAAGGCTAGAGTGGTTTCCTAGTCTAGATTGGGCTGATGTCCTAGGCCATACGAGCCGGCGATAAATTTCTTTCGAATTGGAATCAGTTGAGATGTCCCTAAATCTCCCGAATAGGATCGGAGAAATTCCTCTCGACTGTGATCGGTTGAGATGTCCCTAAACCTCCCGAGCAGGATCGGTTGAGACAGCCATGCCGATGAGCCAATGGTCACAGTCTCTGAACTAGCAGTAACTAATTGTTAGAAAATGTTCTTGATCTGGCATTCATGCTTTTCTTGTTTATTCATGCCAGTAGTGCTCTATTAAATTACTGATTCTTCGACAGATCCTTGTACTGGTACTTATTATCCCTTACCAAGTCCTTAAGACTCACCCTCGTGTGTCATTTGATTTCTCTCAGGCAGGAATGAGATATGGTACGCTGATCAATGGCAGAACTCATAATGGTATGATTTGTAATAGTATTTTGGTGAATGCATGTATATATATATATATGAATTCACTATTGTTTATCTTGGGTTAGAGATGTTGTAATATGTTAGGTTGAATTAAGATTTACGGCATGTATGTTCTGATCCTGGAGATGACATTTCGGTCTTAAGTACTGTTGAAACGTTAGTATGGTATGTAGCACTCTAATATTAATTTCGCATTTAAGTTTGAAGCATGCTGTGAATTGTTGTTGTCTATTGGAGATATTTAAAAATTTTTATGGACCTATCAGATACGATGTTTGCATGCTAAGGGACTGAAATAAGTAGCGTCCCAGCTTGTGGGCTATACCCCAAGTGGGGTGCTACAACGAGAGTATTATATATTATTAATTAGTTTGTTTATTTTGACAAAACTTAAATTATCAACTACTTTACTTATATAAAGTTTTAAATTGTTCTTTGAATAAAGAAGTATAGTTAAATTAAAAATAAAAATATCAAATTTTTGTCATGAAAAATTAACCTTAATATTTTTATCTAATTAACTTATTCACCTTTAAACATACGCTTATTAGATAATATCAGTGTGTCTACTTCGTGTATCTTTTTTTATCATACCATGACAAAAATTATTTTTAGTTATTAAAATTATCAAAATATAAATTATTAAAATATAAAATACACACATATTATATAAATGGGTATTTTATTTAGTAATAATTTTTAAGTCTTTACTTAGATATACGTGATTTTGTGTGTATATATACATGTACGTACTTAATCTATCTATGGATAGAGAAATGAAATACTTTTTAGAAAAATATTATAAATATAAGTAAATGTTCAATTAATTGTAGTATACATATCGAGTATAATTTAGTAAATTTCATATAAAAATGCATATTTAGTAAAAAAAATTTATTAAATCTAATAAGTGAATTCTGTATAAAAATGCATAATTTTTTCTTCATTTATTTGATAGAAAAATTGGATTAATTTCAACTACCTAGCAAAATAATATACTTCAAAAACTCGCATTGTTAAAAGTACATTATTCAAATATAAAACATACAAAATAATCTTTTTTAATAGAGAAATCAAAAGAATTGCAATAAAAAGATAGTGAAATACAAATTTAATAACCACATACATTTTGAATTATAAATTTTGTGATGAGGTAAAATATTAATTCTATGATTATGGATATTTTGGACATTTATGACAAATAAAAACCTATCATTATGAATATTTGAAATTATTCTTTGAGGTAGAAATTAATTCTACAATTATGGAGAAATAAAATTAGATTAAGTTCTAAACAGATAAGTTGTTATATGAATTCTTAATTTAGTTAAAACTTTAGAATTGTGATCAATAAAATATGCTATGTGTAATTATTTAGATTAAATATAGTGAATTGGTGTTTCAAATAATTGTGTAATTTAGACCAAAAGATGAACTTTTAGAGTTTTGAGTTTTTTAGGTTAAATTTTGTTGGTTTTTAATTAATTTATTAACTTTATTTTAAAATAATAAATTTATTTCTTATAACAAAAATATCATTTTGTACCATCCAAAATTACAGTACAACTTTTTATATCATCAAATTAGTTTAAAGTGTCTGTAATGATGTAATTTTATCTTAGATAAGTTTAAATTCAGAAAGGTACTTATAAGTATCAAATTAGATACTCCCATCACAAAATTCATCCAATAAATTTAACTTTGACAAGATTAACACACCAATCTTTTATTTATTTTTTTATGTAAATTTTGTTATTTAATAATTATTTTTTTCTTTTATTTACACTCTACTATAATTCTATATTTTTATTTTTTATTGTTACTTAATTATGTCATATCTTGCCCCGATTTGCATAATAGAGAAAATGCATTTTTAGCCTCCTCGAAAAAATAATTTGTGGTTTACCCCCTTGTTAAAAAAAAAAGTTGAAATACCGCCTTGTGTTTTTAAAAATGAGTGAAAACCCCTCTGAGACCATAAGTGGAGTGCACGCGCACAAAAGTGCGAGTGGTTGTGATTTCTTATAGATAAAATAACTATTATGCCATTCGTATATCAACCGTTGGATCTTTTTTTCACAGGGGGGTAAACCACCTATTTTATATAACACAGGGGGTTAAAAAGATTTTAGTCCTATATATGTGTTATAAATAATTATATATGTAATTTTATAAGGGCAAATTAGGTTTTACCCCATATGAAAATAGAAAAGAGCAAAAAATCCCCTTATGAAAAAAAAAAAGGCAGTTCCCCCCCTTATGTTTTTAAAAAAATAGCAAATTACCCCCTTCCAATCGGCAGTGCAAATCACGAGCGGAAAGTATGCTTGGTTTAGGGTTTTTCTCATTGAAGTGTCAATTTTTCCATTGAATATCAACCGTTGGATCCATTGAAAAAAAATTGACAGATCAGATTATTTCTATTTATAAAAAAAATATAAAATATAAAATATATTTATATATATACCTACAAATACATATTTATATATAAAATATATGTATATATTATATATACATATTTATATACATTTACATAAACTCACCCCTTGCAACCCACCTACGTCGCCGCTGGCCACCAGCGAACTTTGCCACAGCGGCTGCCTCCTGCGAGCAGCGGCATGGCTGCATTTGCCAGCGGCCGCATAGGAGGCCTCCATGGCCATGTTTTGCAAGCGGCCTCCATGGTCACGTTTGCAGGCACCCATGTAGGCCATCTCTGCAAGCGGCGGCCTCGATGGCCGCCACTATAGAGGTGCAGCCTCCATTGCCGCCTGCAAACGCAGCCATGGAGGCTGCCTCTGCGGATGCCGCAGAGGAGGCCTCAATGGCCGAGTTTTGCAGGCGGCCAGAACTCGGCCATGGAAGCTGCCTCTCAAAATGCAGCCATGGAGGTTGCGGCCATGGAGGCCACCTCCATGGCCACATTTGCAGGTGGCCATGGAGGCCACTTCCGAGGTTCGAGAGCAGCGGCCATGGCCGCCACTCTAGTCGCGGGTGGGGTGGGGGATATTATATATAATATAATAAATTGTTTATTTATTAATATATATTATGTGTAAATATATGCATAAATATATTTATGTATTTACAATGTATTATATATTTACGTATTTATAATATATTTATGTTTATTATATTATATATTTATATTTATATATATAAATAAATAAGAACAAATTAGAAAGATGAAAATAAAAAAAATTAAAAATAGTTTTTAAATTTTAAAATAAAAAAATGGTATAAAAGAGAAGAAAAAGATATACAAAGATATATTTAAAATGAATAAATAAATAAATAAATAAAATTGAAAAAATATAAAATCATTAGGGGTAGTATAGCCTTTACGTATTGAAATTAGGACAAAATTGCAGCAAATCATGAGGAGAGGGTGGTGTGCCTATTTTTTAAAATCACAAGGAGGTTCGTCGCCTTTCTTTTTTTTTTTCATAAGGGGTTTTTTTTGCTCTTTTCCATTTTTACAGGGGGGTAAAATGCAATTTGCCCAATTTTATAAGCATATGTGATTTTATATGTACATGTATATACTTTTTTATAAATATTATATAGTAATTTGATTTATATAATTATGTTATACATTTTATAAATATGAAATTATTTAGTTTTGATAATTACATATATATGTGTATGTATATATAATTATATATATATGTATGTATATATAATTTTATAAATAATAAATAGTATTTAATATAAATATATATATGTTATGAATAATTTTATATGCATATATGTATATATATACTTTTATATATATGTGATTATATATATGCATGTATATAATTTTTTATATAATTATATAGTATTTGATTTATATAAATATATATAAAATTATTTAATTTTAGATTAAACAAAAAGAAAAAATATATATATTATATATATATGTATATAGAGATGTCATAAATAATTATATATATATAGATATGTCACAAATAATTATATATATATAATTTTTTAAATAATTATATAAATATTAAATAGTATTTAATTTATATAAATATGTTATATATTTCATAAACATAAAATTATTTAATTTTAGATTAAACAAAAGAAAAAGAAATATATACATATATATATATATAGATAGATATGTTATAAATAATTTTATATACATATTTGTATTCCGCATATGCGTATTTATATAATTTTTTATATATGTATGGATATATAATTTTATAAATATTAGATAGTATTTAATGTATATATATATCTTATGTATATTATAAATACATAAGATATTTAATTTAGATTAAATAAAAGAAAAAGAAAAATATAAGGATACAAAGTAATTATATATATGAGGGTATTTTCATCCTTTCAATATAAAATTCAACTCAAATAAAGGGAAGGGGGCAGTGATTCAAATTTTAAAAACGTAAGGGGGAGTTTCACCCCCTTTTTTTTTCACAAGGGGTAAACCGCCTATTTCATATAACACATGGGGTAAAAAGATTTTAGCCCTTGCATAACATAACAATGCTTCTTTTTTTTTTTTTTTTTGTATTTAAAACTTATTGAAGTTTATGTGAACAACGCTATTCAATAAATCATTTAGCACATAAACTTTTAATAATTTTTTCATAACACATGTTTATACTCTTTTTGTTTTTTTATTGTAAATTAATTAGGAATCCTTCTATTTATTTAAATATTTCATTAGTTTTATTAATAATTTTCTTAATATTTATTTAAAAAATTCAAGTTTTTTATGATCAGCTTATGATAGTAATTTTTATATTATTTAGCATATTACAACGCATGAATCTTTTGATAAATTCAATTAATTACATTTTCGTATATTCATTTTTAATACTATTTTAAAATATTTTTTTATACATATAAAAATTTGTGTTTGGTTAATGAATTTTATCTTACTGTTATTTGGATTGCAACTCATTGTTTTCCTTATATAAAAAAATTATTGATACTTCATATTTGAATAATGTATTTCAATTTTTCAAATATCTGAAAATTACAATATTTGCAAAGCAGTTGAAGTTATTTCAATTAAATACTATATATTTTACAAGGAATTTATATTAAATTTATTAGTGCTATGTGATTTATCCATAACTTTGCATATTTATTTTACTTAGCTGAATTTTTACTTATATTTGTAATCTTTTTCACTAAAAAAAATTATTTATCTACCAACAAATAAATAAGATATATAAAAAACTATGTGTATATAATTAGAAAGTTAAAATTGATTGTTAACTAAAATACTCTTTTAAATAATTAATATATATATGTTCCATGATTTAATAACTTATACTTATTTTGATAATTTTAACTATTAAAAATAATATTTCATACCTTGACATGATGAAATATATGGAGTAAACACATTTAAACTATTTAATAAGTGTGAGGGTAATACAATATTAAATTTATTTTTATCGAAAGACTTAATTTTTTTATTTTTCATTTAATTATACAGTTTTTATCAAAATTTTCAAGATTTGTTTGAACAAAAAAATTCATAACTAAGTTATTTTGAAATAAGTAACTAATTTTTCATATTTAATAGATTTTTTGTGTATTTAAATAGATGTAATCACTTTTTTTTAATTAAAAATAAATTATCGAATTAATTTTGTGTCTTAGTTAAATAATTATTTTCTTAGTACTTAGAATTTTTTAATATAAGTCTCTAAATAAATTATATTAAATATATTTCAGAAGGTAAGAAAATTTTAACAATCATAATTACTTTTTTAATGTCTTGCTTTGCTTAAAAAACTTTACAACTTATTCATTTCTTTTGACAATAATAGGCACCTGTTAATATGGAATATTAATCATTTTCTTAGTAAGATTTATAATTTGTACAAATGAATTTTTTTTCAAATTAGTTAATATGAAAGCCCTAAATTTATCAAAGTTCGTAAATTTTAATTATTTAAAAAAAAATCTTTTTTGTATATACGAAATACTTCTGTACAAAATCATATATAAAAAATAACTAACAATTTAATTTGAATTTTTATTATGTTAGATATAAAAAATTACTTCCAACACCTATCAACTCTTATTTTTATTTTTGTACTGTCAAAATTTTGAACTAAAAGCATTTATCAATTATTTGAAGTAAATTTTTTCATTAAATCATACGTTCATTTTATACTTAATAAGAATTTTATTAGACACTAATATAGTTTATATTTTGAGTTGAATATTGAAAATTTATTTATTATTGTATGATCATCTACATATTATTTGTGAATTATTTGATAATTTGAAAGTGATAAAACAACTCCGTAAACAAAAATAAATTCTATAAGTACTGAAAAATATTTTAGTTTTAAAAATATCACAATATAAGTTAATTTTATAGATGAAATACAAAAGAAATTATATATTTACCCTATCGACAAATAGTTAACATTTGTAATGTCTCAACTGTTATGAAAATCGTTAGTATGAGTTATCAAGAGATCATATTGGAAGGTTTTATATCTAAAAAATAGGGTGAATAGCGATTTACCCCTTTGTGAAAAAAAAAAGGGGTGAAATGCCCCCTTATGTTTATAAAATTTGGATCACTTCCTCCTCCCATGTACTTCTGTTCAATTTTGAGATGGGTAAACAAAAATGCCCTCAGATAAATAAGAGCCCCTCCTCTCTCCAATTTGCAACTCAAATTTCCTGATCTGCAAAACTCAAATTTGAAAATGATTCCGCAAACCCTAGCTCTTCGGCAGATTCAAAGTTTTTCTACAATCCTCAGAGCATAAGTTAAAATACAAGTGAGAAAAGGAATTCCCAATCACCGAAGGAGGGATTTACAAAGCTTCTGAATGGAAGAGAGATCGAGGTGGGTAACGATTTTGGACGGAGAGGGGCAATAGTCAAATAAGCTTTACACGAGGAAGTTGGACAAGGTATGTGTTTGGAACACCTAAAATTACGGATAATGTGTTGACTTAATATTTATTTACCTTTTATTGAAGCGACAATTGAGTGTATGGAATGGTTGTAAATATGTCTAGCAAGTGTTCGTGAGATTTTTCTTGGGTTTGGATAAAAGATTCACTTTTGTTCGATTTTGTCATCGATGTGATGTGTATGTGAGGTGTGTGTCTGATATTAATATTTGTTGGTGGGAGGTTTGTAACACCCTAAAATTCGGTAATTTTTGGAAAATAAGAATTTAGAAAATCAAGATATTGGTTGATTGGATTTTAGGGCTCGAAAAATAAATAAAAAGGATTTAATTGTAAGAAAATGAAAAGTTTTGGGGTCGAATCACAATTTGAGAAGACTTCATTGGACCATTTTTATAAATTTTATGGGTTTGCATGAAATTAATTTAGGTCAAAGGGACCAATATAGGGCACTAACAAAGTTCGGGGTCAAAAGGAAAGACTTTGAAATGCTGGAGGATGTAACTGTAAGCTGGGCCACAATTTTGGGGGTGAAACTGCAAATTTGAAAGTTGGGCTTTAAATAGCAAATCAGCCCCTTTCTTTTTCTTTTTTCTTTTCCATGCACCACCGTGAACTCCCTCTCGGGCGATCCTTCTCTGGCAAACCAAACCTTAGCATATTTGGTATCATTTTCTTTCTCTTGTCGTATAGAACACGAAAATACTACTTTCACCCATAACCCATCAGCGAGGAGGCCAAAAATTAAGATAAAAAACTCAGCAACAACGGAGCTTGGCGGGTTCATCGTTTCGGCAACTTTTTACGGCGGACCAAGGTATAGTTCTAACAGGCTCATCTCGAGGATCACACCGGTAGCTTCAGCTTCTCAAACGGACCACTGTGGATAGAGGAACTGGGCGAAAATAGAGCAGTGATATTAGTGGCGATATTTCAGTTTTCTTGCCAAATGATGTCGGAATCAAAAATTGATTGAGGGGTTTGGTTTTTGGAGCTGAATCGCATCTTCTGGTGGTCAAGGTGACCAACTCCAGTGGCAGCGGCAACAGAACAGTTTGCTCGTCTTGTTGCGGTGATTACATGCACATAAGCTAATCGTGCATTCGAAGCTTCAATGAAAAGATATTGGGTAAAACGAGAAACTTGTGTTAAAGTTGTATGCATGTGTATGTATATGCCTCCAAATCTTACGATGTATTTTATAAGTGAGGAATATGCATGATTTGATCGAAAATATTGAGATATTCGTAGAATTACGTAAGTTAATAGATTAGGATTTTGTCATATCGCATAATAATCTTGATAATTAAGTTAATTAGGTGGAGAAACCCGTATTTTAATAGATCAGGATTTTGTCATATTGCATAATAATCTTGATAATTAAGTTAATTAGGTGGAGAAACCCTCATTTTATGAATTTGGAACCTAAGTGGCGATAAGTATTTTAATTGAGATGATACAGAACCAAGATTTGGTTCATGCATGTACCATTACAAGTTAGTAAACTTGAATTTGTACTATCATGTGATAAATTTGAGATAAATTGGGATTTTTAAGGATTCCACCAATCTGGCACCTCTTGTACCTATTGATTTTCTTGATAAACCCCTGTGAGGGTTGGTATTGAATTGATTACCGCACTCTGTTAATTATTGTTACCCCTATGAGGGATCTGTCAATTGGTTCTTGTTTTGTATGACCTTATTTATATCGTTGTACTCATTAGGTTCTACTAATTTGATATCTGTCTTGATTAGTGTTGTTGATTATCAAACCCTGTGAGGTTCTCTTGATTTGAAATTGATTGCTATTTTATCCATTTTTCTTGAAACTAACCATTTACAATCTAACATTATGAAGTTATCTGAATTTGTAAATTCTATTTGAAATTGAATCGTACGCCCAAGTGGCTTGTGGTTTTAAAACTGTTTTGATCACAAATTGAATTAACCATTTTGGCGCCTAGATATTGCTCTGTTTGATTCGACTTGTTTGCCGTATGTTTGTTCTAGTTGATTTGTCTGAGTCTGTTTGGTATGCTATTATTTGTTCTATTAGTAATTGTTATGTACCAAGCTGCTATGTTGGGGTAAGTTGGTTCGATTGGTTTGTTCTGTTAGCAATAAGTTACGTACCAAGCTAATATGCCTAGGTAAGTTATATACCAAGCTGATTTGCCATGGTAAGTTATGTACCAAGCTGATATACTTAGGTAAGTTATATACCAAGCGATGCTTGGGTAAGCTTTATACCAGGTTGCTATGCCTGGGTAAGTTTAGTTTGAATGGTAAGTTCTATACCAGGTTGTTATGCTTGGGTATGATTTGCAAGTTTTGTACAAGGTTACTATGCTTGGGCAAGTTTAGTTTGATTGGCAAGTTTTGTACAAAGTTACTATGCCTAGGTAAGTTTAGTTTGAATGGTAAGTTCTGTACCAGGTTGTTATGCCTGGGTAAGTTCAGTACCGGGTCGATAAGCCTGGGTAAGTCTTGTACTAGGTGGTTATGCCTGGGTAAGTTCGGTTTGATTAGTATAAGTTTGTTCTTATATGCTTAGGTAAGTTTTGTACCAAGTCAATATACTTAGGTAAGTTTTGTACTAGGTTGTCATGCCTGGGTAAGTTTAGTTCGGTTTGATTGGGTATGTTTAGTTTGGTTTGAATGGGTAAGTTTAATTCGGATTGATTAGTATAAGTTTTGTACCAGGTTGTCATGCCTGGGTAAGTTTAGTTTGGTCAGATATAAGATTGTTAAGATGTTTGATTGTATTATGATCGTTCGACTGTATCCTGATAGATAGACTGATTTCGCACTGTCTGACCATTTCTTGACCATTTGACTGTATCCTAATATGTTTCTGTTTGAACTATTAAACTATGATTTGTTGAGTTGATTCGTCCTCAATAGATCCCCATTGCATGTCATTACAATTATCCCTCACTAAGTCCTTTAGACTTACACCCCCCAGTTTATCTTTGATTTTCTCAAGTAGGATCAGGTGATGGACTTGGATTTCAGTCTTAGATCAGTGAATGAAATTTTGCACTAGAATGGATGTGTGTATATATATATGGGTTCCCTTGAATGCTAAGCCTTATCTTAGAAATGTTGTGATATGTAAAATGAAATTACGACTCAAGGCATGTAAATATTATGTTGGATGTTATAAGACCTTTGATGGTATGTGCTTAGTATTTTGATGAGGTTGTTAAGTTTGAAATCCGCTGGTATATGTCTTTGATAAGTTTTGAAAAAATTTTCTGATAGGATATTGACTGTATTGCTTATTTATGGATTAAGATTTAAGTCTGAACTGGAGTGGGGCCTCAGCTTAAATGCTATCCTGAGTGGGGGTGTCACAGAGGGGTATCAGAGCTTGGGTTTGGAAAGCCCGAGCAAAGCTAGAATATAATCCTCGGATATGGAACTCTTGAACAGTGAATTAAGCTTGACTATGGAAATGTTTAAGATATGAATCAGTTAAAGGATATCGAAGCCTAGGTTATCAATGACTTAGGCACTGAATATCATTTAGGTATTTTCGGGATTTGTGACTGACCATTTGTTTAGGTTGGTTTGAGTAAGAATTTTAGATATTATATGCATTTAGGAAACTTATATGCGATTTAAGGAATGAAGATGAATTTGATTAGTTGATTTTAGTGAAATGAGTTGCTTACTGTAGGAGGTCTTATTGTTCATCGTAGAATGATTAAGGATTGTGTTTTTAAAGGTTTGAATCAATTTTATTTAACTCTTCTTTTTCTTTTGTTTTGGAAGCTTAGAAGAATTGGTAGAGTTAATGGCGCCTCAAGAAGGTTCTTATGTACCCATTCCACTTAGGACTGGACGAAGGGAAAGACCTCCAGGGCGACGGGCTCCAAGTTGAGAGACAACTGCTTACTCTCAAGCCACGCAGGAAGAAGTAGTTGCACAAACCCCTTTAGTGGGTCAGCTAGCAAACCCCGTGGGTCAAGAGAGACCGAGATTGAGACAACAAGACCAACAACTAGGTGGTGAAGCAGGAGTCGTTAATGAGGAGATTGAGGATCGGGTGTCGGAACGATTTCTTCATTTTAATCCCCTGAAGTTCTCAGGAGGCCTTGATGATAGAAAGGCCGAAGAATGAATTGAGAGTTCAAAGAATATTTTTGAAACACTACGTTATCCAAATAAGCGATAGTTTCGAATTGCCACATTCTTTCTGAAAGGTTTCGCTCGAAGTTGGTAGAAGATGATTGAGCGTATATGGACAATTGAAGGAATCTACCGAACTTAGGAAAATTTTACCCAAGATTTTAGGAGTAAGTATATATCGAAAGTGATGAAGCAAGCAAGAGAACGAGAATTTATAGACCTTATACAGGGGGCACAGTCTGTTAGTTAGTATGAGGCTACTTTTAGCCAGCTGTTACAATATGCTCCCTACATACAAAATAATGAAGGTGTCGCATGACGATTTATGCAAAGGTTACGGCCGGAATTGAGATAGGGTTTAGCCATTGTGATATGATGAATTTCAACCAAGCAGTAAGCAAAGCACTGCAAGTTGAATCAAAGCTGCAAGAAATCTAAAAGATTAAGGGTAGCGACTGATAGGAAAAGGATGCACCTTGAAGGGTAGAGTAATATCGGAAGAAAACAACCGAAGCTTCAGGTTAGAAGCACTGCCCAACAAGCCCTTCAATCTAGCGAGATAGCTAATTTGACTCAAGAGAAAGCGCCAACACAGTGCGGGTTTTGTGGATCACATTACCATGAGGAGTTAAACTGTTGGAGAAAATAGGGTAGATGTATGGGCCGTGGAAGTGACCAACATTTCCTGAAAGATTTCCCCAGAAGGAGAGGCCTAACATCTACAGAAAAAGGAAGACAGGTGGCAGGAGCTGGTGGAAGACCGAATGTACAAGCTCGTGCCTATGCCCTGATGGGAGAAGAAAGTACCGAATCCTAATGAAGTGACATAAGGTATGGTCTCCAATTTTTTTTGAAATCCATGATAATGTCTTATATGATCCTAGTGTTTTACATTCCTTCATATCTATCTTATTTCCTGGAGAACTAAATATGTAACTCGAGACCATGGCTCATCAAATAGAAGTTAAACACACTTAGGAATAGGATTGCAGAGATAAGTGCAGTCCGAATTACAGGATGAAATGCGATGAACCCAAACCAAGGATATATGGATGTTGAAGTAGAAGGAAAAAGTTGGAGATTCTAAGGAGTTTGAGTTCAATACTGATATTCGAAGTATTCCACTGTTCCGTAAGATATTATGTGTGCCGGAAGAAGTGGAAGAGAGATTGTTAGTAAGGCACGCAAGTCAAGAGATACGATGCGTTCGAGAGGCATGAAGAATGCATTAAAACTTGAAGAAGCAATCTTAGCAGAATGTAGTGAAGAGAAAATATAGATCGACATACCAAATCTACTTATTTTCTACCAATCAGAACAGTACTCAAATGAAAATTTGGAGACCAGATTCTTTTAAAGGAGAAGAGTGTAACACCCCAAAAATTTAGTAATTTTTGGAAAATAAGGATTTAGAAAATCAAGATATTGGTTGATTAGATTTTAGGGCTTGAAAAATAAATAAAAAAGTTTTAATTGTAAGGAAATGGAAAGTTTTAGGGTCGAATCACAATTTGAGAAGACTTGATTGGACCATTTTTATAAATTTTATGGGTTTGCATGAAATTAATTTAGGTCAAAGGGGCCAAAATAGGGCACTAACAAAGTTCAGGGTCAAAGGGAAAGACTTTGAAATGTTGGAGGACGTAACTGCAATCTAGGCCAGAGTTTTGGGGGTGAAATGGCAAATTTGAAAGTTGGGCTTTAAATAGCAAATCAGCCCCTTTCTTCTTCTTTTTTCTTCTCCATGCACTACCGTGAACTCCCTATCCGGCGATCCTTCTCTAGAAACCCAAACCTTAGCATATTTAGTATCATTTTCTTCCTTTCGTCGCTTAGAACACGAATATGCTGCTTTCACTCAAAACCCATCAGCAAGGCGGCCAGAAATTAAACTCGAAAACTCAACAATAGTGGAGCTTGGCGGGTTCGTCGTTCTGGCAACTTTTTACAACGGAGCAAGGTACAGTTTTAACGGGCAGAGCTTGAGGATCACGCTGGTAGCTTTAGCTTCTCAAACAGACCACCGTGGATAGAGGAATTGGGAAAAAATTGAGCAGCATCATTAGTGGCGAGATTCCAATTTTTCAGCCAATTGACTGTCCAAATGACGTCGGAATCAAAAATTGATTGAGGGGTTTGATTTCTAGAGCTCAATCGCATTTTTTAGTGGTGATGGTGACCAACTCCGATGGTGGCGCCGACATAACTATTTGCTTGTGTCGTCATGGTGATTACATGCACGCAAGCTGATCGTGCATTCAAAGCTTCGATAAAAAGAGATTGAGTAAAAATGAGAAACTTAAGTTTTGTATGCATGTGTATGTATGTGCCTCCAAACCTTATGGTGCATTGTATAAACGAGAAATACGCATGATTTAATCAAAAATATTGAGATACGCATAGAATTACATAAGTCAATGAATCCGAATTTTGTCATATTGTGTATAATCTTGATAATTAAGTTAATTAGGTGGAGAAACCCTTATTTTCTGAATTTGGAACCTAAGTGGCGATAATTGGGTCAATTTAGATGGTATAGAACCTAGATTTGGGTCATGCATGTACCATTATAAGTTTAGTAAACTTGAATTTGTATTATCATGTGATAAATTGGGATTTTTAAGGGATATATACCATCGTTATCGAATTAGTATGTTGTGGCAAGATCAATTGGATGATTTAGGACCCAATTATATATTCCTTTACAGAGATCGGTGCTATTAGCATGTCTTTATTGAGTTTAGCCGATTAAGTATCAATTTTAGGTCATTAATTTGCATAAATGTGATTATATGATCGAATGAGGATATTGACTTTGGACCTATTCTTTTGGATTAGGTAACAACGAAGTGGGTCCCACAGGTCAGTAGGCGGCAACAACATTTCTGAAACCACGAAGGTGAGGGTCTATCAATCTGGCACCTCTTGTACCTATCAATTTTCTTGATAAACCCCTGTGAGGGTTGGTATTGAATTGATTATTGCACTCCGTTATTATTATTACCCCTATAGGGGATCTGCCAATTGCTTCTTGTTTTGTATAAGCTTATTCCATATCATTAAACCCATTAGGTTCTGTTGATTTGATATTAGTCTTGATTATTGTTGTTCATTATCGAACCCTATGAGGTTCTCTTGATTTGAAACTGAATGGTATTTTATCCGTTTTTCTTGAAAATGACTATTTTCAATCGAACTCTATAAAGTTCTCTGAATTTGTAAATTCTATTTGAAACTGAATCGTATGCCCGAGTGGCTTGTGGTTTTAAAACGGTTTTGATCACAAACTAAATTAACCGTTCTGGCACCCATAACTCTCATTGTCTATTGGTATTGTTCCATTTTATTCGACCTGTTTGCCATGTGTTTGTTCTTGTTGATATGTCTGAGTCTGATTGGTTTGCTATTGATTCGTTCTGTCAGCAATTGTTATGTACCAAGCTGTTGCGCTTGGGTAAGTTAGTTCGATTGGTACGTCATTGGTTTGTTCTGTCAGCAATAAGTTACGTAACAAGCTGATATGCGTGGTTAAGTTATGTACCAAGTTGATATGCTATGGTAAGTGATGTACCAAGCTGATATACCTAGGTAAGTTATGTACTAAGCGATTCTTGGGTAAATTTTGTACTAGATTGTCACACTCGAGTAAGTTTTGTACCAGGTTATCATGCTCGGGTAAGTTCTGTACCAGGTTGTTATGCTTGGGTAAGTTTAGTTGGAATGGTAAATTCTATACTAGGTTGTTGTGCTTGGGTAAATTCAGTTTGATTGGCAAGTTCTGTAGCAGATCAATAAGCCTGGGTAAGTCTTGTACCAAGTGGTTATGTCTAGGTAAGTACAATTTGATTTGTATAAGTTTGTTTTGATATGATTAGGTAAGTTTTGTACCAAGTCGATATACTTGGGTAAGTTCTGTACCAAGTTGTCATGCCTTGGTAAGTTTAGTTCGATTTGATTGGGTATGTTTAGTTCGATTTGAAAGGTTAAGTTTAATTTGGATTGATTGGTACAAGTTTTGTACTAGGTTGTCATGCCTAGGTAAGTTTAATTCGGTTTGATTGGTATAAGTTATGTACCAAGTTGTCATGCCTGGGTAAGTTTAGTTCGGTCTGATTGATATAAGATTGTTCTGATGTTTGACTGTATTTTGATCGTTCGATTGTATCCTAATCGATAGACTAATTTCGAACTGTCTAATCATTTTTTGACTGTTTGACTGTATCCTAATATTTTTCTGTTTAAACTGTCAAACTATGATTTGTTGAGTTGATTCTTCCTCGATAGATCCCCGTTGCATGTGATTACAATTATCCATCACTATGTCCTTGGGACTTACCCTCCTTCCCCCCCATTTATCTTTGATTTTCTCAGACAGGATCAGGTGATAGACTTAGATTTCAGTCTTGGATCGGTGAATGAAATTTTGCAATAGAATGGATGTGTATATTCATATGGGTTCATTTGAATGCTAAGCCTAATCTTAGAATTGTTGTGTATGTAAAACGGAATTACGACTCAAGGCATGTAAATATTATGAGACCTTTGATGGTATGTATTTTGTATTTTGGTGAGGTTGTTTAAGTTTGAAATCCACTGCTATACGTCTCTAATAAGTTTTGAAAATTTTTTCTGGATTAAGATTTTAGTTTGAACTGGAGTGGCGCCTCAGCTTAGGTGCTATCCCGAGTGGGGGTGTCACAAGGTTGGTGGTCCCTTATGAGAGGAAAGAAGTAATACCCCACATTCTGGGACAAAAACTTGAATAGTATTTGGGACCCTTTTTTTTAATTTTTTTTTTGGTGAATTTTTTCCTTCTGAGATGGAATTTTGCTGACTTTATTTATTTCGCTTTCCATGATATAGTTGCTGATGTGTTTGTTCATGTAGTTGTTAGTAAATTTTGTGCTTAATTCTTTATGAGTTATTTGCTAATTATTTGTTGATGTATTAGGTGAATTATTGTGTTAATTACTGTTGAGTTATTTTCTGTAAATATAGATACAATGTTGCATGAGGTCCACATGTTGGGAGGGGGGGAGTTTGTATACGTGGAGAGCAAAGTTGAATGCAAGGGAGGTGAGAAGCATATAATTAGCAGTGTTGACTTAGATTTCATTGGGATGGAAGAATTGTATTGTGTGCTTACAAGCATCACTGGAAGTGAGAGTTGTAGTTGCCTCTTCTTCTACTGTGTGCCTGGTTTTCCACTGCGCATAGGGCTGAGGAATATTAGTTTGAAAGCAATCATGGAAATTGCAGACATGGTTTCATATTATGAATGTGTAAGCATACTTATTGTGATCTATGTAGAGAATGCGCCCCCTCCAATGGTTGTGATAGACACTCTAGGGTTTGTGGCACCTTATGACAAGAATCCAGTGCAATGGAGGGTATTGAAAAATATGCTGGCTTAATTTATCCTACCATCTTAAAAAAGATCATCGAGCAGCACAAAGTAGCTAAGAATTGATAGACAAGATGGTGTGGAGAAGATGAATTTGAAGTGGACAACTTTATTGATAAGTATATTGTTGACCTGGCTAATGACACTTGCGCATGTGGTATGTTCCCATTGAATGGATACCCATGTTATCATGCATATGCCACCATTTTTGAGAAGCGAGGCAAGATTGAAGATCATGTCAATACTTATTACAGAGTGGAGTTGTATAGAAAAGTTTATTAATTCAGGATCCATGGTGTTCTTGGCCAGAAGCATTACATCAAGACAACTTTTGAGCTATTGAGGCCCCTATCCTTGAAAAAGAAAATGGGAAGACCTAAAAGGTTGAGGAGGAGAGGACCAGATGAGGTATAGAGGAGCACTTAAACAAGAAAAGGCTTGACTCATACCTATAAGAGATGCTTGCAAACAGGCTATAACAGAGTTACTTGCAAGAATCCTGTGTATCCTAATTCTAAACTATATAAGGTATGTCATTATATACATGTTTAGTTTATTACTATTTTAATTTATTTCCTTCCTTTTTAATGTTCAATTCTCTTTACAGGGGGAACTTCTAATAGAAATTAATACTGAAGGTTCAAGTGCCCCTCCTGCCAGTCAAGCTTCTCCAACTAATGTCTAGCCTCCTCCTCCCTGCGTTCCTCAACCAAGAATGACAAGGGTAAGCAGTTCCTATTTATTTTTCATATAGTATGAATTGCTAGCAATTTACTCACTTTTATATTTAAAAACTTTACAAGCAGTCAACTTCTAGAGGTAGAGGAACATACCAAGGCTTCAGGAATGAAGCATTGCTTGGCAGACAATGCAGCAGAAAAAAGTCAAATAGATTAGGACCACATTCAAGAGTAGCTACATCAGGAGCAGCTCCAAGTGCATCAGCTCCAGCTCCTAGTGGATCAGGTTCCAGTGGGCCAGATCCAACTACTTCAGCTCCAATAAGTGCAACAATGGGTTCTGGATCTGAAGTTGGAAGTGTGCAAAGAAAAAGGAAATCAGTTGCATCTGATGTATTGGAAGGCCTTAGGGCAAGGGCATTGCAAAGGAGAAAAAAGAATTAGGAGATGTAAAGTTGTAATTTCTTGAATTTTTTTGAAGCCAAATGTAGTATTGAAACTGTAGTATTCTTCAACATCGATGCGTGCAGTATTTTGGAACATTTAGTATTGAAGCTAAATTTGTTGAATCTTTTTGGAAGGTTTAAGGCAGTAGAACTCCTTATGTATAAGTTTGCTTATAACAACTTTATGTTGGCAATGTTATTTTTGAGAATGTGTAAATGTTATTATAGTTATATTTCATAGTTGTTTAGTTCCTCAGTTTTGCTTGGTTATGGATTGCTTTTTGGTTGGTTTTTGATTGGTTTTGGATTGCTTTTTGGCTGCCTTTGGATTGCTGATTGGTTGGTTGCCTTTAGATTATTTTTATGTTGGTAAGGGATTGCTTTTGTGCGGTGGACCTATTTTTGCAGTTTCCTACAAAAATATAAGCCTTTCACCACCTTCTGTTTTTTAAATGAAGTGTTTAACCCCTTTCTGTTATATAAAGCGAGGAATACACCCCCCTTGAGTTGCTGATTTTTTCAACAATGACCATTAGAGGTACAAGCACATCAAGAAATTCTTACTAGAATGAAGAAATTCAAAGTTCTGTATTAACAGAAACATAATATTATATTGAAAGTACATTAAACTTACTAGAAATACATTGAAAATAGATAAACTGCTTCATGAAGATGTTGAAAATTAACATTGTTAATAAAACACCACATACAATCCAAGAAAAATGAACATAATTTTTAGGCATCTCGGACTCCATGTGTGTAGACACTCTTGACACAACTTCATCAATGTCAGGAACATTACTTTCTTCCATTATTGCACTTGTGTTCACTATTACTAGTGGGCTTATTGGAAGGCCAGTTGCTACCCACATAGCTTGCTGTGGATTACACCAACGAAAGAAGTTACATTGGTGCTTCGAACAAGAGTAGTACAACTTCCCCTTTGAAGGTTTCGTCTTAGATTGCACCACTCGAATTTCGGCTCGTGTATTGCATCCACATTCTGGAGTTTTCCCATACCTCAAGTCAAGGGTGACTTGCTTCTGTCCTTCTTTACTTTTATTCTTCACTCTTGTATTACATGAGGACTTTTTGTAGATTTTTAGGGTTTGAAAGGAATGAATAAAGAAGGAATGAAGAAGACGATGGAAATTAAAGGAATGAAATGGGAAAAGTGGAAAAAACAAAAAAAAAATATGGAAAAATATGATGGAGGGATAAAAATATAATTTCAATTGATAAAAGTCAGGAAAAACAATCCTATTTGCATAACAATGCACGTGAACATCACCTACAGCCTAAAGGTGGCAGGACAATTCATCAAAATAACAAGAGTAGGGCTTTTACCCCTTTTTTTTTCCCGAGGGGGTAAACCACCAAAATACATTTTCCGAGGGGGCTAAAAATACATTTTCCCTTAAAAGATGTATTAGTTTGTTTATTTATCATATTAAAATATGTATATAGTAAGTTCTATTGAATAAAATTTTCTACTCTACTTTTTAATTTCTTATTTTTCTCATTTATTTTTTCTAAATTTTACCATTTCAAAAAATTTACATATAATTTTAAAATTTAGATTAATTGGCAATGTTTCATATTCTGCAACTTATTCAAATATAAATTATCTTTAAATTTAATATCTTCAGTTGAAATATTCATTTCATGTTTTTTAATAACAAAGTTTATTTCTTAAAATTTTAAAAAAAATATTGTTTTGCAATCAAATGAAATAAAATATATATTATTATAGAATATATTTCGAATATTAAACTTAATTCTTATTGCATTACATTGGGCACATATTAGTATTTTTTCTCTTTTAAATCACTAGTGTTTTAGTATTTTTCTGTTACCTATTTGTAAACACATGACTCACATCAGTTTTGTTATGTACATTTGCCTCTTTTCAATTGAGCATCAAAAAGAATATTTTGAATAGAAACTAAATTCTTGTAAAAGCTATATTCGCCAAAATGTAAAACATAATTGTAATATCTCATTTTCTATATTTCCTATTTTTGAGCTTTGTTAAAGATTGTGCTCTACCTTTGTTAAAGATTCTTGTTAATGATATTCCAAATACTTAGTTGGAAATATGAGCAAAGATTTAGTTCATTATTTGTTGATTCAGATAGAGATATGATGAAAGCACAAGTCCTTTAACGATAGGCATATACATCAGCTATGATGATACGGCTCAAAAGGTTAAGATGATAAATTTGCTTTATGAATATGTGCGTCACTAATCACTGGCCACCTGAGAGTATGTGTTCGTTTATTTTATTTATCATTTAGTTCATTCTTTTTGGACAAGGTTTTGCATCTAAAACCTACACCAAATTTCCCACAATGATAAGGTTTTGCTTTACGTTATGTTTGGATCAAGAAAATTAGTGTGGGAAAGGAAAAGGAAAATACAAATGTGTGAAAATTAAAGCATAGAATTATATGATTTGAAGCATGAGAAAAAATTTCTTCAACATTTTCCTTTTTAAAATTTAATATCCAAATATAGGGTTAATTTATGAGCTAACATCTCTTCAATATGCTCTAGAAGGTTCTTCTTTATGTGCATGTGTGCGTGTTTTTTTATGCATGCACAGAGAAACCTATATTGTGCACAGAAAACTTTTTGTAATTTTTAGGAAATGAATGGGTGCCTCCTAACAAAGTAATGTGATCGCTATGCAAAGAATGATGATAATATTAGTCCAACGAAAGAAGATGTAACGCTCGTCTCGGGATAGCACCTAAGTCGAGATACCACTCAATTCAATCTTCAATTGAACCCACAATACAAATCAATAGGCCCATAATAAAACCTTTCAAACTTATCCAAAATAGTAGCGGATTTCAACTTAAGCAAACTTTCACAAAACATTAACTAAAAACCTTAGATGATCCCGTAACATACAACACTGGTATTAACTACCAACCATCAATGGTCCCATAATATTCAACATACCATTTACATATCACAGATATTTAATTAAATCTAATATATCACATCATCTCTAGGGTATGCAAAATGTCCCAAAAGAACCCGAGGCATATACAATCGCTACTTGTTACAAAATGTGTTCGACAATCCAAGCTTGGAGTTCCAATTCATCCCTTAATCCTGTCTGAGAAAAATCAAAGAAATACGGGGGTAAGTCCAAAGGACTTTGTGAGGGATATTCATAATAATAAATGGTAAGGATTTGTCGAGGAAGAATCAACTCAACAGATCATAATTTAACATTCGATACAGGAACATATCAAGAAACAAGCATTAACAAGTCTGGTAAACAGACATTAACAGATTTAAGACTTCAAGTAGGCACTGGCTAGGGGTTGTAACTATCGGCTTGAAAGGCTATGTATTATCTCAACTGATTCTGCCTGGGAGGAATAGTCTATCTCAACCAATAACAATTCGGGAGGAGATGTAGACAACTCGTTCGGCTCAAACAACAACCCAACCTAAACAAGGAAGCTATACCATCCTTATTGTTCCATGAATAGGTCACAAACAATCGAGGTACGATCAAAACAAAATAATCCCAAATATCATATGCCGTCCAACAAATCAGAACATGATAGGCATATCAGATTCTCCTTGTACCAGCCAGTCAAATAGTCAATCAGACCATTGATTAATTAGTCGGGCATCAGTCGGTTAGTTAATCAGTTGGTCAATCAATCAATTAGTTAGACATATTCAAGCAAGATAACTTGACACATAGTAGATGCGTAGGAGTATCCCTGGCACACCGCCGATACTTAGGAGTGTCCCTAGCATATGGCTAATACCTAGGAGTTTCCCTAGCATATAAGTGATACCTAGGAGTATCCCTATTAGTAACAGTCGGTCAATTACTCAATCAGTCTATCAGTCAGACAATTACAGATATTTAGCAAGATCTCAAGCAAATATGATTTTAATAAATAATAGCAAGTACATAAACAGAAAACCTTCACAGGCTTATGAAACGAATATCAGATAAGGTATACAAAACAAGAACTAAAGTGATAGACCCTTACCTCTGTAGTCTCAGATACCTGCAACCTCAATTAGTAGTCTACTGGTCCGCGGGACCCATTCCTTCATCACCTAACCAAAGGAGTAGATTCGCTGTCAAAATTCTCATTCAACCCTATTAATCACAATTATATTATTTACAGTCTAGAATCACTAATTACTCGATTAATACGGTAGTTTTAAAACTTAAACTGTACTATCAACCCAAAATGGCTAATAAAGTCGTTATTGCCAAAATAATCCCGATTTTCATATCAAGTCTAATAACTGAACATAAACTAGTCCTCAATTACATATTTAGCCTTACATCGGTATCCCAAATCAAAATAAACAGCCCAGATATCTTAATTATCTAGATTATTTCCACTTAGGTCTCAATTTTCTAAATTTAGGGTTTTCTTACTCAAATAACTTAATAAATCGCAAAATATCATAATTCAATACAAATCTGGGTCCAAGAATCCGAACAACATCCACGTATGTAATATTATCATTGCTAGATACACTTTAGAATCATTCATCCAAAGATACAAGAATTATAAATGGATTAAGAAGTACAAGAAACCCTAAACCAATACCGATCATTACCCCAAAATCATGAACTGAAAGCACCATTTCGACCACCATGATGAGGGAAAGAAACTACCCCAGAACCACCGCTGTGCTGCTGCCCGAAACTTCAATCCAAAACCACTGTCTTCATCCTTGAGCTGAAGCCTCCAACACCTACTGCCCAGATTTCTAATTCCATCTCTAGTGACGTCGCGCCATCGAGCTCTGCCGTGGCCATGAATTTTGAGGTGTTTTTTGTTCGCTACGCTGGGTGGTTTAAGGAGAAATGGTACCGTTGTGTTCACCGTGAAGAGAAGAACAATTTGGTATATAATTTGTAAGGTATCGTCGTTCGTTGGAGGAGGTAGACGCGATTTAGGGGGGAAAATGAAAATTTTGGGGAGGGGGGGGGGAAACACACACACACACACACACACATATATATATTCATCTTTCAATAATTGGACTTCGACCCCTAATACTCTGCTCCAGCCTTCAATTGGGTCTTCCCCAAAATTGAACATATTCAATTCAGCCCCTGCACTTATTAGTGCCTCACATTGACCCATTTGACCCAAAATATTAGCCATGCAACCGCCAAAACTTTGAAAATGTGATCCAATCAAGTCTTACTTAATTGCACTTTAATCCCAAAATTTTCAAAATCCGACCAACCAATATCTTGATTTCTCAATTCTAAATTTTCGTAATACTAAAATTTAGGGGTGTTACAGAAGGTCATAGCAACAAGATTAGTGATGGTCTTAATGGAAATTGCGCAGCTGATGATGTTCTTGGACTAGAAAGATTCATGAGGTACTTGAAGGAAACAAAGGCTTCATGTTGTGCATATTATTTTACCTTTTGCTATGTTTCAAATTTGTGCTATAGGTTGATCGCGTATGTTGTTAGATAATTGAACCATAATTCTTTACTGGAATTTAGGCACATTTGTAAGCACATGGAAATAATTAGATAGGAGAATTTCCTCGTTATTTCATGAGTTGCATAATATGGAGAGGGTTGACAAATCAGAACAAATGCTTCCCTGATTCATTACCCATAATGGACGTGCATTCATAAAAATTTACTATTTGTCCCATGTTTAGATTGGACTACTATTCATGCTCAGTCTTGCTTATCTAAATGAACAATAAGAAATGTGCACAGCACTTTGTCTTGGATTTATATAGTTTGATCCCACGTTTGGTGTTGAGAAGAAGCCGAGAGTGAACACAACATTTGCAAACAATCCTTCTAGCCTGCCAGCTGCAAATATACAAATATTAATATGGTCCTTACACAGTGCTCATCTTTGTGTTTTTAGCCAACTGTTTTTATGATGCATAGAATTCATTTCCAATGTTGTCAATCTCTAATCATATCTCAATTCCAAGCCAATACTTGGTTTTTACATTAGAGTATCTTCACAAGTTTTTACAAACAGAGTTTCAAGTCTTTAATTTAGTTTTAACCTCTGGGATATGCTGCCCCTTCATATTGCTGGCAAGTTTGAAAGAATCGAAGTTAGAATAGCCCGGTTCATGGAACAAATCTCTTCTATTAGGGATTGGAATATGATTTCAGCCCCTTCCAGAAAAGTCAAAACCAAACTAAAGACATGGAACTGAGAACTTGTGACAATATTCTGATGTTTTTTTAATTTTCTTTTTGTTTTTGTGAAGTTGAAGTTGAAGTATTGGCTTGGAATTGAGCTACGATGAGAAATTCACAATATTGGAAATGAAGGCAATGTATGATAAAGAACTATTAGCTAAAACTATGAAGATTACCTGTGGGTAGGGAATGGAATGCCAACAAAAACTCATTGACTAACAAAAAGAGGCTAGATCAATAATTGTATATTTAAAGTAGGCAGGATAGAAGGATTGTTTTCAAATTTTGTGCAGTTCATAGTCAGCTTCTTCTCAACTCCAAATGTGACGATTAGACTATATAAATCAGAGACACACCAAACGTGAGGATCAGGACTATATAATTCGAGATTGAGAATGGATGGTAGTTCAAGCTAAACACAAGACAAGCGAGCTATTGATATCACCCTCAATACAATCATGTATTTCAGTACAACCAGCAAATTCGTATGAACACACATGCATTATGCAGTTAGTCCATTACACAAGCCTATATTATGATCTGTGAACCCTCTCCAGATTATGCAACTTGTGAAATGGATGGAGGAAATTATATCCTATTGAATTATTTCCATGTGCTTACAAATGTGCAGAACGGATTCCACTAAAGAATTATGAATTAATCATCTTAGAATGTAAATGATCAACCAAAAAGACTACAAAAACTAAAATGATATGCATAATATGAAGTTCTTCTTCCTTAAAGTACCTCATGAGTCTTCTAGTTTAGCAACATTATCAGAATGAGAGGTGCAATCCTCATAACTTGTTGCCACCCTCTTCTTCCAACGGATTAGTATTCTCCTCATTCTTTGCTTACCGAACACGGTACTCTATTAAGTAGACTGCACATTTATTTCATAAGAATTGAAAAAAGGTTTTCATACAGAGTAGAGGTTTCCAACAATCCCCACCTCTTCACCCCTGTATGCATAAAAATACACACACAGACAAATAGACAAGAACCTTCTAGAGCATATCGGGGAGACATTTTCTTGTTTGAAGAGATGGTAGCTCATAAATTAAAACAAAACCCTATCATCATAGAAAATCTAGTCTATATTTTAGATGCAAAGCCCTTTCCAAAATGGTGAACTAAATGACAAATAAACTAAACAAATACATATTTTCAGGTGGTTTGTGAGTGATGCACTATTCGTAAAGCATATGCATCATCTTAACCTTTTGATGCCTACCATCATGGTTGGTATATATGTCTATCATAAGAGGACTTGTGCTTTCATATATATCTTTCTAAATCAACAGACAACGAACTAAACCTTTGCTTATATTTCCATACTTCAATATTTGGAATGTCATTGAGGAAGTTTTACGTGAACAACACTCAGACGACTCTTCTTAGAGCTTAATTTCTATGTCCAGTAGATAAAAAAATCTCCAGTTCCTATCAAGGCCTACTACTTTGCTGCGGTTTTTAGTGTAAAACTTCTTGTTTAGGATTTATTGTGTAATATATTGAATTTCCTCCCAACCATAAATCGAACTATATAATCATTAAAGAAACTAAGACTCATCATTTTTGCTTTCAATTTGCCTCTCTAATTTACAACAAAGTGTAAATCTCAACATTCAAACGCATAAGATGTCCAAGAAAAGGAAATCCCATGCTTCATATATGTCATTGGAAAAGAAACCAAAAATTTATGAAATGCAAAAAAATCCCACATGGAATAAACAAAGAAAATGGCCAAAGTTCAAGGAAATCAACAACAGAAAGAACATCAAAGAAGAAAATATAATCCAAGATTTTCTACAAGAAAGAAGGGCATATCATAAAAGTTTCAAGAACCATGCATGTATGCGCCAAACCAAAATTCAACTAAAAGGATTTGTTAAAAGATGGAAATTGCAAGCTAAAAAAATGGGAAGTAGAGGAGTTGTTTAACACTTCTAAGTTAAAACATGTTTCACTTAAGAAAAAAGTCAAAAACCAAACCAACACTTTTATTATTTCAATTAGCAACTTTAGCATCTTTGTCTAGTACAAGAGTATCAGTCTGCTACTAAGCTTATGATAAAACCTAGTTACACTACACAAATTGTTCAGACAGATAAAGATGCATTGTAATCATTCTAACATTCTGAGTTATTTTTCGTCATTGTAATCTCTTTCTTTCTTCTGAGTTGAGACATTGGAATATATATCAACAGAGCTATTTCTTTTTCCAAAGGCTCTCTAGTTTATTCTTTTCCTTTCCCTATTCTTTGAGTTGATATCAACTAGTATCAGAGCCACCGATCCTCAGTGGCAAACTCTATAAGAATGGCAAAAGGAACTTGTGGTAATGCACTAAGAAAGGAGGTAGATGGGTTGAAGGAACAAATGAAGGCAAGCACTGATTCTATTGAGGAGCTTAAGGTGATGATGTCAGCAGTAATGATAAATCTGCAAGGAAATAGGCAAATAGGTGAATAACCAAGTCAGTTAGGTGAAGGTAGAGGAGAATCAGTAACACAAAGGGCTTACACCATCCAAGATGGGAATTATCAGGTCCCAACCGAATGTTCCATGGTGGAATTCCCTAAGTTCAATGGTGAAGATTTAAGGGGTTGGGTTTATCGTTGTGGGCAGTTTTTTCAAGTTGATAGAACTCCATCTAATTCTAAGGTAAGATTGGCAACAGTGCATTTGGAAGGAAGAGCTCTTCAATGGCATCAAATGTTCATGAAAACCAAGCTCACCAAGGACCTACCATGTTGGGAGGACTATATGAGGGCACTGAATGACAGGTTTGGTACTATTCTTTTTGAAGATCCTATATCTAAGTTGATGTCTTTGAGGCAAACTAGAACTATTCAGGAATATTTGGATAAATTTGATGAGTTAATGAATTGTCTTGAGCTCTCTGAATCATATGCTATAAGTTGTATTTTAAAAGGGATTCGAGATGAAATTGCACTATCGGTAAGAATGTTTAAGCCAAGAAACTTGCAAGAAGCTATTGGTTCAACCAAATTACAGGAACATACACTCTAGATTAATAATAAAAAGCTACTTATACCTACCACTCCAAAACCAAACTTAATTCCATCAAAAACTCCCACATTCTTTCAAAATCCGAAACGCCCGTCACTATCCTTTAACAATGTTAATTCTCCACATCAGCCAATTAAACCACACCCATTCAACACTAACAATAATTACTAAATTCCTCAAAAAACAAGAAGACTGAGCCAGCAAGAAATAGATGAAAAGAGAGCTAAGGGTTATGTTTTTTATGTGATGATAAATTCATCGTGGGACACCAGTGCAATAAGAAAAGGCAGTTGTATGTAATGGAGGTAATAGAAGATGAAGAGGGAGGGGACCATGAGAAAGATAAAGTAAAACCAAAAGTGGTAGAAGAGACATTGGAAGTGGATGCAGAAAATTATCACATCTCTCTAAATGTGGTGAATGGTGTATTCAATTACAATACCATGAGGGTGACTGGTAGTAGCAAGGGAAAAGTTATCAATATTTTTATTGACACTGGGAGCACACACAATATCATTGACATTAACATTGCCAAAAAGTTGGGATGTAGATTGGAAGCTACAAAACCATTTCCAGTAGCTGTAGCAGATGGTAAAAAACTGTGCAGGTCTTATATTTGTAAGGGTTTCACTTGGAAGGTACAAGGTGTTGAATTTACAATTGATTTACTCATGCTACCTTTAGGTGGATGTGACATGGTTCTAGGAATCCAGTGGTTAATCACATTGGGAGGCATTTATTGGGATTTTCATGGAAGGAATGTTGCATTGAGGGGGAAGCATCCTTCATCTTTAAAGGTAATTGATAGGAAAAAGATGAAGAAAATCCTACAGAAACCTAGCCAACTTACCATGATGCATGTAGGAGTGTTAAAAAAGCATGAAAATGAACAAGGATTGTTGTTGTCATTAGAGTCAAATGTTGAACGAGAATTAGGAGAATTAGACAAGCTGTTGTTGGAATTTGCTGATATATTTGAAGAACCAAAAGCCTTACCTCCATGCCGGATCCATGATCACAAAATAACCTTGAAAGATGGCACTGATCCAGTTAACATCAAGCCTTACAGGTATCCAACTGTACAAAAAGGCAAGATTGAAAAAATAGTCCAGGAGCTACTAGACATAGGAGTGATTAGAGATAATACTAGCCCTTATTCATCTCCAGTGGTATTGGTGAAGAAAAAAGATGAAGGGTGGAGAATGTGTATCGATTATAGGGAATTGAACAAACAGACAGTGAAAGATAGATTTCCCATTCCAGTGATTGAGGAGTTGTTAGATGAATTGCAAGGAGCAAGGTTCTTTTCAAAGCTGGATTTGAGATTCGGATACTACCAAATTAGGATGAAGGAGGAAGATATCCAGAAAACAGCCTTTAGATCGCATTCAGGCCACTAAAAATTCATAGTGATGCCTTTTAGCCTCACTAATGCCCCCTCTACTTTCCAGTCATTGATGAACCATGTCTTCTAAAAATATTTGAGAAAGTTTGTTTTAGTTTTTTTTGATGATATACTTGTTTTCAACAGGAATTGGGATGAGCATCTAGGTCATTTAACAAAAGTTTTTAAGCTATTGAGAGAAAACAAACTGTCCATCAAAAAGAGTAAGTGTTAATTTGGAAGCACTCAAGTAGACTATTTGGGCCACATTATTACTGATCAGGGTGTCAAAGCAGACCCTAGAAAGATTCAAACCATGATGGAATGGCCTCAACCAAAGAACATCAAAGAGTTGAGGGGCTTAGACCTTACCTTGTTGGGTGGCATTTTGTGATCAAAACAGATCATTAAAGTCTCAAATACTTGTTGGAACAAAGAATTACAACTCCAAGTTAGCAAAGATGGTTAGCAAAGTTTATGAGATATGATTACTCAATTGTTTACAAAAAGGGGAAGGAAAATATAGTGGCTGGCGCGCTATCAAGAGTAGAAGGGCCACAAATATGCAACATTATTAAGATCAAGACTGACTTGATAGATAGAATAAAAGAGACTTGGAAAGAAGATGATGATTGACAGAAATCATCCAAAAAATCCATGATGAACCGGATAGTGAAATGAAGTACACATGGAATGATGGTATATTGACAAGAAATGGAAGGTTGGTCATAGGAGACAACAAAGAACTCAAGACAGAAGTTATCAAACTTTACCATTGTAGCCCTTTAAGAGGCCATTCGGGGATTGAGAATACATACCATAGAATGAAACAAGTAGTTTATTGGAGAGGGATGAAACATGTAGTTTACAGGTTGGTGAAAGAATGTGAGGTATGCCAAAGGTTTAAGGGGGAGAATATTGCATCACCAGGTCTCTTGCAATCCCTACCAATACCCAAGAGAATATGGGAAGAGGTATCCATGGACTTTATTAAAGGATTACCCTAGTCAGCTGGTAAATATTCAATATTGGTGGTAGTAGATAGATTCAGTAAATATGCCCACTTCATAGCCTTGAAACATCACTTTTCAATAATGATTGTTGCACAAGCTTTTTTGGATAATGTTTACAAACTACATGGAATGCCGAAGTCAATTGTGAGTGATAGAGACACAATCTTCAAGAGTAGATTTTGGCAAGAATTCTTTAAAATTCAAAAGGTTAAACCATACACATCTACAACATATCATCCACAAAATAGATGGACAGACTAAAGTGGTGAATAAATGCATTGAGAATTATCTGAGATGTATGAGTGGAGATAGGCCAAAAGAATGGGCTTGTTGGCTACCCTTGGCAGAGTGGTGGTACAACACATCCTTCCATTCCTCCCTACAATCCACCCTTTATGAAGTTGTGTATGGACAGCCCCCTCTAGTCCACATGCCTTACATAACCATGGATTCCCCTGTGGAAGTTGTTGATAGAAGTTTGCAGAATAGAGAAGCTACTTTAAGATTACTTAAACAACATCTTAAGGTGGCATAGAATAGAATGAAGATGCAAGCCGACATGAGGAGAACTGAGAGGGAATTTTCTGTTGGAGATTGGGTGTTTGTCAAATTGAAACCTTACAAACAGCTTTCGCTCAAGGCTCATGCAAATAAGAAGCTGTCTCCTCGATATTTTGGTCCTTTCAAGATAGCTCAAAGGACCAGGAAAGTTGCTTATAAACTGGAATTGCCTTTGGGAGCTAGAATACATCCAACATTCCATGTTTCACAACTCAAAAGAGAGATTGGCTCAGATGCACACACCTTACTTGCCAACAACAATCACCACACACGGGCACTTACTCACTGAACTTGAATTAATTTTGGATCGCATGTTGGTTCAAAGAAAAAATAAGCCAGTTGCTCAAGTTCTAGTAAAGTGGATGAATGCTCCAGTAGAAGAAAGTACGTGGGAAGATTTTGATGAGTTACAAAGGAAGTTCCCAAATTTTGATCCTCGAGGACAAGGATTTTTTATTTTTTTTTTACACTTCCTTGAGGACAAGGATAATCTCAAAAGGGAAGGAATTGTTACAAGGTGGAAATTGCAAGATAAAAAAATAGGAAGCAGAGGAGTTGTTTAGTATTTCTAAGATAAAACACTTTTCATTTAAGAAAAAAAGTCAAAAACCAAACCAACACTTTTATTAGTTCAATTAGCAACTTTAGCATCTTTGTCTAGTACAAGAGTATCAGTCTGCTATTGAGCAACTAATAAAACCCGGTTCCACTACACAAATTGTTCAGACAGATAAGGATGTATTGTAATCATTCTAACAGTCTGAGTTGTTTTTCGTCATTGTAATCTCTTTCTTTCTTCTGAGTTGAGACATTGGAATATATCAACAGAGCTGTTTCTTTTTCCAAAGGCTCTCTGGTTTATTCTTTTCCTTTCCCTGTTCTTTGAGTTGATATCAAGGAAACAATAGAATAATGTACACTCCCATGGCGATAAAAAAGTTTTTAGCAGACAAGAATGTCAAATACCTATTTTCAAGAAACGCAGAACGCTATCAAGAATCCAGAAAACTACAACAGATAAATTCTAAGTTCGAACTCGTGATGGGTATTTATAGGTTGAAATTTAATTTATAGGATGTATTTTTCTTGTCTTCTTCTTTTTCTGTAACTATGCAATATAAAAATCTTGCGGGCCAAGCAACTACGAGTTAAATGTCTTTATTTTAACGCGTCGATTAACATGATTATATCATTTTAAGCAAATTGTTGATTTTTGTTGTGGATTGTACCATTATAAATTTTTTAATTTATCCTTTAAATTATATTGTGGATTTTTGTTATCGAATAATTAAGGACAAACTATTGAAAAAGTAAAAATAATTTTTATTTTAAATATAAAAAATATATATATTTTAATAATATTATAGATGCTACTTGGACTCGGACTAATCAATTAGGCCTTTGATAGCGTCTTAATGGAGATTGGAGACTACCCTGTCTTGAATTAGGACTAGCCAACCTAACAAGCTCGGATTAATTTGACCTACTGAACATTTAACCAAGCTTATCAGTAGCTTAGTCTATTAATACTTAGCTCTGCGTGCCCACGGGTTGAGGGCATACCACCAACATCACCGTGGAATAATGTTTTCTTTTGGGGGGGTGGGGTCTCTCATCTTTGCTTTGAATTCCATTAATGGTCGATGCACGCAATTTGGGATGTGCAGAAGTATTTTTGAGTCACTCAAAATTTATACATGAAAGGAATTATTGAAAATATTAAAATTATGTTATACAACCTAAAAAACTTACTTTAGTGACTGTCAATCAGTGATTGCTCCCAGCAGTCATTGATTTGTGATCGAATTAATTTAAAAGTTTTAAAAATAAATTAGTAACGAATTAGTGACTGATTTGTGACAGAATTAGTGACCCCAAACATGGCAGTCACTAATCGATCATTAAATTAGTATGGGTCACAAACTCGGTCACTAAATTAGTAACCGATTTTTCTTGAGTCACAAATGTTGTCACTGATTTTTCTTGGATCACAAAAGCGTTCACTAAATTAGTGACCGATTTTTCTTGGGTCACAAAAGCGGTCACTAAATAATTATATAATACTTTAAGAATATATTAATAAAATTAATTTGTCTAATTAACTAAATAAACTATTACATTTTTATAATTAATAAAATTAATTTGTCTAATTATATTATATTTTTATAAATTCTAATTTAAATAGATAAATATTACATTTAAATATGTTATTGTTTGTATATAGTCAAATAAATTAACTAAATAATATATTTTTAATTTAATAAATAATGTCACATGTTCTGATAACATATAATATGAAATTATAATATGAAAATAGTAATACCTATTAATTATTAATCATGTCATTTCTTAAAATTATAAAAAAAAATTAATTATCATCTAATATTAACATAATAATTTATTAATTTAATAAATTAGTTTTAAATAATTACTTTATCTATTGCTACAAATAATTCATCTAGCAAATAACGTATTAATTCTTTAATGCTTTAAGTTATTCAAATAACTTATTATATTAATAAAAATTAATTTATTTAATTATCTAAATGAATTATTGTGTTTATATAAATTATATTTTATACAGATAAATAATTAGATATATAATTAAATATTCTAATAATATATTTAATTTACTAATCTATTTAATATGATATATTAGTTAATAATCTATTTTATTTAATAATCGATTATATATAAAATTAAATATAATAATAAATTAATTTTAAATAATTATTTTTTTATTACTAAATATTCATGTATGAATATCTTTATTAAATAATTAGTTAAATTTTATGTACACAAAAATATGGAATAATAAATAGTTAAGATAGTCCATTTTAATTAAAATTAGAATTATGTTATAATTTAATAATTTTTTAATGTAAGTCGATATTAATAATATTAACATATAATGATTTCATATATATTTAGTTTTAATTAATGAATGTGTTCTTTAAAGTAATACATCTTTTGTTATTTATAATTTTAAAAAAATATAAAATATCAAAATAAATTATGAATTAAATTAGTTGCACATCATTTCTTTACAATCTTTACATATACATACACATCATCAAACTATAAATATACATACATATATTACATAAAAAATCAATTGGTTCCTGCAAACTCAATAAAAAGTAACTTATTTGACATTTACAGTAAAATTTGTTCATCCACCAAAACATAAACAAACTAATGACTCATTTTCAAATATTTTTTCCTATTTTCCCAAAACAAAAAACAAGCTGGTGGCACTTTCTCCAATTTTCTTACAAAAATCCATTCTTCCAATTTTATTTTTTTTTTTAAAATGCCTAAAATGCAAGTGAACAGAGCCAAAGTGTTTGGATAATAAGATCTTAGAGCGTATAACGTATTAATAATGATAATCTTATAATTAATATAGTTAAAATTCAACGAGCTTGTTAAAATCTTAAAAATAAGTTAAAAACTCCTTACCTTTTTAAAAAGAGCTTATAAGTTTCTAAGATTTTATTTTTAATTTTTTATATGCTCTTTTCTTAAAAAAGATTATGAAACACTTTTTGACATCGTATAAACTACCAAACATCTTATAAAATATTTTGCTAAGACTATAAACTCACCTAATCAACTTTCAAATATTTTACAATATCTAACTATACTATCTACATATAATATAAGATAAATATATTATTTCATATCTTTATTTTGTAGATTAGTACTCTTATTAATTTAGAAAACTAATAAAATTTATCTAACTAATAAAATTTATACACTGTTAGTGACCCATTTTTTATTGAATTTGTGACCGATTCGGTGGTCGCAATTTTTGTAGTGTTAGACGTTTGACATGAAAAATTAAAAAGATAATGAGAGGTGAAGATTTCATAACATGGATTTGTGGCTTTGTAAATTTTGTAAAGAGTAGAATTATAACTTTATTAAATCATCATTTTTAAAAAACTAATTAGAGGATAAATTTGGTATATTGATAAAATTGATACCGACCGACCTTTCTTATCATGAATTCTCCAATTTATCTTTTAAACTATATTGATAATTTTTGTTGAAGGGATATTTAAAGGGTAAACTAAAAAGTGAAAAAAAAAACTTTTGTCTAGAACACAAAACAACCTTTCTTTTTTATAATATATGAGAACAAACAATCTTGTCATCATGGAAAATGGCTTATGAAAGAGCTCCTATTATTTTGAATTCTTACACATATATACGAATGAAATGCTTGATACAATATTCTTTTATTTTGCAGCATATTTATATATGCACATTTTCCAGATATGTTGATTAAAATGCTGTTTTAAAGCCTAAGGAAGAATTATTGTAAGCGTTACGGCTTAATTATTTTGCCTGCAACAGGTCTGATAACCTTTTTTGGACTAATTTTGTAGTCCATATGCGGCTCTTATGGTCAGTGACATATTGAGACAAAAATATCATTCATGTTAACGATTACTAATGATGATATATAGCTTAATTGATGGCAATTAAGTGTTGGTTTGAGGACCCAACCAGTGAGTGCGAATGGGCAGCAGAGCTGGCTACTGTAGACGGGGAGGGTGTTATGTTGTTAGAAGGATGACCCCTTAATTTTCAAGTATATCATGACAATTCTGAATTTGATGTTACTATGTTTGGTTGGAAATTTCTAGACATGCTAGACAATATTTGAATTTCTCTAGAAGTCTAATCTTTTATATGAGTGCATAAATTGGAGAACGACACATAGTATTTACACATAGGTTAATTTTCAGCATATGGAGAGGTTAAGGATAGTATGTATCTCGGTGCCCATCAAGAGTTTACCAAAAGAGGCCAAGGCGCCGTTCAAGATCCAAATTGACATTGGAATGGTGTTATAATACGACCTGACTTAACAAATGTATATGCTTCAAGTTAGTATATGTTAAATTTAGGACAAATTGCATAATTAGTCCCTAAAATTTTGCTTTAGAATTACTTTAGTTCTCAATTTTCATAACTTCATCTTTTAATCTCTAAACTTAATATCTCATTTCAATTTAATCCTTAAAACAACATTCCGACAATTTTTAGTTGGAAAACTATCCACGTGTAATATTTTTAAAGGTGAAATTGTAACAACCCTAAAAATTTAATTGGTAAAATTTAAAAATCATTATTTTAATTTGATAATAAAAATTTGGGGATCAAAGCATAAATAGGAAAGGATTTAATTGTAAGACATTTGAAAGTTTTGGAGGTCAATTTATAATTATTTTGGGTCAAATGGGTTAATATAACTCACTAAATGGGGGATTAAATTGAAACCTGAAAGAAACTTTTGGGGGTCAATCTGTAATTACGAAAAATCACCCTTTAAATAGCATTCCCCCATCCCTCTCCCCAAATTTTTGCTGAATTCCTTCATGTAGACCCTCCTCTTCTTCTCATGTGAACTCCTACAAGCGATAGCGAAACCTCAAAACCAAATTGACACTAGCTTTCTCTTGTCGCCAGGAACATAATCATACCTTATGCACCCCAATTCGGCCGGTGGACCACCAAGAAATTGAAGCTAAAAAGTTGACCAGGGCGGCTAGTGGCGGACGTTGCGGTTCGGTGGTGGAAGCTTGAGTTTAGAAGGTGGGTTCTGTAGAGTTCGGCTTAGAGAACAACTTGGTGCCTTCAATTTCTGGTTTCATCCACTAGTGATGGCGGAATTGAATAAAATGGACAGCGACGGAGGTGGCGGATAATGTTATTAAGGCTTCAATTGACGGCCAATTTGACGATGGAGTTAGAAATTGATTTGGGCATTTTGTTGTATTCTCTGAGACGCCTTGATTGGTGGTGGTGGTTAGCATCTCTGGTGGCGGCAGACGGTAGGCGGCACATGGCAATTTTGAGACAGAATTTTCATCTCGTCGTGGCGGTCGCATGTGTGGACAGTTTTGTCATGATTGAGCTTCGAAAAATAAGATCCTTGGTAAAAGTCATTTGGAATTAGGGTTGTTACTAATTGATTTGTATTGTTCTTCTTAACTTATGAATTCTTGTATTATAAGTGATATGGAAAGAACAAGTTTGGAGCCGAGACTAGGGGATGCATGTATATATATATATATTGTTCAGTAGACCTGGATTTGTAATATATATAACCCTTGATTAATTATGTTAAATTAGGTAATAAAGCCCTAATCTTATGTGTTATATGATATATGGAGCCAAGTTGTTAAAGATTGGGTCATCATTAATTAGATCTAATTATTGTAGTTATATATGACTTTTGTGTAATGTTGCAAGGACCAAATATTAATAGTGTTTTGAATTAATTATCGCATTTCGATTAAATTGTTGATATAGGACTTAAATTGTTAATTTAGAAAATATTGATATAGGAAATGATTATTGATTGTAGCAAATATGACACTCGTAAATATTATAACGTTAATTGCATAATTAGCATGTTACCTTATGGTATTTTCAGAACTGAGCCCCTAAAATATTATATTAATTAGAAAATAACCGGTATTAACATATAAACAGTTTAATTATTATTTAAAGGTCGATACCAGCATTTTGACATTAAATATGTTCTTTTGAAATAGGTGACGAGAAAGAGCTGGGATTTGCCGAGCAGTAAAACGAGGATAGCATTTTCCGTGGGAATCACGGTGAGGGTAAAAGCTTATCTTTTTTCTGGAAAGAGAATGACCTTCAATGTTTGAATTCTCTGTGTTACTTGTTCAATTTGATTGTGCTCGTTCTAGTGCCTAGAACTCCTATTGTATTGTTTGTTATCGGTCTCATATACCCTAAAGCCTTGCCGGCTTTTCCCTATTCGTATTGATATTTTAGTCTTGCCAACCGCGTTCGTTTCGTACCCTTGGTCAAATTGTTATGTATACTATTTATAAGGCCTTGCCGGCCAATGTTTTATGGATTATACAGTTTTGATCTGTTTGCGTATATATTTTTGATTGGTTACTTTGATTACGTATTATTTATTGGCATTATGTTAAGTCACCTTGAGGGCACTCTTGGGGGGTTATTGCCCGATGGGACACCACAGGTCGGGTTGGGCCCGAGACTAGGTCTGAAAAGACGATCGGGTAATATGGGTTGACGGTGGTTAGTCTCCTAGCTAGTGCTCACTTAAGATCCTAACTTGCAAATAGTTGGAGGTTAGCTGTTCGCGAGTGGCGAGATCTGGCATGCAGCTAACTATGGCACATGTCTATCTAGCTGAGTGCTTGTAACGGAGTAATAAAAGAAAATTTTTATGTTATAATTGTAGTCCATGTTACCATTTATGTTATGTTCTATTCTACGAACAATAAGGATGGAGTTGCCAATAGTCTATTAAATTTTGTATCACATGTGCGATACTACATTCTTGCTTCATGTTGTAAATTGAGGAGGATCCCATATAGGAGTCCCCGACTGAGGTACTGCCGAAAATTAATGTGGAAAATGAGTTTCAAGAATTTGAATAAGACGGTGATGATATGGGTATAGAGTTGAATGGGGAGGAACGAGAGGATGAGGATGAGAATATAAAGTCTAACATTACTTATGTAGAAGACTAGAGTTAGAGACTCCTGAACATGTAAATATGTATGCACGTTTTACTATTAGCTTTTGCCCGTTAAATTAGAATGTAACAAGTTAAGGTTAGCCAGACTAATAGGGTAATGCCCCTAACTTAAGCCTCATCATTTTGTCCACGACCAGGCAAATAGTTAGCTTAGCTAAATTTTGGGATTTTGACTTTATATATACAGTTGTAAACAATCGCTAATGCTAACTTGGAATGATAATGAAAGTTCGTATGTCAATCTTCAAATGAATAGACTTCTGTTATAATGAATTTTATTTAAATTTGTTAAACACTTTATATGCAAGTTTAAGGGATTTGAAAGAATTGATGATAATCTTAGATATTATTGCACAAACTTGATAATTTGCATGTTAAGGAGTATCCTAGACCTAAACCGACTTATAGAAAAGAATGGCATCACAGGAGGGGTTCTTATATGCCCACACAGGCTTGACCAGGACGACAATGATGACCACCTGGTAGACGGGCTAATGTACAAAATATTCATAAGTAGGAAGCACTCGCCTTGCAACAACCACAGCCGGAAGAAAAAGTTTCACAAGCCCCTTAGGTTGATCAACCAGCTGCAAGTCAACCAGTAGATCCTATACACCAAATGTGCAAGTATTTATGTAATTCTACCAGCAACAGGGATAGGGGAGTAGAGCGGGAAATGTGGAAGAGCTTGCTAAAGATTGATCATTTGAGCGGTTCCTTCGCTTCTAGCATCCAAAATTCATTGAGAATCGGATGATAAAAAGGCCGAAGTATGGATTGAGAACTTGGAAAAGATATTTGGAACTTTACATTACCCAAACGAGTAGAAAGTTCGGTATGCCATAGATAGGCTGCAAAAGGGATTCAATGGACTTGGGAGAACTTTACTAGGGAGTTTATGGAAAAATATGTATCGTTGGTGGCAAAGCATGCAAGGAGAGAGAATTTATGGATTTGATACAAGGAATGTCATTTGTCATTCAGTATGAGGCCACTTTCAATAAATTAATTCAGTATGTGCCCCACATATTTACAGATGAAGACCGCTAAACCCGTAAATTTGTAGAAGGATTGCGACCGAAACTCAGATGGACCCTTGCCACATTTGATCTATTGAGTTTTAATCGAGATGTGAGCAAAGCGCTGCAGATGGAGTCAAAACTACGAGAAATTCAAAAAATTGAAGATAAAGACTAAAAAAAAGAATATACCCTGGTGGATAAAATAACCCTGAGAAGAAACAACTGAAATTATAGATTGGGGGTGCCAATCAACGAACACACTAGGCTAGCGGGGCTACATATTTGGCTTAAGGGATGACACTGAAGAAATGTGGGTTTTGTGGAAGACTAGACCATGAAGAATTCGAGTGTTGGAAAAAGCAAGGCAAATATGTGGGTTATGGTAGCGATCAGCACTTTATCCGAGATTACCACAACAGAAGGAAACCGGCACCTACAAGGAAAGGAAATAAGTGGCAAGGACTAGCAAAAAATTGAAAGTCTGAGTACGTACATATGTCTGAGTACGTACATACTTCGCCTTTCTCTAAAACCCCCTATTAAATAGCTCATACAGAACTCAAAGTGCTAAAGAATCAGCTCCAAGGACTATTGGAAAAGAAATTCATAAGGCCCAGCACTTCTCTGTAGGGAGCTCCAATGTTGTTTGTTAAAAAGAAAGATGGATCCCTAAGGATGTGCATTGACTATAGGGAGTTGAATAAAGTCACTATCAAGAATAAATACCCCTTGCCACGCGTGGAGGAATTATTTGACCTTCTATATGGATCTACAATCTTTTTGAAGCTGGATTTGAGACAAGGGTATAATTAGCTAAAAATTAAGGAAGAAGATATCCTGAAGATGGTGTTCAATTCTCAATATGATCATTTCGGGTTTGTAGCAATGCAGTTTGGTCTGAGTCCTGACCAATGCCCCAGCAGCATTTATGGATTTGATGCACTGGATTTTTTGACCATATTTAGAGCAATTTGTGGTCATATTCATTGATGATATTTTGGTGTATTCGAAAACTAGAGCGGAGGATGCAAAGCACTTACACATGGTTTTAAGAACTCTAAGGGAGCATAAGTTGTGTACAAAGTTCAACAAGTGCGAATTTTGGATAAAAAAAGTGGCTTTCCTAGGATATATCATATCCCATGATGGCGTAGAGGTTGATCCCTCTAAGAAAAAGGCAATAGTCAATTGAAAAAGACCTAAAAGTATATCAGAAGTTTGTAGCTTCTTGGGACTTACTGGCTACTATCGAAGGTTTGTACATGATTTTTCTAAGATAACTAACCCATTAACTAAAAAGATCAGTCTTTTAAGTGGAATGAGGATAATGAAAGGAGTTTCCAAGAACTGAGGAACAAATTAACTTTAGCTCCATTTTTAGCCCTTCCGAAAGGATTAGAAGGTTTTTTTGTGTATACAAATGCCTCTAAGGAAGGTATTGGATGTGTGTTAATGCAGAAGGGGCGAGTTATCATCTATGCGTCTAGGAAGCTGAAACTACATGAAAAGAATTATCCAACTCATGACCTGGAGCTAGTAATAGTGATTTTTGTATTGGCAAAATGGAGACACTATCTCTATGGGGCCACTTTCAAAGTATGCATTGATCATAAAAGTCTCAAGTATTTACACTCGTAGAAAGATTTGAACATGAGACAACGAAGGTGGATGGAATTTCTAGAGGATTATGACTTTTCTATCATCTACCACCCAAGAAACGCAAATGTAATAGCAAATGCTTTGAGCCGAAAGGTTGGGATGGCCCACACATTGGGAGTAGAAACATTAGAAAGTTCAAGGACAGATGCCGTGATAAGAATGAGACAATGAACTTGGAATGTAGGAGTAAATGTGCAACAAAAACTATTTAATGAAATACGTCGAGTACATGTTAATAATAGTTGGATATTGAAATAGAAAGAAGCAATGGGGAGTTTTGGAGAGTCTGAATTGAGTATAGATAATCAAGGTACTCTTTTATTCCGCAGGAGAATATGCGTGCCTAAAGAAATAAAAAGAAGATTATTGGAAGAGGCACACAAAGCAAGATATGCAATACATCCAGGAGGCACGAAGATGTATCGGGATTTAAAGAAGCAGTTTTGGTGGAATGCAGTGAAAAGATATGTTGCAAACTATGTGCAGAAGTACCTATCTGCCAGTTAGTAAAAGCAAAGCATCAACGACCATTAGGGTTGCTACAACCACTTCTTATCTCTGACTGGAAATGGGAGCAGGTAACTATGGACTTTGTAACAGATCTACCAACAGCTCGAGGGGGATAAGACAGTATTTGGGTGATAGTAGATCGGTTAATCAAGTCTGCTCACTTTCTACTAGTCGGAACACATTACAGGGTTGAAAAACTAGCAGAGTTACATGTCAAGGAAATAGATAAATTACACGGAATCCCAACCAGTATTGTGTCAGATTGAGATCCAAAGTTCACCTTGAGACTTTGGAAATGCTTGCAAGAACACTTGGGAACGATGTTACAATTTGGCTCTATAGCTTATCCTCAATCTGATGGTTAGTTAGAAATGTCATTCAGATACTAAAAGATATGCTACGAGCCTGTATTTTGGATTTCGGTAGAAGCTAGAGCAGACACCTTCTTTTGATAGAATTTGCTTACAATAAAAACTATCAGTCTCCATTCAGATGGCCCCGTATGAAACATTATATGGCAGAAAGTATCGATCGACGTTACATTGGGATCTCAAAGAGCACAAGAGCAGCATTGATAAGTCATTGGGAACCTTAAGGCTAGAGCTGATTCAAGAGACTATTGAGAAAATACAGACAATTAAACAAAAATTGAAAGCAGCCCAGGATCGGGAGAAAAGTTATGCAGAGAAGTTGAGAAATGACTTAGAATTTGAAATTAGTGATCGACTATTCCTTTAAGTACCTTTGAGAAAAGGTATCCGAAGGATTGGAAAAGGTAGAAAGCTTAGCCCATGATATGTTGGTCCTTCTGAGATATGTGAAAGAATTGGACCAATAACCTATCGGTTGGCACTACCCCAAGGCCTGATAGGAATATATGACGTCTTTTATATATCACAACTTTAAAAATATCATCCTGACCCTTCATATATTATTTCACATGAAGGCATACTACTGGGAAGTGACCTAACCTATGAAGAGCAACCAATTCGCATCTTGAATTGAAAATTTTGACAGCTTAGGAATCGAAGGATTCCTTAAGTAAAAGTATTATGGTGCAATCACAACATAGAAGAGGTAACTTGGGAGCGAGAAGATTTCATGCACCAACAACATTCCAAACTTTTCCAGTAGTTAGTAAGAATCTGGGGACCAGATTCTTTCAAGAGGGGAACGATTGTAACACCTCTAAAAATTTGATTGGTAAAACTTAAAAATTATTATTTTAATTTGATAAAAAAAATCTACGGATCAAAACGTAAATAGGAAAGGATTTAATTGTAAGATATTTGAAAGTTTTGGGATTCAATTTATAATTATTTTCGATCAAACGGGTCATGTAAGGCACTCACAAAATAGGGGACTAAATTGAAAGTTGAAAGAAAGTTCTGGGGGTCAATCTATAATTACCAAAAATTACCCTTTAAATAGCATTCTCCCCACCAAATTTTTGCTTAATTCCCGCATGTAAACCCTCCTCTTTTTCTCCCTCGAACTCCTACTGGCAATAGCGAAACCTCAAAACTAAACCCACCACTAGCTTCCTCTCATTGCAAGAAACATAACCATACCTCATGCACCTCAATTCGGCTAGCGGACTACCAGGAAATTGAAGTTGAAAGTAGAGCATTGGCAGCGAGTAGCATACGTGGCAGTTCAGCGATAGAAACTTGAGTTTGGAAGGTGGCTTCTTTAGAGTTCAGCTTAGGGAACAACTTGGTGCCTTCAACTTCTGGTTTCATCCACCAACGATGGTGGAATTGAGTAAAATGGGCAGTGGTGGAAGTAGTGGAGCAGTGTGATTAAAGCTTCAATTGATGGTCAATTCAACGGCGGAGTTAAGAAATTGACCTAGGCAATTTGTTGTATGCATTAAGACGTGTCGACTAGTGGTGGTGGTTAGCATCTCCGGTAGCGGCAAATGGAAGTTCTGAGATAGAATTTTCATCTCGTCATGGTGGTCGCATGTGTGGTGTTATTTTGTGGTAATTGAGCTCCGAAAAATAAAATCATTGGTAAAAGTTGTTTGGAATTGGGGTTGTTACCAATTGATTTGTATTGTTCTTTTTACCTTATGAGTTCCTGTATTATAAAATGATATGGAAAGAATATATTTCAAATCAAGACTATGGGATGCGTATATATATACAATTTTAGGTGGACCCGAATTTGTAAAACATATATATATATAACCCTTGATTATTAAGTTAAATTAGGTAATTAAAACCCTAATCTTATGTATTATGGTATATGGAGCCGAGTTGTTAAAGATTGGGTTATCATTAATTATATCTAATTCTTGTAATTATATTCGACTTTTGTGTAATGTTGCAAAGACCAAATATAAATAGTGTTCTGAATTAATTATCGCATTTTGATTAAATTGTTGATATAGGACTTAAATTGTTAATTTAGGAAAAATTGATATACGAAATCATTATCGATTATAGCAAATATAACCCTCGCATATATTATAGCGTTAATAGAATAATTAGAATGTTACCTTATGATATTTTCGGAATCGAGCCTCTAAAATATTATATTAATTAGAAAATAATAGATATTAAGATATAAATGGTTTAGTTATTATTTAAAGGTCAATACCAGCATTTTGACATTAAGTATGTTCATTTTCTGTGGGAATCAAGGTGAGGGTAAAAGCTTATATTTTTTCTAGGAAGAGAATGACCTTCGATGTTTAAATCCTCTGTGTTACCTGTTAAATTTGATTGTACTCGTTCTGGTGCTCAGAACTCATATTGTATTGTTTGTTATTGGTCTCATATACCCTAAAGTCTTGCCAGCTTTCTGCTATTCGTATTAATATTTTGGTATTGCCGACCACTTTCGTTTCATACCCCTGGTTAAATTGTTATGTATACTATTTATAAGGACTTCCCGGCCAATGTTTTTTGGATTGTATAGTTTTATCTGTTCACATATATATTTTTTATCGGTTACTTTGATTATGTATTATTTGCTGACATTATGTTAAGTCACCTTGAGGATGCTCTAGGGGGGTTATTGCCCAATGGGATTCCATGGGTTGGGTTAGGCCCGGGGCTAGGTCCAGAAAGATGACCGGGCGGTATAGGCCGATGTTAGCTGGTCTCCCGACTAGTACCCACTTAAGATTTTGACTTGCAGATAGTTGGAGGTTAGCTGTCTGCGAGTGGTGGGATCTGGCATGCAGCCGGCCATGCCACATGTCTACTGAGCCAAGTGTTTTGGTAACGGAGTAATAAGAGAAAATTGTTATCTTATAATTGTACTTCGTGTTACTGTTTATGTTATGCTTTATTTTGGGAGCAATAAGGATGGAGTTGCCAATAGTCTGTTAAAGTTTGTATAACATGTGCTATACTACATCCTTGCTTCATGTCGTAAAAAGTTTTACTCGTTTTTGAATCTTTTTTATTAGTTGTTGCACTTTCGATAGTTTTTCCTTAACTATTTGTCATATTTTCTCCTCACTAAGTCCTTAGAACTTACCCCCTTTTGTTATCTTTATTGTCTTTCCAGGTAGGACTAGATGAAGATGTAGGGCTTGAGGCTTGCCCAAGTTAAGATGTATTTTGTAATAAATTAGGAGCTACATATGTATATATAGACTACACCTAATCGTGACGCTTGGACTTGAGGATGTTGTGTAGATGTTTAAGTTCAAAGTGAAGACTTTTGATATGTACATATTGCACACTTTGGAATGATCCTTAGGGTTTAATGTTGAGACTAGTATCGTTGAGTTTTGTTAAATTTTGGCTTCTTTAGTTATCTTTTGAAATATATCTTAAGTTTAAATGGGTGGCACCTTAGCTTAGGAACCTCCCCTGGCTGGGGCGCCACATAAATTGTCAATCTAAATTTTTAAGTTACATTCTAGTCCCTCATCTTTTTTTTCCACTCAACACGCCACAAAAGGTTGGAACAAGTCATGTTCCTTCCTACAATATAAATCTAATACATTGACTACCATTTATCTAACAAATAATTCTTATCAAGATAAAGAATTTAACAATCATAAAAAATGGTTAATTAAGGAATTATTGAAATTTCGGCGATATATTTTTTTATCATCTCTTACCTTGTCTAATATATAAAAATTTGATATGTATTTAATTTAAAATGAGTAACCTTTTTAAAATTCACATAATTGATAAGAGTATGCCTAATATATTTACAACAATATTAAAATAAACTTCTAACTACACATATGAAATTTAATGTCTATGCATTAAAATTTAATGTGTTTTATGTGACACATATTTTTATTCTTCAAATAACAATAGCATGCATGAAATTTTAATAATTTTTTATTTATGATATTACTTCTTTTAATTCAACCACGTATATTTTACATTTAATATATTATTGTTCTAGTTTTGTAATAGTAAAATTATAAAACACTAAACAAATAATATATCTAATTACATCAAATTTGTGTAACATACTTAAGATTATATTTTATAATCCTCCTAAGTCGCTGACATGTAATGAAATTGTTCCTTAACATTTACCAAAATATAAAAGAAAATTAACAAACTCAAAAAAAGTAACAATATTTCTAGATAACCAAAAAAAAAAAAAGAAAAATCTTTGTTTATATACATTTTTTTACAATGTTCAATTTCTATGAATGTGTTCATAATATTTACAACAGATATAGACATAAAAAAGATAGTTACAATTTTTATAGTCATAAATGTTTTACAACTTCAGAATACATACTTCTTAAATAAAGTAGTTTACTAAATTTAATTAGAAGGATCATCACTAATGAAATATGAATATAATTTTCAAAAAGTTCAAATAGGAGGTTTTTCTTTTTAAATTTATTATTTTTTGTTCAAAATAACAATTCATATTCTATACACTATTGAACAATATTTCATAATTTAGATTCCAATATCAATTTTTCTCTCGAATTCTGCATTTCAGAAGACATCTATCACTTAATGATCTCAATATTGTGCCTTTATTAGGTTAACCTTAAGTAAGATTATTAAAAAGAAAGATTACTAAATTCCTTAATTGTTAATATGATATCACTTAAGATTTCCTTCATTAACCTTTTTTTTACGATTATTTAATCTTTCTCTCCATAACAATTATTTATTAGACAAGTAATACTCAATATATTGGGTTTGTTTTGCAGGAAGAAACATGACTTGTTCCTAAAAAAACTAAAACTTGAGGGACTAAAATGAAACTTAACAGTGTCACTAATGGACAATTTTCTGGCTAAAAATTGTCGGAATATTATTGAGAACTAAATTGAAATTAAATATTAAGTCTAGGGACTAAAAGATAAACTTCTAAAAATTGAGGACTAAAGTGATTTTAAAGTGAAGCTTTAAGGATTAATTACACGATTTGCCCTCAAATTTGTTACATATATTGAAAATTTTCTTTCTACCAATTATTTCATCCAAACGATTGAACAAGCCGCACATTTTGACTTGATCTCAAGTCCAGACCAAAGGAGGGGAAAAAAATTAACTCCATTTACATCAATGGGATTACTCTGATATAGACCCCACTTTACATGAAAGAATATGATTGTGGAAACAAACTAAGAACCACACTAGTAGATACATGTCAATAAGAGACAAAGCATGGCTAACATCTCATGCTGAAACACATGGTTGCAATCAAATTTTTCTAGCATAACACTATTGAGAAACAATACTACAACTACTAATCAACATAACTATAATGCAAAACTAAACCTATATTTCTCTTCCTCAAAGTCCAAATTGCAGCATTTTCTTGCAGTGACATACTTCTTGAGTTCCAACATTTCAACAAAAAAACTAATTGCTTATGGTTCCATTTAACAACAATTCATTAGTGATGTGGTTCTATTCGGCTCTTAGAGCTCATCAAACAAAAAACAAAAGAAGATTTTTCAAGTTATCTAAAGTAATGATCACATGATCTTATAATAGCCAATTCATGTGAAAACAAAATTTTTATATAATAAATTTCAGCATTTGGCGTGTAAACGGCCTATTGATTTTCCACAAAAAAATGTTACACATGTAAATGATCTTTAAAAAAAAAAAAAAATAGGTAAGTGAAGAAGTAAAGGCATGCTAGTGAATAACATCCAACAAATCTGCTTTATAACTAAACATTTGACCACATTTGACCAGTAGTAAATGCAAATCGAGTAATGTCCTCCTCACACATCGATTATGTGTGTGTCTCTAAATTTTTTCAATTAAAACCAATAATTTTTCCATTTTCTTCTCTCTTTTTATTTTGTTTTAGCTACACTAAGGGCACAACAATTATGTTTGTCAACTTCAAGAAAGAAAAATTGTTATAAATTTTGAAGACTTTACATTGTTATTAGAATTAACTAAAATTCACATTAGCATGGCATGTCTCTTACCTATGTGTCACAAGATAGACTCTTATCTCTCACAATAAAATACCATTTTTTCCATGTAGTATTTTAAGTTCAACCTGACTTTGACCTTCTTTGTTCTATCTCGAACTTTTATGATGATTCACTGCTCATTTTTCCCCCACAATGCTTATTAACATAAATATTAAAATGCCTCACATACGATATTATAAGCACTCATCAGTTTACAATGGTCATGTTCACCAAGGTCTCGTGTCGCACACACTTTCCATAACACATCTTTACTTGCTAGCATGCACGTCTTTGATTTTGGGTCCCTTTGATACATTTCTAATAACAAAGGAGCATTATTGTTCCATCTCTACATTGAGGGTAACTTACCCACTTGAAGTGCAATCTTTTTGCTTGTCACTCACTCGGAGCATATTTGTGTCATGGCTCGCCATAGTGTCTTGTATTTATGTTTCATCTGAGTAGTGTCACATGCTAGTCCAAAGCTTGTATGAAGTCTTATCATATGATTAGTCCCAGACTGTATGTAGAGACATGATTTTCAACTTATCAGCATCTTACCTCATTTTGCTTGTAATGTGGCATCACCCTACAACCACATATCTTAAGCTAAAGATACCCATAGCAAAACTAAAACCCAGTTACTTTATGGGGCATTTGTATATATGCCTTAAACATTCAATCGATTTAGATGTATTACCTCATAACTTCTGCAGATTGTAGGGTAATAGTCTATGCATACACAATCTCTCATCTAATTGTGGATTCAACATGAGTCCACCTAATCCAACATTATCTGTTCAGTTCCTAACCCATTTGGGGACTATAAAAATTCCTTTAGATTACATAAAGTCAGCCCTTGAAGGCTCCCATCACCCCCAATAGTTCACTAGCTTAGTGCCCTAATAGTAGACAGAGGATTGACTGAAGCTCATCAAGCATGTATTCTGTAACAACTTTAAAAGAAAAAAAAAGGCCAATTGAAAGCAATATATATTTAAACGTTAAGAAAGTACACCTACTATGTCATCCTAGTCCAAACTCTAAATTAGCCTTTGCTTGAACCAGTGTGTATTTCTCATTGATTTTGCAGAATCTCTGACTTGTTTCGTTAATTACCATATATTGAGGAATTTTCCACCAATATTTTGAAATTATTATATCTCAACTCTCCAAAATATACTATTGATCCACATTTGAAATCGATGAATGTGTAAATGCTACCAATTGGGAAATTTCCCCTTATGGCATAATTTTCCATCATGATTTAGCTGGCAAATGAACGTCATTCTAAAGGATGTTAAAATATATGATTCCAAAAGATTTTAGTTAGTATTTTGTGTGTGTGTGTGTGTGTGTGTTTGAGAATATTTTGAAATAGAACTCATGGCTACACAAATTTCTGAGGTCTCCTTGGGTTGTGGGTGATATCTTGCTAGAAACACAAATTTTTGGGGTCTCCTTGGGCTGTGAGTGATATCTTGCTAGACATAGAGTCAACTAAAAGTAGTATGCTTATAGAGTATTCAATAGAATGACAATCATAGAATGACAATCATAGATGACAAATTGCTAACATGTTATAACTTTGAAGTATGAAACGAGACGGTACCAATTTGGTGTCATTCTATTGAGTTGTGTAAATTTCTAGATATATAGGTATTTTAGCATTTGTGTCGAGTTCTTTTGATCAAAAAATTTATTTATAGTTTTCTTTTTTAATTAATTAGGAAATTTTCTGAAAGAAATTTGATTCGGTGGCGATATTTTGGGTTATGTTTATAAATCAACATAAATTTTATATTAACAAACCAAGTTACCTTCGGGTGGTTTTAAGATGATAAAACCAACCGTTAATATCACAAAGGTCATTACAAATATAATTATGATTTTCGTCCCTAAACTTAGCCACTTATTCGATTTTAGTCCTTTAATAGTATGACGTTACAAAATTGGTCCCTAAAGTGTCAATTTTTTAACAAATTGCATCCTTGCCGTTAACCATCCAGTTAAATTGGACGGAAAGTGGTCATGTGCACTGCACATGACCACTAATGGAGGGAAATACGCCAAAATCTTGCCCAGTTTCCAGCCAAGCACGTTTCTTGGCTTTTTTATATCATTTTGTCTCATTTTTTTGGTCAATTTGTCATAGAATTCAGTCAAAGCCAGTGAGAGAAGTTTCGGTTAGTGGTGTGAAGCAAAAACAGAGGACGAAAATTGGAGATAAGGCAAAATGAGTTCAAGCAATTCCTTCAACAGTCTTTCAAGCAACAAGTTGCACCCAAATACTCCATTATTTTGTGAATTGAATTCAAGGATAGTTGAATAAATCATCAGCCCTCCAACAGGGCCGGTCCCTACGACATGAGACCCAATTCCATGCTGGTATGGGTCCTTCAACTACCATGTCCTCCCATAAACAGGCATTCCCATCACTAATTTCTTGGATGGTACACCGTCTGCAATCCAGGTTGAAATACCATAGCTAGTACTCACGTTACTAGTGTTATCATAGAGCAAGGCAAGAGCCCCTGTGGCAGAAGTGTCCCAGCCACCATGATAATCATAGCACATTGGGCTCACAAAATCCACATAATTCCTAATAGCGTCGCCTGGATAAATTCGTAGCACATATCCAGGCAGGAAAAAGTTGGAAGCGAAATAAACAGCAGAAGACAAGAGCAGCCAGGGCTTGCCTGAGGCAAAGGACTTATAATTGACAGCAGCACGCCATTCTTTGTATAACAATGCAAGGTTCAACATGTCTTGTGGATTGCTGGGAGACTCCCAATCGAGATTGAGTCTATCAAAACCATATTTTCGCGCTATGTCGATGGTGGACTGGATGAAGGCAGCCCTGTTATCAAAATCGCTCGCCATATTGGAGAAATTTTGAGGGCCTTCCCCTGCTCCACCAATGGATAAACGGGCTTTGGCAGGGGGATTGGCGGAATGGAGCGTGGAGGTGAAGTCTTCCATCCACTGCTCATCATGTTGTGTGATTAGAAGCTGAAAACCGGTGGGGTCAACAAGAGCAAAGGCGTAAAACACGTGTGTGAAATAAGGAGTGGGTATGCTCGGTGGTAAGAGAGATTCTGCTTGTGCTGAAGGCCAATATGCCCCTTTTATGCCACGATGAGAGGGTGGCGGAGGAGCTGGCTCTGAGGTAACCAGCGGTGGAGGTGGCGGCAAGGTAATAGGTAATTGGGGTGGTGCTGACAGCTCTGATGGAGGCGTTGAGATTGGCGCTAGAGAAAGGATTAAAGGCAATTTAAGGTTGAGGGGGAGAAAATAGAGGAAGCAGACTTTGATGCTAACCTAATAATCTGGCGTATTTCCCTCCATTAGTGGTCATGTGCAGTGCACATGACCACTTTCCGTCCAATTTAACTGGATGGTTAATGGTAAGGACGCAATTTGTTAAAAAATTGACACTTTAGGGACCAATTTTGTAACGTCATACTATTAAGGGACTAAAATCGAATAAGTGGCTAAGTTTAGGGACGAAAATTATAATTATCCCGGTCATTACATCAATAGCATCACAATAGAGTTACTTTAAACATCATATGTAAATATCTACACTAACATTCTTTTGGTTAAAATACATTAGAACTTTTCCTTTGTGTTGCCTTTTACCTCAAATGAACATCTGCATTTTCCTATCACTTTGATATATGAGGCAAGAAGATACTTAGTATCATATAATAGAGTTTCATTTTAGAGATTATTATATATAAATATTTTTATTTAGACTATGTACTGTTTATAGAGATAACAATTTAGGTGCGTTTGGATTGGGTTGAAGTAGGAGTATGATATTAATTTCCTCAACCCGAATCCAACCTAACCTGATGACAACCTGAAAATGCTCAACCCTAACCCAACCTGATTTGTATTAGGTTAGGTTCGAGTCGACCTGATTTTGGTTAAGTCAACCAGACAACTTGAACCCACCTAATCCAACCTTCCAACCTGATTTAAAATAATTATTTCAAACATTTGTTTTAATTTTTAGAAACGTTTTGCTATTTTTATTTTTTAATTTTATTTATTCTTAATTATTAATAAATTAAAATAGGAGTAAGGAGTCTCATCATAAATTCACAATAGCAGCTTTCTAAAAAAAATTAATTGAAACATGCACATAATATATTGATTTTAGGACTTTTTCTTTCCTTTCATTTTGAAGTATCTATCAGTATTATAAAAGTATTGAGATCACAAAGTAACTTCTTTTTAAAAATAGCATACTTTTTTTAAGTTTTATTCACCTGTTCTCTTTAATTTTTGTATATTTTGTGTCAATCAAACTGTCTCGTTTAACTTCTTAATGAATTTTTTTTTTTACTTTATATTGATTCAATTAAGCAGTACATAAATCATTAAAAGTATATCATCTAGCAAATAAGTAAACAAGTATTTTAATTGAACACATGATTTATTATAAAAACTTGCTTGAGTCTTTTGAACTTTTTATAAACTTTCAATAGAAAGAATTATTGTCTATTATATATGCAAAATCTTGTATTGCATAAGGCCTAAGAAAAATTTCTAGGACAATTCAGTAGTCAAAGCAGTATTTTATTAACTCTTTGTTCCGCTTGGATACCTAAAATAAACAATTACAAGCAGTATAGAATTAGAATATTTCATCCTATATATTTACACAAATAAATAAGGCCGAAAAATACCAAAGTAGCAATTTTGATATTGCTAAAGTTCAAATTTTCAATTTTTATTTTGTCATTTTATATTTTTACTCCTAAAAAATTTAAATTTTGTTTGTTTAGTTTGGGTTGGGTCAAGTTGGTTCAGGTGAATTCAGGTTATCATGTGACTCAAAATCAAATTTTGGGTTGTTCATATAACCTAAAATTCAATTTAATTCAACCCAACCCAAACCCATTTTCTTCGGATTCTTATTCGTATCAACTTTATTGGATTTGAACCCAAAATGGGTCAAATGCAAACCCATTTTTTTCTTGTTGAACTTATATCGGGTTACTGTGTTGTGTTGAAAATTGCCACCCCTAATATATATATATGTATAATTTTCTTTTTAGACATTATTACACATAAATATTTATTTATACTATATATTATATATAAGTATATATATTTATTTATATACAGTGTGAGATCCTCAGTAGTGATTAATTTTATAAGTTGCCAAAATTAACCTCATTTCAAAAGATAATAATATGGTAGTTTTGTTTTCTCTTCTTTCTTTCTCCTCTCTAAACTTTTTCTAATAATTCACTTTTTTCATTATATTATTTTGCTTTGTCTTAATTTATTTTCCTTAAAATTTAAATAAATGCATTCAAAAATATTTTAAATATTTTATTTATTTTTTTACTATAAAAATTTTAGCACACTCATCAAGTGTGCTACGATTACTAGTAATATATAAAGCATCCATTCCCTTTTAGTATTTTTTTGGTGGTTTTTCTAAAGTAGCCTTCTTATTATTTTTTAAATTTCATAACTACTAATTTAGTTATCTTTTCTCTTCTTAAGAACTTTTTTCTCCAATTGTTTACTTTTTTTCTTTTTCCTTCTACCTTACATTTTTCCTTTTACTAAATATATAGATATTTATGCATTACTTAAAAAAAAAAAAATACTAAATGTATAGATTATTTCCCAAATATATATTTAATTTTCTTTTCTCTTATCTAATAGAATGAAAATATTAAAAGCTATAGTAACATATAAAAATTAAATAAATGTTATGTTTATTCTATAGTACAACATCGTAGCACATGTATTGAGAGTGTCAAAATTGCTATTTATATATAAACGCCGTAGTGGTGTGTCATTTTATTCGTAGACAAAATTAACCCCACTTTAAAAGATAAGGACAAAATAGTTTCTTTTTTTTCTCCCTTCTCTCTAATTTCTTTTCCTTTATTTACTTTTTTTTTCTTTTTTACTTCAATTATTTTATAATTTCATATCAATTTTTCCCTTTATTTATCCAAAAAATTAAAATAAACATATGAAAATATTAAAAAGATATAGCACCATATAAAAGAATAGTTGAATATTCTATTTATTTTGTTATTGTAAAAATTTAGAACACATAACGATATGTTCTATTTTTTTACTTTATCTTTATTTTTATACTATACATAGCTAGTTTTCATTAATTTTCTTATATATATATATATATATATATATATAGAGAGAGAGAGAGAGAGAGATTTAATATTTATAATAATCAAATATTTTTTATGGATATTGACTAACTTATTTTATTCCACTAATTTCCATCCACTACGGAAAAATAAAATATATTATACATATTAAAATGTTAATGCCTACATCCATGAACTTCTGCATTTTATTTACAAATTCAAATCAAAACTTAAAAAGGGTGCCGCGGGGGGGGGGGGGGGTGTGGGTTGTAGAGGCTTAGTAGAAATAATATTAGGTTTTGATTATCATAGTTGCTAATCATATTAGATTTCAATAAAATAACACTTACATTAAACTACATTAACATTTAATCTAATTTTAAAGAAAAAATTGTAAAAATAGAATTATAAATAAAGCCATTTTATGGAAGAGGAGGTTGTGGCAAAACTAGAATCACAACTACAAAAAAATCGAGAAAAAGAAGGACAAGGCTCACCTAAAAGCATAGTAAGCTAAGCTGAGAGCAAAGTTTGCCTTGGAATATATGCTTGTGTGGTGCTTGGCTGTCACAACCCTAAGCCTCGTCATGTGCTATGTATATTTTGATAAAGGAAAAATTAAAAATAGGATAATAAAGTAAGATCATTTTATGAAAGAGGACTAGAATTAACGAGCAGCAAAGATAACCAATCTTAAGAACTAAAACATTGAGGAGCAACAAAAAAAATAACTACATAAAACTGAAATATTGAGCAGCAAAAAATTTAGCAAAAATTAAGGACATCGGAATGCTATGAAATTCGATTGATTCATCATAAACGACTACTCATACAAAATCAAATCAAAATTTACGATGCTAAAATGCTATAAAATTCAATTGATTCATCCAAAAATGACTAATCACTACAAAAAAATTCATCATTTCCAATGAAATCGGATGGGTGTTCGATGAAACGATAAATTTTCTATGTGTATCAGTCAGAATTTTCGGTGTTGGAAAAATCCTCGTTGCAAATAATTTTCCTATCACTTTTCAAATGAAAAATGTCCATAAAAAAACTTTCCAATGGAATTTCATCAATTTTATGATGGAACTTTGACCATTTGAAACATCGCAATTTTCATCGATCTTGCAATGGTGGAATTTCATCGGAAAACTTTCCAATGGAATTTTGGACCCTTTTTTATTTTTTATTATTTTTCGATGGAATCTAGATGGATTTTCATTGGTCAGTTATTAAAATTATTATTTATTTATGTTCTTTTTCATTGGAAGGTCATCGAGTTTCTATCAAAAATATAATTTTTTAAGTATTTGTATAAATTTATTTAATTACACGTATAACCAGTTGATCCATCTTGTATATAAAACTAACATACAATTATAGTACGACAAAATTACAAATTAATGGAACAATAATTTAAAATAAAATATAATTTTATAAATATAAGTTTTAAAAGTTATGATTCGTAATTACAAAAGCATAAAAAGATCCTATTTCCCGGCCAATAGAATCATTGAGGAAGTCGAAATAGTCATCCTAATTAGTACCATGTTGCTGTTGGCCATAATTGCCACCATGTTGTGGCAGGAGATGCTGATGGTAGAGTTAATGCTGGTGTGAGGGCCGGGCAAACAATCTAGATAGAGCATCCCTCTGCATGACTAGCTGAGTGAGCATATGATGCATTGCCGTTCAAACGCGATGATAACATTCTCTGCATATCCTGAATACCTGCCTAGAAATAGGCCTCCAACTTGGCTACAACTGATGCACTCGTAGGAGGCAACTACTGGTTGCTTAGCCCATATACTTGCTCCTTTTTGTTAGGACCGCCTATAGTCTGATTCCACAACTCAGCTTGAGATTGTTGGGTCTCTATATTGCTCCCAATGCACTTCGATGAACCCATTTATCTTCTATCTTTCAAAAATTTTCAAGGGAGGCATGTCGGAAAACAAGTGTTTCTTTGTAGTGAATGATGCAAAATTGGGCAAAACTTGGCGTGCATCTGGTGAAAATTGATAATATTGCTCCTTATGGCACTTTTATGTGTTATCTTTTTTTGCTACTCGTTAAGTTTGGTTATCTTTTTTGCTACTCTATAATTTCAGTCCTCTTTTGCAAAATGGCCTTATTTATGGTCCTATTTTTACTTTTCTTTTTTTATCAAATACACATGGCACATGACAGGGCATGAAGTTGTCCCAAGCAAGCATCATGCAAGCATATATATCCTGGTGCTGATTGTACTTTCTAGTGAGCTTTGTCCTTTTTTATTTTCAATTTTTTTATAATTATGGTCATAGTTTTGCCATGACTCTTTTGCAAAATGGCTTTATTTATGGTCCTATTTTTATAATTTTTTCAATTTTAAATATATGATAATATTGTAAAAAACACCCACATAAATTCAGTGAAGAAAACTATTTTTCTGAACTTGAATTATATTACATCATCTATTAATATGTCAAATTACCAAATTTTATGCATGTCCAAATTAAAAATTTTCAAATGCATATATAATCATTGGTCCATTAGTTCCTTATAATATATTATTCAATAATCGCTATAAGTTAACCTTATAAGTTTTTCTTGTTAAGGTTTGTAAAGGAAAAAAAAAAAATTTATTGAATCACTTAATGATGGTATGTGGTTTTTATTTGTTAAATGAAGTAAAAGAATTGATACTCAATGATGTAATTATATTGCAGCTCTTCAAATTCTGAACATATTAAATAGGAAGATACTAATTTTGTATTGTACAC